>CANTUZ010000002.1:90255939-91625939 GCA_947846985.1 Fratercula arctica | reverse complement strand
GCTCAAGAGCTTCCAGAGTGCTCAGTTTAAACTTTGTGAGACTGAACTCCCATCCATCTACATCCTCCGAACAGATTTAACTTATGTGACTTTGCTAATGCTGTAGAAGCTGGTGACAGAGCAAGGAATTGAATCCTGATTACCAAAAGCAGCAGGCATGCTAATGCTGGATCATCAGTCCACCCACTATTGATATTCATTAATGCCACAACTGCTCACACGTCAGTGTGCTTTGCAATACTGATAGGTCCCTTGGTAAAATGGAAATAATGCAGGTGCTCATCAGTGTGAGAACAGGTGGTAGAAGCATGCTTTTAAAATATGATCAAATGTTGTAATTTGGAAATGGGAGACTTACTGTTTCTGACTTCAGCTCAGGATAAAGCCAAGCTGATAGCTAAGGATGGCCAGCATGGACGGATTTTTTTCTTGTTGTGTTTTGTCATCTCGTTTATGTGTTTCTTTTGCTATCACTGCTGTTGCTTAACTCCTTGGCAAATTTGCATCCAATGACAGTTTCCATTATAGAAGAAAACATATCTTGTCCCTCATCTCCTCTCCTCCAGTCTGACAATATCAGTACCAAATCCCTAATAGAATGTTAATAGTTTGGGTGTTTTATAGAAGTATGTGCATTGAAAATATTCTCACATATCCTGTTGCCTAAAGCTTTTAATGTTCTATTCACCCATGTTTCTAAAGTTTCTCCTTATGTTTTACATGTACCAAGGGATCATTTATTCAGATTTATGTCACTTACCTTCCTTTAATAAAAATACATTGGTCTATTTTCTTTGGACTTTATATTAGTTTAGAAGATTAGCAACTTGTACCTATCAGAAATGTATTTTAATAGAAAGGAGTTCGCCTTTCAGGAGAAACAGTATGTTGGTAATCAGAATCAGAATTCTTCTGCATATCATTACAGCAGACTTGGCATGTGCAGTAAGCACAGACGTGTCTTTACAACGTTTTTATACAACCTTCAGAGATCATTCCAGATGAGAGAGACTAGTTAGGAACTTCTGCAGAGCTCCCATAGCTCATTCTCTCTTTGACTCAGTTTCAGACCAAGCAGCATGTCAGTAATGTAGGTGGTGATGCTGTTATCCTTTATTAAGAACAGAAACTCAGTCCATTAATTTAGCACTTCAAATATCTGACTGGCTTTCACATAGTACCGATCTGGTCCAAATGGTGAACAGTGACAGACTGCACATCATATTATTAATCATCTCCTGAGGTAGCTCAGGAAAAACTTAATGTGCAGTTAAAAAGAAAAACTATTTTCAAGTATCAACAGGACTGTCATTCTTATTTTTGTAATATTGCTATTGTTCAAAAATAAATCAAAATCAGAAACAAGGAAAAAAAAGGGGAGGGGGGGAGAACATTAATTTTGGCAAAGTTTCACCCAGTTATTACTTTTGTGTTTAGTTTCTTTAGTTTTAATGACTAATAGTACAAAGTCTTAAGTAAACAAAAAAAAAAAAAAAAAAAAAAAAAAAGATGCCTGCTAAAACTACAACAAGCAATGCCCAGTACAGTCTTTAGGGAAAATTTCTATCTTTCATGGCCTCTCTTCAAGATAGAATCGATTTTTCTTTTTTCTGCCTCTCTGCCAATCAGCAGGTTTTGCACAACTCCCTTTGGTAATACCAAGCTATTCGGTATTGAGGTTTCCCTCGGTCAGCAGTTCTGACTTACTAATCAAGTCAGCTTTCTTGTTTTTGGTATCTTTAGCTCCTGTGTTTCAATTATTCCCTCATCATTTTACTTCCTGTCTATTCCTCTGCCATGCATTTGATAAAGTAAAGAGTCTTGTGGGGCTAGAAAGCCACTGAATCATCTTGCACTGTAACGATGGATCTGGATACCTGCCACCAGGGCAAAATGTTACTAGATTTAAATTGAGAGAGCTATATTTAAGAGAGAGAATACTTTTAATTAAGAGACTGTACTTAAACTAAAAGTCTTTATATATGTTTACAACTTCCTGGCATTGCTGCTGAAAGAGAGACGTTTGTGAACCTGAAGAGATACAATAGATCTATTCTTTTTTTTTTCCCCCTTTTTTCTTCACAAGTGTGTGACAGAGAAAACTGCTGCCCTAGTTGGAGCAGAGGAAGAAGCGTCTGAAATAGATTGGTTAGTCTGGTGGGTAGAGCATTAGGAAGGTTCAGCATATTTTATGAATTCAATGTAGTAATTGCCTCTCTGTTCTGTTGAGAGGACAAGCACACTGAATACAATCAGGCTGTAGAGTAATAGGGATCAAAAAAGCACATTGATTATAAATCAGACCTCAAAGTAACCGTGTCTCAGTCAGTATTCAAGGTACGTTACCATTCCCCCTACCTGAGTTTAAGTAAAAACTGCCAATCGAATGTTTTAAAAAAAGGTGAAATACGGAGAGTGCTAGCAAAACCACTTTGAGTTTGTTAGCAACCAGACTCTTCTCCCTTGAAATAGTTTGGGAAAGGAAAATGTCACTACAGTATATACTTTGTTTCAGACTTTTGACTGTTGATTTTGAAAAAAGAGATCCAGAAGGACTGGGAAAGAAAGAACTACAGCAAGGAGCTGAATTTTACATTCTAAATAAATCATATGAAGAGGAAATATTCTATTTTCTAATGTTTTCTTTAAATATGTCCAACAGAACAAGGATTGACTGCAATAGTGAAATTGTTGTGAAGATTTTTTCACACCTTTTGAATTGCTGGACAATTTTCAAAACTGGCTCATGTTACAAAAAGCATGAAATACTTGGCTTTTCTTCTGAACTTGTCCACAGTTTTCACCTGTTCAACAGCCGGTACATTTTCTGTTGGCCCAGATCTCCAAAGTTTCAGCATCTTGTACCACCAAAGGTTGTGTTGCCTTGCAAATTCAAAATGTTAGTAAATGTCTGTTTGCACTCTTTTCTTTCATGATAGATGGGTTTTGACAGTACCATCAACTGCCTCCAGAACTAGCCAGATATTGTCTGGTACCTTCTTGTCAGAGCCTCTTTCCTACTAATTGGTACTATTTTTATATCTCTTACCTTCTGTTTCGTGATTTCCTCTCAGTTCCAAATCAATTGATTTTTAGTACTTCACATCCTTCTGTTTTCAGCCTCTTTTTCGTATCTAGATTTGCTATGGGCCAGGTCTAAATATTTAGTACTTGGTAGACTTACTAGACTCAAATATTAAAAAGCCATGCATTCTTATGTCTTGAGATCAGGTTAAAAATCATGTACAATAAGTGCAATGCATTCCCTTTTCTTCAGTGCCATCTGGTTCTCAGTTTTTAAAGATTCTTTTGTAAATTTACAGTTTTAGTAAGAATTGGTTGCTACTCAAACTTGAAAAGCTGACATTATCATGCTGTTAAATATACCTCTAAAGGACACCCAATATCAAGAAAATGCACAATCAATTTGTAATGCCTGCTGCAAATCTAATTTCTGGGTTTATTTGATAATATTCCTATGTGCCCACCTCTGTGTGGGCAAATAATAGCTGAGTATATGTGCAGTTGTACAGATGAAGCTCTTCATGATAACGCGTTTGTTCTTATGCTAGGAAGGACAGCAGTTTGCTTTAAACTGAAAGACTAGGACTGCCAATAATATTTGCTCAAATATACACCAAACACTAGCTTTAAACAAATGTTTATACACTTAAAAGTTTGTATCTAGGTTAGGAAATTCACATGCAATTAAGTCTTCCATCTTTACAATCTGTCCCACAAATGTTCAAATCATCAAAAGTTTCTTCCTCATCCACCCAATTAAGAAAGTAACTAATCCTTATGTTTGATCCTAGAGTATTGCCAGAACTTGGCCATTAGTCCCCTCCGAGAATTATCTTTTAAGCAGAAGTACCTTTAGGCAGATCCGCATTTTGCTGTTGCTCTTCTTCCCCTGTGTCAAGAGACCTTATTCAAACTGCAGTTTTGTTTTGCGCTTTTTACCGAAGAGAAACCAGTGAGTACTTTAAGAAGCTGTTTTTAAAAAATGCTAGAGGTAATGGTTACAGCTTTGAAACTGGTGCTTTAGTGTCTCTATCCTTATCCCAACCTCCCTTACTCCATTTATTTTGAAAGCAATGTTTGCATCCCACTTGCATGACAGAAACAATCATGAATTCCTAGCCTTAAATTGCATGTGCACATTCCACTGTGGTGTCCATAAATTTCTTACTTCTCAGTATTTGGCTGATGAGGAAATATGCAAGCCTCACACAGGAACCCAAATCAAGAGAACAGGCTTCCTAGAGAGGCGGTCGGTGCCCCAAGCCTGTCAGTGTTTAAAAGGCATTTGGACAATGCCCTTAATAACATGATTTGTCTTGGTCAACCCAGAAGTGGTCAGGCAGTTGGACTAGAACGTCATTGTATGTCCTTTCCAATTGAAATAGTCTAGTCTATTCTAATCTAGTATAAGAGCGTGAGCTTCTTCCAGAGGCAAAAATGGCTTTGGTTTCTGTGTTCCCTGCAGGATTCAGCACCTGCCTTTTCCTCCCTTTTTCATAAGTCTCCAAGTTTCCTCATCTGTACTGAGAGTATCCACTGTGCATTCATCCCCTTCAGGATATTGACTGCTGCTTTTTTAACGTATGGAGATAAAGTCTTGCTATATTCAGACATAGCTTTGCTGATGTTGTGAGAGATTTCAGGTTCTACAACACACAGACTCCTTCTCTGGTACTCCTGTGCCTCACTGTTTGTCTCTTTCCAAAGCTCCCTTGAAAATAAATTTTTGATACCATATTTACTTCTTTTTTTTTTCCCTTCTTTTCTTTAACTATAATTTAATGTAATTATAACAGAACTTTTTTTGTGAGCCTATTGTCTCCTGGTGTAAATTGAGAAAATGTCATTGATCTGACAAAAATGACAGCAATGTGAAAAACCAAACACTTTAGTCTTTACTTCCAAATATCAGTTCTGGGTATTTTTTGTTTGAAAGGCAGTCTACACAAATGAGGATTGTGAAGCAGGTAAAATACATGACAATAGCTATATTTCAAACCACTGCAGTTCACTAGACAATACTAAAATCTCTTTAGAGACATGAATTTCTTGCTCAGAGTAGCTTAGCTGTGTTATGTGTTTGATTTTACTGAATAGTGTTATATTCCTATATATACAATCCTGGTACAGATGTTCAACTGGGGTAAATCAACATAATATTATTGACTTCAAGTGAGCTCATTCAAATCTCAGGTTTGTTTTGCATTTTTTACCAAAGAGAAAACCATAAGTATTTTAAGAACCTGTTTATGAAGATTCTATAAAGAGGTAATGATTACAGCTGTGAAACTGGTGCTTTTTAGATAGATAGAGCATGCTAATTTTTAGGACATGCTGCTTTCATTTGTAATTTCCAAGGCACTATACATTTCTCTCCCTCTGTGCTGTACGCTTCTAAGGGCAGGCTTCACAGAAATCTTTAGGCAGGAGAACACACACAAAACAGTCACTGCCATTGCACTCAAATAAGCTGCAAGCAGAGTCCAAGCACCTTGGGAAGGAAAGCAATAGTCCCTGCAACCTGCTTCCCCTCCTGCCTGCTGGTCAGCCCTTTGTCTGCTTTGTACCAGACTTTGATCAACTGGAGGACTGTCATATGTCACAGAATCATAGAACGTGTTGGGTTGGAAGGGACCTTTAAAGGTCATCTAGTCCAACCCCCCTGCAGTAAGCAGGGACATCTTCAACTAGGTCAGGTTGCTCAGAGTCTCATCAAGCCTGGCCTTGGATGTCTCCAGGGATGGGACCTCCACCACCTCTCTGGGCAACCTGTTCCAGTGTCTCACCACCCTCATTGTAAAGAACTTCTTCCTAATGTCTAATCTAAACCTACCCTGCTCTAGTTTAAAACCATTGCCCCTCATCCTGTCACTACATGCCCTTGCCAACAGTCCCTCCCCGGCTTTCTTGTAGGTCCCCTTCAGGCACTGGAAGGCCACTATAAGGTCTCCCCAGAGCCTTCTCTTCTCCAGGCTGAACAATCCCAACTGTCTCAGCCTGTCTTCATAGGAGAGGTGCTCCAGCCCTCTGATTATCCTTGTGGCCCTCCTCTGGACCTGCTCCAACAGGTCCATGTCCTTGTGCTGAGGGCTCCAGAGCTGGACACAGTACTCCAGGTGGGGTCTCAGGAGAGCAGAGTAGAGGGGAAGAATCACCTCTCTGGATCTGCTGGCCACGCTTCTTTTGATGCAACCCAGGATGCAACTGGCCTTCTGGGCTGCAAGTGCACATTGTTGTCTCATGTCCAGCTTTTCATCCATGAGTATCCCCAAGTCCTTTTCCGCAGGGCTGCTCTCTATCACATCATCCCCCAGCCTATATTGATAATGAGAATTGTCCCGACCCAAGTGCAGGACCTTGCACTTGGCCTTGTTGAACTTCATGAAGTTTGCATGGGCCCACCTCTCCAGCTTGTCCAGGTCCCTCTGGATGACATCCTGTCCCTCTGGCCTGTCGACCGCACCACTCAGCTTGGTGTCATCTGCAAACTTGCTGAGGGTGCACTTGATCCCACTGTCTATATCATTGATGAAGATATTAAACAGCGCTGCTGCCAGTAAGGATCCCTGAATGACACCACGTGCCACCCCTCTCCATCTCGACATCAGACCATTGCCCACTACCTTCTGGATGCAACCATCCATCCAGTTCTTTATCTACAAAATAGTCCCACCCATCAAATCCATATCTCTCCAACTTAGAGAGAAGGATGTTGTGGGGGACTGTGTCAAAGGCCTTGCAAAAGTCTAGATAGATGATATCTGTAGCTCTTCCCTTGTGCGCTGATGTAGTCACTCCATTGTATAAAGCCACTAGGTTGGTCAGGCAGGACTTGTCCTTAGTAAAGCCATGTTGGCTGCCTTGAATCACCTCCCTGTCCTCCATGTGCCTTAACGTAGCTTCTAGGAGGATCTGTTCCATGATCTTCCCAGGCAAAGAGGTGAGGTTGACAGGGCGGTAGTTCCCAGGGTCCTCCTTTCTACCCTTTTTAAAAATGGGTGTGATGTTTCCCTTTTTCCAGTCACCAGGGACTTCACCTGACTGCCATGACTTTTCAAATATCATGGAGAGTGGCTTGGCAACTACATCAGCCAATTCCCTCAGGACTCTGGGGTGCATCTCATCAGGTTCCATGGACTTTTTTATGTTCAGGTTCCTCAGGTGGTCATGAACCTTGTCTTCACTTACAGTGGGAAGGAATTTGTCCTCTAGGTGCCTGTCTTGTGGTTGTTCAACCCGGGAGGCATGAGAGAAGTTGGCACTGAAGACTGAGGCAAAAAAGTTGTTGAGAACCTCAGCCTTCTCCTCGTCTGTTGTTATGCATTCTTTAACCTTCCTTTTCTGGTCAACATACCTGTAGAAACCGTTCTTGTTATTCTTAGCAGCTCCAACTGCACCTTGGCTTTCCTGACCTCATCCCTACATAACCGGGCAGCATGCCTATACTTTTCCCAGGACACCTGATGCTGCTTAAACTGCCTGTGTAGTTCCTTCTTGCCTTTTAGTTTGACCAGCAGGTCCCAGTTCAACCATGCTAGTCTCTTCCCTTTCATGCTTGATTTCTTACACCTGGGGATCGAGAGCTCTTGTGCTCTATGGAAAGCGTCCTTAAAGATCTGCCATCTCTGTTCTGCCCCCTTGTCCCTGAGGATCGTTTCCCTGGGGGTCCTATTCACTAACTCCTTGAAGAGCTGGAGGTTTACTTTCCTGAAATTCAGGGTCCTGACTATGCTCCTTATCTGGCACATATCCCTTAGGACTGTGAACTCCACCAGTGCGTGATTACTGCAGCCCAGGCTGCCTCCGATCTTGATGTCCCTGATGAGCTCACTTGCATCGGTCATCTCTTCCCTCTTCCCATACACACACATTCTGCCTTCTTCTTTAGGAAGTAAACAAACTTAATTATTTCAAGTTTCCAATATATCTATGGGTAAAATAAGGGTATGTTTAAGGTTGAAAGTTGAAAAATTCAACTATACTGCTGACACCTATCCCACTGTTTTCCCCTTTTCTTCACAATGATCTTTCTGAATTGTTCTCAAAGCTGGGCTTCATCCTACTAACCATTTGTGCATTTACCTCATGATAGTCTTATCTGTCCCACCTTTCTCCAGCCTGTAGGGGCTGAGAATATTGTGAACATCAAAAGCCATATTATAGTCAAGATATGTGACGTCCATTTCTTCCATTTCGTCAGCTAAGTGAGGAAAAGAAATTGGTTGGATACA
Organism: Fratercula arctica; assembly: GCA_947846985.1. Lineage (NCBI taxonomy): Eukaryota > Metazoa > Chordata > Aves > Charadriiformes > Alcidae > Fratercula > Fratercula arctica. The sequence goes on along the minus strand of CANTUZ010000002.1, from coordinate 91,617,684 downwards.
GTTTGTTCCTGAGAAAGCCACTTTGGCTGCTTTTCATCATCCTGTTATTTTCTAGATGTTTGTAGATGTATTGATTAATAATTTCCTCTCCAGTGATGCATTTTAAATTTACATTGATCAGTCCTTATTTTCTTTTCTCTGCTTTATGTTTTTAAAGAGCTTCTGATTTTATTTTGTCCAGCACTGTGAAGACCGCACAGATCCTTTATCATATATTAAAGGTAATCTTTCAGAGGTTACTTCAGTGTTTTCTCTAAGCATTCTGTGATAAGGTTCACTAGTTTCTGCCTTACTTAAATGTTCATAATCCATGTTTTCTTGATGTATTTTCTGGGGTCCTACTTGATTATTACAGAAAAAAAACCTCAACAACAAATCCATCTCTGAATTGTATTCACTCTCTGCACAATTAAAATACTCTGTATTTTCTTTATCTTCTTAAATCAAAAGCATTTGTATATCTTGCAGTCTTTGTCCCTGTATTTTGTAATATATTTGCTTCTCAAGTTTTTTTGGTTGTATTTGTAAATGTCTATGCTAATTTTTCATATTTATCTCAGCCATCTTTTCTTGTATCTGAAACTTTTGTATCTTCTTTTTTTACTTCAGGTAATTCCAATTCTATTTTAGCATTTTCCAGTCTCAAAACCTGCTGATATGCGTTGTCAGGTAGGCTAAAATTTTGTCATCTCTGAATTTCTGAAAAATGTATGAGACTATGGTGTTTTGTGGACTTTACATTGTCCTGAACCCTGCCATCCATTTATTTATCCAAATAAATAATGTCTAAAATCCAAAATGAGCTTACATTTTCCATTAAGAATCAGCATAGACACTGGTAACATTCACCATTGGGTTTGTCAATAGAAATGTTGCAGATGTCTCTGATGGAATTTCTCCAAGGGATTAGGTCTGACAAATTCATTAACGCTTCTTCAGAACTGTGGGGTCTGAAGTTATGCAGTGATGGCACATAAGCAAAAAACTGCAGCATCAAGTTCTCCACAAAAAACGAGAGCCAATCAATAGAGATAACAGCTCTGAGGATGAAAACAAAGACATATTTAACCCTCACACGCACCCCTAAAATGTAAAAACACAGAAATATTCTAAAGTGGCACAAGTTTGTGATCTGTTAAAAGTTCTTGTACAAAGATTACTAACCACTTTGTTTAAAAAACATTGCATTTTGCTGGGATTGAAAGAGGCAATGGACAGCCTGCCTGTACTTGTTGATGGCTGCTACAGATGAGGATGGAGAAACATCAAGCTATCTTGGAAGGAAGCTAAAGCAACTGTTCCCTTATTCTGGAAGTGGAAGGGTAGTGTCTGTTCTCAGCCTCCCACAGAAGGAAGTTTATGAAGACGGTCAGGGGTCTTTCACAAAAAGAAGTCCCAACTACATAAGAAGGAACAAATACTCTGAAAATATAATCATATTTCCTATCTGCGAGGGGATTCATCCCAAGCTGAGGGACTATGCTCTTCAGAAGCACATGGAAAGAATGGACACTGAGTACAGTTTTGAAACACAGGCTTTAAACAATGGCTTCTATTTTGTCAGCTTTGGCAAAGGATGTTTTGTCCTTGTTTTACTCACACAATTCACACAGATTGTTATGTTGGCCCTACCCCTACACTGTGGAACAATGACAGAGAGATCACATTTAAGAGGCTATTAGAAGAATATTCATAAAATTTATACCTTTCCTGCATGGAATTGCCTACCTGGCCTTATTTATTCAAGCATTGCCAGTCTCTATCTTTACATGATTCCTATCTGCCATTCAGTAAAGGTGCATTGAACTATGATACTAAAGGCACAAACATTATCAGACAGTGTTGGTATCTCAGATATGTTCATTTTCTGGTGTTCATGAAAGAGTAAGAAAGGTACTTTCCCTGCTCATAGATAGTTCTCATTTAAACAGTCAAAATACATAGATATATCAAGTTACTTCTGAAAATTGCATAAACTTTTACTGAAGTATAAACTATCAATAAATGGCATGATTCATAAATCACTTCCCCCCCACCCCCTGCAAAATTCCAGTATTCTATTTTCATTGCATATTCTCCTGAAAGCAATAGCAAGTCATAAACCATGAAGCAGAGCAACTGAGCAGCAATAAGTACTGTAAGTGGAGTGTCAAAAAACTGCTGAATTAAAGTGGAAAGAGTCCAAACTAGAAAAATACCCTCTCCCCTTTCCATAGACCAATCACGGTCCAATAACATTAAGTCTAAAATCCTCCCTAACACACTGAAGTTCCTTCTTTTTGTATTGCTCTTCCCTTTTTGACACTCCATCCATTCAAGAAACTGCCCTTGAACTCTGCAATAGGAACTTAGATAAAATAGGGCTTGAAAATAATTTTAGTATCAGAGCTCTCTCTAGTGGTGACTATGCTACCTCATTAGCTATTATTCATCCTAGCTAAATACAAGAAGGAATGAGTACCTCTCTAATGGGACACCAGTAAATTACTCCTTTTGTGACACACGTTAGAGAGATTTTAGGCTGACAGATGTGTGTTAGGATGAGAATATGCAAGTGTGACGAGAAGGGTGATGGATTCTTAGTTGAGGTGGGACCTTGGACTTTCAACAGATGAGGTAGGTGCGTAATCATCCTGCCACCAGCTACTAACCAAACTAACCAAAGGGCGGGACAGACAAGATCTAGTGAGGGGTTCACCATCTCAGCTCTCTACTCTGCTGAAGACTGCTGTTTCCAACAGTAGCACTGACATGATGAGAAAGTCTGATGGGGCCTTAGCTGGCTCAGGGCAAAGGCTGGCCATTTATTTTAAACTATTATGTTGGTATTTTTACTCTACAACATCCCACTTTGCATTGAAAGGGCTGAGGGGTCAGCCAGCTTTTCTTCTGCTGACTGTGCTTTTTTGGCTGTCACAGGAGGGCAGGAGTGGATAGGAAGGTTGTAGTATAAACTTCAACATGACTTTGATCAAGGTTGGTTGGTCTGTCAGTACTCCAACACAAGTAAATGAAGCTGTATAATTTTTCTTTTTTTAATCTGTTTCCAAATAACAAGAAGCCGCTTTGAAGGAAAAGAGAGCCTGGGAAAAATGTCAGATTGTGTAGAGCTGCACTAGCGCATGTTCTGCCTCCGGAGAAGGCAGAGAAAGGCACTGTGATGACTTCACCTGACAGCATAATTTTGATGTCTTCTCTTTTGTGCAGGAGAGGTTCTTCATGGGAGAGGATGAGCAGCCTTCTGTCCTCTTATCTAGTGTTAATCAACATGAATCAAGACTCATTGAGTCTTTGACAAAATGTCCATGGAAGATGCACAAATAAAAGCTTTATGATTTACTTGGAGACTGGAGATGAAAAGGCACAGCAGAGCACAGAGCCTGTGACTTACTTTAGCAATTCATTTATGCATTACCATAGTGGCCACTAAAAACCAAGTCCTTACTAAACATTATAGCCCATGCTCCATTAAGCTTGCAGCATAGGAACTGCCATAGGTAAGAACACACAGGCATTAAGAAGGGTAAAAGTAATGCACAGTTATTACAGGAGTCAACTCAGTTTGCCTTTCACAGTTAGAAGCACCATAGAAATGGTTGTTAAAAGGCACAGAAATATAGTGGCCTGCACATGAGACCAGGGAAGTAGTTCCTTTGTATGAAAGTGTATCAAACTTAACAGAAGTGATTTATTCATTTTTGAGAATGAGGTGGATATAGCGCTGAGTGTTCTCTAAATATCAGGGAACAGACATTTAACTCCTAGAGTTAAAAAACCCAAATAAAAATCAAAATTAAAAAAAAAAAAAACCAACATAGCTCTCCAACTGCAAAATAACACAATTATTGAACCTAAACCTAAAAGCTCTGGTTTTTTAGTTTATTAGAGGATTCATTTATCAGAGAATCTGATAATTCTGCAAAGATAACGCAAGAGTAATAGGCAACTGCAAGGATAAGAGAATTTTGAATGAATCAGATCTAGTTAAGGGATCCAGTCTCAAGTGCAACTGCATCACCTACTTGAAATTAAACACACATTATGCAGGAAAAGGCCTGTGGTCCTTTTCGGTCCTGGACCAAAACTGAACATAAGCCAGCAGTATGCCTTTGCAGCAAGAAAGGCCAATAGTATCATGGGTTGCATTAAGAACAATGTTGACAGCAGGTTAAGGGAGGTAATCCTTTATCTTTATTAAGCAGTGGTGGCACCACACCTGGAGTACTGTTACTAGTTCTGGACTCTTCAATGTAAGAGAGACATGGACATAGTGGAGACAGTCCAGTGAAGAGCCACTAAGATGATTAAGGAATTGGAGCATCTCTTCTATGAGGAAATGCTGAGAGAGCTGGGACTGTTCAGGTTGGAGAAGAGAAAGCTCAGGGGGATCTTATCAATGTATATAATACCTGAAGAGAGGGTGCATGGAGGACAAAACCAGCCTATTTTCCACTGGTTCCCAGTGACTGGATCAGAGGCAATGGTCACAAACTCAAAAACAGGAGGTTCCCTCTAAACATCAGGAAACACTTTTTTACTATGAGGGTGACCAAGCACCGACATAGGTTGCCCAGAGAGGTTGTGGAGTCTCCCATCTTGGAGATATTCACAAGCCATCTGGGTATGGCCCTGGGCAGTCTGCTCTAGGTGGCCCTGCTTGAGCAGGGTGGTCGAACAAGATGATCTCAAGACATCCCTTACAACTGCAACCGTTCTGTGACTCTCTGATTCTCTAATTCTGTGATTGTGAAAGACATAGCCATTAATTTGGAAGCAGAGGTAAGAGGCATGCAAATCTCTTGCCTAAAATCAGTTGTGATACTCAGTGTACGTACAGTCCACCAGACATCAGTATTGGGCATAAGTTCTGAGAGCTTGTTCTCCACCTCTTTTGACTCAAGAAAGACTCAAATAATGAATATAAACATGAGCCAAAAATGCAGTTAATATTAAATCAATAATCCAGATTATCAAATTAATATGATATCGAGGAATTAGCATTCATCTTCATTGACCAGATATGTGGAAGAGTTGGTTTTATTTAAGATTCTTGGCTTCTTTCTAACCACAGCAACATTCTGATCTAGTCAGAAAGGATGCAAAGGATGAAGGCAGATGTCCTTCATGCAAACATCTTTCAGAAAGATCAATTCTTGTTTTAAAACTTTAACAAAAGAAGTGTCACAATGGAAGCACCTCAGTCCCATAGCAGCTAGTAACAAAATACAGCAGTTGCGATGACAGCTTCATGCCTCATCCTGCAATCCCACTGCTGGTGGGTTCTATTGTCCATAGAAGTCCTATCATCTGACACAGCGTCATGGACTCTTTCCACAAATCTAATGTCAAAGGTATGGTAAAATAAATATATACAAGGCCTATTTCAACTTGTTACTTTTTAACTCAAAAGAGCCTATTGACCAGTATCATTTTGTACTCATTTAATCAAACAAATGTCCGTACACAAAAAATATAGGGATATTAGAATGTAACATGACCTCCCAAAAACAGAAAGTATTTTTTCTGCATAGTTTAATGGGATTTATGTTGCAAAATCTGGGGTTTGATTTCCTTTTTCTTTTTTTTAGTTCTTATTTTCCTTCCCCCACCCCCCCCCACCCCCACCCCCACCCCCTTCTTTTTTTTTGTTTGACAGTGGTAACGTGCCACAGCTTGGAACATAGCCATGGTCTCTTGTTGCACTATCAAGTGAGCTGGCTAGTAACTCCAGTCTTTTATATCTTATTGTACACAGTTAATCCAGGAGAAATAGGGAACAATAAATAGTTTATTATAAATACCTTACTAGTGAAGTGTCTGCTTCACTGGGTGGAGAAGTTCTGCTTCCAGGCAGACCAGGAGAGAATCTACTTTTTGGCTACTGCATCCTCTAACATCTCCTCCTGCATGGAAATGTCTGTAGTGAGCTGCATACTGTTGGGATTGAGCTAGTTGAGTTGCTAGTCTCTGATGCCAATCAGCAATGCAGTATCCCACTTTAAATTTATTAACTTCATGTAAGAAGGGAAAGTCTAATGTGTGGACATATGCAGTCTAGTGACTGGAGAATTTCTAGAGTTGCATTGCCAGAGGCCAATATATCTTCCTCCCAACAGATGATAGAATTTCCCAGTCCACTGGGTTACATATGGAATTGTGTGTTGCCTTATACTTCCTGTTGAGAACAAGAGCTTCTTCCTTAAGACAAGAGCAGTTATTCTTTTTTTTTTTCCCAGGTGGTAATTGCTACTCTTGGTCTAGTAGCAGGCCTCCTCTATGGTTTTCACCATTGTCGATCCAATGTCCTTAGATCTAGCAGGCTGTTTGCTCTATCATTCTGTATTGGCCTATTTATCTAAAGCCTTATGGGTCCCCTTCTCAACATCATCCTTTCAGATAGAGATAGGGACTGCAAAGTTTCTCCCTGCTTCAACTTTTGCCCCAGGCTGTTCAGGATACTGATGGCAATGTCATAAATGAAAAAAAAAAACACCCACAACTGTATAACCTCTTCTCTTGCAGTTTTTCAAGAGGTGGTCACAAGCATTGGGGACTGGTCTTACGTTAGAGAATGCTGTCTCATGCATTGTTTTCTGAATAATTTTACAGACTTTAGACTCTCCAAATGAGAGCTTTGCTGCACCAAAACATCAAAAGAAGTATGACCAGCAGGTCGAGAGAGGTGATTCTACCCCTCTACTCCGCTCTGGTGAGACCCCACCTGGAGTTCTGCATGCAACTCTGGAGTCCTCAGCACAAGGAGGACATGGACCTGTTGGAATGGGTCCAGCAGAGGGCCACAAAGATGATCAGAGGACTGGAACACCAATGCTACAAGGACAGGCTGAGGGAGTTGAGTTGTTCAGCCTGGAGAAGAGAAGGCTCCGAGGAGACCTTATAACAGCCTTCCAGTATCTAAAGGGGGCCTACAGGAAAGATAGGGAGGGACTCTTTATTAGGGAGTGTAATGATAGGACGAGGGGTAATGGTTTCAAACTGAAAGAGGATAGATTTAGATGAGATATTAGGAAGAAATTCTTTCCTGTGAGGGTGGTGAGGCACTGGAACAGGTTGCCCAGGGAAGTTGTGGATGCCTCTTCCCTGGAAGTGTTCAAGGCCAGGCTGGATGGGGCTTTGAGCAGCCTGGTCTAGTGGGAGGTGTCCCTGCCCATGGCAGAAGGGTGGAACGAGGTGATCTTTAAGGTCCCTTCTAACCTGAACCATTCTATGATTCTATGTGAGTCACCCATACTGTATACCTTCATGTTCTAAAGGCCTTAAGAGGTAGGAGCTAAGTCTTGTCCTCCCTTCTCCCATTATTCCAGGCAAAGAGTTTTCCCTGTGAGGAGTTTATTCAGTATGGCTGGTGGGGAGGGGGATGGATTTTGGCCTTCAGGTCACTGCTATGAATATTCTTCTGGCCAGGTCACATCCATGAATATTCTTGGGTACAGGAATATGCAATAAGGAACAAAGTGGCATCATAAAAACAATTGTCATTGTCAAATTCCAGTCTCTGTGCAACAGCATTAAGTATTTTATTGCAAACTGTATTCTCCTGTCTTATATTTATGGCCAGTGAACAGGCTTTTAATGCTGGCTTTAAAAGACATAATGCCATTGGCTGAAAAGTTATAAAGATCTTCTTTCCATCTATTTTTTTCAGATCAATTTGGGGTGGTCACTCAGCAATAAATTGAGTCTCTAAATCAATCTTATTTCTTCTTTTTAAAGATCTCTTTCCACTCCTTTTATTCAGCAGCGACACCAACTATCTTAATCTAGTCATTCTAAATCATTTGATTCATACGGGTAATAGAAAATCCCTAGAAATTTAACAGTACTTGGATCTTAATTACCAAGAAAGCCATTGTGTGAATTAGATTGGAATATAGTATGCTTTTATACAGTCCCTTTCACACATAAGGTGCAGTGGCAGTGAGACGTTTATGATGAACTGAACAATATCTGATAGTAAAGTTGCATCACTCCGCTAATTTGAAGGGTCCTAAGAGTGATACACTTTTTGTCAAGGTGGCTTTATACCAGGATCCTGCAGTCTAGAAGGCAGGTTTCTGTCAGGCAATACTTCATTTTGCAAGTCTCATTACTTGCACTTTTCATGCTTGGCAAGGTAAGAAGTGACATGCTGAGTCAAAGCTGTGCTATCTACGGCCAACTCTACATCCAGACTGACATGACAGCCTTAAAGAAACACAGAGTTACTATAATTAATAACCACGTTTGCTTCTATCTGACAGGGAAATCAAATACATCGGGGATTTCACTTGGCATTGGCCAAAAGTTATATAAGGAACATGCTGTTTAGCCAAACTCACCCTCTGCATGCAATGATAATGAAGAAATTCTAAGTAAACTTTTCTTACTTTTATTTCATGAAATTAAAATATACTGCCATTTTTTAATAATAGTGTCTCCATAACTGATAGGAAAAAGCAGTAGATGAGTCAAAGTTTGCATAAGTTCCAGTGAAACTTTTGTTTTGATAGAACAAGCAGTTACCTATGCACACACTTTTTTACATATTTTGGTTTGAACTGCAAATTATTCTGTCGGTATGTTTCTGTCAAAGAAGAATTTTATCTAAGAAATAAATACATTAGTATACAGCATGTTAAACTGATATATTAATTTAGTCTTTAAATTAGAAATGTTTTACATTTGTTTTGTATGGGGCAATCTTTTGCATATGACACACAATTAGTCCATTCTTGAATTCCAGAAAGAAAGCCAAAGCTCTTCAAGTGACCTGGATACTGTTGGTGGTATTCTAAGACATGTCTATAATTGTTCATCTTTTTGACCTTTTTTTTTTCCACAGGCCATTTCTCACTTTTAAGTTTTACCACATTGATCATCTCCCTCATACACCATGCTTTGGTGTGACGTCTCCAAAGGGTGTAAACCTCAGTGAGATATTCTCCATGTTAAGTGTTTTTGGATAGTAAAAACAAGACACCAGGTTTCCAAAAGAGCTCCATTTCAAATAGCTCCTACTTGAACCACATATAATTGAAAGCAATGTGGTCCAGACATTCTAGTGGTATGTATTAAATGCTCTTCAGATACCAGGCTGTCTACAAAGATGCAACTGTAGTGGTGCAAAGGCAAAGACAGAAGCTGAAGAGGAATTATCTACTGTGCTTGATGTGGTGTGTAAGCCAAAAAGATGAACCACCAAGAACTTACTTTGCATGCAATGAGGAATGTAATAAGCAGTTTTAACTCCTTTAAAAATCAGATCTCATGGACACAAAATGCTTTGGAAAATCTGCCCATACGTTACATACAGTTGTTTATTTGTTACTCACTGCATCAGAATTTCTATTATAGTCTTTGTTAGCATAACTGCATGTATAAATCCCTAAACATAACTTCTGTTTCATCTTGTTTGCTCTTTTCCTTTTGCTATTATGTTTTTTTCTTCATGAATGCACTGCTTAATTGTTCCATCCTCAAATGGCTTCTTCACAGTATGTTTAAAAAAAAAAAAAAAAAAAGTCTCTCTCTACCTGTCTCCAATTCTTATTTTCCTTAATTATTTTCATTAGTTGCTTCTGCACTGTCATTTTCCCTTTTATCCTTTCCATGCAAACATATCGGGCTTTACTCCATACGAGCAACTAGGTCATGTTTATCTTGTCGTTCTCTGATCCACTTTCCGTGAGCATGGTGGATCACACTTTTACAACAGCAGATCAGGAGGCTAGATGTCTTTCTGACCCCAATACACACAGACAACATAACATACAACTTATACAAATTTACACTACTTGTATACATATGGATATTGATGATGACACATAAATGCTAATTAAGGACTCAGTCCTGCCCTGTACTGAGTCCCAAGGCTTGCAAAGCATTTGGGTCATCCTGGTAGCGGACCGGGGACTAATCATATGAAAACAATCTACTCAGACACAGTTAAAACTTTTCTACTGAAACTAACTATCAACTTTGAAAGAAGCATCTGTCTCTGTTTCCTTTGGTATCATTGTATGTATTATAACAGGACTTAAAGGCCCAGTAGATACAGAAGCCCTATTATTCAGGATCCAGTGCAAAAGACTATAATGTGAATCTATGTACCACAGAGTGAAGAGGTTTGGCAGGAAGAATGGGAGGGAATGGAGTAGCTCAGATAGGTGGTATGACATTCAAAATTACAGACTTGAGCAGGAGAGGCTGGTCTTTCCTTTTATAGTTGTACACCCTAACAACAGACTTTTTTTTTTTTTCTCCCCCCTCCAAAGAGGAGTTTTTCTGTGGTTATCTTGCATAGTATATAATAGAAAAATGAGAGAGAAAACAAAGGCAGTACTACCCGAATTCACAAAAAGAAAAATTCTCATTCATGTAACTATAGCTGAGGTGTTTCCAAACTTTGGGAAGTATCTTTCACTATAAGACATTACAAATACAGTAGATCTCAGCAAAATAATAGCACATCACTATGCAGTACAAATAAATAGATAATAAAGGTAAGACCTGCATGGATGTTATAATAAATTATCATTGGGTATATATATATATATATATTTATATATGGAACTAAAATAAGCCATTCCTGGTTTATATCAGTGGAAGGGAGGGATAAACATGATCTTTGAATTGCAGCAATACTGTATTGTTAATTTTGAAGTGCTCCACCATTATTAGTTTGTTTAATATTCCCCAAAATATGGCACATCAAAACAAACTGAGATTGTTATAATATTATATTATTGTAAACATCCAGTATTATAACCATCCAAACATATTAAAACCAATGTACTCCTAAAAAAAAAAAAAACAAAAAAAAAAACCAAAAAAAACCACCCCAAAATCACAACAAAAACAATGAAAAGACATGATGTAAAATTTGACAAAACGTAATAAATCACACAGAATCACAGAATGGTAGGGTTTGGAAGGGAGCTTTGGAGATCATCTAGTCCAACCCCCCTGCCAAAGCAGGTTCACTTAGAGCAGGCTGCACAGAAACACATCTAGATGGGTTCTGAGTATCTCCAGACAGGGATACTGCACAACCTCTCTGGGCATCCTGTTCCAGTGCTCTGGCACCCTCAAATGATAAACTATTATCAATTCCTTTAATTCTCCATATTAATATGTTAACCATAACAAACACCTTTGGTCTTTAAGACAACATAATATGAAATCCCTTTGGTATTTGCTGCAATTTAGCTGTAATTCTCTGCAAGCATGATAGCAGTCTCCAACAGTTTGGCATGATGGTGCACAAGGGAGATAAATACACTCTGATCTTCATGAGTTGATTGATGCTATAGAAGGAGGTCTAAAGGAGGAATAGCATTACTTAGAGACATGCTGTGCAGAAGAGGGGAAAAAGAAGTAATGGATAGCAGAGTAGTGTCAATTTTTCACAGGACTTTTATGACAATAAAGAGAGTGTTTTCCCCCCCATCATGGAAAATACTCTAAAAATACAAGTAAACACATTTCTTGCTCTGACCTACAGTGAGACAACACTCCATGCAATAGAATCCCCAGGCATTTATCTATGGAATAAAGTTGAAGATAAAATGAAGAAATTACAAACATATAATTTTTCATTTCTCACTACATTCATTAGATAATATTTTTCTTTAGACCAACTTTTCATTTGGAAACAACTCATCAAGTCTAGAGACCTTTTCAGTTAGCAACCACAGCTCAGTCTTGCCTGAGCTGTTAAAACCCACCTTTCTCTGAACGATTAATCCTTTAAGAAGAATTTCCAGCTCTTTCAGCTGGACCCTCTGATTTCTTCTCCGCTGGGATGGGATGTTCCCTCCATCCTCCACTTTGCTCCTTTTTGTCTGTGTGTCGCTGTTTGTCTCCATGTCCAGCCTTACCTGCTGCTTGTTTCTCAATTACTGCCCTGTCTCGGAGAGCTCTCTGCCATTCTTTGCTCCTTGACTTTTTTCTCTTGCTCAACTTTCAGTTTTCCCAAACACCCACTCAATGCTGCACTTTGCCCTATCAACATTTCTTGAAGCTAGAGGAGACAATTACACCCACATTTCTTTTGGCAGTTTAAGCATCTTGTAGGAACTTGTCTCTCATGCTATCCTTGATGAGTGATGGCTTCCTTTCTCTTAATCAGTTCTCTCTGTAATTATTTCTCTCCTTAATCAGTAGTCTGATTACTATTCCCTCTCTACCAAACACAATTGTTCCCATCATCTGACACTGACAGTCGGCCCCACCTTGCTCATTCTAGGAGCTTCCACTTTCCAGTTTTTTGACACCCACATACCCATATCAACCTGGATATCTCACACAAAGATCCACTATGCATTTGGACAGGTGGAGGGAGTCTGCTGGACCACTTCCACTAAGAACATTGTCATCTTTCTCTGGAGATATTCAAAACTCACCTGGATGCATTCCTGTCCAACGTGCTCTAGGTGAACCTGCTTTGACAGGGGAGTTGGACTAGATGATCTCCGAAGGTCCTTTCCAATGCCTACTATTCTGTGATTCTGTGATCCACTCTCTTCTGCTGGGTACAAAGGGGTGTATGAAGAACGAAAGAAAGGCAAATTCTCCTTTGAATTGCCCCTTTTTATGCCTGATGTGGCAAAACTTTGAATCCACTTTTATTGGCCATGTTCTTTTGCATCCCTGACATCAGCTCTGTCCATACTGTTTTATCAGCTTATACCCAACAGATGTAACCAGGTAGCAGGAAACTAAAATTACTGGTATTTGTCCTTGCCAGCAACTCCCCAGACCCAATACAATCGTCTCACATCATCTTCTGTAACTGATTTCCTAGACCACTAGATTGAAACAGGCCCACCCTGCCACAAGTTGCATCCATGCTTGTGGTGGTGTCTAGTGAGATCTTTTCTCAAAGGAGAGGTGCTTTCTGATCTATTTTTAAATATCCTTCCCTGTTTTGCTATCATCCTGAAATATCACTGGGATATAAATACCTCACCCTTTGTACCTGACTGGGGAGGTGGGCCAGACTGATGAAACCAAAGAGAGCTCTCAAAAAGTTCTACTTGAGAGATTAGGGCTTAGATTTTTTGTTAAGTATTATGAAATACCAATGAAGAACCTATACTCTCAGCCAAATAAACCTGTCCTCTCCCTGGTGGTGTTCAATACATGACCCTCAAAGATTTCTAGATTAATTAAATTCACTTTCATATATTTGCCAGCTGATACTGCAATATTTAGTGGCTATTATGTGGAAAAAAATAATTGGAGGCTCTATAATCACTGTCTTAAACTGGATCTTGTCTTTGTGGGATTTACAGCCTAGGTTTGACAAAAGTTAGGCAAAAATAACATCAAAAATATAGAAACCACACATCCTCCTGTACACCAGTGTCCTGCAAAACAGATTTCTTAAAATCTTGCAGACCCATCCCTTCCTTCACTCTGGAGACAAGGTACAAGTGCTGATGCAATCACCGAGCTGAGACCAAAGTTGTTGTATCTCATCCACTGGAGAAGAGACTGGATGTTTTCAGAAATTCAGTGGGGAATTGAAGTACAGAGTTCTCAAATCAAATGAAAGAAGTTTTTGACTGAACTGGCCCAGAACCATCTGCTCAGCTGGGAAATGCTGAAGAATTCTTCAATTGGGCAATCTGCAACTGGTTAACTATGTCTTTTCTTTACCTCTTTAATTAATAAGGACTTCAATTAATAGTCAATGCCTGCACAGTCCAATTCAAAAAGGATCAAGTAGACTGAGTCTGATTGTAAATTTTGTCTGCATTTTATAACATTATTCGGCAGCAGAAAAAAACACATTTTATGTTTTATTGGTATAACTATGAATGCTAATAAAATAACAATTAGGCTAAGATTTTCAAGAACTGGTAATTCCAGATCTTTGATGTGATCCTGTATGGCTCTTCTTGCATTCCTTTGCAGCTGTATGCTCTCCTGTTTGATACCCAACTCGATATCTGGTTTGCTGGGAATAGATGCTCACCAGTTTAAGATGGGACCCTCCATGAAGCCTCATTTTATTCAAAAATCACTGCTTGCTTCTCAGAATGTCCTCTATCTGCAGTTTAATTTCCTTTAAGAACATTCATGCTATGAGTGTGAGAAGCCTTATGGAAAAAATGCTGAGCTGTTCCAAGAGCACTGACAACACGGTGGAGGGTGGTACATGGTTAGAAGATGTAGCGATCTTCTGGGCCTCACAGGCAACCATTTCAGTCTTCACACAGGGCTTCCCCATTTTTTTCTTCTTTTTTTCCCTCCATTAAGATCAAAGCAATTATCTCTCAAAGCAATGACAATCTCTAGCCATTTCTGAAAAATAGAAAGGTGTATTTTTTAGGTTTTGGATACTTGCCCAGTCTACATGGATACCAACACCAGGACAAAAAGAGTAACTATTTCTTTCACTCTCAGTTTTCCCTCATGGTAAAGGAATGATTTTTAAGCATTAAGATGGAAATATATTTGGACCTCAGAGGGCTAAGTAGAACCCAGGGATGGAGGGAATTCAAATATTTATAGTCAGATATTTGGGCTGCTTTTTTTCCGTCTCCTCTCCACAGTGCATATACTTATGCTTCTAGATCCATACTCAGGGGTTCCAGTAAAATAACCTGAGTTTACAGATAACAATTCAATTCTACTGACAGACACTCTTTTGTGCTGAAAACCTTTCAAAATCATGCGAGATTTAGTAGAGATCAAAATCTGGATTTGCAGGTTTTTAGCAATATGGAAAGGTAAAACTGCCTCCTAAGGCTCTTGTGTAGATTAACAGGTAATGTTTGCAAAGAAGTAAGAAAACAGCAAAATATTAAGAATATCATAGTAAAGGAAATTAACGACAATTTTGGGTTTTTTTATGGTTGATAGAAGGTCTGCATCAAGTACCCTTCACGCTGCATTGAACATGTAGTCCATTCAGTTTACCTGTCGTTAAATAACAGGAGAGTAGAAAAAGTGAAACATTGCAGCATTGATATAACCTACCATAATGGAGTGCTTCAAAAGATGTTCAAAATAGTTTTAAAAAATTAGTCATTCTTCCTTATTCAAGCAGCAACTATCCATTCGAAAAAAAAATGCAAGCCATGAACAAAAGCAGACAAGAGAGTGAAGAGGTAAAGGTCGCGCAACATGGATCACTGGTTGTTCAAATTATTTGCAGGTATTTTGGCAGATCTCCAGGGGTGTGATTCAACTTTGTACAGGTTACAGAGCAAAATCCATTTTTGATTCTAACAGAACAATTTCACAGCATGATCTTCTAAATTAAAAAAAAAAAAAAAAAAAAAAAGGCAAAATCCTTGAAATGATTTGATTGTTCATTTTGTAGAGGAGATTTCTTGAGCATATAGCAATTTTTTTCATCCTTTGCAAAACAAAAATTGAGAGACAGCACTGGAAAATTAGATCTGGGATTAATTGGGCAAGTGAAGAACTCTCACTTTCCTACTAAACTCATTGCTTTCTGATAGTATCGTTGTCTTACTTTTGTTCATCCCATTACTTTAGTTGCTTTTACTTGTCTTGCTTTTGTCATTTTTATATCATATTCTACCTGACACCTTCACATTTTATAACTTGTTCCCCTTTGTGAAAGAGTTAGATTTGTAAGAGAAATAGTAAAATCAAAGCCTTAACTCACAAACTCTTACATTTTCTTTTTCTGCATTATCTAGCATAATGTGTCTCTGTTCCGTGACAGAGGATATGAAATCCAGCATGTGCGACAATGTAAAGTAAAAAAGCAAAACATTGGCCATAGCAAAAAACAAAGGACAAGTTAATGCATGTCCTTCACAAATCTGACTCTAGCAGGAGGAGATAAAGCCGGCAATAAGCCACATGAAATACAGAACAAATGAGTGCACTTTTTAATCTTTGCAGAATATTGTCAGGCAAGGAGGGATATTTTTGGACTTCACTTTGGCAGTTCTTGGTCCATATTTGGTGTTTAATCTCTGACTACCAGTTTACAAAGCTTGAGAATATCCTGATAGAACCAGGATTTCATTAGCTGAAGGATTGCTCTGGCCCTGTAGTCCATCACTGCAGTAAAAATAGCTAAAATCTTGCCTTTGTCCATTGGGGTTGACCTTTCCTTTTCTCTTTTGGTATTTGGATGTTACTCCTCTTGTCAGTTCAAGACAGCCTAAGTTTGGTGAGTGTGGTTCAAGGTGTATTTGTGTAGTTGATTTTTTTTCATCTGATTTGTAGCTGCAGGTGCCTGCTTAAGATAGCTATTAAGCATACTGCATCATGTTGCTACATTTTTTAAATCAGTGGCAGGTTGTCACAGCAATGGATGTGCTGGCTGTCACTAAAGTAAATGATCAGGAAGGTGAAGAGTAACATAATTTTGCACAGTAGTTGGTTAAAACCTTTGTAATCCTACAAATCCACAAATCTACAAAGTGTAGAAACAGTTTTGTTACAAATTAAAGGCCGAATCCTCCTTATCCTCTCATACTGCAAGGAGAAATAAATAATTCATAGTAACTTCAAGTAAATATTTCCAAGCTTAAGGTCAGAGAAATATGAGAAAAGTGGCATTTTCCACTTCTCTGGAAGTGGAAGATTGACATTCTTATACCATGGCACTCTCAGTCAGGATGTTATGGATTTGGGTAAGCTGGCAGGTGCATGAAGGAGTCCAAGGCACAGTGGAATTACATTCCACAATATCTTTGTGTGCAAGAAGGAAAGATTTAACTGTAGGTTGATCCATACAACCATGATATAGAAAGGCCTTCTTACACTGCAAAGCACTTAAGTGCTTTTTAAAGCAGAAGGTTAAATCCCATTTTTTAAATACATTCTTAAAACTCCAACATACTTTAACTGTGAGCTTGATATTTAGCATACATAACTAGAGCATTGCTGAACTGACATGCTTGTAAATAGGTTTTCAAGTCATTTGCTGTTTCCCAGGAAAAAGGAATGAGCACAGAGAGAAAATTCTGAAAAAAAATTAAGAGGATAGAGTCCGTGTAGAAAAGAAAGATGGGCCAGAAGTATAATGAAAATAAACAGAAATCTAGTAATCAGTGTATATTTTTTAAAGGTCAACTTTACAACTACTTTGCCAGAAACTCTGATTATCAGAAGGGTTAGCTTAAATAGCTTTTTTGTACTCACTAAATCTATCATAGAAATGAAACATACAGACTATACCTAATGGGCTTAGCCTTCTGCATTTTGTTGTTGTTTCACATTTTTTTGAAGATTATCATGTAACATTCTAATTCTGAGTTGTTTTGAACACACACTGCTCATTGACAACTGTAATAATTTTCCACCAAAGGAGACGCAGATTAACTAATAACATATAATACTTCAATCTTGTGTTAAGTGTGATATTTACAGTGGAAACATTTCATTAAATATATTTAGTTTGCAGATGACTTGCTCTCTTAGTACACAAACAGCAGTCTTCTCAAAGATAAAGCATTTTTCAGGTCAGATATGCGTTATCAGGTGGTATGGTTTTGTCCACATGATTTTAATAAGGTTGTCTATAGCTAGGATTTTGACTCCTTTTAGTAATGAACCAAAACATCTCTGGAGTCTGGATGATCAAGCAATAATAATGAATACTAAAGGATAATGTTACAAAACGTTCTGCTTAATTTTGTTCTTTTTTAAAACAAAGCCCCTCTTGTGTTTCTCTCCTGGCTTAGTGATTGTCTCTCTTAATCTCCATGCTGGATTCAGCTCTTTCTCGTTGCGTGGGAGTCAATACCCTGAGAGCAGATCTCCTCCCATGTTGCCTTTGCCCAAGCATGTTCTCCCCTTTCCTGGTCACTCTCCAGGGCAGTCATGACACCAGGGGAAACTCTCTTCGTGTTGTCCCATGAAGGGATGCATGTTGCCATAGGATGTGTGTCATGGCACAAAGACAGTTCAAACTGTGGCTACTCAGAGATTATCCCTTCCCAGACTCACCACGCACATCTTTGCTCTGAAGGGAGTGGTCGTCTCTTCCTTTTAAGTAATATGTATTATTTTAGGCTCTTTATTCTAAGCCTCTCATGCTTAAGCATGAAACCAGCATATGAACAATGAGTGACAATAAATGTAAGTTTCTGAAGTGCCTATTTAAGACTTGCAGTGAAAAGTGACATGTGTAGTATTGCTTGAGTGAAAGAATCTAAACTATGGATAGCAAGAGAACTGAATTTTAATTTCTATGTAAAACAAAGATTGAGGTTAAAAAAAAAATCAAATAGCTTTGAAAGAGAAATAGGTATGCACTTTTTTTCCTTCATGTATAGCTGCAGTGGTGTGGGTACTATATTTGAATAATAAAAGTAACTGGAGCATAAAATTAATAATTTTCCACTGACCTCCATATTAATTTAAAATTATTTTTCCTTGCAGACAGGTAAAGCTTTGTGTCAATTCTCATTTTCCTTAAGCTCTAGACAGTTATTCCAATCCAACATAACAGAAAGTGAACAAGAGTGTTTAACAGCCCAGAAAGTCTCCAACACCCTTTTAAGCCTAAATTCAGGATTCAGGTGGAGGCTGCATGTGTGTAGAAGTGTAAATTTTCACAACATGACTGTCACAGGAAATAAATTATTAAAAAACAGTTGTATAAAATGTAGAAATTAAGTCCTCACATCCACCATAAACCATATATCCTTTCTGGATTGGGTTGTAAAGCTTTCTACCTACATTATCAGAAACTGATGTTTGATCCAGCTACCACCCAACTCATTTACCAAAAAAAAGTCTCAACATTTTTCTACTTAATTTTTACATACAGCTTAGAAAACAGACACGTGTAACTTTATATAATATCTGGAAATACTTTTTCTTCATCTAGTGTTCAATTGTACTCATTTTTCCTATGCAGACTAGAAATTGTCTAACAATATGACAACCTCATAACGATGTGTGAGTCAGTGACCCCTAACTTCCAAATGTTCTATGTAACATATATTCAGGAAGACTGTTCATTTTTCTATATGAAAACAAGGTCCATACCAAGGACAATGCATATCTTTATTTATGACAAATGCTTGGGGTTTTTACTGTTTCTGTTTGTTTGATTCAACATGGACTTCCATGACAGATCAAGGTGAAAAAGCAAGAAAGACCAGGAGAAAGATAAAAGACACAAATTAAATAGCATTATTTACCAGTCCCCTCTTTTAGTTTCTTGTTCTTTAGATTGGAGTTCCTTAGATTAAAGTATAGTCTGAACAGTCATTATAAGCATTTGAGACAAAAAAAAAAAAAAAAAAAAAAAAAAAAAAAAAAAAAGAAAATTAAAAAGAGGACAGAAAAAAAAAGAAAATAAGGTTAAAAAAATACAGAAAAAAATTACGATGATTAACTGATGGAGTTTTTATTGTAAAATAACATGAGCACAGCATAAAATATTACAATTGTCAAGAGATAACAAATCATTTCATTAGATTCCACAGATTTATCTCATTCTTTTTACAAGGACAATATTTTACCCGTGCCAGTTTAGGTAGGTGCGCTTTGCTAATCAACATGAAACTAGGGATTCTTAAATACAGATCCAAATTTATTACCAATCAAGTTGTTCTGCCAGTGGAATCATGGGACTGCTAATGTTAGTTCAGCCAAATCATTCTAATTAAAATTCAGACATTTAAAGAAGTCACTTCATCATCAAAGACTGTCAGTTCGTTTCAAAACCACCTTACTCCAGTGACAGTCCTAGCCAAGGTTTATAACTCGCGCAACCTAGAAGACTACCTCACATTAAAGTGAGAATGTGATATGCATGCAATAATTCTGATACTAACCTAATTTCTCTGGAATAGCACAAGCAGTTTAAGGTCTTAAGCCATTTCCCTCAAAACTTCAAAAAGTGGTAAAATTTCTACCTTGCAAGCCAATTCAAAGCTGATTTTTCCCTAAGGAGATATTAATTTTCTTCACCATAAAATCCACAATTTTTCAAATGAGCTCTTGGAAACACTCACCAGTAAGTTTTGATAATCAGTAAGATATAAAATTTAATGAAATAATATGAAAGCAGCTGTATACGCCTTAGTACAGTTCTGCGACAAGGCAACGAGAGTTGTGTCATACATAGACCTGTTCCTCTGAAAATGCCCATCAGACTGATAATTGGACCTTGGGATCTTACAACGCTGTGAAAGATTCATCTTAAAGATTTATTTTTCACTTTGGCTTTTCAATTTGCAGTTTTAAAGGCATCAGCTACTTTAATATGAATGCATGTCAGGTAGGCCTTTGTTAGAGCTAGGCTACATATTTCATATTGATCCAGCCTAGTTTAAAGCTGAGAGATGGTCCAAACAGCTGTCAATGGCTTGAACTGGTGGGCAAGAAAACTTCCACTGAACCGAAGTATACTTCCACCCTAAGTTTTCAGATAGAGCTTCCAAATTACTTGATTAGTACTTTTATAAGTATTTTATATCTACTCATCTGAGTAGATGACTCTGCAGTATTATAGCTTCATCGGGTGTTAATGCCAAATCATAGCTACATAGCATACGCAGTTTGGAAACACTTTTAGAGGTGCACCCAAATCAGTAGGAGTTTGCATTGAAGCTCAATGAGTTACCTCTTGTCACTGCACTTCTCTGAGTGAACTATAGAAACAGCATTTGTGGTTAAAGTGTTTAGGCCGAAATCCTGTCTTTAAGAAGTTGTTTGTTCTGTGTTTAATTTTGTTTATTTCAGAATTGAGAGCTTTTTAGATCACCCAGTTTGATATTTTATACATATGCCTTTATTTCTGATGAGGACAGTTAATAAAAATAATCTTTCAGGCAAACCTTGTGTTTTTTTGTTGTAGCAGACTGTCCCAATTTTTCAATCATTAATGTGATGGCTTTGCAGGGATGCCACAATGTACCAGAAAGGTGGATGGGATCAAAAAAAGGTGAGGTAAGATTCAAAATTATAGTAATTCTTTGTGCTGGTTTTGGATGGGATAGAATTAGTTTTCTTCATAGCAGCTAGTATGGGGTTATGTTTTGGTTTTGTGCTGAAAACAGTGTTGATAATACAGGGGTGTTTTTGTCAATGCTGAGCCGTGCTTACACAGAGTCAAGGCCTTTTCCGCTCCTCACACCACCCCACCAGTGAGCAGGCTGGGGGCGCACAAGAAGCTGGGAGGGGACACAGCTGGGACAGCTGACCCCAACTGGCCAAAGGGATATTCCATACCATATGGCGTCATGCTCAGTATATACAGCTGGGGGAAGAAGAAGGAAGGGAAGGGGGACAAGGCTGCCCAGAGAGGTTGTGGAGTCTCCTTCTCTGTAGATATTCAAAACCCACCTGGACACCTGCACATTCCTGTGCAACCTGCTCTAGGTGAACCTACTTTGGCAGGGGGGTTGGACTAGATGATCTCCAAAGGTCTCTTCCAACCCCAACCATTCTGTGATTCTGTGACATTCAGAGTGATGGCGTTTGTCTTCTCAAGTAACAACTATGCGTGATTGAGCCCTGCTTTCCTGGAAATGGCTGAACACCTGTCTGATGATGGGAAGTAGTGAATGAATTCCTTGTTTTGCTTTGCTTGCATGTGCGGCTTTTGCTTTACTTATTAAACTTTATTTATCTCAACCCATGCATTTTCTCACTTTACTCTTCTGATTCTCTCCCCTGTCCCCAGCAGGGAATGAGTGAGCAGCTCTGTGGTGCTTAGTTGCCAGCTGGGGTTAAACTGTGACACTCTTTAATGATTTAACACATAAAAGAATTGCATTTTTATTTTGCTGAACAGAATTTTTAACTTTCAGCTGATATCCAAATTCTGAAATTACAAAATTACAAGATGAAAAATGGAACCACCTTTGAATTTGAGAAATCCCTGCATCTCTTGTTGTTATAAACAGAAAATACAGCAAAGAGAAATGTTTCTTTAAGGTTGTGTGTATGTTGTAAATTGACCCAGAGATTTTCACGGAGATGTTTTTGAAAGGCTAAGCCTTGCAGCTGTCTTATTTTGGAAAGAATTTCCCTTAATCAGCAAATAATTGCAAACCTATTTCTCCTGGCTGAAAATGTATGTGAAAGAACAAATCCACTACAGCAATAAAAAGTCGTGGAATACTAAAAAAATAATAGTAGCAATGGCAACAGATTTAGTAAGAAACCTAACCTTGTGGTATCCAGTTAATGAACCTTGTGGAATATTCCAGAGGATTTTTTTCCACAATACTTAGAAAAGAGACCATATGGAGCAAAATCAGTGCAAAAACTAAAATTAATTAATGCAGATTGAGGACCAGAACATCATTTTATGCTGCCTGCAAAAACATCCTACAAGGCAGAAAATGGTTTGAGAGACTATCTGGTTATTGCCCAGTCTCCTCCTGGATAATTGTGCCATCTAACCTTAGGGTGGATGCTGTGCAGGCAACACACTGTGGAGGCACAGTCCCACCCTTGGTCTTCTCTCCCACTCGCAAGCATGAGAAGCTTATTTTTCTTCCTTCTAGACACAGCACCAGAAACTGAACACCTTTATACGTTCCTTCACTGCCTAAGATATATAGCAAACACTAATCTGTAGGAAATTATGTTCAGTGCTAGCAAAACAAAAGTGTCAACAATCAGACAAGCATTTCACTGTGTCCCAAGTGCAATAGTGTTGTGAGGTCCTCTCCCATTCAAACTCCTCTGCTTGAGTGCTCTGCATACAGAAAGTATGTTGTGTGTTGTGATGAGCTCGTCTACTTGACTGAAGTCTTCTGTTGAACTCAAGATAATGACACAGAAATAACAAGTTATGCTTCCTAGGTCTGGTGAACCACCCAGGTTTGTTTGCCATGTTTTACATATATCTCTTTAAGGATTACAGTTTCAGACACCCATAAAAAAAAAAATAATAAAAAAAAATCCATAGCATGTGGATAATACAAATCTAGACATAAATAGAGCCAAGTGAATGTAGATTCAACAAAATTACAGGAGAAAAGAAAATGAAGAGAAACTTCATAAAAGATGTTCAAGTTTCCGTTACAGGAAAGGAGAATGTAATCAATTAAAACATCCTTACTGTAGGATTTATATTTGCAATGTAAGTAAAATATTGGTAAAAGAAAATTGGTCGAAATGTTTAACAATAAAATCTGAGAAGCTTTGGAGTGCCTCTTGCATATGAACATGCTTATATAAAACATGAAAAAACAGCTACTTTATGGAAACAAAGTTTAATTAGCCCAGCAAGTACCAAGTAGATCCTATAAAAAACAACTGAAAATATAGCCTGATTTCAATGAAAAGACAGTATTCATGCTATGCATGCAACCCAGTTGAGAGAAACTTTTTCCACAGATTATAAACATTTCAAAGGATGTCATCATTGCTAGAAAAACACCCAACAGTTGTATGTTAAGAAATACCATGGCATTTTGCAGTCCTTCTTTCTGTCTTGATTGTATATTGCTCTAATAGGATTGTTGCTTTATATTTTACTTTATATTAAGGTTATTTAAGAAGTGTTCCTGGTTCACTCTAAAGAGTCTGCTTTAGAGTACAGTTATCAGGGTTAAAAAACAATGCTACGCTAAATGCCTTGTAGTCACAGTAGCCTTCCACTACTTTGATCACTGAAGACAAAAATAATCCTTTTAATTTTTTTAAAGCTTGAAATTATATTGCATTTAAAGGTAAAATCATCCTGGATAATTTTATACACACTCACTGTAATGATAAATGAAACTCCAGATACTCCAACTGGTAGTTGAAATATAAGGAAAATGACTAATTGCAATTTTATGGAATGTTTCAGATGCTAATTTAGGAGTATTTTGGCTGGATTATCCCAGCAAATGGTTGTAATTGTGTTTTTCCATCATGACTGTTTTTATGTCTTTCTCTCTAGAACTGTGCATTTCGCAGACAAAACGATGATGGCATCTGACTACCTCAGGCATGTACACGTTCCTTTTTTAAGCTGCAGAGCAGCAGTGAAAGTGCTCAGACAAATGAGTTGTAGGGGAAATCCAAGCCCAAATAAAGGTGGATTGAGTGGAGATCAGCAGAGGTCTGGGAGACCAGACCTTAGGGCTTGTTACAACTGTTTCTTCTCCAGCTGTCACAACAAGACAAGGGGAATGTCACATTCACATCTTCCATGCTCTGAATCGGATCTGTGCCAAGTCTGAAGATAAAGTCATATTGTAGCCCCTTAATTCCAGAATGTTTTGTGACCTTATTAACCTCTAAATATTTTTAGCTAAAAGTCATCTAGTGACTTGTCAAGTCATCACTAGTTGACCTGCAAAAGCCTTCTTACTCTTACATTTTCATAATTGTTCTTGAAAGTTGAGCCAAGGTCAACTTCTCAAAACTTTGACTAATATATTGAATCACCAGGATCATTTATCCAGGATAGAATTTCAAATGGTAGGAGCATAGTAAAGTATACTGGATATTGTACTTATTACAGACAAAAATAAGTAATTTAATCAGTACTTTTGGTATTCCTTTGGATTCTTCAAATTCAGCATAGCTAAAGTAGATATTTTTTACATACTCTTCAGTAGCAGCTGATCCAATCAAATTTTCTGCAAAGATTTAATTTATTTTTTTTTTTAAGTAAACAGATTACCTGTTTTGTTTTCGAGTGGAAACTTAATATTTACCATAAGATCCCTTGCTAGGGCTATCATCATTAATACAGTTTTTTAACAGGTCTTTTTTAGAAGGTCATTTTTACTACAAATTAACACAGAGTTGTAATAGAAATTTTCCAGGCTCCAATAACTACAAGAAAAGAATTCAGAGACACTCTTGGTCTTCCTATTTTCTATAAAATTGTGAGTATACCTTCAGGTTACAGATAAAATATATGTTGTTTTACATCGTACAGAATAAACAGCTATATACATACACGAAGGAAGGCCATACCCTCACTTACTTAGATAGGCTTTGGAGGAGTTGTAAATGCTTTAATACCTCAAATAATGGCATTTTTAAAAAATACTTTCTTAAAATAATCTCATAATTGTATCAATATAAAATATATTTTAATATACACATATGCATAAAAATACGCATGTACACAGATACGTATACACATCCTTTATAGGAAATCTATACATACAGACAGTCTCATGTATGTATGCATATGCTTGTGTGTTTTTGTGTGTGTGTGTGTGTGTATATACACATATATATTTATAAAACCAAATAGTTATGCTTACATAGGGCAGGAGCATAAAAAATGTATATGACAACAATGAAAATAGTTTAACTGGTATTTTGAAAGCCTTTCCTGCTCAAATGCTACATCCATGTCAATTTTTAATACAGTGAGCATGTTTGCATGTGTATATATATATATGTATGTAAACACCCTTTTTACATTTAGTTTTCTAAAGTTAGTCTTGAAATTTGAGCAAATGTCTGATTGCTCAATAGTTTAGCAGATACATTGCACGCAAACTATCATCAGAGCAGTTAAAATTATACTGAAATAGTTGTCATACCTGTCATAGCCGATGTATAATTTCTACTGTTTCTACAGATGACTGAGCATCTTGCTGGTTCAATAGCCAAAACTCCTCTTTAATAGCTCAAAAATGAACTGGAGGAACAAAGACAACAGTACAGTACTTTACTTTTACTATTTCCACTCTCTCACTGGAGAGCCTCCCTTTTGACTTTTCCAGAAATTAATCTCTTGCAGGTGCTTTCATTGTAGATAATTCCTGCTAACTACCTCTTCTCTGTTAAACAAACACATGAAAATATCCATGTCATTAGCAACCTCCCATAGGTCCATTATTTCCCTTTCAAGAATTTTTTTACTACATTCATATCTCACTTGATATTTTCCTTTCTTCAGTCTAGTGATGGCATTTAAAAAATAAATTTAAGCACGCTGGTTTCTCTTCTCTAAACATTCAGATGTATTTTGAGGACTCTTAGCATCTCTATTTACATTTTTATTATTGGCATTTGGGAATTGATCCACTATATTTCAATATAGCTTCTGTGTATAGTCTTTAATGTATTTTCTTGACAAATGAAGTGGGGCCTTTGCTGTTATAAAGTCAGCATTTTTTCAACTTAGAAGTTATAAAAAATCTAGAGGTGAGACTTCCTCTTAAATTTCAGTAAGTACAGCTTTCTTAGGTCATTAGATTCACTGACTAGTTACACAACATTTTGCCAGCATTTGACAGAACATGCAGCAACAATCTAAACTGCTCTGTTAAGGAATGTCCCTCCAAACCCTCCAGTTGCTGTCTTCCAAATACTCACTGTGCTTTTCCTCTAAATGCTGAGGAATAGTGAAAATTAGTTACGACTGCTGTTAAAGAGTTTTCCCAATAGCTCAATGTTAGAAGGTTATTGTTAATTGGTCATTAATTGCTTAAGATTGTTAATGATTTTATGATGCTCTACTTCAGTGAGATTTAAGAAGAAGAAGAAGATTTATGCAGAAAAAAAAATGTCTCAGCTTCCTCTTTCTTAAATTTCATGCAATTTAACTGGGTAACTGTACTGGACTGATATTACTTCACTACGGATTTCTAAAGTCAGTATGAACAAGAGCAGCCAGTTGTGAATAAATAAAAAATATAACTGTGGGTCAAGCCTGTACAGCTGCATAACAGCTGTACAGCTGCCTACAGACAGTGCAGGTTTGTGCACTGTCAGCTCCCTCTTCAACAGGGTTTTTTGAAAAACTTACTGTTGCTCTGAACTTCCAGTGCTTAGTGTGACTTGACCTTCTCCTTTTTCTCACTTTTCATGCTCACTGTACTAAAAATTCATGTAGATGTGGCATGATGAGCAAGCAAGGCTTTAAAATCACCAGTTAAACTAATTTCATGGCATGTGATATACTCTTGCATGCTCCTGCCCAGTGCCAGCATAAATATTTGATATTGTATGAGAACATCAGAATTGGGAATATAACATTAGTTTAAGTTTAGAAAAACACATTTATATATACTGAGGTCTAATTCAAATGCTAAATTGGTCAATTTTCTGATATTTGAAGTGGAATTTGTAAATAATTAATTATACACAAAACTGGAGATTGTGTTAGCCTGCATCTCAAAGTCAAATTGACTTTTGTCTCTTCAGAATAAAGACATGACATAAGTGCATAAAAATGGGTTGATGGACTGTTGCACAGAATTTCTCATTCATAGTCTTGCAGTTAGATGAATGACTAACAAGCTGTAAGATTGAATATGTGACTTTCATAATTCTATGGCAATAAGCCTCTGAAGAAAACCCTTGAGGGATTATTCTTACTCATTAGTAAGCATCCACTATATGACAACCAGTTTAGTATTTATAGGAAGTACACCTTTCCAAGCCCAAGGTATATCTAGTAGTTTCAAAACTTGCTAGAAGATGAATATTTAAGACTGAATGCCAATTTATAAAATATCGTCACTTTATGTAGTATGGTGCTTGTGTAGTTGATTTTCCACTGTCAAAATTTTCAACTGAATGCTTTCCACTCTTACCCAAGAACTTTAATAGAGGACATACTTCAGTATCTCAAAAAAAGAACAACCCTCTGTTCTTTTTAAGAGAAAAGTCACAATATTTTACAGTTAATAACATAGTGAATTTAGCCTGTATTTTTTTCTCACAGATGTATTACCATTTTCTATAATGCATTTCTTAAATTCATTGCATACAGTTTTGGTGAGCTTTTAAAATATTTATTTATTCAATAAATATCATTCCAACATTACAGTATACAATTTCTGTGCTTTGAGTGAGTGAACTCAATTTGATAATAAAAATAAATGTATAAAATAAAAATGGAGACAGAGAATCTTTCCTGAGAAAATAATGCTTGAGGGAAAGGCTTCAGAAAATGGAGTAAAGGAAGCATAGACTATTACAAACATTCCTTCATTTCACTGGCTTTCCTAGAGTCAACATTACTATTTAAAAAAGAAGATTATTTCAAATTTTATTGCCTGTGTTCACTGGTGACATTAAACTTTTACAATTCTCATTCAAGAAACTCTAAAAATGGGACAGTCAAGTCCTCCCTGTGTGTCTCACTTAATTGCCTGGGCAAAGGCATAAGTAAATTTGCACAATTCGTTCTTGGTTTGTTGTTTGGTTTGGGTTTTTTTGGTTTGTTTGGTTTGGTTTGGTTTGGTTTGGTTTTGGGGGTGAGGGAAAGGGAGAAATTATCTCTCTTCAATGCACAACACCCATCACTCATGCAGTGTGTCACCTCTGCTGTGAGAAACTGAGTGTGGAAAGTTAAAATTAGAAATAAAACTTGATTACTAAAAACCTGATGGAAAGCAAACATAAAAGACTGGTTGCACAGCTCATAATTTCATTTAAATTTTAAGTGAGTTATCAAAAAAAATTTTTCAGTTTTTCCTGTTCTAGAAAATAAAATACACATTTCAGTTCTCAATTGTGCAGGATACCAGTTCACCCCAATAATATTTTTTTTTATTTTCAGTTTCCAAAATGTTATGTTATTATTCTTTTTCATTAGTGGAAAGCATGAATGCATTTCTTTGTGGCAAGCGTGAATGGCTCAAGTCCCAACACAAGTGTTCTATTCTCAAGTCCCTATTCCAAACGTGAAGCTCAATAAGTAAAGAAAAAAAAAAAAATCCTTGAGTTTTAACGTTTGAGATGGATGAAATATTTTATGGAAATATACCAGAAAGATTCCTGCTCAGGTAAACAGACAACTTGAAACTTTTGATCCACAGATTCTTTATACTGGAAAACATTGGACAAACTCACTAATAGGTGGATGTATTTATAACATAAATACTAACCATTTTATATGAAGTTTAATTCAATCCATTTATTTTTAAAATAATAAAATAAACCTTTTAAAAAGTCCCTAAATTTAAACTAGAAGACTAAAATTAAATATACACTTTAAACAAGACCATATAATTAATTTTTAAGTTTTTAATTCTATATTAAAACTTCTTTCTATCTTCATAAATCCTCTTTACTTGCTTCATATATGCCTGCAATTGTTTTCAGATAATTTAGAAAATTGTAGTGCTTATAAATCTAATACTACTGTGTTTCTGTTTCATCAATGTAGAAAATAATACATTTGAATTACTAAATATTTGTTTTTAAATAAAGTGTATTTCATTTCTGCCTTTATAAGCATATTGTTATCTCATTAACAAACATATACAAACACTAATCAATTATATTCATTCCAAAGCTTCCCAGGTATCATTATGCCTCACCATGTGTTGTGTGAAAAGGGGCAAAGCGGTTTTGGCAGAAGATAAACCCCCTTGCGTTCTAACACTCCTCACCGAGGTGGGAGGCTCGGTGCGGCTGGGTTTAAATTCTGAGTGATGCCCAATTCAGCACTATCAGTCCAATCACGTTTAATATGTATTAAACTATTATGATTTGGATACACTAATAGCGGTCTAGCCATGCTCATGAACTAGCACGGCCACTCTCGAGTCTTTGGTTGCATTCAATGAGAAACCGAAACGAGTAGCTACTTAAACAGTGCAGTTTATTTAAACAACAGATATATATGTTCTTAGGATTGCCGGTGATAAATACGCTGTCTGCAAAGCACGTGTAAATAAAGATATTGTTAAATATACAAAGCACGCAACAAAGTTATAAACAATACAGCCTGGCTATAAATGTAGGATAGAGATTCTCTAGAGAGACTTCTAAGTTCCCCGAGGAAACACTCGGTATAATCTAAGTCTTACCCAAAGGCGTCCCTATGAGGGGGAAGAAAGGCTCAGCCCGTCGACTGATCCTGGAAGTCGGTGATGGAGTTCTCCTGACTTGTTCGTGATGGTGTCTTCCCTGATATCCCCCCTCCCTTGGGCTATTTTTATACTATTTTTTTTACCTTCAAAGTGGAGTTTGAGTGAATTTAGTCATAAATACTTTTATTATGATTGGTGAACTCAAGGAGGAGTGGTCACACCTTGGGGGTGGGTAGCCTCCGGGATGGAGGTTCGTTTCGGTACATTGTAATGAGGGAAGTTCACACAAAGGACAGCATTTCATCAAAATTTGATGAAAAGTTGCCTCGGGTAGCGAGTAGGCCGCTTATCTGTTTCGTAGTAAGTAAGTAGGCAGCTTATCTGTTCCGTAGTACCATCTCGTTCCCATATCTGCTATTCATCACAAGGGAAGGCCACGGAATAATCGCGTTCTGTTCCATCCCTCGTGTAGTTTCGCAAACAACCTTGTACAGGGAACTGCAGATGTTGCATTCTTCATGTGCCAGCTGCGGCTGTATTCTACTTCAGAAGCCTCTTGATTTTGTGACTTTCCTTAATGTGTGAACAATGCTGTACTTCTGTATTCTTGGCCAATTTAGTAATTATTCCACACCATGGTACACTGATGCTCAGTACTTACATTTTCCATAGTTTTCCAAATTGTATATGAAAAGGATTGCGTTTACAAACTTGTATCATGGATTAAAAGCCCCAAAGTTAGGTGCAAAAAATAATATTTCTAAAGAATATTTTTTGCTCTATTTCCCACAATTTTTGTTCACTTCCTACATTTTACGTGAAACTGACCTTGCATTTCTTGTTTGTTCAAGAAAAAAGGTAAACTGTTCTACCATATCTAAAACATATATAATAATTTATAATCTATGATGCTAAAGAACTTCATGGTCTGAACTATTAAGCAAAATATAACCGCTCTGCTAGCATACATAATTATTTCGTATTTTGCCATTCTTTTAAAGCTTATGAATATAGTTATCACTTAGATAAATATTTACACTAGAAGATGTGCAATTAAAAACCCATGTAGTACTAATAGAACCCGAATCTGTGAAGTGTACTGGTATGAATCAAAGAATGAACCTATGTGGAAAATGTATGGCATACTTTGAAGGTAATTTTGAGTAAATTTAACTGTGGAAGAAGGAAATGAAAATCAAACACAGAAGAGAATGCAGATACAGGATTTTCTGCAGGAAAGGAAGACAAGACTAGCATCGCAAGTTGATGTTTAGGGTTTGCAATCAACATTTTTGTGTGTACATAAAGTAATGTTGACAGATATGACATTACATAATGCAAACATTAAATTAATAGCAACAAAAATCACTTAGGTAAAAGTTCAAGCGAGACTCATACAATTCTTGTAAACCTATGCAATCAGCTGGAGTGAACAAGCACTGTCTTTAATACTTGAGTATCTTACCTCTAACATAATGCTTGAAACTTTTTCTAGTCTGAATATTTAGAATGGAGTAAAAAACTCCAACTGTTAAACTGTTTTTCTCCAGCAGTTTTGTAAATAAAAGTGTGTTAAGTCTCTTTTGTTGATTGATTAGCTCAGGAAACAATTTTTTTTCTTGGTTGTGGTATCATTCTATGGTGAAAGGCATAGAAATAAAGATTTAATAAATAAAAAATTCAGGAGACTGTTGTGAAGCATGAAGGACTCAGGTTTTTTTAAACCCTGATCTGTACAATTTTCATACCGAGAAATATCTCTACAGCTGCTTTTTGTTTTGTGGTTTGCGGGGTTTTTTTGGTTTTTTTGCCTTTTTTGTTTGTAACATAATAAAGTGTTAATTATATGTAGAAACAAAATGCAGGTGTTTCAAATTTTGGTTTGCATTTGAGTTGCATGTTAGGACCCCTTCAAGAGTTATTTCAGGCTGGTTTATCACAATAATCTACTCTGCAACAGCATCCTCATTAGATTTCATTGTCCTCCACAGGCAGAGAAATAGGAAGCTCTGTTATCTGAGAGAATACCCTTACCCCATTGGCTGGTCTTTTTGTTTCTCTTGTCAATGGCAATATCAACCACCTCCAACCTAGTAAGATCGCAATACCCTGCTCATGTCTAACATTTGCAGTAAAATATATAAGGGTGCCTAGAGAAGGGAATGATGTTAAAATCCCCAGGAAATTTATGGGAAATCCCACAAAGCTCTAGCTTTCTGAGGCCAGAGATGATAAAGGGAAAGAAAACAACACTGGCTTCTTTAAACAGGGCTTAAGTTCACCAAGAAAAATACATAGAAAATGTGATGGAACCAACCTGTGACTGTCTCCTGTGCTCATACTAAGTCTATGCTAAAGAGAAGTGCTACTTGGAGTCTATGGTGGCATCTTTGCAAGACACATGCAGTGCAGAAGTGTTAACATGAATTCCTACATGTATCTCAAGGTGTTTATGTTCCATGCTAACTGCTAAATTGCAGTGTGGGGATGGCACCAAATGAAACCTGAATGGGCAGTGTATCTTTGCATCAGGTATGTCTCTTTGTTAACTACCAACTAAGTGGTTGGCATCATATCCCAAATTTGAAGCTCAGAGAAACAGAGAAGCTGAGAAAGAGCCTAGCAGGAGTGGAGATGTCTAAAGAAAAAATACCAATTTTATTCTTTTGCCTCTGGGTTGTACATTAGCACGAGTATAAGAAGAGTGGAGGTATGGACATTTCTAGAGACAGGGATTTGCTTTAAATGGGGACAGCCTTTACCGATGGTCAGGCATCAGATCTTTGTGCCCACTTTGGGGAGAATGAATATCTGTGAATGTATGTTGCCTTGAAGATGCCTGGTGTCCTGAAGCTTTAATTCCTTTGGTACCTCTCACTCAACTGCTGACTGCTTAATTGAATGTGCAGCCTAGCAAGTCTGAATTTACCACTTTCCACTGTAAACTCCTAAATTGGGCTAGATGACTGCTTCAACCACTTGCCTCTCCACAGTCATTGCACATGAAACTAAGAAAAGTGGGTTTAGGTGGATCGACTTAAATCACTGGTGCCAGGCCCAATTTGAGGATGATGGCATCTACAGCTGCAGCTAAGGGTCTGAATGGCAGTTAACTAGGTGGTATTATAGAAGAGACTGATTAAGCGCAACAGAATCTGTTTTGATACCTAAAAGTGTGTACAGAGGCTTATTAAAAGGGATTAGGATTTGTAAAGACCACCAGACAAATACTAATAATTTCTAGATTACTTAACTGTAGTGTTATAGAAAAGACCAGTCTTTGTTGGTTTGGTGTATCTGAGGGCAACTCTTAATGGATTACCAGGATTTTTGTGTGCATCACAATAGCAACACAGGGTAATGACAATAATAAGACTATCTTTGAACTTAAGCATGATGGTCACCTTCAGCTACGTATTTTAGTATGGAATATATTTTGGGTGACAAGGAAATTCTTCAAAATTGGCATTTTGAAAAATGAGTTTACAACATCCCTCAAAAGATCTTTTTTCTATGAAAAATGTTTTCCTAAGCTCTATAATGAGCTGATAGGAATGATGAGTACAAACTAGATTGAAAGAGTCTGTCTGTGAAGAGTATTCTGTAACCAGACCTTTTCACAGGGAATTGACATGGTGAACAGAAGTTACAGAGAAGCTTGGCTAATGTCCTCGGAGACCAGGAGCTGGGAGCCACCATTCCATTTACATAATATTTCCTCCTAGTGGAATATGTGTTGATTTATAGAAAGCACTTAAAATAAATTGTTTGGCTCTATTTCGACCACATAATCTCTCTGATATAAAGCTTGCTTTAAATCTCTCTCTTGTCCCATTCTGAACAACCTTATGTTCATAAAAGTGTTTAAAGGTTTTAAATTTAAGATGCAACAATAGCCACCTACTAAGTTTTGGACAGAACCTAACGAGTTGAGTCTGAGCAATTGCAACGAAGATCCAGAGACCCTGAATCAGTTTTCTAATATTTAGTGCACTCATAACTCCTGCCTCTTACTTTAATGGAGGTGGCAATATTAATTGAACCAGGCTCATTACAGAATGAACTTATAGCACTTCTAACACTTATCAATGTACAGAAAGAACAATCATTGTCTCAGTGCACCTACACTCTTTACGTTCCAGTGAGATTAATTACTCTGAGATTAATATAATTAAAATCTGTAGTATATATTTTACTATGGACAACAAAATAATAAAAAAATATATGCTCCCTATAACATGGAACTCGCACCACACTGAGAAAGCAATCTTAAAACCTAAAATAAGATTATTTGCAACTGATTAAAACCAGTCTTAATATTTATGTATCAAGTGGACCTTGGAGACAAATACGTGCAAGTGTGATATATACATGCATATATCTATATATATATTTTTTTTTCTATTTAAAAAGTATAGCAACATCATGTACAGTAATGAAACGATAAGTAAGATCCTCCCTTAAAAGACTGGAGCTATTTTAATGAAGAATCCTTCTCTGGATTTCTACTGGAGCAGAGATGATTACTAGGTAGATGCTAGCATTGTGTTTGTACTTGTTACCACTTTAGTTCTATGCTTAATGTTCTTCCAGTTTACTTTCAAAGCAAACCCCCTACATACAAAAGATAATAATAATTTTCCAAAAGTTGTTGCACCCATCATTGGGCAAAAATTCTCTAAGATGACATGGATTACAAATGCTGAATATTTCACCAAAGCAGCTGAGCTCCTGTGTAATTAACTCAGTGGTATATTGACTTTTTTGGATCTCTGCAAGTGCCTGGCCCCTGTGTTCATCCATGGTAGTATTGAAGAAGAAAGCATTTATCTCTGCTAGGAAAGGAAAGAACAGCTTGTCAGATACCATGGTGATTTTTTTCTTCCTCTGTTTCCTTTTCACAGAGCTACTGTAGTTCCTGGTGTCTAACGGCAAAGGTTTCTCTTTATAGTTAGTTATAGCAGTATTGGAAACATCTACCTCACTGAGAATTGCAGTAACTTTTTCCAGCATTACAACCTCACAACAAGCTTTTTGAACATTTCACTTTCAAGCTCCAGGGGTTTATTGCTT
Organism: Fratercula arctica; assembly: GCA_947846985.1. Taxonomy (NCBI): domain Eukaryota; kingdom Metazoa; phylum Chordata; class Aves; order Charadriiformes; family Alcidae; genus Fratercula; species Fratercula arctica. The sequence goes on along the minus strand of CANTUZ010000002.1, from coordinate 91,582,915 downwards.
TGCCCCAGTCTGAAACCTTGAGAGAATGCAAAACAAGGGAACTACAGCAGGTCTGGTTTAGGCTTCAGAATTATTCAACTAACAGGTTAAAAATTAAGATTCGGTATCAAAATTGTTCTCATATGCATGCCGTGCTTCCCCCTCTCTTCACCATCCCCTGAGCAAATTCATTTTGATTTATAAATCAATCAGTCATGCGTTTTGAAAGTACAATTGAGATATACTTTAAAACACCAGTCTATTTTTGAAGATATAGATTCCAACCGAATTCTCTATATTTAAAATGATGACTCCAGTTCCACTGGTAATAGAAGTAGAATGAACTTTTGATATACATTCACTATTCTGGGTACCCACAGTGAAATTCTTCTGTAAGCTTTACAATGGTAAATGCACAGCAGTTCAGAAGGACAGCATAAAACCTCGGGTTCACTTAAGGGCTTCTTGGGCTCTCCATTCTGTATGCACTTGCTTTACCTTTCTGGTTTTCCTTTGCAATTTGAAAGCTTTTTGTGCCATGTGGAATTAAAGAAATTATATTATGCTACATGTATGAAAAGCATACAAAGGAAAAGAAAGCATATACGTGTATATGCTTATGGCAAAAGATGTCTAACCATGACTGACTAGAAATTTGAAAGCAAAGTATTTGAATAAACATTGCTAATCTAAATGCAGATACACAGAACTTAAATACTTCAAAATCCAATTGCAGCTGAAGGATCACCAGAGCAGACTAGGAAAATCTGATACATTTTAACTTATGAAAATAAATTTAAATATAATAAATGTTCTTGCATAGCTAACCAGATTAGCTTTCCCCAAGGAGAATGAAAAGAAACAGCCCCGAGCTTTCATCCTCAAAGGGATATGAGTAAGTATTGAAACATTTAATATTTAAGTAGTTTACACAATTACAGTAAGAAAACCATACTGAAATACATAATATAAATGTGAAACTAAACCAAACTTATAATAATGGCTTACACCTTTTTTTTCCTTCTTTACATTCATATTGTGTGTGTGTATGCATCCAATTATGAAGCAACACAAATGTGGTATATATGTGGTAAGCAAATTTACCACATCATCATTAGCACATCACACTTGTTCCATCTCTATGAATTAAAAATAAGAAAAATGTTTTATTTGTATGTATAGAAGAGATAATCAAGCTGCAGAAGTCAACACTAGTACATAGTATTAAGTCAAACACGGAAACAGTAATAAAAAGAAAAACCTCTATAACATGTTCTTCTTACATGTGCTAGAAAAAATCTATCTGATAATATGCTGAATGACAAAAGCCATGCAGAAACACAAGACCTACATTAGCAAGTTGCTGGGGAATTACAGCAGTGGCTGTAGAGTTCTTATCTACATTTCACAGAAGAGGAAAACTGCAAAGGATAAGTCTATATTCACAGTACAGTAGTATCACTACTACCATTGCAAATGTAAACATTGATAATTTTTTTTTGCCAGTTTTATGCCAACCTGCCACATTAGATTTACATTTCCAAAACGTTCATGTGCACAAGCACTTTCAAAGTAATTCCATCAATGGTTTCATAAAGAAACATTAGCACATGGAAATCTGATGCAAAAAATATGAGTCAGTGTGTTGACAGTGTAATGCTCCTTATATTTCTCCAAGCAAAACTGAAACAGATAAACTACTTTGAGTTTTTAAGTGGGGAGGAAAGAAAAGCTAGCCTGGCTGGTGCAGTTTCATGCAACACTGGAACTAAAATAAAAAGAGAAAGGATTTCCAGGGAAGACTTTGACACAAAACTAGTATCCAGAACACATAAGAACAAGATTAATTGATTAAGAGCACTTTTTACATTAATTTCTTTTGAATCCTTGTTATTGTTAATCCATACATTGAGTGATGTATTCTCTTTGCACAGTGTCAAACAGCCATGCTAAGATACAAAATAAAAAATAAATAACTAAATATGTTTCATTTTTCCTTTTTCATTGTCACTAAAACACTAGTATCTGCTCTATCAGTAAGAGTTGTACAAGATTAGAACACATTCATTTTCTGGTGTCTTTGAATTAATGCATTTCTTTTTTTTTTTTTTTTTTTTTTTTCTTCTGAATTGCAACAGCGGGAATCTAACCTGGAATTTCAGAGTCAAGCCAGGATTATTTCTTGTTCTCAGGTGCTTTCATACCTAGATTTTAACTCCATGGAAATGTAGCATAGGTGTGATTTTAAAAATATAGACAGGTGAAGCAGCTTCTGACATATACAGTGCAATTTACCTTATGTTTTCTATTAGCCTTTTAAAAGCTAAATGAGCCTGAAACAAAATGTTATCTTTATCTTTGAACCGTAAGGTAAAATAAAAAGAGCTAGTAATGACTACTGCTAAATTGAGGTACTGTGAATGAGGCATTGGGTTATGCAAGCGGAACAACAACCTGCGTATAGCTTGGGTAGGCTTCTTTAGCCTTTTTCCATAAAGACAAAACTGGAATACTACTCCTTTAGTTCAGTTATTTAAAAAGGAGATACCTAAATTTAAACTAGTCACTCAACACTTCCTGCCAGTCAGTTGAGAGAAATGGGTACATACAGAGCTGAGTCATTTGATTTATTTTTGATGCTATTTTTGTGGATGACTCATCTTCTTACAACAGGTATTTCAGTCCACTGACTATAAAGGCAACCTAGGGCAGTTAGCTCAGAATTTAATGTCGAATTTTTAGATATTTAAGGTTAAGTAGGATTGATCTCACCCTTTATGACCGTAACACTCTTTCTCTCTCGCCTTCCCCCTAGGGCTTAGGTGTTCATGCTCCAAAGATCAGCAGCCCAGCTCTGATGTGGCACAAGTATGTGCCCTTGGCTCAGGCTGCCAAGGAACCTCACAGATTGTGGGAAAGAGCTGTGAGAAAGCCTGCAGAGTAGTGCAATGTAAGTTATGACTGTAGAGTTACAGGCAGAGGTAGAAACATGAAGACAGAGAGCACTAGTAACTCAAATATTCAAGAAAGAAAAGCACTAACGTGTAAAAGTACAACATCTGAAATGGCAAAAAAACACCAAAAAACAGCTATGTGAGTCTGTTGATACCACTGGATTCAGTGGATGCTGACAATTTACTGATGCTACAGGTCTTCTTCTGGGAGTGGTGGAGGTTAACCCTTCTTCTCCTGGCTCATACCTGCCTGGCTAGCAAAGACTTTATTGTTGTCCTGATAAGAGACTGAAAGGTGAGAATGTTAATTACTACCTTAACAATCAGGTAAACTCTAGGTATCTTATGTGTGTACAAGCCAGAAAACAACTGCTCTGTACTTTCAATCCTACTTTAGAGACTCTTCATTACAGTTCTAGATGGCTATTGCCATCTGAAACTTGTCAGGCAGAACTTCAATGGAGTAAGAGGAATGGAAAGAAAAAAAAAAAAGGTGCAAAGAGCAATGAACAGTCAGAGCAATTCTCTCAATGAGATGGGTTGTTTTCAGTCTGACCTCCAGATAGAAAATTGACTTTTTCAATTGCTTCTTTTTTAACCATCTGGGATGGTGCTTGTGAGAGGCTTGTGACAACAGCATAGATGCAACACACGTGGCTGTTAGAAAGAAAAACAATTTGTAAGCAACTCTTGTAGACAAAGAAATAGTGTGCACAATACATACTGAAGGACTGTAACACAGGCACTTCTCTCACTAGACTGCAAAGACATCAGATCAACAAGTTTGTACCCAGCAACTTGACTAAATATGGAAATTTTCCATTAAATTATTGAACGTGATGGTGAATGTTCACAATATCTGCAGAAGTGTCTGAGCCTTTCTAAAAATTTTACTGGTTGTTCAGCAGTTTCTTTCTTTTGAAAATTTTCAACTCACCATTTTTTGCTTTGGAAGATGTCTCATCCTTATAAGCATGAATAGTTTTTACTTTTATATGCTTTAACCCCTTATTATTTTCTATTTTGCATTCTGGAAATTCTTGTGTTATTTTTCATTGGAGAGAGAGACTTTTGTGTTGGTTTGTCAAACAAACGCATTTCACTCTCGTTGATTCTCAGCATTTCTTGGCCATCCATTTCTTAGTGTTAAGTACTCCTCTAGAGCCAATATTCTCTGCCAGCACTCTGCTATTTCTTATAATGTGGCCATACTTTAAATCTTGCACTGCTACATACTAACTCCCCCATTTAAATAATTAGTAAGAGCAAGTGGAGTGATTTTCTTTGTTTTTTATAAGGTCATAAAGGTCACGATATTCTGTACACCAGTGTATTACTATTTAATTAGAATAGAAGATCCCAAATCTCTTTGGATATTTATTTTTTTTTTCTCACTAAGTGCCAGTGTGGGCAATAGTAGTTTTGGGTAGCAATACAAGCAACAAGTCTTTTATGCTGCACAGCATGCCTGATGCCTTTGGAAACAATTGGTGTGCCACTAATGGCATGAATATCAAAAATAGGAACTTCAGTGTTAACCTGTTTACCCCTCACCCTTTTTTGCATTTGCTTGGGTTGTTAGCAACAAAAAGTTTATCCAATATTTTGTTGTTGAAAACTCATGTAAATGCAGTATATTTTGTGAGATTTTTCGTAAGGGGAAGAGGATGTGCAATTAGAAATAGTAAGTAGTGAATGCTGCTATCCAGGATTGAGGACTGATTTATTTATAGCTATGGTGTGTCACCATTTAGATATTTAACTATTGTAATACAAGTTTGCTAATATTTTTTAGAGTTTGAAGAACTTTTTTTTGTTAACAAGGTCAGATGTGACCTGGATCATCTAACCTGATATTTGCCTCATTTTAGAGAGAAACATGAGATCACTGGTATTATTAAGATTGATATTCTTTCTATATTACAAATGATTTCATTTATGATTTCATTTCCTTATGAACTACTCTTCAGGATCAGTAGGTACATCTGACATAGTAGTGAATTTATTCATTTCAGCAGGGAGAAAGTGAGAAGCTAAGGATTATAGTAGAATGTTTTTAACATTATAATAAAACATGACAACAGGTCTGTTCCAGGGACAAAGAGAGACTGATAAACTGCATGTCCTTTTATTGTATTAATTTTTTTTATACCATCTGTACTTAGTTTCCTTGGGAAAAAAAAAGATGAGAGTTAACAAGGTACATCCCAACTGGACTTCTTAATTATGGGAAGCACTTTCATTAGTGTTACTGACTGTGGGTATCCATAAACTCTGTAGCCCCACAACCAAAAACCACCACTGAGTTCCCTAAGCAAGACTCTGTCTAATCTGACTTTTATTATTTTATAGCTGTCTTGACTTTAGACACAGGAGGGAATCTCAAAGTCAACATATTCTGTAGGCTTCAAGGAACCTGTGTGGGTTGCATGGAGCACAGAGGGAAGCTTTTTTTCATTCCTGTCTGTCTTAATTACACCATCTTTTCCCTTCCCTTCCCTTCCCTTCCCTTCCCTTCCCTTCCCTTCCCTTCCCTTCCCTTCCCTTCCCTTCCCTTCCCTTCCCTTCCCTTCCCTTCCCTTCCCTTCCCTTCCCTTCCCTTCCCTTCCCTTCCCTTCCCTTCCCTTCCCTTCCCTTCCCTTCCCTTCCCTTCCCTTCCCTTCCCTTCCCTTCCCTTCCCTCCTCTTCCCTCCCCTCCCCTCCCCTCCATTTATTTATTATTCATCCATTACTGCAGCTTTATTTTTCATCAACTTTTTTTTTTTTTTTTTTGCCCACTTATATATTAGGCTTTCTTTTTGAAACAGAGATTGGAGTTCAGAAGTTGTCATTTTAGTGCAGATTGATTTTATGACATCAGAAATAGATTTCTTTTAAAAAATAAAACGAAAAAAAAATAAAATTTTCTGCTGTTAAATACAATTGAAACAAAACTGATTTTCCATGCTGGAGATGGAAATAATACAAGTAGGGTGGCAATAATTACCAAACATGTATAGCAGAAGGAAGATGTTCGATAAGGGATTATCAGCTTAGTTTTGACTTCTCATTAATTTGGATGGGATACAATTGGACATAAGTGCCTTAATCTGGCCTAAGCTCAGCACAGTTTGCTTCATTTCTTTTGTACTGCCTTATACACACGGCATAAATTGGATGCTCCACACCGAGACTCTGTATACAAGAAGTCTATCACATGTCACCAAGCAGACAACGTGTAAGGAATGGGTATCTGACCAAAAATTTCCATGCCTTCCCTTGTGGCATCCAGCTGGCCAGCCATGAAACTTGTGCTGCATTGCAGACCAGAGAATAGACTTGCATTAGTGCCAGGAACCGTACCTGTCTAATATAAGACCGTTATTATTACAGAAAGTCAAAGAAAGTGTCCATGAAGAAAAAGGTTATTTTTTAATAATAATCATAATGATTAGTTTTTAATAATAATCATAATGATAATTTAATAATTTAATAATATATACTATACTACAACATAACATAATACAGTATAACAATTAAAATTGCAATATGCATATTTAGTTTCTGCCACTCTGTGTACAAAGTTTAGTGGTTTCACTCTGGTGTTGACAGTGGCACGATGAGTTCTCAGCACCTGGAGTCCTACACTGGAAGGAATGTTGATGATTCCTTCCCCACTCTAGGATCCACTTAGGTTCCTTTCTATGTGTTTACTAAGATGATTTATGTTTTTACACCTTGTTCTCTTCTCATTGACCTGCAGCTCTATGTTACATCTAAATTTAGTATATAGAATCATAGAACCATAGATAGTGCCTTTCACTGTCAGGTTCCATCAGTACTACTTTCTTCTCTTTGTTTGCACCCCAGAGCAGTTTTGTCCAGGTCTGCATTTCGTTAAGCTGACCATTTGTCGTTTCTTATAGCTGTGTGGTCTCCACTGCCAATTCTACCATCCCATGTATGTGCTCGCTCCCCTGTGTGGCATCCTTTGCCCACTCTTTAAGGCCTCTGTCATTACACCAGGACTGTACCTCTCTGCATTGCATCACTGTGTTAGAGTCACAAAACTATGGTGGTAACATATGAAGACAAGCAACAACAAATCAGCCAACATATTAGCACCCAGCCAATTAGAATATTGCCATTACAGTGAAACCAAGTAAACTAAAGCGCAGGCAGTTCAGAGAAAGGTTCAGGCAGATCAGACCTGTCAACCTTCATTCCCGAGGCCTTGAAAACTCAGTATGAACGTCATAGCCTGTTACTAGAGCTGGGTTATAACAGATTACAGCGCAACATGCAAGAGCAAGGCAGACTGGTGCAGCACATGCCAAATGCCACTAATGTGGGGTGCTGGACATGGCTCGTGGAAAGGCTTGTTGGGATGCAGTCTGTGTTATATGAGTGAAATAACAGTATCTTTTTGGGGTAGTAGGGGGGTGGAACGCTGAAGAAGTTTGTTTAAAAAGCAATCATTTAATATTGAAATGAAGGTAAATAGAAGGTTTGGAGTAACTTTATGGCATAACATCTGATCTGAACTTTGAGGCTGAAGGCTTCTTAGAAACATTAGGAAATAAATTACACAAGCCCTTTATTAAAATGGTTTTCTGAATTCACTTACAACCCCCAACAGAGCAACTCCAATATTTTTTTTTTTTTTTAACCTTGTGAGGTTTCACCTAAGCAGGTGATTCTTCTAAAAGGCTTAGCAGTGTGAAGTAACCTTGAGAGGTAATATGTGCTGGAGTCAAAACACCATGCTACAGCTCAAGATCGCTGCTGTTTGTTTCAAAGCAAAGCGATGTACTGAGCTCAGGCCACAAGCCACACTGAACAGAGAACTGGGGGGCTGCCATTCCCATTAGTACTCCAGTGAGCAAATGTTGAATAGTCTAAGTACTGGAAATGCCACTAGCAATGAAATGGTGCTCCTAGAAAAAAAAAAAAAAGAGTGCAGATTTACTCTCCTACAGATGTCTGGAAGCAAATGTACCTTCCGCGTTGTTTTTCAGTCTTGCAGTCATGCCTTCCCTGAGGGGTGTTTATTGTGCTGCACATCCAGTTCTGTTGAACATCACAGTCTTGAGATGTCACAGAAGAGAAATGCAAAAAACCCCTTCTTCTCCCACATTCTTATTATAACACTAGTAATCCAATCACAAAACCAGGATAAATATCTATTTGAAAAATAAATATCAAGCCAACTGACTTTTCTAGTAGGCAGTCCAAGGAATAAAATAGAAAAGTACCATCTTTCTACACACGGCTACAAAATATTTGGTAGCTCTGAGAAGGGCATATTTTTCCTCCATTTGCCTGGAAAAGGAAATAGGTTATTTCACACTTCTGGGTGGTGCACAGCCAACACTTGCTTTCCCACCTTGCACATGTACTCCCAGAGTATTACTTTTGCCAGGCACAAAGGGGGATAGGAGACAAGATTTAGCCCTTACCATCTCTTGCATTAATCCACAAGAAATATCACACTTCTATGAAGTGCTAGCCATCATTCTGCTGACCCAAATGAGGAGAGATTTTACCCCCAAATCACTGAGCATCCAAGGACAAACTAGCCCTAGCTGTCAGAAAACCATTTACTAGAAAATAATATGAAGTAGCAGCTGGAAATAACTTTCCAGATACAGAGATCATTTGTATCTACAGAATCTTAGAGTTTCTCAGAACGGGGTGTTTATCTTCAAATGAATAAAGCTACACAGAGCTTTTTGTAGTAATGTACAGTAAAGCAGTAAGCAGTTATTTTTCTCCAAAAGCATTTAGCTTATGACTTCCAGCTGCTTATTTCTCTACAGCAATAATAATGTGCCAGGCTTTTATTTATGGCTCGGCATGCAGCTTTTAGCAGTTGATAAACAGCTATTAATAACATTTAAGAATAGACAACCATGTAATATACACATTACTTTGTGCCAGAGAAAAGGTGGAAATACCACACAAGGAAAAAAGTGGTTTTGTGATAAATGCTTAAGAAAGATTGCCTGAGACAAAAAAGTGAGCCTGATTCCGATTTTACAGCGGTGGAACTCAGAATTAACTGTACTAGAATTACATCACAGTCATCCTTGTGTGAGATAAGATCCACAAAATCAAGTGCACCAATATTGACGTATAACATCTTAGCTGTTAGCAGTGTTACAAACCTAAAGAGAGATCAAGACAAGCTCATAATACTCCAGGCTCAAAATATTATTCTGTCATACCTAGGAGGTTTTATAACCTAAACTCAATATTTTATCACTTATCAAGCTATAATATTCAACCAATATTTTCTTTAAAATTAGTTCAATCAAAACTGTTGGACATTCTGCAAAAGATGCAGGTAAAATAAATTTGATCATGCACTTAAATTGTAAAGATCATATCCAGAGAAAACAAAAGTTCAGTTCTCTATTTGGTGTCTATACGCACATGTATATATATAACCCTCTATATAGATTACATTACTGTTTTTGCACTTTTGTTATTTGTTGAGAAGAATTATACCTCACTCTTTGTCGGCAATGGGTACCATGTGAAAGTTAAAATACTTGACATAAGGATGTGAAGGAATCTCTTCTTAATATGATGGCCAGAATTTTCAGTTTGAGTTCTTAGCAGTTCAAGAAACAGACTTTCAAGAAGGTCTCTATGAATCAAAAAAACCCAAAACAAAACAAAACAAACAAGCAAATAAAAAAAAAACCTTTAAACTGTAAAGTAATGTTTGAAGTACTTTGAGATACACACAGAAATAGAAAAAGATGCCCACGTGGAAGAAAGCTTTTGTATTTTAAAGCACTATTCTAAAACATTGGGTATAAAAGCATGCAGACTTGGCAACTTTCAGTGCTTTCCACTAGCTTCACGTGGATTCAGATTCTCTTCAGGTTTTTTTAAGCATTAACTCCTTTTTCTTAACCCATCCCCCAACACAAAATATTGGATCTGCTGATACCAAAATTCCCGCTGAGAAAGAATTTCACTGAGATAAATTCTCTCTCTGGGAATTAAGTCATTATGAAAAACCAACGGGAAAATATGTATTTTTGAATATAGAAAAACACATATTGTAAGGAATTAGATGTAGAAGAATGTGAATTCCTTACCGTGAGGGTGATGAGACACTGGAACAGGTTGCCCAGGGAAGTTGTGGATGAGCCATCCCTGGAGGTGTTCAAGGCCAGGCTGGATGGGGCTTTCAACGACCTGGTCTACTAGGAGGTGTCCCTGCCTATGGCAGGGGGTTTAGAACTAGATGATCTTTCAGGTCCCTTCCAACTCTAACCATTCTATGATTCTATGACTAGGGACACTGGAGCTGTAATTTTGTCTAAAGTTGAATAAGTACAGCAAAAAAATAGGAAGCAAGAGGTTAAGCAAAAGATAGGGAAATAGCAATGATTTCTCCTTTTACCTCCCCACACCACCTTTGGAGTCGAATCTTCTGTGTCAAAGCAAACGCAAGAGAGGTGGAGGATGAAGAGGTGTCATTCCCGAGGCTGAGCACTGTGAAGCTTCCCATGCGAAGGGAGTAAAATCACATGCTGCAGTGATGGCAGGTCTGAATGATAGAGTCACCTGAGCTGCAACCACCTGTCTTCAGTACAGTCTTTCTCCCAGAAAAGGACAGCCTCCTGAAAACTTCCTACTTGAGCAAGGGAGGCCAGATAAGCCTTGGAGCCATTGCAACAGAGAAAAAAAGCTGTATCAGGTCATACACTCCCATAAACTCCTTAGTGTACAGTGGGTAGTGCAGTGGGTAGTGCAGTGGGTAGTACAGTGTGTAGCAACTGTATAGTCTGCAACCTCAGAGGACCAAGGATCAAGAAATAACAAAAAATTACAAAAATGTTACAAAAACACAACGGGAAAAGACTGACAGTATGAATTGCCTTCCTCTTCCGAGTATAAGCAAGGTAGCAGTACTGCATAATTTTGTCACCAACAGCAGTAAGACATAGTGCAAAGACTGGATCTCTGACTTGGTAGATAAAATGCCTGAATAGCAGATGGACTCTGGGGACAGCTCTGGTAAAGCAACGTTAATCCGTGCAGGTGATTAGGGTTGCCACGGCAAATTTGCAGCTGTGATGGGAAAAGAAAAAGGTCTACTTTTTTGCCTGAAAGCATGTCAAATGCTGTTTACTGCTTAGCACAATAATCCATCAAGTGATCCCTGCGGTATTTGCTAAATCTTCATTAAGTTTAACATGCAGAATAGTTATGGAGCTTGTAAACAGCCATGTTACTTCACTGACACTGCACTGTTTCCTTCGCAGAATCCTGCAAGAATCATCGGTGCTGCACCTGCGAGAAGAAAGACAGGTGCAGAAAGGTCAAGGACTGAAAAAGTTCCTGATGCCCAAGAACAGAAATTAATTATTTTCTCCAAACGTTTGAACAATACAGGGTAAAAGCAGGTGGGAAAAAAAATTTTGCTTCCTCAAGTTTACTTATGGTACTATCGCCTTTATAGCGTTTCCTTAGCTGGCTTAACAAGTTACTTCAGGGATCTGAATCCAAAACTGCATGACAGAAATCAGCTGGGTATTAATATTCAAAGGAAGCATTATATCCTCACAGGGAAATTGAGAGTATTCACAGATAACCATGAAAGGAGTGAATTTCATTACTTTTCTCAGCCACCATGATTTCGTTTCAGCTAAAAATTATGATGCATGCACTGCTATTGTTCCTGCCTTTCAGAATCAACTGCATGGAAATTGTCAGACAATATGAGGATTTCAGAAAAATAAAAGGAGTGTTTCTTTTTGAAAGAAGTACAATTGTAAATGCTTCATGGAACAATAAAAGTGCTATTACTGGTAAATATACTACCCAATCAGAACCACAGACATCTAACATAACACAAAAGACACGGTCATTTAAAAACTGCAAAAGAACAAGGATATTGAGTAACCAGAAGCAAAATTTCCCCTGTAAGCAAGGACTGTGATAGCAATTAGATCCTAAGTAGGATTAGGCCTATTGTCAGAACTTCAGTCAGTCAGAGGTAAAAAGTTCAGATTTTCACTAGATTGTAGTAATGCCAACAAGTACGAAAGTCATGAGAAAGACACAGAAGTAAAGCTAGTTTAAATAAAATGTGTTTCTAAATGACCACAGAATTCTATTTAAAGTAATTCTTACAACAGAAGGATTTCAGGGAATAAAAGTTTGTGACACCAGACGTGTTCAAACTAGTTAAAATATTTAAAAAAAAAAAAAAAAAAAAAGATAGCTATGATATCCATTTTGTTTCTGGGGACTTTTCCAAAACATTTTATAGTGAACACAGACAAGTTCCTTAAATAAGATCTCACATCTTCTACCAGTTATGCCTTTTAGGGACATATTCAGTTAATATACGGTGCTGTGTGCAACCAACCACAGCCACTTTTAACACAGTAAAAATTCTTCCTGTAATCTGTACTACATTAATGAGGTTCTCATTTTATTTTTCTAGATAAGACATATTTTTCCCAGATGCACACTTCACCAGGAAAAGAAGATTGGTTTATTTCATATAAGATACAGACAAATATATATGTAATTTCAGATATTTAGTCCAATTATAGGTTCTGGAGTAGGATTTTCTTGTATTATGTGCTCATCACATCAAGGTGGCAGCTGAGAAACAGACGACAATGCAAAGAAGGTGGGCTACACATTCCATTATTTAATGCAGTCAGAGGGCCTCCCTCTGCTATAAAAATTATTTCTATTTTGCCTTTATAATAATTAAGGATGCAACATTAGTCCTTAAGCATATAACTAAAAACATGATCCAAATGAAAAGTACATGCCTTCTCTGATCTTGTAGAAAGCTTAGCCATCTCCCATGTTATTTACTAAGTATCAGAACTCTTTAGATAAAAAGTTTGTGAGTACAGTTCTAGCTGTACTGAAGAACAGTTTCGTTTCATTTCATTGCATTTCACTCTCTGTAGTATTTCATTTCTCTGTAACCAAGAAGCTGATTTGTGCTTTGTATTTTGCTCTGCTGGGACATCCCCCTACTACCCTCAGCTTTTCCCCCAAGAGGTGAAGTAGGGCACCGTGTATGTTCCTTTGACAATTTCACACAGCCAGAGAGCAGAGGTAAAGTCAGAGCCAGTGACAAACTTGCAGACAAGGTGTAAAAGGAACGGGACTTGTCTTCTGTCTGTATGGAAAGCAGCATAACAGCTGAGACCTCATGAAGCGAAAGCTAAAACCTAGTGAGTTACAAGCTTTTTCATTATTGGTAGTGCCATTACAAATAAAATTCTAAGCTGGTTTGTAAGTATCACTACAAATTCTGTAGATCATGTTATTGACTCCACTGAGCACAGCAAAGATGTGAAATCCAGCATCATACCAGAGCATCTCGGATAAAAATAAAATTTGCTAATATTTACTTACCAGTAGTATTTCCAGCTAGGAATTAAAATTTAAAGACGGATGAAAGTGAAGATGAGAATGTGAATAAATTAAGGTTGCTAGATAATTTCAAGGCACTTGCTGTGAAATCTGGTCCTACTGAGCAAGACAGTATGATGGGTTCAGAACACAGCCATTCTGGGTTGCTGTAAGACACACTGATACCTACATGGGGGATGACAACCTGTCACACTGACAGCTCTAATGACTGCCACCAAGAGAGTCTTTGCTTACAAGCAATCACAGACATCATTAAATCCAATGGGTGGGCCAACTTCTTTTTTCAGGGCCAAATGGAAGGAGCAATTAAGCCCACAGAGAAGCACATATGAAATGTCAGCAGCTATATAAAAAAAGGATAAAAGTAAGCTTGCTTTGCTGCTAAAGCAGGGTCTATCTAGTGCCAGCTCCCTTCTGGATAAGGTGTATACAATGCATTGAAGGATGAGAACATGGAATGTCATTACAGGGAATGATATTACAAAGACCGGCTGAGAACAACACGTTTTCCGAAACTCTTTAAGGCAAAAGGAGGAAAACATGATGGAAATAAATAGGTGGTGAGTTCTAGGAGCAGATGAAAATGCAACATCCCAGGGGAGATCCTAAAGAAGACAGGCTGTCTAATCTTTCAAGGAACCCCCAAATTTTCAAGGAATACAAGCTGACACAGACTTCTGTACCTGTTATTCCAGTCCCAAAGAAGAAGAGAAACTGCTTGTTCTGTAATGCTGAGGTTTTAGAGCCACATATTACTCGCAACCTGATCTCTTATATATTTAGAAAACATGAAGGTGCTACAAGGTTACTAAATCATATTAGAAAGCATATACTTCAACCCAAATTGAGACCACAAGTAGAGCAAAAAGTAGTAGACTTAGGGTTAATTCTGTGCTCAACGTCATTGACTACTGCTGATGCAGAATGCCAGTGTCTTCAAAAGGGATTTAGCAGTAGATTTTAGGCATCTATGCTCCAGCTACAGTTTCAACAGCAGCTACCTCTCTCTTCTAATGAATCACATACAAACATAGTATGTGCAGCCTCAGTATCGTATGAGCAATGCCAGTCCTGTCCACATTCAGCTGGATTGAATCATGCCACTGAAAACGTGCAGATGGAATGGCGCCTCCTGGGTGAAAATGGTGCTCACCCATTGATGTAAAAACATCAGTCACAGGCACGATAAGCCTTATTTTAGGGTTAGGAACAACAAATAGAAAAACAGTGGTGTATTTGAGGAGGCTGAATTATTTTATTATTATGGTCCCTGCAGAGAGGGACCATAGGACACTAGGAATGAAGTGTATCTCTATAGTATAAGGATAAGTAGAGGAATATCGACAGGGCATGCACAGTTGCTTAGTCAAAAAGAGCTGGGCCAGAACACAGGATGGTGTCACAGGTGAAAAAGCAAACAAAGGCTGGAGGGGAGGTTGCAAGCTCTTGTTGCCTTAGTACAATTCCTGCTGCCTGGATTATCACTGCCCCATAAAGTTAAAACCAGTTCCTGAGATTCATCAGTGATCCGTTATCACCAGGGATTGCCTCAGCACAAAGGGATGGTGACATCAATCTCCTCCAGACCAGACTTACGCATGCTACCAACTCTCTCGATGTACAAGTCAGTGCCACCACCAGTCTGGGCTGACAGTAACCTCCTGAAATACAGCTGAACTGTAAATTGGTAGATGTATTGCACTGGTGAAGATGTTGCAATATCAGGCACCTGAGTGAGATGCATTGTTGTTTTGGTTTTTTGTTAAGACATCTATGGTGTTGTGCTAGCTGCCTGCTTCTTCAAATAACCCTTAGCCTTCCTGGAACCACAATCCAAGTCAGATAAATTGCATGCTCAGTTTTATCACCACGTTCCCCAGGAGGATGAGGAGCTACAAGTGTGTGACACCAGAGGTACTTAGACCAACATCGTTCATACAGATGAATAAAAGCCAAATTATTCCTCCATTAATTCCACATTTAATCTAGCTATAAATCCACTGTTTACAGTCCTGCAACCTGACTTCTATTTTTTCCTGCAGTCCATTTGGATAACTCTTGACTGTTATACTTGTTGACATTTTGGTTTGGACTAGAGACTCTTGGTGAGGCATAAGCAAGTATACTGGAATGTGAAAAGTGATTCTCAGCATGTCTGGCCTCTTAATATCTACCCATAATTCAGTTGATATTAAAGACCCTTGTTAACCTGTGGTGGGTTGACCCTGGCTGGATGCCAGGTGCCCACAAAAGCTGCTCTATCACTGTCCACCTCATCTGCACACGGGAGAGATAAGGACAGGGAGATCACTTATCAGTTACTGTCACAGGCAAAACAGACTCAACTTAGGGAAATTAAATTTATTGCCAATCAAATCAGAGTAGTGTAGTGACAAATAAAACCAAATCTTAAAACACCTTCCCCCCGCCCCTCCCTTCTTCCCAGGATCAAATTCATGCCTGATTTTCTCTGCCTCCTCCCTCTGAGGGGTGCAGGGAGATGGGGAATGGGGGTTGTCACTTCATCACACTTTGTCTCTCTTGCTCCTTCCTCTTCATTCTCTTCCCCTGCTCCAGGGTGGTGTCCCTCCCATGGGAGACAGTCCTCCACAAACCTCTCCAATGTAGGTCCTTCCCACAGGCTGTCGTTCTTCATGAACTGCTCCAGCCTGGGTCCCTTCCATGGGTACAGTCCTTCAGGAACAGACTGCTCCAGTGTGGGTCCCCCACGGGGTCACAAGTCCTGTCAGCAAACCTGCTCCAGCATGGGCTCCTCTCTCCACAGGTCCTGCCAGGAGCTTGCTCCAGCGTGGTCTTCCCACAGGATCACAGCCTAATTCAGGCATCCACCTGCTCCAGCATGAGGTCCTCCATGGGCTGCAGGTGGATATCTGCTCCACTATTAACCTCCATGGGCTGCAGGGGGACAGCCTGACTCACCATGGTCTTCACCATGGGCTGCAGGGAATCTCTGCTCTGTTGCCTGGAGCACCTCCTCCCCCTCCTTCTTCACTCACCTTGGTGTCTGCAGAGTTGTTGCTCTCACGTAGTCTCACTCCTTACTCCGCTGCTGTTGTTTCACCGCAGTTTTTTACACCTTTCTTAAATATGAGAGGTGTCTTAAATCACAGAGGTGCTATCACTGTTGCTGATGGGCTTGGCCTTGGCCAGCAGTGGGTCCATGCTGGAGACAGCTGGCATTGGCTCTATCAGACATGGGGGAAGTTTCTAGCAGCTTCTCACAAAAGCCACCCGTGTAGCCCCACTGCTACCAAAGCCTTGCCATCCAAACACAATACATAACCATAACAATATAAACAGGATTTGCTCAACATTAAAACTAGAAAATGATGTTTCTGTATCCGGACAGACTGTGGAATGAGTTCACAAACTTGGACATGAGAAAGTTTCTCAGTATGCTTAAAAGTTATAAAAAGTTCATTTATAATCACTGTAGGGAATACAGATAAAATACAAACAATTGTAAAATAGAAATAATTCCTGTCTCAAGAACAAACTTAAAAAATACCTTTAAAAGGTGTCATCCAAAAAGATGAAAACTCTGTTATTTATACCTGTAAATGCACACAACAGTATCTTTCATTACATAAGTAAACACAGTGGCCTCAGACAGGCATCTGATTCCATACTTAAAAAACAAATAATCTCCTCCATAATAAACAAATTATCTTGGGGAGATATTACACACAGTGCAAGAACAAGAAACTCTAGAATGTTTTTGACAGTCCTTTAAACACAATTCTAAAATCAATCTGTGATGACAACCGACTGAATCAATTATTCACCTCTGTGGATCATATCTAGCAAGAAAAAAACAAACCTCCACTTCAATAGAAGAAATTCTCAATGCCAGTGATGACGTGCAGTACTTTTCAGCAAAGAATATACTTAATTTTGCATCTAATTTGCACTCTTAATACTCTTGTTTTAATAAGCAGTAATTGAATGCACTTGAAAGTGTGACATCAGAAGTGCCAACGTGCCAAGCTAATATTACAACTTTTGGTATGAGACATTTTCTCACACTCTTTTGCAATAATCATAATCCAAAGTGAATCTGATACAAAAGGCACAGCAGGTTATTTAACGGCTTAGTAAAAAGAGACCGTCAAAATGAATGATCATCTACTATAAGCAAGGGATTATGATTTATGGCTGCAAACACTGCTAAAAAAAATAACACCAAGGATTGGCTCCATGAGTAGATCCCCTGGATACTCACAGTCTGTACATGTTAGGTCAACTCCCACGTTGATCTCAGAGCAGTCCAATCACCTTTCCCTGAAATGAAACCTTGGAGCAATTAAAGACAATGACAGCTCAGGGACTTTTTAGTTGCCACACACATGTGACTAAGAAGGACTAATCTCTGCCGAAGACAGATGCATTGGCAATGTGGGTATAACCAACATGCAGTAGATAAGGCAGTGATCCACTTGTGAGCCCATGTGTAAAAATAGTGAACTCTTGACAGACAAACAAGGTTATAATACAGTACTTGCCCAGATCTATAGTATGGACTCATGCAGACTAAACAAAAACAAACACACAAACAAACAAAAAAAACCTGAAGTAAACAATAGGAGCAGACCATAGTTTGCAGCAGTATAAAATTCAGTGGTAGTTCCTATGGGGAAGCAGAGAAAGACCCTATGGAGCACTGAATTTGCCAGAATGTCAATTCTCAAAAATGTAAGCAATGAAGCCACACATTTGGTTCTTGTGACAGCCAGTCCAGTAGAAAGGATTTTAATTACTGAAAACTGTACTTATCATTTTCGATTATTGTTACTATTATTCTTTCTAAAAAAATCCTGCAAGGTTCTCTAAAAGACTAAAAATTTACTTCGTATCTCACAAAGTTTTTACACATTTTGTCTTGCACTTCTGTGCAGCATCAGAAGCACTTGATGCTTTCCCTGAAGAAGAAAGTTAACAGCAAGGCCATTTAATTATTTTGTCCATATCTTTATGCCTAAGAACAAAAATACAGTGAATGGTGTTTGGGAAAAAAAATGTTAAAATCCAAATTCAATTGCATTGGGAGATCTGTAATTGTGTTAGAGTTGTCAATATGGGGCACTTACTTTTTATTTCAAATCTAAGAAAGGGGAAGCTCCTGAGCTAAAAGCAGAGTTCTTAAAAGAGTGTGAAAGGCCAAAGAGTGGAGGAGAAAAAGCAAAGTGAGAAGGAAAAGAGAAGGCTGAGAAAGAAAGGAAATTAAATACAAACAACAGTCAGGAAGGAGGGTGGATAAAGGAATTAGGTAGATCAAACAATAAATCTACATCTTGACAAAATACTCTTCATTTAATCTGTGTACACCATTAGATTTGAAATAAACATCCTTGCTTAATACAACCACATCCACTATAAGCAATGACCTTGATTGGACACCCCTCAAGAAATCAGACTGTACCCTTAAACCACATTTTCTACTGAAGAATAAACTGAATTCTCAGTTATACCAAGACATTCTTTCCAATATGGGAAAGCCTGGTGACATATTTTTGCATTTTAATCATTACACGATCAACACAAGGATCATAATCAAAATCCCATCTGTGAAAACCAACTGTCTATTTGCAATGACAAATTTAGCCTGTACAAGCAACAGAATCAACTCGAACACTCTTTCAAAAATATTACTGAAGTTATCCTGGGAAACTAAATATGGATGGATATCCATATTCACAACTTCTAACAAGAGGTTTGGTTAGCGCTGTCTTCATTAATTCAAAACATACAGTTAAACAGTGAGTTTTCAATGCTTACAACTTTTTTTTTTTTTATTTGATGTTTCCAAAAGAGTTTGACAGAATGAGTTAGCAGGGGATAAATGTTAATTTTGTTATTTACTATAAGTTAATGCATTAAAGGATTTACTCATCTATGAGATTATGATGATCCAAAGAGATCTAAAAAATATTTAGTGTCATGGGTAATGTGGATGGAGAATCAGATTTTGTTTTGGCAGTGGGGGAAGGAGGGAAGAAATTGCTTAAGAGAAGCTGTTAAAATGCTCTCTACCTTATTAATATTCATGTTGGTAAACTACTACTGGTACTGCAGTGAAAATACTACTACTGCAGTACAGTACTACTGTTGTATCTCATTGATTATGATAAGTGGTGAGAGACATAAAACTGTTTTTTAACATATATTTAATTTACCATCCTAGGACATTAATCTAATGCCACAATCAAAAGCAATTAAAATTTTGGTGTGCAAAATGAAAGGAATCCCTCTGTACTGCAGAGGTGATGGTCTTCTCTCTGACTCTAAGTCAGTGACAAAAGGAGCACACCTTTCCATTCTAAATATTTTGTTACAAGAAGGAAAGAAATGTAATGAAAGGAACTCACAAAACCGCAAAATTATCAGATCCCAGAAGGGCTGATTTATGAGGCATGTTTAAGAGGTATATAAATTACTATAAAACAGGAAAGGAAGATGTTCATTGATCCTATTCAACAAATATTTAATTTTTCTAAACAGACAGATCACAGGGGTTTTATTTTGTATGGTACAAAAATAAAAAAAAAAAAAAAAAGGAGAAACAATGAGGTGAAATTAAGGAAGAATTTGTCCTGATTATTAAGAAAATATTTCATAACACAATATCTTTGAGGAAATAAAGCTGTATTTTAAAGGAAAACATAAATGAGAAAGCGTCTAAGAAACTAAAGATATCCCACATAAAAACTTTAGAGAACACTCTTTAGGGATCAAATGACAGATGAATGGCCCAGGAGCATGCACAGACTCCTGAAAAACTCTGGGACCTAGTGAGGGAAAAGGGGCCTAAAAGGCATTTGCCTGCAAACAGTACAAGTGGGCATCCACAGGGTACCAGATACACAATTTCCTTGGTGCTGCATTTGCCCTGCCCCTCCAGGATGAGGTGGAGCTGAGATATACACACCATGGGTGATAAGAGCTGGCATCAGTCTATCAGAAAGGGAGGCTGTGGTGGGGAACAATGTACTCCTTTTGAATAACACCTTCAGAGTATGGATTTACGAGTTACAAATTTTTAGCAAGTCCTGTTCTACTATAATGACAGCCTTGACTATTCTAGTTATTTTCATAGCTTCAGAAATTCATAATCAAGAGTTGAATGTAAATGAACTGCTATATATACATAAAATGCATATATTTAGCTTAATGTGTAAGCAACTTTGTGCTAATGTTAAAACCAATGCTATTATGATAAATTTGTTGTGTATATTTCAGTTAATATCCTTAAATATTTTAGTGTAAGAGTAAGTGTATGGTTTTTTATAGTTAGGATTGGGTTATTAATGAATAATGATCCTTGGAAACTGTTTAATGTAGAATAACATTGGGAATAAGATTTCATATACTTGAAGTTGAAATGTAGAAATATTCATTTTATTAGAACATTAATTGCAAAAAGACAAATAATTAAATTGAAGATTTGATATTAAAGAAACAAGAACATAAATATGCTACAAAATGTACAGAGCTTGTTGCTGGTTTTGAATGTTGCAAGTGGAATTCAACAGATGACAGACCTAGATTTCAAAGCAATTGTCTTTACATTAGCTTTTGATTCACTTTCAGAAAAACAAAGCTCAAAAAGAATGTGTGGGAAAAAAACAAAGTATAATGAAATATGAATAACAAACTGTTTGGATAGTGGAAAAAATAGAGCAATTCCTGGCAGCCAACGTGATAAAAAAGTGTTACTTATAACCTTAAGGTGATCCTCAAACTTGTGCTACAGAGTAGAGAAAGTGAGAACGTCAGTAACGGGCCACTTCAAAATGAATGCAACAACAAAAGAAAATGCCTCACAGCTCAATGTTGGGGTCTGGATCTGTGATCCCACAGATTTGGCTTTGCGGTTGCCATGGTTTAACACCAGCCAGCAACTAAGCACCACGCAGCTGCCCGCTCACTCCCCCCGTGGTGGGATGGGGAAAGAATCGGAAGAGTAAAAGTGAGAAAACTCATGGGTTGAGATAAAAACAGCTTAATAAGTAAAGCAAAAGCTGTGCATGCAAACAAAGCAAAACAAGGAATTCATTGACTCTCACATTTGCTCTCAAGGCCTTTTCTGTTTCCCGCACTGCCCCACCGGTGAATAGGCTTGGAGTGCACAGAAAGTTGGGAGGAGACACAGCCAGGAGAGCTGACCCCAATTGACCAAAGAGACATTCTATGCCTCGTGATGTTGTGCTCAGTATATCAAGCTGGGGGAAGAAGAAGGAAGGGGGGACGTTCGGAGTGATGACGTTTGTCGTCCCAAGTAATCATTTCACATAATGGTGCCCTGCTTTCCTGGAGATAGCTGAACACCTGCCTGGCGATGGGAAGCAGTGAATGAATTACTCATTTCGCTTTGCTCCATGCGTGTCTTTTGCTTTACCTATTAAACTGCCTTTATCTCAACCTACAAGTTTTTCCTCACTTTTAATCTTCCAATTCTCTCCCCCCCTCACCAGGTGGGGAGTGAGTGAGAAGCTGTGTGGTTCTATCTGCTGGCTGGGGTTAAACCACAACATATGGTTATGTACAAGTCTCCTTTGTATAACTATCATGGCATGAAAAACAACTACTATAAAACAACGTGTGAAGCTACCAAGATATATGTTACATCACCTTAGGAATTCACTACATTTCTGTCTGTTACAGGTAAATAGCACTGTTTTTTGTTCGTTTTGTTTTTAAAAGCTTCTGCAAATATAGACATTTTGTGGTTTATATGCAAGGACCTTTGGGGTTTTTACCTAGGGCAGGGTAGGTATCATCTGTAACACCTGTGATGGTAGAGTAGCAGCTCCACTCAAAGATCAAGAGGTCCCAAATAAAGAGCTATCTCAGTTCTGAAACAAGTCAAGAATTGTTCAATTTCTGGAGAAAGCAACTGCAAAAAGGTAATTGTTCCTCTTCCAAAGAGGATTGTTTTTTCACTGTGAAATATCTGAAGGATTTGGGTCCAGTATCACAAGGACCATTCAGGACAGCATACGCCCAATGAACACTTTTCTTGTCTTAAGCTCAGTGTTGTGGATTTGCTCAGCTGTCTTGACTAGAAATTTGTGTCAATGTTCCTGGTGTTGCTTTGTAATAAACTTTTCAAATTAGGAGGTACAAACTCTAATTTTTAAGTATGAACATTTATTTCAGATTAAACTGAGAAATGCAGTAAAAATATAGGTAGGTTTTTTTTAACAGATAATAGGAGATACAGATATATATACCTTCACTGTAATTCTCAATAGCTGTTGTCTTACTTGTGTGCGGCTCTTAAATGGAGGAGTTATCATCTGATGACTAAGTTTTCCACTAACTTCTCATTTATATCAATCCTGAAAGCACATAGTTCTTAACATAATCAGTTCAAAGCTCGACTAGTTGTACTACATTTAAAAAATGTGTTGGATAAAATCAAGCACAGGCAAAAATCCACCTTCTGTTGCTTGAATTTCAACTGCCATTTACAGACAATGAAGTCTGTGAGACTTTGTAGAAGTGGGAGAACTATGCAAGAGCAATACGAAAATCTAATATGTTCCTGGAGAGGTTAATATTTGCCTATTGGCTCTGGCTACCATGTGCTTGTTTGTTTTTATACATACACAGACAATAGATAGGCTGGACTATTTGCATGGTCATTGGATCATCTATATTGGGACCATGGAGGGCAACTAACTTTACTCTAAAATCCCAGATTCCTATTCATCCATATTATCCCCATGTTGACTTACATTGTGAATCCAAACTGAGTCATATATAGGTAAGATTGCTCCTGTGGCTGCTTGCCAGGGTAGTCTGTACAGAAACCCTAGTTTTAGAATACAGAGCAGAGCGTGTGCAATCCATATCTCCACAGCTTAAGTCTGAAGATGTTTCTATCCCAATTGCCCTCATCAGTTCTTCATAGGATGTCCATAACCCTTGCCATCTTCCGAGTCATGGTACAAGAAAAACCACATTGGCAGACTGAAGGGGCCCTCTGACCAGTGTTTACATGCAGTAGAACTTACATGAAATGAATGACACAGGACCCGAAGATGATACTCTTCTGCTTTAACATTGGGCAAGATTCAACGGACAAGTAGCAGTGGTTTAAAAGTACGAACTAAAGACAATCTGTGTTCATAGAAAAGAAGAAAACTGTCTTTCAGGGACATATATGTTTTCTTTTTGATTTGCTAACTGTACTTCCTGGTTAAGAGAACAGAACTGAGTTTTTGTTGGTCTATGATCATCCATAGGGTTCAAAATGTCCTTACCAGAGAGTCTACTGAGACAGGCAAATAGTTTGAGAGACCTCTTCAGGTAAGGTCATTTACTTCCCTGATCTGCAGAAGTACCCAGGAGTACTCAGGCCAAAACAGATTTTTGCTGAGCTCCGGCAGCCAGGAAGGGAGAATGGAGTATCCAGGTCAAAACCATCCTTCACTGGTGGCATTCAACCAGCCCTGGATGACACTGGAGGGGAAAGTTCAGATTGTTCTGAGGAGGTCTGGGAAGGTCCGCACAGTTTGCAGAGAGGAATAGCAGCAGGCTTTTGCAAAAAGTGAGCAATGCATTTTTACACAGTCAAGGTCTCTACTGAGCAACACAAAACATGAACAATGAACACGTGCATCTCAAGGAAGTCCCTTCCCTTGTGGGATACCCCTCCTCACTGGGATCAGCTGCTGGGGAGCAGTTTTAAAAAAGAAAGCATGCACCAGCACCCTCCTGGTGCACTTCAGATTCAAGTGGCAGGAGAACTGTTTATTTACACATAGCACATCCCTGCTACCTCCTTGCCTTGTTATAAAGCCCTGGTAGCACAGATGTCTCCGGTGTAAAACTTCTGAGGTCCATTTTACTAGCAGAAGGTAAAATAGTTATGCTACAAGTGCATAGCAAGGCTGAGGGGCTGCGGTGATCACTGTCTCTCTCAGAGGGAAAGAGTAGCATGGTGACAGGATGTGAGGGGAGCGTGAGGGATTACGAGGTGTGGAGCATTGATTCACGGACTCTGGCAGGGTATGGACCAAAGACTTTTATTACAACAATTTTCCGAGCTTTATAGGTACAAGTACTCTCCACACGCAGGCAGCATCCTACTGATAGGTTGAAGGTCGATTGCCATGCGCTTCTCGGTGTCTTCCGATCGGTCGTCTCTCTCTGTTCACGCGGAGTAGCAGCTTTGCTTTCGCATTCCTGTTCTTGCTGATATCTCCTGATGCTTGCTTATCTTTTCTCTCAAGGCGTCTCTCAAGGATACAGCTTTGTCTCACCACGGTCAAACAGATCCCCTATGCTACTCCCTATCTCTACAATGAGGGAGAAGGGCAAAGGGCTGGGTGGTGCAAAAGGCCAGGGTTTTTTGGGGTTTTTTTTGTTTGTTTTTTTTTTGTTTGTTTTTTTCTCTGAAAAAAGCCTTTGCGTGACTCTGAACTTTGAAACCAGCTACAAGGATATCACAACGTAGCTATCTCAGTGCAGGGATCTAAAAGCAGCGCCTGAACTCCCACCACCTCCAAAATATGACTTTTTTAAAACTTTCTTGATATGAGAGAAAGGGACAAGATCTGTAGATGTTTCCTGAGCTGTACATGCTCGCTCAATGAAGGAAGGCTTAAACATCAGGACACTCCCCCACAGTACTTTCGTCTGGGGGATGACCTCTAGCAGGGAGAGGAAATGGAGCTGTGGAACAGTCTGGGAAGGACAATGAAATTCCAGCCCCACTCATAGCTCCTAAAACTCTTCACCACTCCCCCAGATCCATCTTTGGTCTCTTTCATTTACTTAAATACATGCTGCAGCTGCTGCAAGATGCATTTTGCACTTATTCCTCGGCTTTGGAGGAAAGTGTCTTATTTTTAACAATAGTCAGAAAAGAGTGGTTGGTGAAGTTTTTCACACTGTCCTTGTACTGCACGTGCTCCCCCACATATGGCATTCTTGAACTTATCGTACTCAAAAACTGTTCTGCTTTTTGGTTTGGTTTAAAGAATTTCCAGATGTATATTCTCTAACACCATATGTTCACAATAGCTGCAAAAGTTAACATCTTAAGCATGCCTTAACCTTCCTCATCCTCCTCTCTGTGAGGAACTGTGATATTTTTAACCCATCAAAGAACCACGGGAAAAATCTCAGTCTTTATTCTTTTTTATTATCTCGGTGTTGGAGATCTTGATTTTTACTCAGTTTAATAGCGGGAAGGACATAAGTCATGGAAGCTATAACATACAGTGACATTAGCAGAACTTCAACAAGAACCAAATGCCATATTATTAAGACCTGCACAACATTTTACTTCCTTAAAATCATACAGACACTTAAGTATACACACTGTTTCCCTGAATTTCATTTCTAAAAACAGTTAATTTCAAGTGATTCTAAATGTCTCATTCTACCACCACAAATTGTTAAAACATTTTAATTTAATAGATATTGTTTATAAAATGCAATGCCTTTAAAATATGTAGAAAAAAAAAGAATAATTTCAAATAAATGCTTAAAGAGTTTCTCCTAAATTGGTTGACCCAAAAACTGTTCCAAGCAACAATTAAGGAAAGAAGGCAGGAAAAAAATGTTACATGATTACAAAACAACCAGCTTTGAAGCTGACCAAAGCCAGTGTGCTAGCTTATTAGTCAGTTGCCTATTGCCTGCAGATGAAAACTCAGTTCTCTTTTCAGTGTACTCATCTTGCTAACAGCTTACTGCCTGCAGTCATTCGTACAATTTCAGATTACTCAGGCTTCTGAGAGGAAATCGTCATAGCATCCTTGATTGTGCCATGTTCAAAATGAGATATGGCAAGATAGAGGACAGCTTCTGAGATGCTAATCTTCAGGCCACTATCTCAAAATTTGGACCATACTGTCATGCTGGCATTTGACAAATTGCTTTTTAAGCTCATCTATTTATGTATAAAGCCCGTTGTCATCCATTTTCTAATCTGTCACTACACAGCATGCACATTTATGCATTGATATAGTTCACAGTTTTGAGTGAGCTCTTCTTAAAAAAGCAATATCTTTCGTACTAAACAAACACAACAGGAATGAGAAAGAAACTAGTGGAACTGATCCGGTAAAGTGGTGGTAGGAGATCAGCAAGCAGTGAAGTTAGGGCTTCACTGAAGTAGGTCAAATGGAAGTTTCAAGAGAACTATGTACAGTATGGCTACACTTGATGACTAAAAATGAGGAGTATCCAGAGTGTTCTACAAACAGAAGCTGTCAGAAAGAATAGCATGAAACCTGTAATATCACAGAAGTTTCTGCAGACTAAACTTATTATGAACATTGAGGAACTAGCAGATTTTCTCCAGCAGAAAGAATAAGAGCCAAAAAAGGTGAACGTCAACAAGCTGTAATGAAAAAAACAACTAACTTGTCCACAAAATCACTAATGGCTTCCTATAAAGTTTCATAATGACTTGCACAGTATGTAAAACTAAACGTAAAAGTATGAAACAAGCACTCAATAACAAACACTACTTGTTCCTGCTGTAGTGGCAATGTGTCACATTGAGAATGGGGATGTATTTGCAAAACCACTTCACAGTGTTCTGTTATCCACGTGCATTAATGGCTTTGTTAAATGTATAAACATTCACATGACTGAATGTCATCAATATAGCTCCAAAAGATACTTCGCCTCTCTGCGGCCACATCTAACTCAGCTCATGTGTGTTGGCTACTTTTGTGGGAGAGGCCACAATTCACTTCAAAAACAGACAATAGAGCAAGAAATACTGTGCAATGCTGACAGCTTCATGCATATAGCTGCAGAGGGCATGCTATATTGGTGCAGCGCAAAAACAGGTGTATAAGAGAAGAGAAACCATAAGGAATCAATAACAGATCCTCTCAATTCATGGATAATCTGACTTTACAGATTCAAGTTTCTTGGTTTGTGTCTTTTAAATGTGACAAAAATAAGTGTTTATAGACTCATGCCATGAATCCAAAATATTTTCATTTCATGCTAAAGCTAACATTTGTGTATACCAACATGTAACAACTGTCTTACAGAAGAGTCTTAATGGTTTTCAGCTGAAAGATTAACTTTACTTATTTTTGAAACTTAATTGGCTTCCAAAGACTACCCATCAAATGGTATTCAGCCATAGGAAGACACCTCTGAAAAAACTGCATTTGCTAAATGCTTTATTCCAATACCTCAATGTTCTGTTATTACTCTGTTATTAAAGAGTAAACCAATGAATTCTTGAAGGAATTTCCCCAGCAGAAGTGGCTGGAAAGCAGTAATGTATTTCTCCCATTCTGATAGTTTAAGAGGATAACAAGGTTGAACCTTAAACCATAGGACAAGTTAAAGCTTTTTATGTCATTAAGCTTTAATAATTATTTTTAGCCATAAAGATACTTTCTGTCTTAATAAATGGCCATAGTCAGCAGTCATTTGCCAAGTCTGAAGCAGATTAAGCTATCTTGAAGTAGAGTAGCCGATCACTTAGAATCATTTAATTTGACTAATTTGCTAGTCCTTTGTAACAGTTCCTCAAATCAATTTGTATTATCCAAAATTACAATAGACAATCAGAAATTTGATCAACTAGAAAGGCATAATTGGTTGGGCTGACACTACTGTGGTTCACAAGCCATGGACATCCATCCATTTCATAAAGCAGTTCCATACTTCCAAATGCAGTACTTTACGCTTAGTTAGCTCATTTGATTTCATGCCTTGTGTTCACTGCTTAATGAAAGCTGTATGTTGGGTTTCTTTATGGAAATGCTTTATGTCTAGGTAGAGGAGGAGATCCTCTACTACTAGTGGTAGGAAATATTTTTAAATTTGGACCTGATGAATTCATGGGGCTGAAGAAAAGATCAGCAGTTCTGGCAGCTCTGTCTTTTTTTAAACTTGATGACTTCATGTGACAGCCTCACAGAGAAGACAACAAACCTGCCTAGCAGAAATTAGGAATCCAGTGTAAGAGAGTCTGGATATAAGAGTGTCTTACTTGTATACCACAGATGAACTCTCCCTTCCTTTGGAAGCCAAGACTTCAACTTGAAAAAAAAAAAAAAAAAAAGAAAAAGCTTTGTCGAAATAGTCATAACAACTGGAGTTAAAAAAAAAAAAATATCTCTTCTATAACATCAGATGTTTCAATCTGCCACAACCCATGAAATAGGGGGAATAGACATTAATACTATAAATAGCTCCCACATACACTGACAGCTACTATTTCAGACAGTTGCTAGTACCTCTCCACTTCTGTTATCACATCTACTTAGTTCACCCTCCACTCCTATGTATTAGCTCTGCTGTAGGTCTCTCCCTCAAGAACACACACAAAATTTATCTGAAGCGCCAAGGTTCAGATCTCATTTTCTGCTCTGATTTTGTAGAAAACAGAATTAATTTGACAAAAGATTAAATGAGTTTTTATCTGTAGCTCTTATTGAACTCACTAGATGTTTATGTGAATATTTGACAGTAATGACCACACGTTATTTCTGTGTGTTAAAAAAGGCTACAACAAGTTAAATTTCTTGTAGTATCTTTTGTCTAAGGCATACGTATTATTTTACAGATCCACAGAAACACTTCCCTTTTCTACAAGTGAGGCAGCATTGCTCATCACCTGACATCTATTTACACAAAAGCTTCCTTGAGCAAAACTCACTTTGCTGGACATTATCAATGTGTAACAAAGATATTATTTGAGTCGTAAGATTTTGTAACTTTCATATTAGCAACATGAAAACATGCAGGAATCACAGACAGTTATTTTACTCTGTTATAACTAAGCTCATATGAGCTTAAATAGTATTTCTTAACCAAACATACATGCAGGCTGCAAATATTCACTGAGCAATGATGATTTCAACATTTCAGTTACTTCTGTGAAACCCTGTGTTTGCATTTAAGGGATTATGGTTTTCCTATAATACTGACCATATGTTAAACTAAACAATACCTTTGTTTTATTTTTATAAAATTCTACTTACTTCCTGTGAAGATATAGCCTTAAACTTTCCCACCAATTTTAGTTTTGCATGTGCAGTTGCTTTGGGAAAGAGTTATGTCTGGAAAGATTTTCTATATAGTTGACTAGTGTATGCATTTCAGTGAACCAAGTTTTAGGTTCCATGGACTGACAGTTTTATGTTTTCTGATGTTTATGGCAGTTGAAGGCAATGATTCAAAGATAAAGACTCCTTCTTCCAAGCCCTTCTAAGCAGTAGAAGGATAAAAAGGAAATTACAGATGCTTAATCTGAGAACTCCTTGATTAGAATTGTCTGAATCCTACTAGTAACATAAAAGAATATGGTTTGAATTTCATAAAGTGTTACGAAAATATTCCTAATATTGTAATAAAGACACCTTTTGACAAATCAGACTAAGGACCATCTTTCAACAGGAAGGCACTGCTCCAAGATTAGTTTTTGACAAAGATATTGGGGGAGAAGAGAGGCAGAAGACGATAGGGAAGAAAAACCATCTGTTAAGATTAAAATTACCATTATTGCCTCAGGTTCATTGGTGTAATCTATATGGCCAGTCCTAGACTCAGCATTATCCCCTGGAGTATTTGCCTGAGAAGTGAGTATTTCTTTCAGAAGCAACAATAAAAATAAGGCAAATTATTGTTATTAATCTTATTTGGTTATGAAAAGACCATGCAAGTAGACTCCTTTCAGTTGTCTAAAAGTTCATCTCTTGTACAAGGTAAACTCTGTGGGCTGAACACAAAGAAGAGGGGTACCTTATTAAAGGTGCTCCATCTGGCCAGAAGACTAGTTAATGTAAACCCTCATGGATAATAAGGCCTGTGAAATTAAGGCAGACATTGAAGAAACTGGGAGCAGAATGGTTGACCTGGAAACAGACATTTACTAAAGAGTGGAATTAGGACCTCTAATGCAATAAAATTAAAATACTTGGGTGAGGAGAGGGAGGAGAGATGCAGACAAATCAAGAGATAATAAGAGATAGCCATGAAAGAAGGCAGAATATGAGAATAAAGGATTTCCCTGAAGATGCAGAAAAACTGGAATCAAGTTTCTACAGCATTATTTTAGCGTATTCTAAAGCAAGAATGAGAATTAGAAATAATTACTAAGAGATCCCACCACTTTGTATGTTCTTTCCTAACACAAAAAGACCAAGGGACATGTCATGAAACCTACCCTTTGAACAACAATAACAAAACAGATTGAGAAGAGGTGAGTAGCCTCTGTAGTAAGTCAAAGAGAACATTTTTTCAAGATATAACAACTGTTAACTTTAAAGAAAACTAGCACGAATGGAGTTTACATCTGCTGTAGGGCAGTCTATGAAGGATATTGATGGGGTTTCCCCTTTTAAGTTCATTGCATCAAGAACAGCAGTAAATCTTAAAGAGATATTGGTAGGTAAAATCCCTTATAATATTAAATCTAGTAGCTGACAGATCCTTTTGAAAGTCAGGAGGGTTCAGAAGCATGAGACAATTTTAAGCATCTCAGTGTCAGTCAAGGTTGGAACAACGTAAGTCACTTGAAAGAGTATATGCAACTCGTATTCATGGACATACAGCAATAACTGGAGGGAAGACATCACTCCCGCTGGTCAGAGAAACAAGGACATTTCCCTATGGTGACAAGGCAGACAGATGTGGTTACCTGTAGCAAAGACTCCCCCGTAACCCCGGGATCAGCACTCCACTACCTGTTCTATGCTACAGAGGAGAGGACCTCCCCCATGGCCATCACATGGAAGCCTACTTCACCCGTATCAGTCTGGTGCTTTGTCTCCTACTACTTGAAATCCCTGAAACAAAAGCCCAGCACTTCATGAAGACTAGGATACTTCTAAATTTCAAGGAAAACCTGATTTTTCCATGTGAAACAAGACTTGAACTGTCCTTGGCCCAGAAAGCAGGATCTGGCTTCCATGAAAATATCTCTGTCCACAAGGAGATGAAGAACACACAGAAGACTGGATGCACAATGCATGACTGTTGAGCACTGAAAGCTCTGTCCACAAGACCAGATAATAAGCTTGATTCTGGCCTAATCTTTGCCCTTTATGTGTATGAATGTTTAAAGTGTGTGACCACTTTGATTAGTCAGTCTAGGGTGCAACCTGCAAAGAAACCAGTTTTAGGGCATAACAAGGATGTATTCATGACACAGCTGTGCTGATGAAGCTATTACTTACATTATTACAAAGGCATATCCCGAGGAGTGTTGAGAAAGACAGGAATAACTGGTTGAAAGAAACCACATACCTTGAAAGATAAGGAAAAAGGAGAACCTTCTGTGTCAGCATTTCCCAGGAATATTGCAGAGGTTACACAATTATACCATGTACAGAACTGCAAAAACCAAACCAAAACCTGTGAATACTGATAACAATGGCAAAGTTGTGTTCCAACAGTGTATTTAAGTTCATACACACTGAGAAAACAATCTAGTTGCCCTGGCACATTACTTCAGACACAGAAGTGTAGAACTGTTCAGTGTGGCATCCCACAACAACAATGCTAGATATGTAAGATGATTTTAATCTTAAAGGGAAATATATTTATTGCTTGTATTTGATTTGGCACTCTGCCCTTAAGCCTTGGTTGCAATTTAGATATAACAATGTTTAGGCAACAGAATAGAGCCATTAATATCTGTCTGTATTAAGAATAAGCCCTTCCTGGAGCCACAAGGGAACAGGGTCTTTTCTAAATCATAGAATAATTCACTATAGAATGAACAACCAAAGTTCATCTCATTCAACCTCCTGATGAAATCAGGGCTCATAGCACTAATATATTGTATTAGCATTCATTATTTCATGTATGGCAATACAGTGTATGTTTTCACATTTAGACAGTAATATTTTTGTAGTTAGAGACTGTCCAAGACAGAAATATGCACTTTATTCTAATGTTTCCACAGCTGCTGCTGTTGTAATAGGGCTTCTAGATACTACAAGAATCCAAAATAATAAGAGTTGAGCAAAGACAATAAGCAGAGCATTCAACAGTTAGTCTATCATGCCAGTTAATGCTCTAGCAACTGTAGTCATTTTGTCACTGTCTACAAATAGATGGTCTATTTGTAGTGTAGCAGAATTGTTTTTACCTCTTTAGGAAGACCAAAAGTTTACATGCTACTACAATAAGAAAGAAACCATAGAAAAACTACAGTTAGCAGTAAGGATAAAGAAATCAGTATTTCAATTCAATTAGTGTCAATGATATAATAGATCTAAATTTTAAGGACCTTTTTTGCATCATGCTTTAAGATATATAACATTTACTTGATTTTTAGCAAGTTTTAGCAAACTAGCAAGTGCTAGCCCACAGAGAATTATAAATACTCTTGACAAGAGTGTCCAAATTGCCATTATTTGTAATCCTGATAGTACTTTTATTTTTCTTCTGTTAGTACTACTAGTAGAATTGCCTCTTGGTGTCTTTGTCTTGCCTTTCATATTACTGCTTTTCTACTGATATTGGCTAAGTTAGACTCTTAAAAAAGAGTATGTTCTGAGAAGAGTTGTGCTTACACATGCATACATTTCAAGCTTGGAGGGAATTGAAGGCAGTGTTCTGAACTGAAGGTATAATTTTTCAGCATTGCTGCAAACAACAACAGAAGAGCTTTTGCAAGTTCTTTTAGCATCGATTCTCCCATGGGCACCAATGTGTTCATGACATTTCCATAAGACAGATAAAAGGAAAGCATGAGCCTTCTTAGAGAGACAGCAGCTTGTGGAAATAGAGCTTTGTTGAACAGCTTCATTTGTTTTATTGGTCATAGCAGAGACTATTATTCAAGGCCAGTCTACACTGATTTTGCAAGAAACCTTCCCCACCTCTAGCGTAGGAGGACACTCAGCAACAGCTCCTCTAAGCCAGTGTTCTGCTCCAATTCATGCAAGAATATTTATAGTGCAGACACACAGTAAAACAAAAGATGTTTACTTGTGGGAATTGAGAGCAGCACCAAGCAGTTCTCAGGTGAGAATATATTCCCCATCTTCCGCTCAGTCGAGGAGCGATACATGCCAAAGACTGTGAAATGCACTTAAGTGCTCCTCAACATTATAAAGTGAGACTGAAGGTGAGGTGGAAAAGCATGAAAGGAAAGCCTTTCTAAGTAAGAAATTTTTAAAATGAGCTTTTACACTTCCTCATTTTGTTGCCAGTTTGTTTTAACAAAAAGAACCACGTGGGGCAGAGCTGACCAGATTACGACATATTTCATCATGCAGAGCAATCTGAGTTTCCAAAATGGGAAGAAAACAGATGTGAGTGATCATGACAGGAAATGAGAAGCTGTAGTTAGTGTAATGCTGCCTGACAGCAGGTGGCCATAAGCTGCCTTCACATGTCATTTTTTAGTCTAACACTGTTCCAAAGGCATATTTTCCCAAGAGGAATAACTGTTCAAATGCAGGAAAAGAAATGGAGCTACTGAAGAAAATACAGATTTGGCAATGTAACGACCTGTCAAAATGGAATTTAATGCTCTCAATAGAAATTTACTCACAAGAAAATATTGTCTGGTACATGTGACACGCAAAAATCTGCGTATAATTTCAGATTCATAAGATCAGCCTCTGGACAACCACGCGAATGAACAGTTTAAAGATAACAATTTTAAAGTTCATCTGCAATTGACTAGAATCAGCTATTGACAAATGATTAATTACACACTTCCGCCCATCTACCTGAGTCAATTAAGATGTGAAAGTTTGCAGCCAATTGGTACATTCTTTCAAAAATGTTACTTCTTTTACCTGCTTGACAGGAAAAATGCTGACAGTCTCCCACAGTCAGGAGATAAAGATAGGACTCACTCCAACATCAGGACCAGGTAAAAGGAATTTGTCCTCCTATCAATGTAATCTTCCACAAAATTTTAATCTTGTAAAAACATCTCTAGCTATTTCATTCTTTCCTGATTTTTAACATGAGAAATCTGGAGCAATTAAAGTTTTTTGGTTTTGTTTTTTGGGTTTTTTTGTTTGTTTTGGGTTTTTTTGTTTTTTTTTTAAAAAAAAGGAAAATCACAAGCCTTCAGGGTTTTTTTTTTGCAACAGCATTTAAGTATCATATTGTGAAAGTTCCCCGAATTTTAATCCTTTTTTTTTTTTTTTTCTCAAATGGAGAGGAACAATGCCTGACTGTTTAAATTTATAAACAGACAACATTTTTCTCCATGTGTTCAGTGCTTCAGGTGTAAAACAAGAGCAAGATGCCATTATGATTGTACTGAACAAGGGCAAGAAGTAGAGACCTTTTACATTGTCCCTAACTTTAACTATACAGACACCACATGGTGAAAATTCCAGTTGCAAGATATACTTACAGAAGAGCAATGAGGAGAAAGTTTTCATATGTTTACTTAACTTCAATTTCTTCATAGCATATTTTTCAACAGTCTTTTGAAGTCAATAGATTCTAGAAAAAGTTTGCCAAGTCTTTATAAGGGAAAATTATCCTGATGAGGCAACTTTTGTGAAAAAAAATAAAATATAAGAACTACTGAATATAGAAGAATATGTTGGAAGAAAAATACTCTTAAATTAAGAATTTTCATTAGAAAGCTCATCATACAGCAACTGTCTATTGAAACGATGCAAACTTTATTTAATTTTTCAGCAATATGCCCTAAGTAAAGTGGACACAAAGTTCAAATTAAATGTCTGTAATTAGGCTAAAGCTCATTATAACTAGGGAAAAAAAAAAAATAAACAGTGACTCTAAGTTCCCTGACAGCTCTATTAAACAGAAACCACTAAACAATTCATTCTCTTGTTTCATGCTACATGCTTATTAGCTTGCCATTAACTAAGTTTTACTTCGCTCACATAAATTTCCAGACTTTTTGCACCATTTAAAGGTGTGTATAGGTTTTGATTCTACAATTACAGTTTTGTGTCAGTTAGTTTTGTTAGCCCATCTTTGCCATTTCTCGTGTATTCCACAAGACCCAAGTGAAATTGAAAAATTATCTCACATGATTAATACACGTTTCTGTTCCTTAAGATTCCTGCACCTATACGCTTCTTCATCAGTAAAGCTGGTTGCATAACCATAAAAGCCCCAAACAATAGAACCTTTGTTTCCATAGTTAATACTACTGTGAAAAAAAAAAACCTAATAATTTTTGAGTCTTGCTTGTGTTCTGAAGCATTGCCAGACTATGTTTTACATATCTCAGTTGATGAATGTGTATGTGTTCATTTGGATTTTATTTATAAGACAAATGCTTTCCAGTGCACTATTACGCAAATGCTGCTCTACTCAGAGTGGCTTCTACCTAAGAGAAATTAGATGCTTGTTTGTCATTATTCATAAGACTTTTTCTCATTAGAAAACTCTAGCCAAAGGGCAGAGTAAATCAATACACAAATTTCCATGCTGCTACAACCACACATCTTTTAGTACCCAAGTAGTACTATTTTAAAGCCCATTCCTTATGGTACATTGCATCAGCAACAAGTACAACTAATCTTAATATAGCAAGGCAGCTTTCCCTAGCAGTTAAGCCAAGAACATGCAAAAGACTCTTCCAAAATGCTCCTAAACATGATTGCACAACAGTTGGCAATGTCAGACAGCTGAAGAGTTTTGCTCTTTCATAACTTGGTAGCAGTGCTAAAGTTTTCTCAGCTAAATATCTCCCTGTTTAAAATAAGGCATTCAGTCTGATTGTTTAGCCCTTATGTTCCTACAGATACTTTCCTACACAGAATATTTTTGTAGAAGAGGTACACTCTTCTTTTCACTCAGACGGAAGGCAAAGTGTCTAACAAGAAAGCCTAGCTAACCCAAGGTAGAATAAACACCATAAGTATCAGTAGAAAACTGATTTCGATACCTTTTTTTCACAGTTTTACCTCCCCAAGGCTTTAAAAGACCTCCTTTCTAGACTAAAGACAATGTAAGGAAAAAACAGGTTTCCCTACGACAACAGACTCCTCATCAGGATCTCTGCAAACCTCTATTCTATATTTCTTTTATTGCCATCTCTTCCTTTTTTGGATTCTCAGTTCATTTATTAGGGCTTATACTCCTGCATTTCCTTTGTATCTTTCTTTGCAGAGAAATAACCAGATCTCCCACCCATCCTGACCTCCTTCAGACAGGTATAAAAGCAAGTCTTGTACTCCCAGTGTGCCCTGTTAGCAATTCACAGGCTCTCATGATCTCTGGACTACACAAATGACAGAATCCTTCTGTTTTGAGCAGGCATCATTTTGCAACAATAATTTGAATTTAGTCTCTGGAAGATTTTTGTTAAATTAAAAATAGATAGATGAATCACTAACCAGCCCCTGGCTTCCCCCCGTGCTTCTGACAAATGTCACCATCCCCAAGGCAGGAGGGTCAGATATGTTCATGAACAGACAGTTTTCAGACTATTTTATTAAGCTAAACTAAATTTGAGCTTGGGTTTTAAGGTTTTCAAATAATTTCAAGGAGGCAGAGAACATATCTGGAATAATAGTATTAGGCAGTAAACTAGCCAGCTGAGAATGGAATATAAAGAAAATTGAAAACAGCAGGGAACAAAAGCACAGAGCATTGAGTCTTCTGAATATGAACTGTGATAATAATTCTCCCAATTAGAAACCGTTCACAATCAAAAGCATTCTATGTTAGGTTAACTATAAAGTCATAAAAATATCAGAGAATTTGGACCCTGAACTAAAAAGAGGATGGTGGAGTTTATTTCATTAATGATGGATATAATTCAACCTTACACAATTCTTGAAAAAAATGACTGAATTTTCAAAGTGTTAGAGAATCAGTAGAATTTATCTTAAGGATCAAGTAACCTAGTTTTTAATTAATTAAAATTATGACTGCACTCTCCAGGGGCCTCACTATTAGTGAGGTTGTATAGAGAGTGTTTCAACTCTGTTGTTAATGGAAAAACATCATTTTTTTTCCCCCAGCTCCACAGAGTTGCTC
The DNA here is from genome assembly GCA_947846985.1 of Fratercula arctica. NCBI lineage: Eukaryota > Metazoa > Chordata > Aves > Charadriiformes > Alcidae > Fratercula > Fratercula arctica. The sequence continues at coordinate 91,545,620 of CANTUZ010000002.1, read as the reverse complement.
ACCATGTGCATGACAGCAATTTCCAGTGGAAATAGATTTAATGCAAGTCACAAAATTCTTCTTTAACAAGAAAAACTTGCTTTATTCTAGGCAATTATATATGAAAAAAACAATAGACCATTCCTTTCTTCATTGTTGTGATTTTGGAAATGACTATTAAGGAAAACTCTTTCCTGGATTCAACTCCAGTCCTCCAGACATTACTGAGACTCTCTAGTGCCTAAGAAAGTCACCATCACTATAAACCCTCCTATTTTTTTCCCTAAGCAGATATTGGGAAACATTATGTACTGGATGAAAACAGGAAGCTGCAGTGTCTTTAAACAGTATTTTGAATCAAAGAACAGATAGAATTTATTCTCACAAAATAGGCAAGCTACGTTACTGTCCAGGTTCAAGCTAGCACAGTTTCCCACAGCCAACAATGATGTATCACTGACATTTTAGTCCTCAGTAACATCCATGCGAGGTCATACAACCCGGTTCAAACATGGCAGGTGACAGAGATATTGCAATAAAGGCAGTGCTGTACAAGTTTTATCAGACTGCATGCCTCTCCCTCAGAGCTACTTGAGATTATGTCTTAAAATACAGTTATCTGTGAAGGTAAATTGCTTCTATCTGTCGCGGTTTGGGCTGGGTTGGCCAATGACAAGATGACAGATGCTCTCCCCCACCTCTCGCTCCAAGGACAGGAAGAAGAGAGGTAAAAAGATTCATGAGTTTAGAAAAAATTAAACTACTTTAACAAAATATTAATAATAGTATAAAAAGGAAATAATTAAATAGATGCAATATATACAAATACATACAGGAAGATGTCACTGGCAGGCACTGGGAAAGTTCCATACTGGACTCAGAAACAGATGGGAACTGGATTCCAGATCTAGCTTCACGAACACACAGAGCGGGATCAAAGGTAGATGAATTGACAGAGTCCTGCTTAGGCGTCAGTCATTGAAGAGAGAGAGACATCGAATAAATAACCATTGGAGAAGAGCCAACCTGACCCCTTTGATCCCTCAGCTTTCATACTGAGCATGGCAGATGGGATGGAATACCCTGTTGGTCAGTTTGGGTCACCTGTCCACTCCTCCCCACAGGTGCAACCCCTCCATGGGGTAAACAACCCAGTCAGTGACCCTGGTTGCCACAGCAACAAGTATAAGCAAGAGCCTTTCACTGAACAGAAAGTTGTCTCTGTTTCACCCCAAACCAGGACACTAGCACATACCTTGAAGAGGAATTTGACTTGTACTAAGAACAGAAGTAATCTGGTGGCCCACCCTCATCCTGCTATGGTCATGAGTGTGGTTATGATCTCCCTAGCTCACAAGAAGGATCTGGCTGATGAAAGTATAGGAGGAGTCATCAAAGATAGACATGGTCTGGAATAGAAAATTGCTGTTCCTTGGTTGGAGAAGCCTGTATCTGAGAGATGAAGATTGTTAATTCTCCCTCAAAAACTCTTCATTACAGTCTGTGTACTTCTCTGTAGATCATTTATAATCAACTGGACCATAATCAAGTGAAAAATGAGCATGCCCAGTTTAATTACACATCAGCGACTACTGTAGTATTTGGTTACCAAAGAGCAACACAATGATCAGAGCACCATAAAAGATTGTACCACACCATAACCTGGACAGCAGCAGCACAGACACAGCAGGTGCAAGTGGTGTGGTTGCATCCTCATCCACCCCCCAGTGGGCACCAGATGAGTAGGAAGTTCTCCATTTGATGCAGTTAGAAAAGAAACAATAACAGATTGTCATTAAGTGGGGTGACAGAAGTTCAGTTTACCAATACCAACCCAGCAGACAAACTACTGAATCAGAATATAAAGCTGAAAGATAAGCAAAGGGGAAGAGCTGCTGGACCCTTGAATGGAGAAGGACTGAAGAATAAAGTAGACTTATTGCAGTGCTATAATAAATAGGAGAAGAAAAAGGTATCAAAAAATTTTTGCTCAAAACCTCACAAAACCAAGGAAGAAAGAATGAGGTTTTAAATAGTGGGTATTTTGATGTCTTTTAATCCTTCTGTGTTATAGATTTTCATGTTTATGTTGTTTCAGACACAATCAGTTATTTCATACAGGAAACTGCTGGATGTGTACCCTGTGCATAGCTCTGAATGTGGAGCAGACATTTCCTCAGGCACAGGTGTCTTATCAGTGCCACAGTTACTGGTGGGAGCTGTGGGCAGGGAAGACTTCAATACTTTGACCTCATAGCTCCAAGTGACCTCAAGCTCTTGAGGAGACAATGCCTCTCCAAGCTTGGAAAGAAGTGATTCAGATGGTAGATGACAGATGAGTGGTAAGAAGAGTGGACAGGAATTCCATTTCCTCTAGTATTAAAAGAAATGGAAGTGATTCCTTGCACAGCTGCCAAGACATCTTTGGAAATTCTCATCAAAATGACACTGTGGCTGGAAAGTCATATGCCTGAAGAGTGAGACTAGGCAAATACTCTGCAGAGAAATTCATAGCAGGTTATTACATTAACAAACCACATCAGACTCAGAAACTACATGAGGTGAAAATAGGTGAAGGCTAATAATTTATTTCATTGGAAATATCATATCTGCTTGCCCTGTTTTTTTCCTTAGGTGTCTGTCTATGATCACTACTGAAGACCGTACACTGGATTACAGACTTTTTATCTAGGCCAGTACAACTATTCTTACCATCTTACTTTATATTGCCTCATCTGCCAAGTTCCCCATGTCAAGACTATCTGCACCAAGCAGAAATGCAGCTTCATTCATAGGCAGATTACAAGATTTTCACCTGCAATTACATTTGTTCAGGATCAGTTAACCATTTGCTACAGATAATTTCTTAGTGATACATTTTCAGTACTGAATTTGTCTTGAGACACAAAACAAGGTGGCGCATCAAAACTAATTGTGCAGTCGCATTCTTTAAGTGCCTGAAAGTCAGTGGTTAATTTCCTTCAGACTGTGAGCATATCATCCAGGTCACTAGCTTCAAGACTTTAATTTGGTTTTGACAACATACCAAGACACTTATGTTACTAGAACTGTTTAAGATTTGCCGAAGCAATACTACAGTTCTGCATAATAGAATGAAATTCTTGACATTCAGTGTAACTGCTGGGGTGTGCCTACAGAATTTAACAGCTCTTCTTCAGGTCTCCCAGTACTGAAGGTTAGGTGTGATGGTACACAACAGTGACAAATGGAAGCAGACAGTCTAGTTCCTATGGTGGTCTATGGTGAGATAGTTGATGATCATGTGATTGTGAATGGAAGATCACTATAAATATTGCTCACAATATTGCTTACCAACATTTGACATAACTAGTATCCCCAAAGTTATTACAGGATTCCATGGAGCTAAGTTACCAAACTTCAACAGCCTACATCAATACCAGCACACCCATTCCTCCTCTGGTCAATGAAAAGAGTAGTCGTGCTGAAGACTGGCCTATAAGCGGTTTTTATGTTGAATTGCTGCCCTGAGTTTAGGTGGGGTTTGGTTTGTTTTTTCTTTTCTTTTTTTTTTTTTTTTTTTTAATTAAAAGTAAAGCCTTATAATAAGTTAATCAGTTGATTGATTGTAATGCCAACAAAGCAAACCAAATAGGCCATGGCCTATTTCATGTTTCATAGTATCCAAAGTTGTAAATGAGACCTTGTGAGCAGAATAACACAATATTTTTTCCACGCTTATTTGTATTCACACCATGCTGCCTTCAAACTTTCCTCTAAAAAGAAACACTTGTGTCCCCACCAGGCACAACTAAAAAGGCGTTTGAGACAGTTCTCCATCCACCTAACCAGTCGAGTCTAAAGCAGGCTGCATCTAAACCCTTCTTTCCCTGAATCACACAGAAGTGTCCAACACTGACATATTGGGTACAACTGTTGCCTACTGTGAAAAAGACTGAAGCAAATAGCTCTAAATTAATACATATAACCTCACCAACTAAGAAAAACAATGACCATTTCTACTTGCTTAAGAGGTCTCTGCCGGGCACAAGTAGACCTTCAGAGAAATACCTCATCTTTCCAGAGAAAAATAAATGGTATACTCAGAGTCATCCCAGGCTCTGGCCTCCACCTTATCTAGAATAACTTCTCTTCCCCAATATTGTTCATTCCCAAGGCTCAGTTATCTGCCTTGGGAATGAACAATAGGAATCCAAAATCTAGCTGCAACATAGCCCAGTTGTGTGACCTCAGCTCAGATTGGTGAACTCTGAAACATCTAAAGCAGAGTCAAGGTATAAAAGAGAAATTTATGGGCTTAAACTGTTGAGAGAGTGGTCATAAGTACCTCAGAGATTCAAAAGAAACACTAACATGGAAATATATGAAATCCTACAAGGAAAATAACCACATTTGTCGTCTTCAATGGATTCACTGAAAGGCGGCAACACAACATCATTAAGGGATCCACCACAGCCTGTGTAGTGTTATTTTGTCTTTTACGTAGCTATGTCAAACATATTAGAAAATATTTCACTTCTTACGCTTAGCCTATATTATATGCATGCGTACATTGCAAAGAGGATATTTTTTGTTTTGCTTTAAATCAAGCAGACTCTTGGTATACCTAGAAAAGAGGCAAACCGGGTGTATTTCACAAATAGACTTCATACAATAAGACTGAAAAATGAACACACCTGTACTGAGCCAATATTTTCGTACTGAGAGAAATTAGCAACTGTAAATACCATGCATTATCAGCACCAGAAAACAAATCAGGCCTATTTTCAATGTAGATATCTAACAAAAAGTATTACAGTGTACACTGTAGTGCATGCATTAAAGTGTGGACACGCAACATTAATTTCACATTTCAAAAGCTGATGATTCACAGCTTGTGTTATTCTAGGCCTCTGGTCAGCCCAGTAATAGATTGGAATTTTTTTTTTAGTCTTCAAAACTGAGAAGTATTCTAGTCCCTATCAAGCTTTTAGTGCACTACCCATGATGGTTAACAATACAGAATTTAGACCTGTGAAGAAAAAGCATTGGGCCATACAAGTGTGCATGTGTGCAATCCCACTTGTAACAGTCCCATCTGCCACCTCCTTTCCTTTGCATTAGCAAGTGTTGTGCAGGTTACAATAGGCAACGAGGATCTTCTTCAGTTTAGCCTAGAACTGCAGTATCATGGGTCTCCATCATCCTTCAAGGTATACATTCAACTGTGGCATAGCAGCTCGGGTAGCTGAGGTAGATTTCTGGGAGAAAGGAGAAGTTGCCAATGAACAGCTTAATGAGACAATGTGGCAGGAGCTAAGGAGGATCATCAAGGGAGAGAGGTGACTGATCTCATTAGGCCCTACACCAAATGCAAAGAGGATTCTTGTCAGCCCCAGCCAGACTGGGAATTGCAGGACACATGGGGTCCTTGCAGAGCACCTGGCATCAATGGCAGTAGGATGTTGCAATCATCTGCAATTGCCTTGAGCACACAACAGGAAAAGCCCCTCCTGTTGGTGAAGTACCAGGGCTGGCCACAGGGACCAGGCTGGCTGCGTTATACTCATGAATCAGCCAGTGATGCTCCTCCTTACCTCAGTTCTTCCACTCCCTTTTCCATATCCGGGTACTCCTGCATCAAACACCCCTAACGCTGAAATAGATACACTGTAAGACTTACCTTGTACAAATATCTGAGTGGAACAAACATGTCCTTCATTGCTGGCATTTAGTCAGTTTTATAGCCAATAATTATGTGGGGGTGAAACCTGGTGATTGGATATATACCACACAAACTTGTACAATATAACCACAATGCCTGGACATTTAAGAAAGGAAGTAACATGAGCTATTACTTGGAATACTGTGCATGCAATGTTATATATAAATACTTTAGTTTAAAGCATACCATTAGCTGTCAGCATTTATATACAGTTTACAGATAGTAGGTGGATAAACGCCCACTAAATGGGCCCATTTGTCACATGTAAATCACAACATTATGCTCCATCAGCCAGAGCAACCGGACAGGAAAATCCACTCCCTGCTGACGCCATGGGGCTCCTTAAAAAGAAGGAGGCTTTGAAGACAGGGGTAGGCAGAGCATAGGTAAGAGCATGGTTGTTTCTTTTCTCTTGTGTTGCACTCAAAATAGGATAGCTTGTTGCTGCTATTCCAATAGAAAACCTGATTTCTGTCATCACCCACATGCTGCCTCACGCACCCATACCTCCCACTAAGGGTTCCAGTACGCTCATCTTTTAAAGGTAATCTTTTACAGTTATTTAGTTAGATTCAGGATTCACCAAGAACATTCACTAATTATTTCTTTCAAGTATTTTACTCTTCAGAAGTTATACAAGTTAATTTATCTGTCCCAGCTGCATCACTTGGCTACAGTGAACAAATCCTGCTGTAAACTCCCATAGAATTTTAGAAGAGAGATTAGCTAATAATTATTTTATTGTTAATCAAGTCTAGTGGCATTTTAGAAGATAAGAAAATCAGGAGGTGTCATGATGCTTTGTTCATTTATTTTAAGTTAGGCAGGTTTTCAGAGACAATCAGCAGAGAAAGGTGCTTCCATCTAGCAACTTCAGACATAAAGGCTTCAGGACAATACACTAGAAACAGAGTAGAAGAAAAGTGTTATAAGTTATTCATCTAAAAGATTAATCAAAAAGATAAAATTCTTTCTTTCCTCCAAAACCCTTTGATCCCAATTACAAAAACACCTCCTCTCCCCAAATAAAATAATAATTAAAAAAATCTAATAAAAAGGTACTTTCTGTGTTTTTTGCAACATTCATCAGGCAAAGAAATTACTCAAATCCACCCAAGGATCAAGACCAGCAGGAAATAATTCTATCTACAGCAGAGCTAAGGGCAGGTCTGAACTTAAATGGAGACACTGGAACAATGGGCAGAGGGAGTGGGTGAAGGTGCCAGGTGAGGCTGGTCAGGACAATTAAGGCAAATTAGCGCTCTTAGGGCCCTGACATCTACTTGGTATGAAATGAAAGCAAGTATTTGAGAAAAACAAACAAAGAAACAAACATCCTTTTAATATTTAGCAAAAAGTTAGAAAGATAATTATTTGATATTGAAAATCTTTTAAAATGCAGTCTCTATCTTAGAGTTTGCATTTATGTATGTGTAAAAAAAAGTATACAGGTTGAGATAATATCAATCTTATGCTTGTCTATCTGTTTACAAATGCATTCTTTTGATAATCACTGCTGGAAATCATGTTAGGAATGAGGGCAGAAGGAAAAAAAGCAGGTTACTGTTTGAAAATAAAAGTTAATTTCCCTTGTATCTGTCATGCCTTTGAAAGCAAAGGTGGATCTTCAGGAGGAGAATTTGGAATTGAACCATACAAAAAAATGCAGATGGAAGAGATGTCAGTTTATAATGTTATGGTTTAATGCCTGACACCATCTTCTTCAAAGAAGTTTACAATTAAGAATATAGCCATGTACAGAGTTAAGTTGGTGGTTGTATTTCTATCAGTTGTTTTTTTATATATCAACAAAAATGTAGTAGTGACGTAGCAGAAATAGACACCTTAACAGTAAGGACATGGACCTATGAGGACAGGCTGAGAGAGTTGGGGTTGTTCAGCCTGGAGAAGAGAAGGCTCCAGGGAGAGCTTATAGCAGCCTGCCAGTACCTAAAGGGGGCCTATGAGAGAGATGGGGAGGAACTCTTTATTAGGGAGTGGAGTGATAGGACAAGGGGTAATGATTTTAAACTGAAAGAGGGGAGATTTAGATGAGATATTAGGAAGAAATTCTTTACTGTGAGGGTGGTGAGGCACTGGAACAGGTTGCCCAGGGAAGTTGTGGATGCCCCATCCCTGGAGGTGTTCAAGGCCAGGCTGGATGGGGCTTTGAGCAGCCTGGTCTAGTGGGAGGTGTCCCTGCCCGTGGCAGGGGGCTTGGAACTAGATGACCTTTAAGGTCTCTTCCAACACAAATCATTCTGTGATTCTATGATTTAACAAATTTAGACCTGGAAAATGCATGAAGTTAACACATGCAGTGAAAAACAGAGCTAAAGATCTATCAAGAGCTGTAACGATGAGACACAGAAATAAAGAGTTTGCATTTCAGAAAAACTTTATTTTTGTAAAGGAAAAACAAAAAGAAAAAAAATCCACTGGCACAATATGATATTACCAAGGCTGAAAGGCAAGGACACAAATAACAAACACTGTCAATCGGTATCAGGCTGAAAAATGTAAGAACTAGTGGCTGAAATCCTGCTATGACAAGCCTAAACACGCTTCAAGTGGAAAAGTTTTTAGTGACAATGGCCTATTTTAAAAGCCTACAAAATTGCCCCTTCATCTGTAGATGAGTATCATGCAAATGTATGAAAAAATGTTCTTAACACAATATTTAATGCTGAGTGTAAAACAACAAAAGGAAGTCCAAATGATATCTTCAGGACCAATTAAAAAAAAAAAAAAAAGAGAACAGCATAAATTTTGCAATGTCATTTGAGTCATGATACAGAAATCAATACATTTGAACAGTCTGTTAAAATTATTTTAGTTTAAATCTTTAATGATACATATAAAATTTTCATACAAGTCACATTTATCAGAAATATGTTCAGAAGTTAAATATGCTTTTACAAGTGAGGAAAGAATGGAAAACATACTTAAATGCGACAGTGAATAAAATTGTATAAAATCTTAATTTCTTTAAATACACAGACCTCAGTTTATTTAAGTTTTGTCTTCTTCAAGTTTAAATACATTTATATTGTTCATTTAAAATATAATTTTAGTTTTCTGAAGTATTGAGGCAATGCCATTGAATTTTAGTATCTAATGATATTCATGATAATATTTACTCCAGAGGTACTAAATATTCTCTTTGAAGCTTCTGTATGAAGTACTTTTAAAAGTTTGAAACCTATGTGATAATTAGGTTTTTTTTAGAAGAAATGCTAAAGTTCCACTCTTTTTGGAACATAATTTCATTTCAAAACCTGTATACTATTTAAGCTATAGCAAAGGTTCCTATGGTCAAGTTGTCACAGACATTCTCCACATGGAAAACACTGATGAGACTTTTCAAATCCTGTTCACATCAGCACTTAAAATGTAATATGAATTTGTACCTGGTGTGAACAATTTGCGGTAAGAGGCCTGAAATCAAAGTAAGTGGAAAACTTTCAGAAGTGATTTTGTAACGGTCAATAGAAAATAATTTCAGGACGACCTATGTCAGCAATCTATATTATCACCTAATCATGTTTTAATCATTAATACCTTAGATACTTCTTATTTCCAGCATAAACACACACACACACAAATTAAAATTAATTGGAGGTTCTTCTGTGTTTCTCCTGCTGTTATTTCCTTTTACTATGTTAGTTGTCAGAGACTAGAGTTCCATATTTTTATTATCCTAAAATAAATCCAGTATGTGCTCAGTTCAAAAAGGTCAGCATAAATTTAAACTGAGAGTAGACAAGTGTAATATAAAACAAGACTGTTACCTTTGGTTTTCTTCCAAACTAAAATTCTACTCTAAGTTCTATTTACAAACAGAAATCCTAAATCACTGCATAGTAACAAAAATTATAGCATGAAGTTGAACATAACTTTTGAAAGACAGTTTTCACAAAGGTAACTTTATTTCTAGACTAGGTAACAAGTGAATTGCAAGTACTTTTTTGTTGTTGTTATTGTTGTTGTTGATTGCCATGTGGTTTATTGGCCTAAAGAGAAAATGTGTTGTTTTTTCATTAATTACTCCAGCCTCAGTGAGATATATCCCCCCAGTCTCTTTAAAAGCTCTTCCTACTTTCAGGTGACAGATACAGCATGATTTTTCAAACTTCTTTTACTTGGTGCTTTAGTTTGAGAACAGCATAAACTGATTTTGAAAATATCAATATATATATAACACACTAACTAATGACAAATATGGGTATTGTTTCCAAAAAGAGTGCCCTGCTGCCTCATAAGCTTTTCCATTTTCCCTCATATGTCTGGACTCTCTGACCTGAGTATTGATTCTTCATTTGCCATATTTCACCAGCTCTGCTCATTGTTATAGGTCCCACTTAGAATAGCAAAAGACTTAAATTCTGCATGCCATTTATAGAGATTATAGAGGTATGTTCTTGGACATAATTTGCTTGCTTCAAGTTCACAAAGTGAGTGCAATGAGCCTTGACACCAGCCAGAGATCAACAACTGGTAGAAGAATAATACCTGAAATGGTGAGTTGTGATGTCATCAAGGATGGATTTGATCAACAGGGAGGCTGTAGCGCCTCCCTCCCAGCAGAGATCAGAACATTGCCACGGGGCTGTCTGCCGGGCATGGACACAGAGTGACGGAGGTGGGACTGTTACCATTGCCTGGGGGTCAGAGCAGCCTTGTGTCCCCCCACAGCTCTACTCTACCATCTCAAGGGAGCAGGAACCAGGGCAGGGCTCATTTGATGGCTCAGATGATGCTGTATATGCATGCGTGAGCGAGTGTGAGTGGATGAGCAGCTTTCCCTGGCAGCCTTCATGTGGTCCACTTAATAAATTGAACTTAGCGTGTTAAGTTATTTGGTGTCCCTCTCCCTCCCTCTGCTCTGACATCCCTGTTTGCATCTAATTTTTTTTTTCTTAATTTCCTTCACTAGCTTGAACCTTTTTCTGTTTATAAAACTCCTTCCGCTTCAAAATAGAAACTTCAAGCAGGTATGACATTTATGTTGACAGTTCCAGCTTCCTCCTTTTCATCCGACATCAAAATCCCAAAGCTATGCTTTGCCTCCGATAAAGATGCAATATTGACATGATTTGATTAAGCCTATGTATTGTTTTGTCATTAATCCATTGCAAATTTGTAATGTCCTATATAAATAACTGGCAGAAAAAAAGTTAACATGTACAAAACCCTTTAGACTAATACTTCTAAGCAAGGATTTTCCACTTTAACTCAAAACATAAATCAGGCCATACAACCAACATTCAGTAACTGCAAATGCAAGCCAAGTCAATGCCCCTAGCCACAAAGAATTAATGCACACACTGAGAAATTTGGGAGTTAAGAACACTTCACGTAAATAACTTCTGATCATTCCTATGTTCTTGTGGGCATGCTTAACAAGATCTAGGCATTCTTCCAAACATTTTTTTCCATTACACATTATTTTCCAGTATTCATTCCTTATTTCCAACTGTTTTCAGTTACATAAATCTTCCAGAAAACTGTATAATTAAGTAGGACTAAACAATAACCATCCAGAATCATCTGAATGATGGATGTGGATCACAAGGAAAAAAATTCATCGAAGCAACTTCTTTTGGACTACAAAGATCCTGTGGCTGCTGCTGCATTGGCTAAGGGTCCCAGATGCCTCGCACGTGTAGTTGTCCAGTCATAGGCAGGGATCACTCCTCTCTTTACCAGATAGGGCTTAGGGACAGAGTGTACACCAGACTTCTCTAAATAAATTAAACATTCATTACTACTTCTTTACAAAGCTGTTATATAAAAACTTCAAACTCTTTGGATTTTAAAATGAAGATATATCTAAGCTTAAAGAGCACTAAATGTATATTTGATCATGTTACATTCTTCTGAGAACACTGATGCATAATGGTCATTAAAATCCTTGGAGAACGCAGGAAGAAAAAAGGAAAACTGTAAATTTAAAAAAGCTTATAATTTATTTTTATATATACTTACTATATTTTAGTTAAGGTGAGTAAGAATAATAAAGAATTATTTTATTTTATTAATTTTTTCAAGTATATTTTGTTAAAAGAATTTTCCCATCCATTTATATGAGAAATTATACTGTGGTCTTAAAGTGGTTGAAATACTTTGGAAAGATAATGAAAAGACCTGCTTGTAAGCAAACAATTCACATGAAATGGAAATTATTTTTGTAATCTCTTTCTAGTTAGAAGAAAAGAAATTTTTGAAATAAGAGAGCTGGAAAACCTGCAGTGCAATGTTTACAGATAAAATCTTGAAAAAGCCTGGTGGCTACATATTTAGATATTGCTTATTTAAATACAGGTAAATTAATTGTTTTTAGATAACAGAAAAGTGCAATTTAGACAAAAACTTGTGAAAAGAATGTTTTTCAAAGTCAAATTCAAGAAAAATGAAACTTAGGAGAGACTGGGCATGAGTAATTTTAAAGTTTTAAGTTAAACTATTGGTGAAGTGGTTATCACACTGCCAAACTGGTCTTCACAACTTTAATTAGTGCTTGTAGCCAGCCAGTCTAAGAAACAAAAAGAACTGCTTTCTGTTATTTTGCATCAAGATGAAATGACTTCACTGTAGTTAGTTTTGAGGTGGGTAATTCTCTATGGACAAAGTTATGTTCTGGATCTTGAAAACACCCTCCATATCCTCTTTTTTTGCATGGTGTGCCACAAATAACGCTGCTGACATCTGGCAGGTGTTTGTTCTGTTGTTCAGTCCCTAACAGGATGGGCAAAAGGAGAGTAGTAACAGGTTCCATGTCCTCCATGCCCAATTTGGAGCATCTCCACATCTCTTGAGAATACAGGTACACTCTGTGCAGGAAGGGATATATTTCTTCAAGAGTTTGATTTCTCGCCTGTATTATGTTTGTATTGTGTCACCTCCTGGGCCAGTGAATCATGGAACAGTCACACTGTTCCTTTATGGTGATTACCTTGAATTTTCAAAACAAGGTTATCATTTACTTGAATTCAAAATTTTTTGCTGATCCTGAACTACCCAACAGCAGGCAGGAGATTGCCTATTTCCTGAGTTGTCTACCAGCCTGTTTTCTGAGAAAAAAATTGGAGTCTCTGAAAATTTCTGTGAACAGCAAAGATGTGGTCCTGGTTTGCATCTCCCTAGACTCCTGCCAGTACTAGTCTCATGGCTGGGACTCACTCCTTGACTTAAGAGTAAAAAAAGAAAAGGTGAAATACAAAGGTGAAATATATAGGAAAATTAGAAAAAAAAAGCTTAGATGGGAATAGGGTGCAGAAAAGGTAAAGTAAAACAAGAATATGATTTGAAAATGGAAAAGATCTGAAGAGGTACAAGCAGCTGGAAGATCAGGATTGTCAAAGAAGCAAGTTTGTAGAGGTTTGGCACTAGAGGGCAAATGGAAAGTTACTTGTTCCCCCGTATAGCCCACAAATCAGCTGAAAGGTTTGCAGTAGTAGCTCCTGTGGGTGCTGTAGCTTTCAAATGGTTCATGGATGCTATGTGCCTAACAAAGGATTTCTGATACTGCAACCCCACATAAAGTTTCTCCCTAGTGGAAATGTATTAGCACTGGTACTTCAACTTTGGTTTCCTGTGAAGGAATTCAACTGCATGAAGTAAAATTGCTGAGACCTGAAGTGGTATGAGACAATTTGAGATGATTTGAATTCATATCAAAGGAGTCAGACTGCTGATATAGATACACAAACTGATTCCCCTGGGAAGGAAGCACAGAGTATGTTAATTGCAGAGGGTACCATTGCAGTTCTGCCAGGTTCTGGAGAGAAGCTTACTGATTAAAGCACAAATTCTGGAAATGTGGTTATGCTACATGTACTGTCTCATTTAGTAATCTTTGCAAAAAATGTTGGCATACCTTTTTGTCAAGAATAATTTGGGAGACTTGGCAGTAGAGGATTTCAGCAAACATTGTTTAGTGTGGTTTTGGCTATCAGCAGTTTGTCTGGTTTGAGAAATGCAATAAGAATTTTACTTGAAGACTTAAGAAGAAAATCCCAACTAGTCTGCTCAAATATTGCATAAGTGAATTCTGAGCATAGTGTTTAGCAGTATTAGGGTAAAAATACTGAAGGTTACTAGTCCTTTCTGACGACTGATCACATACCACTGATTATATGAGTCAGGAGATCTGTTCAGTTTGAAGACCTGATGTGAAGAAAAAACAAAATCTCAAATGTATATGACATGTTTAGTGTGGCTAAAATACTACTTCTCAGATCTGACTAATGTTCAGTGTCTGGAATTGTTGCCACCTGGAACATCTTTTCAACTGGGGAACTCGTCAGGATGATGAAAAAATCTGAATTATTCTTTTTTCACAAAAAAAAAAAAAAAGGCACCTTATTTTAAAGTTTGAACTGTGAAATATGATTCAAAAATGCAACAATCTTAGTCCTCTTGAAAAAAAAAAATCAGTTATTTCCCTGCAAAAATCAAGATCAAACTAATATTCATGCAAATATTAGAGTCCAGGTGAAATGTTTTTTGCTATATTCTGAACATGACTTGCACTGAGACTAGTTTTGCAGCTGGGTAAGCATTTAAGGGTACTTTGATCTAAACAAGAGCCTGCAGTAGGCTCATTTGATGACATTCACATAAAACTGCTTGTAAATTTGAATTAGTTCTAGACTTGATTGAAACTTCTAATTTCCATTTCTCAGGCAACATTTTAAGTGTGAAATTTATGCTTATGAAGCAGAACTTTTTTATAAATGCTATACATCATGGAATTTGCAAATTGACTCAGGAAAATACTTGGTATCTTGTGGGAAGATTTCACACGTTGTTTTCACAACACCTTCGTAATGCGCTTATTGAAGCTTTCTTGAAATGCAGAGCTTGTAAAAATGAAAAAAAAAAATCATAACCTTAGAGGCATTCCTCTTGAACTTTTTATTTTCTTTCCAATAAGGTCATAGTCACCACTTGTGAATACTTCAATCAGTGCGACTGACTGTTTGCTAACACCTTTGATCTGCTAACTCTATGTGACAACTAAAACCAAGGTCAACTGCATGATTTTATTTGATTTATGATAAAGAGAACAGATTTTTTTTCTTTTTTTTTTTAACAATCCTCCACTGAATATAATAAAACAGTTTATAGCTCTGCCTCCTTCACATGTTTTGACCAGTTCAGAAATTACATCTGAAAGTATAGTTACTAGAATTCCAATATTCCTGTCAGTCTCTAGCTGTTACAATTATTTCCTTTTCATCATCTGGATCATTGCTTCCATCACTGATAAGAACAAATAGGGGCTTCTTGAATTAATCTATTAGTGCAATTGACAAAACATTTTGTCCAGATGCAGAATTATTGGGAATGTTACTATCAAAGATCATGGCTTTGTAAAGTGACCGAGTGCCTGCAAATGGAAAATTGTGTTTTACAAGGAAAACAGAAAGCAATACCACAGTCCTTAGGGGAATGGGATTTTATTCTCCTAGAAATACAGGGGTGTGCAAGAGGAGAGTGTTGTCTTTCATTTGGAAATAAAACATGACTTTTGTGAAAGGCAGTTTCTGCAGAACTCTGAAACCTTTTTGTTGTTGTTGTTTCACAGGGGACAGTTCAGGAAAGTGTATTGTTTCCTCTGTTCATTTCCCTGAATGTTTTGTTGATATTGCTACAGCTCTTTGTGCAGCATCATGAAAGTCACTGATTTCTCAAGTTTGTCCTGTAACAACATTAATTTGCTACACATGATTGATCCATGCTTTGAGCAGTTATTTGAAAGCATTTATAAGACATAACACACTATGTCGGAAGAAGACCTGTAGAAGATAAACCTAGCTAGTCCTTAGAGCTGGGTTGGGGTGAGCATTGCTGATGGTGCTATCTCCTTCTCAGAACAAAACCATGTACAGGATAAATAGGACACTGCAGTGTCTGCATTAGAATCATAGACTCCATCTTTTCTGAGTAATATATTGCTATTGTTGTGACCGTACCTTAATAAACTCCCACAGTCATATGCTCACATAAACCTGGAGCGCTTTCTTATTTTCCTGACCCCTCATAAACTGAAGAGTATACTATTAACCAGTTCTACTATTAAAGCTCTTCCTTTCATTTCCTTTTCCTTTTTTTTTTCCTGAGATCATGCTTTCCATTGTCATCCCACAGTCCAAGGTTGGATTGTACTGAAGGGAAAGCATGGAAGGGAAAGTACCGGATGGAAAGCTAGAGGGAAACAAGCTTAATTGTTAAAGTACCTTTTGAGGCTGTGTCCATTCGAGTAAATTAAGTATGACCAGGAACGTTTCTTAGCACTAGAACATGAATATTCTAGCAAGCTCTTTCTCTGGGAAAACTTGTTCAAGTCCAGCTAGTACTTTCCCCCTAAAATTCCCAGGCCCAGTTCACATTTCAGAGAATATCTTTGTTTACTTGTATAGATAATACTATGCCACTTTTGGACTGGGGACTGTCACTACTCCAGATGGCCTTCAACCCTTGTGTCTGTCATGCCACACGAGGCCTCATCAGACACAGGCGTCATGCTATGTATGTATTTTTTATTAGGAGATAGCAAAGCTGCCTTTTTACTTTTTTTTTTTTTATCATGCAGGATGGTAGATCTAATGCACTGTGAGCTAAGAAGGCCACCTGAGGAAGTGTCCAGGGCTCTGACCAAATGAGCTCTGTACTAGGTTTTGCTATCCATGACAGTAGAGTTCATCCCATGGAAGTGATAAAGATACACAGCTTGACCACTCAGTGCAAAGGTTAGGTGAAAAAGCTGACACCTACCTAGTCGGTGTAGCTCCACAAATATGGCTACAGTGTGCTGAGCTACAATGGGCCCTTCTGATTTTTCTCTGTATATTGATGTGGATAAGATTGATCAATCATGAGTGAAGAATGTAGGAGAAGTTATGCAAACCTCCAACTTGTGTTTGGTGGATTTCCTCACATATCATTGTCTAGTTAGAGTTAGGGGTAGCAGTGACTTCAGTACTTTTTGTCAGGATGAGCTCACTAAGGTCTGAGATGTGGTTATTGCTTGCATGGCTTCTGGTGATTTGTCCCATACACAGATGTGCATGTGGCATTGCTGGTGGAGTTGAAAGACCTTTGAACTAGGACTTCTCCATCACTTTCTTCTGAAAGAAAGTCAGCTTGTGTCCATTGAAACTGGAGATGCAGGTCAGCTCAAGGCAGGTGGTGAATTTTTTAAGACAGAGATTTCTGTGAGAAAACTAGTTTAGGTCTTATCCAAATTGCTACTGAGATTTTAGTTTCCTGCTAGGAAAAGGGAAACCCCACCTCAAGAATGGAAGCAGCACCAGGCATATACTTGTTAGTTTCAGTGCGAAATAGTGATATAAGTATCAGTTAGGGTATGCATTCAGATGACCAATGCTGATGTGTGGTTATACTAACAAATCAACACAATAAGAAACAGAAGAAATGAGAAACATTATAGATTACAAATGAGGGGTACTCAATGAAGTTGCTGACCAAAGCAGAAAATAACAGAGCAACCATACAGTAAATGTCAAATATCATCAGCAAAACTGGGGGCAATGGAGAAAGATTAAACAGTCGTAGGATGTTAATTTGCAAGAAGATAAGGTTGAATATGACTCGGGTTGTTTGGAGATATCTTTCAAGCAACACTGCACCTGGTGAAAACAACAAAACTGAATAAAAATTGTTTCTCTGGCTACATGCATATGCCTTTTATAGTCAAAGGAGAGCAATGTTTCCTCTAATGTTGATGAAAGAATGCCTGAACAGGAAAGACTGGACTTCCTAATTGTACCCTTCATATCAAAATGATGTGAGCATTGGTCATCTTTTTCACATAAACAGCAATTAGGAACAGAGATTAATATAAATAATTAATTTTTTGTGTGTATATTGATGTAACCCTGTTATGTGTCAAAACCATCCATTTATTTATTTATTCTTAAAGAAGACGCTCAGTCACTTACTTCAGTCTATTCAAAGTTGCCTAAAGGGGTGTAGGGTAAAGCAAAGCAGCTGGGCAGTGGGATCCCTTGCTTTTTCAGGAATAAAGAGATCCTCTACTCGTTACATGATGATATCGCCTAATGAAGTAAATGATCCTAATTTTAGCTTTCCGCTCTGAAAACATCTGTGTGCTTCTGAGTCAGACAACAGGACCATAAGCTTCCTGGTTCCTGTCATAGTCCTGATTAAAAAAAGACTCAAATGCCATTGAGTAATGACGCTATCTGTAGTGTGTCTGTGGTGTTTGAATTTTGAGGTCCTTGACACTTTTTTAGACTGAAATTAGACACTGGACTGTCACTTGTATTTTGCTATATGTTTGCTTAGAACATCTACGGTTCATAAAGTGACACTGAGTGTAATCTTATGCAATCATAAGTTACACTATGTGTCACCTCTATAGATAGCTGAGAAGTACAATCTTTTCCAGAGGAAAAGAAAATATACCCAAGGAATATAAGTATAAGAAGTGGGAGGTTTATTTTGCAGCATAAACAATGGATAACCTTCCAATTACAGCTACTATTCTTTTACACAAAGATGCCTGTGTCCTTATTCTGAGTTTACTTGTTGGTTATGTCAACTTTCAAAGCAGCTACAAGATTATTGCCACATTTGATTTAGTAGAATAGATGACAATATTCTATGTTCTACATGCACTCACTTAGTAGTTTTATAGTTTGTTTTTTCCATGATAAAACTGGTATGGCAAGAAGTATATAATTTATAATTCCAGAGGCAATAGCTACTTCTACTCAAGCTGAAAATAGAAACCAAATCTGCTTTTAGGTAAGTTGGGAAAATTCCCTCAAGTACTTTGCATCTGCTAATACAATGTTGAAAAAGAGATGTTTGGAGATTCATGGTAATTATTTCCAGCATTCTACAGAAATTAATTTTCTTGCTGCTATTGCTTTTCATGGACTAAATTCAGTCTGAACATATGTGCCTTGTTAAAAGCGAATGCTTCACTTTAGGATATTTATACACAGATCAGCAGTTAAAGCTGTGATTCTTATCTCTTATTGGGTCAACCTGATGGTTAGTGGTTAATCTGAGCGATAAATATTGCCACTTCATTTTACTGAATGTTTCTTTAAAAAGAAGAAGTGACTTTTCTCCCTTTGATTTAGTTATGGAGGTGGGAAATGTGCTTATTTCCCATTTACTTCAAACTTATAACCAAAATCAGTAGTTTTCTATAAACGATTTTTTTTCTTTTAAAACTTTAAGCACCCTGCTTTGGATGTTCTATTTCAAATGTCCAGAGCATCATTTTTAAACTGCTGATTTTAATCTGCATCATTTTCTCCCTTTTAATGTCTGACCTTTTACATGCTGCTGTTAGAGCCATACTTAGCAAATATCTAGAACTCCTATTAATTTCCGGGTAACTTCCTTGCACCAAGGTTTCATCCTGATCCAGCTGTCAGTGTAATATGTAACACCTATTTTTCTGTTTTATAATATATACTGGCATTGAAGAATACCAAATACACAGTTCCTGTTGTAGTGTGTGTGGCACTGTGAATGAAATATATATATATGTTAGCAAACATACATAATCAGTTTTAGATTTTTGCCTATTTTGAGGTACATTGATTATTTCAGAATCCCACAATTACCTCTTGCAGAATAAGCAAAAGAACAAGCCAAAAGAGAAATGTTGTAAAATGAATGAGAAATCTCAGTTCCCGAAGGTTTTTTGTATTGCTCTAAGTGCAGTGTTTCCGCATCAATGTATTCAAAATAGCTTTTATTTGTTTGTACTTTATGTACTTTGTGTGTACTTTGTTGTAATACATTTGTGGAAAGACCCATTGAACAGATTATGCAAAATGAACGGTCAATAAAACAAGTCAGGCTTTTTCTGCATTATAGGCAAACGATGTTACAAACTTTATTTGGGAAGGCTTTTCTTACATTATTGAGACACAAGAAAGTTTGCATGAATAACCACATTTTGTGTTGCATCTGATGGTATGAAGAAAGATGTTGTTCAAGTCAGAAAACTAATGTGACAGATCTAACCTCAAAATTGTTTTATCTCAAAGTTATCTGAAAAGGGATTAGATTATGGCAATATTTCTCTCTATTTCTTAAGTTTATTTATAGTGGCACATAGTGCTACCATACAGTGGCATTTCTCGAGCAGGGGAAGTCATCTTAGTCTTTATGTGGCAGAGTAATCACACAATGGTTTCTGAGAACCATTATAAAATAGAAATATCTCAGAAGCTAGATTCACTGATTTACTTGCTGACACAGGCAATGGGGTTATCTCACACATTTTCACTAATTTTTTTACCTTTCTGTTACTAAGATAAATTGCAAGTAGGATTATTTACAAGTATGCTGATACAAGAGAAATACAGTTTAGCTGAGAAACAAGTGAAATATACTTTACTTAGGAAAAAGGATAATCTTTTTTCCTGTGCTGATACACTTTCACTGCTTCCTGGGCTGCTTTTTGTCTGCATTAACACATCCGTGCCAAGGCAGAATATATCAAGACTTTTAAAATACAACCTTACTATCTACATCCTCATCTATCTTTCTGTCTTGCTCTAACACTGCCCACCTGAATTCCCTCTAGGTCTCTAGGTCCTCCTGTTGATTTGCTGTCAGTGTTGTGGTTAAAGTCCAAAGATCTTATGTAGTGACACACTTTAAAATATGCCATGATCATGGTGCCTCCTGTAACCAGATTAATTCCCTGTTAGTGATTGGTGATCCACAGATTTTATTCCCACTGGGACCATCTGTTAAGCAATGGCCATGGGCAGTTCAGAAGAACAAGGTAGCGATTCCCTTTCCCAGAAATGCCATGTTCTTTTGTGCTAGAACCTGTTCTATATGTTCATTTCAGAGTTTTGGAGTCCTTTCAGGTGGCTTCACTGGCCATTTTTTGTTTTGCAGGTGGGACCATTTCTAAGACAAGGTACTTCTGTGCAAGGCACTTTTTTCAGGAAAAAGAAGTTATGATCCATGACTGATGCTTATCTGATATTCTTCTCTCACATGCCTGCTGTCTGCCATTCATGCTGAGCTGTGTGATCACACAGAGTCTGAGGATTCCACACTCCTCTCCTGACACTGCACAAGTAATCCTATGGGTGAGGTCTTCCTAAGGACTTGACTCAAATGAGCTTTCTTCCTCTTCTATATGGTAGTTTGTCTCATCCAAAAAATGGGGGTTTTCTGCTGTTTGGTTCTTGGCATACAATTTGTTTTCTTGCACTCTATTTTTATTGTTTAACATCGGTCAGGAAATGCATTCAAATTGATGCATGCAGGAAATATAGTTTATACATGCTATTTGTTTTATCTAAACAGCAAGGAAATAGGTTACAGGTGTATTCAAGCACACCAGGTGGACACCACCCTTCTAGAGAGATCTTCAGGTAACTTTTTAAAAGTCTTCATATGGGCATCAGCCCCAGAATCCAGGACAGAATAACAGTAGGAAAAGTGTCCTCATCCGAACTGGCTCAGTTAGGGTTCTGAACAACTCCTTCCAAGGATGGATGGATTTTTGTTCTCAACTCTTACATAATATCAGTCTTACTCTAGAGCTAATAAGAAGTGTAATAAGCAAAGATGTAATCCTTCTCTTGGTTTCCCCATGATTTAGAATTAGCTAGCTCTACTGTTTAATAAGTTAGTATGCCTTGACAGAGAGAGTCTTTTAGCTACAGCTTTTAAGACCTGTGTTTGAGAAATGGCTGGACACAAGACAGCAGCAGTACTTATTTATGTGGCCAACTATGTTTCCTCATGATTAGCAAGTATTAGTATTTGAATGCCAGGTCTGTAGGCTTCAATTTTTTGTAAGGAGCAAAGAACTTGAAAACACTTGGAATTTGTTGTTTCATTAGGGACTAAATTATCTTAATTCTGCAATCTTTTGTGCTGGAAGTCCTGCATGAAAAGTAAGGTCTGACTGCCTTGCAGAAAATGCATTATTTGCCTCCTGTTTAAAGACCATAAATCACTATTTATATTACCTTTTGCAAATAATAAGACTAGTTAAACTGTTTATCTTAACATCTGTGTACAGTTCTCAGCAATCACTTTCTTTCATACTATGCAAATTTGTCAGGAAGAAATTTATACTCCTGAGGGCAAAGAGACATGTAGTTGCTGTACACCCGATTTCATATTCAATGTGGGATTTTTTCAGTAAATGTTCCTCTGTGAATAGGACTGGTGTTAAGATGAAAAATCTAATTTCAAATAACAATTATAGTTTTCTGAGAAAATAAATAAAATTCATTTTATGAGGGTGGTAGAAACTGTATTTCTAAAATTATGTCATTATCATAACTGACATGTTGACAACTGTGTCACGGGGATGTTGGGTGTGGTGGCCGCTGGAACAGAGCCACACCGCTCATTGACTTACAACCAAAACTTTGCTTGGTTTAGTGAGTGTGTATTGGTATAGTGAGTGTGTAACAATTCCTTTTCTGCGAAACCACACATGCATACACACTACATTCAAAACAGAGGTTTAGTCTGGTGCATCACAGCCCTTGCATCTTGTAAAGCATTGCCCTGTCTTTAATCATATGGTGTTCATTAAGCGGTGTGGGGAACTGATGACTTCAGCTTCTGTGATTAAGTGGGTTGCACTTTTGAGATGTGCAATTGTAAACCCAACAAAATACTAGTTTAATAAAGAAGTTATCAATGTCATAAATAAGCAACTCTCCCATGCCCCCCAAACTGATACATTTCTTTTTAATTGAGCCAAATAATTCATAAACAAAGATATATAGAAAGAGAAATGAGGATCTTCATTGTGAGTGTTTATTTTTTCCAGCTGAAACAAACTCCCTATTTCTGAATTCCTTTACTGAATGCAGTCTGTTAATTCAATGTCAAATGCTGTCTTCCAGGAGAGACCATACGTTCACTACGCATAGCTTTCAAGTTAAAGTAATACTGAAGTATTCCCAGAGACTTCTATTCACCAGAACTTCAGTGTCTGGAAGGTTTCACCTTCTCCAGCTGTGCTGAGGTTACGTAAAACAGCAGGCAAATATACTGTTCTGAACTGCCAAGACAGCACAGTCCTGTAGGACCACACTGTCATACGGGCCGGCTATAAACAGCTGTGAGCACAAATTTGTCTGAAGTGGAGCACTGACATCCAGAGCTTTCTGCCAAGAGCTGATACTCTCCCAGTGTCATCAGCCCATCATGTTCCAGGCACCTGAGCCTGTCATAAGAACCGCGATAATTATGTTCTGCAGTCTTGTTTTGTGCAGCTACGCTGACTTCTGCCAATCAGTAGCTAATCACTTTGGGGTGCAAGCTGGTAATTGAGCTAATCACTACTGCTGGCAAGCTGGTAATCGAGGCCTCTGAGGCTGTCAGTCAGTTGTCCCTCTTCCA
This sequence comes from Fratercula arctica, assembly GCA_947846985.1. Classification (NCBI taxonomy): domain Eukaryota; kingdom Metazoa; phylum Chordata; class Aves; order Charadriiformes; family Alcidae; genus Fratercula; species Fratercula arctica. The sequence continues at coordinate 91,522,528 of CANTUZ010000002.1, read as the reverse complement.
AACAGTACGCCTGGGGAGCACTGTGCCACACAAACATCCATCCCGCTGCCAGCTGTCTGGAGTCATTTGCAGGTTTTGCATTTCTGTCCTCTGATTTTTCACTGCGTTTACTAAAAGCGCTTCTGCTCTATTGTCACGCAAGGCCTCATGGACCATTGAGGGAGATTTACTGACCCCATTGCTATTTATTCATTAATCTCATGACACCTATGTTGTCTGGAAACCTGACAATATGAGGGATGCTAGCAACCTCATCCTCCCATAGGAATCAGATCTTAACAGGTCTGAGTCCCCATATGAGTCCTGGGAAATGGGTCCTACCCCATGCTGGAGGGATTAGCCCTGAACACCTCAGGTCACATGGGTGGTTCAGCCAAGCATTATCTGCTTAAGGATGGATGGAGCGGGAATGTGCATTTGGTCATCTCACTGCATGGTCAGGGACTGTGAACGACATTATGTGCTATCAAGTCCAATGATATCAAGGCAATTTCATTCTTCCTTTTCACCCTGTGAGGAAGTGAACTTTCTACCCAGACCAGGCTTGTTAAGACCAAGTACTTAAACAGCAATTTGTCCTCCCTCCATTATCTTCTGCTAGCAGCCACAGCATCCAGGATGCCATAAGCTCCTGATGCATTTCCCTCTTAGAGAAATGTAGGTTGTACTAGAAAATTCGGCCGTATGTCAAATATGTCCCTGATAGCGCTTTAATAATATTCCTGGGATCCTTCTTCTCAGTACAGTTAGGGCTGCAGCTACACGTTTTATTAGCAAGCACTTTGCATTTTCTCCTCATGCATCTGAAAGCACTCAGCCTCTTTTGGTGACCTATTGCCTCACAGTTTACACATTCATTTATAACCTCCTATTCCCATTTCAAGCCAGCTGTTTGAAATAAGCATGTGCTACTTAGACCCTCACCACCCAGTTAGCAGCACCAGGGTAGTCATTAGTTCTTCTTGCGTGTTTTCACCCAGCATTGCTTAAAGCTGGGCTGACAACCTCCTCCTCCCCTCTCTGATCTCTCCATGGGTAGAGATAGGAGCCTCAAAGAAACATCATCCTGCCCCTTTGGCATGAATCTGCTACGTGATGTCCAGCTCCTCATTCACAACTGAAGACTTGCTTGGGTTTAGGATCCCTTTACCACTTTTAGAACACTTTGAGCTCTTCTCTTTGGTAACCAGAAGCCAGGAGAACTCGATGTAGAATTGTGCCTACATTCCCATCCGGACTCAGGTCTTAATCTACTGTGCTATAGACTCTCTTCCAGTAGAGGTACAGAGACCCATGATAACAGTGATGGTGTCAGGCTGATAAGAACAGATTCCTCCCTTCCCTTGCATTAAGTCTTCCTCCTTGTTACCATGGCTTAACACTCTGCCCTTGTCTGCTGGCTTCCCCAAACAAAGAAGAAAGACTCAGATGTCAGTTGCAACTACCACCTAAGTTGGTGGCTGCCTTTTAAAATGATAAAAGGAGAGTATCTACAAACTGAAATTGTTTCAGCATCTGGGGCACCTGTAAACTGTACTATTTGTACTGTGTCATGCTGGTTCCCTTCACCCCTTACATTTGTAAAGGGGAACAGATGACACTGTTTTGGCTTAGTGTGGACCCTTCTAAGGGTCCTGGCTGGCTACTACACTGAGATACCAATTAAGCAGTAATCAACCATTTCTCCTCTCTTGAGGAGTACAGAGGCTCCATAAGACTTGTATGGTCCAGAAATGAGTGTCATATACGTTAGTGTCACAAATACCAACTCCTTTCATTCTGCATAGAGAGCAATGCAGAAAAAAAACTCTTACTGCTTTTGCACGGAGTCTGTGTAACATATTTATAATGACATCCTCACTAAGTTCATTAAATAGATGTAACATTGCCAAAATTGTATACAAACCTAAAACAAGTTCACACCTCTGCACAGGCTAGTACATAGACCCCTTGCTCTTTTGCAGTGTAAACTTTTAAACTTTCATTTTGCTGGATGTAAAGTATTTTTCGCTGATTTATAGGATTTCTATGTATCTTACTAACTTGTTGAAATTAAACTTGTCACTATGAAATTTTGATATGAAGCTAGGAAAGTGACCTGAAGCTAATATGGTTTCGCTGTCTTGCCAAGTACACTTATCTTGATAAGGCCTGTCATGCGTTAGCCATGTGTTAAAGGGAATTACCAGGTCACTAGCATAGCATCAACACTATAAATGACAATAGTCCCCTCAAGAGGAGAGAGAGGGAAGAAATATCTGTCAAGCTCCTTCCTCCCCAACAAAAGAGAAGAGCACCTAGCCAAGGGGTTGTTCAATGGAATTTTTTTGGTGCAAATCAGTAAGCAGGCATATTTATCACCAATGTAAAATACAAAAATACTTTCAGTATATACAGGTATAGAAAAATATAATAATCTATGTGATCATTAGCAACAGTTTCTACTGCACTTGTCTCTGTCTTTCACTGTCATCTTGATCACATAAAACACCACCTCTTGTGACAGTACTGACAACTGAACCTATCCCAAAGACTGGACCGAGCTGTGCTGCTGAGGGTCTTTGTCAGTGGGCTTGCAGAACTGTGAGATGAGCTGCACTGTGCCCGGGCTCACAGCGAGGGTGCCTAATGTTACCTGCTCTTCACACATGTCATCCTGCTGTGCCCCTCATCTGGTAGCAGGGAGGGATACAGGTAGTTAGTATTTCCAGGCCATTTGGGAGCTGCTGGTTGTTGCTGAGTAGCATGCACTTATCTCAAGCCAACTGTTGCGTCGGTGCTGTTATGTTATTTTCAGCAGAGGTGATCGCTCAGCCATCCACTAGGCTAATGAAGTTATATCAAACCACTAAGAAATAAACCTTTGTTAAATAGTTCAGCAGAGACCACTGGTAACTGCATGTCTAGTGTGTTTCTTCAGGTGGTAGAAAACCTTCAAGGTAAACAAACAACATTTATGCAGACCAAACTGAACTCTGCACAGAACAATTCTGAGAAAGTTTCAAAAGAGAAAGCACCAACTTCCTAAGTTGCACATCACATCAGATGCAGTTGCATATACGTATTGACAGAGGCATACCCTGGATGGTTATCAAAACTGCTAATGCCAGGACAACCACTATGACAGAAGAGAATGCAACTCTTCAATAACAGACAGATAAATACGTAATATGCACTGCTGGGTGTCACAAATTCCAAGCATTAGCAGAGGCATAGAAAGTCTGCAAGTGAGCAGACCAGGAAGGCAAAGATATTTTCCTTTGAATGGTCTCTAGTCCTATTCCCCTCTCCCTAGACATGGAAAACTGAAGAAGAAGGTAGAGGTGAAGGTGGGTAGTTTCTCTTTCTTAGTGCTATGCCTTAGGAAATGCAATGGGGGAAGGGATGGTATCCTGGAATCACAAGAGTTTGTCTTTGTTACTTACTTTTATCGTTATGTTTTCACCAGCACCTTAAGAAGGTTATCAGTTTTGCTGTTACCGGGACGGGTTATAATAGCAGATAGATCTGGGAATGAGCAGTAAATGATAGAAAGACCAAATTTTCACAACTTCAGGAAGGTCTCACTGTAACATTAAACCACATAAAAACCCCCCAGCTTTGTTTATAGCTCATAGTTGCGAACAAAAGGCAGCTGAAACTATACCTACCAGGTGCCTTCCTACTCTTTCTGCAGTGGCTATGTGTTTACCTCAAAAATTTAATGCACGTTGGTAGCTGAACTTATAAATGTTTAATAAAATATATGCAAACAGCCTACCACTGACTATAAGCTGAGGAGAACTCCCTGAATACTTACTTCATTTCAATACAACCTGAAAAATCTGAGGGTGCGCACTCTGTTGATGGTATCATGAGGGATTAACTGAACACACATTACTGCTGTCATAAAGATAAGGTTTTCAAGGCTTAACTAAAGCTATCAAAAGTGTAAGTTAAGACAAATAGCAGACATGTCTCATCAAAACAAGCTTTTTCCACTTCCTCCTTATCTCACTTCCAAACCCCTTCACAGTACAGTCTAGTAGAAACCAGTTTCATTATTTGATTATATAATTTCTAAACCCAACATTGTAACATTTCAGAAATACGGAAATACAAAGCATTATTAAACAGACAAATAGCCTGCTATTCACCAAACCTGGAAAATAAACACATCTTTGTTCCAACACAAACAGCCTTTGAAATTTTTGCTAATATCTGTAAGTGGCAGAGTCCATTAACAGTCACTGTGACTGTGTTATAATGTTTGCAACAGCACTTATAAATGGGGAAATAAAAAATTGCAGCCACTGCATACTGTGCCCATAAAGTGGATGGGCCAATGTGGACATCCAGTGGGTGATACTCCCCAGCTGTCCAGTCTGCTGGGGTTGTCCCCATGCCTGCAATCAGGGATTACTTACCAGACCTCCTGCCCTTACTCCCCAGCCTAATTACACCAGACCAGAAAGATGCGGTTATTTTTTAGGCAGAACAGATTGATTATTGGGGAAGGTTTTCTTCACTTCCTCTCACAGTGTTCTGCCCCCTGGCCCCAGAAAGCCCTTCTTCTTCACCCCTTTTATTATCAAGAAAGGATTTCTTCTCCCAGGTGCCTGACAAATGTCCAGGCTTTATTTCCAGAGCTGCTCTTTCCTCAGCTTGCTGAACAAGGTGCAGCGTGGAGGGTGGAGTTTGGCTGCATCCATGCTCTCAGAAGTCTGTGTCCTGCCTTCTGAAAGTCACACTCCAAATGTGATCCCTTTGCATCCAGAGCTGGATATATGTAAAGGCAAAGCCTTTTTACCTCCAAAGTAACCTGAAACATGTGACACTCACTTTTCTCATGGTGTGTAATGCAGACACTTTACTGTATTCACTAACATTGCACGTGTATTGCTTCAGGGCTAGTGAAGCATCAGGGTATCATAATGCATTATCATCAGAGAGCTTTTACTTGCATGTATCTTTAAATGTTCCATGTTAGCAGGGTGTGATGTCACTGTTGTCTTGTCACAATATATGTTAAAAATACCTTTGTACACATATTTCAGACTCACAAATTAATACCTTAAAAAATTAATGGCTTTTGTTACTTCATTAGCATAAACCATTTCTCTTGTGTTTAAGGCAAACTGTTAAATGCTTTTTCTGTTATACTGTATATATATACTGTAGATATACTGTTATACTCATGTTTGTTATTAAAAACCCAAAACCATTAACAAGGCCCCACAAGATTCTAATTGGTTTCTATGTGTCTACTTCCCTAACTGTTATTGCTAAAAGCCTTTGCAAAACCAGTATATACTTTAATAGATAGAAACACAAAGTTTTAAGACATTGTAAATACAGAGAGGAGCTGGATGTGCAGTGATAGATATGGTCTGTCCTTCATAGATACTGTCCTTCAGTCCCACTTCCATGTTTGTCACTCCCATCTGAGTAAACAGGAAAAAGCAGAGGCAGGGGCTGTAAACTAAAAAATTTTCATTTCGGAAAGACTTGGAAAAAAGTGTGTTACCTGTTTAAGGGATGATCATAAGGTGTCTTTGAGATGTGAAAAAAAGGCAAATGCAGAGTTTCCAGAAAAGAAATGTACTTATATGCACTTGTAGGAAACACTTATGATGTTGTACTGATTGTGATATGTTCACCCCACCTTCAAGAGTGAGTAAATCAATCTGAAACAGATCTAATCAAGAATAGCTGGGATGAGTGGAGGAGTGCAGCTTCTAACTTACACTGAGAAATTAGTAGAGTTTATCCTGTGAAACCACAAATTAGAAAATGCTAAAGAGATTGTTTTGCTCTGGAGTACAAATAGGTGAATAAAGGGGTTTACCTATTAGCAAATGTATATATAAATTACTCATAACTGACTTTAGTTCTGTAATGAGAAAAGAAAAGTTTCTAAATCTGCAACACCAATGAGTTTCAGAGCAAAGTTCTAATTAACAGCAGGGTAAAAAAAAAATATTACAATTAGCATCTAACAGGAGCTTGATCTTGGAATTTACCAACTTGCAAGTTTGCTCAATGTTTAAGCAAAGTGTTTAAGCAGCACTTATCTTAAAACTAAAGAAGCAGTAGCCTATTTAATGTATGAATCCTAAAATTATCTAGAGTGTTTGTAATTAGGCAGTTTGACATCAGAATTATAAGACATGCCCATGTCCCCAGTCTGAGGTGGCCCTTATGCAAATAAAAACACATATTAAACCAATGAGCTTTATCAGACAACTCCTTGGCAACCCCATTTTAAAAGCTCAATAAAGCCTTAGAGAAAGTAATTGTGGGTAAGTTTCACACATTCTTGTCATGTACTCTACTGCATATTGTACTTTAGTAACTGATAGAGCTTATATCACTAAGCCCATTTTCTCAAGAAAAGGGATATAGTTATGGAAATAAGATAAACTAGATATTTTGAGGTTGGCAGAGCTTTGAAAATTGAAGGTCCTATTAGCAATGAGAAAATTTCCCAGCAGTTTTGAGGAAGTATATCTCCATCATAAATATGGAAGGAATCACAGTCTCTTATTCGGATAGTCCTGATACTTCTGCATCACTCTGATGGTAATGTTATTAGGTTTTCAGTGTTCTGGGGAGGGAAAGATACGTATAATGTTTTTTTGTTTTTATTTCGTTGTTTGCATTCTTTTTGACTGTGATCTGACAGCTGGGAAATAGCGTAGCATTAGTCACTGCAATAAGAGCTGAGAAGGTACCAATTTAGTTTCTATGTCATACGCAAAGAAAATGGAAAACTCCAAGGCTGTTTAATAGTCACCTTTTCCCTCTGTATTATTCAAAACTTTCATCCATCATTAGAAACAAAGTCTTTGGAAATCCTATTTTGACTAGAGTTTGCAATAAGTGCTGCTATTCAACCTAGGTATTATGTGATTATTCATTGCAGTTGAGCCGTCAGCTGAGTTAAATGAAGTGCACTTAAATGTTCCTTCCTCCCCTGTCATTAACTGCTCTATGGCAGCCTCTAGTTAGGTCCTATAGATCAATGTTTCTCAAACTGTGGGCTGTAAAAGAACTCAAAGGGGATTGCCAACTCTTAGACAGCAACAGTCAGCAGTAGTTCAGTTCCCTGAGTCTGCAGTAGATCTTTTTTCCCAGGAGTGGAGAATGAGAAAAAATATTAAATACTGACTGCAGATATTTATTCTATCCAGGGAATGGCTAGCTACATTTAGCTGCTGGCAGTGTCTCGTTTCCTTCAGGACAGACAGTATATAACAGTGGGCTTTCATTCCCTCACCCTGGAAGAATTATCTATTATGAACTCAGGTGATTATATTGAAACAGTTGAGTAAACTGTAGATGCTTGACATATTGTACTGAGAGTGGATTGCAGTGTCAAAAGGTTTGGGAAACACTCTGGCCTTTAGATTTCTCTTGGAAAGTGTGCAAGCCCCCTTTTTTGCCTACCTTTCTCACTAGCACCTCTTAGATGTCTCAGGACGCAATAGATGACTTCACGTTTCTACACTGGTGCACAGCACTCCTTGAGATGTCAGGGAGACAAAGTCCTGCCATAGCCTGGGCTCTGAGTGGGGCTGGGGACCTGCCTCACTTGCGGCACGATCAGGTCAGTATTGGGACACCAGAGCACAATGGGCAGGGGCGAGTCCTTCTCTGACCCATGACCCTTCCAGAGAAGGAAGCTAAGGTTGGTAAGGGCATCATGCCATTGTTGTGGCTACTTCACAGTCATGGGGTTCCTGGTGAGCATTTTATCCTAGACAAATTGAGGGGAATGAGAAAACTACAAAAAGTTACTAGATAATATAGGAACTGCTCTCTTAATAGGGATGTAAAACAAACAGGACACTATGCTGAGAACAGCTTTGCTTTGCCTGAGGCAGGTGCTATGCCTTGCAGTTCTGTACAAACACACTTGATGATCATATCGCTAAGATATTGTAATGCTGATTCCTTACACCCCTCTCTGATGAAATTGGAGTATATGGTGCTGCAAGAAGGAAGTAGACTAAAGCCTTTAGCTCCACTGCCTGAGTGTGTATATATATATGTACACACATATATAACATATATATATGTATAAGAATATATATAACCTTGTGCTCTTGAACCAGACCTGGGATGTCTGTGAGCAAAAGCAGCTGCTGCTACTGCTTCTCCCGCAGCTGGTTGATGCTCTGGGCCTCTAAGGTGAGCAGTGACTGATGGAGACTGCATTGCATCTGTGGCACCAGATGCTTCACCAGTGGTGGGTGAAAAGCTTTCAGATGATGATGATCACCTCCAAGCTCTCTTCTGGGACCTGATGCCCTCTTTGTCATCAATGCACGGCAGTTAAAGGGCAGAGGACACTGTAGCTCTCCCACCTAGGACCTATTCCATGGGTGCTACTACCCATTTATCTCACAGGACTGCTCGTCTGGTGTCCTCATAGACCAGTAAGGGAATTTCTGGGCAGTCTTGAAATAGTGTATAAGGTTCAGGGCTCTCTATTGCAGGGGAGATATGTACCCTCTTTTCTGGAAATACAGGATAATTTTTGGAGTACAGGTTAGTAAACGGGAGATGTTGCTTTCTTCCTGCATCCAGGCTTACCACCCATGAATGGTTTAACTGTGCCTTTTCTCCTTCCCTCCAGTGTAGAGTTGGAATATGCACTTAGTCAGCTCCGTGGAAGATAATAGAGATTATACAAAAGCTTGAATGCAAGTGTACCCAACCCACATAAGATAATTGAAGCCTGCTCTTCCTTACAGTCCCTGCAGGGATGAGCTTTGCTAGCCACAGTGGAACAGTGGAGAATGAAATCTGCACTGATTATATGTCCAATTTTTCACAACCTTAGTCAGTGGCTGTGGTAACTGGATGGGAGCCTGGTATGAGTAGGGTGTGCATCCATGCTTCCTTTAGTAAGATAAAACAGTGGTGCTTAAATTAAAAATGTCAGATTAGAATTCCTGAACTATAGGAAAAATAAAATAATTTCAAAAGTTGTTCTCTTAAATTAAGGAATTCTTACTCTTTCCCTTCTACTTCTCTTTCCCCCCTAAGAAGGTCAAGAGCTCTTTTCCTCAGAGATAGTCACCGTTGCTACCACTTTACCTCTGCTTTACTCCCTTCACAGCCTTCAACAGCCACTTCTCTTCATCACATCATTCCCTATACCACACCGTGGCTTGGGGTTTTTACTTTCTTTTTCACTTTCTTAATCCCAGTTTCCAAGGCACACCTCCCCTACACAAGTGTCTTTGTTTAAGTACGCTGCCAATAGACCACCCTCCATGCCTCACAGGGCACTGCTCTACAGGACTGTATTAGCGTCAGGACCCCTTTTCTTCTTTCACGCTTGGCAGTGAGCTCGGTGACATGTGACCTTATTCTTTAATCACCTGTGACTCTGTCAAGAAGTACATTGACATCTTTGGTGAGAAAAGAGGTGTATTGCACTTCTTCTCCAGGAAATTTCCAGACTGAGGTGACCGGCTGTGCTTTATTCTGTGTAGAGATTATTTCCTCAGTTCAGATTTCCGTCTCTTCCTTTCCCCTAACTGCACTCAACTGGCATATTAGTCTGCAACCAGAAAGCAGTACCAGAGGCATAAATTTAGCCATCCAGTTGTAGATGAGTGTATGTTCATAATACAAAAACCCTCGAATTTTAGGACAGCAGCTTGCAACACTCAAGATGAGGCCCAAGGTGAAACCAGCACAGACTGCACAAAGAATAAAGGTATGGGAGGCAGTATGGTCCACAAGATAAATAATCTGTTGGGACTAATAGGAAAAGGTGGAGGGAGATGGTCCTTAATTACTCTTCCTGAAAGGAGCCACCTGTGGGTTGAGCACAGTGTGTTCCCATTAGAGAGTGAGCACAGTGAGAGCAGGACACCTGCTTCACTGCCGTCTGGAACCAGATCGTTTCTCCTCTGCCAAGACCAAGACCTGAAACAGTACGGGACAGCTGAGGACAGCAGAGGGCATTTGAATCAAGCTAGTTCCAGACGAAGCTGTTAGGTTAGACATGGGGCACTAACAGAGCAGCAAACAACAATAAATCATGAGCACTGGAATCATCTGCCGGAGCTGAGCTGTGCACTCAGCCATTCTTCAGGCTCTGAGCCTCAATGTGTCTTCCCAAGGGCTTGCAATTGCTTAACCTTTGGTGCCCATCAGTCTTTGTACTGTAGGTACATTGATGCTGTAGGTGGAAGCCTCTTGGGGGGAGGAGGTGTGAGCATGACCATGGTACGCTTTTATTAGCATTAAAGCAAAAAGAAGTGAGAAACAGCATTAGGGATTTATGAATGTTAGTTTCACCCTATCCAGGGAGTTGATTAATGTCCTAATTATCTCAACACAGCAGGATTCTTCTAGGATTCTCCCTCCTGCAGCTGAATAGCTTTCACAGTATTTCAAGGTTTCCTGTTTATTGCTGGAATTTAAAATTAATTTTTTTTCCTTCTCTCCAGGAGGAGGGCAAAAACCTAAAATGTATGCTGAATACAGAAAGTCCCCATATACATTCCATAATTCTTCTAATCGTTCTACCACTGAGGTCTGAGATGAGTAACAGAGGTTTTTCTGAAATACTCATACTATTTTCTTGCCTTATTTAAAAAATAGGTGGGTTTTCCTTCGAAGACATTTCACCTGTTCCTTACTAGTCCTAAGATTTAAGCTTGAAGATCTGAACACTTTTTTGTTGTTGTTGTTGTTTTGTTTTTTTATATCAACAGTGGAATCATACACCAAAAAGATTTATCAACCATGGGAAGCAGCCCGTCTGGGCTTTCCTTTCTTTCACATTGGCATGCATGGTACTTCATTTTTGTAATTTCTAGCTTCAACATTCACATTATTGTTTTGGCGTTACAAAGCCTTTTTCTAAAGTTTTCATTGCACTTTCCTGGACAGGGCACAGGAAACTGTCAAAGAAAAATACAGTCCTCAGAAAGAACGTAATGGAATATACCAGCTGGGATTACAGGAGTAATGAAAACATCTGACTTCACTTTTTTAAGGATGAGGGCCAATTACTATATTTTTTGTTTGTTTGAAGCAACTCTGCTGTAGACTTATCTTCAGGGGTTTTTTTCACTTAGAATGAGATAAAGTGAGAGTCCAACAATCAAATTTTCCTCTGTCATAGATGAAGTTGTACAGTCCTGAAGAGAACTGAACATGACTGTAAGCTTTTCACGTGTCAGGTTGATTGCTCCAAACTACTTATGTTTCTGGAAAACAAGTAAAGCAAACATGAAGTTCTTGAAATACTAATTTTGGTTTTTTTCAATTGATAATAGTGTTCACTGAGGTTTTAATCTAATTTGAAATACAATGCCAAAGCAACTCCTCCAATTAAAAAAAAAAAAAAAAAAAAAAAACAAAAACAAAAGAACCAACCCCAAAACCACCAACACAACTCCCCTATTTTTTTTTTTTTACAAAAAGGTACAGAAATAGAAGTCCTCATCTTGAACATATTTGGCTCATGTTTTTTTCTGAAATCTGGTTTTACTGAGTACAATAATCACATGTAGGACTATTAATCACTTTAAAATTACTGATCACTTATCACTGCTAATCACTAATACTTATTTTGATAGTGTCTTCAGAATTATAATTTTAAAAATGCTTGATTGATGAATATTGGCTCCACCCTTGACTCTACTTTTTTCACAGCAGACTGACTGGAGGAACCCAGAAAAGTATAAAGGCAGCTTAAGAAGCTGGTCAGGGGATTATTGCAGTAGTTACTGACAGCAAAATTGATCTAGATCTTAGGTCTCTGGTTACTTCTGAAGTTGCTAGTACATGGGTGTCTGAATGGCCAGAGACATCTGCTCACTGTAGTTTATCTTTCAGCTACTTCTCTTTCCTGAGATAAAGATATTTTTCTGTTCGTAGAGGTAACCTGAACCCTTTCAAAACCAGTCCTGTATTTGGATTAGCCCCTCAATGGTTTGCTCAATAAATCATAAATATCTTCTGTTTCACTGGGAATCCCAGTTTCCTCTAACATAGCTTCAGTTTCCTTGAGGGTTATTCCTTTCTCACTACTCCTTCATTTTCCATCCCCCAAGTTGTTTTTACGTTTGTCAGTGTGGCATTGCTGATTAAGAGATCCCTTGTGAATCCAGCATGGAAGCAGCCTCTCTTTATAACTCCCCCTTTTAACAATCATAAGATTATTCTTAAAAGTTACTGTCCATATTTGGCATTATAACCAGCAGTAATGAAAACGTGGAATTCATTCTTCTCTAGTCTGAGTGTTTATAGTGCAACAGAAGCTGCAGTGCAGCTTGATCCTGTGATCATTCCTGGCTATCCTTGACCATATGTATGGAACAGCACAGCAGTCTATGTGCAATTTTATGCAAAGCGGTAAGAGGAAAAAAGACTGCATTTCTAGCTCCAGCAGCATCATGGCCATCATTACCAATACCAAAGGTTTCCATTCAACTACATTGAACATCCACTGAAAAGAATACGGTGACGAAATTCAGACAGAGTTTGGACAAATATTGATTCAAGCAGACAGATTCAGGCTACATCCACCGAAGGCATCCTAGAAAGGACAAAGCCGTGATAGACAAAGATCAACTCACTACACAAAACCCTTTCAAAAAAACTGCTAACTGAAAGCAACTGCTCTGAAGGCATCCGTAACAGACCATTGCACTGAGAGTATAAAAGGCTTAGGGAGCAGACGCCGACCAAAACACGCGAAGTTAATGACTCAGATACAGCCTTGAAGATTGGGAGATGGTGAAAACTGACTGTGTGACTGCTTAGAGCTGCATCAGAGTAAAAGCCTTTTCGTAACACTTTGCCTTTTTATAAGTTTTCCTGTTTTATAAGCTCTACATGTTCTGTCTGTGAACATGACGTTCTCTCATGATAGACTGAATTTGTGATCCCCTAAATCTTCCTAGCTCCTGGCCAAGTCTCTTTCAGGTTAGGAGGAGGAGCTCTTGGTTGATTCTTGCTGCAAATGTACTATACCTCATCCTATTGTCATATCAAGAGGCCTCTGCAGCCCCAATAATGCCCTTTTTCTTACCATGGCATCAGGTAGTGCCAGCTGTAGCCTGGAAAGTGATGAAGGGATAATACAGGCTTCATACTGCTGGCTTAATGCATGCAAATATCTACAGCATTAGCTAAACAAAAATATTCTTTGGCATGTGGCTGGGAATTGTTTTGGAGAAATCAGTTCCATCAAACTAGGGATAGGGTTTGTTCTAACCATTTAAATTTATAGAGTTGCCTTTCTAATAGCCAACAGTTGGACACTGTTTAGTTTACTAGTTAAGGAAGAGGTGGATCATCTCTAATTCTCTGTGAATACTTGATATTCTTTGTAACTGACACATGATGGTAACTGGTGAGACAAATCATCTGGTATCATGGATTAAATATCTTCTCACCTGCTAAAAACAAGAACTACTTGTTGGTTTGAATTTAAAATGTGTTTTTGTGAATATTCATTATGCCAATGAATACCTTGGATATTACTTTTCCCCTTTGTGTAAAAGGCTTACAATGGTTTTATAAGCAATTTGTCATTTTGAGGCCCTGTCTGGTACGAAAATGGTGTATGGTGCCAGACATGATAATTCTGCATGATAAGCATGCAGATTGTTGCAGAATGTCTTTATCGTAGCAAAGGAGTTGTATAAAATTTCAAACACAAAATAAGAAGATGAGAATTCTGCCTCCCATCAGCAATCTGGTTATCAGAAATTAAACCTTAATTCAACAAAAAAATGCGTGTAGGTAGATTTTTTACAGTTTAGTGCGACTGCCGACATTATTAAAGAGGAATGTGCGTTAGTATACTGCTGAACCAGGGCCACAGGAGATGTGATGGGACTTCCTTGCTTATCTGTCTTTATATATACAAATACAGTAGTCCCTTCATGACTTGTTTGCCCTGGTTAACAAGAAAGAGAGGTTAAATTCCCAGACTACAGACATTTTGTTTTGGTGTAAACCAAAACTTATTACCTGAGATCTTGCAATAATTAAAACGTGTATCAAATGTGCAAACAGCTCTTTTTTTTTTTTTTTTTTTTTTTTTTTCCCCTTTCCCTCCAAATACCTGAATTGGTTAAGCAACGTTTCTGTACTTTAATTAGACAGCAGAAATCTATGAGATTGCCTTCATTTGGCTTTCAGCTGTTTACTTTGCGTCAGTAAAATCCATACACTTTAAAGGAGATCTCAACTATAATTAAAAGTGTTATTGAACTAAACACAATTACCAATGTTTATCTCATTATGTAATGCTGCTGGCACAAAATGCGGAATTCAGACTTGCTCTCTTTTTGGCATTATTGTTTTGCAGAGTTTAAAACAATGCCTGTAATTCAATCAGGTAACGACAGTTACTGCTGTCAATCCTTGGGAAAACTTGGTACCCCTGAAGTTCATATGTTTCAGCTAAACTAGCTATTACAGCATGTTAAATTCTGAAAAGCACAGAACTGGGAAACTGCAACCATTGGTATTTTTCTCTAGTACGTCTTCCACTGGAATTTGACATACTGCATTTTCATTTATTTGTACCGAAAGACAAATACATGTAATTTTCTGGCTGCTAGAAACTGAGATTTGCGATGTGATATGATATATATAATACTGTATGATGGGTGAACTTCTTTTGAGTTCCAGATATCCATAGAAAAGACTAAATGATGTATTGTATAGGAACAAACAGTGAGTGGAAGTCAGGTGCCTATGCAAGACTTTCCTCTTTCCTCTTTTATTTATAATGCCAAGAAATTATAACAGATATTAGATATAGGTAAAATACATAAAGTGTTCCTCTAAATGGGTAATGGTTGATTTTCGGGCAAGTTTATTGCATCTTGAATCTCAAGTGACTGAAAGGGATAAAATCCAGTGACACATGTCCCGGACACGTCTGGGACATATGTCCCAGAACTTCTGTGGAGACACCTTTTGCAGAGGACCATCCTGATGGAGACCAGTAAACTTTAGTGATCAGCGATCTCTTCTCCCCTCTCTGTTCCAGCACTCAGTGCTGTCCTGCCTTACCCCAGATTTCCTACTCCATGATTTTACCTCCCCTGTGCAACTGGGATGTTCCAGCAGCGCTCTGCAGCCAGCACAGCCCTCATTGCACCCCTTTCCCATGCTACTGGCCTGTTGTACAGCAGTGCTAGGCACAGGGCTCATTACGACATGGGTGGACCAAAGGTATTCCCCGCGAGTGAGCATTTCAGTTGTCTTTCTGTCCTGTCATTTGGCAGGTGAACCAAATGCACTTCCATTCACCAAAATTGTGAGATCTTGAGTCAGACTTAAGACAGAGTCTCGAGTCTTACCTCATGGGAACCCTGGATTGCATTGCACACCAGCACAAATACTGGCAACTAGCAGACTCTGTCCAGACATGACAAAGTAACAGACAAATTATGTCTCCCATCTTTCTCAAATATTTCTCTCATTTATTTCTCTCATATTTCTCAAAAGTTTTACTTTCTCTCACGGAAGTGCTGATTTTTGTCCCTGGGGTTCTCAGTCCTGAAAATGATATGTACATCTTCACTGCTCTAACAGACCCAAAAGGTGTCTCCTACAGAGTGGAACTTATGAAAGAAATAAGCAGTTCTTATCTAGTTGTGCATGGTGCAGTAAGGACTGGGGTTGAAAGAGCGTGTTTCCTCTAATGAGGAATATCACAATTTCCTTTTTATGAAAGAGATACTTTTAGATAACCATTATATAAAAAAGTAATTGCAACTATTATGAACTCAGTCAGCTGCAGCAAAGTAGATTTACTTGATTTTACTGAATTAATAGCTAAGCTCAAAACACTGCAAGTTCAAGAAAAGTGAACACCGATGGGAAGAAATAATTTGAGAACAAACAGTGGCGTCTTGAACACTGGCAGCTATACATACTGCAGAAAGTTTTCTCTACTAGTTACTGACACACTCCGAAACAAGCAAGTGTCTGTGCTGTGTTAGCAATGACACTGGGTTTCATGGACCAGCCACTGCATGAGAAAATAATTTTTAAGAGAGAAACCATTCTCGGCTCAGAGTCAGTAGTAGCCTTGAATTGGAGCTGCTGTAAGATAGATAGGTCATTCTATTTTTATGACTTATGTATCCCCAGAGCTGTGCAGACACAGGGAACCTTATTAAAGGATCTTTGTTAACATGTCTCAACTGGCTATATTAATTGCTGTATATTGTGCAAAGGGTGGACAATCACTGTGAGCTGAAATCCTTCAGAAATGCCTGCATCATTTCTCACTGGTAACTTCTTATTTTCTTCATGTACAAGCAGTACAACAGCCCTACAAATGAGGAAAAGATAAATCTGCAACTTGTGACAAGGGACAGCCCTGCATGGCAGATCTGAGCTGCAGATCTCTGTGAGAAGCTGCTATATCTTACTCTCTGTGCTTCATCATCATCACCAAAGCTGAAGCAATCTCAGCAGCTTCTGATGCCATGAATATTTGTGCGCATAGTTTCAAAACCATTTTTATCACGAAATGCTGTAGTGGCAGTTCTTACCCTGGGAGTGTGTAGACAATATCGTCATGATCTGTCAAACCATCTTCAGATATATTGTGTTTCCAGTCTCTTGGAGAAATGTGGAAATGTTATTTCGGGGGTCACTGGAGATATCAAAACAGTATGTCACAACTGGAAATGCTTCTTGCTATAGCATCAGTTCTATGTATTTGCTTTCATGTGTGGCACTGGGGAGTTGATTTTTTTTTTTTTTTTTTTTTTTTTGACACGGGATTTCCTGAGCAAGTCTTGTGCCCACTTAAACTTTTATTTTTCCATTTTCACATGTCTGTGCATTTTGTAGTGCTCATTGAACCCTTCTTCACAGTCAATTTGAGAAATTATACAAAGTATTTAACATGAGGGAACAATCATATTTCTCATATTTAATCACACATTAATCATACTTATTTGCAGGTGGATTCTGACCATCCCTTTTTCAGATCCCATTTAGATACACTATTATTAAATATATGATGAAGGCTCTGCTTTATTTGGGACTCACTCTCCTGCCTGGTTTACAGTCCTGTGGTTGCCATTAGTTGTTTATGAAATATGCCGTTATCATCACATAAGATTTTGGGGTCTCAGAGGTTATTCATACAGCAGTCATTCACTCCCTTTGAAAATGATATGTAAATAAATAAGCATTCAAGAAGTTTACAATGATGTACCTCTGGGGGGGGGGAGGGAGGGAAGGGATTTTAATAGTATTTTTATTTGCAACAAAAATGTCACTTTAAAAGGGAGATTAATCTGTAACCAAAGCATTACAATTAACTAGTGCTCAGAATGATTCCTTTTGAAATTCAGTAGAGGGAATGTTAAAATATCAGGAGAAAGCAAATGCAAATCATTTAAAATTTGTTTAAAACAGCCTAATTCTTCCTACCAGTTATAGCAAATTCTTTTGATATGGAAGGATACATCAAAAGCCTTAAGTTTTATTTTCCTTCAGTTGCAATGTTTGTTGCAATACTCTCAGAAATTAAACAGAGGATGCAGAAAACAACTTGGTAACCTCAGTACATGGAACAAAATAGCATTTGAAAGTCTTCTCCCATGCCATTTCCACAGGTTTCTTAACCTAAACCTTGCCTATTATTCTCTTTTCAGTTAAGGGTATTTGAGGAGGTTAAAAAAATTTACATTTTGTCTTTGGGACTTTACTTTTGTTTAATATATACTGTGGATTTGTGCATTTACAGGGTACTTGGAGAATTGAAATGAAGCACTTCACTGTGAGAAGATATTGATATCTGAAAGGAAGAACAGTTCCTCTTTGTTTAATGATTATTTATTTTGAATTTCAGGAAATAATAAGGAAAAAAGAAAGAAAGGGAAATGGATGGGGTTGTTTTTTTTTTCTCTCTCTACAAGTCCTTTCTCAATGACAGAATAAGTACAATAGTATATGCAACAAGGAAGATGTTACTTGTTACATTGATATGCACCTTCATTATTTTACTTGTTGCATTTAAACATGTTAATCTTTTAAAATGAAGGTATATTGCATTAATTGGCATTTGTCTAGGTTTGAGCTAAGAAAAGCAATTGGCTTTGGTTTTCTATATCAAGTTACTCAGAAATAAAACTAGCAATTCAGAACTGCTTTCCAAAGGAAAAAGAAATGTTTTCTTCTTTCCCCTTTGTTTTTATAAAAAAAAAAAAAACACAAAACAAAACAACAATCATTTAAAATAAATAGCTTGAAGTTGATAATAATATTTAAGGGTGGCTTTTCATAAGTTTTTTCTTTTGCTGTCACAACTTATTATATTTAAATATGTTGCTTTTCATTTTTCTTATTTCTCTTTTTTTTTTTTTGGGGGGGGGGGGGGGGGGCCGTCTACTCTATTAATTTAATATGAAAATCCTTTCTGAGCCTGCTGAGAAATTGTGAATTCATTACACTAATTGATGCATTGATTAAAACTTCTTGCTGGAAAATGAAGGCTCATTTGAGGTATGCTGTACAATTTGGGACTGTTTGGGGACTGAAAACTTCATTAAGAGAGAACGTATTAGCTCTGCCGTAAGGAGGGAAGGTGTCAAAATATAAGAAAAAAATGAACAATTGCAATAAATTGTGGGACTTGAAGACACAATATATAATTATACATCCATAAACCTGACAATTTTAAGACGTGAGACTGAAAAATTTAATTAATTAGTTGTTGGAGATTTTAAAGTAAACTCTAACAATATTGCCTGAATTTCTTGTGCAAGCAATCTTTGCCACTTTTGTTAGATTTTCTAGATCTTTTCACTTCTGCTGTTTTGGGTTTTTTTTTTCCTGCCCCCATTTGCTCATATTGTACCGTTACTCACATTTCTTCTTTGGCAGGCAGTAGCTGGAAGTGATTGGAGATTTTATGCATTAAGGTGAGAGTAGCTTCTCGAGATGGTCGTGTGCAGATGCCATTAAACCATGGAGACGTGGTAGAGGTGAGAAAAAGAAAGTAATAAATAAAAGCAGCGTAAACTATTTTATTTAACTACTTTTATTTAAATATTTTATTTCAAGAACAAAGAAGTCTTTATTTGCAATTAAGGTCATTGCAAAAACATGGCCATGGACTCTTAGCACTGACTGCAAACAAGGCTCAGAATTTCTGGTTTAAAACATCCAGGCCAACCTGATTGCATTTGCTGTTTTTCCTTGAAAGAAAGATTTTTCTTTCTGCCTTGCAGTTGGAGGGTGGCAGTTATACCTGTGGGGTCACAGATGGGGGTTAAGAAGAAACTGAAGATTCACGGCACATGATCACGTGGAAGCAATAGCTATTTAGTGGAGATATGGAGATGGATGAGCAGCTTGTGGCTCACAGACATTGTGTCCTGTCAGACATGGGCTGCTTCCTCACTCCCATGCCCTGAAGTTGCACAGCCTGGGAGGCGTTAATGAAGGCAGACCCCGGCTTCAGTGCCACCATATAACCAAGTCCTGTGAAGGCAGAATTTGGAGCAGGGAGAATATAGAAATGCTTTTACTGCTGGGGAAGAAAAAGCCCTGTGCAGTTGCTGTTAAGGAGAAATTGTTCCTGAAATGAGATCACGTAGCAGGCTGGTACCCTCCACAATTTGCTGAGTGCTTTCAGCTTACACGCAGCAGTGACAGTGAAACACGAGTGGTTTCAAAATACAGATTCAGAACGGGACCACAATATGTTTTTCAGGAACAGGGCTAGCGGAAAGGCAACAAAAGATTTGGATAAGGGAAGGCTGGTGCTAAGGACTAGTGTTACACAATTATAAACAAGTATTAAAAACTGCAGTAAAGATCAGGAACTACTTACATATATATACACGCTACAGTTTTCATAAAAGACTGTGTCTTCAAAGCCCTCTGTGCATTTATCTGCTGCTATGCCAGATGCAGAGGAATGGATCCTCAAATGGTGGTGGGAATAAAGGGCAAGCAGAGCCACTCAGGATGAAGAGAGCAAGGAAAAATTACCACCCTCAAGACAGATGTCTGCTAAGCCATAGCCACTACCCTAGCCAGTTTGACCTTGGGAACCAGACAAAAGTCTTCCATAGGACACAGGGTACAATGTGTTTCTTAGTAAGATTTTTAAACATATCCTCAGTTTACTTACAAAGCATTAGAAAATTCTGTTTTCTGTGCAGAAAGAAAAAAACAGTATGAAGTCTGGAGGAAAAAGCATATCAAAAAATAATGAGCAACTGGGCTACACGGTCCTTTTTGGGTGTTACCAACTGAGGGGTTGTTAGTCTCCTAACTGGAACTCTGGCCTGAAAAAGAGCACGGGGGATTTAGGATGCTTATCCACCTGTCCTGCCCAGAGGGAGCTTCAGTAAATTACAAATTGACTCACAGCTCTGTTCTACAAGATATGTGCTTTGTTCATCTGTGTTAATGCCTCAGACCTATGGTCCAGGAGCACAGATCACAAAATGCAGCAACAGATTGGTGTTTAACTTGCTGGTTCTGTGATTATGAATGCATTAGGATTTAAGTTTTAAGGGTATTTCTTCAATAAGACCCAGGCCCAAAGGCTGCTCAGGTGCCTTTATAGCATTCAAGCAGAGTAGTCCAATGCTGGAATAGGCAATAAAACACTGCTGCAGAAAACTTACCTCTATGACTTAGTATTTGCTGGCAGAGTGGGAACAGCAGAGCAGGAGCAACTGGGGGCAACATTTTTGCCACAGCTAGAAGATGCAACCCCTCTTGGCAGAAGAAGAAGATAGAGGTCTCAGTGTCCACTAACTCACCTGGAAATTAAGCTGGGCACAGCGCTAGACATGTACAGGGCTAGGCACAGGTCTAGGTATTTAGGCCATTGATTACAATAGAAGAAAAAGAAATCCTCAAGCAGAAACAGGTACCCATTTACATACCCAGGAGGTATGTAAATTTTGTACGCAGGATGCTGACATTGACAAGGAAGTCTTTTTCCAGACTGTCAAGTCCTGTCAGACACATCAGTGGGACTCAGTAAAAGAGCTGTGGTTGCAAGGCTTGTTAGAGTAGTATGAAAACCATCACATTTTTACCCTCTCTTAATAGCACTATTACAGGTGATGTAAAATGGACATTCATTTTTACTGACTATGGCATTCATTTTTACAAGACTATGGCAAACACAGACATATTACAGTTGTTGACAAGGTTGATATGTGTGCTTCATGCTGAAAGTACAACATCCTAATCCAGCCAGAGCACGCCATAGACCCTGGTAATGGCAAGATTGGAGTTTTACTTTGTCATTATAACAGCAGGTATGAGACGTGAACTGCACAAGCCAGGAAGGACTCCAAGGTAGTACCTTGGCCACTTGGGAACCTTTGGTACAGGTGCAGTTGTCCTTAGTAGCCAATGAATTTTGTATATGTTTCTACCTTGTCTCTTCACATTGCAGAAGCTGGAAGAATTACCAGGAAAATAATTACCTAAAAGTCTGTATATGGGCACTTACCAAGGAACTGACAGCATTCACCACATCTGTCCAGTTAACTGTGTTGTCTTTTGTCTCTTCTTACAATTCAAATTAGATTAATCCTGTACCATTCACCAGAGTATTTATTCTCAACCTACTTCACCTTCCTAATTGCTAAGGGTCGTGACTTAAGTGGAAAAGGGTGATTAAGAGTGTTTTTAAATGTTGAAAGTTGTCCACAGGTCTGATCAGAAGTTTAGAAAGCAGAGGAAAGAATCTGTAACATAGGAAAAACTCATTTACACAATTAACCATGAAACCTCTTCACACAAAATGCACATCTGATCAGTAAATTTAAAAGCATTGACCCCACTGGGTTATCTGTTAGATTTTTCCCTGGAACATTTAGACTAACTTTGTACTGTCTGAGCACTGATCTAGGATCTGAAAGATGACAGATTTTTATTCAACAAATACTCTTAGACCCAACATACCAGAATTACATATTTTTTTAAAAACGTAGAATTCTTTGTTTATTCATAGCAACTCTGTATTCCTTCATTTTAGTTTTACATGATAAAATTGATTTCTTACACTTTTACAAGTAAAACAATTATATGCATTAATAACTTGGTTTGAATGATAAGCCATTGTGAAAGAGTTGCTTTACTTTTAAAAATATTGTCTTGGCTCTGGTTTCCAAATAAGCTATATGTAATATAGCATATTTTAATCATCTATTGGAATTCCTACAAAATGTACCTGCCATGGAGTATTTTATATTTAATGGGCATTGTAAGATGTACACTGCATGGATATTATCCACGTTCAGATCTTTTGTTCCTTTGCTATAGTTTGTGAGAAATGTGCTTTTTTTTTTTTTTTTTTTTCTTTTTCAATTCTTAAGGTAACAGTTTCCTCTAAAAAATACTACTTCATTCTACAACTGCATTGTGGTAATTTGGTAATTTTGATCATATACTCAGCTGTTTAACTCTTTGCAGGTTTATATGACTCTAGTCAAGAGCACCGATAAAAAGACAGTAGATAATTTCTAATTATCTTTTCTCTCCCTCTTGAGAATGCACCTCCCTAGGTGCATTAATGGCACTTTCTACATAGCTTATATTACAGTGAACTTAATATGAAGTTTACAAAGTTAATCTCTGTACCTCAGCCATCCTTTTCTATAACCAGTTTGTTTTACACAAGCACCTGGAATTCAGGTTGAGTTACACTCAGTGCTCTGCAAATGCAAACAACTGTTCCTGCTCTCAATCTTAACAAGGTAGGAATAAATGGATAAGAATTTTCAAGCAACCCAAACATTATGTGCCAAAACAAGTGAGTGTATTACATTATGTTTGTCTACCAAGTCTTCTTTTATTTAACTTTTGCTAGAATGAGTACGGTTTTTTCTTCCTTCCTTCCTTCCTTCCTTCCTTCCTTCCTTCCTTCCTTCCTTCCTTCCTTCCTTCCTTCCTTCCTTCCTTCCTTCCTTTCTTCCTTCCTTCCTTCCTTCCTTCCTTCCTTCCTCTTCCCCTTCCTTGCTCTCTCTTTATCTCTCATTCTTCTTTGTCACTTAAAAGTTTCATATTTTTGGTAAAAGATAAGGAAAACTATAATCTGGTTGAGTGATTTAAAGTATTCTGTTGTAATATCTTCCTAAGTCTGTGTGGCCAGAGCAAAAAAAGGTCAAAAGAATTAGCTCCTTTCAGGAATAAGTGATGGCAATGATGAGACTATAACTATGAAATCTTCAGTTATCACTTTCTGATGTTTGCTCTAATCCAAATCCAAATTTAACTGTAAGAGCTTGGACAGGCCGTCTGCCCCATGCCTTGTTGGACATGAGTCCATGGGTGGTCCTGGCTGGGGAGGCCCATGGCCAGGCAGGGCAGGCCTGCGGGGAGCTGGAGACTGGCCCTGCTGCGGTGGCCCCTGGGGCAGGGACTGACTTCTCCAGGGATGGGGTCCTGGGTCATGGGCAGGGTGTGGGAGCCCTTGGAATAAGGACAGTAGGGTCTGCAGTGCTCTCAGGGCACTGTTTTAGGTAGCTCTGTATTTATAGTTACCATTGCAGCCTTGTGGACTAAACCTGAGTTTGTTCCTGAAGATTTGCAGAGGCTGCTTGTGTGTGAATCATTTTGGTTGTTTCTCTCTTCTCCATTAAAAAAAAAACAGCGGGTGTTGCGTTGTGTTCTAGTATTAATACGGAGAATAGAAGTCAATGGCTTTTTTCTTTTTTGCACAGGTCCTTTTGGGTTGCTCGTCACGTGAAGAGCAAGTGGACATTGAAGTTCTCTGTGTGAGCTCATGTTAATAAGGAAGGCAGAGGAGAGACCGCTGTCTGCCTCTTCAGGCAGGAAAGTTCATCAGCCCTTAAGCAGAAATCACAGAATCACAGAATGGTAGGGTTGGAAGGGACTTTTGGAGATCATCTAGTCCAACCCCCCTGCCAAAAGCAGTTCGCGTAGAACAGGTTGGACAGGAAAAAAGCCAGGTGGGCTTTGAATATCTCCAGAGAAGGAGACTCCACAACCTCTCTGGGTAGCCTGTTCCAATGCTCTGCCACCCTCAAAGTAAAGTTTTTACTTATGTTCAGACAGAATTTCCTGTGTTCCAGTTTGTGCCCATTGCCCCTTGTTCTGTCACTGAGCACCACTGAAAAAAGTCTGGCCCCATCCTCTTGACATCCACCCTTTTAGATATTGATAAGCATTGATGAGATCCCCTCTCAGCCTTCTCTTCTCCAGGCTAAACTGACCTAGGTCTCTCAGCCTTTCCTCGTAAGAGAGGTGCTCCAGTTCCCTGATCATCTTTGTATGATGAAGACATACCAGCAGGAACCCTTTCTGCAGCTGCTCTGTGAGAGACATCCATGGCTTCTGGCCAATGGGAGAAACAAGCTGTTGCTGGGGAGCTCATTGTTCTTTGGGATATGGCAAGGCATGGCAAGGCCATAGTGCGTAATGGCAAAGGTTCAGTTTTGGCAGAGTAAAAGGAGGTTTAGGTGGGTGTGCAGAAAAACTGAAGCAGATCATTCCCTGATACAGAGTCCTTTGTGCTGGTTAGACAACATACAGACACCGATTAATAGCTGTAACATCCTAATGTGTTACAGGACCTGCACCAAAACCTGAGGTTTAAGATAAGTAAATGCTATGAATTAAACTCTTTTTCTTTTTCTTCTTATTATTATTTTACATATCATTCCAGTCTATTTTAGAGAAGGGTACTTGGGGTTCTTACTCTTGAGAGAACTGATTCTGTCTTGGTGTAGAAATGATTGATATCTTTTCATAGGCCAGGAAACATAATTTTCAATACCTATATGAAAAGTTTGGTTGACATATGATATAGTCAGCCCCAAGTATTCAGCATTTGTGAGCCAGATCCCTTAACAGCAGAGGAATGAGCTAACAAAATGAGAGTAATTTTTTTTGCAAACTGATTCATATTTGCAATAATGTCTCTAATACTAGGCTTAGAGGGGGTTGAGTGCTTGTTTTATTTTAAATAAACTGAGATTCTCAGATATGAAATGGTTCTTAAGGATACTGTCTATTCAATTGCGTGATCTGCTGTCTTATCTGACCTGGGGAAGCAATTGCTGTTTTTAATGTGAATCCAGCTTCTTAACATATTTCTTATTCGTATTTCAGTAGTTGCCAGAAATGTGGTAGATATTGTACAACCAGAAAAAGGAACAATCCCTGAATTGACAATCTTATAATATTGCTCATTTCTTTTTTCCAGTGGCATGGCAGTGAAGTTTTCTCATTAGCTGTGAAGTCTGTTCTTCCTTTAGCATATGTGGCTATCCCTCCTTTGACCTTAGATAAACCTTGCTGATACACATTGTCTCATAAACAGGTCAATTTTTTGCAAGTCCTGGAATTACATCCATGTGATGCTTTCTTTTGGGAGGTTGCTGTTTTTTCTCTTTGCTGCTGATATCTAACAATTCTTGGAATACTACTAAGGAATGCAGGTCCTCTAAGACTTGATAGAGATGGCAAATGGTGGTTATCCACACCAGCTGCACACGCGTCCATCATCCTGCACAATTCAACTCATTGCTAACTACCCAGCCAGCACCAGAGCTTTTTATCCCTGATACAGTTGACACTCCATACTCTTCCATTAATTTCTCAGGCTTAGATATACTCAGCTTCGTTCATAAACTTGGACAGACAATAGCATTTACATTTTAAAGATATTTTTAAGAACATCTTTTAGTGTCATGCTAAATTTTACATCTACAAAGGAATTTACATAAATGTACAGAGAAAGTTGAAGAGCCTGTACCATAACTCAGTAAATGTTTCATCTCAAATAACCAATTAGATGGATTTACAGAAGACTCACTTCTCAAAATTATTTATTGGTACTGTTCATAAATGATACTTAAAAAGATTAGTTGTTTAAGTGGAAAGATTGTCTAAGTCTGTTTTCAGTAAGGATAGAAATGTAAAATAATACAAATGGATACTTTGCCTATGCCAAGTTGAAAATCACTGTGGGCAAGTTAAAAAAAAATCCAAGTTTCTTTTGTTGCTGTTGAATGCTTATATAACAATGGAATTTAATGTTTGTTTATCTTTTCCCCTTTTTTTGAATATGCACGTAAATATTATGTAAGATATAAGAGCATAGCTGCAGTAAATTGAAAATTTAACAGTACTATGCCCAAGTCATACTAAGTCATACTGTCATACAGCCTGAACTTAAAAAAAAAAAAAAAGTCAAAAAGACACCCTGCTCTTGATGCTTTTTATTAATCAAAACACATTTTCATTTTATTTCAGGACCCTGCTTCTGAAAATGGATCTGAATAGGTCTGTGTGGAGATAATTACAAGACTCTATACTGTTTTTTTTTTCCTCTATTGAGCCGTACACATTATATCTTAAAGTCACAACCAAACATTACAGGTCAAATTCTTTGTCACTAAAATTTAAAAGAAAACTTAAATGAGGCTAAAATTTCACTTAATGAGTCCCTATGAAACAATCACACAATCAAATGAAAGTGTTTCCACTAATGTATATCACAGTTCACAGCTGGTAGGAAGAACCCCCAATGATAATATGTGTTTTTTCTATCTTTTTCCTTGCACCGTTACCAAAGAGTAGATTTATCTTGGTAGGTTCTTATGGGCCCTTGTTTTAAGTAAATAAAAATCTAAAGTGGACTTCATATAAGGCCCTGAATGCACCCCAAGGACGTATAGAGAAGGGCTCCCTGCCTGAGGCACACACTCTGTGTGCTGACCCTCCTCTTGCTTGTAAATGCTTGCGGACTGCCAGGGCTTGATTCAGGGAAAGGACACCTGCATAAGTGACTGTGAGGGAGTACCTTCAGGTCCAGCATTTATGGGGCAAGATAAAGCTGTGGGTAACCTTACCAGAAGCAAACAGTGCTGCTGAGTTATGAGGAGGCAAGCAATGAGATTCATGGAAAGGCTGAAGCAATTTGATTGTACATGACAAAGACGAAAACACGACAGAGCCTAGAAACACAGGCAGGATTACTGTATTGCTTCCTAAATCCAAAATGAGCATCTCTGTTCCAAAAATTGTCAGGAATATCTTATGGAAAATAAAGCTGTTTGCTTTTATCTGACATTTTTGGTCTAAAATGTTGTAGTTCATTTCTTCTTTTAAGTGGATGCATTTGGGATTTTGAATATAATTAAACTTTAAACATCTCAAAATAAAGGCAGAGTGTAAAAATCAAGTTGAAGACTTATGAAAATTATGCATTTTTGTTATTAATTGTCAATTAATGGTATTTAGAAAATGTTAATTTATTTTTTTAAATTATTTTTACTGCAAATACTAATATGAAAGTCAAGAACAAATGTAAAACATTTCCCACTAGTAGATGCGGTAAGCAGAATGACGGGAACTTATTTGAATACTAAACAGTATTTCATTAGATTTTTTTTTTTTTAATAAATGAACATATTTTGGTCTAATTGACTGCATTTGCACTTTGAATATTACTACTGCTGGTTTGAAATTATGGTCTTGAAGCAGTCACTAGCTAGTGGCTCCCGTTTCTTTTAATGAGTTATACTGAGGATTTCCCAGCCTTTTGTACATTTCCACTTCTTTTGAAGTTCTGATAATTTATAAATAATTATGAACTAGCTTGAAATTGTGTTATAAATTAATGTAGTAAAGTTTGCCTTATGAAATGTGTTCCAAATTAGACAAAACCCCTTCAGTTTACAGACAAAAAAATAACCCATCAACTTAAAAACATTCTACATCAAAACCCAACCATTGCTATAGAACATGTAGGGGAAAATTCTATCATGATGTCCCCTTTCTCATAGTTTATGCTGCTTTAACCATCTTCTTGATTAAAAATCATGGCACAGGATGGGCATAATATGCAAAGAAAAACAAAACATCTCTTTATTAGCTGTTCCGGGGCAGGGGGAGAAATTTCAATTGTACTTTTTTCTTTTTAGATAAATGTTACACGAAGTAAGCCTCTTCTACCAGAATCAAAAGCTCTTTTATAAGAATTTTATTTAATCTTGACCCAATATGATTCCTAAAATCATTTACTGTCAAAGAGTTTCATTCCAAGTGCCCAAATCCAGTTACAATTTGCAGTTGGCTGATTGTCAGTAAATACTATGCTCAGCCTTATCATACCAATTGAAAAATGAGATGCTGATCTCAAGCAAGGTTTCATAGTGGTCAATAAGTTTTGGAAAGTGAGTGAACACAAAATTCCCATTCTCTAAGACTTTCATCAATAACAGTTTGAAGCAAAAGGTGGGAAGACAACTGGGAGTGCAGATTTTGTAGCTAATTATCTTTATTGACTAAGCAGTAGGACAACAAGGTTTTCAGTAAACATGAGGGCTTTGAAATCTGTTGTTTTATAAAGCTTTTTTATCTTCTTCCTTTTAATTATTCTTTCTTTCCTTATTTTTAATTTGAGATTTTTTTCCAGATGAATCATAATCATAAAACCTGATAAATTATGTCCATATTTTCAATGCATTTTTTTGAGTTGGGGAATATAACTGTTTCCAATAAGATTCCTATGTCAAGAGAACTGTCTCATCAGTATCAGAGGCTGAGATAAAGACAATGCCACGGAACAATTTCAGTTTGTTAAAATGATCTCTTTAACATATTTAAAGAGCTTATTCAACAGAGTGATGGTCAAATGGCGTACTTAAACACTGCAGCCAGGAGTTAATAGATTGCCTTCCCTAGTTAAGGTATGTTGGAAGTCATCAGTCACTGTATATCATCAGTAGTACCCTTCCCCTTTGGGTTGTAGGATATAGGTGGCAGATGAGATAACATTAAAGTGAATCATGAGGGTAGATTTTTTTTTTTTTTTTTTTTTTTTTTTTAACCTGAAATCTGTAGGATTCCTAAGCAAGGAATCAAAGACCCAGATGAGTCTTTATGCCCTGAAAGGTGCAGGGAGGTAAAGTAGCGAAGGACACCATCAAGTCTCTAGGAGCTGGGAGCTTGATGCCAAAATGAAGAAATACCCCTAGAGAAGCAGAGGGAGCAAGCATGAGCCTTGTGGGCCAGTGTAGCTCTCTAGGGTATGTGCTGCTTGTAGGAAGTCTGAGAAAAGCAGAATTGTGCCATCAACTGAAGGTCCCACAGCTGTCTAGAAGTTTGCAATTGTCCTTCCAGACAGGCCATGGCTGTGAGTGGGAGAACAAGGGAGAGTAAGCAGCATGTTTGACGTTTCTGTGCAAGAACTCATGGAAAGCACAGTATCACAGGATTGTCCCCAAAAAGTCAAGTGGTTTTTACAAGCTATTGCCAGGAGCGAGAGATACCAGAGGAGCTTCTAGTAAGTGAGAAGAATTTGCCCTGTGATAGCTTTATTGGACAATGACATTCCAGGATAGGAAGGAAGAAATAGCTTGGACAGGGAAACCGCAATTGATCTATATTTGCCAGAATATAAATAGAAGTCCCATCCAAAATAACTTGCAGTTATCTTATTAAATAGTTCCTCCAAGTAAATAGTCCCTCCATGGTAGGGCTGGGAACTGTACCACATTGAAGGAAACTTAAGAGTGACAGATGTTTTTTGTTGTGTTTTGTTTTGTTTTGTTTTGTTTTTAAATTTGGACTCCTGCATATAAATTCATTGCCACAACCTGTGGTTTTTCTAAGGTCCAGACACACGGTTTACAGATTATAATTATTATTACTATTACCATCCTCAAAATGCACGAAAAGTTGCACAGAGTAGGGCTCATTATGGTATATATCCATTAGTCCTGTGGTGTCTGACTTTGGGTCAGAGATCTTGTGTGTAGTAAGAGCAACATATCATTCAGAAGCCTGGGGCAAAGTCTTCTGTTGTATTTCTCTGACTGGTTTCTGTGGTTAAAAAAGGAGAGCTTCATGATCATCCACCTAACAAGAAAGCTCTGATGGCACACTTTACAGAACACTTTATCTTCATTGCTCGTCAAGAATCTAGAGTGGGAATCTTTGATTGTCTGTAATTACCTCGAAACTTGAGTTTGACTTCCCTCACTTAACTGAAGAAATTCATTATATATTTTAAATTGACCTTTATAGTTTCCCAAAAAGAAATGAATTGCATATATTAATGGTTTGGTGTCTTCAGAGAATCTAAATTGTTGTTTTAAATATATTTTAGGAGCTGGCTAAGAGAATAAATCTCTTCTTGCCCTTCTCTTATCAAAAGCCTTCATAAGAGAAATAAAAGAATGGCATGAAATGCCATTATTAATGTTAGTTGACAGTTTAGCATTAAGAGTAGAGAAAGATATCTGTTCCTGAGCATGAACTGTGGAATGCAGAAAATTAAATGCTAAATTAATTACCTATATATGACAAGTTGACATCAAACCACTCATCCCTATATGCTTCTGGGAGGTTGTAAATGACTAAGAAGTTCCTGTAGGTTGTAAATAAAGGTCTCATTGAAAACTGTAATTTTGCTCAAATGTGATAATGATATCTTTGAAGGGAGAAAGTTCCATTTCCCCTCAGAGATGCTAATAAAAATACAGATAAGCATATTCATTAATTTTGTCACACCCCACTGACTTAGAATTGTGATTATATATATTTTTATGTATGATACACAATATCACTTTTTCTATGTACTATTTTATTCATTAAGATTATTTTGCTCTCTCAAGCTGAAAGAGAACCTAGACCTTCAGTGGACATTGTCTGAATGAATATAGTCTGCAGAAGTCTCGGGAGATATTCTACCTTCTCAGACAATTTTTGGAGCTTGGAGCAAGTTTGATCAAACTGAGTAGTTAGAACGTAGCAGTTATTTGCATTCCCTGAACCTTAAAAATATTTCCCTTCTGCAGGTGTTCTCATTCTGCATAGCAAATGATTCAGCTCCGCAAAGATTCTTTGGACTCTTGGCCTTTCTGGTTAGCTTCAGGAAGTTCTTAATACAGAGTCTTATTCCTTACCCCACAACTTTTTTTTTGTTTTGTTTTGTTTTTTAGTGGGTCTATATGCTTTAGTCATGATAAATATGAAAGAAAGGAAAAAAAAAAAAGTAATTCTCTTTTCAAATTAGTATTCCTTATACAACCTGGACTGCCTTTTCTTTTAAATTATTGTTTTGAGTCTTAGTTTTGAAATGCCTTACTTGAGACATATTTGTATTTTTTTTTATATTAATAAAGAATTACAAAAAAAGATTCTGATTATCTACCCCATAAAAACCAGGCCTTTTTACACAAATTCAGCTTGCATGCCAAAGAACCAGGCAATTCAAACATAGATTATATGTGAAAATTCAAATGCCATCAATTTTGAAAGCATTCTCTCTTACCAAGTACATTTCTACTCTACAGAAATGCTGTTTACCTGCTAGATCAGAAGCATTAATGGATGCGAATAACAAAGAAGATTGTCATATAACATGGCATAAAGTTATCCTTGCCAGACACTGCGAATGCAGTATGCAAATTTTCCTGTATACCAACTGAAGAAAAGTCATTAACACTATAATGTTTTCCAGCTAAGTAATCAGACCATGATAGAAGTGAAGTGAACATGCTGATGCCTGAATGTCGAAATTAGGATCTGTGGCCTCTGGGCAACTGGAAAGCTTCCAGCAAGTATGCCTAGTGTTCTGCTTTTTGTCAAATAGACTCCAACATCTAGCGTTCAGCTGCATCACATCACCAGCTGTCACCCTCTCCCTTTCTTTCTCTCTCTCCCACCCCCTTCTCCCTCTGCCTTTCTCTCCCTCTTGCCCTCCCCTTATTCCTGTCTTTCGCTCTCATTCTTTTTCCTTACGAATGCTTAATGCATTCATATTTTGTATACATAAATTGCATATCACGCTTGTAATTAGGAATGGGAGGAGTATACAAATAATTGGGTGATTTAGTACAAGAAAGTGACATTTAGATGTTTAATACCTATATACACTTGCGCTTTTTTTTTCCCACACAGCGAGGGTTAAAAGAGGTGTTATTCAGAATAGTGGGGAGCAAAAGCAAAGAGCTATAGGAAAAAATCTTAGATATCATGAGAGAGGCTTAAAGTACTTTTGTTAGTACGTCATACTGCTGTTATGATAAAAAGGGAAAGAGAGAGAGGGAGATAGTCCCTTCCAGAGGGTATTCTCTTCACTGCAGTCAGGTGTCTGCTCTGACCTGTTTTCTGAAGGACCTGTTCTCCTTCCAATGGCTCCACAGAGCACCTCATGAGTTGCACTCAATGTCTCATTTTAGTACCTAAATTGGTATTGTTGCAGTTTAACCCTAACCGCAAACAGGACTACACAACTGCTTGCTCACGCTTTCCTCCCCTGGTGAGATGGGGGAGAGAATCAGAAGAGTAAAAGTGAGAAAACTCATGGGTTGAGATAAAGACAGCTTAATGAGTAAAACAAAACAAACCAAGAAATTCAATCACTACTTCCCATTGGCAGGCAGGTGTGCAGCCATCTCCAGGAAAGCAGGGCTCCATCACGTGTAACCGTTACTTGGTAAGACAAATGCTGTAACTCCGAACATCTCCCCCTTCCTCTTCTTCCCCCAGTTTTATACACTGAGGACGACATCATATAATACAGAATATCCTTTGGTCAGTTGGGGTCAGCTGTCCCAGCTGTGTCTCCTCCCAACTTTTTGTGACATCCCAACCTACTCACTGGCAGGGTGTTATAAGGAGCAGAAAAGGCCTTGACTGCTTACCAACAACCAAAACCATCAGTGTGACATCAACACCGCCCCCATCCCAAAACATAACACCGCACCAGCTGCCAGCAAGAAAGTCAACTCCATCCCAGCTGAAACCATGACAGTGTCTGAAGTTGCATGTTGCAAATATCTCTTCACCAGGAAACTACCAAGAATTCAGAAGACATTAGAGAAATGAAAGATTAGATCTGTTCTTGAAACATGGGATTAAAGACATGCAGGTGGTACCTTTCATGAGTTTTTGTGTATATGCCATTGTCTAAATGAAGATTAATTTTACACTCCTACAATAGAAGATGAAGATGAACTCCTCAAACATAATATATGAAGTTAAAATGATTATTATCTTTTTGCTAGTAACTATCCACTCACTATGGTTGACTACCTTTTAGCAACAAAACAAGTTACTGTCCTTTCCTTGTTCTGCTGTATTACTAACTAGGCAATGATAACACTGTTGGAATCATTGCCAAGTGTTTCTGTAAACATTAAGTCTCCTAAGATTCTTAATTGTATGACTATTTGGTAATGTCGTTATATAAGCTTGTAGAGTACTCTATCTTTTTTCCTGCAAGATAATGTCTTAATGCAAAGCAATACAGCAATCAGCACCATTCAAAAGGAAAGGTCATACTTGCTGTTCATCCATGCAATATGGCACAAGGGAAAAGGTGGCTGGAGAACTGAGAAAACATATTTGTATTAAGCAGGTTCACCCACAAAGAAGCAAATTTTGAATCGTGCAAATTTTGAATCGTGCAAGTTTTTGCCAAAAGGTGCATGAATTTTGTGATTCATCAGAGTTCATATGGAGGTTCCCTTTAAGAATTTTTTAAACATCTCCATGGATGTCAATAACAGCATGTTAGAATTAAGATTAAAAAAAAAAAAAAAGTGACTAAGTGAGAAGGTAAATGCATGAAATATTCAGAAACCTCTTCTTTCTGTGTTGTAAAAGTTATTGACTGAGTTTTAGTTGTGAAGTATGTTGAGAAAGTATTGTGCAATATAAACATTAAAGTACAAACACAGAACAACCAAAGAAAAATACTTAAAATTCAAAGACACCCAATGCCTCAGCATTGCTTGTGTCTCTAACATTTTATGTGAGGCAATTCTCCAGGGATCAAGAATGAATTCAGTCTTCCTGATATTTTTCGTAGGTATCCAGCATTGTCTGTGACTGAAGGACAGGTATAAATTAAAGAAGAACTACATACTTTAACATGTTGGTGCTATAAAAAACAAGTAGAGGAAGAGTTCTTCAAAAGAACTTTCCCAAATGTTGTTACGCATATATTTGATCTATGGAATGGCTTTATTCATTCTCTGCTTAAAACATTAATAACAAAAATACTTCTGAAGCTCTTCTGTCCTTGCAGTTTGATTTTTTTGATTTTGTTTTCTTTCAGCTTTCTTTCAGCATGCTGTGAAGGGCTCACTTTCTCCTTAAAAACCAAATATAGTCTGCTTACTGTAAGAACTACTGGAAACAGACTGAATTTTTCCTATTATACCTTAGACCAAATTTTCAAAAATTGGCATTTTCATTGGCCTTGAATTAATCTAATGGTTTTTTCTATAATTTATGCATACAAGGATAAGCTTTATTTCTATCTTAGTTTTGTGGAGATCATAGAGTAATTATGGCTTGTATTAGTCACCAGTGGCTATTTTCTTACATCTCTGACTGTTTTCTGTTTGCAAATTGATAAAATGCAAACACAGTGAACATCTACTTTGAGAGACTGGGTTGGAATCCTTTCAGGAGGTTGGTCCCTAATTTAAAATTATGTTTACTGTAATAAAACTGGAATTCCTCAGCACTGCACTGGTGGTAGCAGTAAGGCCACAATCCAAAGTATATGGGATCAAACTGCAACACTTTGGTACACACCAGGAATAATTTCCCCACAAAAAAATAGCAGATTGTTATGTCTTTGATAACCATCAAGTTGTAGGGTGCATTATGGACCCTGCTAATCAGTTTAAGAGTCTGCTACACATCCTTAGTTCATGGTCAAGAAAACATAAGATTTCTTTTACTTCAGCTATCTTTTCAAACTGGGTGGTCTTCACTTTAAGCAAGCCACCTGTCTCCCTCACAGATAGGGTTAGGTAGAGCTGGAGGAATTGACTCTTCTGGCTGGGCTACCCCTATTCTAGGATAGCCTTTATTCACAGACTCTGATAATTTAGATAGAGAATATTGAGAAGAAAACTGCAATTTGAATAGATTCCTTTTTTTCCTGTGATGAAAGTTTGCATCTTAGCCCAAGGCAGGATACCAAAATGTAAACTCCATCCTGAGTGCCATTATCTGTAACCGAAGAACTTTCACAGACCCTATGCTGTTCTGTATATGAACTTAGTTATTCATCACCACACATTAATTTCAAGCGTGAACCATGCAGAATCAAAACAATGAGAATTTAGGGGTGAATGTATCAGAAACATGCAAACAAATATGTCCAAACTTATTTGGAATGGAGAGGGTGGTTTATTTTTACAACAGAAGACTTCTTAGGCTTACAATAAATACTGATAATCTACAAAGGAACACAAATCATGATTCTTGTTTCCAGCTCCACTGAAATGTATGCTTGTAAATAACTTATGGTAAGGAACTATTTAATTCAAAAAAGAAAAAATTAAGCTCTCAAGTTGTGACTATATAAAATGGCATTTTTCTAGTCAATTGAGCTATTCATATATACATATCCTGCCATACTCCTTCAGCAGTACAAATATGTGTTTACCACTTTCATTATCTTTTAGTACTTCAGAACAGTGGGAGAATAATGTTCTTTACTAGTTCATGCATTGCCAAAATTTGTTGATTTAATTCCTACATCCTTGGTGTGTTGAATTAGCTAACAATAACCTATTTTGAATTAGAATTCTAGGCTCAGATTTTAGAACTAGCTTTTATTTACATATACACAACACATAATATCAAGATTTGACATTACCGAAACAATCAACATATAACTCCACATTAACATTTTAATCATCATTTTAACAAGCAGAACAATTATTTCAAAGTTTCATTTCCTATACAGTTCAGTGGTGTTCACTCATTGGAGTACCTTTGTACAAAAGCCTTCTTCTACAACTTCAATTAGGATCAGCTTCAGAAAACATTTTTCTCTCTGCCCCGTTCCTTTCCACTTTTTCATTTCAGTTGCTATCATGGAATCAGACTCATTTGTAGTCGTTCTGATTTCTGTGAGATGGATGTTTTCCTTTGTTTGACATTATTCATATCAAACTTCCCACTCATGTATCTCTGAAATATGTATTTCATTCATCTTTTGAAAGGACTTGTAATTTTTAGAGGGGAAAAAGTCAGTATTAAGTTGTGATTAAATTCTGACTCTTTGGAATCCTCAGCACAAGAAGGATGTATACCTGCTGTATTGGGTCCAGAGGAGGGCCACGAAGATGATCAGAGGGATGGAGCACCTCTCTTGTGAAGACAGGCTGAGAAAGTTGGGGTTCTTCAGCCTGGAGAAGAGAAGGCTCTGGGGAGATCTTATAGCAGCCTTCCAGTATCTGAAGGGGACCTACAAGAAAGCTGGAGAGGGACTTTGTAAAAAGGCGTGTAGTGATATGAAGATGAGTAATGGCTTCAAACTGGAAAAGGATAGTTTTAGATTAGATATCAAGAAGATATTTTTCACTATGAGGGTGGTGAGACACTGGAACAGGTTGCCCAGAGAAGTTGTGGAGGCCCCGTCCCTGGAAGTGTTCAAGACCAGGATGGGTGGGGCTTTGAACAACCTGGCCTAGTGGAGGTGTCCCTGCCCATGGCAGGGAGTTTGGAACTACATGATCATTAAGGTTCCTTCCAACCTAAGCCATTCTATGATTCTATAAAAAGTTTAGTTGCTCAGCTGCTTTTTCAAAACAAATGTCAGAATTAGGTTTCATTTAAAACAGAGCTCTCATACATATGCAAGGTAAACGACACAGAAAAGCAGTGTTTTATGTATATGTGTGTTGTGAAGTTTTGGAAAAGTTTCATATTCCTTATATATGTGTAAATCCACAAGGACAATTTTAAGGTTTATTGGGGAGCATACAAGAATCAATGATACCATAATACATAACAGTAGTACACATTTCTTCCAACTCTATAAACCCTGTTATGGGCCAAGACTTCAAAAGCATCCTATCTTGATCTAGATATCTCTTCAGATAACATCACTACATAACAATATTCACCAGCCTCTTTCTTTTTGTATACACTGGGAACTATAAAGTGTAACTTTTCCACTTGCACATTTAAAATAAAATTTCTGTTTGAAATTGTTATGCCCAAGTGTTTGCATGTTCAGACACAAATGTAACCCAATTTTAAAACTTTTGTTATAAATATGGTTCATAATCTAATGCATAATTTCAAATTGTAAGTTATTTCATTTCCACTGACATATATTTAATTATGATAAATCTTGTAGAATTCAGCTTCTGAATAATTAGAAATGTTCTAATTCTGTGAAATTATCTTTGCAATGTGAAAATTAATAGTGATAGCAAGTCTAACCTAATTTTATTTGTTAGGTTTAAGTGAATATAATTAGTAGATGACAAAACAGTAGGTTACAATGCATAGCACTTAAGGACTGTTTGTGGTTAGGACACATGCTTAGTTTAAATAATTCTATAAAGTCGAAATTAGATGATGTGAGTGAATCTGCTCTATAAACCAACCTGTGCCAACATGAGCAATACTTGTGTATGCTCTGTGCAGGTTTAATCAGGTACATTGCCTGTACAGCCCTTGCTGGTTTAGAGAAGAAAAAAAAACACAAGGATTTAACTGCAAATGTGGTTTTTTTGATAGCATAACTAGCTTTGTATCAGATATTCAGCTGAAGTGGATGAGCTTCAAAAGAACAATACTGGTGACAAACTCTTTGTGACTGTGTGCCTTGTTCCCTCCTCATACACCTACTCATCTTCTTCCAGCTGCCACAGCACCTGGGAAATTGCCCGTGTCCAGGATGCCATCCCCTCCGTGCTGGAGGAGGCCTAAGAGCAAAATATGCATCCAGCACTTTACACAATGACACGGATGGGTTGCAATAAAATTAAATACAAATCAATTAATGTATTCTGTACAATACTGAGATGCTGAATTTCTTAATTCTCATTTTCTCCCCCCCTCATTCCACCCCTAAAAGATATCAATAGTTTGTTTTCACTTCCTTCAAGGTCCTGCCTAAACGGCTGCCAAGTCTCTGCCTGACAAGCCATTTGTCCCTTATGGGTGGTGGTTGGTGGAGGAATCTTAGATTTGTTCAGTCATTGAAATAGAGGAAAAGAGGGGAAAAGGCTGATGGTCCAAGGCCCTTTGACAACCAAATTGTCCTTGATGATCCATATGCAGAGACAGTGGGACAGCTAGGTCCTCCACAGAAATGGCCATCACAGAAGCTAAGAGGAGGAGGCCCAAGGATGTGCCAGTGGGACTGTCTGTCTTCTGCTTTTGTGACACCTGTCACATCGCTGCCACTGTGGCAGCTCAGCTACTGCACAGTCCTCCAGATGTATATATTGCTGCCTTCCACATCCAGCAACCTTAAGCACTTATTCTGGACAAGTGCATGTGTTTTCAGGTATTTTGTTGTTGTCCTCATCTTCCTAAACTGCCTTCTTTATCTTCTGCAGCGTGCCCTCAAGCAAAAGTACCCTCAAGAATGGGTGCCGTAGCACTGCTCTTTGCCTTTCTCTTGCCACAGCATAGTGGGACTCAGTGTGAGACTTGCAAATACAGAGGTTCTGTCACTATCAGAGTAAACTCTAAAAGAAAGAGCAACTAAATCTTTTAATCCTCAAAAACTTCTGGATGTTTTCCTGCACTGTGACTTGCCATTAGCCATCCCCCTCACAATGCCTGATTCTCAAGGCCATATTTTAATTCAGAGAAGTGGGAGCTGCTGGAATTTAATATATGTATACAAATGCACATGTATCTCAGCTAGGATATTAGATATCACTGAGAGGGGAGTGTTTAGAAGCCTGGTAAATCAGGCAATTTTCAAACTTTAAACCAAAACTTTACCAGGTTAACATTCATTAACACAACCTGAATGCTAATAGTTCTTAGTTATTGTATCTACTCATAACTACATATAGAAAACCATTAGTCCTTACAAGTTATATCCTGCATTAGACCTAAATGCACAACACCGGAGAGCTGATGCTGTATAGTTAGCACTGATAGCTGTGGTCCACGGTGGTCCTTGTTGCTGAGGTAAAGGTGATCAGGCCAGGCTGGTCTTCAATGAATAAAGTCAGAACAGAAGAGGCTTGTCTCCTTTCTTCCTCCAGTTTTATTCATTCATGCCTGGTGTTAGGATGCTTGCCCTCCTCCTTTAAGGAGAATCTTGCGTGCTTTCAGTGCCGCTTATTTTTTGCTTTGATTTTGCTGGTTATTCCTGTGTGTTCAACAGGATGTCATGTGTATGTGCAGTCCCTTGTGTTCCTCCTGTTCTTTGTCCGTTGCCTTGTGTATTCCATTACTTAGGTCACTGTTAACATGTTTTCCCATGCCCCCTGCATGCAGTTACATAAATTTTGATTTTCCCTCTTGCTGATCATATTCGTCACATACTTGTGAATAATACTTACACATTGTGTTTGCCTATGCCAGAAGAGTGTTACTTAGGCATTGCTGTTGACTGTTGTTGGTTCTAGGATGCTTATATTTGAGTTCAAAGACAGCTAATATTATTGGTATCCTAATTAGCTTACTCATAATCGGTAGGTGTCATAAGCCTCTGGACCCATTCCTTTGCAAATCAGCTGCTAGGAGGACTTACTAGGATAATTCACCACTTTCTCATAAGTACTCCTCATGCCCTGTGCACTGCTGCAGTACAGAGGGCTCTTTTGCAACACAGGCTTGAGAAGACTGAACAGGAGAAGAGTAAAGAAAGGGGAGCGGACCTACCTATGTGAGCAGGAAGAACAACCCTGAGATAATAGCTGTCCCTTCATTTGGACTTTTTTAGCCAACACTTTCATGAGGAAGGGTAAAAACCTCCTGTTTCAAGTAACTGCAGAATAAAGAAAAAGCCTTCATCACAGCAGGGAGGTTTCATTTCTGTTTGTCATTAATCTGCTCTGTGCTGTAGCTGAAGCACAATCAAACCATCCTGCAAGCCTGGACCTTGCTTCAGTCACTTTCCCATTCTCTTCTTCCCAGACTAGCACCTTCCAGGAGTACCTGCTGATGCAGAAATTTGCCTGCTTCCCCACTGCAACCAGGTGTACAGTGGATTGAGTTCAGGTGGATCTGTGTCTGAGATGGAGATGCTAGTTAAGGCAGGTTAAGGCAGTAATCTGGAACGGTTTCTCAAAAGAAGTGTAAGGAAAGATCCTCTGGACAAATGAACAGCCAATTTACACAGTGGCTTCCTCTTAGCAACCTCGTTTCCTGCTAAGTTTGAGGACTAAAACCAGACTGCTAACTGAATATCATATCATATCCAATAAAATAATCAGTCTGTGTATAGCTACAGGATAGACAGCCCGACTGATGTTTTATTACTTTCCCTGATCTTCAGGAACATCACTACCTTCCTCTCTAAGGCTGAAGTGTCACTTCTTCACCACCCTTTAACCACCAGCAACCAGCTGGTTGCCCATCTCCTGAAAGGACCATAAAAGTACCACAAAATCTTTCAGCCTTCTGTTAATCAGCTATTTGCTAATGATTTGTCTTGAGGTGCAGGGCTCAGCAGGGTGCAGGGTGTCCCGCCATGTGTCCCCAGGAACTTAGTTGGAGGAGGATTTCCATTTTATTTTTGCCTGAAACAGAAGTGTTCAGATCTGCATTAACACTATTCAAGAACCAAAAGAGCGTGAGGTGAATGGAGATAAAGAGGTCAGACACTCAAATTATTTCTTATTTAAACTGTATAGACAGAGCTGTAAGGTGAGATTTTAAAGCAGAAAGCACCTTAGGCAAAAGAATTTTAAATATTTGCATGAACAAGTTATTTAAATTTTGTCTTATGCAGACAGGTTTCCCACTTCCTAGGCTCTCTTTAAAACCTCAGGACGTGGTGGATTTAAAAAAAAGAGAAGTTATTAAGTTTCATAGGGTCAATGCAAGTTGTTCAGGGTTTCCTAATTAAAGCCCATTAATCACTTGTATGAGTTAGACATAAGCTAAATAAAAGAGTCTCCAAACTGTAAGCTTTATATTTACATATTCAAAATCCATGCCTTTTGCCAACATAGTTATCCCAAACAAATTGTTAACTGATTGCGTGCAATGCTATTCTGTGGTGACTGAAAGACCATGCCCCTAAGAACTGACTTGCACTATGATCACAGCATATGAAATATTATATATTACATCATTCTAAGGAGTACTTGCTCACTTTCTACAGCTTCGATCTCTGTTAAAGGGCAATTTTTGGAGACAATAGATTGAGTTCAGACTGAAAATGAATACTAGCAAAGCAATATCCTGACCAGTTAAAACATAGACCTAATTCTTTGAAAAGTGCAATTTCACACAGTTGGAAAGAGTTATGGGCAAAATCAAGTGGGAGGAAATCCTGAAACATAAAAACATGAATTATTATTGGGAATTATTTAAGAATACTTTATGAAATGTCAAAACCTCCCACAATTTTATGCTTACAAAAGACTACTTCAGTAAAGTAATCATTTCAGTTAAAAGGAGATGTGAAAATGGCAATAAAATAGTATTTCAAAATTCCAACATGCGATACAATGGAGAAGCAAACAGAAAAGAACAACAAATCCAGAAACAAACAATGGCTTAGGAACATTGTAGTGACACCACAGCCTAAAATTAAGAATATTAAGAAGTAATTTTATAAATGTACTCAGAACAAATGAAATGTAATATGTGTAAAATCTGAAACTAGACAAAAGTACTAAAATGACTAAGAAAAATGCAGAAAAAACTAGAAATATACATAAATATTCTATTTTGGTATTTAAAAAAATACAGAAAAGGAAAAGCCAGTGTGTCGGTGTTTTGAAAAGTATAATACCTACAAGCTGATCAAATTGACACACAGCAATATCAAGGAAATGGGACATAGGTATCTATCTATTCATTAATTGTGTAGAGCACTGGATCACATCATGACTCTGGTAGCCCTGAATAAGGCAACTGAGCTCTATATTTAAAGCAAAAGCACAGGTCAGTGACTTCAGAACAGAAATTTTGAGAAAACTCTCATTTTGCGTGGGCCACAAACTCCTGCAGTTTGCATCTGGATGTCTGAGGACCAGCCCAGACACCAGCATCATCAGCATTGACTAGTCAGTATCCAGCCAAATCCTTACTTATTATAAGGAAATAGAAAGTGAAAATATATAAACTTACACACCTGGTTCATCAGGGAGGAAGCAAAAAAGGAACTGTTACATGGTACACAAATGAGTGATTCTCTTCCTTATCACGTCAGTGGCAGTGCAAAAGGCATAGCCAGCCACAGAGTCACAGAGGAGCTGGTGGTACCTACAGAAGTACTATGACACCAGAGGTGTTCCAGGAACAAAAGGGAACTGATTTTCTTGCCTCCTCCTTTTCTTTCAGTAAACCCTGTTTTGGTTGTCCCAAAAGCAACAAGTGTAGGCATTTGTGGCGGAACAGAAAACTGTCATGTCCTTACAACTGTAAACAGATTGGCATGGACTTGCCTGCACCTAGTCTTGCACTGCTCAGCACAGCCCAGGCTGTCATCTCTGCTTCTGTGGAGCTGCTTCTGCATGCTCTGGGCACATTTTGGTGAATGTCTCCAAAATGTTAAGGGTTGACACTGCCCTGAGGGCAGGTCTAAAGGCAGATTTAGCTTGGCAACACTGTACTTTTGGGTCTGAAAGAGGGTCAGTGTGAACACTACATACTGTAAAGAAGGTCACTGTGGTCATCACAATTCTTTGCCATGTCTTCTGCAGCCAGCTGTGTTGGGGCTGTGAGTCTTATCCACCTATATATTAGATGACGCCTTTGAGAGGACTGAAGGGATGCCATCCTCATTTGCTGTGCCATGTTGGTGCTCAGATACACAGTGATGTAGCAATGTACACTACCAGTGTTACTGAGAGAGTTACATGCCGCTTCTACTGAAGCATAGTCATCTGAAGTGTTGCACGTGCCATGCCTAATACTGAGTGGGTGTTCACCAGATGGTCATGAAAGCCAGTGTCTTACTACAAATTCAAAGCTGCAGAAAAGTCTTGAAGATAACCCCACCTATGACCTGATTTCCATCCATTTGCAAGGACCCAAGCAGCTAAGGGTGCGGGGGCAGTGGGGGGCTGTTACTTCATGCACAGCTACGAGAGTGGAGCTGATGCTGAAGGTTCAGGACATTAAGGGCATTGGGGAGTTTGTGAGGAGGATATGACATGGGGGGCATTTGCCACGTGAGACAATCAAAATCCACTCCTAAGAGTATATCTTTAGTTCCAGCAGTACATGGAAGAAAGTATTTCTCTTCTGCACAGCAGCTTATGTGTCCTCAAATGGATCCAGGGAGGATCATACACCCCTTTGTTGTCATGTATGGCAGTAACATTACTGACTGGGGGGAGGTCTGTGCAAGCTGCTATGTTGATTGTCATTGCAGTATGTTCTAAAGGAGTAGTGACTTGTTGCATGATTTACTAGGGTACTATTCAAAAGTAAATTGTCTTTGCTGCTCCTTTGGTGTGGTGGAAAGCTTTTGGTTGTAGATAGGACTGGTCACCTAGTACTGATTCATTTTTCCAGGGCAGGCAGTGCCT
This sequence comes from Fratercula arctica, assembly GCA_947846985.1. Lineage (NCBI taxonomy): Eukaryota > Metazoa > Chordata > Aves > Charadriiformes > Alcidae > Fratercula > Fratercula arctica. Next base: position 91,479,074 of record CANTUZ010000002.1, on the reverse strand, counting down.
TGTAGATACGCTTCTAAGATGTGTTATGTGTTTAATCCCTTGTCCATTTGCCAAGGGCATGACATGAGGTGGAAGGGGGAGGGAAATTGTAAGGTGTGCTGCAGTAGTACTGGAGGACAAGTCAGCTAGAAAAAAAGTGTTCAGTCATCCATACTATCTATGTTGAACAGTTCCCTGATCAGAATTCCTTCAAATCATGCATGGGATTTGTCTTGGAGGAAGCTAGTGGAGAGCCCTCAGACAGAGTCAGGATATGATACAGTCTTTCAGTGCAATCAAAAATTCAGCCCTAGAATTCACTCCATGGACTTGTCTGTTTTAGCAGTATAGATATGCATATTCTAGATACAGTTTTATAGTTGTACTTGCTAACAGTCAAATTGATAAGGCTGGAATATGACTGTCTCTCTTACCACCTCTCTTTCTCTTTTCAAGAGAGTAGCTGCTACTGAATACTCCTAATGGCAAATCTGGTAGCCATTCTTAGCACATGCTGGCAGCGTCAAATCCCTGTGGTATAAAAAGAATGCACAGCGTGGGAATATCCAGGAGGCTTAGACATATGATAGCAACTGAGTGGCTCATCACTGTCAAGCATGGTATTTTTCTGAGTACGCCCAGCAGGAGAATTGAAAGTGCCTCAGGAAGTTAGCATAAAAAACATGAGGTGTCCATGAACTTCAGGAGCCTCAGGTGTTTGGGCATGGGAAGGGTACCAAACAGGCTATAATGCAAGATTTAGATCCTAACTTGTGCACTAAATCCCTAAAACAATTTGGGACTGGTAATGAATTGAAAGATGGTAGTAGAACCAATATCAGACATAAAGGAATGCAAGTCGTGTTACACAAATCTCATATTATGCATTGAAGTGGAAAGTTTGGATGAAGGCAATCACATTGGTGAAATACCCTTATACCTCTATAAACTATTTGGCTTATCCTTATAGCTTCTGTTGGAGGTAGTACTACAAAGCACTTTAACTACAAAGCACTTCAACTGATGGATCACATCTAATTTAGTATTTCAGTGAAATTCCACTTTGAAATGTATTATTTGTATTTTATGTCTTTCTCAGTGATCTGGAAGAAAATAGGGGAATGTGTCTGCTAAAAATGATGGAACTGTAACTGCGAGACATCAGTTTCTGAGGTAGCTTAAGGTATTTAATTAGATGGTCTTACTTCAACAAGAGTTGAGAAGACCTAAATATAATGCCATACTTGTAGACATACATAGTTACCTGCTTTGATGTTGTGAAAAATAAGCATGAGTTCCAAGCAGGTTGAATCAATAGAGGAATATGAAGTCAGAGCTGTAGAATTGTACTACCTATGTATGAGTAAGACTGTCACCAGTATCCACTCTGCAGCCAAGATGCCAAATATTACAGGGGAACATGTGAAAATGAGAGAATAAAGGAGCCCAACTGCTTTTTTTGCACCCAATAATTTCACAGTCATAGCTAGTTTGATCATGGTCCCTAGAGATGTACTGGGAAAAAGTTTCTGATGGTAGATGACTGTAGAGAAAAGGCTCTGTGACACTGACAGGTTGGAAATGGAAGTAAGATACTATATAAATAGCCATAAAGTGTAGATTTTTGGCAGATGGGACAATTAACCACTCAAACAACTGCCCTAGAACATACCATAGATTTTTTTTAGAAGACTGTTTCATAAGCTACAGCTTAAAACAATGACGGCCTTCATACAGAAATTGCTAGACAAGGTGCTGCAGTATGCAAAGGCAATTAAGCTGACCAGATGATACTAAAGATGCATTTTGATTGTAAAAGCTGTGAAAGTGTCTCTTGCAGTTCTTTGCTTGAATCCAATGGTCAGCTTTTATGTAATTTGTCTCAGTCAATGAAGGTGAAATATTCAAAAAGAAAAAAAAATAAATGGCTACAAGCAGCTGTGATACTCACACAGCACGCTCTCTTTACCCTCTAGAGTGTCTCTCCCAATTAATAGCGATGTGCCCCAAAATTGACAGAGTTTATGTCCTGTTCATGAGTCGAGAAAGCAAGCTAAAAAAATAAAACCCATATTCTTTGAACAATTAATTGAGCTTAATGCATATTTAATTATTTTTTTTTTACATTTCACTATAATAGCTTGTTTGCAATGTGTTATAAATAAGCCATGAATACATTTTCTTTTGCAAAAGACACCATGCAGGAATTCAGACCAAACTGAATTATGGGGATAAGGTTTTTCCTAAAATAGACTATTTTTGAGCTATATTGGGAAAAAAAAAAAAATAAAAGGAATGTTAGAGTTTCACATGGTTCAGAGAGGTTATAGAGTAGTTTAGGTTGGGAGGAAATGATAGATATTGTGTACTCCAGCACCAAGTGTGGTCAGTTTAGATCAACTTTCTGAAGACCATGTTTAGTTGAGTTCTGAATGTAACATCTCTGGACAACCTTCCACAGTGTTTGAACACCATCATTACGAAAGTTTTTTCTTAATATCTCATCAGAATTTTACATGTTGTAGTAGTTGGCTTCTCCACAATCTCCTTGTTCTCTCTTTTAGACCAGGGGTTGATCCAAGGATAGTTACTGTTGCTCCATCTCTCTCTGACCCCATTATCACAAGCCTACAATCGTTTGCACCTCTTGCCAATCTGAGGGGTTAGAAGTGGTCAGCCTTCTCATGGCTCACAACTATTGAAAGAGCACACACTTCATTACGCCCCAGTATTTTTTCATAAAGTCTCTCACTTGTATTTACACCAATGTTAAGTTGATTCAGAAGCTATTGAAGCAGATAGTTTCTTCCACGTGGATCATGTTAAAATGGAGTTGGTCTCATGAATAGAAATGTTATTCCATGTGGTCAGTATCAAGTTTTATTCAGAGTTTGTACTCAAGCATGAAAACTTCTGGCATGTAGCTAAATATTTTCTCTATGAGCAGATAAGTGATTTTATAGGTTTGTAGATGTTTGGGGCACATTTATTCTTTTAAGCTGTGCTTACTGTATGCATAGGGATATAAAATACAAGCTATTTGCTGAGGTTCAAACAGGAGTTCTCTCTATATAATATACCAAATGCTTCTCAGCGTTCTGACTGATTTCATGGCTTTACGCACATGGAGGTCAAGTTTATGGTTCTTCCTGAAATGAAAATCAACGACAGGTACGCTCGGCAGCATGACAACTTCCTTCAGGAGAAAAGCTGCAAATACCTTGTTTGTTGAGTATGAATCCAAATCTAGAGCTCCTCATGTACCACTTCTCTCATGGATTCAGACCACTTAATGATTGCTTCATTCTCCACATTCTTCAGTCAGCCACCACACTCTGGATGTGATCCTGGAAACCTTGTTAGTAAGGAGAAAAGATCATAACATGAGATTTCCAGAAACTAAACACATTATTGCTGCAACTTGCCTTCTCGCTCTGTTCTGTCAATCTATCTGAAACAGGTGACTAAAAGTCATTTTCTAGTGCAGTAACAGTAAGACAAATACATAGCAACAGCTTCAGTGCTGCAAACTTACAGTAATATAAGTGAAACACTGTTCAACTCTTTTTCTGATAGTACAACAAAGTTTTCTCCCTCAGGGTGCCTGATGTCTTCTAGTAACCCTGGCTAAATCTTAATGACCTTTTTTTGTCATTCTTTTTTTGCGTTAATGGAGACTAATTCTCCAGGGAATTCTCAGATATATGCAGAGCTAAGTTTTACTGCAGACTAAATCCAAGGATACAGATAGAGCAGGCCTTGAAAATTAACTTGAGGGATTCCTCATTAGAACAGTGGTCAGAAACACTAATCATCTGTGCCTCTGTCTTGTCCACAAGCTCTGAGTTCAAAGGAGACTATTGGCCTCCAGAGGTTACTCAGCCATTACATTGGATTCGTAGTAGGTGAAGAGTTACTTTTTCTCCTCAGTCTAATAATACTGCTAACACAAATGCTAATGCAAATTCATTAAAACATTCAAGGATAAAGTGAAAATGCCCTATTTACCTAAAGTACTTGTATTCTGGTATCTTTTACAAAACTGATGTTAAAGAATAGGATCTGAAGTCAAATAATGCAGCCATGCAGAATTTACCATACTCTGATCTATTTTTGTAGATATATACTTCATAATATGAGGGAAAGAGAATATTTGAAATTACATTATTGGAACCTTTTCCAAAGGGCTGATACCTAAGCAACTGCATTTCTGTCATCCTGGAATAAGGCTTGTATTGTTTGTGGATTCTTTGACTATGATCTGATGTTATGCAAATTTGATGGAGTGAAAGAAATATGGAAGAAAAACCACAGGCATATTGAAACAAAATAGATTTTCTTCTCTTACACACTGCTCCATATTATAAAATATTAATCTTCTTGGTATTTTTTTAACATGAATTCTGTTTATATTTTATTCATATTATTATTATTTTGTTGTCTCTATTCTTCTTATAACAAAAGAAATCTGTAAGTTAGCCCACTGATCGTTCTGAGTGTCTGTTATACCATTTTACTACTATTCTCGATTGTCTCTGCAGGCATCTTCAGGGCATGTCACACTTCTTGCGTCTTCTGCTGTGAGAATGTAGTAAAAGTGAACAAAAGAGTAAGTTATGTTTGTTATGTATTATTGAGTTTGTACTATTTTTTAAACAAAAATAAAAATAAATTACACTTGTATATTATAAAAATTACAAGATATTAATTTTCAAGGTCTGATTGTTAATAACCTACTAAACACTTGTAAAGATATCTAGTAGTCTTGCTAGGAACTTAATAGTCATGATATATTCCTCTTTGTTGTTAACAAAATTAGTTTCACAGTTAAAAAAATACATTTGTTCCAGTTATTTGCACACTCAAGGGCAAAAGCCAGCTTGAAATTATATTTTGGTATTTTATCTACCTATGTGAATTGCACAGACTGTAACTTAAAGGTTAATGAACCACATTAGAAACCAATGCTCCATAAAATCTTTAATATATTGTACATACAACCACACTGTTCCTCCTAATATATTTATTTTTTGTTCTCTCAAGTGAGGTATTTCTGCATTAAGCAGAAGGTAAATCTTGTGTGTATACGCACACTCGAAAATAGGCATTTTCAAGTAAAGTAATTAAATAGAAGCAATATAGCTAGATGTTAAAAACATGCAGATGTGAATTCAGAAGCAACGAAAAAGGAATGTGTTGATACATGACACAGAAAGACTTTTTTATTTGTATTCCTGTTTTTTGTCTTAAGAATCAAATACCCAACAATGAGCTATGTTGAGCAGTATGTCCCAAAACAATGATATATCACTGAATGCCAAGAAGAGATGGGATAAAACTGCACTACAAATGGCTGATGACAGCTGTAAGCAGTTTACCTGTAGGTTTATCAAATCCCATCAAATGCACGTTCCTCTGTGTCTGCTTCAAAACTTACTTGGCCTTCAGGGCTGAGAGAATAGCATCAATGGGAATATTAGGACTTTGAGAAAAAGCAGTTCCAGCATACTAAAGAAGACTTAATAAATCTTATTCCAGGGAAAGGAAAAGCCTTGCTTTTAATTACAATAAAATCCTGCCAAAAATTTTGGAGAAAACCTGTTTTAATAGAAAGCTGTCCTGACCCTGAGAAGCTTTGAATGATCACAGACTTTTTAGTTATGTCAATTAAGCAAATACAATTTCAAGGAATTTGAGGAAAAAGTTCCTGTTATAATTGAAATGACAAAAAAAAATGAGAACAAGTATGGGAAGTTTGTAAGCCAGGATATTCATATCCTTACACAATCAAGATTTAAGAGACTTCTTAGAGAGCTATCAAAGTAGATAGCTAATAACAATATAATAGCAGAAAAATTACTGTATAGAAAGGAAGAAGAAAGAAATATAATGAAGTACTTCACATCAAATGTCTAACACAAAAACCCCCTACATTTTGAGTAGGAAGATATTACACATTTTAGTAAAAAAAATTGCTTTTAAAACTGTTGAGCCAACACAGAGGAGGAAAAACGGAAAATGACTTTAAGAATCCAGAAAATGACCATCCATGGCTTGAGAAAAATTTACCATGAAATACTGCTTAAATAGGGGGGAAATATTGGAAATAACACTGAAATAGGAGATCCTGAGATACCTACAAGAGGGCTGGGAGATTTATAGAGCTTTGTAGCTTCACATACAACTTTACATTTTCAAAACCTTCTTATTTGCACCTGCAAGATTGACAAGCACACAGGTTAATCTTGGTATTCATATTTGTGTGATGACTGCTTACTTAGCCTAAGCATGGGTCGCTGCAGCTTGGGCTAAAGAGCAAAGCTCTCAAATTGACAGCAGTCCTAATATCCAGTAGAGGAGGTGGGAAATTAAAACGCACTTATAAATGAGTTACATCTGTGCATATACAGAAGGACAGATATTTGTAGGTATCAAATGCACAATCACACAAATAAGTGCCCATTTTGGTGTCCCATTATTTTTTCAATTATTATTATTGTAGTACTTTCTATGCAAACACAAGACTTTCAACTGCAATTTAGGCAGCAAGATTTTAAGAGGGTTTTTTAATGGTTTTATTTTTTCTTTATTTTATTTTCCTAAAGGAGACATGGCATAATGTGGCCAGGTAACCACAACTATTTTGCAAGAAAGAAGGAGACTTTCATTACAGCAAATGTTTATGGGTGAACTATTTTAGTAGTTTTAAAATTGCAAAGACTTTACCTGTTATACAAATTTCTACAATACTTTTATCGTATAGCTGTAGAACTGAACCATCGAATGGGGGAGAAATGACCAATCTAAAAAGGACTATGCAGCTTACAGAAAAGTTTGCTTTATCATGTCAGGTAAGAAAATAAAGAGAACTCTTTGCCAAAAAACCCAAAATGGATTTAATTTGCTTTCATCTGTGAGTAAAGAGGGTGAGCTATTTGAAAATGAATGAGGCATTTTGCTTTGTTTTGTTGTGTTATTTTCATCTTTCAAACACTCCTATTTCATTCCAGCTGAGTTCTAAGTGGCTTTTTGCTGGTTAGTTTAGAGGCAAAAGAAACATGTGATCTAGTTGTATTTAAGAAAATTAATATCCAGACAATTAAGCTTTTTCAGATTGCTATTCAGCTGAACACTAGGGTAGTTGCTTTGCTGTTGTGTTTTTTTCTGCCACCATCAGTAATGCTGTTGAAAGCACTGAAGGGTGAGGAAAAGAAAAATAATCTTGAATAATGGTTCAGCTTTGAAGAGTAATTTAATCATACTTGATAATACTGTGCAGACAAATACTCTTTGATAGGAACTCATTGACCGCAGAGGAAAATAATACAACAAAAATATTTATATTAGATAGCTATGTCTGTATAGCCCATTCTTCTTGTAAGCCAGTAGCACTTCTGAAATCAATAAGATTACTTTTGTGTTTGAATTTAAGTATCTTTGAGACCTTTGCTGGCTAGAAAACTGGAGGAGTCTATATGTACATGCATGTAAATATCTGCATATTCTATATATGCATAATGATAAATAAGACTTATCCTTCAACTTCATAAACTAAATAGCCTGCATGAAAATCTGGTTGACCCTAGTGAGGCCAGGTTATTTCCAAGAAAGAATGGAAAATCAATATACCTGGAGTTAACCAAATCTTTACAACTCTTTCTTTACTTTCTGATTTTCAGAATGCCCAACTGGCTATGAAAGATGTACTGCAGGTCAAAACCACTCACAAAAATGGAAGAGACTAAGGGGACTGCATTCCTGGTTTTGATGTGTATTGGTTTTTTATTTTTTTTTTGTTGTTGTTGTTTTTGGTTTTTTTTTTCTTGACATGTTCACCTTAATCATGTTCACCAACCATGTCAGTCTTGCACTGAGAGTGGAGTACATGGCAGAAGTTACATTGTGTTGGCATGTGAATACAAAGTGCAGACAGTGCACAAGGGTTATGCAGATATCAGTTCTTTGGGATAGTGAACATCTGTCCTGGCATGGTGTCATATAATGGCTATTGACATTTAACTTGCTTACTACATGTCATTTCTGTCTGCAGTATTTCCAGGTTAGAGATGAAAAGGTGTTTGTAGACAGATTTGAGAAAAAGTTTGGGTTGTTGGTTTTTTTTTAATTTCCTGTAAACGTAGTCACGTAGGAGATATTTTTCGGGCAGAGGGGATGACACATTGGGACTACTGCTACCAATTTATACTTTATTGTATGTAAATTATCTGTGAGGATCTGTCCAAATATAAATGAGTTCATCAGCACTCCTAGCTAGAAAGAGGTGGTGGCTTAAACAGAAGTTAAGTGTTAGTGATCATGTGATTTCCTTTCTTCACTGAATTTTCTGTTAGCCTTTGAAAGATCTAGGCATGTGTTAAGATAAAGAAAAAAATCACATTCGGACAACTCTTTAAGATCCCTGTGTTGGAGAAATAATGTGTCATGCATTATTGAAGCTATTGGATTTTTCTCTCTTTTCTACATACATTGCAATCTTGAGGTGCAGTGGTATTACCTGAAGAGCGAAAGACTATTGATGGAAATAAATGACTTTAACTAATTTTGTTCTTTGTCAGCACTGAAAATCATCAATGCAACTCCAAAATACCTCCACTATCTTGAAAATCCTGAAGTCACTGAACAGTTTTCCTGCCTCTCCTTATGTTGACATTAAATATGACTCTTAGTTTTACATTCAAAGGTCTGCACAAATCCTCGCTCTTATCCTTGCTCGAAGGTAGTATTTACTTATGACTAAGCTAAACTCTTTGTGCCATATTGGTGATGTTCAGTTTCCTTAGGATTTCATATTAAAACACTAATTTTTCAATAGAATAAAACAGAATATTTAAAAAAAAAATGAAAGAGGAGGATTTTGGAAAAACATCTCTAGTCAGTCACACAAGTAAATTGGTAGATGTGATATTAGTTCTTCTGCGTGGAAGTTGTTAAAACTCCAAGTGGTGGGTCAGTTGATGTTTTTCTCTTCAGCACAAACTACCTTGAGCATGAATGAACAGCAATGTGTCAGAAGTACTTTTAAGTGTCTGATTTTTAGGAAACAATGTTGCACATTACAATCAACCTTTATACAGAAGTATAGTAAAAAGAAATTCCTGTTTTACAAATTGGATCATTTTCAGACTAAAGGAAGACACAAAATGCTATTTTAGTAGCATTTCCATTTCAGGGATTTTTTTAATTCAAATTTTTGTTATCATCACTATATTCACTAGCATTATCCTTAATTCCTATTGATTGGTTGGGACAAAGCTTTAACCATGACACCAAGCGAGAGTCACAAATTTACAGCACCTGTCTGCCATTTTACTGCACTTTTGCTCTAGTTTTCATTAGTTTGCATTCAGTAATTAGCAAGTAATAGTAAACACTCAAAATATATTATTTTTCTACCTTTTTTTTTTTCATTGTAGAATGAGTGCAAACTTCAAGTCATGCTTACTTTCCAGCATCAGACAGATGTGAAACGTTAAGAACAGAAAGTGCGCTGCAAATGTAGAACTACTTTGGAAGGGAGATTCAGAGAAAATGAAGAGAACTAATCATGCTGGCCTCTCTGTTTCTGTTGTTGCTGATTTTAACTCGTGTAAAATAAAAGATAAACAGATACAGCAAGAAAACAAGCTTAGAACAAATTTCTACTAGAAGTGAAGTCCGTAATTGCATGTTAAAACAGCCTTTTGCAGTCTTCCTGGTGTCAGCTGTTTTTCAAAAAAAACCTCAGGATAACTACTGCCAAAAGAGCAATCCTTGAATGGATAGGCCCAGCAAGATCACAAAAGACCGTACAGTTCAGCCTGATCTGAACCTTGTGATGGCACAAGAGCAAGTCTGAAATAAAACTTTGAAAATAAATGGGAAAGAACAGTCTGTTGTATTAAAGCAGCCGGTTATGTTTTTGTTACTGTCATGGTTTAACCCTGGCCAGCAGCTAAGGACCACACAGCTCTTCGCTCACTCTCCCCCTGCCCTTCCACCACTGCCCCCCGGTGAGAAAACTCATGGCTTGAGATAAGAAGAGCTTAATAATTGAAATAACAATAACAACAACAGTAATAACAATAAAATAATAATATTGTAATGAAAAGGAAAATAACAACAACAACAACAAAATATAAATAAAACCCAAGAAATGAGAAGTGATGTAAGTGAAAACAATTGCTCACCACCAACCAACTGATACCCAACCTGTTCCCGAGCAGTGGCCCACCCCCGGCCAACTCCTGGCAGTTTATATGCTGAGCATGACATCATATAGTATGGAACATCTCTTTGGCCAGTTTGGGTCAACTGTCCTGGCTGTGCCCCCTCCCAGCTTCTTGTGCACCTCCAGCCTTCTTGATGGCAGGGCATGAGAAGCTGAAAAGTCCTTGACTAAGTGCAAGCACTACTTAACAACAACTAAAACATCGGTGTGTTATCAACATTTTTCTCATACTAAATCCAAAACACAGCACTATACCAGCTACTAGGAAGAAAATTAACTCTATCCCCGATGAAATCTGGACAGTAACCGTGAATATTTTTGGTATTGTGCCATGTTCAATTCACCTGCACACCTGGAAACAGAAGGAAAGCATGGCTGATATGTATTTCTTTTTTGAAAAGCTTAAGTATGACCACTATTGCTGTACAGTTACATGGCAGTTTTCCATGTCCAGAAAAAGGACAGCATTTTTATAGAGTCTGACCTAATATAAACCCACTTCCAGCCATTCTATGTTTTTTAATTTTAATTTTAGAAAAACGTAAGGAACTTCGATTCTCATTCATCTGTCTTTCACCTGCATCCTCTTCTCTCAGCTATTTTACACTTCAAAATAAACCCAAGTGAATTTAGTGCAACAATTCCCAAGCATAAATGCTTGGACCCTCATGACAGTTGTCTGACTGATGAAAAGTATTATTGTCTGCTTTTTATGTTTGATGAGTGAAGTACAGAGAGACAAAACTATCTGGCAGTAGTTCTGGATAGCAATAACAGTCTGTGCTCAAATCTGATTTGCAGCAAAAAGACTGTCTTGCAGAAGACACTTTCAAAGAAACACCTTTTATAAAATATTTTTACAACTCAAAATTAGATTAGCTGCTACTTTTAGGAGTAGAGTGAAAGATGAAGAGTGAAGTGGTCTGTGGAGAGTTTCAAAGAAGAAACAGAGAGTTTGTAAAGTGATGACACTGTATTTTAGGAATCCATTGTAATTCTGATTTTAGTTCTGAGTTTGTGACTAGAGCATGAGTGCCGTTTTCACACAAATGTTGAACTATGAAATTGGTACTGCAGTTACTATCATGTCTTCCTCTACCTATTTGCTGTTCCACTGCAAAGAGAAGCATTTCAGATATAAGAAGTCAGGGAGAACAGGAAGAAGGAAAATGTAGCTCCTTTGAATTTATGTGTATACCACAGGTTTCCTTCAACTTAGTCAACACAAATATACTCAGTCCACTGAGAAAGTTAGAGGATGAAAGTTGCTTACTTGTGGAGGGATTAGGTGAGTCAAATCTGGTTTGACATTGTTTGATTTAATTTTGCTTTCCTGGGCATGAAAACAAAGATTTGTTTGTTTTTCAGCAGTGCATACATTGGGTATTTCATATTATTAAAACATTTCCAACCCATTTATGTTTGAATGATGAAAAATGACAGGGGTGTAATACGACCAAGGCAGACCACAAACAACATCATTTTTCTACTTTGACTGGGCTTCAGTTATCACTAATTTGTGTTTAAAAAATCCGGCCATGCTATGACCACATTATAAATGTACTCTTTGATGATGATTTTATTATATGAACTTTAGAAAAGCTGTTCGCATTGCTCCCCACTCTGCACCCCCACTCCTTTTCTAATGGAAAAGGGAAAACTGACAAATGATACCAGCCTCCTGCCTGTGTCTATGCTAGGAAACAGAGCTTAAAAACCCAAAAGATCAACTTCAGACTTTTTTTTTTTTTTTTTTTTTTGTAGATATTTTCTTAATCGGGAGATTCATCCTCAACACAACACAAAAGACTACAGCAGGATTTTTGACCTAATGGCTGCACAAGAGGCAGAAAAGAGGTAGTGAAGACAGAGAAAGGGATTTTTACTGGAGAAACTTGTCCCTGGAAAATGTATTCTGGTATGGCAGCTCTTTCTAGATATGCAACACGTTAGTAAAAAGGGAGATGAAAAATTACCCTTCTGGCTTGTGCAAAGGGGCAGAGCAATGAATTATTCAGTCCTCAGCTGGTGAGCCCAGCTGGGTCACTGGGTTTTAAAGGGATGTTCACTGCACTTCAGAGTACAAGGCTTCTGTGCGCTTGCCCATCACTTTAGATGCAAAGGTGCAAGAAGATCCTTCTACTTGTCTTCAGTTTTAATATCCATGTTTAGTCACAGTCCTGCCTCCTGGTGAAATATCTAAATCCACTGGTAACAAAACAGTATTGCTGAAAATTTTTATTCCACTTTTATTTTACAGACTCTGATTTTTTTGCTTTCTGCTTGCAATTTCACACTCATATTTTTATTTAATATTTTAAACATAATATATATTTGAAATTTGGCATGATTAATACACGTTGATTCTTTCCCATAAGCTGAGTGCATTGCTGTAAAACCAGATATGAGCACTATTCCTGTCTTGGAAAGCTTACACTTTAATTATAGATAAAATCCCACAAGGAGAAAGAAGTAGATAAAAATTTCCACAGATACATAACTGATACCATTTCATAGTTTATGACTTAGAATCAGCCTGTTGAAGAGGCTAGCCTCAACTCCAGGAACTAAGACCTCATAATTAGGATGTCCATTTCAGTCCTTTATTCTGTCTGGTGTGCTTTGGTTAATGGTACCAAATACCTTCTTCAAGTTGGGCCAACAATTCCTTCTGATCTTTGCCAAGTAGGCAGCAGTCAGAAACAAGGGTAAAGCATTAGGCATACTGCAATGATGTAGGTAAACTTTCTGTCACTGCAAAACTCGTCGTTGACTTTTGAATTTAGTATTCTGAAAGAGAGGAATTAATAATTATGTCTCGGGGCAACTTAAAATATTACATGTAGGGTTTTAGATGGAATTAGTAAATAAAAGGAAAAATATAAATGTTCTGAATGAACTTGTTTTATTCACAGAAAAAATAACTTCTGCATCCTTCTCTCAAGCTATTTAGTAATAATCTTGAAATATTTTTCTTCAGTAGTTGATTTTTAAGACAAATCGATTTCTGATTTTCAGTCTTTAACTAAAGAACTTGAGGAAATTGACTAGATTGTTAAATCAAACAATGGAATTGTCTTATTCTTCTGTTATTTTGTAGAAATAAAGTTGAAGCTGCCTTCTTGAAAAGTATACATCAGAATAGGAAAATATGGGGAAAAAATATACAAGAAAAGCATTGGCTCTTTTTCCCAGGACTTTTCACAACAATATGACCCCCCAGCTGATTGCTTCAAAAAGCAAAAAAAATCCACTTAATTTATGAGAGCAAATAGGTGTTATTATAATTAAAGTAAAAAGAATGAACTGATTTGGACTTTCCTGAAATTCAAAGTGTATATAATAATATGAAAATATAGATAAGCCAATGTTTTTGACTACCATGGGGTATGTGTGTGTATGTACTGTATAACGGATTTTCATTATTATTCTATCCTAGGGAATGGAAATCCTTGAATTTATTCCCCATATTATAAATTCCATGGCTTCAGACCTAGAAGACATCTTTTCTGTTATTAGCATAAAATCCTACCTGCATAGAAATCTTCAAGAAAGTTGTCATTGTCTTAAACTCTTTGAAGATGTATGCATTACACAATGAAGAAAATGTAATCTGGATGAGGATATCAGGAAATTTTTTTTCCTAGTGGTAGTGGACCCTTGAGATAAATGGTAGTGGTGGTTCTGTGTGTTTGTATAAAGTTATGCCTGAAGAACTATTTTTATATTTTTAGAATCCATTTTGATGAGCAGCTTATCTGTCAGACTCATCCATCAAACAATACTCAAGCAAACTATCAGTATGCAGACTCTAGTTATACAGACTATGCTTCTGTATAGATGTAGGAATCATATAAATATTCACATAAATCATATAAATAAAATGCATTATTTAGGCAGTTGTGGAAATGCATAACTGTATGTTTGAAAGTTTAGTGCTAAGTACTCTATTTACCTGTTCACCTTTTCCTTAAGGTAACAGTGTGTATGTATCTAATAAATATTTGCAGGTGAACAGAAAATTATTTTAACATTTCCTGCTTAAGTGTGATTTTTTTACTTAGTAGCGTAGAAAAACACTACACACTGCAAACAGTGTAAAAGCCTACAATGTTGGCTTTTTCCTTTCAAGTTCCTATGGACTTGCAACAAATTTAAAAAAGAGCATTAATTGTCAACATGAACATATTCTTTTTTGTTTTCTTTGTTTTTGTATCAGCTGAAATGGTATTCAATTACACAAGAACATAAATTTCAACACTAGTGAAGCTGATTAAAACCTATTCAGTCACACTGCAGTGTGATCAAATTTGGTTTGAAAGGTCAGGCTGAAATAGCTTCCTATTCCCCCATATGATGTTTATAATGTCTTAGATTAAATCCATCTGAGAGAGATTTTGCTTAGACAGAATGACATGTGTATGGAATGAAAAGGGTGATAGATTTGTTGTTATGAGAAAATGCAAAGAAAAGGCTTTGTGAGAAGGAGAAAAGAGTTTGGAGGATGATGGTCTCCTCCAAGATGTCCAGAGCAGATGTAAGGGGAAAAAAGCTGAGGTACTGGGGAGGGGGGGAAGGGGGAAACAGAGGAGGGATAGAAAGGACAGAATTAAAGACAGCTGGTCAGACCAGTTAGTTGCAATGTGCCAGAGTTTTAATTTTGTGTTTTGTGTTTGTGTTCCTTCCCTTTTTCTTCAAAATAATCAGTTTTCCTTTGTAGCTGTATTCGTGAGTATTCTACCATTTCTCCCTCTGTCTTTATTCTACTTCTGCAGTTTTTATGCCTTTAGGTAGAAAACTTTATCATTTTGAGAGGAAAAAGAATTGAGCCATGTACCATATTCTTCCTGCCTAAACAAGAAGCTCCTGGAAATTTAAGTTCTTCAGGGTTTTGTATTGGACCTTTCTCTGATCACTATTACTGGGAACATATTTTGATTTAGTAAGAAATATTACTCTAGCAGTTTAGCCATTAAGGACAGGAAAGGCATCTTTCTCTCCCTTTTCTTCTGTGCAAGTATTTTTCAGTATTTTTCCATGGTTTTATCTGCATTTGTCAGTTATTTGTGTTATTTATGTAATGGTTCATTGCTATACCCAAATCAATTATTAGCTCCTCTCTCCTCTCTCCTCTCTCCTCTCTCCTCTCTCCTTCTCTCCTCTCTCCTTCTCTCCTCTCTCTTCTCTCTCTCCTCTCTCCTCTCTCCTCTCTCCTCTCTTCTTTCTCTTCTCTCTTCTCTCTTCTTTCTCTTCTCTCTTCTTTCTCTTCTCTCTTCTCTCTTCTCTCTTCTTTCTCTTCTCTTCTCTTTTCATCAAATATTACACAGCTAATTCTTAAATAATGAATATTTCTTATACCATCATACCTGTTGTCCGTGGTAAAATTTTTAACTTTAGCCACCATTATGTTCTCCAGTATATATTGACCAGAAACTACAGGCAGTATGATGGTGAGATGTTTCAGTTTTTGTGTTTGCATGTCACTTTTGTAATTAAGCATTAGTAAATTCACTTTTAGAAGTAGGATGAGGAGTGCTCTCCATAAGCTATACGGATCAATTACCCTCAATGCCTGTCTTGGAGGGACTCTTAAATGTCAGAGAAGTCTGTTAGCAACAGCTGAGTTGATCCACAGGACTCCTCTGCTTTGCCAGTAGCTTAATCCCCTGTGCAAAGTCTTTATCTGGATTTGTGTGGGAGACCAGTATTTAGCATTCAGTAAGTAGGCAAGACTGTTCTCCTACAGCGATGACCTCCCTGACCTACCAGAGCATACCAAAAATTACACTGATCCATTAGAAAGATTAGGACAAAGACAATAATAGCTTCTGTGATTTATCTTTCTGTTTTTATGAAAAGTTCACAAGTTTGCCAAAAATGACAGACAGGAATAGATAATCTCTGCTTTTTATCACCCAGATCAGACAGACTTAATGTTACCAATGAAAAGACAAATGCCATGCTTCTATTTGTGGAGGCCGAACAAAGAATAGATCATTTTTTTTCCCCTAGGAAACATCAAGTTAAAATTCTTTACTTTGAGGACCAGAGTAATAATTCAAGTGACATTTGGCAAGGTGAAATGAGTAGACAATTATTATTACTAATGTACATTTGTCTCAATATTTGACACAGCCAAGGTCAGAGAGCATTGACCATTTCCTCTACAAGACTATTCTTCTGACACTCTGAATGTCAGAGTATGTGACATTCAGTGAAATTTCTAGTCACACAAGGGAATTTGTAGGTGATATTAACAACAAATGTAGATGAAGCTTTTTTTTTTTTTTTTTTGTGCTGGGAATTTATCCATCCTTTTCTTCTCCCAAATCAATGGAGTCTGATTATAGAATTAACTGCTGCAATCATGACATATTTTGTGAAGGTCATGGTTGGAGAGTTAGAAACAGCAAAGCTGCGCAAATAATGTGTTAATAAGAGGTGAAATGGCAAAGTTGTGTTTTATCCCCTGTCAGCAAAGAGGTTAAAAAAAAAAAAAAAAAAAAGAAGAAAATGTTTGTTTGGGTTTTGTTTTTGTTTTTGGGTTTTTTTTGCTGCAGAACTATGAATTTGCAAGCAATTGAAGCTCACTGGGGTGCATCACACTGTATAATAGGAGGACAGAGGAAGAAAAAGTTAATATTTACCTTGCAGTTTCACGTAGTTACAATCTGATTCTTGTCTGGAATATGTGGGAACAAGGAAATATTGTTTTGTGGTCATTTTCTAATTATTATATAGAAATAATCTTCCAGATTCTGTCCAAGAACAATGTATTATTCTATTGCTATTTCTTTCAAATGTACTAACCTATAGTTATTCAACAAAATAATTTGTTTTAGTATATTTCTCTGTTGTGTTTTGAATATTATCAAATGGGAGACTCCACAATCTCTCTGGGCAACCTGTTCCAGTGTTTGACCACCCTCACTGTAAAAAAGGGTTTGTGTCATGTTTAGATCAAATTTCGCATGTGTTAATTTGTACCCATTGCCTCTTATTCTGTCAGTGGTCAGAGAAGAGTCTGGCTCCCTCATCTTTATTCCCTCTAACGAAGTATTTATACACATTGATAAGATCCACTCTGAGACTTCTCCAGGTCGAGATGTCTCACCTCTAAATATTTCATCATATGAAAGATCTCCCTGTCCCTTGTCATCTTTGTTGTCCTTTGCTAGACTTTCTCAAGTAAGTCCGTATATTCTTGTACTGGGGAGCCTGGAACAGGACCCAGCACTCCTGATGTGTCTCACCAGCACTGAGGAGAACAGGAAGGAACAACTGTGCTGGCAATGTTCTTCCTAATGGATCTCAGAATGCTGTTGGACTTCTTTTGGCAAGAGCATATTGCTGACTCATGCTCAACTCGTTCACCAGGATACTCAGCTCCTTCTCTGCATAGTTGCTTTCTAGCTGCATGGCCCCCAACATGCACTGGTGCCTGAGGGTACTCCTCTGTAGATGCAGGACTTTGCCCTTCCCTTTATTGAACTTCAGGAGGTTCCCTTCTGCCCACTGCTCCGGCCTGTCCAAGTCTCTCTGAATGTCAGGACACCTGTTTTCCATGGCTTAGGCCCTAACTGATCAAGATCTGTAGTTCTGACAGTGATTAAGATGGATCAATATCTGAATTCTCTTTTTCCAGCTTGGTATTGGACACCTACTTGAAGAAAAAGTAGAAACATCAGGGGAAATACCTTATATCTCAATTAATAGTGAGAGAACCACAAGAGAAAGGCATATACTGGCAGATTAGAAAACTTGAAGACATTCTAAATATTATTCTTGTAAAAGAAAAAAATAGCATTACAATCTTTCATATGCATATTTCACTGTATTGGTGTTTCTTCTTTGCCAGAAAAAAAACCCAACCCACTAGTAGATAAAACTAGCTTACCAGGCAATTGCATTTGTTCTTGCACAAAAACTGATGTAGTTGCCCACCATAACTTCAGGTAATCCTATGTTAAAATTTTACCTTTTTGGCTTGTCTTGCCCCAGTTTACCCATTTTTTGGAATGCAGATAATGGGATGTGAATAATTGCATGAAGCATTCTGAGACGAGTAAGTTAAAGGGAAAAAAAAACCCAACCTCTGAGTAACATTCTGTCATCTTTACCCAATTATTCTCTACTGACCTCATAAAAGCGCATCTTGTGCATCATTGAGCTTGTTTGTTTGAGGAAGAAGCAATAAGAACTGGTAAGAATGCCAGATTCTCAATATGGGTTTTAAGAGAAAATACAGAGATTAAAACACTAATGAATTCTCTGATGATTCCACCATGCACTTTCTATTTATTTAATCTTACATAGCCAAGAAAATTGACAGAAGCAGTAACCCAAAGATACCTTTGTATAAACTAGACCTCCTGAATAAGACTTCCATTATAAATTTTCACTCACAACACCATAAACAACATGAACACACACTGTACATTACACAGAATTGGTTTTCAATCTCTTATGCCCCTTAGTACTTTGTATAGGAACAAATCCTCACTGTAGAAAACTCACGTAAAACTTTTAGCTTTCAAAGGTCAGACCAATTTCTCACTTATGTGGCCAAAATGATTCTGAATTATTTTATACTATAGAAATAATTTGTTTTTATTTTATTATGGCAGTACTTTAAAACAAGAAAGAAAGAGCAGCAGAGGAATAGACTTGATACCAGACCCATTTGTCATAAATCAGAGGAGTTGCATGTACATCGAAAGACTGAACATAAAAAATCATGAGGTACATGACTTTTTGCCCTTTTTCTGAGTCCTTGATCTTGAAGAAAAAGTAATAAGTCTGTATTTGTCTGGTCTGTTACTCACAGTACCAGAAACCAAAGAGCCAAACCACCTCCCACAAGACACCTTTAATCCATTTGAGACATACACAGTGGGTGACTTCTGTCTGTACAAACAAAGGAAGAAGAAAGGTCTATTTACAGCACTAACTGTTCTCATGAATCCAGTTTTCAATCACTCAATTCACACTACAGGAACCAGAATTTTTGTACCCTAACAACAATTCTGCAGAATTTCATAAGGCTTTTTTGTTCAGACCCTGCTAACTTTCAAATTCACAAGCTCATTCAATCGGAAAGACTTCTTTCTGCCCTATGACTGAATGTGTTCTTGATCAGAAATGAGCAATCACTGAAAGCATCATACAAAATCTTTTCAGGGTGGATGTACTTCAGTTTGGCCAATGGACCATGCTGTAGCACCACTTTTATATCTTGAAACCTTTATGACTGCTGCTAGAGAAATCAGAGCTGCAAGGCTCTCTCGTGTTAAGTTAAGCTAAAACATCCATCCCTAGTAAAGGAAAAGGATGGGGGGAAGCAAGCCCTAGCTAGGTCCTACCACAGGAACAGTTTCACATCCTTTGCAATTGGCTGACATTTACTAATCATTTCTCCACTCTGGTTCCTAGTGTTACCAGGAGTAGCACAAACATGCCAAGGCTCAAGAAAACACAGAATGGAATATTATTCTGTGTCTCACAACATTATGGTCCTTCTTTTTCTGTACGTGTGATGGATTACCCAGGGATTTGGGTTTTTTCTGCTTTTTAGTATAAAGACACACCATTCTGCAGTGTGGACTGCCCTGTGGTGTCCCCAGTTGGTCTAACAGAGACGTACATGCCCTCCCTTAGTGGGTTTAGTGGCCAATCCTGGACAACTGGAATGTGCAGGCAACCTGACTGCAAACTGACTACCTTTGGAAACAGTCTGAACACGAGATAAACTACAGGATTCTCAAATTCATGCTGAGAAGCTGATTCAAGAAAAATAAAACTCCTTTTCTGATAGTAAAATTCAGTGTAGAAAAAAACAATGTAACAACTCACATTTCAAAAATGGGCACCTGAATTTCATGCCCTAAACTTTTAATTTAATAAAGAATATTTAAAAAAATATTTAACAGGGTCACCACAGGAAAATAAGCAGCAATCTCTTCTGAAGTTAGAATGTACAAAATGAACAATTTCAAGGAGATTACATTTTTCTGACATTGCAAGTACATTTCTAATACACATAGGCCATTAGGAAGGCATTAGTTCTAAGCAAATATTTATTTCTGATTTAAACTGGGCCACACTGAGTGTGAGCAATTTATATGCCAAGAAAAGTAAACATGCTCAATATCTCTTTTAAAACTATACTTCACAATATACTATCTATGGAAAAATGAGAAACACTTTCAGTAACAATTATAAGCATGAAATAACCCATAGTTACTATACTGTATTTTTTTAAAATTAGGGTTATTATCTTGCTTATTTTCAGAGTTGATACAGTTCAATATTGGTTTTTGTTAAACATCATAATCCCGTCTGAAGAATTTGAATATGGCAATTCAAGGTAGACAGCCTTATTCAGTGGTAAACAGCACGTTCAT
Source organism: Fratercula arctica (assembly GCA_947846985.1). Taxonomy (NCBI): domain Eukaryota; kingdom Metazoa; phylum Chordata; class Aves; order Charadriiformes; family Alcidae; genus Fratercula; species Fratercula arctica. Next base: position 91,458,464 of record CANTUZ010000002.1, on the reverse strand, counting down.
TTTCTGTTCCTCAATGAGTAGTTTCAGAATCATTACGTTGTTCAATTCCCAAATGTAAAAACTTTTTGTGGAATGTTACAGCATCACCAATTATGATTCAGCAGCCTGATATAACTGAGTATGTTCTCCCAGCATTTACACAATTAAACACGTGACTCTTGCTGATGCTGGTTGAAAAATCAATGGATGATTAATATTATGGAAATGCCAACAACAGACTGAGAGGGTTGAAAATGAATTTCTGACAGTGGGGAATACTCCAGGAAAATATAATAGTGAAAAATGAACAAAAATAGCAGTTATTCTCGTTGAATTTTATTGACTATCAGGAACGAAGGTTTACACACTGACTAAGGAAAAAGAGACAATCTACAGTGTGTCATAAGAAAATAACAGCCGTAAGAAAAAAGCTTTTAGAAATGCAGGAAATAAACTTATTTATGTAGTATTCATCTGGAATAACTCCAGCCATAGCTCAGAGGAAGAAGTATGATTTTTAGGTAAGAAAATAACATTTAAAATGTCTCATCACATGTAGTAAAGTTACAGCTTTTATGCATCTTTGTAAGACACAAAAATGTCCATGTATTGATAAAAGGATTTGGGTGTTGTTTTTCTATCCACAATGCACCTATAAATTGATTCTGGAAAACCTGTTAGTTTTTTTTATTTTCACTTGTACTTGAACTTCCTTGGATTTGCATATTCTCCTCAAAACCACTTTGACTTAGTGGAAGTAGAAAAAAATCTTGTGGAGATATTAAAAAAAAAAAAAAGTCATTGCTTTTCCCTCTTTCATATCTGAGTAAAGCATTTCTTAAACTTTCAAATAATTAGATACCAGCTCTCTAGGGTCATCCAGGAACACGTTTTCAAGTGGTAGAAATTCTCATAGCTTGACTCAAGTAAACTTGCAAGAGCTGAAAATTTGTGCTGAAGTATAAAATATAATCAAAATATGGCAATATCAACCACATAGGCCAATTGTGCACTGCAAACTTGATAAAGTATCCTTATAAATTTTTCCATAAGTAATTACTGATACCTTTCTAGAGAAGACTCAAAATGTTTTACAGCAACCTATGTCAATTGCTGGTGGTAGGAATAAAAAGACAGTCCAGAGGGAAGCCAAAAAACTGTGTGCTGTATCCTTATCCTCTTTACAGCTTTATTCCTGATTATTAGGACAACTTTAGGGTTTCTTTCACAATCAGCATGGCCTGACAACTTCTTATGAGAGAGACCTACTGTGCAGAGTTGGCGTATTCCTAAATACACTGTCAGGAGTGAAGTGAAAGCTGGCTGGAACTGGTGGGAGTTACAGGTCCCTTGTCAAAATGAGTTAAACTTCCTTATGAAATACAGATATGTAAAACAGAAGAAAACCTTGGCCAAAATCAAGCCCTGTAGAAGGCAGGACTGGAAGTGTGAGCCCCACATTCTGCAGGACTTTTCTTAGAGGATGGTTGCAGATACAAAGGGTTTGACGGTCTCCAAGGCAGTTGCATATGCCAAAGAGAACAGAGCCATTCCAGACACAATGGAGAAGGCAGCACCAGCACCAGCCAGAGAAGCATGTGCTCTATTATGACCTCATGAGGAGAACACAGGGAGCTTCTAAGGTAAAGTGGTAGCTGGAAGCAACTTTGAGCAAAGAAGGTTTTTTGTCCCTCATAGTTCAGGGAAGCTATGCTTTATGTACTTCCTTTAAAGCAAAACATCACATTAAAAAAATCTCATTGAACACACAACAGTAATAAATGTAAAGAGATAATGTATTTGAACGAAGAGTTATGCTACTTTTTCTTTATTGCAAGTATTGCAAAGCAATAATTTCTTCATATACCATATCTATAACACACAGTTGAAGAAAGGGTTCATAAACTGAAATGCCTAACAGGTAACAGCATTAGACAAAAACTAAACTCCTCTGGGCTTTTAATGCAATACCTTGAGGTTGAAAAGATGTCTTTAATTTAGTATTCTCCACTTGAAATATAGCTGAATTTGCTAATAAAACTGTCTTTCCCTCATTAATAACCTTAGGAAACACTTCTATCTAACAAAGAAACCATACAATTGTATAGTTCTCTCTTGACACTGTGGGCACAGCTATCCCTGCTTGGAACCAGCTGTGGTGGCTAAGACACCTTTACTCACTCTGGTGTCATGTTCATAAACAGAGAGCATCTATCGACTTCTGCAAATAAAGAGGAATCTCCTCTTGTATTTGGAGGTGGTTCATTTCCAAAAGAGGTAGGCACTCTTCCGATCATCTCCCTGAAACAGATGTTGAGTTAATCAAATGATTTAAAAAGTGTTAGCAGCTGAGGTTGAAATGCCTGTTCATGTTATGAAATGTCATGGTATGCATTTGGTGCCTAGAAGTGTCACAGGAGCAGTTATAATAATTTATTTCTCAGGTAGCACTTCCAACAAATACTGTTGGTGGATAATGTTAATCCTCATAGAAAAAAAGGCAATAAAGACACTAGCAAAGACACATACTTCATAAAATCTGTCTGCTCAATCAATTGAATTTAGTTATAAAAATGTAAAACCATAGTAACCATTTTTAATGTGCTTTATCTGATATAATGCAATATTACTTCAAGCAAAAGAACTTTTAGTCATACTTGTTCAAAGAAGATATGTTATTTTCCCCCTACAACTTGCCTCCAAAACCAAATCCTTTATTTCTGTTTTTCAGATTTCTGTTTAGTTGTCTATGTACTTGACAAAACTCATTTTCTTCATGTTGCAGTATGGACATTGTCATTTCATGAACATATATGGATATAACTTATTAGTTGATATAAGTGAACCAAGTGTACATTTGTACTGTATTCAGAACAAATAATATGAAAGATAACATTAATCCAAGAAGAGGACATAATATTTGATTCCATTTTCTCTCACAGTACCTGAACTGTGGTTGCATTGCAACACATTTTTCTTCATTTCATTGTACATAACTCAGTTTACTCTCTAAAGATCAAAATATCTGCTAGGAGCAGTACAGAAATTCAAACAGGCAAGTAGCCACAGTAGTCTTTTAAGCTGTATTTCAAACAAAATCCTAAACAAACCAAACAAATTAAAAAAAAAAAAAAAAAAAAAACCAAACAAAACCCAACCTCTATGTTTCCCTACATCTCTTTTATTGCTCTCTCCTTCTACAGTTCTGAAATTGCCTTATGAAAGAGATCAATATCATTTTCTCTTCTCTTTCTTTGAAAAGGGCTCTGTGGCAAGCTCAGATGACACAAACTCTCTTGAAGTTTTTGACTGTTTAAGCCAGTTACCCAAAGATTCTTGTTCTGAGGCGTGCTCCCTGGAATTGTCTCTTGCTGACAGCCTTGTTTATTTCTCCAAACCCCGGTTATATTTTGCCTCCAAAAAACATTATTCAAACTCCTTGAACTGTTCTCTTCCCTTTGCATGTCGTCCAGGCTTTCATTTGTTTTTCTTGTCTTTTCGTAACCTCTGCCTTTAATGTTCCTCATACCAGCAGTAAAGAGTGAAGGTGAAGGATGATGTCTGAATTAATGGCAACTTGAAGATTATTCCTTAAGAATGCTGTGAAAAAGACTTGCTCAAGGGATGAAATACAGAACCTGGAAGATGGATTTAAGTGACAGGCTCCAGCTTTTATGGAGAATGATGGTTTCCCTAGCCTTTCATATAATGAAAAGGTTTTTTGTTTGTTTGTTTGTTTTTTTGGTTTTTTTTGTTTTGTTTTTTTTTTTTTTTTTTTTTTTTTTGTGGAAAAACTGTTAAAAACAAAGGACATGTAAGCTTCAGATATCTTCTTAATTGAGCTATGCAGTCCAGACAGTTACTGAGATTCTCTGAATGCAGTTAATATGCTGAAAAAGGTGTCAGATTCCTTTAGGTCTATGATTAAAGGTCTGTTTACCCTCTTTTTTCTAAAAATCCAAATGCTAAACCTTACTGAACAATATCCCACTGTGGTTTCATTTGGATGGGTCTGTAATCAAGTTTACATGGTTATTTAATAACTAGTATAAATTTCAAAATTTTTATGTCTATTTGTTCTTTTTTGTCTATTTGAAAAATGACTTTCTGTGCCTTGAAATACTAGTAGGATGAAACAACGCATTAAAAAAAGAGGTGTAGGTCTCTCTGATAGGAAGGAAGAGAGCCAAGGAGCGCAGAAAAATCTGCCTCCATATGTTGCTCTGACAGTGACAAGATCCTGGTACCTCTTTGCACTTGTTTCCCTCCATCTTCATTCCAAGACAGTGTGAACTTCTCTGCTGAATGTTGCAATTGTCACTACAAAACCATTGGTAACGGCCAGCAGAAACAATTATGACTATAGGAACCCATCTACTGGCAGTTGCAATGTTATTTACAGTACATTACAATTTAATTAAACATCTGCTTGCATTTATCCCTAAACAAAAGGACTGTCAATGTTGTGTCCTGAGAAAATTAAATATGAATGCAGCAATGAAAAGAGACTCCGTGCCATCGTCATATTAAAAATATGTGCAAACTGACTCTGTTTAAATAAACTTTTAGCACTGGCTTATCACATACCTTGAGTCTCTTATGGGAAGAGATCATGTAGCCATAACAACTGACACTTGGGGAAGATTAACACGGAAGACAATTTAATATCTAAATCCTAAAATGGGAGAAATTCTTTCATATCTTTAACAAGGAATTTTATTGTATATTAAACTGTCAAAAGGGATCATATTTTGACATTACGATTTTGATAATGCTATAGCTCCAATCAGTGTACTAAACTTTCTGGAATACACCTACACTTTGACAAACTACTGAGAGTAAAGACATTATGATTCATTGATTACTATTGGATTTTGTGAAAGCATAATATGGCACAGGAATGATTATTTTTATATGCCATGCATTCACTGGTGTCATGGTTCGGGCTGGGTTGGCCAATGACAAGACAACAGATGATCTCCCCTACCTCTTGCTGCAAGGAGAGGAAGAAAAGACATAAAGAGATTTATGGGTTTAGAAAAAAAATAAACTAACTTAATGAAATATTAAGAATAAAATAAAAAGGGAAATAATGAAAAAGATACAAAATATGCAAATATATACAAAAACATATAAAGCTCCCAGGGAGATGTCACCAGCACACACTGGGGAAGTTCCCAACTGAACTCAGTGACAAATGGGAACTGGATTCCAGATAACAGACAGGGTCCTTCTCAGACATCAGTCATTGAAGAAAGAGAGCCATTGAAGAAGAAGAAGAAACATTGAAGAAGAAGGAGGAACCCAGAACCCTTGGTCCCTCAGCTTTTATACTGAGCATGGCAGATGGGATGTAATACCCTGTTGGTCAGTTTGGGTCACCTGTCCACTCCTCCCCACAGGTGCGACCCCTCCATGGGGTAAACAACCCAGTCAGTGACCCTGGTTGCCACAGCAACATGTATAAGCAAAAGCCTCTCTCCCTGAACAGCAAGTTGGCTCTGCTTCACCCCAAACCAGGATAACTGGTAATCTCAAGACAGTTGTGTTTGAAAGTAAGTTTTGGGTAGTGAAGTTTGCAGTTATTAAAAAGTAATTATATGCTATAATCAGAAGTGATTGTTCTCAAATTTTTTGTTCTAAAAAAAAAAAGGTAGAAATTGGGTAATACTGTATGTGACAAAAAAAGCTTTTGTCTTTTTAATAGTATTATGCCCCCTGAATAGAGATCTATGTCTGCAAATGTATATGTGTGTGCACATGTGTGTGTGCTTGTTTAAATATAAAACATTTCAGCTATTCATTTAAATTAGCCAAGAAATTTCTGGTTTGGAAAGATTTTTTCAGAACAAGGCAATCCTTTTACAGGTATTTGGAATGTATTTGTCTTGTTGGTCAGGCAGGCAGGCAGCAGAAAGGAACTCACCTGAGCATGGAGGCACATCTAAGGACAGACAACTGCAGCAAGAACAGCAGAGGACCATGGCATATATGAATACTTTGCCAGCCAGTACTCAGCTTTGCTTTATGGAATCATGACAATGAGCTGCTTTTCACCAAGGATGTTTTAAAATTTACAAGTATGATTTCAGCTGAATTCCTAACTTACGTTTAATGAGGTCTTCAGCATATTTGACCCATGTCTTGGTTTCAGGTGGTGAGCGCTGCATCATGAACTAGCTTCTTCTGGCTAGCAAGGTCTTTATTTTATTACAGGCTAGGAAGTTTTGCAGACTGATAAGAAGGATTCATATTCAGGAAACATTTGAAACTCTCCAGAATCAGAAGACTCTAGGGAAGATTGCAGATAGCCCATCACCACACATCACCTGGTTTGGGTGCCAGGTAGTCTTAATTTAAGCATGCTACTGGGGGCGGTGGGGAGGGAGGTAGGAAAATAATTTGCATTTATACAAGCATTTTTTCTTCCTTTTTCATGAAGACATATCATAGTTCTCAAGAGAATACATTACAGTATTGGAATTGTAATCTAAGCAGAGAGAAATGTTTCTGATAAATTAAAAAATTCCAAAGTAAAAGCAAGAACGTTTGGTGTATATTAAAGCTGAAGAGGAAATTCAAACTGTAACTGGGGGATGACTCCAACATGTGGTTGAGGCGCTTGTCATAGACAGAGTGATACACTTCACTCATAAGAAAGAAATGGCAATATATCTATTGACATAAAACAGTGATTTAACAAAATTTGATAGTAAATGTGACAGCTGTTTAACAAGATTCGATGGCGAGGTACACTTGGTTATTTACTGCATGGGGGACTGGATCAGAAAAAACTTCCAGGGAGATCCTCCTGTTAAGTCATGAGATTCAGGAAGGACCCCCTTACTTTCTAAACTCCTCCTCAGAGAGTTGGTGTGGCTGGATCCAGTTCTAGTCCTGGACTTGGTCAATGGTTTATGTTTAAAGGATTATATGTGCCAAATCAATCCTTTATATCACTTAGCTAAGATTTCAAAGTTTATCAAGCTCTTAGTCACTTACCGAGGATCTGTTGCAGCAAGGAATCTCTCAACCTTAAGCAGTAACCTTGAGGAGCCATCCCTACTATAGGGGAGATCCTGGTGCGCCGCCTGCTGCTGTGCAGGAGAGCTCAAAGGGCTCTTGGGCTACTTATGGGGTAAGATGATTGTCTCATAGTCATATTTACATAATGATTGTAGATATTAGTTTCTTGCAAATTTGGCTTGAGTCAGGCATTGACCAGCACTGTGATCAGGTGAGTGCATTGCCATAAATTAGCCCTTGGCTATTGTGCTATCTGTCTCCCCAAAATCCACTTTGATCAGATGCATCCATCATGACTGTCATTGGCGGTTATTGCTCGAGCAGGGTTACAGGAAAAAGTCAGGTTGGGGATGGGGGGGAGCACACCATCACAGCACTCCATGACAATGCTGACATGATTGGTGCTGGTGCAAGGGTATGTAAGGAACTGTCTTTTGATGCATCTTTGCAGACTCCTTGTAGAATCTGTCCAATGCATTGTTCATTAATTTATAGATATATATATATATTTAAGGAGAAACGTGTTTAATTTGCCTTAAGGAGTACAATGAAAAGCCCCCAACAAAGACATCAAGTCTTGTTATAATACCAGACAGTTCTGCTTGCATCTTTTTGATGGCTCTTATTTAATTAGATACCTTTTTCGATTTTAGTAAGGGAGATCAGAGTGGATAATCCAGCAGAATGTGCCACAGATTTTCTAAGGATTATCCTATCCAGTGACATAGACATCACTGAAAGTTTTTTGAGCCCCAAGAGGTCTGGGTTAAATATTTCTGGAAGCTAAAGAGCTGAAGAGTCTGTGCTGCCTCTACTGGCCATTTGATTAGAGTGGCAGAAAGGATACATGGGTAAAACAGAACATTTTTGACTAACAGGAAACATGAGAAAAAAAGGTAGATGAACAAATCTGTAGCTTATTTCTACACCGAAACGGTTATCAAACACTCTTAACAACCTGCCCAGGGAAGTGGTGGAATCACCATCCCTATTTAAAAGATGGGTAGACGGAGTGCTTAGTAACATGGCTTAGTGATGGTTTTTGTCAGTGCTAGGTTGACGGTTGGACTCGATCTGAAAGGTCCCTTCCAACCTAGAAAATTCTGTGATTCTATGATTCACTTCTGAGATCAACAGAAGTAAGAGCAACAAGAATTGTCATGGATAACTTTTTTATTAATTGCTTCTTTTTAAAATTATTTTACTATTTTTTTGCTAATTACTTCTTCATCTAATCAAAACACTCAAAGATTTTGATCTCCCACCCCAAACTATCTAATTTTGTTCACATTTGACAATTGTGTCCATTGGTTACAAGTGTGTTGTACTGGGTAACATCATACCTAGATCATCTTATAGCTGGGTAAACCTTGCCAGCATGTTTTACACATGCCTGAGTACATTGGAAGAACCTAGCTTGACTTTACTGGTGACTTTACAAGGCACAAGGTGATGCTGGTGTTAAAACAGCCCTATTGTCTAGTCTTAAAAGAATTAAAATGAACACATAATGCAATACAAGATTATTTCTTAAGAATCTAATTCTTCAGAATTAGATTAATTGATTAACATTAAATTATACAAGATTTCATTTTGTTATTAAGATCAGGGTCCAGTTAGTCAACCAATTATGGAACCTAACAACAACATCCTGTCTGACTTCCGTTTTCATACTTTCCATAGTCAATAGCGCTACAAAATTTAACATAGTCAACAAATATAGTCAACATGAGGAATGTAACAAGGCAGATGATCGTGGGTTACAACTCAGCAAACTGCTATCTGTCATAAAGGCCAGGCAGAAACCGAAAGATAGGTCTCAGCACTAACACAGGGTAGAGATTTTGTTAATTAGCAATGGTCTGCCAATAAAGACAAGACTCATAAGTTTTTGTAAGTTGAGGCCTGCTGAAATACTTGCTGCTTTCATTACAGGAAGAACCAACTCAGTCCTAAAGGACATGCCTCTAAGCTTTAGGCAAACAGTAGCCGATACATTTCTTTAACAGATCCTGTTAAATGACTACTAGACTGCCAGCTAGCACCTTTCCTTTGTCTATAATGCTGTAGCATGCTGCTTAAAGCCTTCCCTTTGCCCATGAGTTTTTCACTTACACATCCTGAAAAGGATGACACCAAGGTCTTCTCCTGAAAACCTTAATAGATCATCATCTACAAAAAAATTATGTTGGTACTTGAAATAGAGAAAATGTTCTTATATGTTCAGAACAGAAAATATTTGACTGTCATGAATGCTACACTACAAAGTCTCACCTGAGTTTCTGTTTTTTTCTAGTGGTCACTGTTTATGCAAAATAAACCCAGGTAGAACACATGACGACTTTGCCTCTTGACTCCTACCATAGGCTAAATAGGCCTCAAGCTGAATTTTCTTTTCTTTTTGCAAGTAATCTCTTCAGATGAGCACTATAATCTTCCCTACATTGATCCACTGAAGATCCTCAAGCAACCTTGATGGATCAATTTAAGGAAGCTTAAACTACATTGCTTGCACTGTCTCTCTAGTGCAGACAAAGAAAAGAATTTCTAAAAAAGAGTTTTCTGATATTCTCATTCTGAATGTTTTATAAGCATGAAAACTTACATTTTATTTTAAAAAGGAAAAAAGATATTCTAAGTCACAGAAGCTGTAGAGTTTCTTATCACAAAAAGATTTATATTCCATGACCTATAAGAGGTATTGCTTTTTACAGATGCTATTGCAGCTGGGGAGATGGGAATGGTAAATGGTTTGCCACATCTGTAAAAGAGAGGTAACTGGTTTGCTAAGTATTTTTATGTACAAAGTAATGGATCATATTAACCACCTCCAGCCTAAAGTAGAGTAGTTTTCACCTAATATATATCATCAACTGTACTGTATCATATAGTGGTAGGACATACACTAAAGTGATCTTTTGTGTGTGTGTATGTGTATGTGTTCACACATACATATTCACACATGGATTTAGGGGCAAGAAGGAGAGGGACAGAGGAAAGTAACTAATCCTGTTCTTCTGAGCCATTTTTGACTCTTTTCTCTAGGAATATTTTCACCTGCTCATTGCTGGCTGAAAACACTGAATCTTCTCAAATGTGATAGAGGCTTGCAATATACTATCTACATGCTCAGCATCAAGCCTGGCAGAGCCTTGGGAATGATGTAGGGTTATTATGAAATCCTTCCTTTCAGCACTGAGAAAGCTTTCTGTGATTATGGTTTTTTTTTCCTGTAAACAGAATTTCTAAATTTAAATGAGTTATATTTCAACAGTAATGGCATGATAATGCCCTCATGATTTTGAAAGGTTTAACACTACCTGGTCTGTACAAAAGCTTTCTTTGCAGAGGGAAATGGCTTTCTGCAATTATCTGTGGAGCCTGCATAAAACCTGAAAAACGAGACTGACATACTGTCATTGAACTCTTAATTCTGATGCAGGAGTTTTTCTCAGCTTTTTTTTGTGGAGTCAGTCCTTTCCCTAGGTGTACTGCAGCAATCCATCTTAAAAGCTGTAAATAGCTAAGATCAAGACTGTGAAGCAAGAGGAGGGTATGGTGGAGATATGCCAGAGTCAATGAAAACGGAAAGGTGATTTTTGGTTAATACTACTATTCAGATGTCCGCAATAGAGCTGGTTCAGATAAGAGGACTGAAGTTTTAAACTACTTTGACAGTTAAAATATAGATGTCCTTGCAGGAGGGCAATGCTGTTCCTGCCAGAATCTCAAAATATTTTGCTAGTCCTCCAAGAAATCTGTCTGAAGAATGATTCTAGATAGTCCCTTCTCATCCCCCTGTATCAATACAAGCTGGGGATGAAGGGATTGAGAGCAACCCTGCTGAGAGGAACCTGGGGGTACTGGTGGAGGAAAAGCTGGACATGAGCCAACAACGTGAGTTTGCAGCCCAGAAAGGCAACTGCATTCTGGACTGCATCAAAAGAAGTGTGGCCAGCAGGCCAAGGGAGGTGATTCTGCCCCTCTATTCCACTCCCATGAGGCCCCGCCTGGAGTACTGCATCCAGCTCTGTAGCCCCAAACATAAGAAGGACATGAACCTGTTAAAGCAAGTCCAGAGGAGGGCCATAAAAACACCTCTTGCATTCTTTCAGTACATAAAGGGGACCTACAGGAAAGATGGGGACAAACTTTTTAGCAGGGCCTGTTGTGATAGGACAAGGAATAATGGCTTTAAACTAAAAGTGGGAAGATTTAGAGTAGGTATAAGGAAGAAAGTTTTTTCAAAGAGGGTGATGAAACACTGGAACAGGTTGCCCAGAGAGGTTGCAGATGCCCCGTTCCTGGCAACATTCAAGGTCAGGTTGGATGGGGCTCTGAGCAACCTGGTTTACTTAAAGATGTTGGAGGTTGGACTAGATGACCTTTAAAGGTCCCTTCCAACCCAAGCTATTCTATGACTCTATGATATAGTGACAAATGGTTTTTTTTGTTTTTTGAGGGTTTTTTTGTTTGTTTGTTTTGTGGGGTTTTTTTGGTTTTGTTTTTGGGTTTTTTGTTTTGTTTTTGGTTTTGGTTTTTTTGACATTTTTCCCTGTAACATCAGAGCAATTGGGGACTAGCTTTCCTTATTTCTGTATTTAAGATGTTGGTTTTGATCATGACAACTTTTGCAAGCCACTTGGCTTATTCTCTACCAGATCATTCTGCAAGCAAGAATTACTCCTAGTAGAGGAAATGAGAATGAAAGAAGGAAGGAAGGCAGAGAAAAAGTTCAGAGATGTTGACCTTAGTCTCTGAATGTGAAGCAGAGGTGTACTCCTGTCACTGTGTCTTCCCAGAAGCTTTAAGAGTCCCAACAGATGTGGGACCTTTGGAGAAGCACATAAACATTAGAGCTATGAACCTTCAATCATTCCAATCCAATCCTATGACAAAATAAGTTTCTGCTGTGGTGTTAGTTGTAAAAATGTAACTATTCCCACCCATCGAACAATCTTTACAGTTATCTTATATTAAGGAACAATCCCTCAAACTATTTTTGGAAATTGTGATTTGTAAGAGACTTTGACTAGAACAATGCTTTTTCACTTAGTGCTTCTGAAAGGTTAGCAATAATGAGCTTAATTTTCAGCAGGCAGTACTTTACATCGCATCTTGAGAAGCACATTTTTTACTTAATTTCTTTCCAGAAGGGCAATTTGTATTTCCATAAGACAACACAAGGAAGATGTCTGGAAGCTGAGATAGGCAAGTGACATTTGAAAATAAGAAATAAATTTGAAAGAAGAAAAAAATATTTTAAAATAAAGGGAAATTAGCCTTTTAAAACAGTTTTCACTTACTTAGAAGAGAATATAAATACATTGGAGTAAATGTCAAAAACTTAGCTGATGAAGTGTTATCTTTTGTGAGCTTGATAGTATGGCCACTTCAGCTGTTAAAGTCCCTCTTAGGAAAAATATCATACCTTTTTGTACTGATATAATAGAGCCAATCCAAAGATATAGTGTTGGCATGAAAGGATGATTTAAGCTGTGTCTAAAATTTGTGATTGATTTCTATATAAAGGTTTTGAAACCTACGTTCCTGACAGTAATGTTAATGTTGCAAAGGATTACAGATTTATAAACTATCTGTGACAAAGTTACATGATCAAAACTAACACAATGATGCTTACATCCATCATACACCGTGTCACATCACAGAAGCTTCCCTGTACTGTCACAGTATTAAAGCTATTGTTTTAATTATTGGTTACATAACAGTTACTGCTTGCTGGTATAAAACCTTGGTCATCTTGAGAGGTACGCTTTCCGCATTTGATTGTGTTTACAACATTTTGCCTCTATGAGAGATCAGAGATTCTAGCTGTCTTCCATTTTGGATACAAGCAGTATCCAAAACTAAAATAAATTTTACAGATTTATTTCTCTTATTGTCATACTTACGCAGCTACATCTAAGATTAGTCTTGTCCAGGGTTGGTGGAGTTTGTTGGGTTGTTTTGGTTTTATTTTGGGGTTTTTTTGGGTTGGTTTTTTTTGTTTTGTTTTGTTTTTTTTTTGGGGGGGGTAGATTTTGCAGAATTTTATTAGTATTAAAGAAATAAATTGGGATGTAGAGTTACTACGTGATTTAACATTAAGTTTACAAGAGTGTCTTCCATACAGTTGAATCCTACTTCTGCAAGTGTGCTTTGCTTTAAGCACAAAAGTCATCCAATGAACAAAACAGAGGCTCAAGTTAAGCACGTACATTACATTTCCCATGCCAGATACATATATATGGAAGGAAAATATGACACTTATCCAAAATGAGATACGTTTTTACACAAAATATTTAGAATTCAGCTACTGTGTCTTCATGCTCTTAGTACAATGGTTTTAGCAAGGAAATGCTACCACCTGTTACAAGGTTGAAATAATATTTTCATTATAAAACTTCCTTTTGTACATGCTCATAACTTGCTGAAACATACAATTTTTTGAGTTAAATTTATGCATTGCCTAAAGGAAATAAAGGAAAGATTGTTGAAATGGTTTGTATTTAATAAAGATGAAAAAGATATGTTCTGTACCATACCGTGCAAAACCCATAAATTTATGAGGAGCGCTTATAGTGGCTTATAACTAGGCTTGTAGTTTCCTGTCTGAGGAAACTGATGTTTAAAGATTAGAAAGGTTTTTTTCACTTTATTCTGAATTGTGTCATGATAGTACACAGTTAAAGTTGTTTGGTAGCATTAGACTATGCATACTGATGAATTACATTGACTAATTTATTTGAAATATAAGTAAGAATGATTGCTTGTGGGACAGGTTAGCTGTGGTCCTTAGAAAGTATCCAAGCAAGAGGTCACATTCTTTCTGAGCAAAAAAGTACATTTCAAAACGATATTCCAATCTCTCTGTATTTTTTCACAGAAGAAATATCTGCCAGTGTTCATGTCTGAGGAGAATAAAGAATAACTTTTGAGCTTCAGACTCAGCAGATTTGTCTCCATTGCCATTTGGTATTGGAATTAACTTCAGCGTAACAAAACACAGGCAGCTTCATCTCTTTACACCTCAGTTTTCCTCACCTGTAAAGAAGATGTATGGAAGCTTTTCTACAAGAGGTGTGAAATAACTTTCTGTGATAACACCCATGGAAATATTTAGATGACTGAAAACTCTTTACTCAAATCACACTCCTGTAGATGGAAGTAAATCCACGTGTAGTCTAAACTTCTTTAAACAAAGTAATTAGGTATGCAAATACAGGACTTCTGAATACATAGGGTGCAGTACAAGGCCACAAAATAGTAGATATGACCTACAGTCAAAATCGTTCACAAATCTGAGTAAGCAACACCAAAACCACAATTCATATTTAGGGAACGGTTGGAGCAAAACTGTCTTCTCCTGGACACAAAAGGGAACCACAAGGCGAGATGGTAAAAAGCGAAACTGTCTAGATAGTCAGAAATATAACAGTGGACTAATGAAAGAATGGACTGAAAGGTAAAGTTTCTAGGAAACCAGTCTTAGCACTGTCACTAACAGGGGAAACACTTGTTATTCAGCAGAAAGAACTAGAGAATCTGGAAAAAAAAATGCCATCAGCTGGGTTATTCAGTACAATTTCCATGATTTCTTAGGATCATGTGGACCTGATCACCAGAGACATTCTTTACTTTTCTAAGATTTATAAGATTGTCTGTGTCTGATCTCCTCTGCTCTCTTCTGGTGACATATTTATGATGTTTTTATGTTTGGTCTTTTGTTCTAAAGGTCTTTAAGTTTGTTGGGGAAAAGGGGATTTTTCTGTTACTGATTTTTCTGCAGTGGGTGGAGGGAGGATTTTCTGATCCTAAGGGTGAGATTTATCTTACTTAAATTGCCTAAAAGTCTCTAAAGCTTAATGTGTAACCTGAGTCAGTCATTGGGGCTCCTTTTATCATCAGTGGTGAGAGATTTACCCGATTTTACACAGGGTTCTGAAACCAGGGATGTAATTTACTCTCCGGAGAGCTTGCTCGCTCATTGAGTAAAACTAATTGTGACTAGATGACACCTTAGAATAGACACTTAACTTTCCAGTGTTTGAAGTTACAACACTATGAATCTGGACTAAACTTATGAAAATCTTGCTCTGAAGCTCTCTGAATAACTAGTTGTGATTGCAAGGGAATAGACTGAGTGTCAACATCCATACCAACAAGCTAAATGTGTCAGGAAGTGACCTCTGTGCCTGAGGTCTTCTGATACAGTAAGATCCAACACCATTTTTTATGATACGGTAGGTTAGCAAATTTTATAACCACAAAAACATAGGGACCTTATTCCAGAATGAGCATGTTAGTTTTCAAAAGCCCACTGTAGCACTATCAGTACCCAACACAGACACGGGCAATCTCTGATGACCACTCTGTGCCATGTCATGCTGCCTGTGACTTATGTAGGTGTGAGACAGGATGCTCAGACTCACAGTTCTGCTCTTTCTTCTCCTGACAGAAAGCATTTAATGCCTTAAGAGTCATGAAGATGGAGATCTCTGTTCCTTCAGGCTAAGGCCAATAAGGCCATCATTCTGCAGAAGTTGTCTTGCACGGTAAAGCACCTATTTCTGTCACATAGTGTTGCAGAGGAATCATAATCACAGAATGGTTGGGGTTGGAAGGAACCTCTGGAGATCATCTGGTCCATCCCCCCTGCTCAAGCAAAGCCACCAAGAACAGGTTACCCAGGACCATTCCCAGACAGCTTTTTAATATTTCCAAGGATGGAGATTCAACAACCTCTCTGGGCAACCTGTGCTGGTGCTTGGTCACCATCACAGCCCACATATTCCTTCCTGGCAACTGGGGACACCCAGCATCATGACAGTGAGCATACTATAGAGACTGGTAACGAGAATCACATTGCTATTGTGACTGAACTGTGTATTGCAATTGCCATATTTTGTGAAGTGTAAATTACTTGTATTGTTTTTTCATTGTATCACTCTGTTAAATCAGAAACCCCATGTAACATGAACTATCTTCAAATAAGTAAATTTGATATTAAATATTACACCTTCCACATGTGGAACATCTAAAAGAGCTTGGTCAGGGAGTATTGGACTCTAACACTGAGCTAAACAGTCCCAGCTCTCTTAACCTTTTCTTTTTATGAGAGATGCTCTAGTGCATTAATCAGGAAATGTAGGAAACTACAGTGGTGATCCAAACTGTCATGTACAGTCCAGACCAACAGTGGTGGGTGAGACGGAGACCCTCAGCCTTTTCTGTGAAGTCACTCCTTATCACAGAAAACAGAGTTGAGATTTAGGAGATGTGTAGGCACTGCTAGTACCACAGTGTGTCACGTAACCACGATGATAAACAGACAGTGCTTCAGCATTCAAAAGGCCGCCTTTGTAGCTGCCTAGGAGGAGCTAGCACAAAACTACCCAGACTTGCTGCAAGCTGATCCTGGTGGGTTGTTATTATCCTTTGGCACCTCACTATCCATCTTTCACTCACGCTAGTCCATGGGCAACCAGTTTGGATCAGTGAGGCTACAACTAGTAGGATCATGTTGGAGGTTAGGGAGGCTACCCGCCAATCTGTCTGTCCATGCCTCACCCACATCACCAACTCTTGCTACGTTGTGGGAAATTCTGCTCAAGACAGACTTACTAGCTTCGTGTGGTGGGATTCACAGGCTCATTTGATGTTGTCCCCTAGGCTTCTGTAAGCCAGCACCTATACTCTTCCTTTGCAAGCTCTCAGGGGACATGGTAGTTGGCTGTAGTGATTACAGCACCTGAGTTTCTGTGTTCTCCAGGAGTAAGTCCAGCGAGGCATCCTCTGACGATCTGTGGTACCAAGTGCGGTAAATAGTGCTTATCCACAAGGATCCTATGCCACATAGCCTTCCCTGGGAAAGCTGTGGGCTGTCCTTAATCAGCACCCTCAAGGCCAGGAGTTTCTCAGTCAAATCTATATTTGGACGGTTGACTGTATAGTGTTGAATTTGACAGACAGGCTGGGTGCCACAGTCATCAAGCAGCTGTATGCACAGTCACTGCCTGATGCACAGCCTGGGCTGGGCACACAGGTAAAACATTTCATTAGCACTGGATGCAAGAAGGCTCAGAAAGTGTTCTGCCTTGGCCTTCATAAACAATAACGCTGCTCTAAATAATCTTGTCATTTTTATATGATAGTGCTAAAGTCTTCCACTTGACTTTAATATTTCTCTTGATAAGGCGTTGCATGTCCTATATACAGGTTGTGTATGAAGGACTTTACCATGAAAAAATGAGTTTGTATTCATAGAAGTACTCTGTTGGTTGGATTTCTTTGGGTTAGAATTAAATTAATGTGATATACCAAAAATACTCAACATTCTTTTAACTTAGATCTCATTTGATTTCTACAGTGTACTAAATTGCATTCCATTTTTATAGTTATTTTCTGTGATTTAATTTATAATTATTTTAATATTAGCTTTGCATATTTCTCTAATTCCTA
This sequence comes from Fratercula arctica, assembly GCA_947846985.1. Taxonomy (NCBI): domain Eukaryota; kingdom Metazoa; phylum Chordata; class Aves; order Charadriiformes; family Alcidae; genus Fratercula; species Fratercula arctica. The sequence goes on along the minus strand of CANTUZ010000002.1, from coordinate 91,440,998 downwards.
AGTAAGAAAAGCAAGGTAATTAGGTTATAAATCATTATAATAAACAAAGCAATCAACATGTTCACATAACATGGGAGTTTTAATACATTTTAATAGGGTGAATGCTGTGACTTAAAGTGTGTATGTTCAACTTACTGTATTTACCTGTATCAGGTGTTGTACTCCCACATTGTGTGCAAGAAGACGTATCATTCTGAAAAATCCTAAAAAATGTGTTGTCTTGGTCTATGGGTCTGTGGGTTTACTGTGAATGCTGTAGGTCAGAAAAACATTTTTACCAGGGAAGGTTAATCATAATGGTAGATCTACTGCTTCAGTTGTGAATCCGGATTAGAAGAACCAATACAAAACATCCTCAAGAGGACTGCTTCTTAGGAACAGGTAATATAGCTACATTTATCTGTGTGATAGGGAAACAGTCCCATATCTCTTACAAAGTAAGAAATGGCATAGTTCTGTAAACAGGTAGGAGTGGAAATTGTGGGTAACCTGAGCCATGGCTGGTGCAGAGGCTTGAAAGAAACTTCTGGAAACATTTGAAAAGTCATCCACCTTTGTTTTTTAATATTTAGGGATTTATTATATTTAATTTCTTTTTTGTTTGTGTAACTGTTTTGTCAGTTACACTTAGAAATGTTAGCTTTCTGTATCAGTGAAATTCTGTAAAGCTTTAAGAAAACTCTAAAGATACATTGTGTGAAGAAAATTTCCAATTATAAAAAGCATTGCCAGTTTAAAGATGAGTGAAGCTAAAAATGATTAATGCCCTTCAAAGATGTATGAGAAACAATGAAACAGCTATTCTGGTTGGTATGAATGGGCAAAGTTCTCTGGTTTACCAATTGAAAAAAAAAAAAAAAGTTGATGGACAGCAGCCAAACTAAAATCCGATGACTTGTAGTTATTATTAACACATAACCTCTAGTGAGATAATTACATCATCTTCCTTTGTCTAACCACATAATTGGGAGGTTGGGAGGAATTTTGTGGGAAGCTTCCATGGAAGATAAAGAAGTTAGTGAGTGCTGTGAGTTTTTCAAGAATGCTCTCCTGGAAGCACAAAAACAGTTAATTCCCTTTAAAGGTAAGGGAAGTAGACAGAGCAAGAGACCCCCTTGGCTTAACTGTGAGCTTCTGCATTTGCTCAAAACGTTCAGAGAAGCATACCAGAGATGGAAAATCAGATGAATACCCATCAGAACTAGAAGGGCATTGCCAGAGTGTGCAGAAATGTAGTCGGAAAAGCAAAAGCTCAGCTCAAATTGAAATTGGCCAGAGAGAGTTCTTCAGGTACATAAACAACAAGCAGAAACAGAAGGAAAATATTGTCCCACTGTTAAACAGGAGAGATGAATTAGTTACCAATAACACTGAAAAGGCAGAGGTTCTCAACTCTTTCTTCACCAGCACTGTTGGGTCCCAGGCTTTGGGAACAACAATCCAGGTTGATGCAAACACTGATGCAAACATCAGTGAAGGAAGAGTTGGTATGTGAACTATTACAAGAGCTTGAGTCCTACAAATTGATGGGCCCTGACACTATCCACCCGAGGGTGTTAAGAGAGCTGGCTGACGTCATTGTGAAGCCGCTCTCCATAATCTTTGAGAAGTCATGGAGATCAGGGGATATAACGTAAGAGTGGAAGAAGGCTAATGTCACCCCCATCTACAAGAAGGGCTTAAAGGAAGATCCAGGAAATTATAGGCCCATCAGTATTACTTCAGTCCCTGGGAAAGTTATGGAACAAATCCTCCTTGGAGCTATCAGAAGTCAAATGAAGCACGTGATTGGGGAAAGCCAGCATGGATTCACCAAGGGCAAATTGTGCTTGACAAACCTGATCACCTTCTTCAACAGCGTAACCTGCTCGGTTGCTGTGGGGCGAGTGTCAGACGTTGTCTACCTGGATTTCTCCAAGGCTTTCAACATGGTTCCCCACAGCCTCCTCCTAGGGAAACTAATGTGTTACAGTCCAGACAAGTGGTCTGTGTGTGGACGGAGAACTGGCTGACAGGCTGCACCCAGAGGGTGATGGTAAATAACTCTTTTTCAAGCTGGGAACCTGTCACAAGTGGGGTCCTCCAGGGATTGATATTGGGCCCAACCCTGTGGAAGGATTTCTAATACAACGAGGTCACCCTATGAACACTCCAAGCACTGAGGAGTTGGTAGCAGCTGTGTAGGCCTGCCTTGACATAAGTTTAAGAAAGGTTACTGTCGGACATGAGATAAGGAGGTGCTGACCAGAAAGAAGTGTAATAAAGTAATTGAAAACATCATACGTCAAGAAAGGTCGACCAATGACAAGAAAGAATTAAGCGCGTGGACAGCTCGTGAGGATAACATGCAGCCAATTAGTAGGAGTTAGAGCGCGTGAACAGAAATCATAATACTATAAATGTAACACTTAGGTTGAATAAAGTGGCATTAACCTGATCATATTGGTCTGCGTGTTATTGCTCGAGCCTTCCGCGTCAACACAACCCTGTTTAATATCTTCATAAGTGATCTGGATGATAGGATCAAGTGTATCCTGATGAAGTTTGCTGATCATACTAAGCTGAGTGGGGAAGTGGACACTTCGGAAGGGAGAGCCACTCTGCAGGAAGACCTGCACAGACTGGAAGAGTGAGATAACAAGAACTTTACGAAGTTCACCAATGACAAGTGTAAGATCTTGCACCTGGGAAAACATAATCCAGGAAGGCAACACAGGTTGGGATCTACCAGGCTGGGGAGCAGCTTTATGGAAAGGGACCTGGGGGTCCTGGTGGATAACAAGCTCAATATAAGTGAACAGCGTGGTGCTGTGGCAAAGCAAGGCAACAGGATGCTGGGTTGCATCAACAAGGGCATCACCAGCAGAGATAAAGAAGACATTATTCCACTCTACTCAGCACTTATCAGGCCACACCTGGAATACTGTGTTTAGTTTTGGTCCCCAATATAAAAAAAAGATGTGGACAGGCTGGAGAGGTTTCAGAGAAAGACCATGAAGATGATCAAAGGACTGAGAAGCCTGCCATATGAGGAAAGGCTGAGACATTTGGGTTTATTCAGCCTTACAAAAAGAGGACTTAGGGGAGACCTTATTAACGTTTCAGTATTTAAAGGGTGGCTACAAAGAAGATGGAGACTCCCTTTTTACAAGGAGTCACATGGACAAGACAAGGGGTAATGGGTACCAGTTACTCCTGGGAAGATTATAAATGGACACAAGAGGAAAATTTTTCACAATGAGAATGAGCAGCCTTTGGAATAATATCCCCAGGGAAGTGGTTGATTCCCCATCATTGGACACTTTTAAGAATCATCTGGACAGGATGCTGGGCCACTTTGTCTGGACTGTGCTTTTGCCAAGAAAGATTGGGCCAGATGATCCTTGAGGCCCCTTCCAACCTGGTATTCTATGATTCTGTGATAATGCATGACAATTATCTGTTCCTCATTGCAAATGATTCTAATCTACCTTTTGACCAATAGCAAACCTCCATTATTGATTTCTAGCACATTTTGCAGTACATCATAAAAAAAATCTCAAAAAATCTATTTGACCTTGGAAATTACTATAGCCATTTTGAAAGAAGTTTATGCTGTAGCTTCTGTACTTCAGTACCTGGGACAAAGACATTATTTTTTTCTTTCCCTTATCATGAGAAGTGGGTTAGAGAAATTAATTTCCTGTACTATTGATCCAGTTCTAATTATTTATCAAGGTGCAATTCACTTACAAGTTGTGGCTTGGACTGAAAGCAATGCAGTAAAGGATACGAGACAAGTTATCCAAAATTTAATTCCAAACTGTGATTGCAATCAATGATTTATTTATTTTGCTCGAAGAGATGAAAAGAAATGGGATAGTACATCCTTAAATCCCATTCCTGGTTGTATACTATACAACTGAAAGCAGGGAAGGGAAAGCTGGAGGAAAAACAGTAAGCTTTTAGATCAAGTTTGAGGAGAAAGAGATTAATTCAGAGAGGATGAATTAATGAAAAGCAGAAATTGTTGCAAAACTTATTAATGCAGTGAGTCAGGAAAGCCTCATTTACATTAAAAATCCTTGTTAAGTGAAAAAGCACTGAAAGGCAATATTTCTCTGAGAATCAGTTTGTAAAGAAATAAATATAATAACAGTTTTAAATGTGATTACTTCATTCTTCCCCCACTGTGGTTATGAGTTTACAGGTTATGTCTGTTAAATATAAATTCTAGAGAATCTAAGCCACCAAATATCCACATTACTAACAGTATATATTTTAGAAAACTTAAGTAAATGCAACAAGAAAAAAAAAGTAAATGGAAAGGTCTCAATGTAATTATTATGAAAACCTGAATAATGTAGGCCCATTTTGCTGAAATGGGGGAGCAGGAAGACTTGCAATACTTGATCCAGCAGTTTGGTACTACCCTGAGTATTAATTCAACTGGAAAGAAGTTACTTTCTTCCCTGTAAGTTATTCTGCACAAAGGAGACAACTGCAGTTACTCTGCAAGAAGAAAGAGGAAGCAGGATTTTTTTCTCCTTTTTATTGCAAGTTACCTTATACTGCCAAGCTAAATACATAAAATTCAGATTTGGTGAAATGAATAAGAATCCTCACTGGGATATTCAGTAGGATAGAGGACTGCTAACCTGGAATGAGTGAAATGATGCTCTGCAAGGCTAACAAAGCCAGTTACATGGGCAGCACACAGGTGCTGGAAGAGCTACGCAGTCAAGGGCAGAGAAGAGAGGGAACTGGAAGCACGGAATAGATTGCAAAATAGATGTAAAGCAGGAAGAATGCACAATGTCTGTGCTCTTGGAAAAAATGTCAGGACTACCACATGAAGTGGGGAACCCGTAGTTTTTAAAACAGTCTGTAAGCGGATCCATAACTTTGGGGAGATATTTTGTCTCCTGCAATACAGAGGAACAAAAATTTCAGGATATCTCTGTTCAGCTTCAGTGATAAACACATGCATACATTATAAACACATACACAAACCACTTAGCAAAACTTATTGGAGAAATTATTTGCGTTGTGTCATGGGCATACCTCTTGATTTTCTTGTTTTCTAAGGGAAGAGAGTCTCATTCTTTAAGTCAGTCTGATGAATCCCTGAACTATGTCAGAGATTTTACGACCATAAACTCATATTCTGAAATATCTTTTAATTATTTCCAGGCATTCCACAGCCAAGTGGAACATAATGAATCATGGCACAGAATAACCTCCACAGTCTTCCATCTTGTTTAATTACACTTCAAAAAGAACAAACAAACACACAAAATAAACTCTGAATTTCTTAAATGTAGCAAAATTATGAATGCAGTATTAAGATTCAGTTTTTTCAGCACTCAGCTATACGAAATGCTGATGCCCTAGGTGTCACTTCATCTCTGCTTTATTTTGTTGGTCTTTTTGTGTGTGGGAACTGATAATTCATCAGATCCCATGTGTTATAACAAAATTATATTCTTTTTGGAATAAAGTGTCAATGTCTCTGAATTAACAATACAGAGAGAAAGAACTTTTTTGATTTCCAAGCTTAGAATTGCTCTTTGGAGTACGACTTACATGAAGAAGTTTTGTTTTGTGTTTTGTTGCTGTCATTTTACTTTGCTATTCTATATACATGATTATTCAAAAGTCAGATGTGCAACATAAACACTAATCTATATGGAAAAAAAAAAAAAAAAGCCTAGAAAACACAATGTATTGTTTTTGAGAAGAAATGTAAGCCAGAAGCATGAGATGAGCAGATTCAGCTTATTTCCCCAGTAGCTGGATGTAACCAAGCAGCAAAAGTGGCAGGATGTAACCAAAGCAGAAGAACAAACTTCATATAAGCTATCCTATGTGTAAAAATAGATGAATTTTCATATACCTGTCCTGTAGAGTGGGGGGGCATACTTTTTCTTTCCCAGACAACTTAAATGGAAGTTAAGACTTTTTCAGTACCCTGATATGAAAGGGAAAAGGTATGTGTATTGAATTTCCAAGCAAATTGTTTTACTTCTATATGTTCTCCTGCTTTTTGCAGAAGAAGAGGCTTCCAAGATTTCAGGATGTTACTTAGAGAGATATTTAGTAGACCATAAATTTGACAATTCAGTTTCTGCCCTCTTTAGAGTCCCATGACATATTATGCATTTTCAGTTTTTGTTTTACCATTATAAATATAGCATCAGAACAGTTTAGGACTTTTCTAACTTATATTACTTCTACAACTTACATTGCAGCTACAGTGAGTATTTATTACAACCTTGAGAAGCTTATTGGTCTCTTCCTGAAATGCTTTCTTGGACAGAAGGGGCAGGAAAGTCAACAGAGAGAAGGAATCTAGTCTTTTATTTCTTTTATGAAGCAAACCAGTAAAATCATCAAGGACTGAACATATAGAAGAGCACTAATGCGTTAGGGAGTCCTCAGCACCTTGCTACAGTGGTTGTAGGAACTCAAAGTTCATCACAAAATGAATATGGAATATTTTGTAATACAGTGGTATCCTTAAAAATGTATAAACTTAAAAGGAGTTCTCCTCCATTCTTAGGACACAGATATCATAAGAACAAGAATTTGCTCCTCACATCTAAAAATTAGAAAAACATCCCAAGAGGAATGCTTTATTAGCCAGCTTAAGAGGAACTTCACTGAATGCAGAGACCTTGAAAATATGTGTTGGAAAGGTGAAATAAAGACAGAAATGTTTAGCTTGAACTGTCTGGGCCTTCTGCTGTCTTTCTCTGCATTATGATGAATGTTATTTGCAGCTGATACCCAAGCTTTCTCAGCACAACAGAGGCACCCTTACCATAGGTGAGGTGAGGAAAGAGGTGTTGATTTCTGTGACTGATTTCTGTTCCTGTAAGATACAGGATAAATGTAGGAAGCTTCTTAAGAGGGGACGTTCATTCCTGGGTCTGTCTTTCAGCTCCTCTCTAAATCAGGCATACTGGGTCATCACAAGGAGTTCAACGGATCACCATGCTAGGTTTTGGAAGAAACTTTCCCCAGAAGACATTATTGCAATATGCTGGGTGGCCTTTTTCTGTCTCGTTCTTGACATGCACAGGGCTTATCTAGGAGATTTATATTCCAGTGTTGCAATTCTGGCAGATGATATTAGTGATTTAGGAAGGACCTGTTGGGGACCTTAAAACTCTTCACTCTTATACTGAAAAATCAATACTGGTGCAACTCTACTGGGGATTTCTGGGTGATTTATTCTTACTAATTAACAAAGTTGCAGCCTCTGTTTCCAATTGTTTTCATGGTTCAGATTTCACCTACTGTTTCTGCACATAAAGAAAGATGGCTAGTAGGAAAATAACTGAACATGAGTGCTGTCTGCTTAGCATGCAAGGGATGTGAATAGCAAATGTGGAGAAATGGAACATGTGCGCACACTCAAAAAGGCAAAGCCAAAACTAATTCAAAGATACATTTCAAAAGGACAAAATATTAATATTTAACAATTCCCTAATTATTGACCATGACTAACTGTGACTGTTTTCATATAGATGAACACTGTTCACTTTCAGCCAGCTTCACCTGATTTATGGGATATTAACTGGACACATCTTGTCAACAACCACAGACAAACTGCAAAAGAAATCATTATTTCTTGACATTAATGGCAACAAAATTCAAATCATTTAGAGAAGAGTCATGCTGCTTAGTACTTACTGATTCAATTTACTAAATATTACATTCAAAATTATGTGCATTTTCAAAATTGTTTTGGAAAGCTATAATCTAAAACCACATTGTGGTGTGAGTTGTTTTTTTATTCCGCTTTAGTCTTGAGGCTGAACTCAAATAATTTTATTTCTTTATTTAATTAACATGGTACAATATGCACTTCCTGGAACAAACAAGTTCACATTGAAAAACCTTTACAGTTTAACTAAGATAGAAGCCTGGGAGTGCCTGTCATTTAATATCGAATTACATTTTTAAAAGACATCCCTATGTACTTTCCTTTTAAATGTCAATCTCTTTAACAAATACACAGAATTTTTCATTTTTTTGGGGGGGAGAACAATGATATCTTCCAGTCTATGTTGAACACTGACTTAAAACAGTGGTCAGGAAAATAAGTAAACAATTGTGATACAAGTTATAGCTATAAATGCACAAGAAACTGTGTACTGCAGGGAAAAACTGCTAAATTCACATGTTTTAAATTAAACAGGCAAACTTGACAAGGATATTAGATATACTTACAAGTTCATGAGTCCTGATGGAATGCACCTACAAGTTCTCAGGAAGCTAGCTGATGTCACGTCAAGGCTACTCTTGGTAATCTTTGAAAGATCACGGTGATAAGGAGAGGTGCCTGAGGACTGGAAGAAGGCAAAAGTCACTACTGTCTTCAAGAAGGGCAAGAAGCAGGACTCAAGGAACTACAGGCTGGTCAGCCTCTCCTCGATCGCTGGGTAGGTGATGGAGCAGCTAACCCTGGAATCCATTTCCAGGCACATGAAGGTCAAGCAAGTGATAAAGAGTAGTCAGCATGGCTTCACCAATGGGAATTCATGCTTGACCAACTTGTTAATCTTCTATGAAAAAAATGACTGGCCTGCTAGATGAGGGGAGGGCAGTAGATACTGTCTATGTGGACTTCAGTAAGGCCTTTGACACTGTCTCCCATAAGATCCTCACAGAGAAGCTGATGAAGTATGGGCTGGATGAGCAAACAGTGAGGTTGACTGAAAATTGTCTAAACAGCCAGGCACAGTGGTGGTGACAATCAGTGGCACAAAGTCTAGTTGGAGATGAGTAAACAGCAGTGTAACCCAGGAGTCAGTAGTGACCCCAAACCTGTTCAACATCTTCAATAATGATCTGGATAATGGGGCAGACAGTGGCCTCAGCAAGTTTGCAGATGACACAAAATTGGAGGATTACATGATACACCTGAGGGTCATGCTGCCATCCAGAGGGACCTCAACACACTGGAGAAATGGGTCGACAGAAACTTCATGCATTTGAACAAGGGGAAGTGCTCTTTTCAGTGGTACACAGTGACAGGACTAGGGGCAATGGGCACAAACTGAAATACAGGAAGTGCCGTCTGAACATTTTTCACTGAAACACTTTCTCACTGTGAGGGTGACCAAGCACCGGCACAGGTTTCTCAGAGAGGAATATCTCATCCTTGGAGATATTCAAAAGCCATCTGGACGTGATCCCAGGCAACCTGCTTGAGCAGGGGGTTTGGACCAGGTGATCTTCAGATGACCCTTCCAACCTCAAACCTGCTGGGATTCTACTATGCTGTGAAAGCAATTCCTTGAATTATTAGCATCACATAATTAACCAACAATCAATGCACAATACTTTCAAGATCAGTGTCTGCAATACAACAGATAAACCACGCTACAGAACACTTACAAACTGTTAGTAACCACTTACAAATTTCTGAACTATAGCTAATCCCCAAAAACTCTAACAGGCACACGTTGCTGAGTGCACCTCACACCCCCCCACATCCATAGCAGCTGTGGGTTGCAGGCCTCCCCACCTTGGTAATTCCCTGGCTGCTGTTTAATCCTGCTGATCGCTGTCTTCCTTTTCAGCATTATCAGTTTTGAGACATACATCCCCATAGCTCAGACAGTTTGGGTGCTCCAGTCACATGCAGGGGTTGTGTTCCCATCATACCATCTGTTGGTATCGAGGCCATGTGGGCAAAGTGGGCACCCCACAACTACTCACAGTGTTCATCCCTTATTTCAGCTCTTTTGTACCTTGTCATATTTTACATAGTCCCTGTGAGGTAACTCTTCATACAGGTGTATATTCTTCAAATATAGCATGTGATTACTTTACTTTTTTTTTTTTTTTTTTACCAAAAATGAGCATTTTACCAGAGTATTACAAAAATTACTTTAACATTTATATAACAAACACAATGATTACTGCAATCAGCAAACAGCAGCAGGAGTAATAGAGACAGTAGTTGGTTAGGTAAGGTTTCAGCTACCTGAGACTCATGTTGGTGAGGTCCAGAATAACATGGTTACACCATATTTTCTGAACTGCCTGGGAACAGAAAGAAAACAAACTCTTAAGGCCAAGACAGAATCAGCTTTAATGATCTGTCTCCCTAATGAGTGTTTTAATGAAATACCCTCTGAAAAAATATCCCTAAAAAAACCAGCACCCTTACTTGTACTTCAAGAACAAGCTCGTTGTTTGCTTGTTGCCATTGGCTGCCTTGTATCAAAGCCATGGAAAGCAACAGTTAAACTTCACTGTGTACCCTTGATCAATAAGCTCAAAAAGAATCTGAAAGCAATGAATAGTGTCAGCGTGTAATTTTAAACCCACTGGAACTCATCAAGGCCAAGCGCTTGTAGCTTAGGATTCAATCTAGTAGGACCGCTAGAGGGACAAGTTATTTTTCCATGCTGAAAGCCTTAACCATAAAGTGCCACAATCTTTAACTATTGCAATGCTGTCCCACACCCCGGGATCCCAGAGCTATGCGCAGTGTGCCTGGGCACACTGTGTCTGGGGAGATTAACCACCTCCAAAAGGGATCCACAGACTAAGCATGTTGGGCAGGGGACCAAGCAAGTATTCATCACTGAGGACTGCTGAGTACTTTGAATCTTGCTGTTCTTGAGTACGTGAGTCTGCCTTGACTGGGAATGCAGCAGACAAAACTTTCTGAGAAGTATGATTTCCAGTCCTCACAGAAGAGTTCTGGCAGAGAGTATTTTTTTAATGTTTGGTGTTTTGGGTTTTTTTTTAAGCCATGAGGGGTCTGGAGAGCAAGTCTTATGAGGAGCAGCTGAGGGAGCTGGGATTGTTTATCCCAGAGAAAAGGAGGCTGAGGGGAGACCTTGTTGCTCTCTACAACTACCTGAAAGGAGGGTGTAGTGAGGGAGTGGTCGGTCTCTTCTCCCATGTAGCTGACAAAAGGGCAAGAGGAAATGGCCTGAAGTTGTGCCAGAGGAGGTTTAGATTGGATATCAGGAAAAATTTTTACACTGAAACGGTTATCAAGCATTGGAACAGGCTGCCCAGGGAAGTGGTTGAGGCACCATCCCTGGAGGTATTTAAAAGACAGGTAGACGTAGTGCCTAGTGATATGGTTTAGTGATGGTTTTTGTCAGAGTTAGGCTGATGGTTGGACTAAACGATCTGAAAGGTCTCTTCCAACCTAGGCAATTCTATGATTCTACAATTTAAAACATGAAGACAATCTGTCTAGTTTGTTGGGGGTTTTTTGTTTCATTTGCTCCCTACAATGAATGAGGCAGTTATATTCACTCACTGAGGATATTAGACAGACAGATGTAATTACTCCTTGAAGGTCCATTAATGCCTATAAATCACCCAAGGCAGGAATAGATATAGATAGTAGTAAATGGATATGAGAAGGGTAATGCAAGCTGTTGACTTCAGGGCCACTCTGGAGGCAAAGAAGCCTAGTCTCTGCTGCTATCCACATAGGAAAAAGTAAGCATTCAGTAGAAGTAACCTCTGCCTCCTCATAGACATTCCTTTCCCCATCCAAGGCATCAGATGTGATCCCTGGATGAGTAAATCCATGACTGCACAGCTGGGGGCTCCCATGCCACTCCTTGCTCACTGGGTACACCCTCTGATGCTTCAAAGGCAGCTGCAAAGGAAGGGAAGGCTGAGAAGTCACCCTGGGCTCTGAAACTGCTTGCTACTTCTCTCTATGCTCTTTTAAACTGCGAGGTTTTTTAAGCCGATTTAGCACTGAAACACTTTCCCTCAGTCATAAAGCTTCTGGGGGCCAAGACAGACTCAGCAGTTATGTCAGTGAGTGGCATACTCTTACTTGGAGTGTTCAAGGTCTTGCATCAAAACTGTGTGCTTCTCGCCCGTATGTATTCTGGAGAAACCAAATTTGTATGGGGAATATGCTTAAACATGTCTAAATAACAATCCATTCAGATAGCAACCTCCTCTCCGCCAGGTATCAGATATGTTAAACAAGTCTGACAGAACATATATGGGTATTAAGTTATTTCTGGATCTCTGCAAAAGACCTCAAATATAGGCTTATATTTCAGATTTTACATCACTTCGAAGACTATTTTATTGTATAATGCCAAAATGGAATTATGTAATCACAGATATGAGTTTCATTTTAAAAGCTAAATGAAAGGTTGTATTGCAGTAGCCTGCAATTCTGAAAACAATACATGCCAGTAGGAGAAAGACAATAGTGTTTGGTGAGAAGCATTAGGCCAATCTGATTAAACTTAACTTTATTGTTTTTAGGAACTAACATAAATCATTTAATCCTTCTTGGTAAAATAACAGTGATTAACCAAGCACTGTTTGTTGATGGCTGTCTAATCTATAGTTCACAGAAGCAAGTCAACAAAGAAGTAAATTTATTTAAAAAAAAATATCTGCCTGAAAATATATTTTAAAAAATACCTGGGAATATTATCATCTGAATTCTGGCAAGTATTAGGCTAAGATTGATACTTTCCTTGCAGTTTAGATAAATATTTGCCACTTCAAAACACTTCTGGCTGACAGTGGTACTGCACAGTAACAATGATGGACGGTAACTATCTATCTATCTATCCACTGGGAAATACAGAGTTACCAAATTATAGCCCTGGGATGGGGAAAGGAAGAAAAATGAAAACTCAGCAAGTTTCCCAAATGTCAAAATCTAAATTATAAATTGTAAAGTCTGTGTTTTTTTACAGCTCCAAAATGGCATGGGACAAATAGAAAATGTATGAACAAACTCAAAACACATATAGTTTAAGAGTATCTGTTTTCATAATAGATCAATCTATCAGTCAAAGTTTCCCCTTATAGAAAGCATGCTGAGAACAACAAGCTGTGGGAGGTGGCATGGCAGTGCCAGTGCTTCACGTTCTGTAGTATTACAAACATTGCTGTAATGTTAAAGCTTGGAATAGAAAAGCAAAACCATATAAATCTTCCCCCCAGCCTTGCCCAAAACCCCTTCAGTACATTACAAGGGGTAAACAGTCAACATCAACAAGCACAGGAAACAAGACAATGCTGCTGCCACGGGTATTGCTCAGAAGCACATGAAAAAGGAACAAAAAGCTGGGAAAACTCTGGACAGCATATATATCATACTGGTATGTTGAACCGTTTATATATAATAAAACAAAAATCTTGGGTACTTTGCAAGAGGAGTTATTATTCCAAAATTCTTGTACACTAATTGGAAATTTTTTTGATTAGTACAAATTCTTACATTTTCATTAAAATTAGCAAGTAAGCAAAGCGAGGGTTTTTTTCATATTTTTTGTGTAAACTTGTTAATCACAATGTATGATGACGACTAAAAATTATAGCAATACATACAAGAACTATGGAGAGAAACATGGGGGTTTGATACAATTTATAATGTCTACAGTTTTCTCTTTTTCCTTTCTCTTTTTTATGTAACTTTTTGCTGAACTTGTTGTTTATTGTATAAATTAATAATAACTGTATGCAAATAAACAAATTTTGCTTCAGCTTTGAGTCCACAGGTTGGTAAGTATCACTACAAAATGTACATGAAGTTGGGTGCTCTGGACTACTCTAACTCCACTGAAAAAAATGATTTATAATTTCCTCTTCTAAAACTATTTTTGGTCCTATAATTGACTGTTCTTTTTTTCTAATTAACGCCAGGCGATCTCCTTAAGTCCTTTGTTTTAATGTGTAAATTATTCTTCAAAGGTTTCTTTTCCACTTATAATTTAAAAAAAAATCCTTGTTATGCATAATGAATCTTTATAATCTGCTGTCAGCTTAATTGAGAAATGGTCATTTCTAACATTAAGGGTGCTTTAGGGAAAGTTGTTCTGAAGTATCACTCTTGAAGAGGATACATTTTAGTCCTGTGTCATCTTCTGATTTATCATGGCAGTTTAAGTCTTGCATTAATTGTATTGACATAAAATTAGAAAAAAAATACTTTACTGTTTCCGTAGACTAGACAGTACATCAGTTCTTGCACTCTTTCTATGCATAAATCACACTTATTCTACGTCTTTTTAATATCTGAACTCAAGAGAGAAAAGCATACGTGAGTTATTTTAACTAAAATTACTTTCATCATCACATATTACAGAAGAATAAAAAAAAACCCAAGGAATCAATTCCTTCCAAAGAACAACAACAAAAAAAATACTCCTGAACCCTGCTTATTATACTTTGTAGTATGGTACTATGCTTGTTGGGTAAAAATGTGTTTTCATGAAGAGCTAGCACACTGAAATAGATTTGTCAGGGGAGTAACTACACAAAATAATAATAATAATAAAACGTTTAATAGTATTTTTTTTTTTTTTTTGAGAATAACAAGACATGGAATAAAAATTGTACCTTTCATTTGGTAAATAACTTTAAAATGTTATTTGTTTATTTATGGTTTCCACTATCTGCTTGTGTCTGGCTGGAGTTTTAAGATTACCATGTCAGAAAAATTAGAAGGAAGTCTCTATGTATCCAATAAACTGTATTTTGTAGAAGTCAAATAATTTTGTTAATTTACCACCATCTGGCTCTATCTTCTCCTTGCTCTGTTATTGGAAATTTTAGGTTTTGTTCAAAAATTCAGAAGAAAAATCTGCTACCACTAAAGAGGTGAGCAAGAGGAAGAAACCAAATGTGCTTTGTTGAGCTCAAGATCTAGAAATCCCGAGGAAAGCAGTTTTGTTTAAAAGGCAGAGAGATGAGTAAGGGAAATATTCACAGAGCCAATTTTGGCTCCTACAAGTTGCACAGGTGCATGGTGTAGTCAGTGGGGAAAATCGGGTAGATTAGCAAAAGCAGCTCCTAAATTTGAAGCCTGGACTTGAGCAGTGCGAATGTGACCTCTGTGTTGGACAGGCGACCGAGAGTACTGTTGTGTGTCCAGGGAGAGCCAGGCATGAGCACCCTAAGGTACATGGGCAAGACAAGGAGGCACAGGCACATCCCGATATATACACATAAACCTGTGGCAGCCCAGAACAGAAGGAATTCTGCCACAGGACTGCCGTGAAATCCTCCACCTGCAGCTAGAGCCAAATACTTTACTAGAGCACTGAATTAAATTATGGTGTTACTATATCCCGACTAACAAGTGGCATCTTTAGCAAAGTTATAATGGCTCACTGAAGTATTCGGTCATAGTAAATGACTCCATTTGGAGATACAGAAACTAGATCTTGCTTAGTTCTTTATTCAGATAATGGTTCAATCAGCATTTTGAATGGAAGAAGTAGTTTTTGCATATATATATAACATATGCATGCATAGGTTTGGACTTGAACATTAATTTATCCCCACTATCTAAAAACAGAAAATCTAGAAACCTCCTAAATGTATTCACCTAGAGATCCATAGAGATTTATGAGGTGGGGAAAAATAAAGACAAAGGGAAAGAAAACCCAGGTGTTGATGCAAACATACTAGAAATATGTTTCTAGATATGTCAATTTATAAATCACTTGTCTTAAATAATTTTTTCAGGATAATTTTTTCTTTTTTACCGTGTTCTTGCAAGAGAAACCAAGTTACTCTTTCCCATTACAGATTTAAATACAACCATGTGTATATCTGAGTTGCTTTCTTCTGTTTTTGTGTCCCCTTGTATCTATTAAATACTTTCATGGATGCATTCTGTACCATTAAAATCATTGCAAACCTGTTTGCAAACACAAACATCCTGGCTGGCTGTAATCTTTTCCCCTTTTTTACTTCAGCTTTTTTACTTTGTAAGCTCTTCAAAGATGAACAACGAGCTATTCTGAATTGAAATAAACCTTTTTGAATTGGCCATTAAGTACTAACGTTATAAAAATACATCACTGTAATATGTATCATGTCATTACTGTTAAGAGAGAGACAAACAAAACAATGTGTAAAGTTTTTTCTTGTAGCAAAATTAGTTTAAAATGGGGAAGGAATATTTTTGGGGAAAAAAAGATCCCACAAAGGTTTTTCAGCTGCACTATTTTTTTTTATATTTGTTTCTGTTGTTAAAGTTCTGTTCTCAGACTGAGTAAGAAAAACACCTACAACCATGCTAAAACACCTCCAAATACTAGTTAATTTTTCAGTCAAATTTTACCTGTACAATCTGTAACTAACGTAATGTAATAACTGTAATTTTCCCCTAAGCTCCCTAGAACACAAACCCTAACAGAAACCAATCATTCCCAAAAGTATATTACAACTTATTCTTTGTGCAAAAGTTTCTTTGTTTTGAGTTTGTCAAAAGATCATTTAAAAGGCAGTAAACTGATACAGTGAGCCTCAGATCTGAAATTAAGGCTGCAGATAGACCCCCTGTTAGGACTGGAGATGACTTCCAGATAGCTCTGCATAATAGCTCTGTTACCAGTGGGGTCTCAGAAGTTAGAATAAAACTTACTGTTGCTTTTGCATTGCTCAGTAAAGAAACATGAAATAAGTATTACTTGATACTGTAAGGTTTATTTCTCTAAGATAACTTACTGAAGTTTGGAAAAAATTACAACTTCAAATATAAGCCTGATTCTTCCAATTTTGCACTGAGAATAGGATCTTGACTTCACAGAGTGGTCACCCTCTAGCATCTGGCTCTATAATGTAGCTTTAATACCAAAGACAGACGTCAATGAGATGGCAAAAAATCTCAGAGAAAGGGAAAAATGTTTCTCTGGCATGTATTAGAGAAAAAATAACTGGAATATGAGGACAAAGAGAATTGGAAAAGAATGGGAAATTATTACTTTTTAATAGGTGATGTCCAAACACTGCTAATCAACAGTTCAAGTCACTGAAGCCTACAATACAGGCAGCTACTTGCTGTTGCCTCATTGTCAATTGCCACTTCATAGCGTTTTTTGCAGCCCATGTTGTGACCCAGCCTGCACACTGCACGGTGTAACAACAGGCATTTAACTGAGAAAATTCAGAAGAAGAAATGAAGGAATTGGGAGGGGAGGGAGGGAGAAGGAGAAATGCTCCTTTTGTTGCAAATAAAAGCCAAAATCCAGTGACAAAAAATTTTCACGAATGTCTAGTAACTTAAATGTCTCCATTTTCCGGATTCCTATCAATAAGGCCTTGAAGGAACCTGAATAACCTAATGTTTTCTGGATGCAAATCCCTTCATGCTCTTAACAGAGGCCACAATGCTATCTATAATGCTTCCATTATAAATATTGTGACTATTCCTTTTCCATGATATTGTTTGCAAAATATCAAAATGCATTTCTGTTTTTTTAAAAACTAATCTACTGAAGTAAAAAATTTTATTTTTTACCTTCTAGACAAAGTACTATAATTAACACCAAGCCTTATAGTCTTATAAAGTTGTTTTCTTCTACACAGATTTTAAAAATGGATTCATTAAAAATAAATGCCCTGATTGCATGTGAGTTTTTTTAATGAACTTAAATCAGTAGAAAAAAAATAATCCCAAATATAATGATTTTTTTTTTCATGGTTTATATAAATACTCTTAACATACAACAAAAAATTATTTGCTTTGCCCAAGAGATTAAAAGAATGGAGCGATTTCAGGAAGGTCCATGTAAACACAGCTGGTTGAATGCCAGAACATATACCTAGTCAAAGCAGAAACAATTCAGAAATAATTTGAGGCTAAGATCATTTTTCTCTTAGGATTTATTTATGTTTCTGAATCTTCTTCTGTATTCATTCCCAACATAAAATCTCATCAAATATGATACAACAAAAGGAAATCATAACAATCCCAGTTCTGTCACGCTTTTGGAGTCTTGCTTGGTTTTAGGGGCTTTTTTGGGGAGTGGATTTTTTCCTTCCAGGATAGCCTTTCCTCGTTACATTTTACAGTATCTCTTCTCAGTCACCTGTTTAGTTTTTCTGTCCCTTATATGTATCTTAGTAGCAGAGAGACAATTTACTGCTGCTGCAGAGGTGTTAATCAGGTTTATTACAACACCTCCCCTGTGGCAGTCAATGTACACACTAGCATAATGGACAACTGATATCTCATACAGCTGGCTATCAAAGTAGACAGCAGGAGGACAACATTAGGGAAGAGATGCTACCTTTTTGGGATCACTTTACAAACTTTTGGTGGGGGGATAAGAGTTTTAATTAGAGTGTGTCACTGAGATGGAAGGAAAGGAGTGGGAGTAGTAGAGAGACAGATATTGTAGGGAAGGAGATGAAGAGGACAGGAGAGAAATGAGTATAATGGTAAGGATACGTAGGCTATGTAGAGTATGAAGGGAGCAGACGAGAAACAGCAGAGGTCTTGAGAGAACAGAAGCCAGCCCAAGGCAAAAAAGTACAGTTAAAGTTGATGAAGTTTCCCTAAAGTGCTAGCATCCCTGTTTTAGTTACTTCTGCCTCTGAGCGGGGTCTTCTTTAGCTTTTCCTTATCATATCCTGCACTGCCTCATCTAGAAGACTGGGATGGCTGAGGACAGTAGAGCAGGAGGTTACGGCTACCTGAATCACAGCAGTGTTGGCCAGGCATGCTACTATTACCATTGCTGCTGTGTGTTGGCCTAATTTTGTATAATCTGCTTTTCATGCATTAACATGCTGATTATTTCAAATAATTTTTGAGACTGAAGTTTATAAAAAAAATTTGTGCTTTTAAATCCTTCAGTATTCCTAAGGATCCCTTGCTATGCTATAACGTATCTGATTTTCTTATTACTCATTGGTTTCATCACAAGAATAGCCGGTGTAACTTCTGGTAGGTTAATGTGAGCAGTATTTTATCAGCACACCTTTCCCCTTTGCGTACTTCAGCACTTCAGCTGGGCTATCAGTCATGTCGCCTTCTTAAAGGAACACCCCTTAATTCCTTTGAGGTATTTCACTGGTGTTTCCCTGTTGGCTTCTATTACCTCAGGAGCCCCTTGCTCATCTCTGTAAGACATCAAGTGTGCTGCTGTGTAGCCAGCATGTCTCAGAGCAACAGTTGAGGGCCCTTGCTAGTACCTACCTGGTCCCTCTAACCTTGGCGTGTCATCCCACAGGTATGCTATATTTGCATGCAATTCATGGGGAACAGCTTGTTTAGGACGGTGACTCAGCTCAGTGAAAGACTAATTTTTCAAACATATGTTTCTATTTAACTTTTCAGATGACACTTGAAAAATAGTTGTGCAGTACTCCAGCAAAAAATGGTTTATGAGGAGCCTGAAGCACTGTTAGACCTTCATTACTCATGTGAAGATCTGCTTGATTGTGGATGGATTAACTGTGTTAATTCTTCTAATGACATGACGTGTAAGAGGTCACAGCTTCGCGCATCTACAGAAGGAATGGACACTTTGTGGGACTTTGCAGTCAAGCTTTGCTTGTAAATTTTATTGTACCTGTGTACCCATGACCTCCTTAGTACTTTTGATAATCCAACACTTAATTTATTTTTAATAGACATATGTGCATTTTCTCTTAGCACATTTCTTCATTTCTTCTTGTTAGAAACAAGAGAAATACAAGATTTCTCTTCCCTGCAGTGCTAAAGATTTCTGTGTGACCCTAAAAAAGGTATCTTTGCTTCAGTTCACCCACTTGTGTAGGACGTGTAATAAATATTACATTCAGGCAATTCAGAACTGAACCACCAAAAAAAAATATAATTTATTTTCATTTCCAACTTGAAAAAATATTTTGAATGGTCAGTATTCTCTTTTTCTTTCCATGAACTTTCATCTGCTGTTGATTGTCTCAAGAGTAATAAGCAGCATGCACAAATACTGTTTCTATGATAATTTCACCTTTTTCATTGAATTGTAAAATTTGCAATTAGACCCATTCCAAAGATTAGGTAGCCTTGCATCTCCTTCTGGATTATATTTCTCTTACTTTAGCCAATGAAGATTGCGAACGGGGAATATTGCAATAAAATGCAATGCACGTGTTTTATAACATATGTAATATACATTTAAGCAGTCTTAATTTACACACAGTAGTAATGACTGGAATTTGATTTGAATGTTATCTGCAGTAAAAAATGTTTTGTGAAGTACTCAATGAATAATGTATATTATTGATCATATTCTGGAGTTTTGTGTTTATCTCCAGAACTGTACAAAATTCAGCAAGTCAATTATTTCTTGGAAATTATTTGTTCAGCTTGTTTTCAGGCTTTCTAAAGATTGAGATCCTGATATTTTGCAAGAAAATGTCTTTTTTCAATAGTTTTCCATCTTTAATTTTACAGGGCGTGGAAGGACTTCAGTTATATTACTTGCAATCCAAGTTGTAACTAAGAATGTGAAGAAAGAAATACAAATGGATAAATTAATTTTGAAGAGACAATAATCCCAAATCATGTCTGTTGAGTGACAACGCCTCTGTCAGTCTCTCAAGTCAACCTTACCTAGCAATAATTGGATACGTAGGTGAGAAGACACTTGCTAAACTTATGAATTCATTTGAAATTACCCTTTCAAGGGATGTGTGACTAAGACATGTCTAACACTGTATTTCTTTCCTAATATTGGATTAGAAAATATGTTCTGCAAATTGTAATAATATAGAAGCATCTTGATACTCTTAACTCATAACAAAAGTTCGTTATAAGCAGTTAATAAGAAACACTCCCTATCCTTGGAGTGAAGGGTGGACTTTGGTTGACACAGCTGATTTACCATACGATGACATTTTAAAAGATGCTATAGTCTGAGAGAAAGGAGAGAAAGCCTCTGGAGAAAGGTCCTCTACAAATCACATCCACAGCTCAAGGATCTGATAATTCCACTGCACCCCCAGGACTAGACTGTTTTTCAAAGCCAGAGGAAAAAATACACATCTAACAGTGCTAAAGTCAGTATATGGTATTGGCTCACCATATATATTTAAAATGTAATTTATTATTGTTAATACACACAAAAGACAACAGAACTGCAAAGATTTCTTGAAGACAAAAGAAAACAAACTAGAAGGGAAAAATAAACAGACAGACCGGAGAGAGACTGTAGGTGAAAGTACAGTAGTATTAGGAGAAAGTGGTTTTCCCTCTTCTGATCAGTATGATGATGGCATCGCTATCTTAACTTGCTTATTTACCATTTATTAAGTGATACTGTATATTGTTACGTACCTGTCTACATTAGAAAGCAGTGAAAAGATGTAGTCAAAGCAGTCAGCATGGAGGACCCCACACCACACACAGCTATGGGGTTCCTTCTGATGGTCCCACAGGACCAGTTCTGAGGAGCATCTGCAGACCAGTAAGGGCACTCCAAGGCAATCTTTTCCAGTTCAGCTTCGTATGACTTGTAGTTATCAAAGCTGGCATGCTTTGGATCAGGCAGAAGCTGGAGGAGAGGAGTTGCCCTTCCTTGGGAACTTGAACTAAGCATGTACCACCAGAGGAACTTTGATCTGCCAGAAAGACATCTTTCAAGCATCATTCAACTGCTAGAAAACTTCTGGGAAGAACAGTAGACTTTCCTAATTCAAGAAAGAGATCTACAAACAAGCCTTAGAGGTCATGCTGAGGATTAAACTATGCTGGCACCCAGAAGGGGCCATTTAAGCCAGGAAGAGGTTGAGAATGACTGTTCTAAAGAGCAAAGCAGAAGACTCATATATTGTAGGTGTATAGTAAATAAGGAGCATGATTTTTAGGTCTTTGCTCTGTTTTGCTAGAAGAAAGAAAGTTTTCTCTAGTCCTCTAGTCAAAAAATGGTTTGTTCTCTTATTAGTTTGTCATCTAATCAAATAAACCTTTAGAAAATTGAAGCTTTTTGATAGTCTTAAGGTTTGCTTGTTTCATGGACAAAAGGTGAGGCAGATCCAACTCAAGACTGGCCAAATACAAGTCTTCTTGTACTCATTACTGTAAAATAAGTGTCTACCTATTTCTTCCTCCCCTTGAAAACACATCATCTTCAATGAGCTGGGAATGTTATAGCTGTTTTTTAACCTCAACTGCACAGTATATAAAACTCAAAAAACCAGTTAAGTGTATGTATGGGATATACGCTCATCCAAAGAATTATGGAATTAGCTTCATTATTTTGTGTGCAATTCTATGGTATTAGACAGAAGGAGGCAGGTGCCAAAAAAGGCTTCCCAGAAGGTCTTGGAATGAATGCAAAAGACTTTGAGATCTATGTGTGAATATATTTAAACGATTGCTAGATGTTATTGTATGTCTACAATGGACAGGGTGTGGGTTATGAAATCATAAGTATACTTGTTACATGAAGAAGCACAAGTGAAAAGAATTGATGACACATACAAACAGAATAAAACAATTATCTGAATAAATAACGAAGGGCCAAAGACTAAAAGGATACCAATGAATAAGATGCAATTTTTGTGTAGATTTAAGGCAAGACAACTAAAAGCAAAGGGTAAAAACAAGGAAAATCTGTTTAAACAGTCTCTGGTCCCTGGAGAAAATAAAAAAAAAATCCAAATGGAATTTGTTAGATGGAAGAAAAGTTATCCTAGATGAAATATAGAAACTGACATAATACAATTCTGTTTACTTACATAGAAGTGAGCTACACTACTCAAACAAGACTATATTGTAGTTTCTAAAAAACAAATTTACAGTAGCATAGGAAAATAACCCAGACAGATTCCTTTATCTCAATTTTTCATGTTGAAAATCTGAAGCAACAGATAAAAACTTGAACTCTTCTTTGAAAGCCTTTAATTACAGAATCTATTGACCATATTTCAAAGAAGCAGGATGGAAAATAGAGTTAGTATCATAATATGCCAGTCATAATTGTCATTATGCAATTCATAATGAATTCTTCTGCCTAAATTTATTTATTTTATAAAGTTTGCTTTTCAACAAAAGTCAACAAACATTTAAGAAATAAAAACTTGAAATGTTTTTATGTTAGCTTACTCTTATGATTTGTGGTAATCCAGAATGAAACTCTTGAAAACATGAAAAAAACTTGTAATAAATGTGAAGTTTATCTCAGCTCTTTTGTTGTCACTGGATGTAATTGGCATAGGGTGCATTAGTAATGCATCCTTATGCTAATGTGTAATTTCTTGGGATATTACAGTGAAAATATTTCAGTTATAGTGCCCACTTACATTTTATTTCTTAAAGAGACTGGGCCAGTAGTGGTGTGTGTTTGTGTGTATCCATGTATGTGTGTATAAGATCAACAAGTGAGATGAAATATTAATAGGTTTTCCCCCACACAGGCATGAACTCTAAGTGGCCAATTATCACTCAAAATCATACTATATACATAACTGAAAAGATTTTTGGTTTTGGTTTGTTTGTTTGTTTGTTTGTTTTTAAATTGGGTTAATGATGGATATTGAAGTGCACCTGCAGTCTTTTAAATTTTCTGCAGTTATGCTGAGATCCCTAGGTAAATATCCCTTGTTTATTCCTTTTCAGCAGTTAGATGGACTTTCTGCTAGGCTCTTAGAAGAGCAACAAAGTAAAACCATACTTTCTGAAAAGAATTTAGAGATTCTTTGTGCTTTTCATTTTGAATTCTGGAACAACCGGACAGCATCTAAATTGCATTGCATGTGCAGCTGCAACATGTCCCTGGTCCTCGGCTTTGAGATATGGGTCCGTTTCAGAGCTCCAGGACATTTCTTCCCTGAAGAAAAGAGTTTGCAGAAGGATGGTGCATAACTGTGTATCACCTTGATGTGGAGTGGAGGTGAGGCTGATGTGAGCATCTGTTTTGGGGAGCGAGGGGAAGAGCTTTAATGCCCCAAAGAACCCACGGAATTTAAGAAACAGAGGACAAAGCCTGCACTTTAGAGAACCATAGTGGACAACGGGGAAGAACAAAATATAAGGATGGCCACTGCCGTCAGGATTCATAATACATTTGTTACATGTGGCATTATCTATTTATTATGTGTAATTTATTAATTTGTTACATTATCCAGAAGATATCCATATATTTGTAACATATTAGCCAGCAGATGGAAACAGCAAATGCCCTGCTGCTTTGGCACTGTGCACAGGCTATTTGACTTATTTTGGTGTTCGATTTCATCATAATTTCTGTATTTTGTATGTGTGGATCCTGTTTCAATTAAAAGCAGACAACTCCTAAGAACAGAACAGACAATTATGCATATGAGATTATTTAAATAAAATCAGATTATAAAAAAAAATAAAAATCCTGTATTAAAAAAGAGAGATTTTCAGCTGACTTTTTTTTTTGGGGGGGGGTGACATTTCTGGGTAGAAAGTTACTTACGTAAAACTGTATGATAAAGTACAACACAGAGACAGAATTAACACAGCCTTGTAACGAATGTCAACAGTTTCTATATCTTTCTGTTGTTGTTACTAAGATTTTGAAGTAATTGTAAAGACAGGCTGTGAAAATTCTTTATAACTATTCCCTCCATCTGCCTGCAGTATCTAGGATGAAACTACCAAATCAGAGCATGCTGCCTTTGTAAACTGTCTGTGTTTACTTCATGACAGTGCACAAGAGACAGGTTTTAAAGTTTCATAACTTACAGGGTATTTTTAATTAATGTCGCTGTAAATTAGGGTATGCAGTATTGGTAATGAGATTATAATTATTATTCATTTATTTGCCACTGACATGCTGACAGCATATATCTCTTATCAAATGCACACGGCAAGCATTTACATCCTATCCCAAAAGACAGGTTGTCAAAGGTTGAGCTCCTACCAACTTTACTCACCTTGAACAGTATATTTACTCAAAAAGAGTCACAGTATTATCAAGGGATGTCTCGTGGCAAGGATGCAGATGATAATGCAAACCTGTGGCAGGTGAGAAGCCTGCTTGGTGAATGAAAAATTGGAGACTTCTGCCTCATGCTTTTCCTCATGTTTTTCCTCTGCTTCTCCCTCTGAATGAGGTTCTCTCTGCCCATTTCCCCCCAGCTTTCTCTTATGCCCATGGTTCCCCAATGGCTGTGCAAGCAACCTGGGAGACCCACGCGGTGTTGGGCATTGCCCATGCTACCTCCACTGGGTGGCTGGGACTGAGCAACAGCAGCCGGTGTGGCAGGAAGGGGAGGCCAGCCCCTCAGTCTGACTGCAGCACCTAAAACTCTCACCGATGGGGGTGTTTGCCCTAAAGCTGATAATATTCTGAAGAAGTTATCAATGATGAAGGTATATTGAGGTGACTATCAGCTGACGGCAGTGTGGGGCAGCATGTGGGATCTCCACCCCACAGTGCTTTCTCAACAGCACCTGCATTGATGTGGTCTGGGGAGCATGAGGGGTACCTGCCAAGACTGGAGAGCCCACGTATGCCTTGGAAGTGGGGTAAATCAGGCAACCTGTCCTCTCCAGAGAAGAGAGGGGTACCTGTGACACATACCTGCTGTGGGACTGTGTGTGAGGGGAGGGAATACACAGCTCTGAGTGTGTCTGCGGGATGAGAGCCTGGAGGGACTAGCCCTAGAAGGATTCTTAGAAAGTTGTGCTTACTAACTTCTTGCAAGAATCATGTGGTGTGGTTTACCTGTTGCATTGCAGATAGTGATCTTGAAGGTACTGTTCACTGATTGCTTGTTAATTATGTGCTATTCATAAATTAAGTAGTCAAGTTTTCATGTTGACTGGATTTAAAACATGTAAACCAAACAGTTTTTCCCTGAGATTCATGGGATTTTTGTGAATGACTTGTAATTTCTGTGACCCCTTTCTTTCTCTTCTTCACAAAGTCTTGCTTGCTTTTTTGAAGCAATGCTAAAAGTCTTTTTTTGGCTATATCTTTCTCTTTTTAAAACAGCATGAGTCAAAGGTGCCGTCAAAGGTGCCTTTTGTGCAACTCGCAAATACAAGTCCCTCCTGAGAAAGCATACACAGCTATACAAGTGGATCTCCATTTACACATCTTCTAGAGGCAGCTAAGATATCCCGTCTAATAAGATGGTAGCTGAATCTCCCACCAGAGATCCTGTTCCTCTAAATGTTGTCTTCTTACCTTCAAAAATCAGTTCCATCAGTCCCTGAGCTGATGGAAATGAGAGAAACACAGAGAAAGGAGTATATGAGCTGAAATTTGATAATACATTTTAGCAACATCTTGAGTATCACGCTCTTGCATGACCTTGTCACATAGTCACAGAAATATCTTATTATCAGACATATGCTTAAAAAGAATAAAAAGTAAATAATTTCTTCTCGTCAGTGAGACCACTACATGGCCACATTGGTACTTTTATATGCAACCTGAATAAACTAGTCTGCAAGTAAACTTCGCCATGTAGTTCTGCAAAAAAGGACATCCACACTTGCTCCAAATACACACCTAACATCTAAAAAGAAATTCTTCTCAGGTTCAGTGATGTGAAAATTTCTCACTAGCTGTCTTTTCAATTGTACTCCTAGGCTAACGTTGCTTCTGAGCCAGTTATTTTCATTTAAAGCACAGTCAAAATTTATTATTATATGTATGCGTAGACCACAGTTCTCAGATCCCTAGACCTTGACAAAAACATTTTCTTCCTAAAACAAGACTGTGGATTATTATTCAGTGAGGTTTATGCCTGTGAAAAATTTCAGCTGCCAGACCATGGCAGTTCCAGGAAATAATACATAGCTTTAAATATTGAGTTATTTCTTTTATTTATACATTTTTATTATGAATCATACGTGTTGAAATTCCCAGGGGAAAAAAAAGGTAGGAAATTTCAGCCCCATTAACTGAAGTCCTCCACAAGGTTAAAAATATCTAAGGCAGGGTTTTAATGACAAACTTTGCCAATACTGCTATGTCAGTTAAGAAAAACCCATGGAATATACACATGTAGCACATAATCCTTGTGCTTTTCCTGGGATAATTTATCTCTATTTCTGGGAACAGTCTACATTAGCAAAAACATAGTTTTGTTAATGTGATCTACAACCAGTAATGTTACATGACACTTTATCACCAATGATGTATTAATGGGACACTATAACCTGAACATAATGAACACAGGAGTATAACTCCACTACCATGTTGTAATCTCTAGAAAGGAGCTTACTTGTTTCTCTGCAAGGATTGAGTAGTTTCTGAAATTCATCTCTATGCAATGGTTAGGACCACATTTCATTTAACCTTTCTGTCATATTTGCCTTCATTGACCACTTCCTTGGTTTTAATGCTAAGCAAAGTTATTTAATCCACTGAAATATTTCCATTAGATTCTCCTTCCACGTGAGACTGTGGACAATTACACCTCCTAGGAAGGCAGGTACTCATTGTTAGAACAATGTCTACTGCCACTGGAGCACAAAAGAGTCTCAGTGGCTTGTCAGTTGAGGTGGGTTCAAAAAGATTTTAAATGCAGTGTTAGTTTTCATGTTAAAGAATTTTGCTGTTGCCTAAGATCTGAGATAAATTAATTTCAATAAACTCACTGATACACTGGATAAGCTTAGAGTCAAATGTCATTTCTCTCTGTCTCTTTGCTTGTTTGGATGGCTTATGGTTTGGGGGTTTTTTGTTTGCTATGTTTTCCTTTTCCAGGTCTTTTACACTTTTCCTGGGTATTCTCATCTAAGAAAACAATCTTTCATTTGTAAATCATAGAATCATAGAATGGTTTCGGTTGGAAGGAACCTTAAAGATCATCAAGTTCTAAACCCCCTGTCATGGGCAGGGACATGTCCCACTAGACCAGGCTGCCCAAAGCCTCATCCAGCCTGGCCTTGAACACCTCCAGGGATGGGGCATCGATTCCTTCCCTGGGCAACGTGTTCCAGTGCCTCACCACCCTCACAGTGAAGAATTTCTTCCTAATATGGAATCTAAAGGTACCTTCTTTCAGTTCAAAACCGTTACCCCTCACTTACTCCAATTCCTGATAAAATGTCCCTCCCCGCCTTTCATGTTGTCCCCTTTAAAGTACTGGAAGGCCGCTATCAGGTCTCCCCAAAGCCTTCTCTTCTCCAGGCTGAGCAACTCCAACTCTCTCAGCCTCTCTTCATAGGAGAGGTGCTCGAGGCCTCTGATCATCTTTGTGGCCCTCCTCTGGACCCGCTCCAACAGGTCCATGTCCTTCTTATGTTGATGGCTCCAGAGTTGGGTGCAGTAAGCCAGGTGGGGTCTCACGAGAGTGGAGTAGAGGGGCAGAAAAAAGCATATCTAGATTTTTTTTTCCAGTTGTTAGGTCTTCCCCTCCCTTCTTTACAGAAGGCTTAGATCTTTACACCACTAAAGAGTTCAGCGGTAAAAATTCTCTAGATGCCCAGTGATGATATGACTATTTCATGATCTTAGACAAAATTTGCTCCTGCTTAATTACCATATTCCAAACATTTCACCCTGAGCAAATTATTACCTATGACTAGTAATAATACGGTACTTGGTATCCAGATGTACTTCATGAAGCGAAGTCATTCATTACAGAAAACATTAGTACTCCAGCTTCATCCCAAGCTACTCCTGCTTCGGCTATCTAAGAAAAAAATGTTTCCTAATAATAGTGGAGTAAGGGATGTCTCATCCTTTCATTTCTAGAGGTTTTAAGCATTATTTTAGTGGCTTCAAATACATTGGGCTTCCCTTTTCCCTTTTACATTGTGCAGGTCTTTCTGGGTTGCTAGAAAAACAGAAGATGATAAGATGCCATAACAATATCTTTCCTGTTTTGTTTTGGTTTTGGTTTTTTGTTTGGTTGTTTGGTTTTTGGGTTTTTTTTGTTTGTTTGTTTGTTTTTAATGCTGAATTACATAAACTTTTTATGTTCTTACTTAGGAAAGTACAGCACTTACCATTACATGTTACTTTAAAAATGGAAGCCTCACAGTAGAAGGCTGTTGGATACCAGCGCAGACATATCACAGATCACAACGTCAAAGACTGCTACAAAGTGTGTGCTGCTGTGTCTTTGTCAAATATATAAAAGAAACAATGGAAATCAGATAGGGCGAAGTATGCTTTAGTCTAGGTGACAGATAATGAAGTTTTGCACTGGGTTTTCCATGGCATGTTATTCCTTCTAGAGTCTGTGGTCTAGCCTGGAGGATTGATGTGTGATTATAATTACAGCCCATAAAAAATGGTTTCAAGTTTGCAATCTAGCTTGCTTTGTATTTGTTATTTTGCAGCTTTAATTTTCAAGGGCTGTGTGTTTCCAGTGACTGTTACACGTAGCATAAATTACATAGGTGGAAGAGAGACACACTGTCAGTGCTCCGTGAAGAGTAATTTGCCTGGTATGAGCTCACAATGCATTATCTTACAATGCTATAATTAATCAAGCGCCTTTTAGCAAGTTAGTGTCAGCTGCAGAGCAAAAGACTTTTGTCAAATCATGACTTGCTAGTCTTCATTAGTTATATAAAAACCTTTAAAATTACAGGGGCAGACTGATATTACTTAAACAACATAGGTTCTACCCCCGTGTGCACCTACTCAGCTGAGAAGACCTATTCACTTCCAGAAATAAGTACTTTGCAGTATTAGCAGAAGATTCATAACCTAGTCCCTTAATTCTCAGCTTTTTGTTCTGAAATGCATGATTGCTCACGAATTGCAAATTTTACTTTTCTTGTTTCAGAATATCTAACTGTTTATTGGTGCAGAACGGTAAATTACTGACAGATGTAGTTAGAAGAAATATACCTCTTATTTACAAGAGAAAAATGGTTTCATGAATCACCCACAATTTAAATTACTGCACAGTGTACAATAATAGTTACTGAAGTCTGACTTCAGCTCAGTATACAATGGATTGTATCTGGCCTGGTGTATGTTCCTCCATAGCAACCAAGGGAGGGGTATTGTCAGCAGATGTAGCTGTGAAAATCACTCAACACCAGATCATTAATTCCCCTGACACGAAGGCAGCAGAATCATAAGTGCAAACAGGTTCTACATCTGTGGTAGCCAACACATCTGAAAGAGATGCACAAGAGATAAAATACTGTACTAGAAAAATGACTGCCACTGTGATTGTGTCCTTCTTTTCTTGGACAAAAAGAAGCACGAATCAAACTGCAACTCTGAGTCACAGCTTGGTCTTTGCTCTCCCTTTGATTTTGGACACTTTCATTTTCTCATGCACAAATAAAAGCACCTTGAGGGGATCCAATAGCCACATTAAGGTCTTTTTATGAGAAGAAGTGTGCAAGATTCTGAGAACATGATCTTCTGATGAATATTAAATTGGATCTCAAGAACAGAGATGTGTGAAATCAGAAGATATTTTCAAAAAATTTATCAGTAATTTTCTCTGGTTACCAGTTAATCACTAGAAGAATGTCTCATTTTTTTTTCTTTCCAAGTGCACTCTAATAGGACAAAGAAAAAAAAAAGGGGCAGTGTACTGCATGAAGACAAAAATAAAAGAATTAGATCACAGTGACGTGAATGTGTCTATTATTTCTGTTTTCTTATTCTCCTACACACATCTGTGATGGCTCTCTCATTTTAATGAGCTTCATATTCTCTGTTGGATCATATATACAGAGCAATTGACAGGATTTTTACGGTGCAGTATATTGTTCACTTGCAAGAAGTCTGAAGAGTGGCACTCAGCTCACCTGTGGGGTAGGATCAGGGAATGACCAGGGTAGAAGGAGGTCTCTGTTATTTTGCCTAAGGAAAGATGGACCATAACCTAGAATTGCCTTTCCGCACCCATTTCAGACTCGCCCTAGTGCTGTGTGGATGAATGCATGTGAGTGTGCCTGGGAGCTTCCCTCGCTGTTTTTGTGGATGTGATACTGCAACTCAATGACACCAGAAATGCTATGGAAGCTCTGGCTGCATTGAAGATGACTGGGCATTTTTTAACAGGATTTTCACATAAATATTTCAGTGAAAAAGTTCAAGTCACCCATTCTAACAACAACAGCAGCAACATCAGAAGGAGCTGAACATCACAATGCAATTCATAAATACTGTACAAAGCCATTTTCTTTCTGTAAATAAAAAGTAACCCCTGTCTATCCTGAAAATCTAGTCACCAGATGTCAACTAAAAGGAGCCCAAGTTTAATTCCTTTCTTATGTGCTTTTAAGACAGGTGTCTAGATCATAGTTTTCAATGTCTGCAGTGCCAATCCTGCAGTTTTATCAAGTTTCCACACCAATGGCTGGTGAAGAGAGAAAGGAAGAATTGAGTGAAAGAAAAAATGGGGTTGGGGAGGAAACAGTGTTAGTATTCCTAAGGCATCACAGTCACCCCATCAAGAGAGAGCCCTCCAGAGAACACAACCTTGGTATATTTATTTTCTGCAAGTTTATATGTTGCAAATTGAGGTAGAGCAGAATTAAGTACTAGGGCAAGACAGGTTAGCAAAAAGGGCATATGCCATCACTGACAGAAAACATCTAGAACATTTTCAACCACTCTTCCTCGTCCCCTGTTTCTGAGAAGAAAATGTATTTGAATTTCTATGTTCAGTTTACAGTCTAGAGAGCATATGAACACAGATTAGTGGGTATTTTTTTCTCTTGTCTCTCTTGTAATATTGAATACTTTTCTGAGAGTTTTTTTTGCATCAGCCAACAATGATGGTATGTATCTTAATACAGGGTAATTAAACAATTGATGCAGGCATTTTCATGACAACATCTGTACTCTTCTTTGTTTTACTAACAGTTTGCTTGTTTCTCTTTTGTTCTTTTTTTTTTTTTAACTAGTCGTGGCAACACATGATGTCTCAGTTTCTTTGTACTTTTTGTCAAATGACTAAATGCAGAAAATGGTCTGTGGTATAACATCAGTGTAAATTCCAGAGTATATTTAAAAAATAGATTGTTCACTTTTTTCATTGAGAAAAATCTACAGGAGGGAAGAGAATGGAATTACAAAGTATCTGGTCAGGAACTGCATTTGCATTCAAGTTATGGAGCTAACGTGATTTCATATGCAAGAGTTAAAAACACAAGCTGATGTGATGTAACAAATAATGTAAAGTTGCATGGTTCTTTTAATTTTTTCTGTGTATAGAGGGTTTGTTTTGTGTACAAAGCACATCACAAATGGCTTGTAGTATCTGGATGTATGCAGTAGTATTTAATTTCTGATGTCAGAACAAAAAACTATGGCAATCATGGGAAATTTGTCCCTGATCCTGTGATTCTGTGATCAAGTCTTTTGGAAATCTTCATCCTCTTGCAAATACATGTCTAACTTTTCTGACTGTGGATTGTTGGTTTTTTTGGTGGTTTTTTTTTTTTTTTCCATCCATAATATAGAGGTAATGAGTATATGCTAGTCTCACAGCTGTTGTAGATTAATTGATGTGTACTCAGTTTGGAAAGTCTGATGTATTTACTGAGGCTGAGAGAATCACATTTTTTCAAAATGTATCACAGGCAGCGATTGTCTACTTTATGGTACAGTAATAGTATATGACACATGACATCATTGCTGAAACATTTTAAATTCTGCCCTGAAGTTTTCCAGTATGTTGATGACTTCTATGTTCTTTCACTGTAGGTATTAGTAAAAAGATACTGACAATTCTACCTCAGTAGAAGAAAAATCACTGCAAAAGCAATATAATTTATAGACCTCAATTAGATAATTTGGTGCATTCTTAGAAAAGTTGGTAGCACTGATTTAGACAGGAAATGAAACTGAAATCCCATGTCACTAGATTAAGACTATACACTTTGCTCACAGGATACTCTTCGGATCATCCTTAATTTTCCACATACTCTGATGAAACAGTCTGCACCATCCCTCACCGGCATATAAACTATCTTTGTATTTTATCAAGCTGAGCTGTGATGGTCAGTACACTGTATCACAATGTCCGCTGTTCTCTTTTGACTCAGTTCACCCACAGATGGTTGCTAGAAAGGACTTGCCTGTGTAGGAGACTGAAGATCTCTTATGGCCCCTTACCCTTCTGCAGAGATTTTAATTTCGCTCTTGTCCTTTCCTTGCTGTAACTTCCATTCCTACTAAATCAGAAAAATAAGCAATTTTTCTTTTTTTTTACTTTCCCACTTTGTCTTTACTCCATAAACACTGGCCTTGGAAGAGGACTTTCCAGAGGTTAATGCTATGGGAGCTCCTTCTGTGTAGAGTGACACTAATATTAATTTTATTCATAACAGAGCACATGTTGCAGAAAGCTGGAAGTTTTAACTGAGATTAGATCAACTCAGAAACTGAAAAGTGTCAACCAATTACACAGGAACATTTTTTTCAGTATTGAATTCCCTGGCTTTGAGATGAACATCATTTGTGTCTTGAAACTGTACATCTTATGTTTATATAAGACCCTTCAGAAAGTCTAAACCCCTTTACTGATTCTCATTCAGAACTATCTACAGTACTGACACTGAGAGAATCCCATGAAAACATACTTGCTGCATGCTCTAAAAAGATGCACTCACCTTTGAAGAGGAGGTGAGTTTAACAGAGCACGGCAGAAATGTGTGGATTTAGAAGAATGTCTAAACATACCTTGGTGTTGCAGAAGCAGCTTTCTGGTATGTGGGTGACAATGGAATGTCCTGGTTTGAGGTAAAGCAGAACCAACTTTCCGTTCAGTAATTTTACTTCTTAGCCAAGCCTCTTCTAACTCTGAAATTAACAGCATGTTGTGCCGAAAACAGTTCGTTCTCAGAGTGACAAGACCAATGTTTACAATTAGTGCAAAGGAATGGTACACAGAGAGGCTCTTGCTCATACTTATTGCTATAACAACCAAGGTCAGCTAATTTTGTTATTTGCCCCATTGGAGGTTAGAAATGGAAAAGCGTAGAGGGGTCCCACCTGCAGGGAGGAGCAGACGGGACAGGTGACCCTGACCAACAGGGGTATTCCATCCCATCTGCCTCATGGTCAGTATAAAAGCTGAGAGGTCAAAGGGTCAACTCTCTTTCTTTGATGGCTGATGTTCGAGGAGGACCCTGTCTTTTCATCTGCCTTTTATCCCGATCCTTGTGTTACTGATTCCATCTGTGGAAACCAGTTCCCAACCATCGCTGAGTCCATTCTGGGACTTCCCCAGTGCCTGCCAGTGACGTCATCCTGGGAGCTTAATACAGTTTTGTATATACTGTATCTATTTCATTATTTCCCTTTTTATTTTATTATTAATATTTCATTAGTTTAGTTTTTTCTAAACTCATAAATCTCTTTATGTCTCCTCCTTCTCTCCTTGTGTGAGAGGTCGGGGGAGAGCATCTGTCTCCAGCCATTGGCCAGTTTGTCCAAAACCACCACATGGAATTAAACATGTCATCTTCAGTGGTGCCATCTTTTCAATGTCTTTGTAACTGTAGATTTACAGGGAGGGAGGATATTTTTAGTTAAATTGTCCAGCAAGGTAGAAAGAAGCAGGTGTGCCTTTGAGCACAATCCCTATCCCAATGCCACACACAAACTCTAGTTTCATATTTATGTGATTAAACTATTCCTGTGCTTTCTACTTACACTTACAGCATGCTCAGTCTTAAATAATCTTCAACCCTTTCTCACAACTACTGTGGATAAAATAAAACAACTTCAGAGTAAATTTGAGTCAACTAGATATAGTTACAGGTACAAGGAAGACAGTATAGAGCTAAAGAAAAGGAAGACCGAGAAAAACCTCTTTAAGTACAATCATGTCAAAACTCAGCTTGGATAGCAAATATCCAACCTGCCACTGTTGGTCAAGGTCATTGTCCTCGCAGACTGAATATATATTATTAGAAGAGGTCTTTTAAAAACTAAATGTCTGGCTTGCTAAAATAGTAAAAATGAAGAGAAAATTCCAGTAACTCAGGAAGTCGAAAGTGAAATAGTTTTTGAGAATTGTAAATATTTTATATTCTAAGCACAACTAAGAAAAAAATGACAGCAAGAATGCCACACAAAGAACAACACACTGAATAGGTTATCAATCTATCTTCTATGTACATCTGATATGATATAATCTAACCATTCTGTTATAAAGCTGAGAGCTAAAATAAATCAAAATAAATTACTATATTTAAATATCCTCTGTTGACATTATCTGCAAATCAATACCTTGGCACTGCAAAGTAAAGAACACTTCAAATTCCCTTGGTTCCACCATGACTAGAAATTAGCTCCCGCTCACTTCAGTGGTTGCCAGTGATTAAATATTTTCATGCAGATTTCTTGGACCTAGCCAAACCTGAGGCTGAGCTCTGCACCAAGGTGAAATTGTCTCCATCAGATTGTCTAAATAGGGAGCTATACAATCTGTCCCTTGTGAAACTTTGGAGAATGTCCCTACACGTCCAAGACAGATTTCTGTGCTTTCATATAAATTTGATTTATCCAAAAAAGCAGCTTTCAAGAGCTATACCACATCAAATGACTGCTTTGAGAGCTCCTAACTGTTTCTGTCAGCTCTATGGCACTTATAGGCCTGGGTGTTGTTGCATCTGAAGGAGTGGTGGTACATTGGAAACAATATTTTACTGATTTTTGATCCTGGCTTGCTTATGGGATCTTATGAGATGGAAAGCTTTAGTTTTCAGCACTGAAACTAGGAGTGATACTGCTTTCTTCTAAGTGTCATTAAAAAGCTAGGAGGATCAATGCAGATATTCAAAAGATATTATGAGCATCACATAAGCTTTGAATGTTAATATAGATGGGGAGACAAAGACTCATGGGCAGCAGATCGAGCTCCATCTGTTTTACTTCAAAATGGAGATTCTCAGTGATGCAAGCAATAGTATTTTATTGGTGGAAAGATATTTCCTCCAAACAAATTAGGGAGAGTGGATGACATATTGGTTATGAAAAGTAATTTTTCTGGAAAGTATAGGAAGTCATATGAGTAACAAAAAATCCCAATCTGATCTGCTGTGGCATTAGACATCATCATAAAATGTAGTTACACTTAGTGTGGTGGAAACTACAGGAAAGTTTAATCTCTACAAGAAAGTTTATGAGAGTTTCCCTAGTAAATTCATATCATGAATAATTTCCTGGAGGAGAATAACTAAAATTGTAATTCTTTTGCTAAACCCTTTTCCCATATTCTACCTCATTTTTTGTATTTCTGATTTTCTGTTTAATAACAAGATATCATTTAAGGATTATAGAAGAAATACAAAACATTTTTTCAGGTAAATACAAAGCAAAATGGTTTTATTTTGCTAAAATTTATTTGAATTTGCTAGCTTTGGTCAATATCTGCTTTTTTTCAGTAACTGTAAACAGTCAAAACCAAAATCAAATATAATCTATGTTCAGTTGCCATTCTCTGTCTTAAGTACAATATTTCTTCATTGACTTGTGGGATATTGACACAATGGCTGATGCAACACTATTTCACACTGACTACGTTTGAGTGAATAATTTACAAGGAATACAGCATTCCTCAGAGTTAGTTTCTGCGCTTCCCTAACATGTCCAGATCCCTGTCTCTCAGATGTATTTTTCATCTGAATACATTTCAATATATACATACACAATTGAGCACTTTCACTTTGAATTAGTCATTGAAAGTTGACCTGCAGTTTTTCCTGAAGTCTTTTAGAGACCAGGCTTAAAGCTGCAATGTGTTCATTACATGAGAGCATTTGCTTGTTAACTGATCAATACTTTTGTCTTATATTTTTCATTAATCCAACTCTATAAAGCACAGGTTTTAATTAAATGTAGAACAGCACTTTCACACCTAGATCTTGTGGGAATTGTGTTTATTTGTTATGAATTTGATGTGCCAAATGTTTGTGAAGCACCTAAAGGATCAAACTTAAGGACTTACTTAGATTCAAAGACCTGCCCTGCCATCAGTCAGTCCAAATGCAGTAGGTGTTTGACATATGTATATTCCATGAAATATGTCCCCAGATAAAAAATACAATAATTTAGCCATTGAATTAAGGGAATGATATCTCTATTTTTCATGTTTCTCATGATGGAGCTAAAACTGTTGTCACTCAGAAGCATTTGTTTCTTCCATCAAATCTAATACAGCTCTAGACCTCCATTCTATGCACTAAACAAGTTAATATGTTGGGGTAAGCCAGGATGACAGTGCAAATTGGGCATTGCTTAATAGCTGGAAACTTGGAAGTGAGTATCAGAAAGAGGTGGTGATAGAAAAATTGGTGTTCAGAGTGATACTAGTTCTTTATTCTCACCACCAATCTTCATTCTTCTAGTTTGAATTATCGTGGTAAAAGACAGGGGTATTTAATGAAAAAGCATTCCTCGCTTGCCTGCCTTTAGCCTGAAGCGAAACCTTGTGACAATGTCGAGCTAGCATTCACTGTTGGTGCAAAATTGCTAATCTCCTTTCTTTCTGCCATTAAAACAGAACAGATTTGCAGCTGTCTATGGGGGAAAGCAATGCCTTTCAAGAAATTCCTCTTTTCATAGATTTGATGAGTACTCCATAAGAGAGACAAAGCTACCAGAATTCAAGCAAAGCACTCTACGAAGAGCTACTACTTTTGATTTTCTACAGTACGTTTCCATAGTGCTTAACAGAAGATTGTCTTGTTTTGTTACATCGGTAAGTCCTTCCTTCAAGTAGTAAGACACTACAACCATATTCTTCACAGGTATAAAAATGTTTACACTACTCAAATTTTTAAAAACAAATTCTAGTAATAAACATGTCTGTTTTAATAGCACTGGCCTTTGACTCCACTAGCCTTCAATTTACATTTCCTTCCCAAGTTTCACAAGAGCCACAAACTGCCTTCATGTTCACACTAGTTGGTTTATTTCTACCAGGTGATCATCTTCCTGAAGCATGAACAAAATGGACTAATTACTTAAAGGAATGCATATTGATAGAGAGGGAAAAAAAAACAAAAACAAAAACAAAAACAAACAAAGAAAAAAAAACCAAAAAACCAAACCAAAACAAAACAACAAAAAAAGCCACAAACAAAAAACAACCCAAAACTTTAAAGAAATAATTTGCTTACCAGCTGTAGACTGACACTTTCTCCAGGCTTGTCTAGAATAACTGAATCATAGAATCATCTACGTTAAAAGGGACCTAAAAGATCGTTGAGACCATCAAAAT
Organism: Fratercula arctica; assembly: GCA_947846985.1. Classification (NCBI taxonomy): domain Eukaryota; kingdom Metazoa; phylum Chordata; class Aves; order Charadriiformes; family Alcidae; genus Fratercula; species Fratercula arctica. The sequence goes on along the minus strand of CANTUZ010000002.1, from coordinate 91,403,135 downwards.
TGACCCTGAAAAGAAAAATTGAAGGGTCATTGTTGTAGGTGACTCCCTGCTGAGGGGAGCAGAGGGCCAAATATGCAGACCGAACCCGCTTCATAGAGAGGTCTGCTGTCTCCCTGGTGCCCCGGTAAAGGATGTCATAGGTAAACTTCCCACCCTTTTGGGTCCTTCAGATTACTACCCGCTTCTGGTCTTTCAGGTGGGAAGTGATGAAGTAGCAATGAGAGGCTCACAATCATTTAAAAGAGATTTCAGGGCCTTAGGGCACCTGGTAACGGGATCAGGAGCTCAAGTTGTGTTCTCCTCCATCCCTCTGACATCAGCAATGGACGAGGGAATATATAGGAGGAGTCAACAGGTCAATTCATGGCTCCAGGACTGGTGTTGTCGACAGGGCTTTGGATTTTACAATCACGGCCTGGTATATGAGGCACCAGAACTGCGAGCAGCTAATGGGATGCACTTATCCCAGAGGGGGAAAAGGATTCTGGGGCAGGAGTTGGCAGGGCTCATTGATAGGGCTTTAAACTAGATTTGAAGAGGGAAGGAGTCAATAATTTCATGCTTGCCTGTGACAAACACTGGGACAGCACATTAGGGGCAGAGGGATGGAGTCCTAGTAAGGGCTCTCAACTTGTTGCCCTGTGGCAAGCCAGAGACAATGCACCGGGATACCCCAAGGGAATCAAGGGGGATTCGCACAAGAGGGTGACACGGCCAGCCCAGCTGAAGTGCCTCTATGTGAATGCATGCAGCTTGGACAATAAACAGGATGAATTAAGGGCCACTGTGCTGCTGGAAAGCCATGACATTGTGGCTATTAGTGAAACTTGGTGGAATGATTCCCATGACTGGAATGTAGGATGAGACGGATACAAGCTCTTTAGGAAGGTGTTGCCCTCTACATTAGTGACCAACTAGAATTGATGGAGGTCCATATGGGGAAGGACAATAAGCTGGTTGAGAGTGTATGGGTTAAGATTAAAGGGAAGATAGGGGAAGGCGATGTTACAGTAGGGTCTGCTACAGGCCACCTGACCAGCAGAGCCAAGTAGATGAGGCCCTCCATAGGCAGATAGAAGTGGCTTCGTGTTCACAGGCCCTGGTCCTCGTAGGGAATTTCAACCACCCTGACATCTGCTGGAGGGACAACAAAACAAGGCACCAGCAATCCAGGATGCTCCTGGAATGGATAGATGACAACTTTCTCCTCCAAATGGTAGAGGAACCAACAAGAAAAGGTGCTATGCTGGACCTCGTTCTCACCAACAGGGAAGGGCTGGTGACCAACGTAAGTCTCAGGGATAACCTTGGCTGCAGTGACCACGAAGCGATAGAATTTAAGATCCTCAGGGCAACTAGGAAGATGTATTCCAAGCTTATAACCCTGGACTTTAGGCATGCAGACTTTGATCGCTTCAGGGATCTGCTGGCCAAAGTGCCATGGGACAAAGCTCTAGAGGGAAGGGGGGCCCAGGACAGCTGGTCAGTATTCAAGGATCACCTTCTCCGTGTCCAGGAGCAAAGTATACCGACAAAGAGGAAGGCAGGAAAGAATGCTAGGAGACCTACCTGGATGAACAAGGAGCTGCTGGACACACTGTCACACAAAAAGAAACTTTAAAAGGAGTGGAAAAAAGGACACCTGGAATTGGGGGCATATAAGGAAGCTGTCTGAGCAGAAAGAGACCTGGTGAGAAAAGCTAATGCTCAGTTAGAATTAAATCTAGCTAAGGAGATCAAGGCAAAGAGCAAAAATTTCTATAGGTATATTAATGGTATGAAGAAGACTAGGGAAGGTGTGGGCCCCCTCAGAAAGGAAATGGGAGAACTGGTGACAAGTGATATGGAGGAGGCCGAGGTTCTCAACGACTTCTTTTCCTCAGTCTTCACTGGCAAGGACTCCAGCCACACTCCCGGAGTCACAGAAGATAATGGCAGGGGTTGGACAGAACTGCCCATTGTAAGTGAAGATCAGGTTCGTGACCATCTGATGAACCTGAAAGTGCACAAGTCCATGGGACCCGATGGGATACACCCACGGGTACTGAAGGAACTGGCGGATAAGGTTGCTAAACTGCTCTCTATTATATTCCAAAAGTCACAGCAGTGTGGTGAGGTCCCCACTGACTGGAAAAGGGGAAACATAATCCCCATTTTCAAAAAGGGAAAGAAGGATGAACCAGGGAACTATAGGCCAAGGGAACTATAGGCGAGTCAGTCTCACCTCTGTGCCTGGTAAGATTATGGAGCAGATCCTCCTGGAGGCACTGCTGAGGCAGAAGAATAACAAAGAGGTGATTGGGTACAATCAACACGGCTTCACCAAGGGCAAACCGTGCCTGACAAACCTGGTGGCCTTCTATGAGAAGGTCACAACATCAATAGACAAGGGGAGAGCAACTGACGTCATTTACCTGGACCTGAGCAAAGCCTTTGACACTGTCCCACAGGACATCCTGGTCTCCAAGCTGATAAAATATGGGTTTGATGGACTGACAATTCAGTGGATAAAGAGCTGGCTTGATGGTTGCACCCAAAGAGTGGCTGTCAATACGTCCATGTCCAAGTGGAGGCCAGTGACAAGTGGAGTCCCTCAAGGATCAGTACTGGGACCGGTCTTGTTTAACATCTTCGTCAGCGACATGGACAGTGGCATAGAGTGCACCCTCAGCAAGTTTGCTGACAACACCAAGCTGTGCGGGACGGCTGACATGCTGGAGGGAAGAGATGTCATCCAGAGGGACCTTGACAGGCTGGAGAGGTGGGCTCATGCCACCCTCATGAAGTTCAACAAGACCAAGTGCAAGGTCCTCCATCTGGGTCGGGGCAATCCCAAGCACCAGTATTGGCTGGGCAGTGACTGGCTTGCAAGCAGCCCTGAAGAAAAGGACTTGGGGCTGCTGGTGGATGAGAGGCTCAACATGAGCCGTCAGTGTGCACTAGCAGCCCAGAAAGCCAATTGTATCCTGGGCTGCATCAGGAGAAGCATGACCAGCAGGTCGAGGGAGGTGATTCTCCCTGTCTACTCTGCTCTTGTGTGACCCCACCTGGAGTACTGTGTCCAACTCTGGAGCCCCTACTACAAGAAAGATATGGACGTGCTGGAACATGTCCAGAGAAGGGCCACGAGGATGATCAGAGGGCTGGAGCATCTCTCCTATGAGGACAGACTGAGAGAGTTGGGGTTGTTCAGTCTGGAGAAAAGAAGGAGACCTTATAGTGGCCTACCAGTATCTTAAGGGGGCCTACAAGAAAGCTGGTGAGGGACTTTTTAAGATGTCGGGTAATGGTAGGAATAGAGGGAATGGATTAAAACTAGAGATAGGATGATTCAGATTGGGCGTTAGGAAGAAGTTCTTCACCATGAGGGTGGTGAGACACTGGAACAGGTTGCCCAGAGAAGTGGTGGAAGCCCCATCCATGGAAGTTTTTAAGTCCAGGCTGGATGGGGCTCTGAGCAACGTGATCTAGTGGGAGGTGTCCCTGCCCATGGCGGGGGGGTTGGAACTAGATGATCTTTAAGGTCCCTTCCAACCCTAACAATTCTATGATTCTATAATTCTGTGAGTCCAATCATTAATCTAACCCTGCCAAAGCCACTACTAAACCATGTCCTTAAGCACCACGTTTACCCATCTACATTAGAAGTTAGCCTCAATTACTGTGAAAAGGACAAATCCCTGTCATACTTGTTTCTAAGAGACTTCCCCTCTCAGAGTGAGCTCAGAGGCAGAGAATCTCCATTCCTTACAGAGGCAATTGTCTCAAAGGTCTCGTCATTCAGTGTCATTCCTCTCCATTTTCACCATTCAGTACTCATATCTTTTGGCAACACCTCCCATTTGAGCCAAGTTTCCGAATGGGAAGGTCAATATTTCCAAGCCTAGCAAAACAACACATTGCAGGGCAGGCTATGAGTGCCTCCTTAGCGCATCACCCTGGGTATCTATTTGCTTGAGTTTGGTGAGATGTTTTTGAAAAACATGGAGGAAGACAGAACTTCCATCCAGTAAAAATACAGTGTAAAACTTATTCTCATTAGTTATGAAATAGTTATTAATGGCCATAGTCTCCTGCCTCATTTTTTTAAAACTTTAAGAAAGGCCTTCAAGCCTTATGTTACATTAATCATAGGAAACAAATTCTACGAATTAAAAGCAGGTCAAGGGAGGTGATTCTGCCCCTCTGCTCTGGTGGGTATCCACCTGGAGTACTGCGTCCAACTCTGAAGTCCTCAGCACAAGAAGGACATGGACCTGTTGGAACGGGTCCAGAGGAGGGCCACGAAGATGATCAGAGGGCTGGAGCACCTCTCCTATGAGGACAGGCTGAGAGGGTTGGGGTTGTTCAGCCTGGAGAAGAGAAGGCTCCGGGGAGACCTTATAGCAGCCTTTCAGTACCTAAAAGGGGCCTACCGGAAGGATGGGGAGGGACTCTTTATCAGGGAATGTAATGATAGGACGAGGGGTAATGGTTTGCAACTGAAGCAGGGTAGATTTAGATTGGATATTAGGAAGAAATTTTTACTGTGAGGGTGGTGAGGCACTGGAACAGGTTGCCCAGGGAGGCTGTGGATGCCCCATCCCTGGAGGTGTTCAAGGCCAGGCTGGATGGGGCTTTGAGCAGCCTGGTCTAGTGGGAGGTGTCCCTGCCCATGGCAGGGGGGTTGGAACTAGAGGATCTTTAAGGTCCCTTCCAACCCAAACCATTCTATGATTCTGTATTAAATAACTTTTATATCTTTTCTTATATTTATTTAGCAATACTAAGAGGAATTCTGTTTTGAACCAGACTTGAATCTTTTTTACTTCCACTGAAAATGCTAATGTTTCTACTATGCTTTTATGTATAAAGCTTCATTTCAATTATATCACCCTGAGATGTGAAAAGAATTGTGGGATTTGGTGCATACAGTTTTGCTAAAGGCAAAAATCTTTTCTGTTACCTTCTGTCTCTAATACAAGATGCAAAAAGAATTGGGGTGCCTATCTGAAGGAGCAAAATGTGCAGTATAATCAGTTCAACCCCTTCACTATAAATAAAGGGTAGATTTTCACCATTTTTTCAATTTTAACAAAAGTTTGCGACTTTTCTGTTTATTTATACTGGCAAATACAGGTAAATAATGCATAAGTCTGGACATAATCACTGAATTTATAGTTACTGAAACCTAGCATACATTGTATACATGGTTTAGGACACTATTTGATATTTATAAAGTCCCAGCTTTCTATGAATATAGAAATTCAGTAATTAGTGCTGTCACTATCTGCTATTTCTATGCAATGCACTTTAACTTACAGGAATATGAGGTTTTTGGTTGCATTTAGAAAGTGAGAGACGCTTACCAGCTATTCCTCTGGGTTTATGCTATTGTTTAATTTATTAAAAATTAAGTGAGAATCTATCATTTTTCCTATATTTTAAACCTTTTTGAAAATGCCTGATTAAACGGATAGTATCTTCTTACCAATATCACCAGCCCACTTATATTATATTATATCACATTCTACTATTTCTATAGTTCTTATTATTCTTAATTCTTCTTAAGAATGATCACCACCCACAATGACTACTGAGAAAACTTGCTATTTCATTTTCCAACTATAATGGTCTTTCAAATGTTTAGAGGGCATGTATTCTTCATTTAAACCTTTTAAAAGTGAACCTAAATTTTGAGGCCTGGATAGAAGCTCAAGACTTGTCTTGACACATAAAACATGTTAAGTTTTGAAATTCTAGGAATGCCTGGGCATAGGGCATAATTATATTAGCATGATTCAGTTGCTGATAGTCTCCAGACTAGGATGGAGCAAGAAAAGAAACAGAAAGGGATAAGCGAAGGTGGCCTGAAATAGTGCTTATGGGACAAATGTAGTCGTCTGGTTTTCTGTATTGATTCCCCCCTCTGATTGTTACCAGATATATCTGATGCACAACAGTCATGCAGTATCTCCTCCTTTACACTTGCATGTCATGCCGTTTAGTCATTAAGTCCCATGCAGAGAGATTTCCTTGAGAAATTTTGTCGGGCAAGGACTCTTAATGCTGTCTTTAAAAATGGTCCAAATTGGCTTTTGATCCACATGTTTAGGAAAAAAAGGACCACTCAGAAAAGTTATGTAAGTAAAGGAAACTTCCTTTCTTTTTTCTCTCATCTTCCTACATCCCACTGCCTGCATGCCTTGCATTACATCAGGAGTAAGTTACTGTCATTTACAGTCCCATTGTGACACTGTGAGCATATCTACTTGAAACTTGTCATTGACAAACAAATTTTCCAATGTTCCTTGGAAGCAACAATGCTCATATTCTATACTAGTAGAAAATATCATGCAAAAGTTGGACTGGTTCAAACAAACTAAGGACATACTACTTCTTATTTTGTAACTGGTAAGTTTAATGTGTTGATAAGCCTTCTGACAGAAGAAACAGAAGGAATTTTAAAGTCCTTTGACTGTCCATATCTTCCCTGGATATTTACAGAGAGTGGATCTACTTCTGTCTTCCCAGCCTTGACTGTGGGATCCAGGAGAGCTTCTCAGCTCTTGGGTCTGAAACCACATTGTTCTGTCCCCACAGGAGGATGAGCTTTGGACTCACCTGTTGAAGCTAGGCCTGTACACTATACTTGACAAGACAAATACATCCCCAAGGCCCATTCTGGACTGCAATTCAGCCTTTCTTTTTTAGCTGGTGAATGATTGTCAGGTTTCTTCCCAGTTTTCCTTCTTAATAGGGAAAGTTAGTTATATTTTTTAAAATGAGATATAAGTTACCTCTCAGAAAGCTGTTGAAAAAGTATGAATCATTTCCTTTTGGAGCAACACTTTTTAGAAAGACAAGCACCTTTATGTCATTGCAGGAAGGAAAAATCCAAATTCTTACTTTGCGGCTTATACATGAAGGGCAATTAGATGTTCTCTCAATTAATGAGGCGTGCTTCATTGATGGCTTCGATATAAGAAGGCTTATAAAACTGTCAAAAATGATTCAAAGAGTACTTTTTGCAACAAGACCATGACTTAAACCACCCATCATGTGTAAGGTTTACTAGATATTCTACACCTCAGTTATCAAAGGAACTAAATATAAATCTAGCATAAAGAGCTCTTGCTGTAGAAAATAGCTGACTTGACTCCAAAATAAATTCATGAAAGGGCAGATATAAAAAATTTGGAATATAATCTTATAACGGAGAAATGAAATATTGAGCTGAGTCACTGACAAGACACCTAAATCTTCATGAAGGTGCTTACTGCCATTTTATACTTAGATATGTAAAAAATGTGTGGCAATAAACTAAGAAATCATGATGAAATTCTATGTAATTGACTAAGAAACTAACAGAAATAATACAAATCAAAATTATAACAATTTCTTAATATTATTCTCAGGCTACTTGAAAATTTGTGTAGGTAAATGAGGGCAGAAGATAGATTATTGTGTCAGCTTTAGTTTCTGTCCTTTCACTCTGAGATCTTACGCAGTCCTGAGCAGTTTTTTGAGGCTGAAATTACAAAAAAGATCAATAAAAACCCCTCTTCTGACAGCCATGAATCAAGTCAGCTAAATATTCAGGCAAGTCATGCAACTACTCCTCCTCCTTCATTAGTTTGTGAACATGAACTAAGAAATAAGATAGACATTGGCATGCTGCAGTAATACAGAGATCAGTTATGTTTCCCAAAATATAATTTGATCTAATATTCAGGGACATATTTAAAAACATATTTACTTTGCTACTGGCATATTTATATATCTATAAAAATATGAGGCAGCAATTATCATGTGAAAAGGAATATATTCCTTTTTTATGCCCCAGATTGAGTAATTTACTTATGTTTTTTGTCTCAAAGAATAGCCTATTAAGAGTATTTTAAAAATGAATTGATTCATCATTAAATTTATATAGCTAAAATAATGTCAGCTCTTGATTTCAGTTCATTAGATGATTTCTGATCCTAAAAAAGGATACAGCTTCTAGACATCAGCAAGTAACATAAAAGAAGCATTAGAAAGCAGTTACTGCAATCTGAAACCACTGCATGCTGTAGATATTTTAAAATTGGAATAAATAAACTTTGAGGTTATTTTTTCACAAAACTTGTTATATTTTAAATCAGAAATAGTATATTTAAAAATAATTGTAAAGGTTGCAAAAGGAAAACAAAAGTTTTTGATCTGTGTTACTGTTACTAATGCCCCTGCCTGTATGCATATATGTGTTTTTTTTGTGGGGAAGGTAAATGTGAAAAATAAATATGTAGTTATTATTTCCATTGTGCTACATAGAGGAAACAGTCAAAATTATATTTTCTTTTCTACATTCACCATATAAATTTGTATTTGCGCACTTGTAAGTGTCTACCCAGAGAAGACATACAAAAAACTCAGCTATACAGAGATGTTATGATGACTTTTTATGCAAATAATTATTATCATGAAAACCCTCAGTCATCTTGAAATTCTTTGTGTCCCTTTGGATTCTTGGAAATCTGATAGTTCACAGTTCTGATGGTAAACAATATACCAAGAACAGGACTTTAAAATCTATTTTGATATTTCTGTTTCAACCCTTTTGGGGACAACAAATTTTGAAAATATTTGCTTTAAGTTTGTTATGATTTTCTGGCAGTGATTTAGTCAGGTCTCATGGTTTCTCCCATCTATTGTGGTAAATAAAAGAAAATCGATTTGCCCTGGTCTGACAAAACAATTAAATGTGTGCTTAAATGTAACTGGTCCCACTGAAATCATTATTACTTTACAAAGGAATAAATTACATGCTTAAAAAGAAATATGTGTTGTAACCTAGCTAGGCTGTTATCTAAGAAGAGATTTTTACTTCAGGAAAACTTTAGTCCCTTTCGTAAAATCAGATAAAGCTGTTCAAAAAAACCCACAGCTTGGCTCTACTTCTTTAATTAATTTTTGGCTTTCTCTCCACAAAACCTGATTTAATGCATATTTACTCTTGACAGAGCAAAACAGAGTCCATCAGAGGGCAATGTTGTTCATTATTTACCTATTTTTGACAAAGTTGCAAAGCATTGCTGAACCCAAGTTAAGAGATAGTGATTCATTTTTATTTTTAATGCCCCAATTTCCCATGCAGTTCCAGTTTAAAAAAGGTCTCATCTAGGCGGAGAGAGGGAGGGAAATGGAAACGGAGGAAGGAAAAGAAAAAGAATGTTTCCATCTGTCACTTAGAGGTTTCTTCTAACAGCTGCTGATTTGACTAATGACAGTTGCATAATTACCATTTCACACGTGTTTGATAATGTTCTTTGTTTGGTCTGCCAGTTGTCTTGATGGAGTACACTCAATGGTGCTATTCAAGAGTGGAAACCTGCTTATTTAAAATCCGTGCTTAGAGCAATTTGAAGAGCATGAGCTCCCTATGTGAAACATTCATGCCCTAGTTGTAAACATTTTTTGTAGGGTTTTAACTTTCCCTCTGAAAATTCCACTGCTGTAAACCGCAAATACACCAATACTATAGAGCTTTTCTTGAGTGCACAAATGCCTTTTAGCACATATCAGTACAAGTGTTCAAGAAGGGAAAATCATTAGAGTAACATCCAAATTATTTTACTAGTGCTTTTTGAAAGAACAGATAATAAGAGACAGTGTACTTCACCATGGCTCTGATCCAAAGTTCATTGAATAGATATACTTACGCCTTGATTTATCAACAAAGATACTATCTGTATAAGGCTCTCTTCAGCTGATGAAGAGATTTCTCTATTTTTCTATTAAATCATAAATGCAATCTTAGTAATGACTGAATTATTCCTTCAAGTCATTTAATAACATTTCCACTGTCCCATGAGAGGAAGGTTCCCATATTTCTGACCTGGAAGGAAGTTAACCAGAAGTTTAATTTAAATTCTTCACTCACTGTCCCATCAATGAATATTCTTACCAAATAATTGGAGTACCTTAGAAATGTAGTGTTAACAAAGAGCTATTTAATTAGAGTTCCTCAGGAAGCATTTTGACAGCATGACAAAAAAAAAAAAAAAAAAACAAAACAAAAATCTAGCATGTTTTCACCTTTCTGTGTTCCAACCTACATTAGCTGATTAGAAAAAAATTAGTTAAAACAACACTAGGAAATAGAAGAGCACCATTGTCATGAAAATGTTCTGCAAAACGAATTCTGTTTTTTGGTTTGTTGGACCAATACAGCATTAGCAAACTAGAATCAAATTAAAAACAAACAAACAAAAAAACAAAAAAACACACACACACAAAAAAAACCCACACAAACCAAAACCACCAAAAAGTAAAAGGTCATTAAAAGCTGGTTTCAGTTTGTTCAGTACCCAAAACATAATACAAGATATAGACATATAATTAAGGGGAGCAGTATTCTTTAACAGCTCTGAAATACAGGTCAGTTTAATAAAGATGTATATTGTTAAGTGACTAGCGATTAACGATCTTAATTTAAGTTCAGATACTGAACAAATCTAATCAGACAGGTTCTGAACACTTTGTCTAAAGTCACTTTAAAAGTACTGAAAAAAAAATTACTCGATGTAAATTTGGGAAAATAAATGTCAATTATAGATTGAAAACATTCCTATCAATATTTTCTCCTCTGTGTAAATTCTCAAGCCTCCCTTATCACGGTAATGCAATTGCTTCCCAGTAGAGCTTTAAGCACTCTGACTAACATCTGTCACTTATAGTTCATGACCCCTCCCATCCTCTCCCAAGGGAGTGTACCTAGAGCAGTGTGTCATTTTGTTACGATTTGATTTGGGGGAATTTATTTTTCACGTTGCTATATCATTACTTAGGCGTGCAGATAAAGAGTCTGTCAGAGAGTCATTGTCGATCTCATGAAATGATGTGCATTTAGTAGTTTACTACACTAACACGAAATACACTTTATAAAGGATTCTTATCTATTTTGGGGTAGTTGAACTGTAGCTGTTACAAAAGTCAATTGCTCAGCTAATGTGTTCAACAACACAAGAAATGGCTGGAAGTCTGTAAGGCGTCTGCATGTCTCTTAGCACCTTTGGCATTTTTACAATGCAGAAGAGTGATTATTGTATAATTCCAGTCCTTTGACACTTCATTCACTGTAGTTCAAGTTGATTAGCTTTTCTGGCTGAGTTACTGGGTTCCCTCCAACTTTTATGATATCACTAGTGATGCCATCTGTCCCAGGTATTTTTCCTCTTAAAGACTTCATGACTTTCTCTATCTTCTTTTTGAGGGCATAAGGTAAGATTTTTTCTTCACGTCTCATTTTATGTCATAGAAGGTGGTGAAACTTGTCATGTTCATCTCTATGCATTCTTGTAGAGCTGCTGGTAAAGCTCATCTGCTCTCTGCAGGATGCTATCTCTCCCTCTGTAATTACTCTTTCATCACTGTCTGAGAGGGACATCTGGTGTCAATTATCTGTTTTCTTCTCATCTTGCTACAGCTGTTTCTTTTAAGAGTATTTTAAATCATTTCTATCTTGCACCATATATTCAAATCCTTTGTGATCTTCCATTTTCAAGGTCATGCAGAGCTTGTAGTTGCAAGCAATCATTCCTTCTCTCTTAATTCCATTCCTTTTATCATGAGTGTCCTATAGGCATTTGCACTACTAAACCGATTGTGATAAAACACCATATAGATATCCAAAGGTACAGCTATAATGAGATTTCTTGTTGAAAGAAACTCCTTGGCCTAGTGAAAACTTGATTGTAACTTGAGAGGACCAAATTACATCAGGGCAATCGGATCCTCATCAAGAGACTGTAAGTAATTGGTACTTGATGTGTTAACTGTCCTTTCTTCCTACTCATGTAATAATATAAAAAAAAAAATCATGGCTAAGAATATAAAAAAAAAGAATTTAATGCATATTCCAATCAGCTAGTTTTTCCCTAGTACAGTATGATATTCAATTCCACACTTTGCTTGATGCTTTTTTCCAGTCTCATTGATTTTCAGCAGCAAAACTCATTTAATGTAGGACCTAACAAGGTTGAAGTCTCACATCTGAAAACTTCGTGTAAAATACACTGACAGTGTACAGGGACATTGGTTCTACCAGATCCTCATTCAGACATCCATTAGCAGAGTTCGTACCAGCAGACCAGATGACCGGCCTCTCTGACTGGTCTAATGTCTTGTTCATGTTAAGGATATCAAATACGGCTGATTCAACTTATCCAGGTCCAGAATTCTCTTACACAAAGTTGCCAGGGGACGCAGACAAAACTGACGAGAGAAAATCCCACAGTGAAAGCATTTTTAAGATCTTGTCAACAGCAGTTTTAGATCTTGAGTAAAAGTCTGCTTACTTGAAATAGATAAGAAATTTGCAAAAAAAAACCCCAGATCATAGACAGCCAACTGTTTTTTTCCAGGCTACATGTGTGGTTGCAGGGCAATCATTACTTCAAGATAAAAAGCAATACAAGCCTCTCCCTTAGACAGCTTATTATCTCCTTTTTGTCTTTTCTATCCAAAAGGAGGAAGCTTACTATTATCAATATTCTTTTTCTTCTGACTTACATAGTGCCAAGGACACAGGCTGATCACATTTCCTATATTTGGTTGAAGGGCTATATAATTACTCCACTGAATATGCCAGGGCAAAGATGAAAGCCTTATTTATCTATTTTAGGTAAGGACCATTTGTGCTCTTTTTGTGTGCCTAGAGAGGAATGATAAATAGGTAAGGATATATGCAGTCTCTGGTGATGAGAAGTAATGCTGTGGTGATCAGTGACAAACTCGAATCAACATACATATTTTCCCAAATTAGCCCTCTGCTGAGAGGAGTAAGGAGGCTTAGATGTCTCAAAGCTTTTGCTTTTTTGTGGTTTGCAGAGTACTACTTTAGTTGAAGTTTGGTTCTTATTTTCAGGATCTTATTTCACTTTAAATGCAGGAAGCACAGGCTTTCAAGATGTACTGGGATAGAGTTAATTTTCTTCATAGTAGCTAGTATGGGGCTATGTTTTGGATTTGTACTGGAAACAGCACTTATAATATAGGGATGTTTTTGTTGCTGCTGAGCAGTGTTTACACAGAGTCAAGGCCTTTTCTGCTCCTCACACCACCCCACCAGTGAGCAGGCTGGGGGCGCACAAGGAGATGGGAGGGGACACGGCCAGGACAGCTGAGCCCAACTGACCAAAGGGATATTCCATACCATATGACATAATGCACAGAGTATAAAGCTGGGGGAAGAAGAAGGAAGGGAGGGGACATTCAGAGTTATGCTGTTTGTCTTCCCAAGTAACCATTATGTGTGATGGAGCCCAGGAGAATGGCTGAACACCTTCCTGCTGATGGGAAGTAATGAACGAATTCCTTATTTTGCTTTGCTTGCCTGCACAGCTTTTGCTTTACTTATTAAATTGTCTATCTCAACCCACAAGTTTTCTCACTTTCATCCTTCTGACTCTCATCAGAGTCCCACCTGGGGGGTGGGGGGTGTGAGCGAGATCCTGTGTGGTGCTTAGTTGCCAGTTAGGGTTAAACCCTGGCAGAAGATAAAACCATTAATTCTCAGGAAGTTGAATGTCCCTATGTGAGAACACAGAACCTTTATCATGAGATGATTGCATCTCTTCTATATGGAAACTGGAAAGAACTGGCTTTCAACTAAGATTTTTATAAATGTATCATAATTTCAGTCTTATTTTGATAATGTGGAAATCAAGAGGATTGTTTTGAAGAACTCATTTCTGAAACATTTAAAGTTTAAGGAAGTGGATTTCTTCTGATTCAGGGGATTCTTTTTCTGCCCTTTCAAAAATACTAAACCACTTGGCGAGTGTAAATTCTGAAATATGACTCTCAGCACACACTGTAGTCTAAATTCTCTCCTTCCACTATCGTTGTTTAGTCCATGCACTAAGGAGAGGTTGAACTTGCTTTTAATTTCAGAGATTTACACTGATTTGTATTAATGTGACACATGACTCAGTGTAATCTGCTCTATCTGTTATACAGCAACATGAGAAGGTACTCAACAATTTTTTTGCTTCATTTTTTACTGGCAATAACTCTTCCCACGTCTCTCAAGTCCCTGAGTCTCAAGGTAGGGACTTCAGGGATTAAGTCCCTTCCATCACAGAAGAACAGTGAGTGGAAAAAAGAGAATATCACACTCATTTTTAAAAGAGTAATAAGGAGGATCCTGGGAACTACTGACCAGTTAGCCTCACTTCAGTGCCCGGTAAGATCATGGCAGTTATGGTGAAGCATACAGAACATGGGCAGGTGATTAGAGACAGCCAACATGGCTACACCAAGGGCAAATCGTGCCCAACTAATCTAATACTGGCCTTCAATGCTGTAGTGACTGCATGAGTGCACAATGGAAGAGCTAAGGATGTCTTCTACCTAGATTTCTGTAAGGTCTTCCCCCAAAGTCCCCCACAACTTTCATACCTCTAAATAGGAGAGAGATGGATTTGGTGGGTGGACTATGAGATGGATAAAGAATTATCTGGATGGCCACATCCAGAGAGTTACAGTCAATGGTTTAATGTTCAAATGGAAACCTGTAACAAGTGGTGTCCTTCAAGGGTCCATACTGAAATGAATGCTGTTTAAAATCTTCATCAATGGCATAGTTAGTAAAATTGAGTGCACCCTCAGCAAGTTTGTGAATGACATCACACTGAGCTCCTGCACCTGTATTGTGACAATCCCCAATATCAACACAGACTGGGGAATTATATTGATTGAGAGCAGCCTAGCAAAGAAGGATCTGGGGATACTGGTGGATGGAAAAATAGATATGAGCTGGCAATCTGTGCTCAGAGCCCAGAAAGCCAACTGCATCCTGGGCTGTATAAAAAGAAACATGGGCAGCAGGTTGAGGGAAAAGATTCTTCCCTCTCTACTCAGCTCTCATTAGACCCCACCTGGAGTACTGCATCAACTTCTACCTTCCCCAGTACAAGAAAGATATGGACCTCCTAGAGAAGATCCAAGGGAGGGCTGTGAAAGTGATCAGAGGGCTAGAACCCCTCTTCTATAAGGAAAAGCTGAGAGTTGGGCTTGTTAGGCCTGGAGAAGAGAAGGCTCTGGGGAGACCTTACTGCGGCTTTTCAAAGGGGCTTATAAGAAAGAAGACGGAAAAAGGCTTTTTACCAGGGCCTGTAGTGAAAGGACATGGGGCAATGGTTTTAAACTAAAAGAATCTAGATTTAGATTGAATATAAGGAGGAAATTTTTTATGATGAGAGTGATGAGACATTGCAACATCAGTTGGGGATGCCCCATCATTGGAGGCCTTCAAAGTCAGGTTGGCTGGGGCTTTGAGCAACCTGATCTAGTGAAAGATGCATTTGCCCATTGCAGGGGGGTAGGACTAGATGACCTTTAAAGGCCCCTTCCAACCCACACCATTCTATGATTCTATGATTTTTTTTTTCCTTTTTCTCTTCTCAGGTAACTCAACTGGGCAACCAGGGGAGATGCATATGTATTTCTATGAACAGATTACTGAAAACGTATACTATACAATCTAACATAGTGAACATTTAGTTTCTCACCTTCAGAGTATTCTTACATTTATTAACCATAATACCTAATCACTGACACCACTGCACAGCTGTGAGAGGAAACTGACAAATGTCATAAACTTCTTATTACTTTGTAACTACTGATTTTAGCACTCTGATATTTAGCATATCTCTCATTTCTTTTTTAATCTTACAGACAACCTGCCATGGCAGGGTACTGGGATTCAGATTTTACAAGACTTTTACAAAACTGAAAAGGAAGAAATTAACAAAATATATCTTAGCTGAGGGGCTTACTGGTTTTTTTTGTTTGGTTTAGTTTGGCCAGTGCACTCTTTGTGCCCAGCTGGGTCTTTGAATCACAAAACAAAAGAAAAAAGTGGATCCCCCCTTAGGAAGTGAGATACCTTATGCTTGAAGTAGTCTTTTATTCAGGTCAAAGCTATATCTAACCAAATATTAAGAAATGCTAATCTTAATAAACATATTTACCTTCTGCTATCTCAACCTCTTCTACAATTGAGGTTCAGAGTGATCATCTTCATTTCACAACTGTGGAATTAGGACACGGAAAGAGGTGAAGTAAGATGATTGAGTTTGACCAACAAACCAGCAAGAGAAGTGGGATATTAAGCTTGGTTTCCTGAAACCTAAGTGGGTGTTTGCCAAAAGGCAGTTGACAAAGTCGAAGCTTTTAAAAGACCCTTGCAGCTTCAGACCCATAGCTATTCTGGTGATGAAAAATACAGCATATAAGCCAAACATATGAAATTAAACCTTGAAAGGGAATTCATTTCTTCCAGGAAACACGGAAGAAATGAAATTTCCCTACTACATAATGCGGCTCTCAGGATGTGTTTCTTGTGGGTGTTACCGAAATGAAACAGTGAAAAACACAGAAGAGACATAAAAATAGTCTTCCGTTTTTTTCTAAACATTTTTATCTGTAATAGCCAGAAACTTTTTATAGTAAAATCATCCAAAGCCCAGGAGGCTTCTTCAGTCTCCAGTTAGCTGTTGTACACAGTAGCCTCAGGCAAGTGGGTTGCTCTAAAATTTAATTTTTATTTAAAGAGCTAAATTGGAACCTACTGTATCAACTCCCAGTTCAGCTGCTTTAGAAATAAGGGTATACTGTAAAAGTTGGGGCAGATCTGCAGCAAGACTCAAGCTGTGAAAAGAAAGATCTAAATTCTCTATCAGGGGGTAAACTCTGGAAATCAAGGAAAAGAAACATACAAAGACCAAACATTTTTCATCCTTTTGGGAGGAGGTGTTATCATTAGTAGTAATGGGTGGGTAACAGACAGCAAATTAGGCGAATTATCTTCAGTTAGAAATTCTTCTATTCAAACCTTAACCAATTTCTCAGGTGAATGTTTTTAGAGGATTTTACCATATCACTTGCCATATAGAGGTGAGATTTGTGAATGCAAAAGCTTTGAAGTCATTTTACAGTATTTTAAAAATCTGAAAAATATGTAATTGGGGTGATATTCACTGGATTCAAGAGTTCTTTGTTTTGCGACATAAATGGTTTATTCTGACACTTTCCTTCCCACACCAACCACCATTCCCAGTCCAGTCTGCCTGACAGAGGATTGCACATGTGTGTGGGAAGAGAAGAAGAAAGGGGTGGAGGTGGGATGGCTGACATAACGTCTTGTTTGCAGAATGTGCATAAGTGAGGAGTTGCCTGGGGCTTTGTTCTTTCTTGAGTTATTTTTGATCTGCAAACTGCGAGCATGCAGAGCAACTCTTTTGATGGGTAGGCCATTTTTTATATTTTTTTAAAGATGAATTCTTTTAGAATCATAGGATCATCTTATAATCATAGAATCATCATAGAATCATGGAATTGTTTGGGTTGGAAGGGACCTTTAAAGGTCATCTAGATCATCAATAGCTGCACTCCAGTCATAGGATTCATTCCACCAAGTTTCAGTAATGGCAACTAGGTCATAGCTTTCCATCAGCATGGTGGCTTCCAGCTGCATGTTTTCGTGGGAGCTCTGTCTGGGTTGCCACAACCATTTTGCCGAGTGCAGAGGATATGGCTTTCCACTAGGTGGATACCATAGCTAAGATCCTTCTGAAAGGGTGGTAACCACCAATTGAACTCACCTCTTGAGGTAGTACGGTGACTACGTCGTTCTTCTGTGCAAACTGACATGCCAGGCCCTGGCTGACGCCCCACGCACTGTTTGCCCACTCCGGTGGCAGCTCTTCTGGTCACTTACGCTCCCCCCAGGGCTGCTTTTTATAGGTGTTGGGGGGTCATGGTTGCTCTGGCAAGGCCCAGACCATGTCAGCATCTGCTGTGAAAGCTGCTGGCTCCTGGTGGGTCTCGCCACTGCCCTGGCATTTCCTTACGTCAGGAAAAGCCCCTGTGCACCAAGATCTGCCCTGCACTGCGAGTCAGGCTGGCTCTAGAGCAGTTCCCTTCAGTGACTGAGAAGCAAATATTTTAGAGAAGCAAATTAAAGTGGGCAGGCAAAGTCAGAATGAAGGACTACGTCCTTTTAACCTATTTAGACACAAGACTTGGAATATCTGCTTTGGAAAGGAAAGGGTTGATTTTGCTGTACAGGGAGTGAAGAGTTGAGAAGAGAATGGGGAATAACAGAGAAGGGGATGGAACAGGGAGAAAAGAGAGCTAAAAGATGCTAATCAATGTTTGACTTATCTAAAACAGAGAAATAAGGCAGGTTACAACAAGGAAATAAACCAGGCAGTATATCTGTTTGCTACTGACAGGTGTAGTTGCCACTTGTGACAGTGTGTAAACCATGCGTTGGGACATTGACATTCAACCCTGCCCTTGCCTATACTTTGTCATTATCTGTTCAGGGATGGTGGGAGCAGCATCATGTTTGAGGACTAGATAGGAAAATGGTAAGTCACATATCTATACAGATTTCTTGTGTCACAAGACCTGTTTAATTTATAACTCCTTAAAACCTCCACAAATTCTTCCAGTATGTTAGAAGTATTTTTTTTTTTTTTTTTTTTTGGTCAGGTATGTAAGTTCTGTAATGTGAGTTAATTAGCACTTCGTAATCCTTCTCATTTTGACTGAATAGAGTCAATAGGATTTTACAGTGGCTAATAGGCTCAAATGCATTGAAAAGTGTGTTAGTCCAGCTCTTTAATGCTGTATTAGCGCTCTATTAATTTTACTGGTACTGCAAACCCTCATAACATAGATGTAGCTTAGACTACCATTATTGTAGGGATGTGATGCAGAGTCAGGCAATTCCATTAGACCAAAACTTAACTTTTCAAACCTGGTTGTCTTCTTTGAGGAGACTTATTGAACAGATGCCGAGAATAGCTTGCTATACCGCATTACAAGATGTGCAGCTTTGGTAAGACTCTGTTTCCTTTGAGTAAACTTTCAGCATTGTTTCTATGGAAACCTTATTTACAAATTGCCGTGTCTCAATATTATAGGTCCTTTCCACATTTAGAAGCATGAGAAATGTACATTATAGTACTAAATGGGGATATTTTTGTCTAAATGCTTTCCATGTATTTCTTCCTTTTTTTTTTCCTTTTGATCACAGTTATATGCAATTATGCTCATTCTTAAAAGTAGCCTTTGTTACATCCCATAATGTAGTGAGGTGATACCTCCTTTACAATGCTCCACCACCAGTGCTCACCAAGCAGCAGAATGTCTCTGTGTATGTGAAGCTACTGCTTCATGCCACTCTGAATTAACTCACAGTGGGTGTTAGACATCTGCACATGAACAGAAACATCCCAGAGGAAAATGTTTTCATTAGATCTCAACAGTCTCCCAGCCTCCATCAGCCTACAAAGCAAAATCCCTGTTTGATCTTGAACTCAGCTCTCTACAGGACAGGGCATGTTACAGCACTGTCACATAGTGGTTTTACTCTCTGCACTGTTGTCATGAAAAATTTGGTTTTGAATATGAATTAGAGGAAATTATTTTTTTTTTTGGCCTGCAGTGCAAAGAGTCATTCTTTACTCTTAATTAGCCATCACCTGCAAATAAATCCAATTTTAAGAAGTGAATGACATCTATTTGCAAAGAAGTCTTTCTAATCCAGTTCACAAAATTAATCCTTGATTTGAAATAAAATCTATTGAACAACTTTAGAAATGTTCATTTGTAGAGGTTCTCTTGATTCAATTAGTTCTTTGGAGTAAACGAGATGGCATCCAAACACTTTTCAGTCTGTTGATTTAATTCTTCACATGTCATTCTCTTTTTGTCATCCACTTTTATATGCAGACAAATTATTGCCCTGTGCTTTCCTAAACCTCATATAAAAAAGTATAGATTAAGCAAGATATTTGAACACATTTTTTTGAAAAGTCCTGTAAAAAAGGCAGATCTGTAGGCATGAGAGAAAAGTGGGGGCGGGGGGGGAAGTGTTTAGAATAAATTGAAAGCTGGCTTCTTGGTGATTTCATAGAAAAGCTTTTGTAAGTTGCTCCCTTTCAAATTATCACAGGTAGTAATACAGCTGTTTGCAGTTTCGTGGAATTCCATTTCTGTATCATGTCAACAAAATCTTTTTGATCATGTAGGGTGATAATCATCTCCAGCACCCTTCCCCCTCAACTCCAACATGCATAGATTTTGGCCAAAACTAGTAACTTAGACTGTGGAGTGATAAAGGAAGCTCTGGATGTGATTCATCCCACCTCGCTTGGAAAACTGTCTTAAGGCAGGATGAATTCATTTCAGGAGGATGCCCTTCTCCTTCCACCTAATTGATCTTTGACTTTACTTGGCTAAATGTAGATGGGATGAATCTTGCCTACAATCACTGAAAGTAAGGATGCTGGCAGTTTGATGTGTAACCCCTGGGTGTGACACACATTTTTCTGTGGCACAGCTATGTGGTCTTCATTTAGCTTTTCTGAAGAGTAGCGTTGACCTGCAAGAGTTCGTAAATGAAAGCCATGCAAGATTAGAAACGCAAAAGCAAAGACAGAAATGAAATATTTGAGATGGTAATAGCCTCATTGGGGTCTGGAGAGAAAAACACTGACATGAAAATTCACTAAAAAATGAGAAAAAAAGACACAGAATTGAAAGACTCAACTAGGTGAGGTTAGGTTCAGCTCATGAGAAAGCTCTACGTGACTGATACCTCATTGCCTGACTAACAGTCTCATCAGGTGTCTGCGTTAGGAGTGATGAGTATGCAAATGCTTAGTCCATACACTTCAATCACAAGCATCTACTGCATGTATTAGCCTGGAAATTCTACTTGTTCATAAATCACAATTAGTCCTGCTTACAGAGTTCCTAATCCTGATGAAGAAACCCTAACAAAAGTGCTGTCACTGTCTACTAAGAGTACAGGTAACCTACTAAAAAAGAAGAGAGTCAGATGGCACCATCCTCCTGAGACTGCCAAGCACAAAGAGAACTAAATACTGCTAGAGACCCAACACACATGCTCCTATGATCCCAAATCTGTCTCAACTGACTTGAGCCAGCAAACACTGTAGGAGTGGGACTGCCTTCCTATGTGAGTATGGATTTAAAACAAGGATTTGCAAACAGCTGTTTCCTGTAAGAAAATGGAAGTGTGGATGTCAAATTAAAGTATTGTCCTCCTGAGCAGGGCACTACAGGGATATTCAGGAGACTTGGGATCTTTTGCCTTTCTTATTACTCCTAAGAGAAGCATTAAGTTTCTCCTTGCGTGGAAATGGCTGAATGAAACAGAAACATTGGGAGAAGGAACTCAACATTCAGGGAAAAAAAATATGAAGAAGCACAGAAGAACTGTGAACTGTTGCCAGCTCCCACAGCTGCTAGAAGGCCCCACTGATCTGCTGGACATTGCCCAGCTGATCTGACAGACATGAGCAGAGGAGGAAGCCAGAGCAGGTTCCACAGTCTCAGGGATCCTCGGGGACACTTGGGATTTTGTTCAAAGCCTCTGCCACAATTCCTACTTGTGGGCAAATCACTTACCTTTTCTGTGCTGTTTCTCTTCTTATGCTTTGCCTTTTTATTGCCCGCTTAGCCCAAGAGGTGCTTAGAGGTAAGATTTATATCTGGCTGAGTTTTGGCAATGCATAGTACAGTGTTGCTGCAATACAATAACTGAGTGATACTTTCATTTTTTGTAGCATAAAGACCCATTTCTGTACCTAAGTATAGTTCTGGTTAGCTCTGGAAAGTTCTGATACCAACAGAAATGAAAAAGGAAACTCCTTACAGTTTCCTCAGAGACATAAAATAGCTACTCTGTGGATTTTAGCCATAAGACAGTGATCTACCAAGACTTTTCCTTATGAGATACATTTATGATTAAATCTCATTATTTATTTATGCTTTTACTTTTGCTACTTGGTTGCTTTGTTTGTTCCCTTTTTGGTGCAAGCTATCTAACATCTCAAAAGTCTTTAAGTGGCTTGACTACTGAAGCATTAACTCAGGAATGTAAGAATACAGTCAACCAACTAAAACAAGCAATGAATTCACTGTTGAGGTTTTATGTCTGAAAACAGACTGAATAGAGGGAGGATGAGAACGTGCCAAGGGGTTTTAATCAATTTCTGTAGTTTATTATGTGTGGGGTTGGTGGTTTTTTTTTTTTCCTTTTTTCCTTTTTTTTCCTTTTAATAATAGTCTTACTGGAATTCTCACAAGAAAATTCAAATGCATATTTGGTTTGCAGCCAGAGGATGAAATGGTCCTGATTATGTTTTTACATCAGTTTTATGCTGGTAGAACCCAAAATTACTTAAACAGAGTTAGTTACTACATGCCATCACAGTGGAAAGCAGACTCAGGTACAATATATATTCTATTACTTGAATAGAGAATATATTAGCTATGAAAATGATTAAAAAGAATTTCTGCACAGTGCTATTACCCATACTATCTGCAGTCCATCTCCATCTATGTATCTTAAATGGCCATTTTAAATCTTCTTCAAGTCTAACAGTAGCTATTTCCCACCCTGCACAGTTTTAATACAAATATAAAATACTTTCTAAGATGCAGCTTATTTTTGCTGCACTATTGTGTTCAGTCCAGGACAGATTTTCCTTTGGCATTTTTTCTTTCCTAATGTAGAATGTCACCAGAAACAAACACATGGCCTGATGCTGTTTCCCACACATTGATATTTACTTTATTTTAAGATAACAAGAAGATCTGAGACATCCCTGAGGAGCTGTAGATATGGCATCACATCCTTGGGAGTCCTAACCACTGGCTGAATTCCAGGTGAAATACCCCCAAGCCTCACAAGTAGCGCTAGATACTTATATGTGGGTGACTGAAAACCCAAAGTGAACGAGATGATAGATAGAGCTTATACTAGAATCCTTTATGGATCCTTGAGCCAGGAAAAGAAGTATGCATAAGCTCTATCTATTGTCTGCTTAAAATGGCACTCCAACTCTAAGCACAGAAAGCAAACAAGTATATTGGACACAGCACTTTTCTCCTCCTCCAGAATAAATCTGTAACAACTCAGGTTAAATCAAAGAAGTTACTCACATGCAGAAAACCATATAAACTAGTTGAGCTCTTTCAAATATGTAATTGGCATCAGAAAAGAGAGTTAGAAATGCCACTTGAATATGAATTCTTGTGATATCAGAGCAGTTCAGGAAAATTCAATTTCAATGGAAAATAAATACCTCAAACATTGTTTCAAAATTATCTGATCTATTTAATGGTACTCCTTTGAAACTTGACCTCTGTAAAAGATTACAAAGGCACGTAATGAGCAGATTTGCCATATAATGTTTAATTCCCTTAGAATGTTACACTGAATGTCTGCGATAATGGAACTTTGGAAAGCCCATGGAACTAAAATATAATCTAAATTAAGCCCATCTGGGATATCTGAACCTGTCAGTGAAAAACTGTCTTCCTTTCTTTTAACTGGATACCAGCATTCTTTCCACCTACCTAGAAGCTGCAGCCTAGCAGGGGTACATATGCCGTTGCCTTTGGTAGTCAATGCACTGAATACTAGTATTGTTGCACTTTGATTTGGCAAGGCACTTACTACTTACCTTGATCTTTCCTGCCAAATAGGTGTTTTATATTTTATATTTCCTGTCAAAATAAAACAAGCCATTTTTGAGACAGTGACTATTGGCAGTATAACTGTTACCTCTTAAACTGTATTTTTGCCAGCAAATTCCAGATTCTACAAGGCTGGACAAAATGTATAGGCTAGAAAGATTTTAATCATAATCAACCAGTCATAAAATTCATCGCATAAACAGCATCAGGACCATCTGAATTTTAATAAAGTCTTGCTTGCACAGGCACTGCTGGAAAGCTGTTCTAAACTCTCTGTATTGCGGTGATTAGAAACCTTTTTTTTTTTTTCCTGATTTGCTGTGTAAACCTGTTTATAGCCATTATATTCTTCCTTTCTTTCTTTCCTTCCTGTGTCAAAGTTACCCTTTGTTCTAATTCCTTCCCATTCTGGAATGCAGACCTCTCTTAATATTAAGATCAGCTGTTATATAGAGATGTCTTTCTTCTATTATTTCCAACTTCTGATCTTATAGTTTATAGAAAAGTAATATTGTTATTAATCCATAAATGTATGTCCTTCCACACAGAATCAAGTTGTGTGGGACAATTTTCCAGCTTTCAAATCACTCAGTTCTTACTGTATACACCTCTCTTTCTCTGTACTGATGATGCCTTCCAACATCAGAGGAGGAACACTCCTATTTAACTATAAAACTTTAACTAGGATCAACTGAATCATGAGTAATATCACACTGATCTTCCACAGCCAAACTTTCATCCATTTTATAATTCTTAAAACAACTGACATTTCTTTAATCTAAGTAATAGTTTACTCAATGTAGTACAAAAAATGCTTTAGTGCAGTCTGCATTTCCTCTGTACAGGAAAAATAAAACCAATAATAACCCCCACACGTTTGTTGCCAAAGATAAAGTGTGCCGTATGAATCACTTTGCATAAATCCATGTTTTTAGACACAGAGGCTGCTGAACTTCAACAGTCAGGTGAGGATGTCAAAAGTCATTGTCTTTTTTACCTCTCTATTGTAACTCTCAAAGCATTTTCTTTGGTAACTGTATATTGTAGAGATAATCCCTGAATATAACACTGAGGTCTCCTGAAGGTTGTATGACATGTAAGAACACTGAAGGCTGAGTTCAGCATATGGTGCTTTTTGAAAGGGGTGAAATAGGATGTGTTTACGGGTCTTGCTTCAGACATAGAGGATTTTTCTGCTCTAAGCTGTTACTTGTGGTATCTTTCAAAGGAGTAGATATGTTATATATAAAGGATGACTTTTACTTACTAATGAGAAGCTATGTTGCCTTCAGCCAAAACAAGTTATACTTGTTATAAATAACAATATACTTGTTATATATAACAAGTATACAGTGTTATACTAACTCTTGCTAATGTGTTTTGTTTTGTTTTGTTTTGTTTTGTTTTTCAAATTTTAGAGGCTGAGGGAGATGTTCCATGGCCTGGTTCTGCCTTCACCTCAAGTTTCTGTTAAGGTCCAATCATTCATCTCGAAATTCATAGGAAGATTTAAGTGCAGAGATAAGCAATTAGGCCTTTGAACCCTGGTAGCTGAGTCTAAAAAAAAAACAAACGAGGTATCTGTACTTCTTATACAACTGGAGGAGAGAAACAGAATGGAAATGACAGGAAGAAGATTTAAGTGAAAGTTATCTGTGGTTGCCAATAAGTAATACTGGACAACTTAATTTCAGGGACCAGTATCTTATTCCAGTGTGGTATCTTATGCCAGGGTGTAGTGAAGTGTCTTTCTGTTTTAAGGGTTGAGTCCTGAGTCCTTTGCTAACTTGTGAAGTTAGTTATTGAGTCTTGGAAAACAAAGGAGGTATTTATTTCAGAGATTGTTGTCATTGCACCCTTTTTTCCAACACGCTAATGGCAAGACGCTTCTGTAACAGAGGGACAGCCTGGACTCCAATTCCTTCCACTGCCTGAAGTCTTTTAAAAAACACACTCTGCTTATCTTTAAAGCACTCTAGGTATCAGGTTAAAATTTATTCTTAGGTGAAGGTTCCAAACCAATTCCAGTTTCCAAGACAGGATGACCTGTTAGAGAATACTCCACGGGAGCCATGGCATAATCCATGGAAGATGTGAAAAGAGTATTGTTCAAGAAAATTACCATGAAGCCTATCAGTTTTTGGCAATGTGTTCAAATCCAGATTCAGAACTTCACAATTATCTTGGTCCATTTCTGGTGATTAAGGAACTTTGTTGTTGGTTGGATGTTTGGTATGGCATCTGGTATTATGCTATGATACGTTTGAACACTTTAAAATGAATTATTAAATTATAAGGTATAATATTTCCATCTTAATCTTGGCACCCATAATGAAAGAGCCATTTTAAAGGTAACGAGGAGGTGGAACAGTCATATTTAAACACATATTATATGTATGCCTTGAAACAAATACATGTTGAATCAGTTACTTAGTAACACTTAAATCCTTTTTGTTTCAGTTTAATGATGATATTTATACTAAAATTTTGTAGATCAGTGACTCAACTTCAAAAGTTAAGATAACAAAAAGGAAGATTCCTCACTAAAATAAATTAAATTAAAAAATTTAGTAGATGCAATATGCATATTGAGTTAATTTAAACTCAAACAGACCTTTCCTACATTATAAAGAAAGAAGGTTTTAATATATTTGGATAAAACTCTGAAATACAGAACTCCTCTTTTCCCACTTACCCTTTGTTATATACCTTTGTTAACGTATTGCCCAAGGGTTCTTGAGGGTTAATGGTGTTACAGGTGCAGTATATAAAAATAAAGAGGCTGGCAAACCCATGAGGTATGCAGTGGAAAATCAGGGAATCTGCAAAATCAGCTTTGTGCAGTATTACAGATGAGGAAAATCTGGTTCCTCTACAGGAACATATCTTATGGTTTATTGCATTTCTACCAGAGATTTCATAGGAAAATTGTTGGATCACTCCAACTGTATTCAAAAATAATAATTCTGTAGACACTGGAAAAGGAAAAGGCAGACATCAATACTAAAAATTACCCTCCTGTCCTCCCCAAAAATTTTGAAAGAAAAGTTCTTGGATAATGGGCCTTTGGCACCACCTTGACAAGTACAAAGAGTCCCTTTAGTGTAGTAAAAGTATTTATTGCTATGGATAAACCCCAAGATTTAAAAGCACATTACTTGAAAAGGTTTAAATTGCTGGCATACAGAAACAATGGGATGAAATGAAAGAGAAAGAGGCTTCAGACAGAGGCAGCTTTCCTGCGGAAGCTTTTCCTGTGGAAAGCTGCTTCAGCTTCAGAAATGGAGGCAAATTAGAGTAATGTCAGGGCTGAAATGGAAAACCGGAAAGGCGTTTGTTCGTCAAGCAAGCCCTATGAAATTATGCACCCAAGCATTGCAAATTAAGTTGTTCACAGGGCTGAGGAAGTGGATATCCAGAAACATGAAAGGTTTATCACCTGGGATGTTTAAAATTTATCAGAATGTGTCAAATCACATGGAAGGTAATAGAAGAGATCAGATTTAATTGTTCACTATTGCTTTGAAATAAAAAGAGGATAAATGTATCTGAGCTCTGTCAAAAGGCTTGAGTGGTTGAATCTCACTCATATGCCAGAACCTGAACATTCAGAAGTTTCCCAGAATTTGAGAAGCTTTTATAACTAAGACAGAGCTGAGAGCCTGTTACTGGCTTCTGAAGACAAAGCTTAAATATTTATTGAATGGTATATGAGACCTTCAGTAAGATTCTTTACACACTCATACTTAGGAATATGCATCTAAGCTATTTTTAAAGCTGTGATAACCCACAGAAATTGAACAAGCTTCAGAACCCATAAGATTCCCAAATAGTGCTTTGTCACATTCTAAATCATGCACATAAATCATGAAAGGCAAACTCTCAATTAATAGTTTGAGCTAATGATTCTAGTCACAATAGTGTTGAATGGACAACAACAATGCAAAGTAGGGCTGGTTTAGTGAAATCTTGCCAACCTTGTTATAAGCCAAGCAGGACACATAAAGCAGATTAACTATTCTTGTAGAACATAAAATCAGATTAAAGATTTCCAGAATAAGAGAAGTGGCTCTGTTTCAGTATCACAAACATGAGCAAGCGTTTGGGTTTTTTTGTTTGAATGGGCCCTTATTTTAATCCCAATGGAACTATTTTTAGGAAAACCAGGCCTATAACAGAAATGCCTTTTGTTTCATTTGAACATAGCATTACAAATAATAGATACAAAAAGGCACTTTGGGCATATTTTTATGTCAAAACAATCATGTTAAAGTTGTGTGCTTGAAGAAATTATTGTTTTCTTAGGGAACCTATTTATTTTGTTTATTCCCTCACTTAAAATAAGGAAAATTATTAGAACTGGTAACATTCCGAAGGACAGAATGGACATTTTTTGCAAAGGATTATTCCTGCTCATTTAACGCCATGTGATAAAAGAGTGAAACTTTTCACAGAATAGTCCATTAAACGTTCACTATAGGTTACCACCTCTCTAAGAGTTAGCAATTTATGCTTTTTTTTCCAAAATGCTATGTCAAATAGTGGAATAAGTCTATGATCCTTACATAACTATGAAACTTTAGAAAAAATGTTTTCCCCCTTCCATCCTTTGAAGAAACTATTTTCAGTGTCAGTTTTACTATCAGTCCCTTCAACACACTGATGTTCAGTCCCTTTGTCAACATACTGATCCCATGGAAGATTTGGAATTAACATGGCTAACATTTCCTCACCCTTAATCAATGAACTTCAAATTTTCACCAAACACAGCTTTTCATTCATCTCTCTCAATGACATACGAGGTCTTGACTTTTCCCTGTGCAGCAGGCCTGCCCCATCAATATTTACTCTCTCTTGCAAGTCATTATTATCTCAAAGCAAAGCTTTGTTTTTTCACTTTAAAAAAGAACAAGATGTTTATACTGACAAAAAGAGAAGTTCTTCAGAGTTGAGGCAATCTCCAATACACAAAAAAGGTAAGAAGGTTTTATGGTTGAGAGTAGAAAACAGAAAGGGAAAAAATATATTTTATATTAGCATCAATAAAACTTTATGAAAAATTATCCATTTGTTCCGATGTTAAAAAGTTAGCTTCCACCTATATAATAATTATCACTTAAATCTGTCATCACAACAGGGAACAAGAAACCCTTCTTCAAATGATGACACAAGTACTTTCCTTTTAAGCTATTAGGCTTTGACTCTTCCCTTTTTTCGTCATTCTTACTGGCCAAAATAAGTTATTTATAATATTCAAATTCTTATATATCCTTGTATTTCAGTAGCAATTTCTTTAGAGACAGTAATTTAGCAGAGGATAAAATCACACAACGTTCACTGATTTCAGAAGACCTTTCTAAATACATCATTCACGTAAACTGCTGCTTTAAATTTCAGAAAAAAATGTCTGGAAATGTTTGTCATAATGGCAGCTACAGCAAAGCAAATTTGGGACAAGAACATGATCTTCCTTCTCAGATATATAAAACTGTATCATGTAACCCTGGAGTTAATGTGTGAAAAAAAATGGACGTCATAGAAAATTTAAATGTTGATGAAAAGTACTTGGTACAGGTTTTGGACTTAATTTATGGCAAGAAATCTGAAATGTTACGGTAACGACTACACTTTATTCTGACCAGTTCTTTCTTTTTAATTATGTTATACTAAATATTGTGATGAGATGTGTTAGAAGCACAGATAAATAGGTGTGTTTCAAACATGATAAAATATAAACAAAGTAAGATCAAGAAAACACATTGCTTATTCACATTTTCCCCCCAAGTTTTGTAGTTCTTTTTATTATATTTACTCTTCTTTTTTTTTTTTTTTTTTTAAAACCTGTCACATAGCTGTGGTGCTTAATGCTGAAAATTTCATGTGCAGATGTTTGAAAATGCATAAGCAACTGGGAACATAGGCCTATAGAATATGAGTGGAGCATGTGCTCTTAAGACATTTATTTTTCCTTGAAATCCCAACTGTAGGTTTCAGGGAGCATATTTTCAAAATGCCTAAGACCCAGGTACTGATTGTTCTTGTGAGAATAGACTGGTACTTGAAAAATGCAAACATACTATCAATCAGGTCACTTTAAATGTCACCTCATGCTATTCGATTGAAGATGCATCATTTTGGGAGACGAAAATTACTGCCTGCAAAAGCACACTGGGCATATGAACCTGCAGACAAAGCGATACGTGTGCAGCAGTAGTTCTATTGCAATACACAGAAAGTGTCAAGAGGTGATATGGAAGTAGTTAAACAAATATTAACTATTCTTTGGTTAGGACCAATAGGTAGAATAGTCCACAGTGTAAAAGAAACATTTTCTAGCAGAACGCACTTCTCTCTAGTATCTTCTTAGCACTTTAAAATTAATTTCCCCTGCTTTCTGCTGCTTTTGTGCCCTTACTTCTTGCCTCTTCTGGCCCATGCTTTGACAGGTAAACAATTTGCATAGGAAAAATGATACAGGGTGAATAGTTATTTGCTTAAGCTATGGGGCACAGATGTTTCAGACATTTTGTACTTCAATCACTAGAAAATGACCCCCATATAGGGTACAAATGCTCACCGGATCAAAGCTTTAGTAGATTCAAAGAAGAGGAAAAATCCTTAAGAAATGTCCCTGTGAATTAGGGAATTACAAAATTATTTCCAGTGGGTCTATTTCAGAAGAGTAATTGACAATGCAGTTTGTGTTTCTATATTCTTCCATATTAAGAAAAGAACATATATTATCCTTGTTTAAACAGTTTAAAACCTTGTACAATGAAAATCAGAACAGTGAAACTACAACTAAAGGGGTTTACAGATAACAGTACTGATGAATTTTAATGTTAATTTTTACAAAATGTATCCCAGTTAAATGACTTGCTTGATAGCTTTTTAATTTGTTTCATTACTATTTTGCTTTCAGTGTCACTAACACATTCTCTTTTCACATAAGAGTGAAAACTCAAAGGATATATGTTCATCTGCTTCAGAAAATAGAGTACATGAAGAGAAAGAAATCCTGACCTTACTTCCAGGATCACACCAGCCAAGATAACAAACTCTCACTACTTTCACTAGCGTCAAGAATGAGCTGTAGTTTACCAACTTCACAGATGTACACGGAATTCAAAATCTCAGATACCTCAAGGACAATTTGCTTTTCTGGGGAAAGAGAACTTTCTATGTTTCCATAACATGTTTCAACCAGAAAGGACGTTGTTTTGTTTTCTTTATAATATTTTTTTTTTTATTTGAGAAGTATATCAAGGAATACACCAGTTAATTTCCTGAACTAAAACTGATCATACCCTTATCTTACAGCTCAACCTATACTCCAATTTTGACTTTTCAGTGACTTATTTGAAACTTAAATGCTGAATTAAAGCTGCAGTTTGATATTTGCTGTAAATTCCTAGAATTTACACCTAGAAAGGTGTTTTTCCACTTTCATATATTACAGAATAATGTACTACAAAATCATACAAAAGGCACACCCATCTAAAACCTTGTGAAAGTATAACATATCACATATATGTAAATAGACAAAGAAGTTTTAGGAAAAGTTCCAGTAAAATTTCTTACAACTGCATCTGCAAATGCATATTTTTACATGCAGATAAAAACAGACAAGTTCTTCAAGTGTAATATCTGCCATAAGTAAATAATTTCTGCTTTCATATTTCCAATGACCTTCTCCAGTTTTATCACAGTATTTTGTTACATAAAACTCAGGTTTTGATCTTTCTCTAATCAAACCTAACAAAATGAGAGATTTTGATTTTCATGGAACATTCATGTGATACTCCAATTATATTCTTCAAGCACTGGTTGTTTTCTAACAACCTTACAAAGTCATTTTCTATAGAGAAAAACATACAAATTTCCAAGCAACTGAGCAACATGCAAAGTTTCTGCAGCTTTAATTTCTGGTGAGAGCTTGTGTATTACAAGAAATAGCTTCTAGCAATGACAGTAACATGAAAAATATTTCTGCACTAATGAGGAAGGGAAATTACAGAAAGGGCAAATTTACAGTTATTTATATGTTATTTCTGTATGCCACTATTCTAATCAATATTTCTATTTATATTATACAGTGAATTATTATCAGAGAAATCATTGGCATGGCACCTGGGAAAAATGTTGTTGAAGGTACATCTGTCAAGAGCTGGCTTTTCAGGTGGCATATTACATCAACAATATGCATCTGCAGTAGGCAACCTCTGTGTTTCATTATATTGCCTATAGCTGCACCATAAAAATTTGTAACACCTGCTGATTTTTATTCCTATACCTGACAAAATTATCTGTGGTGAAAGATGGTACAAATGAAGCTGGAGGCAAAACTGTCATTGACTTTCGTGGAGAACCCGGCTTTTTTTCAGCAAGGAATTTTCATATTTTGGCCAAGATAAGGAAATTTTTCCAGGCTCAAAGCAGAGCAAAGGTATACCAAATGCTGAGTAAATTCGTTTTATCAATACAGTGCATCCAGATACAAATAACAATTGCCCTTCAGAGTCCCTAAGCTCTTTGTTTCTTTCTAATTCGCTTCCCCTTGATGCTGCACTTCCTGAAATGTACATTATTTGCCCACATGATAGCTCCAGGTCCCAACAGACTGTCCTGATTTGAGGTAAAATAGAACCAACTTTCTGCTCAGTAATTTTACTTCTTAGCTAAGCCTCTTCTAACTCTCTGAAATTAACAGCACATTGTGCATAAAACTGTTCTCTCTCAGTGATAAGACCTATGTTTATAGTTAATGCCAAGGAATGGTATGCAGAGAGGCTCTTGCTTGTACTTATTGCTATAACAACCAAGGTCAGGTCACTTTGTTATTTGCCCTGCGGAAGGGTCGGAAACAGAAAAGCGTAGAGGGGTCACACCTGTGGGGAGGAGCGGACGGGACAGGTGACCCAAAACTGACCAACAGGGTATTCCATCCCATCTGCCCCATGCTCAGTATAAAAGCTGAGGGATCAAAGGGTCAGCCTCTTTCTTCAATGGCCCATAAAGGGCTTATGAATTCATGTAGCTTTTTTGTTTTAGAAACAATTCTCAATAACCTCTTGCAAATTCTAGAATGACCTCTTTTAGCGTAGATTCAATTACTCTTTGAGAAGCATTTTTAGTAATCCATCTAGAAATGGTAATATTCTACCACCTCACTTTACGTGTTACTAATGAGGTGTTTTAAAGCTGTTGCTGAGGTATGTCTAAAATGGGTTAATTTTTTTTTTTTTTTTTTTTTACTCTGAAGTAATTTTTGAGCAAACTAAGAATAAAAAAATGGCCACTTGAACTTTTATTCTAAATGGATTCATGTCTTGAGGGATTAATTTAGATTCTCATGTTCAAATTTTCATGGAAATGCTGAGAAACCTACATCCAAGGTAGCTGACTTTTGTGTATGGGAACATGGGAAGTTTTAGCAAATAATTTGTTTGTCTGAGCTGGTGTTATGGTCAAACAAGTTCACTTACTCATTTAAATGACTAAACTAAGCTTCCCTATCTCCATACAAAAATACCTACAGCAACAGGTATATGCATTCATCATAAATATTCATTATGTTTAATTACTATATTCATTATAAATAATATAAAAATATTATAAATATTCACTGGGCTCATAACATCTGTGACCAAAGAGAGAAAATATTCACTGTCTCCCGGTAAGTGAAATTTACACAGTTGGAGCACAGGGTACCCATATCACTCAGTGTCAGCCAGCTGTTTCTCTCCATCTAGAACACTAGGGTTTGTCACTGTAGTGTCAAATGTGTAGGTGATGCTCTGAGGCTCTTCCACCAGGGTGGTGGGTTCTAGAGCAGAGCTGGCAGCCCCATCTCTTACCATGTAAGCCAAGGAATGGCAAGCATTTGAATCTTTGACCCAATTATGTAAATGAACGTGAATTTCCAGCACACAATAATTTGTACAAAAAATTTAATATTTTGCAATTTTTTAAGATGGCTCCAATGTGCTTTTATAATTTTAAGATATGTTCCCTTCCGTAGTATCTTTTCCTATGGTTTGAATATGATATTTATATTCGTGTGTGTGTACGTGCAGGAGAGTGAGTGAGCAAGCAAGAAAGAGTGGGATAAGTAGAGAGAGCTTGCATTTTTGGTGTCATTTTACAGTATAATAAGAATACTTTCTTTCCTAATGTATTCAAAACCCTACATACTCTCGCAGGCAATTAAATAAAATGATTTCTAACAGCCTTTGAGGCACAGTGCACTTGACAAGTTTGGCAGGTTCCTTATCAGCTTGCTGAACCTGATACAAGAGCACATAGTCCCAAACTTACACAGCTCTAGTTTTATAACTCCCAGAATCCCTTTTTACAAGCGAGATCCACCTGCTCTTTTTAAGTCATTCCCATCTCATGTCATTATTTATAAATGCTTTAAAACACAGTGCATAAATCATTGTTGGTGTACCTGTGAAAGAGAAAAAAATTTTCCCAGAATGCACCAATAGTAAATAGGTCCTTTAAGAACACTCTCCTACAGTCATCAATATCTTGTATTTCAAAATACATGTTTTTATGCAAAGAAATAGTGATATATTTTGCATACAAGTTAAGATTAATTAAAATTCAGGGGTTGAAAACAATTATCCTGCCATGAGTATTTCCTGCAAGAGAGATATATTTGTTGACCCAAGATTAGAACAGCAAACCCATTAAGTAAATTAATAACCCAAATAATTTAAGATTCCTCAGATTTCTGGTGGGAGTTTTAAACAAAGATCTATTACCTCTGTTTGACATTCACGCTGCTGCTCTCGTTGTAGTTTCTTAGAAAAACGTGTACCCTCTCCGAGACTCAGCAAATAGCTGTTATCAATATGCTGAGAAACAAACTGTAGATTGGATGGCCAGCACCCCAGCCCAGAAGTGGTGCTACCGCAAGTTACCACGAACAGAAAAAGGAGTATTGTATTCTACCCACTTTCAGGGTACATTGAGAGTAGCAGCACTAAGTCATAGCAAACTGAGGGCAGCGTTTGGACAGAATGATGGGAGCAGAATCGCTCACAATTTATTTTTGTGTCAGGAATTCTTAAGACTCAAATGGGCACCTGAAAGAAAGACTTTCTCAGTTACTTGCACAAAAGGATGGAAATTTGATTGTCTTCTGTGGGCAGGAAAGGTATGGCTGTGCTATTGTACACAGCTATAGAGGCCCGTACTCTCTTATTTACCTCCTTACACTTTCAAAAGATACAGATTGAAACCCAGCAATGGCCAGAAAATCAGGCAGAGGCACAGCTTTGGTCTCTTTGAATTGCCTTAGATCTGCACCTTGGGAGGCTCAACACCATCAGCCTCCCAGACCATCCAGTCCTGGAGGCAGGCTGGGGAGGAGAGGCAATAGGGAAGGAATGATCCCAGTTAAGTAGCAGAGGCAGGTGAAATGAAGACAGTGTGACATCACAGGGACAGTAAGGACCTGGGTCCAGTAAATGTACTGTAGCTCAATGTGAATCATACAGCACAATCCAAATACACAGCTTGGAAGGGTCGTGGGGGCAGTATCTTAAAATCAGTTGTGTAAGCAAACAAAATCAGTTATATTCATCATATTCAGAGCACTTTATTTGGACCTAGGACCTTGAAAGGCTTTTATTTCCTTTTTAATGTGCCTATTCGATTAGTTATATTAGGTCTCAATAAATGAGGTTTGGCAGCCTACTTTAAACCAAGAAAATTTACTGTTGCCAACAGCAGCTACAGTGAAACCCTCCTCTATCCCTTGCCCCATCTTCATTACTTATCACCAGAGTACTATGTTGCCTATGGCTTTTACCAGCTAAAAAATTCATTCTGCAAGCTAAATAAGATCTATATTGCAAAACTTTGTTTTCTGAAATACCATATGGCTTACTCAAGTAGAAATGTAATGTATTTTGAGAAGTTTGGCAAATAGAATAGGAGGCATTTATATTGCATAAATAAATAAGATAAGTTATCGGTTTTGTGTTGCATAAATAACTAAGATAAGTTATCGGATTTTCAACATGAAATCCTACGAGGATGAAAATATCTAAAAAACTTTTTCGTATTTTGGGGCCTTTTTAACACAGCTTCTGTCTCTCAAAATGGACTTAATAAAAGTAATGCTATGTGAGATACCCTTCCTTAGGAATAGAAGGTTTCTGCCAACTCCTTTCCTGTTCTTTAGACCCTTTCCCTGATGCCTAAGAGAACTATTTATTTTCTTTTAAAAGAACAGCAAGAGAACTATTCCTTTTCATCATCAGTTTCTCACTGGCATTCAAATAATATGTTGCTTAAACTTTTACCTATTTTCAAAACAAGAACTTACATTTAAGGTATCTGGCCAATTCTCCTGCTAATATTTATACATATAGCCTTTCAAGACCCCCAGTGCCCACATAACTGAACAGTAGGTAGAGTTTATGGATGAACTTTCTGAGGGAAAAAGTCATAAAGTACTATATGCATGATCCCAGCGAACCTCTCCAAGCTGAATTTTCAACACTTTCACAAGCTGTCAATACGTCTCTAAGAACCCACTGCTTTAAATCAAAAGGCAACGAATCCTCCAGACAGAAGCTACTGCACTTTGCAGGTTGGAGTATACTATATGAGAGGTATAAATTCCAGATTTTCAAATTTCTTTTCATTCTGTCAGATATGGTAGTTGAATGTAGTCATAAAATTGCCTAGTGCTGTTCCTGCTGTTAATAGGAACATAGTCAATATATTCTGAAGCCTCGTATTTTAGTGACTTTTCCTGAAGAATGTAAATTGAGATGCAGGTGATGCTATTGTCAATATTTAGGTAAAAAAGTGCATCACCAATTTATTTTTTTTTTTTTTTTTTTTTTGAGCCAGATTATAGGATTGTTGTATTTTAGAGACCTTGAAACACCTGCAACAAAATATCTCAGAAGTACTAAAGAAAGAAATAACATTACCATCAGTAAGACATGACCTATCGTCCACATGATTCCACATGAAAGAGTCAACTTTATAACAAATACTTTATAACAAAAGTCAACTTTATAACAAATACAATATAATATAGATAGTGTATTAAAACAAGACTACTCAATCACTCTTTCTGGAAGATTTTAAAGCAGATAGTTCTTGATTTGAAAAGCCAGATGAAAGAGAAATTGACTTTCTTTCCCTCTTATACTTCCTAGGTTAGGGTCAAATGATGACACTAAATGATTAATCAAATTTCATGGGTTGATAATTAAATTCAGTTGAATATAACTTAAGAGCTGCATGGCAACAAGACAAAACCAACTTACCTTGCCAAGGAAATACATCAATTATTGATGAAGTCAGTGAAAACACATATGAAAATACATTTTCTTTACGAACACACCATGTTATCCAAACCCAGAGCTCTATCTAGGAGATTTTCTGTGTCAAGGTCTCTGGGTTTCAGGAGCTGCACGAGTCCAGTGTGCAAGCAGGGTGTGAAGGCTCACAAATTGTACAACGAAGATGAAACAAAGCGTTGACCTAGCTAGTGCTGCCTCCAGCTTCCTTTATTTCCCGGTTCCTACTGCGAAGCATAGGCTGCAGAGTTAAGTCCATCATGTGGATCATCTTTCTGTACTCCCTTGGGAACAATTCCCAGTTCTGTACTCCCAGGGAACAATATCCCAATTGGATAACAATTCTGTTATCCATGGCTGCCACTAAAAACATCAAGATACCTAACTTCCAGCAACCTCCACTCTCCACTACATCCTCCATTACACTGATTTTTATCTGCTACCGTAGCTTTCCCCAGCCACCATTGGATGACAGTTCTGTAGGACAGCATCACAGAGTGCAGCATATACATGAGGATGCAGGAGACAATGGCTGA
Source organism: Fratercula arctica (assembly GCA_947846985.1). NCBI lineage: Eukaryota > Metazoa > Chordata > Aves > Charadriiformes > Alcidae > Fratercula > Fratercula arctica. The sequence continues at coordinate 91,365,718 of CANTUZ010000002.1, read as the reverse complement.
AATCCCTGGACTTCCAAGTACTGCAAGGATAATTTCAGCTCCTCCCCCCCTCCCCCCCCCCCCCCCCCCCCCCCCCCTTCCCCTTATCTCTGCTTCCAACACTAAGAATTTCAGAGGGTATACACACATCTTGAACCAGAAGTGGAGTGCAAATAAAATACAGTACATGTGTTGAACAAGACTCCATGACTGTTTCAAGACACACAGAGATCTGGAGGGCAAAAAAAATGTTCAGAAACTAAAACAACTTGCAATTTGTATAAGTGTTCTGTAATGAGATCTGGTTTAAAAATATTAATTTTAAGATTTTTATAAAATGTGCAACTGTGCACGGCTCCATTTTTACTTGTGCAAATGATACACAAAACGGTAACATTGTGTACCCATACTCTTTCTGATTAGTAATGTCTTTTCAAGGAAAAGCAAGAGTACATTGATTTCCAGCCCCAAACACACAAATATGGATTTTTTTCTAAAAAGCACTCACCGCAAAATTGTCCTTATTTTCTTCTTTCATAGAAGGTTTACAGGAGAGTCTATTCTTTAATTGGAACAAGGAAAGAGATCTCTACTTCATGCTTGTCCTCTGGCTATCCTTACACTGTGTGCATGTCTTTTATATTCTTTAACTGAGTTCTTTTTTTTTAAAAGTTTTATTGAAAGGAAAATAGTTGTTTCTATATATTTATTTCTCTTTCAAAAAGAGAAACCTACAAACACATTAATGTAATAAGTATAAATTAATGTCATTAGTCTCTCCTACATTTTCATTCACATTTTAAATTAATTTCAATAATCTTGGCTTTACATTTAACTTCCAAATGATCTCAACAACTCAGAAACCTAGTAAGATTTCCTTATTAAATTTACAGGACTCTTTCTCAGCAAAAATGATTATATGTATCTGATTTCTTTCATTTAGATTTCAGATTCTCTCCCTTTCTGTCTCCTTTTCTCATTCATACTCAGTTTCTTTTTCTACTTGTTCCTGTGGCTTGTAGCTACATTTTGGGTGTGGGAAATGACTGCAAGCCTTTTAAGACACCATGGATGGCAATATGCAGAATATCACACATTAGGGTTCTGAGATGAATGAGGGAGTGCAGTGCTCCTGTGGTGGCATCTAAGTGTCCTGCAAGAGCCTTTTGATGATCTAGGAGGTGTTTTGACTGGGATTTAGGATGCCCTGCTTCTTGCCACCTACTGCAAACTGCACTTCAAATGCAGTGTGAAATCCCAGTACTGGGAAAATATTATGCTGAACAACTGTTGTGGACTAATTAGACAGACACAGAACAAAACCACCGGGCTAGCTCTGCCAAAAGCCGAGGAGTTCAAGACAGAACATTGCATCTTTAAAACATCAAGCTGCAACCCCAGCCTTCGAGTCTGTGTTGTGGTTCTCTGCATAACAGAGGGGAAGATTTGCAGGTGTAAAATGGGATCAATGAACTGAAGAAGGTGGCAGGTAAGTGACTACAGGGAAAGCTGCATTGAGGGATATGCAAAACATGTTCAAGAGCACAGGAACATTACTTTAGGTTTCAAAAAGCACTTACCTCAGATGAGATTTCATGAGTGCCTGCCCCTCTTCATCCTCCCTAGATAAGCAGGGGAAACTGATCATTTCCTAAGTAGGTTGGTAGTTAATATTGTCACCTGGCAGTAATGGATGTGAGATCAAGTCTTCCTCTTCTTAAGGAAATTTGACCCTTTTACATTTTAACAATAATTTTAAATCATTTTAATGATAACATTTTAATCCATGAGCACTGGGCAGGACTAAGGGGACTCCCTAGGCTTCCTTACAGACTATCAGGCAGAATATTCCTCAGGAAGGGGGAAGAATGGCTAAAGTAGAAAGAAGTGAATTGGGTTCCTTCTGTTAGCAAGTTCATACACCACAGAGCTGTTGGATAAAACAGCACTATCATTTGTCACAGGGGAAGCCAAGCTCAAGATGGTCCAAGCTGTAAGAAGGCATACTAGTTTGGACCCTGCGGGTAACCTTACTGTAAGAATCTCAGTCATGCTTGAGGGAGAATTAATCATTTAGCTGCTAACAACACTACTTCTAGGCATGAGGAGAAGCATACCTTTAGGTAATTGAAAAAGATTCACAACCTTTTACTTGAAGCGGGAGAATGCTTATCTGCACAGAGGAACAGGGAATAAATGCATCCATTAGATCTCACAATAATCAGCTGCCTGTGAGACTAGCAGGGAAACGTAGGGGATGCAGTTATGTTTAAGGGATTGCATAATGAACTTATAGGTATCCTGATCCCTTTACTAGAAGCTACCTGGAGTGTAAACTCTGGCTTGGCTTGTGGCACCTAGAACAGATACAAACGGAAAGAAGGCCTCTTCAAAGGAAAGTGTAGGGTCCTGCACTGAGGGAGAAATAACCCCATGCACCAGGTTAGGGGTTGACCCACTGGAAAGCAGCTCCACAGAGGACACGGTAATCCTGGTGGACAACAAGTTTACCATGAGCCAGCAATGTGCCCTTGTGGCCAAGAAGGCCAATGGTCTCCTGGGGTGGTTTAAAAAGAGCATGGCCAGCAGGTTGAAGGATAACCTCATCCTCCCCCTCCACTCGGCCCTAGTGAGGCCACATCTGGGGTACTGTGCCTAGTTCTGGGCCCTACAGTTCAAGAAAGACAAGGAACTACTGGAGAGAATCCAGCAGAGGGCTACAAAGATGACTAGGGGACTGGAGCACCTCTCCTATGAGGAAAGGCTGAGGGACCTGGGTCTGTTTAGCCTGGAGAAGAGAAGACTGAGAGGGGATCTCATCAATGGTTATAAATATCTAAAGGGCGGGTGTCAAGAGGATGGGACTTGTGGATCTCCTTCTCTGGAGATGTTCAAAACCCACCTGGACACAATCCTATGCAACCTGCTGTAAGGTGAACCTGCTTTAGCAGGGAGGTTGGACTTGGTGATTTATAGAGGTCTCTTCCAACCCCTACCATCCTGTGATTCCCAGAGAAAGAGGAATTCTCCTATCAACACATCACCAGTGCATGACAGGAAGCGCAGGAAAAACTATCAGCAAAAACTCTTGTACCTCTAGATTTCAGATATGGCAATGGATAAACAATTGACAAATAGTCCTGGGGAGCTCATACATAGAACATTGCTGGAGTTGCAGCTGTAGCAATGAGGAAACAGTACTGTGCGGTTGGTTGTGCATTCTGATATATTTGACTTACAATGCAATGTGGTGAGTAAAGTATGTGGAAAAATCAGACTCTCACAACATGGGCTTTTAAGCTGTTTTATATGTACATGGTGGTCCTTCTGCCAGAACACTGGACATTAGGTAGCTATTTGGAGCAGACAAAATAACAAGTATTTCTCCTTCTGCAAGGAAAAATCTTTTGACAGACAAACCCAAACATATGTAGTTCTACCACAGGAGCTGTATAATTAGCAATCACAGCAGTTATGGATTTAAAAGATTGAATTTTTTTCTGGACCAAGCCCATTGCAGCTCAAAGATCCGACAAATAGTATAGGAGAGAAAATCCTGTGACTCATACTTCATATAATTTCCATCTCCAATCAAAAAGACTGAGTCATAAGACGACTAAGTGAAAAATAATTATGATTCTGAAAACTCAGATTACAGCATGATTGTTCCTTTAAAAAAAATCAGACCACACATATGTTTCTAACTTAGAATATCTGCTCCCCGTGGCTACTGAAATACCTATCTGATGACTTTTAGACTATCCCAAAGTTTGCATTTTTTCTCATTCTTGCTAGGTATGAGAATCCAAAACTAAAACAGGAGAGTTTGTCTTGCCTTTCTTCATCAACAAAATATTAATTAAAAAATTTTCATTATTAACACCACTTACGCGCTTGCCCTCAGTGTATTTTATCCCATATGGTCTCTAAAACAATTGCCCTGTATATTCCAAAAGAGAACAATTCAATTTGAATCAAAGGTCACCTCCACAATCAAGTGAAAGTACTAAACATCCTCACAGACTGATATGAAGACCACATTCCCTGTCTTCATTAAGTGTATGACCTGGATGCCTTCAGAAGGCAATGGTCTTCCCAACCTCTTTGCCTAAGAATATTGTGAACAAGGGAGAAATGTCAGGCATCTCCACTTCTTGGTTTCTCACCCACCTCACTGTAGGAAAAATTTGTGTTTTTTCTTGTAACAGTTCAGAGGCCAGACAATCTTCACCTCTCCTGCTGAACATGTGATGCAGCTTTGGACTAAGTACACTTATTGGGAAGCAAGTGGCATGGAGCTTCCAGCCATCTGCCTTGGGTGTGTAGGTATACTGGAAAACCATTTAACAAAAAAATAAACTCTTCCAGAACCAAAGCCAGGAACATAAGGCTTTATTGCTCCCTCTAATGTCTTCCCTGCTAGACTTGAATTAGACTCATTTTTCCCTACTCTTTCTGGTTCTAGAGCTCTTCCACTCTTGCTTCAGAGTAGCTGGACCTCAAAAGAACAAAGGGAATGGTTTCTTCACCATAACTCTGTGGGTAGGTAGATGCTCGCTGCAGAAATAGAGTCACGCTTCCTGCAGGTAACAAAAGGCTGCAGCCGAGGTTGCCTGGGCTGTTGCATAACTGAGTGGGCACCAGCACTGACCACTTCTGATTTTGGTCTGGGTTCACACCATGAACTCTAAGGGAGAGGAAAGAGCTGTCTCCAGGTGTGCGTATGGACACACCTCAATGACATCTGTAGACATAAAACAGTCTCCCGTATAGTCCTGAACACTGGAGAACTGACTCACCACTTGAAAGAGGGTGAGTTTTCAGCCACAATTTAGACAGGAAGTAGGAAGATTGAATCATAAATACAGGATCAAAGTGCAGTCCTGTTAGACTGTGCGTGTACTCTATCTACTATTATTGAGGTCAGTATTGTGAGAATATGTCATTGCACTGTTTTTAAATCCATTAAACCTTTAAATGGCACTTTCTAATACTAATAGTGTGATTCAAACAACACTGAAGTCAGCGGAGGTTTCTCCAAACACTTCAGTGGGCTTTGGATGCAGCCATAATATGCATTACTGAGCTCAAGGGTTAAAAAATCTTCAGATTCTTGGCCAATGAAAAGAGAAAGACAAGTTTCATTTCTGTCATGTTGATGATCCCACATCTGCTTTCCAAGAATAATCAAGTGCATGTATACTAATGTATGTTACTATTCCAGTGAGTTACAAAACTTATTTTCAGCTTAAATTTCAAATTAGTTGGCTGTTAATTACTCAGAATTTTTGCCTACTTACTGTGATCGTTATTTAGTATTTTGCTTCTGCTCATTTAATCCAGTCAGGACAATTCATGTTATGAACTATGAATATTACAGCTAGGTAAAAATCCCAAAATTACCAGTCTGTTGGTTTTAGCTATAAACATCAGGCTTTATCTCTGCTAGAAGCGGATACTGTCTGAAAAATAAGCTGCTAATTTCAGACAGTTCAGTTATTTAGAAGAGGCTTACCTGAAAAGTAAAATTACTGAAAAGAAAATTTGTTCTTGTTTTACCTCAAAACAGCACAGCGATGTACAATGTGATGAGTTATGTATTAACAATGGATAACTTGGTTAAAGGAGGTACCTAAATTATAAGAATTCATAATATGAACTTAAATAATATCAACCACAAACGAAGAATTATTTACTAAAGATGTCTGCAAATCTAAAAAAATACATCTTGGAAAATTTCCCAGTCTTTTCTGGTACAATTTGTGAAAAGCAAAAAAAGGGCTAAATTCATCAAATAGATTATTCATTGAAAACTATTTGCTAAGCAGTTCGTTAATTACAGAATAGAATTATGTGTGAGGGGACAGCTAGGGAATCACGCTTATGCATTAAGTGTCCTGGGACTGAACTGAGGAAGTGTCTTTTCTCTTTCTCTCGCCAAGTGAGGCACGCTGTTAATAATTCTATATATTGTGCAATTTAAGAGTTAAAAAACAATAAAATGCTGAGGAAAAGTTTCTTCCATAAGATTAATTTCTTTTTCAATTAGCAATAGACTGGGAGCCCATGCAACACATAATCATTATTTTTATTAATTATTTTTAGTTTCTTTTAAGGAGTAATTTTTTTTTCCCTAAATCTATTAACAGTCGTGACATGCCATCCATCCATCCAGAGGTATATGTAGGTCATTCTGGATAAATGGGACAACTGCTTAAAATACTGGATCAATGTTCACTTTTAAAATGCTTATCAAATCTCAATACACTGTGCACCTTTCAAACTGTCAAGGCCAGAGCTTTAGACAAGATCCCCAAAGGGATGCAGATAATTGCCAGTTCAAGAAGCTTAAAATGTTCTATAACCTCACTCACAATTCTGCTTATCTGCAGGAAGAAAAGTGAGCAGGTGAATGTAATAGATGAAGGTATACGTATCCTTCAGATAGGGGATGCACCTCATAAAAGAAGATTGTTGAGGTGAATGCTTGATATTGTTAACAGAGTTTTCCAACAAAATCCCAACTTAGGGCTTCGTTTTCTGACTGTGGCCTCCTCTATCACATAAGCAGCTTTGTATGCTTCCACAGATGCTACCCACTGTGTGCAAGTTTTATAGGATTAGAGGGTTTATGTTTTATAGGAATGTGGGACTGAAAGACACCTCCAGGGGCAGTGAATCCAAGTCCTTGCTTTCACATGGAGCCCTGCCATTTAATCCTCCTTTTCATAAATGGATCAGCTTCTATCTTACAAGTCGTTAAGGAGTTTTGCCACTACTTCTTCTGTTGTAAAGGTATACCAGATGTCATTCTTCTGATAGTTAGGAACATTCTGCTGAACATTTAGAACAGCTGTAATATTTTCCACCTCCATTTTTTGGGTCTATATGTGTGCACACAGAATCATTGTAGTTGAGCAGTGCTCTTTCCATCATGTTTTCTTCCAGATGAAATGCATTTTTCAATTTTGACTCTTTAATCCTGATATATTGTTAACTAAGAAAAGTTAGGTTTTGTTTTACTAGGATGGCTACTCCAGTATGTGGAGTACAGGCATAACCTACTGACAGGTTCTTCAGTCTTTTCTGTAAGTTATCATGAATTTGTTTAATTTTGAATTCTTTCTATCGGAATTATGAGAACTGCATAGAGTATTTAAGATATAAAAATGCTTGTAATTCATACAATGGCACAATCATTTCCCTGATCTACTTTCTTATTAGAAAAGTTGCTATTGGTGTATTACAGGATTATATCTCTCTGTTAGTAGATTACAGTGGGTATCAGGATTATCGACTGGTATATACTAATTATTCTTTGCTGCTACTACTAGTTGCAAGTCTCCCAGTTGCACTAGAAGTTGGTTTTATTTGCCTTCAACCTCATGATATTGAACTTTGACCTGATAAATTTTATCCTGTTTCTGCTGTGTCATGGTTTAACCCCATCCAGCAGCTAGAACCAGGCAGCTGCTCTCTCACTTCCCCCAGTTGGGATGGTGGAGAGAATCAGAAGAGTAAAAGTGAGGAAAAACTCATGGGTTGAGATAAAGACAGTTTAATAGGTAGAGAAAAAGCTGCACACACAAGCAAAGCAAATCAAGGAATTCATTCGCTGCTTCCCATCAGCAAGCAGGTGTCCAGCCATCTCCAGGAAAGCAGGCCTCCACCACGTGTAACGGTTACTTGGGAAGACAAACACGATAACTCCAAACATCCCCCCTTCCTTCTTCTTCCCCCAGATTTATTTGCTGAGCATGTTATCACATGTATGGAATATCCCTTTGGTCACCTGGAGTCAGCTGTCCCGGCTGTGTCCTCTGCCAACTTCTTGTGCGTTCCCAGCCTGCTCGCTGGCAGTGTGGTGTGAGGAGCAGAAAAGGCCTTGACTGCTTAGCAACAACCAAAACCACCAGTGTCTTACCAACACTGTTTTCATCACAAATCCAAAACATGACACTATACCAGCTGCTAGTAAGAAAGTTAACTCTATCCCAACTGAAAATATGACATGCTATTACAACCACCACAGTCATTTAGTTAATCCATATAAATATCTTGATTTTTCACTCTATGGATGATGTTTCTCAAATCTTTTTATGCCAAAAAAGGTCATCAGTGCTCTTATCTTTTTGTACACCTCTCTTTGATGAAAATACAAAATCAGATTATTTTCAGGACTGAGCCTTGAGGAATGCCATGACTAAACTACCCTCTGATGCCATACTTCACTGTAAAGACACGTAAAATCACGTTTGCCTGAGTAATCTCATGCTGTTTTTCAGCAAAGGGTTTATTCAGAAGGGTTGATACACTTCTTACTAAGGTGCTCTCCTCTACACTAATTCTGTATTTTTATTCAGGGCTAAGGTAGCTCCGAGATACCACAGGATTTCTATTAGCATCTACATAAAGGGAGCACTCTTACTGTTAGACTTCCTGTTCATAGTCTGTAGTGAGAAATAATCTTTTTCACTTGGAGTTCCCAGTAAGTAGTATCTGCTGAATGAAGAGCTCAGAAGCTTGTTTGCTTCAGCAACAGATGCAACCAGAAAACCAGTTTCCTTCCAGCACTGCATGGTACAGGGCTACTCTGAGCATTCACTTGAAACAGAATGGAGCATTATCAAATAATTATGTTTATGAGCAGTGCTGCCATGAAAGAGTGAATGTAATGACAATCGTAATGAAAACAGATGCTGATATTTACATGTATTTAAAGTAAATTTCATTGATCATAAAAGATGATCAATTGTAGGCTTTAATCTTAATTTAGAGATAATTACAGAAAAGTGCACTCCCAGATAACAGCCACATGACTTTCACCAACTAATCTTGTCAGTAGGCCTAACGCAGACTGAGTGATCAACTTTCTCTTCAACTTCATTTTGGCTCAGGCAAATGGTGGCTTAAACTTGGCTTTGCACAGAGTGCCAGCACTCTACAAAAACTGCCGTGGCCTGTAAACTATTAGTCTTTTTCTTTTCTGGCTGAAAATTATTATACTTGTCTGCTGGGAATTGAAATTAAACCATTGTTCATTTTACAGGTTTCAATGAGCTTCAGTAACTCCTGTTCAGGACTGATACAGGTGGATTTGAGCCATTCACCTCAAAGCAAGAAGTTCTCCATTCTCTTTATCTTCTCAGCCACTCGGTGTACTCAAGTATCACTTTGATTCTCTACAAATTTGTAGATGTTAGAGCTCCTCTTTAAATGTGCCCCAAGGCAGAAGTAAAAACTACAAACTTCTTTGTCTACTGCCAAATATTTAAAAAATGTTTTCCTTTTTTAACACTCCACATCTGTTTCCTGATACAACATTTTATTTCAAGAAATGAGGGAATAGGAGAGAAAGAGAGGCTGCATATTTCAGTAACTTAGCTTTTCAGAAATGGCCACGAAAGACCTCTAACTGAGAAATAAGGATATGAACTATACAATATGTGCCTTTTATTCATGAACTGTATTTACTGTTTTTGTTACCACTTAAGCTTACACAGTGGCCAGCTAGATGAGGTTTTAATCCAATGAAGTGGTGAAATCAGTAGTCATGTCTTCGGTAAAAGTGTAAAAAGTGTAAAAAAAAAACTGTAGAAAAGGGGTTCCTCTGACAACCACAGGATCACATTTGTTTCCCTTTCATATTACTTCTCTGCAAGGCCCAGCCTGCATATGAAGTTAAGCAAATACATTAGTAACTCAGAACCAGAGCTCTTGGCCTCTGTGGCGGTGTGCTCTCCCCCTTTCCCCGTGCCTCCCCCCCCCCCGCCACCCGCTCAAGCCAAAACCATCAGTGGGAGCTGTGATGAGTTGCACCTGGACTTTGGGGGATGGCTGGCAACACAGCCAAAACACTGTCTGGAGTAGGGACCTAGAGATTTTGTTCACATGCAAATATGCCTATAGGTCAATTATCTTACTCTATAAATAGTGGACAGCCCAAGAGCCCTTTGAGCTCACCTGCACGGCCGCAGGCTGCACGACAGGATCTCCCCTTGAGTGGGGATGCTCTCTTAAGGTTCTACTTCTTGAGGCTGAGAGATTCCTTGCTGCAACAGATTCTTGGTGAGTGACTAATAGCACGCTAAATTTGGAAATCTTAGTTAGTGATATAAAGGATTGATTGCACATATATAATCCTTTAGACATAAACCGTAGAGCAAGTCTGGGACTATGATTGGACCCAGCTGCACCTAGACTTCTCTCTGAGAAGGAGTTTAGAAAGCAAGGGGGTCCTTTCTGAACCTCATGACTCAATGGGAGGGTCTCCCTGACGGCTTGTCTGACCCTGGCCTCTATGCAGTAAATAATGAAGTGTACCTTGCCATCGAATCTCATAAAACACTGTCAAATTCAATACTAACTTTGTTAAATCACTGTTTTATATTAATAAATATTTCACTACTTCTCTCTTATGAGCGAAATTAATCACTCCGCCAGCGACAGCCTCTAATGGTCAGGGTTTCCATGGAAATGCTCTGATTCCAAATAAGTGTGGCAGAATCTGTTCATAGGTTTTGATGTGCAGTGCTGGTATGTGTCAACCAAAAGGTTAAGCAAATCTTGTTTCAGTATTGCCTCAATCCTATTTCTGCTGTAAGCAGCTTTTGTATTATCACTTAGACATCCAAAGAGATTCCTTCTTCTGGTGAACATCCTTGGCTGAAATGTGATTTACTCAGCAGATACAATTGCATTCAGGTTATACTGGTTGAAACCACATTGGAAAACAGTTAAATAAGGGGTCTGACACATTTTCTACAATCTCCACTAGTTCATAGACTACAGCAGTTGTACATTCTAGCATTACTTATCTTCCAAAATCTTATTATCAGCTAGATTGGTTTGTAAGACCATTCAAGAGTGATGAGAAAATCAAGCAATGCTGGCAGCTGTAGTCATGCCCTGGTTGAATCTGTCTGTCACTCATTACTCACTATTCAATGCAGTTTGGATGAGCTGCTTGTTTTCTAGTGTTCATATGTTCTCTATATCTAGGCTTCCTTTGAGTCTGCATATCCAGAGTCTCTTACCATCTGTTTCTGATCTTATGACATGGGGGTTTGATTTTGTTGCTCCTACTCTTTTTATCCTGCATTCCACTTTATAGGGAAGGCAATGGAAGAGGACAAACTACTCTGCAGTTATTTAGATAGTAATCAATCTTTAATTTAAAAAAAAAAAAAAAATTGATTGAAAATATATACAGGTACTTTGTTGGTCACAGATTGTTTCTGAGAGTGTCACAATTCTTTGATATTCCTGTGAGCTGCTGAATTCATTTGCTATGAGCAGATGAACTTTGCTTCTTATGTTGTTTGCCAACGCTTTTGGAGAATCTTTCAAATGTTTTTCAAATGTAGATATCAAATCACATTTCTGTTGATTCCTTACCTTTTCCAGAATCTTGCAATTGCAAGGAAACCTCAATTGAAACAAACAGACTAAAAAGTTATAATTTTTTGTACTGCAAGTTCCTGTTTTAATATTTTAAATTTGAAATTTCTTTCTCATCAAAATCTCCCATTTTGCTCTCTGAATTAGAAAATTCACTCTTAAAAAAATTTATACCAAAAATAACGTGTGTATTTATGCAACATAAAAAAGGAGAAAATGTTAGCTTCCGTACAGGTTGTTGATGTCAATGCAGTACAAATTGAAAATTATTGGGTTTACTCTTTGCTGGTGAGTAATGAGTTTGTTAAGTTTATGGTCCTCCTTTCTATCCATGCCTCTCACTGATTCAAAGGGAAAGAGAACTGGGGATGCAGGACTGTGAAAGCAGGACTGTGAAGTCCTTGTACTTTCCAAGTCTATGGTGAGAACAGGGCTGTTGTACAAAAGGAAGTTTTGTGTCCTGTTTGCAGCTAACAATTCCAAAAACTAGACTCGCAGGTGCATATCAGCTGTATCCCACCTTTTTTTCAGTGTGATAATACATGCGTGTTTTTATATAAATACATATATACACTCATGCATATATGCATATAAATGCTTGTAAGTGTGCATGTGTCCATGTGTATGTGTCTCTCTGTGTGAATATATGTATTTACTACTATTACTAGTAGCATACAGCCAGTCCAGCTCTGGGAAACTGAGTGGATTCCCTTCTGACACATGCATCAGTGACAGAATTGTCAATTATTTCCAGCAGAGTCTTAATTGCCAGTGTGTGAGCTGGAAAGAACCCAGGTTTATTAGCAGATTCCAGGCTCAGTTTGCATGTAATTTGCTAACAAAGAAGGTACATCGCTCTAGCTCGGACTGTCATTCTGAAAGCTCTGTAGTTCTTTCTTCTGTTCTGATCTGTATTAATTGTGTTTTACAGAGAAATGCAGACCATCATGCAGAACAATTTTCAGTCCTTCTGTTACAGAGTTTTTCCTATCGAGCCATGAGGAGACTATTAACACCTCTCTGCTGGAAGCACATAAAATAATCATGGGAGCTGTTTATGTTAATTCAGACTAACTCAGACCTCTTTTTTGTTTCAGAATAATTACTGTTTCAAAATATTAGCATGTGTTAAGAGATGGGGATTAATTTGTAAGAGCTGAATGACAACATTTCCAAAGGCTTATTAAATACTAATTAGATTTAAAATGGTGTGACTCTACATACACTCGTGTGCATCAAGAAGTTTAAACATCTGTTTTATAAGTAATGTAGGTTGTAAGGTTACAAAGTTTAATACCACTAGAGGATATGTTATCATATTAGATAACAAGTGATACATTCAGTTCTGTGTTTTTCAGAACCAGCATAAAAGATTTAGTTCTTTTTTTCCAGTGTGTTATGTGCTAATTAAACAGTTGTCTTAAATGATATGGGACTCTACTCATCTGACTGCAGTTTAAACATTATAAATAACAGGATTTCCTTAAATGCCTGCTTGGAAACTAAGACAAGCTATAGCTCCCCAATAAAGTGGAAAACGAGGAAGCATAATGCAAGAGAAAAATAATTATTTTAATATTAAAAATGTAGGGAACAGAGTTTGTGTCATTTATTCCTGTGTTGGTAGTCCAAGTCATCAAAAATAATTGGACAAATGACAAACAGAGCAAGAACAAAAAAGTACTAAAATCTGCTGGAATGCACAGCATTAACCAAAAGTAATAACCTTAAATAATGCCAACTACAAATCTAAGGGTGTAGCACCTGAAAAAATTGTCTGTTATCTTAGCACCTACAGAACACACTGTATTACAAAAACTGAGTTCAAGTCAAAGATAACACTGAAGACATTACAGACTGAAATATGTTCTGAGCAGACAGTGCAAGACAACCCTAGTTAACTGCAGATGCAATGAAAAGTCAAGCAAACAAGAAGCTCCTGAAAGTATATGTATTTTCTTAACTCTTTTACAAGGTTGTTCAAAGCCAAAAATATTCCATCTCCCTAACAGCAAATATATGCTCATGAGCAGAATGATGGCCCTTCCTTTACAGTTCATGTGAATTTAGCAGATCTGGTGCAAGCTTCAGGTTCTATTTGTGTCTTTAACTGTATTCTAGCCCTGTTTTGTCAATAGAGAATGATGTGAAATCTTCACCTTTTTAAAAACAATGATTTTTTTTTTTTTTTTTTGCCACAACTGATGCAGGACCAGCATTTACACCAATCTGATCAGAGCTACCAGTTCTGTATCACAGGCCTTGTTCAATGTTTAATCTATCTATTTGCCTTTGCAATATGCACTAAATTATTCCACCCATTTCCTAGCTGATTTTTTTTACGTATTAAATGAAAAACACACCAGGCACTCCCTGCAGGAGAAAGCATTGGCTGCTATAGCTAGATGATGATGACAGATTTGCTCAGCAGCTCTCTTCCAAATAGAAATCTCATATGAGAAGCAAATACATATTAATTTGCAACGTTATGCTCTTATAAAGTAAAAGTGTACTGTCTAGACTGTTCTAAGTACACCTTTCTTCCCACAGTTGGATAGAGAACTACTGGTTACAGGAGAGATGAAAGTATGCTATTATGGAAATTGTGTATGCTATTCTAGGGAAAAAAGAACATTCAAATATCTTTACTATTAATCTGCTATATAAGTGTCTGTTGTTTAATTAAAAGTTTGGGTCTTGTTTTGTTTTGTTTTGTTTTCTCATCACCTTCATTTGCCTATATTCTCCAATAATTACACATCTACTCAAGTCCAGATTTGATCTGACAGTCACTGATGTGGCGTCCAGCATTTTCTGCTTAAACTTTTAGGATTAAATGTTAGATTTATTGATGTTTAGGGGAGATTTGCCATTAAATTTCCTAAATCGAGATTTCACCCTTAAAGATTTCAGCTATGCACAAAGCTAAGGGGTAAATTATGGGACAGTATGGACGAAATCTTGGTTCTGCTGAAGTCTGTTGGCATTTTGCTTGCGACCTTAAGAGAGATGGCACCACATATTTTTTAAACTGAAATGGCCCGCTGTTCTGCATGAGAAATAAGGTGTAGAATTTAAATATATCTAAATAAAAAAAATTATTTCATTCAGAATTTAGGCAAGTTTTGTCTCAAATTCAGCTGCATCCAGCAAAAAAAAATTCCCATCATGACTTAAGACACATTTTAGGATTGAATTTTCCCATCAGGGTATATGATAAGGGTTATATTCTAACATTACACTGGACATAAGCCACTTGAGTTATATAGCCTCTATGTTTTAGCTCGCTCACTCTGTCATGTCATCCTATGTCTCTCCCGTATTATCTTGAAGGTAGCTGTCTTCACTGGAGCTACGCTGTCTTAGCTAAGGTCACCGAAGCTTGTTATCACACTCTAATTGTTTCTCTCTGATTCCACAGTTGTTCATATCAGATCTGTGGGGTACAAGACCCCAGTGAAGCATCCACTAAACCTGGATCAGATATAGTTCAACGTTACCTATCTGTTAGGTTAGCCAGAACACGTACAATTCAGTGTGTTTACATGCCTGCAGGGTGGCAGGTAATATCTTATCAGTTATCAAGTCAGACAGACATGTAGGGATTATAAGGGACAAGGTTACCCTCTCAGAAAGTTTTGACTGAATCTGAAGCTGTAAAAAGAGTTTTGGATGGACTCCATCCTCTGTGCCATGTGACTGTTGAACTTTTTTTATATGCTACCAGGTACCCTAAATACAGATTTATCACCTTGTCAAGCCATAGTCACAGACTGTCTTGGATAAGTAGTGTTGTTTTCCATCAAATATGTATAGGTAAGGACTGCTGTGTACTTGGGTTTTTGACTGCCTTAAATGTTTGGATCTCATTTTTCTAGATGCCCTTGGGATTACAATATGTTTGGTTCCATTTTCCATCCATTAATACTGCAGTGTTGTGAGGCCAAATGATTCCTTTCCACTAAACACTATGCCTAAATATTTAATTAAATTATTTGAAGTTTGTGGGATTTTTGGTTTAAAGAAGTCCCTTCGGTGCAATTTAACAACAGTTTTCAAAGAAAAAAAATAAATGAATTGCCAATCATCGCTAATAAAGTGTGTGCATTATTATCAGTAAAAGGAATCTGATAAAAAGCCAAAGAATGATCAGTCCATAAACAGATACAGAACAAAAATTGTCTTCTTTGTTCCTGAGAGTAAAGTATAACTTCATAAGGTTTCAAAGCATGCTATATTGTATCTTTTTACCTTTTCTATTATATTAAGTTGCCTAAATGCCTGTTAAGTAATTTATAAAATTATGTAAAAACTCCATATTTATTTTAACCCCCCCTAATATTATATGCATAGAATTCGTTGATGTTAGAATATATTCAGTCATCAAAACTAGTAATTAATAACAAGTGACATTCAGTAGCTTATTGAAAGTAATATGTTTCAAATAACCAAAGAGGATGGAATAAATCATTGGATACAGGACTGTAGTTCTGAATATAATCTTACAGGAATGTAATGAAAGTATCAGTTAATGCCTCAATCAATAATGATATGGATTGTAGATTTTAGGAGAAAAATCATCAATATATTTTATGATCTAATGTACAGCTTTACATCTTTCAAGAGATCAAAAAGAAATGGATGGAAGAATGTTTTATTCACAATATAAAATAGAATAGGAGGAGGATTTATGTTTCATAAGAGGAGATTTTCAGCTAATTAATTGTGAATTTCTACAATGCTAAAATTAGTTGGCACTGCATAATTCTAATTAAATTCATGGCCAACTCAAGTAATTCTAACTAAAGAATCGTATGATCAAAGTTCACAGCTAAACCCACAGTTTTCCATATTTTTTCTGACTAAGTTTCAACTTTAGACACAGGTATAGTATTCTCATGAATCTATGATGAGAATTTGCTTTCCATATATAAATTGTATTTTGACAATGCAGGATTGTATTAAAAAGGCAAAAGAAACTCAGTCAGTATGCAACAAAGATTAAATTGCATGTTTATGTGGCATGGAAAATCACCGTAAATAACTCAGGTTTTTAGTGATTTCTAGATTTCGTGGTAATTCTAGCCTTTCTGATAATCAGCATTACCAGTATATGATTGAATAAGTGTGTAATATCTCATTATTCTGTTGATATCCCAGGCAATCCTAGTTCTTGGAACTGGCAAGTGAACAAGCAAGTGGTAAGAATCACGGCAATTAGAGTACACTGGAGTATGACTTACATTGGCCTTATTCTCCTGAAATTTGTTTTGACACTGCATGACTATGTATGGAGATACATCGACATTTCATTTCAGCTAACAGAGCAAAGAAAAGTTGCCATTCAACACGCTGTTTTAAAAAATATTGTTTACTATATGCACTACAGAAGAATGTAGAACTCCATTAGGGTACACAGTCTATACATGGTCATAATAAACTATAACACTCATTTTGTTTATAATGAGAAGAAATATTAGTCTCCTTTTATAAATATCAAACTGAGGATCACAAACTTTGAGCTGTTTTTTCCCAAAGAAACAGAAAAAATAAATTCCAAACAAAGATTTGTTCAGATTTCTTGGTTTCTAATCCAGTGTTTAATTGCAATATTTTTCCTACACTGTGAATAAATCACATAAATCAGCTCTGTATTTCAGCACTTCAGAGCACTTCAGGTCATCATCTGTGCAATCTTTAGATAACAACAGGTCACCACTTTCTAGATAAAGTTCTGAGTTTTCTATATTGAAAGATAGGGTGAGATTACTTCTTTCTTTGCAACCAGCACAACTCAATCTTATTCTTAGTTTTTCATGTTCTGTCAAGTTGGCCAAGAGGAAGAGTAAATGTAAATGAGTGAGAATACTTTGCATTTCCTCATTGCTCTTTTTCAGTAAGAAGAAAGAAAACAGCTTTTCAAATTTATGAGGGAAAATACTTTCTATTTTGATAACGGTAAATGAGTGATGATTTCCAGCCACTCACACTGCATACCCCTAAAATATTCCTTACTTTTTAGTCACAAAGAGTGAACCAACAAAGGAAGATGGCATAGATCAAGATAAGGTATTTTCTTCCATTTACCTCACTGTGATCTTCAGCTTTTAAATGCCAGACTCTGTGATTTTCTGTCTGCCTTTCATTCTTTGACTCCATAATGCTACTTCAGCAACAAGGGTTTGAAGTATGGAAATACATTTCACCTCTGCTTCTCTTCTCTTATTTTTTCTTTTATTTTAAGATGTAAGTGCTTCTTCTGATGGGGAAGGCTGACATTCAGTGTGCCTCATAACTCAGCAGCTTACTCTACTCTTAGTTCCCTGCCAGGCTGAGGATCTAGGAAGCTTTCCTCCTTGGGGAAGAAAGCTTTACCCTGGGGAGTAATAAGGTCATTTGCTTCCAGCTGCATGAGGGATTGTGGTCTAGAAATCCCTGTTTGGGAAGGTGTGACCTCGTTACTCCGAGTGACAGCCCTGCGTGAGCTCTGCCTTTAACAGCGGTGACCGTGACCACTCGCCTCTGCTGTCCCTGAAGGCAGTGCATGTTTTTGGTGTGTGGCTGTTACCAGCTGCGAGTTGGGGCCATCCTCATCAGGGGCAGTATCTTGCCTGGCACCCAACTCAGAGCTGGGCAGCTCCACCACCCCCAGGGTGCCATCCACCCCCATGCCTCGGAGAGTCCCCTTCAGAGCTCTGCTCTTACGCTGGTCACCTGGAGACCCCTTTCCTTCCTTTATTTTCCCCTCCAAGGGCTGTTTGACAGCTATGCAGTGCTTGCAGGTGCCCTGCTCACTGCGTTTGCAACAAGCACAAACTGATTTCCAGCTGCACTTTGCAGGATCAAACCCATCAATTTGTTCAGAGAATTCCTTCTTTTGCTGCAAAAAAAGAATATGGTTTGTGAATGGAACTAACCCCTGGGTTTGGTTTCTATGGTTACTACTGCACTAAGGAAAACAGCGTCTCATTTATTTATTTAGTTCCTATTAAAAGGTTGTTTGAACAACCCAGTCTCGGTTTTGGCACCATTTTATAACTGTGCTAATTTTGCTGTTCTTAGTTTCAGATGGGTACCAGCAAGTTCTGTTTTCATGATTTTGCACAAGCTAAAAGCTTTGTAAGAGAGTTGATATTTGTAGGGTAGTATTAAGGCATTTTCTAAGTTCTTTAAACCTAAGCTATTATAACACAATGTTATTTCAATTAAATATGTAACATTACAGGCACTTACAAACGCTCATCTTGTGTCTGCCTAACTTTCCATATGGTCGATATGTTTGTTTTGACTCTGCAGTAGTGAAAAAGAGGAAGAAATAGTATTGTTTCTGTTCATATGTCCTCAGCTTTCCTATCAGTATTTCACTCAATGAAATATGACTATGAATAGCTATTTCTTATTTTAGAAAGAAAGCTCTTACTTTATTTGAATTTTGCTTGAAAATAAGAAAGTCTAATGTTATAAATTGATAGTGACAGTCTTGGGCTAATCCTCAGCTTTAGTGCTCGGTTTTAACAGTTGACTAATGTCCATTAAGGCCTCATAATTCTCCCATATATGGAACAGGACACTAGTGCGATTTCTTTTTTCCAGGTTAAACAGCCTCTTCCTATTCAATTGTTCTTCACATGGAAGCAATTCTAAGCCTTTCATCATCCTTTTTGTCCTCTGAATCTTTCCTACTCACAGTATATCCTTTCTTTTGGATCGGGGGACTACAGACACAGAGTATCAAAAGAGTACATTTGTTGGTTTGCCGTGGATTTATTTAGTATAATAATTACTCTGTCTTATTTTCTATTTGTTTCCTAATACTTACTAACACTAGAGGTGCTTGTTTTTCATGGCTGCAGATGTTTTCATGCAACAGACTCCGGTAATGCCAAGGTATCACTCCAGAATGGCAATTGCCACTTCAGTATCCACCATTTTCTGCACAAATACAGTGTTATTTTCTTTCCCTATTTTAATTTCTTGACATTTATCTACTGTGAGTTTCATCTGCCATTTCCCTGATGAATTGATAGTCTCATAAGGCCCTTCTGCAATTCTTCAGACACTATCTTCATCTCTGCTAATTACAACATAACTTTGTATCATCTATAAAAAATGTCACCTCATTCCATTTTCCCTTCTTCAGGACTTTGGCTGCATTTTGACTAATCTGTGGAAGTGAAAGCCTTTGCCTAGCACTCGAGCTCTGTCAGTTTTCCCATGTTAGCCCACAACAGCTGCACAAAAAGGTGTAACACGTCCTATCCCACTTGAGCAATGTAAAAATTAGGCATTAATCTACCTTAGTCATGAAGACTCCCCGTTAGCCAGAGAGTGCTAAAAACTCCAGAAATCACCTTGGCTCTTCAATTTTAGACATCTGCAATGAAGGCTAAAGTTTTCTGACATGTTTTCTGGAAGCACCTGGAATATCCACTGAGGAAGGATGAACACTGGTTGCCTAGCTGTTAGAAGGTCACCAGGTGAGATGAATCTGATTTCACCTGGGTTTCTCTGGTTTTTTCATCTGTTTGTCTGCAGAATAGCAAGATGTCAGCTTTGGATTCTGTCATGAGTTTTTCTATCGAAAACACTTGGTTTACAGATCATTCTGGGGTGTTTCTATTGCATACAAATATTATATTGGTTTCTGAAGATGCCACAGTTTATTTATTAGGCTGCAGTTCGATTTTTAGTGATAAACTGCCTGATGAAATGAATCACAGCTTTTCATTATAGGTAGAAGCTGTATCTAAAGTGTTAAGTGAAGGCTAAATCACAATTCACAGGAGAACTGAAGTGAAATATAAAACAATTTATTTTAAAAAACAAGATCAGTAAAAATTGCAATTTCAAAGATAAAATCATCATGTGATCTATCCTTAGAATTCTTACTAAACACAACTCATACAATTATTTATGAAGGCATCATTTAAATTCAACAAGTAGCAAAATGAGAATGTTAGAACTCTAAGAATTGCTCAGAGCTCCCATAGTTATAATGAATTAGTTTTCACCAAGACAGAGGAAAATTCATACATTCCTCTTACTGGAGCTTAATTTCTTGTTCAACTAGACTGCTGGCTGTTTATCTGGCAGCTGGGATGATGCTGAAAAAAACAATACAGGACAAGAGAACTTAGCAACTATCTATAGGTATAGTGTCAAAACCTCAGCTACTGTTAAATTGTCATAGTTTCATTTCTTTCTGAGGACCTTCATCAGCATATACCAGATGCAGATCAACCTCCACCCTTGTAGTTTCAAATTAGTTTTGAAGGCCATTCAGTGTTTAGGGGTTTTGTTGTCATCCTTAGCTGGTATTTTCTATCTGCTGATGATCAATAGATGGGAAATAAAAGACCGTTATAAGTTAGAGGGGGAAAAAGACTCAGACCCAGATAATATTATCTCTCAGGTACCTCAGAGCTTGAGAAAATAGTTAGATCAATGAAAAATAGTTGCTGAATTGAGAAAACCAGAGATGATGCCAGAGACAAAAACCAATTTTAAATTAGCTTGTTCTCTACTTTTTCTTTGACTATCAGCAAAACCATGGCTTAGATGGTGCCTCATTTCTAGTTGCCTTCAGCCTAAAGATAAAAATAACAAGAGGTGCCCTAGCCTAATAGCCCTAGCCACAAATGGGCAGATGGACACTTGCGGTATAGTTGCGACAAACAGGTGCAGAAAAACATGTGCAAGTAGTAAAATTCAAGATAAGAATGAAGGATATGGAGCAGACAGGAAAGATGTCTAGTAAAATCAAAAGCATTCTGCAAAACAAATGAGAAAAATGTCTGATGAGACCATAATAATCCGGTAGAATAAGAGAAGCCAGAAGTCCCAATACCAGAAATACGATGCTACAAACAGGTGAGAGCGCCCCCTTTTCTTTTGGGGAAGGCTCAGGGCAGCATAAAACATCAACAATGAGAGAGGACAGGCAGAGAAAAAAGGTCACAACCCACTTAGGTCCTGGCTTCCCTCTTTCATGAGCTCTCAAGCCTGATAACCTTGATCTCATCGACCAATGGACCACCACAGATCATACACATCTGTGCTAACTCGAAAAGTGTGAGTTTTGTGACATTGTATATTCACTAGTCATTTAGGATAGATTTGTTCAGGACTAATTTTTTGGGGGGTGTAGTGATAATGATTTATAGTGACTGTCAATGTATATTCTTATAAATATTGATACAGTAAGTTTTGAAGTTTGAAACTGGCATGATCTGTCAGTCTTTTAAGCATGCCTGTCAGAAACATCTCTAATTTCCTAACAATATATGGCTCTATATATTCTGTTGCAGCAAAGCACTGTTTTTTAATGCAAGTGAAAGCAATGAAGCTACGTAAGAAGTAACAATTACTGACTCCACCAGTGCTGGCTGTGTACTGACTCACTTTCTGACTTCGTTTTCCCATCTCTCATTCTCTGTCTTGGACCATCTTCTTTTGTGTCTTGTCTGCAAAGTAGCTCAGAGTCTACTTATTCTGCATTGAAACGATAAAGGTACTCTAAAGCCCATCAGAGCAAAATGTGGTTTACTTTCTCTTTTATAGATTTTGAATGAGATTGAATGTATATCACAAAGGATTGATCACAGGGTGCAAATGCTTTTGACAATTAAAAAGAAACATAAACAATAGAATACCACAAAATAAAGCCACAATCTGTTTTGTGAATGGACTCTCCACGTTATTACTTTCTTCAGATTTGAAACATCAGGCATTCTATATTGAATATTCTGATACTTTAATTTAAAGTGGTTTACATAAAATTATCTTGAAATGACATGGCCAAATGTGTCTCTTTCGTGCACATTTCAGCTATAGGTTTCAAGCTTGTGAAAGATAGAGATTGTCTGCTTCAGTGGGTCATGAGAAGAATATTATCTAACCCATTCAAACTCTAATAGAAAATAATGATTTACATGCTAAAGCTCCTAAACTACCCAATGATGGAAAATACTGCTTTCCATCATCATGCTAATTTAAGTGTCACTGAGGTTAGGAAACATCCTTTGTACTGTCATGACAGAAGATGCAGGTAAATTGAATTTCCTTTCTGATGGTGCTAGGTAAAAGATAATTGACCACTTGTTATTCCAGGGTGTCATGTAATAATAAGACAACAAAAGCCTAGTCTATAACGAACATACTGTCGCCAGAGATAGACGACAAAAAAGATCTTCAAAAAAGAAGATACAGGAAGTTTAAAAAACAGTCATACCGGAGAAAATATGCTCTCCTCAGTAAAACGTTGTAATGAACGTCTAGATTTACACTGCATATGCATACACAAACTAACATATGTGTGTGTTTTATTCTATCCTATTTTTCAAGTATGCCAAAGTTGTCTCCATGCAGAAAATTTGTAGCACTGTAACATCTTAGAAGCAAATATTATTGCACTCTACAGTTCTCAGCTGAAAGAGAACACTATTATTTTGTTGAACTAACCCTCAGAGATGTTGCTCATATGACTGAGGTATTGGTCTTTAAAATGCACATGAATCTGAAAAGTAAGTTTGTGAGAGTTTATTTTTGGTTTTATTGCGATTAATAGGCAAAATAATGGGATGAAAGAAATTGAAGGAAAATATACAAATAAAGATTATTAATGGGAATTAGAGTCCACGTCTCTAATTCTAAAATATCGAAGGTCCTCAAACTTATCCCTTTATTTTCTATGGCCAAATGCTCTTTTACATCAGTAGCAGGGAACGAAATAATTTAATTACACAGCTTCACTCAAGTGACTTAATACTTAATTTCTAAGATAACAGAGTTCAGTACTACCAGGTGGCATCAGAGAAGAGGGTGTTTAAAATCTCCTATTCTCAACTGCATTTTTTTTCTTTTAACACCACATAAAATAGTGCATGGAGTGAGTGGGCTGCACAGCTGTTTGCTTTCCCTGAACAATTTTTGTCAATAGTCCTTTGCTTTCTGTTTGTTTGAGTTTTGCTTTATACATGTGGAGCATATGTTATTTGTTTAACATGGGCTGTTATTATTTACTTGTATGACAAGGATGCATGCAATTGCCATCTCTTTGAGGAAAAGACTGTTTCCATACTGCATGTTTGTACAGTAGCTAGAACAATAGGATCTATTGTTGGAGCTATTGTAACACAGATAAACAGTCTTGCTTTCCCTCCACTTACAGTTTCTTTTGGGTTATCACAAATGTTTGTACATGCTGATGACTTATACCAATACGAAAAGAGATGCAGCCACAGGAGACACTCAGGTCCAGCAATGGGGATATACACCTAAATGCAGATACCAAACTTAATCTAGACATCGTCTACATATTGCTACTGTGTAATGTAAATTTTATAGATTCTTCGTGCCTGTTGTTTGGCCAGTTGGCTGCTAACAAATTGAATTCACTGCTAATACTGTGAGTGGGCAGAGTATTTTCAGTCTTATATACCCCATCTACAATTTTAGAAACATTTGTGTCCTGCTGGTGCTACAAATTTGGGGGGAAAAAAATCAAGCAGACAGACTCATTTCATAGACCTTTTTTTAGGATCTCAGTATAAATCATTTGCTGCTGTTTTATAGGCCAAAAAGAATCAAATGAGTTTAAGCACAATACTATGTTTCCAAAGAGTATTAATTTTCATCTGAAAAAAATAAATAACCTGATGGATGATTCAAAGATTAGATATGAAGACACATTTTGTCAAGATCTGGGAATATGTGGTCCGTGAAATGAACCATGAAATAGTCCACTGAATGGTTGTATTTACAAATTTACAAAAAATAAAATAAAATAAGAAACCTGAGGGAAAACTAGTTAACCTTGTCCAGGGATCACTAAATTCCACTATGCAGAATCAACAAAGTTGACAATATCTGATAGCACAGGTGGCTCTGCCTCTAGGTTATGTAAGACTGTAACAAGCCCCACTAAGCAGCACAAGTGTCCCTTTCCTTCGTAAGTGTACAGAATTGATCACTGATACTCTGTACTTCAACAATACTTATGTAAGCATTACTAGAGAGCTGCATTTTAGTGGTGGCATTTTATTGGACTGGTGTGGTTACCTTTGAGGTAACCACTGGTGAGCCTTTGAGGACTGGCTGTCAAATCTAGATGCGACACTCAGTAGAGAAGAAGAGAAGCCTAAGCTTTAATTTTGTGCATTTCTAGAAATGGAAGACAATAAAGTGATATTAACTGGTAAACAAAATTGAAATATGGCTTAGCTCCTCCTCTGCAAGCAAACATTCTTTGCAGGTGTGGGATGATAGAAAAGTCAAAACCCAAAGTTCTTCAGTGACTGTCTAAGAAAACCTTCTGTGCTGTAAGTATGTATTAGAAAATTTTGTTTCTGCATTGTCCAAATCCCCGTAACAGGGGAGGACATGGGCTCACTTAAGACTCTGTGATCCCTGGATTTTTAACAACATATTTGTGTCACTGGAAGTGAGCATGGCTAAGAGCTACCAGATGGCCCAGGATTGCAGGAGAGATACAGCAGGGTCTAAATGTCACCTTTACAATCCTCCTAAATCAACTCTGGTGAATGCTCGCTGGCTGGGGGTTAGACTCAGTGCCAATGCAATTTTGCACAAAAAAAAAATTGAAGAGCAGGAGAAGTCTGCAAAGTGAGTGTTGCTGGAAAATATTGTCTAGACATATTTACACAATTCTGTGTTCCATATCTGTATTACTGATTGTAATTGGTCCCTTTTACCAATAATATCCCCCATGGGGAGTGTCCCTGTGTACCTTCTCCAAATTCCAGTGGCTAATATCTGTTGAATTTTTAGCACCGACTACAGAAAGTGCTAAGCTATCTAGTGTGTTAGAAATGAAAAATATAGTATCTTGGTTATAATAAAAATGTGTCTATGTTTTCCAAGGTAGACTTTTTCAGAAAGCAGTAAGGGAAGAATATGTTTCAAGAAACTCCTCTTCCCTCCCCCCATTTAAAAATATATCATGGTGTTACAATGAAAGAATCACATGGTGAATCAATGACAGGAGGAGTGAAGTCCTTTTCTAGAAGAAACATATATGGCAGATATTTCTAATTATCTGGAAAAAAAAAAAAAAAAAAAAGAAGATTGGGATGACACTGTAGTGAATCATGCCCTTTAATTTTTGTCACAGGATACACTTCCATTCTAACATGTAATTTTCCTGTGGAAACTCATGCTCAATGAGATGCTACTTTTCTGTTATAAATTATAATAGCTGAATATTTTGTTGGTTTATTGCTGTGAAATCCAAAGATACATACTGAGTTCTACAATTTATATATGATAAAATTTTGATGTTATGCAATGACACACAGACTAAATGAAAATTTACATTGCTCAACCATTAAACTGTCTGTCTAATGAGAGCCAAAACTGAACTGATCATTAACAAAAACAAAGATCATCAGAGTTTCCGAGAGGCAGAAAGCTGGTAGCACCGGGAGTGTCAGATTATCTAGTTCTCAAGGAGATTTATGTTTGTACTGGGAGACATAAAACATGGAAATTACTGGAAAGGACACATTTTCCTGACATTCTCTAGGAGCTCCATTATGCTAAAAGTAATTCATTTTTAGCACTCATCATCTGAAGGTGTTGTTCATAAGAAGAGAATATTCATTATTTCCATTAAACTCCAATAAATGTACATATCCCAGCACATCTACAGTCCCCAAAGAAATTTCTACCATCAAATCTAATTTGGCCAGCCACACAATCTCAGCAAACAAGGTTAATAAGACATTATAAAAATGCTGATGAGTTTCAAGTGAATCCCAACTTGGCAAACATCACAAAAACTGTTACTATTCAAAAATGATACGATGTCAAGTTAAGATGCCTTCTCTCTCTCTTCCACAGTTCTCCAGTGTATAAGATCTTTTTCAGCATTAGGGATTTTTAATCCCTATGTCCAGCTCAACATTATTCCTAGTAATAAAAGCAAGCATTTTGAATAACGTTTAGGATCTCCAATTAAATGTTTGTTTTCTCATGGAATTGCTTCGACATTCTGTCTGTAGTATTCTGGCTATAAATGCATACTCCTGCAAGAGCAGGAATCCATCTCATATTAAAACAGTAAAAAGTATAAATCCAAACTACTTCTTTTGATCTCCTGGGCTTTCCTCTTTGCTGTTAAGATTTTCAATCAACACTCAGGATTTTATGTTTCTGTCCTTCAAACAGGACATTTAAGATGCTGTCTGTCTGCAGCAGCTTCTTGCTGGTGGTGTTTACTTCTGCTGTGCCCATAATGGACAGTAAAGTGATTGAAGATGGATATACAAGCAGAAGGCACTAGTTTCAAATCTGCCCCCCAAAAAAGGAATATTCATAAATGAAAACAAAGTTCTAAAAGCTCTTTTTACATAAAGCTGTTACATGACTGCAGCAAGTTCCTCTTTTCTGTTAGCGAAAAGGAAGGCTTTAAAAACATGAAGAATCCTTTGCTGCACAGGTACATTGCCACAGTTATTGTTGCCACTATTTATCTTCTAAAGAGTTGTGAGCAGAATTTGTGAGTAGACTCTTCTGCCAGGAAAGGCCAGGTTGTGTTAAGCACTGAACAAGCGTATCTCAGGAAGCTATCATCCAAATGACAAAAGGAATAGAGGACACAAACACCGTCTGCAAAGAAGAACAGATTAGTTGATCAAGAGATTCAGATACATGCAAATTTTAGAGAATCAGGAGTAGCAATTACAAGTTGCCACCTGCTTGATCTTGCAATTAATTTTATGCATTGCAGGATAGGTACACACGTTTTGAAAATGCTTTTTTGAAGAGAGTGAATAACTGTCACCAGGTGACAGATTTTTGGCTAGAATATGCATTTTTGGCAACAAAGACTGTTTATGAATTTGTGTTTAATTATTAAGATTATTTCAATCAAGACAACCCTGGGAAAAAAAATGGAAGCAAGTTGAATTATATTTGCATAACCAACATAGGTTGGTTAATATTTAGCCTTATTATTTGTACTTTATTATCTTCACTTATTATTCAGTTTTATTATTTAGCTAACTAAATTTAGATCTAAACAACTAATTTTACTTTTTTTGCTTATCTGAAAATAAAAGGCTCCTTGAAAATTAATAAAAATATTTTGTTTCAGTCAAATTTTATAGATCAAGAGTGAATTTCTTTCAATTTTTTGTTCTGGTAGGAAAGTTGAAATGTTGTTTTGGTTTGACCCCAAAAGAATTGTTTCCAAGGTAATTTTAATGTGTAGCTTCACCAGTGAACCAAAACCAATATTTTATTTCAATTTTTTTGCACCACTTGCTCTATGAATCTGGTATCCTAGTTATTGACAGACATTCTGTATCATTAAATAAATGTGATTTCTTCTCAGTCTCTTGTGGATTGTTCAGCTAGCTCAAGGCTGAAAAACTCAGATACATGAATGAATAGGGTATCCCTGAGCTATACCGCGTTTCAGAGAAAAGACAGGGCAAAATTCAATATCAAATGGAATTATTTCCTTAGTTCCCCAAAGTACTGCTGTATAGGATCATTCAGAGTTAGCAAGAGAATGAGTTCTCTCTCCAAGTAATCGTTTCTTGCATGATCTTTTCTTGCCTTTCCCCTTTTTTCATCTCAGTTTGCTTTGACCGATCTTTTTTGTGAAGTTTGTCTCTCAACCTGTTTCCTAATGTCCCATGAATTTACACTAAAGTCTCTTTCCCAGTCACAAATCAAGTACATCTAAGTGTTCCTGTCAAGGAAAGATGAATTCGTAAAAATGTAATTACAACCAGCCTGAAAAATGCCCTGAAGTACCTTCCATCCCTCAAAGCTGAATTTCTGTGTGATAAGCTACTGTAGATATTCCTGAACTACAAAAGAGAGTTTAAAAATTACTGTTGCTGGGTTTTGTGCCATGACATCACAGTGGCCAATTTCCTTATGTTCACTAAGTAATTTTCAAAAACTATCTGTTTTTAATACATGCCATCTACTTAACAAAAGGAAACCAAACACAGATTGCTCCATGGATGTCTGGAAGTAGATAAGGCAGTAATTTGGACAGCAAGAGATTTCATCTGACAAGAAACAAGAAATTCTGTGGTATCTTAAAGAATCCAGTTATTTTTCTGAGCTTTCTTACTGCAAGTTTTTACTCCACAAGAAAAATTTTACTTCAACCCTCTTGTGTGCTTGATGCCTTACGTCCTAGCAGAATCCATTACAAAACAAATTCCATGAAACAGCTTTGACAAATTCAACACAATTGTTGCAGCAACTTTCCACTTAGCTCCCTAACAAGCTCTTTCTGCATTTGGTTTTGGTTTCGTTTTCTTTTTAACTTGAACGTGTCATTCATTAAACACATTTGTGACTGTAGCAGCAATGGTACAGAAGGATGCAAAGATACTGGAAGTCCTTGTGGTATATGCTGGTGTGCTTTTACCACACTGCCTGAGCAACTGTGGTTTGAGCAGTAATGGAGCCCGACAAAAAACAAAGATTTATTGATGCAGCAAGAAAGATGAGAAACAACACGCCCATACAGTGGTTCACCCAATCACCTACAGCAAACACAGAATCATAAGCGATGCCATGGCTCCGGTGGACTGCCAGGGACACTTGGTGTCTGGATCAGCTGGCAGCAACAGACAACCACGTAAGTGCCTTTTGAACATGGATAAGAGTCGTGTTGTCCCCTGGCTCCACCAGTGGCCATGTGATATGAGAGAATCACACCTTCCCCTGGTAATGTGGGCAGCGTCCTTCCTGCACTGCCGATGTTGGTCAGGGGACAGGGTGTCAGGGGCAGGGTGTCACCAACCATGCAGGGCCCCTCTCAAGAGAGAAACAGTGTGCTTCGTAACAACTGAGGATGTGAGTTTTGTGACCTCTGGCATTACTACACTTGAACACCTGAGGCTTGATGCTTTTCAGCTCTGCCAGCACTGACAGGTCTAAACTCCTGTTGGTCTTCCATGCAGCAGAAAAGGATCAGCTGGCTCCTGCTGTGGGAGGTACATGTAGTGCTGCAGCTCTCCGTCGCTTTAGGATAATTTTCTACCTAGTGTAGAAACAGACTTTTAGACCTTCATATCTTGTCTTCAGGCACATTTTATTCTGGAAAATTCCATTTCGCTATATATGTGCAAGAGGGATTCTGTAAGGAAGCTGTAAGAACTGGAGTATGTAAGAGCTGGAATACGTACACCATCAGGATCCATGAAGAAGTCCATGCATACATTCTGCTATTCCCTCATGGCATTATAACAATAGATCATAGGGATTCATTTATTAAAATCCTTCCTGAAAGTTCTTATTGTAAAACAAATGTCATTGATGTGGACGTTATCACATAACAGTGCAGGTATATGAATTAGCTTCTTTAAAATGTTTCTTCTAATATTGATCTGATTTGTTTTATTGTAGGAATTTCTATACTTCAACCCTATGGTTCTAGATAGTTCTGGGGAAAAGTCTGTGAACAAGGAGAAGCTTCATGAAACTTTTATATTCTAGACAAGACAGAGATCCAACTTCTAGTGACTTCGCTAGTTAAACTCCTGATTACTGATGTGTTCAGCATCAGTCTGTAAGAGTGGTCACCTTGGTAACACAGATATGCTTCAGCTGTGAGCAGAACTGTTACTGGTATGGCCAACTCTTGTCTTTTCAGTTTCCTGTCCAAAATTTTCATTGTCTTTGTCAAACGGAAAAGAAAGCCTTTTCATGTAGGTAAAGCAGGCAATGCTTTTGACACAGAATGCAGTTTGCTTTGATATGTGTTCATATAAAATAGGCTTTGTATGTGTTACTTCAACTCCAAGGCGAAATGGCACATTTCCTAAAGAAACGGGTCTGAGCTCTTCATTTTTGGTTTGGTTTCAGATACTTCAAGTGATTGTACATGCTTTTCATGTTGATTGCTGCTCTATTCTTGTTCCTGTTTTCAAGAGTATCATTTGGAAGACACCAGTTTGCAGTAATAAATGTTTGAGAACAGAGAACAAATCCATCTTCTCTTTTGCTAAATGCAAGAGAACTACTGTCTTTTAGGGATTGGAATGTGATGAAAAATATATTAAAATACCAACTTGCTGGAAAGATATGTCTTTCACAGAAGTAAACAGTATGTGACTGATAACGATCCTATATAATAAAATAACATGGCTACAATCAAAAGATAATTCATACAGAAACATCATCACTGGTTGAACACTCTTAATTCAAGGTAGAAAGCCGATACAAGCTAAACTGTTTTCAATAGCATTGCTTTAATTCTGGAGAAATATCAGTGATACATGGAGTTGATGTTTATTCATTTTCAGCTTGAATATAACTTAGATCAAAGTTCAAATTTTTATGTCCAGCAATAGGTCCATGAAGACATCAATAACCACAAGTTTATTGTTGCTTCTAATATTTATGGGCTAAACAGCTGAGAATATATTTATGTTCTGCTAAATATTAAATATTTATGTTCACTAGAATTAGGCATCTGTTATCTGTACTATGGTGTATATGATAACTTCCAGCCGGTGCTGAGAAAAGCCCTAATATGCTAGGATCTGTTTTAGAAGTACAAATGAAAAATAAAGGAGAGACAAATGATTTATTATTCCATGGTTTCTATATTTAAAAGGCATTACTAAATGCAGGAAAATACTTCAAATAATATAAAGTACAAAACCAAAGGATTATTGTTGTTGAGGTCATACTTCTGGATATACAGAGATGTGAGAATAACATATGCTTCCAAAAGGCAGCAGGAATAGAACTGAATGAAAGCAGCTTTTTAGCTGCTTTTTAGCATCCTTAACATGCAGCATTTTCATTTTATACGTTACTTCAGACACCTATGCACCTCACTGATTTGTATTGTCACAGGAGATTAGTATCAGCTAAGGTACATTACTAGATTTTTATTAGACACGAAAAAGAAGTATGAGCGCTGTCAGAACATTATAGAATGTGCAGAGCTATACACAGAAGCATTGACAGCAGTCACTATTTCCCCTATCCTTTCACTGGTGGTAAAATAACAAGATTTTTAATTACTACAACACAAAAGTTTTATATAAAAAAGTGATCTTTTCATAGTCTGGGTTTTAACAAGCACATTTTTCAATTGTTGTGTCTTGGATGATGGCATTGTAAAGGCATTTTCAGTTGCATTTTATTTATTTATTGTTGTTAGGTTTTGGTTTTGTTTTACATTCCACAGATATATCTGTGCAGAATTTTAAGTGACTGGTTTGGGGGTTTTTCTTTTTTCCACCAGAAAAATTCAAAGATGTGATTTATGAGCAGAACACAGATCAACAAAACAAAAGGCTCTAAGTTCCAAGGCTCGAATTTTATTTTCATTTTGTTTTAAATTACATTTACTAGCTTATTTCTCAGAAATTAATTGGTTCATTTACAGTTCAATCCTTTTAAGGTGAAGTTTGTTCAGACATGCCTACAATACAACCAAAGCAAAAGTTATTGGTAAAAAAATTACATTCAGAAAGTCACAGCAAGATCAGTATTTATGATAAGAAGCCAGTTACAGGTTTTATTAATTATCAGCATTACTTAGCTCACATAATGAATAATAAATAAATAAGTAAATATATTTTAAAAGGTGAGGAAATGAACTGTAAGCATCCAGTGTCTAAAGCTAAGTTTCACCCTTCCCTTTTCTATCCCATTTTTCTTCGCTGCAGGTTGGAATTCCCTAGGATAGTGACTCAGTTGGAGCTTAAGTTTTACAGAACTGGAGCAAACTGCCTTCTCACAGAAGATTAATTTATTGGTTAAATAAGCACCAAGCTCAATTATCAAAACAGGTGGCAATTATTTTAGGTATGTCTTAAAATAAATAATACAAAATAAACAAAAAGAACCCCCAGGCCTTGACAAATAATCAGAAAAATGGCAATGATTGAAAATGGGCTCATAATGAGTTGAAGCATTTGCTTAGAAAAATATGAACAAATTTAATTTTTGTCCCTGTGATAAGTATGCTTCATATTGAGAATACTGATTATATGAGTATGTTTACAGTTAGAAAACTTTGCCAATGAGGAAACAATAGGAGTGGTAAAATAGTTATTTTAGCTCACAATGCTGTTTCTTCAGATTCTAGTTTAGCTAATGAGAATTATTCTAGAGTAGCTGACGCATGACTTTGAAAGCTGAAACTCGGCACATTTATCTTTGTAGAAATAATTTTTCTTGCTTATGAAACAACTCAAGGCCAGAATGAAAGAGCATGCAACTTTACATGACTCCATGAAACATTTTTTCTCACTGATTAAACTGTTTTCGGGATTCCACCCCCCACCCCCCCCCACACCTTTTTCATGTTGAAGATGAAAAATCCATGGATGTGTTTCTTGTGCTAAGGTTCGAGTCTTGTTCCATTCCTATCCTCTTCTTAATGAAACTGCTGCAATCTCATTAGATTCTTGTATTTCATATGTAACTCCTGTATAAAAAGGTAGAATGAAAGAGCTAATAGCCAAATCTCATTCTACTTCAATCTCCATGCCCTTCTCACTAAAAGAAAACCCTGAGTTTCCCAAAATCACAAAACATGAAACAGAAGAAATAAACACAAATGAAAACAACAGGTCAACTCTCTCCAAAGAACTAAATTAACTAATGATAAATGAGTTTGAAATACAATTTGGATGGAAGAAGGAGAGTTTGTATCTGAGTCATTCAGAACTGATGAACGGATATGGGGATTCTTAAGTGATAAGCTTGCTTGATGTCAAACTGTTCAGTACTCAGCAGAACAGGGACCCAAACCTGCAGGAAGCAAGTGCCAAATCCCAGAATAGCTATTGTATTAGGAACCATTTTATTCTCTTTAGGAACAAAACAAATGACCAAGGAAATAAAAAAAAAATTAAAAAAAAAAAAAAAAGAAAAAGCTATTGGGTAGTCTTTTTTTTCTTTATGTGGAGAGGGAAAGAAAGGATTTGTTAACTGTAATAACATGTAGTTTGGCAACAAACATAAAATACAGTGACTGCAGGCAGAACATGTGTTTGTGTGTAGGAAACAAAAAAGCACAGGGAGAAACAACATCTGTGGAGAGTAATGGAACTACAATAAAGGTGATCAGTAAGCCATCAAAGAGAAGAGAGGTCAGAGTACTGCCTTGTATGGGAAAACTATGGAAAGATCTAAGGAAAAAGAATAGCTGACCTCCTGAAAAAAAAAAATATATATATATATATATTTAGGAAAGGACTAGAGGCAGAAAACATTGTGAAATGAACAGGGAGAAGTGGGGAAAAAGTGTTTAGACCAGAGGGTAACCAAAAAAAATGCCAAATAATATTCTCTGGAGAAAGTAAGTAATTAGGGCTGAGATGCTGGAGGGAAATGAAGGCACAAGGGCCAAAACAAGGGAAAAATAGTAAAATATAGAGGCAAAAGGGCTGGGAAAAAGAATGATGACAAACAGGCAAAAAGAAAAAAATGCAGAAGGAAAAGAAATCAAGAAAAGAACTCAAATATCCCAAATATACACAATTTAAAGTAATACTTTAACCATTTCATATAAATTACTTTTGAAACACTAGAGCAAGCAATCATTACTTGGGAGGATAAGGAATGTTTTAAAAACTACATGTGGCTTTAAAGTGAGTTTAAATACCTAGTATCCCTTTTGGAGATAAAAATTTGGAAAGCATATGTAGCATTAGCATATAATGCTGAGTTAAATGTGAATATTAATACTTGATGAGAAAAAGATAGACTTACAATCAAGAGCTTTTGTATACACTTATTTGCAGTTACAGGGGATCTAAATTACCGTAAGTAATCTTTATTTCAGTTCTTCTTCTTTGTGTCTTCTTAACACCTTGATTTCTGCACATCTGAGATGATAAAAAAAAAAGTATCTTTTTCTGTTTTAACATAATATTTTGGACCTCCCATGTGCAAAACAAACCTTTTAAAGAATTTTGACATTTCTAGAAGGAAGTAGTCAAATAAAAACAACTCAATATGTAAAACTGAAAATATGTATATTTAAAAGACTGTTATTTTGGGCAGTTGATTCACAGTTTTTGAACCTTTAAATTAATTGCAATAGCAAACTCAAGAGACAGAGTAAAATAAAAAGTATGTATAATTGCAAGATACAAGCTTAAATTTCTATTTAATCTCCTGGCCTGTTGATTTTGTTAGTTTGGTTATTGTGTGAGAAGTGGTTTTTGTTTGTTTTTTTTTTTTAAAAGAAAAGAAAAGGCAGCTGAGTATCTTACTGCTAGCTATTGATTTTCAAAGTATGTTAGAGATTTAACTGCCGTTAGAGCATTTTTAAATTCTTACCAGAAAACAGATCTTAAGTTTTTATTCTTTAACAATCATTAACATTTTATGGATGAGTAAAATTAGCATGGCAAGTGATAATAACCACTGATACTGCAGAACTTCATGCTATCACACTTCTCATTATCCTTAAGGACACTAAGCAGCTTATAGCTGTCCTAACCACAAAAAGGTCCTTGCTGTAGAATTTTGGTGGTGTGTGACTTTAATTTTAGCTCTGTCTCCATGGCCTGTCTTTCAATTAAAGAGTATCATTCAGTAAATCATCCTACAGAATGAAGAGCACCGAAGCATCTTCATTCCATTATTGACAGTTGAAATGACATTTTTAAAAAATAATCTTTTAAAATTTCTGAATGCTCTGGCATGTTCATGCTTTGTCTTCTATATATACTTAGGAACAAAAAGAAGTTTTCTTGGCATCTTTGTAGGTCTATGGGGCCAGAAGGGGCCTTAGAAACAAGTTAGGAATAAAGAAAAATTAGAGGAAATACATATTTTTTAAACTTTGACAAAACTGAAATAAAAAAAAACTGTACTTTTTTGAGACTCGACTAGATGGTTGTTTCCATTGAAATCCACCTTAAGTTTTCAGAAAATCTCTGCTTTTCTCATTGGTGTCTTCAGAATATGAGTTATAAAATCATGGAAAAAAAAAATCCTTGTAAGTCTAACCTGAAAAAAAGAGAGAGAGAGATCGGTCTTGATTGTGCTTAAATGACTGTACATCTTCAAGAATGATCAAGCATTACCTTCAGTTGTAGCAGAAAAAGCAGTCATCCATACTGAAGATACAAAAATGTGAAAATATAAGGACAAAAATTCAGTAACATTCAACACCTTCATGCAAATGCTCAATTAATTCTTATTGTCAGGGATTCTTCAGGCAATGCATCATTCAGTGGGTCTACTTCAAGTTAAGGCAAGACCTTGAGGTGGACAGGATTTTACTTTGATGACTGAACCACATGCAGTCCTGAATTCTCCAATATTTCTCACCCTTGTGATTATATCATGAGTCTTGTGATACTTGATCTTTAAAGATACAGCTCCTGGAGATATAAGAACAGATCTCAGTTTTCACAAGGGAAGGAGGAAAGCAAGAAACTGTCACTATTAGAACAGCTAATCTAAACATGCTGAGAGGGGAAGGAAGTTTATATCCTACAAATGGGACTAAATACAGCTATTTTGTCATAGGTGTGTGGTTTGCCACAACTGGAGTCATAAAGGGATCCTGCCTGTTAACAGCATTTAAAGTGTCATGGAATCAAGTTGACTGTGAAGCTGCAGAGGCAGTTGCCTGGGCAGGCTGCATGAAATGCAGAGTAGAGCAGTGCAGGTCAGGGAGAGAACGACTGTAGTGCCATCATCAGCCTGAAACTCATCGCTGAATAATCTGTTCCAGAGGGCAGTTATGTCACTTCCAAAGTGAATGAATTAAAATAGAATGAGGTACTGTGTAAGTAGAGAAAGAAGTTTTATGGGTGAATGTGAGGTATTTCACTACGGAAAAACAGTTCACATGGAGAAAATGGCAGTGTATGGACCTCTATTAATGTCATTATCTGTTATCCAGCTTCTGGTGAAACTTAGTCTTACCGTTGCTTTTCATTTTCACAAAACCTCAGTTCCTGCTTGGTAAAAAAACTCCTCCATTTTTACTTCACGGTAGGAACAGCAGAGCATAAAATTATTTGGGTAATTTAAATTTATTTAGTAGATATTTCATCTTCACAAAAATACTAGTAGTGAAATTCTAAAGTTTCCTAGGATCTGATTCTGCCACCTTTACTCACTGAAGACAAGCCAGTAAACTGGAAGAACAAGGCTTTTGGAAACAATGAATAAACAATTTGTCACTACCAAAGTACTAGAAGACAGCAGTCTCAGGTAAATGATTGTTAATAAACATGGTACCCAACTGTACTAAAGTAAGATTATTGTTTGATTAGTCCACAGCAAAACTCTAAAAAACCTTAGTATTCCCCTTTCCTCAGTGACTTAACTGTTCCACATACATTCAAAGGCTATAAAGAAATAAGAAGCAATAAATACTCTGTTCTTGTTTGTTCCTGCCAGAACAAACAGCAATAGACAATCAGTATTATTTATCCTGTGTTTGGTTTACCCTGAAATTCAGAGTTTCATCTTTATTTGTTAGAAAGTTGAAAGAAATGGTAAGTCCTCTGAGCATTCTAAGCTCAATCTTTAATTAACAGGCCACACTTCCGTGTTTTACCCAAGCACTTTACAAAATTAATGCAGCCATCGGAAACATTTAGGCAATGAAATTATATTTAATTTCCCTTCTGTACTTGGAATTTTTACATTTGAACTACATTTTATTCTTCTTCACAGGATTTTAATCACTTGTGTTTTACATCTTATCAACATGTTACAGGATTCTGTTTTCCCATGGGTGGGAGCTGAGAAAAGACAATTAGAAAATTCCACTGAAGTTATATAGGGTTCAGCAAGTAATTCATGATATATATCAAAAGGAAACACAGTGTTGCAGTGTAAAAGTGTTCGTAGTAAACCGGTTAGCCAAGGCAGAGCACTTGGATGGGAAGAACTTGCACATTATTCCCATAATCATCATTCCTATGTATTTCACATGAATTGGTTGCTGAAAGGTTAGACGATGACTTCTAAGCCTTAATTTTAGCCTTTTAGCCCTTCCCACCCCCCCCCCCCCATTTTGGAGTGTAATGTGATTGTGGACATTTCTCCTGAGGCTAAGCCAATTCAGATGAAATTGACACTGTTTTCCCCTAAGTATGTGGGAGTGAATAGTGAAGGTACCCAGAATTCTGAGCAATATTGTAGCAACTTAATTTTAATTATTTTAAACAAAAAATAGAAGAAAAAAAGCCTCCCCAGATTTTAGAGGTAATCACTTTACAAGAAACATTCGTACTTATTGGCTACCATAATTAGAAGTACTTTCTAATTTATAAAGGAGGCATAAGGAAGGAAATTAGCAATGATTTCGGTGTTCTTATGGAATAAAAACCCAATGGCCTTGCTGAGGAAGAAACCCAGCTGTGTTGTTTCATGAAATCTGGGTTAGGAAACTTTGAGAATTCTCTTTGATGCTGTATTCATTTTTTGATAAATGTCACCTCAGTTTAGAGACACTCGTTTGAAAGAAAATGTAAGTGCAAAACTTATGTCAGGAAGTTTATCTTTTCCACTTAAATGGAAATCTGAATTTAGCCTTTTTTTTTTTAATTCTATCAGTACACTTGACAAAAGGAAAGCATAAAGAACAGTAAGAAAAAAACTCCTCATTTTTAATTTTTTTAAATTATCACACTTACTAGTCATCCTGTCTTTCATATTGAGTCAGAAAGCAAACAGCACTTTAAAGGGAAGTCCACAACTAATGGCATCTGTTTTCAGGAGATCTACCTTACTCCACAGCTTTGTCTAGCTGCTACATGGATGCATAGGTCTCCCAGACATGGTTTGGTCTGTCCTAAATTCCCTGGACACTAATGCACACTTAGAAGCAATCTCACCCGGGAAGCTCTGCATCCTTCTCTTGTCTTGGCTTCATATACGCTAGAGTTTATATGCTTCTTCAACAAAAAATCCCGTTCACAAGACACACGTATACCCTCTTCTCATGGACAACAATTCAAGATAAAGGAGAGTGAGATGTGACTACTCAGAAGCAGGAGGTTAATCTTTGGTTGGATGTGTTGTGATTGGAGTACAAAAAAAGAATGGGATAGATCTATTAGCTTTTTGTGTGAGACATTTCTCCCTAGTGGTTTGTACATTATGTAGGGAAGGGCTACTTTTTTACCTTTCTTGAAACAGCACTGCTGCCCAGTATAACAGGGAATGAACAAGAATCTTAAATTTCTTTAACTTCATGATCACATGGAAGAACCGTCCTCCTATCACTGCAACATTATATGGCACTTGAGATCAAATCATGGCATCTTAGTTCTAATTTTGGAAAAATAAAGCTGTCTGGAGCTGGAGGGACTTGAGTAAATCCTCACATGCAGGCTGCTGTGGTAGATCGTGCAACCTCAGAAATCAAGTACCCCCATCTGGTCCCGTCTGACAAGGAGAGGCACCAAAAAATATCCATGAAAGGTGTATGTATACACTGAACAAACTTCAACAGCATTCTTCTTGGACCTACTTTCAAACTGGCCTCATAACACCTTTGCAAGCATGCTTCCACTTTCTACCAGTGGACGAAAGTTTTGTGTGTATTAAGTACAAAGTCACATAGGCATCCCAGCATCCTGCCCCATACCTGGGCCGCTCTTGGTGCAGGTAGAGCATTTTTCATACTTTTTCTGGAATATGCAACTAGATTTATAATACAAAGAATGATGGGAAATTTGTACATCAATAGTAAAAGTAGAGGTAACTTTCTGAACATTCAAAACTGGCTATTAGCCTCACAGTCATTATTTTAGCACTTTAGCACTATTTCTCAGTCTTACCTATGAATCCTATATATCACATTGTAGTGTACCATATCTGGAATGCTAATATAAATTGCCCCATTTTCTTTTTACTGTTCTGCAAATGGTTTCTAAAACTCTACTTATAGCTTGTCATAATTACAAGGAATATATGAATCAGCTCACATTCCAGCAGATGTGTAGTTCTTCTGCTTTAATAATTTTTAAATCCTCCTTTTTCTCAGCTAGATGTGGTCATGATGCTTTAAAGGAGAATCAGTTTTCCAGATTAAAAAATGCAAGCAAGGAAATAACCCCAAGACACTAAGGAGGTTTCTCATATGAAGGGACACTTCATATTTATTTATTAGCAGGAAAGAGAATATAACCAAAATGAAAAGCAGAATCAGCCAGAAGTACTTCCTTAGGGCAACAGATATCTATCCTCCCTTCTTAAAGAGAAAATTCTTCATTTAGTATTTCAGTTTTGGATTAAACATCATGATCATAACCAAAGTGGAGTAAAATTACTGCTTCAGGACGCACCAGGACTTCAAGTGGAGGTTTCCACTCAAGCCCCAGTCTCACAGACCCTTTCGTGAGTCTTGAGCAGACTTGGAAATGAGTGTTGAGGTCCTAATGCCTCATGTATAGTTACGTCACAAATACTCATCAATTAGAATACCAATGCTATCTTGAGACTATGTAATCTGCTTACAAAGTTCCTTCAGTTTCTGCAGCCATTATAGAAATTTCAGAAAGCATGCCTCTGCTGACAGGGCAGAAGAATTCAGAGGATGCAAAACATTTTCCTTTTTATGGATATGAGGCAGGGTGACTGCCTGGGTCTCATCCTGACATGGAGTCATGATATAGCCAAGCTATGCTACCAGACCTAGGAACAAAAAGAAAATTGCTTGGTCCCACCCTGTAACTTCATGTTATTTAAAAGTAACTCCAGGTTGCAAAAGAAAAAGGCTCCCAAGTAGAAAATTATGTTAGCAAAACTTGAAATCATGCCTAAAGTACTTTCTCCCATGTTTAGATCTGTCGAGATTCATGTACACATGGATGAAAATGGTGCCAAGGTATGAGAAAAGAACAGTAAAAGTCACAGCAGTCTGGTTAGATGAAAACCAACAAGGATGTTTGCTGTAAGTTTTTCTTGTCCAGTTTCTGATAAATGTTTAGAAAAGAGTTTAAAAGAAGTAATTGATCAAAAATGAAATTTTATTTCATTTTAAACAGAGATTGAATCAGAATTATTTTAATATTCCTCTATTAATAGGACACTCTTTTGTCAACCTTACCAAATGTCAATATTACAGACATGAGCCTTTCATATTTATAAAACGAATTAACCTTTGTGTCTCTGATATATGTTCCTACAATGTTCTCAATGTCACCTGCTGAACTTAAACTAGAATCTGGATGCAGATACATCTGCTGTGTTCTCAGCAGGTGTTGAGGCTAAATATACCTCAATCAGTCCAAAATGACAGAAGCCTGTTCCAGCTTTCCCTGGTTTTTCTTTGAAAACATTTATTTCTGATCTGGCTTAGTACGCACAACTTCCTTCAAACTTACCCCTTCATAACTGTGCCGCCAGAATCTCTCTTCTTTGAGCTCTGGTCCTTTCAGCATGCACAGTGATGAGTCATTCTTTCAAACCAAATTGAGTTAAATCCGTGTGAAATTCCTGTAATTATGATTAGAATCAGCTCCGAAACTGTAAACCCTCAGGGAACTTTTAGCCCCCCCTAACACAGTCTGGCTTTTGAGAAAGGTGTTAGAGACCTGCCAATCACCTGACATTCCTTTGTGCTCTCGGTACGGTGCAATCTGCTACATAGCTCCACTGAGGACTCTTCGATGTGTTAATGTCAAACTTGCTATGGCAAACAACAGATGTGTGGACAGCAAAACTTGTACTGAGCGCCTTAGTGACTTACTTGGCACAGTATGAAGCATGTAGTACAAATATTGCTGTTCAGTTAAGTCAACATGTGGCCAGTTTTTGAAGAGGTTGCAGAAGGATGAATTCAGATGTTGCGTTCAGAAAAAGAAATATTTATCCAGTTTTTGGAGAGGTTGCAGAAGGATGAATTCAGGTGTTGCATTCAGAAAAAGAAATATTTATCCAACTACTCCTGAATCTACAGAGCCCTGTCTTTCTTCCTCCAAAATAACAAAATGACATGGTTGTACACATGCACACATGCACACAAGGGAGGAACATAGCTACATCTATTTGAACAGGAAAAAGGTATTGATTTGAAAGCGCCCACATGTTGGGAGGCTGAGTTTAGAGACTCCTTCATTTAGATATAATTTACTGCACCCTAGCTAAGCTCATTCACATGAATTTGCAAGAAGCTTTTCCAACTTTCAGTTTATTCATATACTTTTTTAGAGAGTGATACAAAATTTTTTGGTTAAAAGTCACACATATCAGACCTGTGCTTTATTCAAATAGCACTGGAAAAACAAGGTGGTAAAATTGGTCCTTCTTGCTTAACAAGCAGAACTGTTACATTTATACTTTCCTTTTATTTGTATTTAAATATGCCAGTTCTCATAACAATATTTTTTAAACGTATTTTAGAAAGTAAGCAGTGCTTTCAGCTGGAATTTATTAACACTTTTTTCAAGATATCTTTTCTTTTCCTACATATTTAGAAGAGGTCAGAGTACAACTCATTTCCAATGTCATATTTGAAATAACATTGTGATTACTTTGATCATCTTTGCAGTGGACCACCTGATTCCAGAAGAAAACAACCTTTCCTCCCAGAGTTTTACTTCAAATTCAGAGCATACCTTCATAAATGTACTTTCACAAGCAAATTGACAAACAAAGGAAGGACAACCCAACTGGAGTCAGCTGTGTTCATTTTGCTAAGGCACAGATGGAACATGTGGCTGATACAAATTGCAGGACACATAGGCAATTAGTGTTTCTTTCATGTTAAACCTACACAAGGAAATCTCTTATCAGCCGCAGTCAGGGATAGATCAAGAACTGTTGGGTACTGTTGTTTTTTTTACTTTTACTAGCAGGCTTGTCTGGATCACAGTGATCCATAGAACCATGCCCTCTCAAAATGATCACTGCAGTGAATCTTGGCTGACAATATGAATTGAAAC
This sequence comes from Fratercula arctica, assembly GCA_947846985.1. NCBI lineage: Eukaryota > Metazoa > Chordata > Aves > Charadriiformes > Alcidae > Fratercula > Fratercula arctica. Next base: position 91,323,455 of record CANTUZ010000002.1, on the reverse strand, counting down.
TATAAAATATATTTTTACATTGACAGTACAACTATGTTATTTGCTGATTGTTTAAGCTTGACATCCAGATTATTCCTGGATAGCAATTTTGGCTGAACCTAGATTATGAATTTGCTCCCACAAGAAACAATTTAGAGATCTGTAATGTAAATATTAAGGTTGGTACGAAATATGAATGGAAATAAGTATGTGTGAAAACACCTGAGAAACAATAGAGCAAGAGGTTTAAAGAATGATTGAAATTAACTACCAAGGACAAAATTGACAGCAATAAAATTGATAAACATTGCAAATGTATTGCTTATATCAAGATCAAAATGCCTGAGTGACAACAAAGCCACAGCATAGACAACTCATCGTCAGAAAACCCAAGCTGTGATAACAAGATGTGACCACATTGGTATGTGCTACTTCTCTTCCCGTCATTGGAACAGGAAGGTCATAAAAATAGCTAGAACAAGGAAAAAAAGATAATGCACAGTGTTTATGAAGGGTGAAGTAACCAAGATTCTGAGGCAAGAGATCAAAAAATAGTAACTATTGACTCCTAAAGGATAGGAATGACCTTTACAAATAACAGTTCACCATTATCAATCAAGAAGAGCCCAGAGACATAATTGCGTATAGTAAAGACTCATACCATGATGGGTCATACTCAAAGTATAGACTAAGGAGATAGTATCTATAACCTGCATCCTTTACCCTCCATGTGAGGTGCAAAGAACCACTTATGTGTACATATATTGGTACTTGTGAGTATGGGAGAATGAGCAAGTGAAATCTAGAATATAGTACGCATGAGTGACTGAAAACAGTTTTGCTTAAAGTAGTTATCACTTTCCCTTAACTTGGGATCTCACACTGAATTTTGTAATGTTATTTCCTGCAGTAAGAGTGAACACAACCTTCAGCGCTTTAGGAAATAATATTTATCTTCCATTTTAGATTTACTTGAGTAAAGTTTTGTGAAATAGGTGGGTAGCACCATCAAAGAAAAAATAATAATATGAATCAACTAATCTCTCTTTCCAACAGGTAAGGAGAGAAATAAGAAAGAGAGATCCCATATATTTTTAAATATTTGAAACATATATTGGGATGTGGGTTGGGGATTATCTAACCTAATTCATAGATCAGAACTTGGATCTGAACTCTGTCCTGCAGCATATGCATGCAGAGCTTCGTAGCAGACATTACACTAAGTTTGGCTTCAGCATAGGCTAAAAACATTGGAAAACTGCTGCTGTTGTTAAGTTTAACCTGAGCTTCTGAATCTGTTGATTCTTCTAACAACTGCATGGGTGCTTTATGGAGATTCCTAGCTTTTTTCTTAATGCTTGACTGGCCCTAGCCCTGTCTCATTACTTTGCCCTGTCTCATTACTTTGCCCTCTATACCTAGCAGAGTTAATAATCTCTCTGCTGTTATTCTGATAAGGCATCTGCACTCTTTTTTAGAACATTTAATTGTACCTTAGACATAGCATTGTTTCTGCTCTGGCTGTTATATTTCCATAATGGATTTTTACCATCCCTTTTATTAATTGAGTTTATAAAAGTCTTTTGCCCCTTATGTGCAGGGGCTATTGCCTCTGGGGTTGCTTGAAAAATAATATCCACATGCTAATTGAACACAGCAATCCCTACTGCACCAGTGTTATGTGTCTCATCTTTGGAAGTCAGACCCTGCTGATACTGTTGACAACATCACAATAGGTTTTCTAGGAATAAAGTGAAAAATTTAATCAACTGGTCCTTTACTTGACCTGCTTTTTAGTTTGTTAGGCAGTTAATATTGTATAGAAGTCCTTCTGCCTGTCTTGAGTCATATATCTTTAAGAGGATTGCAAAAAATTGACAATATTTTTGATTCTACTGTAATTTGGAGTTCTGGTCTGAAATCACTTGCTGCTTGTCAGAATGCAAACACTATTCTGAAAGATTAATTCTTCCACAGAATGCTCATCAAAGCTGCTATGAATTTTTTCTCACTAAATTGGGTAGAATTATGTACAATGTTGCTATCATTAATTATTTTATTTCTCATTACATATTAAATATAGTATGCCTAAATATAATAACTTACCCTCTGACTCATCAACATAAATAATATGAACATATATGCATATATAAACTGAAGCATGCATGTCTGCATGTATGTGTGGCCATTCGTGTTCAGTAGACATTTCTCTGTGCCTGGAACATTCTATAATCAGTAAAGTTGATTGGAATCATGACGAATATTTAGAAAATTACATTTAGGCATTCATTTCTTAAATATCTGTCTCCTGGTGGAATTTGTGGATTACGCAAGGCTTAGCAGAAAGACAATAATAACGAGGACAAAGCAAGAGCAGAATACAATTTGAACTGTTTTTTAAGCATATACAGTTCATACAAAGTTGCGTCATAAAGACAATTGCAAAAGAAATGTAAAAACAAAGAGAACGGGCCATTCTGATAGAACAGCAGGCTACAGCAGGGAATACTCTGAAGAGGATTAAGGTTTAGTAAACTCTGTCCCTACATGCAGATTAGACTGCACGGAGGCTCCCAGATCTGTTTCTGCATACCTACAGCCTAAATGGGAAAACTTGTGGTACACCCTTAGCAGGACTCCAGAGCATCACCTAGAAGCAGTCAGGTCTCAGGAAACTAGTACTAGTTTCCACTTAGTATCTGCACTTAATATGTGGTATTAGCCTATCTTGCTTTCTTAAAGATAGGGCTTTCAGGCCGTCTTCCCAAACTGTGGTAGGAGGAACAGATAACTCTCATCAGGAAAGGATACTACTTTTACAAATATCCACGCCTCCTGGCTCCAAACGTACACAGAATTATATTGGGTGTGTTAGAATTTCAGTGCTGGTCACTGTGAACAACTGTGACTAACATTTTGCCCGGTGAGATACAGTGTATGGGAGTCTCACTCTTTCTAATAAAAGCAAGATACCACTGACGTTTTGAGATATAAGCAGAAACTGGCACCTTCACAACTCACAAAGGCAAAGGTCTTCTTGGTTTTGGGAAAATGGCAGATCACTCTGCTTAACCTTTGATGAAGCACATGGGCTTGTCACTGGTTCTGAAAGATTGGTCCCCGGGCAGTCATTCAGTTACTTTACAGTTTATCTGTGAATACACAAACTTTGTAGAAAGCAACTCAAAACGGTTGCCCATTGCAGTAAATAAAAAATGCATGAAGTGAATGTTATCTCTGAATACAGCACCAGTGAAAATCATCTGGAAAACCTAGTTTTAGTTTTGCTGTCTCCCTTTTAAACACAAGATTCAATATTCGGCGGCACTACAGAGAAAAGGCACAGATGTGAACTGAAGGTTGGACAGAATGCCTTACAAAGAAAAATGTTAAAAGTTAAAGATATTTAATATATCCCAAACGGAAATAAAGAGATAACTTGATTATATTGTTTATCGACATCATCAGTGGAAAATACCCTGCACCAGACTAAATATCTTTCTGAAAAGTGCTCTTCAATAAAATAGTTTGTTTGGTTTGATGATACAAGTGATACGAGATCAGATAATCTTACAATTTCTCCTGGAATCAACGTCTGGGAGTTTGTGAGTATACAGTCACACAGTCCTGCAAAACTGAATCAGAGAAATGAAATTTCTCACAAAATGAAACTTTTTGAAATTTTATAACAATATTTGGTGATAAATATTTTACTTCAGCAGGATGTTATTCAACAACTCAATAAAAGGCACTAGAGCACAGGGGAAAAAAAAATCTAATACTTGGGATCTGAACCATTATGTAGTTAGACTGGGCATACAAAGCTTATCTGATATGATTAAAGTAGTAAAATATGGTGAAATCAGTTTAAAATTGGAAAATAAACATGTTATAATTGTTACTGGCCCAGAACCACTAATTTCATTAGAACTACCCCAATTTAGATCCTAATTTTCTTTGATCTTCATTATATATTAATTTTAACTGTAAGCACTGTACCAAGGATAAACAAAAATTCAATAAACAGTTCAACCACAGTGCTGCTTTTCCCCCAAATAAATACTTTTTTACACTGTCACAGATTTTAAAACATTTTTCTGTTTTCTTTTCCCCTCTTCCACCTTGTCTTAGTGAATTAAATGAGGCAGTTGTGCATTTGAGCCTCCTCAGCGCTGAATTACAGATCATTCATGGAGAGTGCTTCCCTATAAAGAAGAAAGTTGGGCTTCAATGGCTTACAACAATAGTCTAAAGAACTTTTAAACACTGGCTTATCCACTAGTGCAGGCTTCATTTTTCAGTTAAGAAAGAACATTTACTGAGAGATGAGGCTGAGGTTTGTAGCCGTCTGAAAAGACTCTTTCCCCATTTTGTGTGTAACATGGAACTATGAGTGACCAATTTTGCATGACCTAAAAAGGTTTTTACAGTATGGAAGAAAAACCAGCCATAGAATATAGATTCACTGACCCTTCTGACTTGAAAATCTTTCTGTGTGGTGTTCTTTCATTTGACCTGCATGCTGGTTTTGGCTGGGATAGAGTCAATTTTCTTCTCAATAACTAGTACGAGGCTATGTTTTGTACTTGTGCTGGAAACAGTGTTGATAATATAGGGATGTTTGAGTTAGTGCTGAGCAGTGCTTACACAGAGTCAAGGCCTTTTCTGCTCCTCACACCTGTGTGCTGGGGGTGCACAAGAAGTTGGGAAGGGGACACAGTTGGGACAGCTGACCCCCAACTGACCAAAGGCATATTCCATACCATATGGCGTCATGCTCAGCATATAAACTGGGGGAACAAGAAGGAAGGGGAGACGTTCGGAGCGAGGGTGTTGTCTTGTTGTCTTCCCAAGTAACCATAACGAGTCATGGAGTCCTGCTTTCCTGGAGATGGATGAACACCTGCCTGCCGATAGAAAGTAGTGAATGAATTCCTTGCTTTGCTTTGCTTCTGTGTGCAGCTTTTACTGTATCTATTAAACTGTCTTCATTTCAACCCATGAGTTTTATCACTTTTACTCTTACGATTCTCTCCCCTATCCCACCAGGGGGGAGTAAGTGAGCGGCTGCGTGGTACTTAGTTGCTGGCTGGGGTTAAACCACGACAATCTGAAATCTTCAAAGTTTTAAATATCTGACAAAGAAGGGTGTATTGCTGTAGGATAATCTGACTCTCTCAAAGGGAAATATGATGTTCTGTGAAGACAATGGGAGCTTTGCCTTTGGCTTCAGAGGAGGAGGGCTGCAGTGCTTCTCTCTTACCTACCACTCATAGGATCACATCTGGAAATGCAGTAAGTAGCTAAACACCCCAGTCTGGGGTGGCCACAGATATGCAGGTCTCAGAATACTTGTCAAATCTGATGCTCAGTTGTGCTGACTTCTGAACCTTGAAAAATGGGATACAGGTTAATGAACTGCTGGACCTCAATGAAGATTGATTTCTGTGTGGGATTGTAGTATGTGCCCAGTGATTAGAAATAACTAGTAATCCTCTCTACCTGCACTAAAATGAACACTACTGAGGAGGCTGGGAGGAATGTATGCATGCCTGCAAGGAGAGAAAAGTGGTAGGTGGGAGCCAGTGGCTAAAGAATAATCCTCAGCAAGTCTAAGCAATAGACATAGCAGTCTTTTTTGTTGTTTCAAATGACTCATACTACTACTTTGATGTAGAATGTTCTATTTCTTTCTGAGAGAAAATGTAAGGAAAACAAGAACAAAGCGCATTTTGAGTTCCACAACAGATATAAAAGTAGTCTCAGAGTTTCTCAAACCACTCTCTCTTACAATTCTGAGACTGAAAATTAAGGCCAGACAAATTAACCTAGAAATGAGGCACTTGTTTCCAATAAGGACATTTATTAAAGTGGAAATATGCTAAACAGTAGTTCTTCGCCTATGTCTTCAAACCAGCTGCTCAGGACTGGATACTTTTGTGAAAACTGAACCCCAAAGACTGAAATCGTTATCATGTCTGAAGAGCTTTTGGAAAAGATGAGGAGTATGTTACAGAATGAATTAGAAGTTCTGGAGGAATGCAGCTACGGAAATAACTGTTGATTATTAGCAGTCTATGGCCACATTAGTGACAGTATCTCTAACAGCTCCTTAAGGTTGCTTGCACCCCAATATCTTCAGTTTCACATGACTTTTTTAATCTACAAAGAGTAGGACAATATCTAGAACTCAGTACATTCATAAACTACATCTACTTGGTTGATGGGCTACCACCACAGTGGCTTCCTGATGCCACAGAACCATAAATAAGCTGTCATCCTTTGCGCAGCATGCTGAAAAGGATGTCCCCTGAAGAATCCACCAAATGGTTCAACTCAGTTGGAAGAGAATACTAACTAAAAAGACAGACATTAGGGAAAAAAATATTTAGCAAGCAAGTCATCACTGGTCCTTGTGCAAAGGATGAGGTGGAGCTCATGGAAGAGAACGCTCCAAATAAGGATACTGAAACCATGGAAGTGGATCCTTCACAAGATGAGACAGAATCAATGGAGGTGGACATGTCTCCAGTAAATTTGGCACCATGTCTCCAGTAAAGTTGGCACCATGCCTCCAGTAAAGTTGGCACCATGCCTCGGGTCCCTTCCATGAAAATGCAGTGATGGTGTCCCAGGAGAGTCAGGGGCCCTCAGTTACCTCTCAGCTCCCTGACAAAAGGAAGCTGAGAGAGAGTAAACAATGCAGATACTCCCCTTAGCAGGAAAAAGTAGCAGTTTCAGAAGAGGGTCAGCTGGGACATCATCTTCGTCATGCAAGTCACTGCCAGTGTTCTCATAAACAATAAAATGGAGACAATGGAATTGGAACAGCCAAAAAATGGTGTGGAGCCCATGTAGGTGGATCAAACACAAAATCAAAAAGAACCAATGGATTGGACCCACCTCCAATAGCACTGACATGGCACTACACCACTCTGCATGGGCTCCCTTGAACTTGATGGTGGCAGTGGAACCCCAGGAGGGCTGGGACTCTAAAGTACACCTCAACTGCCTGTTTCCCTATAAGTGGTGCAGTCTCCATACCTGACAGTAGTTGAGAGTGGGTAAAGTATACAGACATCTCAAAGGTGTGAAAGAGAAGAACAGGCAGCCTGCCTGAGAACTCCCCAAAATCAATAAGAGAATCATTGAGTTTTAATGGTTGTGTGGGCCCCTCTCTCCAATCCCCCTACCCTTTTTCCCCTTACTTGAGCAAGATAGGTGCCATCTCTTCTGCACTGTGCCCTGAAGGACTAGGGAGGAGAGGGCCTGGAATTATTTGGGCTGTTTTGTCAGGTCACCAAGAGGAACCCATGGCAGTGGACCTCACAAAAGATGAGCCTGAGCCTTCACTGGTCTTGGTGTTTGCATAGCTGTCTCTCATTTTCTCACTCCTCTTTCACAGCTGCTTTGTAGCATTATTTACACTCTCCTAAATATATTATCACAAAGGCACCACCAGCATCACTAATTGTCTCAGGTTTGGACAGCAGTGGGTCCCTCTTGGAGTGAGATGAAACTGGCTCTGTCAGACATGGGGGCACCTCCTGGTGTCTTCTCACAGAAGCTGCCCCTGCAGCCTCCCCTGACACAAAAATCTTGCTACATAAACCCAATACACAAGGGTTGTCTGAACCCTTCTTGCCTGTCCCACACTTCCCTGCCCTGAAGCCTCACAGGACAAGGGGCAATGGTTTTAAACTAGAGCAGGGTAAGTTTAGATTAGACATTAGGAAGAAGTTCTTTACAGTGGGGGTGGTGAGACACTGGAACAGGTTGCCCAGAGAGGTGGTGGAGGCCCCATCCCTGGAGACATTCAAGGCCAAGCTTGATGAGGCTCTGAGCAACCTGATCTAGTTGAAATTGTCCCTGCTTACTGCAGGGGGGTTGAACTAGATGAGCTTTAAAGGTCCCTTCCAACCCAACACATTCTATGATTCTATGATTCTATGTCAGTTGTTATCCCCTTATCCACCAATGCTGTAACTCTGTCATAGAAGGCCACCAAATCTGTCAGACAAGACAGGGCTTTAGTGAAGCCATGTTGGCTGTCACCGATCACCTCCTTATTTTCCATGTGCCTTAGCATAGTTTCTCGGAGGATCTGCTCCATGATCTTGCTGGGCATAGTCATGATACTGACCAGCCTGTAGTTATCCAGGTCTTACTTTTATCTGTGGAATTTGGATAATGAAGTGAAGTCTCTGTGCTCAAAGAGCAATTAAGACTGGCTTTGCTATCTCTTGTGTGGAAGACTTGTCTAGCTATCACAGAATATACAAATAACGGGGTAGTCTTGGGGAGCCAGGACAGCCCTGTTTTTTGCCAGCAAAGACAGTAAAATCAAGATAACAGAGACTTTGTGTAGTCTTCTGTTTCCTCGAGAAGCTACCATGCCCGATAATTGATCTTTCCCTCATTACCTGCAAAATGCATATTAAAGTTGACACTCCTGTATGTGCTAATGAAGATTTTAGAGATCATGCTAAACATATATGACTGTAGCACTCGTCTCTCCACCCAAATCATACTACACATCACCTAGGGGAGGGAAACCTCGTAATTTAGGGGATAAAAGGATGGAGAAAATGACTGCTAAATTGGCAGAGAAAAAACTTTATCCCTAATGGACCAGTTGACGGGCTGTATTCTCTTCCTCCACCCCAGGCAGGGACACCTTTCTGGGTAAGCGCTGCACCTTTCACCCTCTGGTGAATGTTACCCCAGTTTATTGTATTATCATTATTTTTGCTAGCAATAGTAACCTTAATTAATTAGTGCTATTGTAGTTAGTGAATTTATCAACGGCAATCTCGAATCTGCTTCTGTCACTCTCAATAAAATAACTAATTTTGATTATTTGTGAATCTGATTCAGTGAAAGTCCTTTGCTGGGACTCTGACAGACAAATATCGGAACTGTTATTATTTTTGCTAGACTAATTTCAATTATTTGTGAATCTGACTCAGTGAAAGTCCTTTGCTGGGGCCCTGATAGTAAATCAGTGAAAAGTGTGGGACTCTGACAGACAAATATCGAAACTACAGTCCTTTTAATGCAATGGAGGCTTAAATACATGACATTTTTATAGGAAATCTCTCAATCTTGAGATGAAGAACAGGCTGTTGCTATATACCTAACAGGTATGGAAATCTAAATACTAACAAACAGTTAAAAAGTGCATGAGATTTCAGAAATTTTGGGGGGCAGAAACATTCAAGCTTTGCATAAAGTTAATACAATTGTGTCTATTTTATTGATGCTGAAATAAAAACATGCCTTTTTTTCTTCCAAATGAAAATGCGTGTGGATAGTGAGAGATCAGCCTGGGTCGTACACAAGGATCCCCTTTTGTTGTATTTTGTTTTACAGTAGCTGCAGAATTAAGAAAGTAGATACCTGATGAAAATATGCACTTTTTTCTGACTGATCTCTGTTCACGTAGTGACTAGATAACAAGCAAAAATAGTCTTGGAATGACTGGTTACTATACATTGCACTAGTTTAGTTATTAGCTGCTTCCCAAGGTGAGAATTTTTTAGAATAAACTCTACAGTGACGGCATCAACCTCATTTGTCAATGAATTAATCTACCCAAGACCAAAGCTTGTAGTTTCACCCGTAGAAGGAACAGAAAGTGTGAGTAATTGCAAGAGTAAATCCTAATTCTCTCTAGCAATTTATTTTTGCAATACTACCTATACCAAAAATAGATGAACGCATTTCTTAGTCCAAAACTCTCCTTGAAAAGTGTCTGAAAAAGTAATAAGCTTCTACAAATATATTTCTTGAAGATGATGAAGCAAAAATGTCAGCTACACAGTTGGATAAGCTGAATGAGACTGTTCTGACTCAGCTTCAGTCATGCCAGAGACAGCAGCAGCAGCAGCCAACTCAGGCATGACACGTCCAGCCATGCTAAGCCCATTCACCTATACATCATTTACATCCATTTCAGGAAAGACTGATGTATCTTAGAAACAGCAGTTCTAATCACAGAAAGGACTGGAAAGTCATTAGTTCACAATACTTTTAAGAAGTGCTGCCAATTAATGTCCGACTGCTGGATTTTTTTCTCTTTCAGTTGTTAATGAATGCCTGTAATTTGAGCGTTACTTACCCATTTCAGATCTGTGTCACAGAACCCATTGCATATCAGAAAGGAAATACAGCCTCAGACTCTTCTCTTTGTATCTGTATCTCAGATAAATCTACCACCCAGCAGGGATCAGCTCTTATGCTTTTTTGAACACGGGTATCTTTTTTCCTGTGACTGACTGACTGACTGATTGGCTAAGCTACCTGTCTTCCTGCTGTGCAGCATCATAGCATCTGTGCATATAAACGTACATGGATATTCCTGTATTAGTCAAAGATTACAGAACAGATGGCTTGGATAGATTACCTGGATACATCAGAGACTATGAGAAGCTAACAAAGGGTTTTCACCACATTGTCCTACCCACTGTCACAGTTCAGGATCCGCACAGTATTTAACATGGCAGACAAAGTATTGGCATTGTGGTGGCCAGAAATACATGTAGACATCATGGATTTAATCACATACAATCTCTTGGTTACTTCCTATTATTTTATTCTGCAGAGTGCCACAACACCGAGTTGCCCCCTCTGGCTTTCTAAACCACTGAAAGGCATGAGGCCATTTATAGGTACAAGCAATAGCAATGTGCATGTCAGGCACTTCTATTTTTCATTGACAAGAAACACTGACTGCCTCATTTCCCAGCAATTGCACCAGGTGAAACCACTAGCACATAGATAAAAAATAACTGAAGGCTGAGCATTGTCAAGGCATGGATTAAATAGACATAAAGAAGGAATAAAGAAGGTTACTTTTCCTTTGTATTCAAAACTCAATTGAGACAAAAGTGGATTTAAAAAAAATAAACAAAAAATATATTTACGTAGATATGTTTTTGTATTTCTGTGCCTGTATACCTATATGTAAGTATACATATATATATATACATGTATATATATATAAAAGCAAATCATTATTTGATTATCAAAACAATTGTTTGTTTAAATATTTCAAAGCTGCAATCTTACTTGTACTATCTTTTTCAGTTTTCCAGTGTCTGGAAATACTCTGTGGGAAAGTGTCTTAATAGAACTAAATTCATTATCTATTATGGAGATGAAGAAATAACAGTGTAGAAACACTAAGCAAACACAGCTATATAAATAATTCAAATAGTGTCATTGAAAATATGATCCATGGTTTTATTGTTAGTGTCTGTCAGCTACTAATGAGAAAGCATTATGAACCTGACTGTATAAAAATTATTTTATAGATGTGTATATATATACACACACAAGCATATATAATGACATACATAGTGATTTTATAATCTGTCTCTGACAATGGGAAATTATCTCTGATAATTGAAAAGGCTAGGACATTTGATTTAAATGTTTATTGGTGTGAGCTGGTGTGCTAGTAACATTTAATCAGAAAGCTTGATTTTTCATGCGTCTCTTCAAACAATTTTTTCTACCTGGCAGCATGAAAATGTTACTTTAAACTTTTAGTGGCACTGGTGTTTAGGAATTTAGTCTTCCTAAATTTGTTTATTTCGTCCCTACTCTCCTCTTGTACTTCTCTCTCACTAAATCGGTGTCACTGGCATGTTTCTCACCCTTAATATGATTACGCAGAGATTGTAAGAAAGCAAATGATGTGCATGACAGGGTATGTACTAGATTCAGATTTTCAGAGTACCAATCAGGATCTGGAACTTACTGACAACTCGAGGGAAAGCAATATCTTGTTTTGCAGTAATACTATCTTTTGTTACTATCTATCTTGCCTGGGATGAATAGACATCCTGCCTTTGTTCATGACTCAGATTTAGTTCGTCTGTATGTTTGAGGGTGGACTCTGTAGTCTGACAAATAACAAAATCAGTATTTTTCTGTAGTCCTTTGTCACTGTTGATGTGTAAAATGGCATTATGAATGTATGTCACCTGTTAGAGATTCTAATTTTCCATAGGAATGGTGTAGGCATGTACTACCCTTTGCTTATTTGTGAGAGGCGTGTAAGACATGGCTGTGCCTGTCTATTGGCATATGCATATAGTGCCTATTATCATCAGAGCAGGTTGGAGAATGCAGTTTTATTTTGTGACAAACCTGAGGTTTAAAAATGTCCTTTAATGGAGCAGTAGAATTAAAACTCTTTTGTCTTGAAATGTTCTTTCTCAATACATCAAGAAGCAACAATATTTTACTTTATTTTGGAAGGGAGAAGAGGTTACTGTGAAAGCAGGTGTAACCTCAGTGTGGATGATGCACAATTACCACTGTCACAAGATACATAATGTACAGGAACAGACAGTGTTCATGGAAATTCTGCAGAGTTCTACCTCCTGTAGATCACCCTAGTGGGAAAACTGTTCCTGTCTTCCTCAGTGGTTTGCTAGCTAGAAAGCTGATGTTAGAGTTCTAAGTTCAAATTTTCACTCTGTCCGGTTGAAAGCAGATCTTTTTCAACTCAGTGCCCTCTCAAGGCAGAACAAAGACTTAGCATTCCATAATTCCTCTCTAAAGCTGGGAAATTTTCTAAAGGAACAGCTGGAGAAGGGTTTCTCAAGACAACACAAGGTATGATGAAGCAGGTCTCACTTCTCAGGCAAACACCTGAACCATAGGACAACTCCTTACACTTAGACTCCACTCTAGCACTTTTTGATTCCAAGACCAAGCACAGATCCTTTCACTAATAAACATTGGTTAAGATCAGTGCATAAAGTAAGTTCTGACCCTGGTAGTGAAAGGTATGGATTCTTCTCAAGCAATAGTTTTACCTTTTAGTTATGGGGTTATTTTTCCAAATTCCAGCAACTAATCCTTTCTCCTTCTTCATGGTCACTATTTAATTAATTTGATGTACAATATCTTTTATAGCCTCCAAGAAAAAAAAAAAATACAAGAAATCCAAAGAAAAAAACCCTAACCAACAAGTAAAAAAGAAAGATATGATATCCGCAGAAGGACTTTTCTCTAGTAGATTTCCTCACCTGATTATCAGTGTGTCACTATGATTTCACAGCAAGTTAATTTTCTGCTCTGGTTATTCATGGGCACACTGTCCTATACCATGGGTTTCCTGCTATTTATCATGTTAATCTTGTTCTCATTCTCATATTTCTATTTAGCATTACAGCACTTTATGTTGCCTGACTACCTGTTTGCACTTCATTGTACACTGACATTAGATTTGGAACTTCTTGCAATCTGTCTTGCAGTGTCTGGTGGTTCCAATGCCATCTGAAGCTTTGGGGCAAGGTGAAATTCTGATTGCTAGAACAGTGTGTAACATTTCTTCTCACTTTGGAAAGAGAAACTGCTGAAAATAATGAGAATTTCCTCATTTACAGAGAGTCTTAACCTCTAGAAAAAGATGTATTAGAGCCTTCTTGCTTCTTGACAGATAGCAGCCTCTAACTTCCACTGAGGTCAGTGGCATTTACTTGAGGTAAACATGACGGACTGAATTTCTGCATTCTTTCTGGAGCTAGTTATCTTGTCAGTGGCCAGACTCAGAAAATATATCAGCCTCTCACTCCTACTCTAAACATGCAGAAAACATTTCTACGAGTGTGGTAAATAGATAGATACCTTGTTTGGATCTTGCCGCAAGTGGCTAATCCAGAATATTTCATGTATCAATTTATGAAAATAAATGTAGATTTTGAAATGCATCTTTATAAAGACAGAAATAAAATGTTTAAAACAAATCAAAAAACAATAAACCTGCAAAACTGTTAACCTACGTTATTGCACTTTGTCTGATTATACAGACACTGATTTACATGCTTAAAGATAGATGTCTGGTGCATAGGGAAGCTGGAACATCCCCAGAGGGAACGGCTGACATGACATCCAGGGAAACCTGCAGGCTTCTGGAAAGGCACTTGGAAACCAGGAGACTCAAATGGCAAATAGATTTCTTCCTATAGGTACCCAAGTTGCTTCTCCCCCCGCAACAATTAATTTAAGCATATAGTTGGGATGGATACTTAGATTGTTATCTTCCAACCAGATTGAGGTTGATAAAGTTAATGTGACCTTCAGCCTCATGTTTCTGCGACCAAGTGCTGGTTTAGTGCAGCAAAGCTGTGCGATGTTGGCAGCTTTACTTAGCAAATTTTTATTAAGATGTGAAAAGTAGTAACACGTAAGTGTAATTGTTGAGACTGTCATACACAGCAGCTAAGGATTCAGGAGGAAAAATATTGACATGAAAAAAGCAGAGAATCAGAAAACTGCATCTCAGCAACACTGAGGATGAGCCAACTGCAAGGCACAACAAGTCACTCTTTCTGCGCCCTGAGGACTGTCTGACCAACAAAGACTTTTTGGGTTGAGGGCGAGTGAGAATATTTATGCTTCATCTGGTAGCTGGTCAGTTCTAGCTACTTTCTGTGTGTATCAGCTGAGAAAAACAATTGCTTTGTAGTGTTAAATTGCACATCTCCTGCTTGTAGAGCTTCTATCTACACGGTAAAAAATTGCCAGGGAAGGAAGGTTACTTTAGGATCCTAAAATTGTATTTCAGCATTGGTAAAGCCTGTATTTCAGATGAGTCAAACATTTGTACTTCCCATTGACTTCAGTAAATACAAAAATGCATTAGTTTTTTTTAGCTCTGGAATGAAAAGGGATGAGAGTAAAAGGTTAAGATATACAGCTGTGAAAAGATTTATCCTGAAAACTGAGTTAATAATTCAGATAAGCCAAATCTTTATGCTCTGAAAACTTAAGAATAGTTCTGTAGAATTTCTTCCAAAGCTTTCTCCAGCAATCTGACTCTAGAATAAAACCAAATTTAAGAAGGTGTATCTCAAAAATTAACTTTGGCATAAAATTACTAAGTTATATAAAAAGTAAATCAACTGAAAATATAATCAAAACTTGTACATCATCAGTATAACTGTAATTTACAAACTTCGTATGTTTGTTTCGTATATGAAAGCGAAAGTGCTTATATGAGAAACATTCATAGAGAGCATGAAGGCCATTTTTGGCAAGACACTGCAGTAGGGTCATGTTTCAAATGCTGAATTAGTCATTTAATAAGGTAAGTGGCCATAATGATCCACTGTTTCTACAAGATAATTGTTTGGTCAATACCGTTATATCCCAAAATAATGCACATTCACTTTAATGTCACCTATAGGAGCCTCGTACAATTGGAAATATTGATTAGAGCAGAGGCTATTATGCCAAAATATAGGCTATGAAATGCAGCAAGAATTGATTTGCATTCTTCTGTTTGGCTTTGTATGAATAACGGTCAAATGCTTTCTAACACAGCACACTCACACTACCCATGGTAGCTGCTCAGTACTGGTAGTTTACAGGTGGCAGCTACTGACTGTTTTTTCAGTCTGTGCCACAATGGAAATCAGAGAAAGATGTATACAGGAATACATTAAGTAATAAAAACATAATTAATTTCAAGGAAGAAAAGCGGCAAGACCAATTTGAAAAGTTTGAGTAGCATTCAAGTATTGTGCCACATAGGTCCTGGTTAAATAGGTTGCTGTTTCATGGCACCTGAAGTTTCTCAGAGAGAGTATTTCAGCTCAGAGCATTTCATGTAGGGGCAAAGTAACTGCGGCTGAAAACACAAAGAAGGTAAACTATTATCAATGCATATTTATAATTTTCATGCTCAGCTTCTTTTCAAACAGTTATTTGCAAAACATATGTAATGTACCCGTTGAAAAAGATCTCCTAAATTAGTAATTTATTGATAGGATATCTGTACATTGTGATGTTTTGCTTTTGGTTTTGTGTTTTTCTTTTTTTGCTTGACTTCTGGGTTGTGTTTTAAGCATTTCCTTCCATATGAAAAAAATATTGGATATGTATAAGATCCATCAATCAATCAATCAATAAAACAGGGCATGGATAAAATCTACAGTGATTTTTCTATCCAAAACTGACCACATATGTATAACATACCGAAAAAAAGTCATATATTTAAATCCTTATGATGTTTCCAGTATTTTACTTTTCCCTTTCTCCTTTTCTGATTCTGTCTCAGAGAGTCTGAGTCTCTTTGACTAGTACACACTTTCAAGGAGATTCATCAGATCAACATGCTTCATTAATTTTAACTTCAAATGAGGTTGAAAGGATAGGGTAATCTTAAAAAGAATGCTGCTGGTTTAAATTTATTTAATCACTTTTGCGTTGATGTTTCTATTTGAATTTTGTTGTACAGAACTCTTGATTTATTTGAGAGTTTTAGCAAACATTTCCGCAATATAAAGACGATGATAAGAAGTCTTAGCTGTAAGTTCTAGCTTACAGCTATATTTCTCAATAATTGTCTACTGAAAAAGAAATACCTGATGCATTTCTCCTACTGTATGTTGATGTATCTTTTTCCTTACGCCCCCAAGAAAGAGATCATTCAGAATTAAGATTCTCTTCATGAGAAGAGACCAGCTATCTACAGTAAAGGAGAAATCCCAAATGTACTTTAGTGGGATATATACAAGTTCTGACTGAGCAGTTCAACAGAGCTGTGAATCTGCATCACAGAATCATCGCTGATCACATCCTGGGGTGCCTCTTACAAGGATAATTTGGTTGTTAGGCTGCGACGATATCTCTCTTCTGAATTCTTTAGCATGATCTACATTTTCTTTGGGTTTTGCTGTAGGTAATAGTACAAATAAAGATGAAAATAGAATTCTAATGTTATTGCTTATAACACACCTGTTACTAGGCTGTTATATCTCCAGGAAACTGGTTGTTCTCTAATTACCAGTCTGTATTCTAGGATGAAACTTGTTGTATCTTGTAGCTGATTTTTGTGTAATTAGCATGATCTTTCCTCAGCAGAGTTGAAAATGTCACTAAAATAGGATTTTCTTCTTTATATCATCAATTACAATATATATTGTATATTATGTATAAGTGTAGTATTGACACATTTGGTAATGTATGAAGAGAAATATGCAGGCTAAGTGGAACATACTAATGATGTACAGAATAAAGGATTTTAAAAAGGCTTAAAATTATATCAATAATATTGCTGTGGTAGCCATGATGATTAAAGAATGTGAAAGCTGTTTTCTAGGTGAATTAATACCTTTAATTGAAGGGTTATTTCATGAGTCTGCACTTGCCCAACTCTGTCAGCTGACCATGTGATAAACCATTACTTCTCCTAATAGAGTTTGCGTCTCTTCCATGGTTTGCAAAAATGTCTGGAATTTATTGCATCATACTACTTCCATTATAACTGCTACACTGTGTATGATTTTTTACTGTACATGAAACATATTAGGTAAATTTGTCAAAAAAATAGCCTCCATGTCTGTAAAATAGTTCAGTCCCAGGTCAATACATTGATATTTACTTCCCTTGAATAAAACAATATTTTTGTGTGTGTGTGTCTGTGTGTGTGAAATGATTCATGCATTTCCTTCTTTCTACCTTTTTGAGGACTGTTTTATTCCACACCTACTTTATTTCTCTCTTTAATTAAATTTTGTATTTTTATTTACTACCATTAAATTATTGGGATTTATGATAATCATTCAAGTGGGGTTTGGGGGTCTGTGGTCTTTTTGGTTTGGATTTGGAAATAGACCATGTTCATGCTACAGAAGAGGGCAAATTTTTATCAACTTAAAGGTGTAAATGTCCACTTCTCAGCAAAAGCCAGAGTGAGAACATTACAAATCTTGCATGATTAAAAATTTAGAACCAAATCCTTCTGTGGCATACATGAGTACTGGTGGATGAAATTCATCTCCTCTAATTTAAAAACTCAGTATCGTCTAGTCTGCTTCAGTTGTCTTGAGTCAATAGAGAAAAAAAAAACTTCCAGTGGATGACTCTGTGCTTGTTTGAAGACTTCTTGGAAGCTAAGAGGAAGTCCCGCTCTGGAAGGCCTGTTTTTCTGTACTGAATTCAGCAGTTTGCCAGATAACGAGACACCTCCAATATTTAACTTTTAGACAGCTTTTAAATAATAGACACAGTGAATGCTTACTTTGATCTTCATCTTCAAAAATACACCCATTAGAATGTACAGTCTATCCTCCAATATCTCCCTTGAGCATACTTAATCAGTTGGACTCTGCTCATAAAGTTGGGATAGTCATTTCATAAAAACCATGTCAGAGGACCTTTGATGTAATAGCTCCGTCATTAGAACCCAAGATATGAAAGTCTCAGGTAGAGACAGCTTTAAAGACAATAAAAGAAAAAGCACGGCACTCCCCCCAACCCCACTACTTTTATATTTTGTTTTAGGAATAGCTAATATAAACATCTCCAAAGTCAGAAATCTTGGCTTCACTCCCAGAGGTGTTCATTTCATCACAACTTTTCCATGCATTAAATTCACTTCATAACCTTTAAAAAATAGCTGGTGGATTAATCTTCCCTCAGATAAGCCATCTAATGGCAGAGTCAGTGTTAGCTGGCTATCTAAACTAGTCAAAATCCAGTACGTTTTGATATCTGCTCTCTGTCACCACAGAGTACTCAGCTTCAAAATAAAACAGCAAAATATGTGCAATGGGATGATACTTAAAGAAAATAGATGGTGTTTTACATTTCATTGGTATCCTATTTCATAGAATCACAGAATGGTTTGAGTTGGAAGGGACCTTAAAGATCATCTAGTTCCAACCCCCCTGCCCTGGGCAGGGACACCTCCCACCAGACCAGGTTGCTCAAAGCCCCGTCCAACCTGGCCTTGATCCACAACTTCTCTGGGCAACCTGTTCCAGTGCCTCACCACCCTCATAGTGAAGAAAAATATTTGTAAATGCTTGGACATTAACTTGTAAGACAAGCAGTAAAATCGTGCTTGTATAACAAGAACTTTCATTTTCACAGTGTGAACAAAGATGACATTGGCGTTAGGCTCAGAGCACTTTGGTCTGAGTTAATGGTCATAAAAGAGAAACTAACTAAAGGATGCAAAGTGATTAAAAATTAATTGTGGAGAAAGCGTATTTTAGCTGAAGATCCCAAACCAAAGTATTGTATATTGATTTGATTCAATGCAGAAGTTGGCATTGTATGTTTCTACATAAGCATACAAAGACTCGTCTGTGGGGGTATAAATAACTCATTCACCCATTCCTTCCACATGCACACAGACAAACACACGTACACACACACTTTTCAACTATAGCTGGAATCAGAGGTTACATATCGGTTCATCAATTCAAAATCAGATGGAGAAAAGGTCTTTTTCTCAGGGGAAAATAAAAGTTCCCAGAAGTGAGAGCTCTAATACTGCTAGGCTCACTTACAAATGTTTGTTGAGAACTGGGAGGTGGTATTATGCAAAACAAACACACAGTCCTGACAAGGGATAAAGCCTTATTACTTTCTCTGTTTCTTTCTTTTCTGCATGCTTTCTGGACAGAGACCATAATTATCTGAAACAGTCCCTAAATCCTGTGATACAGTTTGGATTGAAACTCACCAGCTTACACTCTGCTTTTTACATTAAAGGGATGTAGTCCTTGAAGTGCAACTTGTCAGTATGGTGCTACAAACCTTTCTGGCAATCGCACTTATGAGGAGCATAATACATATTTAAAGAGAGCTGCTATTCAGCTGCCTGCCAACCTCTCCTTGTATTCTGGCTTCCTGAAACCTACATATCACTGGCAAATATATTCTTTATAGCTTTTCATGAGAGCATCAGAGGTATATATTGGGTTTTGGCAGGTGCTACAAAATAAAACTTATAACTGTCAAAATGAGAAAAAACGTGCATATAAGTCGCACCAGCAGGTTGCAGCTTTGGCAAAGGTACATAGGACTACAAAAAGAAGACTGTGAAATAGATCTAATAATGTTTTCATCATCTCCGCTGGCATGCTCAGTAAGGGCAAGTCCATCAACTGAAAGATTCCCAGATGTTAAAGTTATCCAACCAGGTGCTTATTACTAGAGCAGATGCTCTAAGTTAACAAGAGCAGTGGAAGGTTTACGGCCCATTTTTACCTTGTTCACCAAAATAAATATAATCATGGACAGTGAGGCAGTAAAGTGCTTATGCAAGTCAGTTTGTAAGAGACTTAAAACAGAGCTTTATGAAAACAAACAAAAAGTACGTTTGCTGAGTAGGAAGCTGAATCTTTGTGAAACTGCTTTGTGTGACTCTGCACAGAAAATACTTTTGTGAATTGAGTCAACTGTATGTTGTAAATAACTCATCATTGACATGCTTTACTGTACTATTTGAAACTACATCCAGGAGAGGCACATCTCAAAAACAAAAGCTGAAAGGAAAGATGTATTAATATAAAAACAGTCAGCATCTTGTAAACATTTTCCAGAATGGAATTGTCCCTTAATAGAGACATGAGTGGATCAAAACTAAAATCTGCAATACAAATGCAAGTTGCAATGAATTATCACAATTAAAAGAAGCTTCTTACTAGTTGAAAGAAATGAGAAACTTCCTAATTGTTCTTGTCACTCCACTCAATATCATAATTTATGAAAAATATGTTATTTTACCCTTCTAAAACCATGAATATAAACCCAACTGATTACTTCTTAAATCTGGTAAAGCGTCTGGCTACTTTCTAACGAACTGACTTCCAACAAGAAAGTAAATACCTTTATTATAACCACCCAATTAATAATTTGAAGGACTTGTTTCATGATTTCTGGGGAGTGCTACACATGACTGGCAATACTGTTAGGAGATTTTGAATCAGGCCCAGTGAAGCAGATAAATTCAGGAAGACTTTCATAGTGTCTCTGATTATTGTATTTCAGACTTTCAGTTAAAGACACTATCACTAACAAAAAGGGGGAAAAAAAATTCTTGTCTTTGCTATTCACTACCATTATATAGAGAAATTACTCGATACACTCACATATCAAATAAACTTAAATGCTTCTGAAAATGTGGAAAGCAAAAAGCTTCCACATTTAGCCATTATACATTTTACTAGTACTTTTTTTAGAAAATTGATGGCAACTACAGAACAGAAAATATTTGTAGAGGTTTATAATACTGCATTTAGACTACCCTTTGAATGGTCCTTGATGGGAAAGAAGAAACTTGTTGCTGGGACATGGGCTTAACTGCTGTAATTCTTTAGGGCAATAGTATATTGGTTCCTCTGTTCGCTTTTTTTTTTAGCTCTCCCAGCAAGGAACTTTCAAGATTTGTGCATTCTGCGAATCTTGACAAATGTGACTGCAGCCAGGAGTCTTTTCAGCAATTTGCAAACATGCACTTATGCAGTTTAATAAGAGTCTTCTCTCTGAGTGTGCCTATCTGTCAGGCCAACAAGTCTGTTGATATTTTGTTTGTTGTAGTTTTGACTGCCAATAAAAAAGTTCTTTTCCAAATTTCCACACAAAGGTCAGCAGTCACAAGACTTACTGGAAAGAGGGAAAATTTCAAGAAATATTGATATTACTAACTTGTTAATCAGAATTATATACTCAAGAATAACTTTAAAAAAGGAGGAAATAGATTTAGTTGTTCTATTACTTATTGTTAATTGTAGCATTTCAAAACTTCTAGTACAGTAAAACTCTGTTGTGTACATGACTAGTCATTTTTAAGTGGCTGTTGATACAAAGAAATTAAATAAGATTTATTTTTATTTGGAAGCAAAGAGTTCAAGAATACATTAGTGTAGTCTTAACACATTTTAGACTGTATTAGTCTGTAAAATTTATTTGACACTTATATACCTTACATTAAAAATGGGAATGTATACACCTCACATAGTGAAGAAAAAAATTGTTGCAAACAGGAATTTAATATACATCCTTCATCTACTTAAATGCCTGATTCAATAGGAAAATATGCTTTGCACATATGAATACTGATAGAGGATGCTATAAAAAAAGTATGAAACAATTTAAGTAAATGGAAAAGGGTCCTTTTCCACTGAATAAGTGAAAGGGTGTTCAACTGCTTTGAATTCTTTTATGAAAGCATATATTCTGTTTCTCTACTTATTTTTGTTCTCAGCTGTGCATATTTAAACTCAGTATGTCTAAAGCACTCTTTCCAAAACAAGCTCTTTACAGATGCAGAAAATATTATCTTTTTCTACCATCTGAATGGTCCAATACAGGATATGTCAGTTGTTCTGCCTCTGAGCAAAGCCAACAGCTTTTAATCCCTGGGGGAAAAAAAAGTTTTCAGGAGGTGGTATCAATGCATGAATGTAATGTGATATAATGAAGGCAATAGAGCAAAATGAAAACCATACAGATACTGCTGGAAAATTCACAACTGAAAAATAATGATATTGCCATTCGCCCAGGTCTGCTGCCAGCTATTCAAACCCCTGATATGAGAGACAAAAAAAGGGAGACAGTTTCTCTTTTCTGTAAGAGTTCTGCAGCGCTGCAGAAACAACACAAGGAAATTCCTTAAGGAAAAATAAAATCCAAGGGGAAAAAAAAAACCACAATACAACAATACCCTCTCTTATATATTAACACCAGTATATTATTCACAGCTGCAGTTTTAAATTAAGTTCATTCTTGCCCTCACTTCCACCTCTCTACAAGACACAGAGGATGATCATTAGGTTTTCAATTAGTTTGCACAAATATTGCTTACTTGTTCTCCTGCCTTTTGCCTTCATAATACTGCACGAGCAAGTACATATTCTTACTCATGTGAATTGCATTCTCTGGTTTACTCTGTCATCTCATGCTTATTAGCTTTGTTATAGCTTTATTGCATGAGAGAAAAAAAATAATGTTTTTTCTTCTGTTTCTTCTTTGCACTGAATTGAATGCTTGAAAGTGAGTTAGCCATTATGTTGAATGATTTAGTTCAGAGAAAAAAACCTAAACAATTACTTGCCAAATATGCTCAGCTAACATACTCAGGATCTGAGAGTCCAAAACAAATGGCTGAAAATATCTCTGTCCTTCAAGCAAGTCATTACTGACACTATCAGAGGCACAAAAAGTTGTCATGTGGAGTTTCTACCTCCTTTTTTCAAGCATGGATAAACAAACACACATCTTTGCTGCTGCCCCCATGCTTGGACATCTGACTATATATAAAATAGAATTGGGGGGAAAACTTCATTGAAAAAACCCTTCCTTTAAATTGAAATTTGTGATCATAGATCTCAAATCACTTAGATCATTTCTTAAACATAGTGTGTAATACTTTCTCTCTGAGAATTACTAGAGAACCTCTATTAAAAGTGTATGTAATGAGAGGTCATCATGTTAACAAATAATTTTTTCTGCTAAAACCATTGTAGCTCTTAGACCACAGAAAAATTACTTTCAAGGGGAAGGTTTTACAGACATAGCTCCTCCACTCAGAGCTTGTGTTAAAATACCATCTCTATTTTTCTGCACTGAAAGCATAAAAGTGAACTAGCTTGTACCTCATCATATGATTTAAGAGATTTTTTTTTTTTTTAAATCTATAATATTAAAAAAAAAAAGTCTTTTTTTCTTCTTTTTTTTAAAGGTTAGTTAGTGATAGATTGGTCCCTATGGGGGGTAAATGGCTATAGACCATGCTTTTAAAAGATCTGGATTTGCCAACAATTATCCCAGTAATGGTTTTTATACCAATGCTCTACTATGTATCCATAGTAAATCAGGAAATAATTTCTGTACTCTTTGCAAAATGTTAAGTGCTAGTGAGAAGACTAGACTGTCACTATACAGTGTGTGCAATATCCACAGAGACAGGAATTTTTTTATCCTAAAAGAGTTTTCAATCTAAATTGACTTAGACCCCCAAAAAGCATCAGAAAGTGATCATTACTACTGCTTCCCAGTAGGGGAACTGAAGCATAGACGGAGTATGTCCCAGACCCGAAAAAGGATGTCTCACATCAGAGTAGATTTGGAAACAATATCCTGGTCTCTTTGAAGATGTAGGAAGCCTACCGAAACATTGCAAATGGGTGTGTTTTCAGATGCAGAAACAGCAGTGAATATACCACAATGGCTGTACTTAAAAACAGTGTCCAAAGTAGCACTGTGGCATAACTGAAAAGCTAAGAGGCAACTGGCATGGATTAGCTGATGTAGTAGAAAAGAAACGCACCAGTTTATCCTCATGTGTCAACTCATGAAGTGCAAGCAATAAGGCAGCGTATTCACTCTACATTTTGGCAGGGAGTGTATTTATGTACTGGATGCTCAGTCTGAATATTGCCAGCTCATAATCCGCGCGGGAAAATGAATGGTCTTTGTATAGGTTATGCACAAGAGATAGTCCAAAAACTAAGGGGGGAGTACTATCATATTAACTAACAGGTATTGAAATTGTCACTAGCATCTTTCTCGAATTGAACAGCATTGGTGAAATGATAGAAATCTGATGGTCCCATTCACCAGCAACACACACAAAGACTGCATCACACAATGAAAATCTGTGTTAAGCACGTCCCACTCACTGATCACCTACTAGAAACAGGAGGCATCAGATTTGACCTGAAAGAAGTAAAACATCCAAGTAATTTAAAGCCTTTTCTCAAAAAGCGTTAGAATCCATGCCAGAATTGATTTAGCCAAGGAGTTTAATACTGAGATTGTTGTTCCAAAGTAGGGTCATTTACCCGGTGTGCAGACACCAATATATACACAGAGTAGAGGTATTATTTATTTGTTTCATTTCTGCAGAGATGGGTGGTAGGTGGTAATCCACAAAGCTAGCATGCAGGCCTAAAAACCCTTAGGAATATTTATATGGTTCAAACCACAGGAATAAATGCCTTTAATCTTGCTTTCGTTTAAAGTTACAAGGTCTTTTAATTGATGTGTGCTTGGTCTAATACCGAGGGGGAGATAGTCCAACTCAGTTTGGTTGGTGGTTGCAATCTACCACTGCCACCTTTACTTTTCCCCCAGTTACTGCAAAATCTTTGTTGACCTTATGCCTTATCCAGCAGCTGTCTGGTTTTCAGACGGTTTTGGGGCCTCCTGTGGTGGGATGTTCCTTGTTATCAACTTTCTGTTCTTCAAGGGTATATTCATTAGCAAGGCATTTATTGTTTATACCAAATTGTTTATACCAAATACCATATACCAAAATTTATTGTTTATACCAAATACCAAGTGTCTAGTTTCACAGGGCCTTGTGACATTTTTACAGCTTTTTGTTCTTACTTAGTGAGAGACTCTACATTCTAAAATATATTTTACCTTTTTAAAAGTACATTCTACCTTTTTGAAGTACATCAAGATTCGTCAAATTATATAATGTTTATAAGAGCTGAAGAAAGGGAAGAAAAAATGTGTAGCATCAATTGGATAAAACTCTCCCCCCAAACAGGAACTGTCACCTCAAAATCAATTTATAATAAAACAACACAAGAATTGTTGCAGGAAGGAAACCCACTGACCTCAAAATCAATGATAGTAGTGAAATAATATTAAACTAAGAGAAAAAAAGCATTGCTCACCACTGTTGCAGAATTCTCATGGGTACAGTATGTACCTCGCTTGGATGCCAAGTACAAGCTGGATCAGATCACAGCTCCTTGGATAACATTCCTGACAACCTGCTGCCTTCTGCACTGGCAAATCTGCAGTGAAAGATCACAAAATTACAAAGGTCTGCTGTGAAAGTAATACAGAATCCCAGAAGAGAAATTCCTGTAGTAGGAAACTCCTTGCACCATTTCATAGAAGGACAAAATATGAAAAAAATTATTCAGATGAACAGATGTCTGTGATATTAAAATATTTGCCAAGCGTTTAGCCACTAGAACAACATTCTCTGAACAGGACTAATAAAGTACAGAAAGCCCGTGGAAAAAGTTGGTCCCTGGACTACCAGAAACCAGTGGGGTAAAAGCTGTGTGTGAAGAATAGATCAGTTCTAAAAGAAGTTGTATTAGTGATTCAAAAGATTATGTTTGCTGTCATTGATTATAGCACAGTAACACAGAGCAACAGATGGGCACAATTCCTGTGCTCTCGTGGAAGCATAGAAAGAGGAAATGGACAGGTTGTTGTAAAGCTCAGGAGCAAAACTAAATGCACCTTGTTCATCATTTATCAAGCAAGGCTGGCCCTAGGTCCCAACCCAGGCACAACCGCAAGATGATACTGTGACTGCAGCTGCAAAAGGTAAAATTCCAGGTGTGGAACTTAGCATGAAAGAAGCCAGCGCACAAACATCCTAACTCAGTTACTCAGCAGGAACATCAGTAACAACTACTCCAAACAACCTATACTTACAGGAAGGATATGTTGCATTTCTTGGCAGTTAAATGGCAAAAAACCTGTTCCTTTAAAAAGGCAGGCGAGGAATGCCTCTGATACAGCTTTACTGTCAGTCTTTAGGTAGCTACACTGTGCTGATACTGCTCAGCACATGCCCAAAGAAATCATCATATGTCTTTGAAAAACCTGTTACTTAACCCACTTTATTTTACACCATGTTGTGTGGAATTCAATCGAGTTACACAAACAAAGGAAACAGAATAAGTACTAAAAGAAAAAAAATACACAAATGTTTTGACCTTATGTAATGTGATTCTTGGACAATATAAATGGCAATAGGATTTTTTGAATAAAAGGTTTATTTTTGTTTTGATATCCATGGAAAAAAAAAATCCAAACCAAAACCCATGCCCCTCTCCCCCAGGAAATGTAAAAAACATCCAAGAAGCTTTTGGAAAAGCTAGCAAATAAAAATTAAGTAATTCCAAATGCAGGTAAGGGCAACAGATGCCAATTTGATTAAGTCATAAAGACTTATATGAAAAGCAGAAGGCCTTTAAAAATTATAAACGCTCTGCTGAGGACTCAAAGACCTATAAAATCAGAGCAAATTGAATATCTAATCAGTAGAGTTTAAAAACTTACTAGTCAATAGGAATTCCACAGGACATTTCAACAAATGTTAAGGAGTTCTTCAAATTTATAGGCAGTAAAATGGTAAATAAAAGACCATTTGTCCACTAATGGGATAGCTGGGAACTGATGCTTGAAGATGTTAATTGATGTGTAATAGCAGGATAATTGTACAAATAAAGAACAATCCTTGTATTGAGTATTTTGCAAAATACTCTTTTTAAAATAAAGGAGTACTTTAAACAATAGTGGATTATTCAGTGAGGACTCTAGTAGGTATCATATTACTACAGGTGAAACATCTGCAACTCTCTACTGTAGTTTCTTTTCATCAATATGTGATGTTAATCATAGTGAAACAGATCATTCAAACTAAGAAATAACCCTCAAACTACACCTTTGATTTCAACCAAGCTTCAAAAACATTGGACAATTTAGTGTTAGTTTCTTTTGGATATAGCTTATTCATTAATTTGTGCTTTCCCGTGCCTCTGTGTTTCTAGAATACTGGAAATTTAGTATAAGGAGGCTACGTCTGTTATTAAATAAATTTCTATTTCTTTGACATAATTTTTTTTTCTAATATAAACACGTGATTCATATGCATGAGACGAATCTGTCTGCGCCTGTCCCTTTGTTCAAAATCCTCCTAGACAGATGAAGTGAGGTATCAGTTGAAAATGTATAACCCATAGATGATAGCTATGAGACTGGAAAAAAAGCTTGATTTGATTATTAATGTGAAATGCACCGAGAATACTTACAGCCACAGGGTATGAGCCCTTCCTGAACACACTGAATCTTCTCACACTCTTTGCTCAAGGCTAGTAACCATATTGGTCATAGTGATGTAGATGTAGCTTCACATTGAAGGCGTTTTCAGATGATGTGTTCATAACTATGAAGTGTACTAGCATGTATCTCATCTAATCCCCACATTTTGGACTTCCTGTACTATTTGGTTTACCTAATCCAAAATTTTATATGTCTTAACATTTTAATAAAAGCTATGACCAAAAAATACCACAACTGTCTGGAAAAGAAAAAAAAAAATAAAAAAAAAGAGAAGGTGCCATGAGATATTGCATGTACATCATTCAGAGAATTATTTCTGAAATGAACACCTTACAGTGGCAAACGTCTGACAAAGACCAGAACAGACTATAAATCTCATCTAAGAATCCCTTGATTTCAAGAGGTTTTCAGATGGGGTTGACCATCGACTGAGGTCGAGTACATCTAAGCAGTCAAGAATGATCTGCTGGAACCATATCCCGCTTCCTGTTCTCAGTGTCCCTTCCAAACAGGTGGCCCTCTCCCATGGTGAAAAACAAATATTCATCCAGCATGTTCTTCTGGGTTCCAGTAAGTGCTCCTGATCATGAGAGCTGCTAACTACATTGGGCCAGGAAATTGGGTAAATACTGTAAACACTTGTAAACCACTACAGAATATTAAATCTGGCTTTCACATTTTGTCGGTACTCCTGACGTGTATTTGATATCTTCCCAGGATTTAGTCTGTACTCCTGGTTTCCATTGTCATGCTAAATGCAGCAATGATATTTGCAGTGTGAAACAGACACAAATACAGCCTGAAATAAATTGCAAAGACAGGAAAATTGAAAAAATTAAATCACTGCAACAAAGCATACTATTGTGCTCTTTAACCATGAAGGACTAGATGGCGGTTAATACTCCTGAGTATTGAAAGGAAAAGAAGAGAGGTAATGTAAAAGAAGTACTGATGTTCTCTTACGTGCTTTATTAAACAGAATTTTCCCCTGAGTTTTTATTAACCCTATCCATTTCCCCTGTTCCCTAAACCAAGATTTTTGCCATATAAACAACGATATAGTTCAGACGTAATTTTTGTTACAAAGGACAGGGGTTATCCAAGTGTGCATGCTTCGCTGTCCTTCAGCTGGGCAATTCTCTCTACACGGTTTCCCTATTCTGACCCCAGGGATTACTAGTTTAATATAATTTACTGAATTTCAGAAGATGATTATAAGCCTATTTACAATTTAGTGTGTTCAGCATATAGCTACATATGAAGATAGGTTCAGACTACTTTGGCCGTGCTTTTTGTTCCTAATGCATAGGAAAAAGATAATTAAAATTTAATCAGATGTTGACAAAGAATATCAAACTTTAATCATTAATGTGACCTCAACATCCCATGTAGTTTGTTGGCTAAATTGTGTCTGAAGATTCTTGTTTACTCTTCCACTGATGTCAGTATAAGAAGACTGACTGATGGCCACGTGGACTGAATTACCATAAGGTAAGATAACCCATAGGCACAGCCTTATTCTAAGTGAAATAACGAGGGTTTTGAGTCAGTGACAGCTGAGTAAACTCAGCATTAACAAACGGACTGTTGTCAGAGCTAAGGCTCTTTAAATCTCTACCTGAACTTGCCTAGCATTAGATTCCAGCTTAACCATATGCTGGTGGATATCCTAATTCAAATGGGCAACTGGTCAAACAAGAAACGTATGGACTTGCATTTAATACAGTGTAGAACTAATACCTACTGAAAAACAATCTTTTTAGAGGTTTCCTCTGGAAAATTATGTTGAAGACAGTGTGTTCCTGACCAAGGCAATGCAAAGTTCAGGAAGCCTAGAAAACACAGAAATTGTGTAAACATTAAAATTAATGTTCAAGCATTGCAATCACTTTTTAAGATACAGAGGAAAAACTTAAATGTTTTCATTCTGACAGAAATGCACAGAGGTAAACAGAGGACAGTGTCCAAACTTGATTTTCATTTAAAAATCTATTTTGATACCGAAGCATGTTTCTGTCATAATACACCACAAACAATATATCTCAGCTTGGAATACTTTAAATTGTTCATAAAAAGACTTTCAATTTGCAGTGCTGTTCAGAAGCAAGTCTCAACATTAATTTGCAAAAATAAACAAAATCATAAGTTGGAGGTTTAATAAATATGTGCCTATCATAAGCCATCTATTAAATGTACTCTAACACCTTGCATTTGGTGTTGGTTTCCTCATGAGGACATGTTACATTAGTCTGATCATTCCAGAAATCTTTGTTCCTTTCATTGCATACTTTCAACATAATTCATTTCCTATGACTTTTTCTCCTTCCTGGTAAGGTTTTCTAACGAGGTTTTATAAATGTTAGCATCTGAATTCAAATATAGATGATGTTTATGGAAAACTCCACTGATTAATTGCTGTTGCTGCTTACGATACTATATAGATTTCAAATTAGCAAAATTAAACTGCATGCTATACAATAATAAGCACTGAAATGACCTGCTTTGAGGCATCAGAATGTTTCAAGAACAATCTCTGAGTGAATAATAAAAATAAATCTTAACTTACTCTTTTGGTATGATTTTTTTGAGATGCAACGATGTTCCTAAAGAAAATGAATATGCCATGTAGTGTGGAAAGCATACCACAAAAGACAAGATAAAGGTAGCACATGACTAAAGAAATCCCATAAAGAATGCAATGCATGACCGCTTTTTCTATAAACTTGAGCAAGATTCTCTCGTTCTCTTCAGTTAAGAGTTTCTGACTGAATAATCATAGAGAAGGTGCTGGAAATTAATATTTATTCCTATGCCATAGTGCAGAGATTCATTTGTTCAAGCTACAGATAAGAGTCTTAACATGCACTAGATTGTTTTCCCTGAGAACTTTTTGCTATGTCTGTTTTAAGCAGATGTCTTTCTTTTCTACACCTCTCACATTTTGGCACCAATCTGCTCTGCAATGCAAATCATTGCCTTGTTCCACACCCTTCTTGGATGAAATTCATACGCTCACAAGTCAACTAATCAGACTTAAAGCTAAGACAATCTGAAGAAGTCAGAGAAAAAAATTGGGTTTCCACAACCTGATACTTTTGTTCTATCTGTCTCACCCTGTTGTACACTCTGTTCCAGCAACAGGTCTGCTCAACACAAAATGTAGCTGGTCACCTTCAATTTGTGAAATGTTTGGGATATAATATCTGGCCGAATCCATTACATCATTGTGTTATCCTGTGGCTTTGTAGCATTTTATGGGGAAAATAAAGTCAATCCTTGTTAGTAAACGTACAAATTTTTGCAGGAAAAAATCAGGCAGAGGATGGATTCCATGGCTGGAAAAGAGAATTGGAGCATTCCATTTTCTGTGTTTCTTGTCTCCTGGGCCACCTGGATGTGCTGTCCTTTTTATGCCATATTTGTAGAGCAAGAACAATGTTGTGATCCTACTCTATAACGAAGGCTTCTGCGCACTCTCAAAAAACCCGACAATAGTAGCACTATGAAGATATAAGACACTGGTATATAATTCTTGTAGAATTATAACCTGATTACCTCTCTATATGTAAATAAAGCCTTCCGAAGCCAGCTACAAATCCCTTCAATACTGTATTCTTCCTCTGGTATAAACAGATTTCATATGCTATATGAGGATTGTGTCTATCATGAACTTTAGTGCACTCTTGTAGAAATCAATGGGACAAGCCCCACCCACATCACACATATTTCGTAGCTAAAATGCCTGTAGTAAAGCAAGTTGCTGTGAGCAAAAGAAAGATTTTAGTAAATTGCTAAGATGGAGTGCCAGTCCATTCCCTCGCAGTGATGGAGACACTCCTTATCTGCTATGTCGAAGCTTGAAATACATTAGTATACCAGACACTTATACCAGCAAACTCAGCACAGAGTAGCATATGACATGTACCCACAGGTGAATGGTTAATATAATTTCCTTCATTTTCAATCAAGACATATTCAGTTTAATTTAGATAGCTGTTCCTTCCCTGACACTGGGGCGTGTGTCAAGCTTATACAGAGGATGCAGCAAGCTTTATTAGCATAGATATTAAAATCACTCATTACAAGTGACACGGTCAGAGCAGGCAATCCAGCACCTCCTCTGTGTCATCAGGTAAAACCGTGTCAAACTTGATCCGAAACTGCATCTTTGTATCTGAAGACATAATAGCTACAAACTGCCAGCATCACCACTGAACGGTGATTTAAATGTATTATATGCCTTTGTGCTGGTAGTTTTACCTATAGAGATATTAAATGTTAAAAAATAGCTGCCTATGTATTTCTGATACTTCCCTGTATTCTTTCTTACCGAAAAAGAAAGGTAGGTTCCTTATCCGTTGCAAATCTTGCCATTAAAGAAACTTTGTTGTCATCGTGTACCATGGCAACAGCAAGACACCCCATTCACAATTTGAGAGGCAGTGATGGCCTTAAAAAGCCTACAATTTCAGTAAACAAAGCAGAAAAATAGGTAGGAGAGGAACAGAGAATCAAAGGGGTGAAATGATGTGCTTGAAGTTACAAAACAAAGCATACTCAAAGTAATAAAAGAGTCTTCAGCTCATCTAGTTCCCCATCACTAGTCCATGATGTCCTCCCTCACCCTGAAATAAAAATTGGTTTCTGCTTGTTGCACTTAATGCCAATTTGATCAAACCACCATTCTCTACCTGTTGCTGATACTTCTTTGTGTGGCAAGAATGAATGTTCTTTAATATCTGACAAAAGGAGAGTTTGAGGACACCGTTGGTTAGTGTATATGAAATGTAATGTTACGGCACAATTTACACCTGCATATTTTATAGTACCTTGTAAGAATTGGAGGCAATATTTGTGGAGGCTCCTGAAGAGTGCTTGGAACCAAAGGTCTGAGTCACAGAGCCACCATCCAGAGAGTTAGCAATCACTATGCACAAGAGGTTGTCCACATCTCGTGTTAACAGAAAAGCACTTGAAAGGTTTTTTTTTAAATAAGCAACCTTCCTTACAAAACTCTCTTTAAAGTCTAAGAGTTTATGTTTCTGCAAGACTCTCCTAATTCAACCCTTATCTTATGGTGTTACACTCAATATCTTGATTATGAGCAAAGAGGAAGCACATTTTCTATATGTATAAAGCCAAGAATTTATCGTTACTATAATTGCAGTCTTAAAAGTCTAACCATCATTACTTTAGATCTAATTCTTACAGAAAAAGGAAGAAAGAATTGTACAGTTAGAATACTTTTATACAGGAAAAGTCTCAATAATAGTAATAATACAGTTAAGCTTGTTATACACACTCTTCTTTGTTTCTGCCTCTTTCTTGGAATTGCGCTCACCCTTCTGCTGCTCCTCTGGGTCCTGAGGCCAGTGTTTTCACCCTGGCTGGGGAGGAAAGTGGTCGGGGGGGGGCGTGTTACAATGAATTGTGAGCATCTGGTGTCCTTCACCACCTCTGAATTTACATGGTTACCCCTAAAACCAGCTTTGTCCAGCTCCAGGTCTGCATGTCTTTAACAGGCTATTGACGAGTTATTTATGACCATGGGGGCTCCATTGCCAGCCCTGTACCCTATCTCTTTTCATCCCATACCTGCACTCCTGTATGCCACATCCTGTCTCCACTTTTCAAGGTTTTTATCATACCAGGCCTGTACTGCTCTATACTACATCATTATGTCAGGGGCATAAACATCGCAACACAGCCACTGGAGAACAAAGCTGAGCCCATCAGCCGTGTGTGGTGCCTTCCGGGAAAACATATTCAAGAAAGGACAAAAAACACCGGACAGAGAGAGAAGGAGGGGAAAGAAAGGAGTGAGAAGCAGCAGAGGGAACACCAAGGTCAGAGGAGGAGGAGGAGGAGGTGCTACAGGCACTGCAGCCAAGATTTTCCTGCAGCCCATGGAGGACCCATGCCAGAGCAGATGGATAATCCTGAAGGAACTGCCACCTGTGGGGAGCGTATGCTGGAGCAGAGGAAAAGGATGAGTGGGAAGGAGCATCAGAGAGAAACCGCTAGGTACTCTGTAACCCCATCCGCCTGCACCGCTCAAGGAGGCGAGTAGAGGAGTTAGGACTGAAGGAGTTACATTGACCTTGAGAAAGGGGGAAGAAAAGGTGTTGCTTTGGTGTTTGCCTTTTTGTTTTTCACTACCTAAATCCATTTTAATGGACAATAAATTATTTTTCCTTAATTCAAGTCTGTTTTGCCTGCAACAGTAATTGTCTTAATCTCCTGTATTAGCCTTGACCCATGAGTTTACTTGTTCCTGGTTTTTTTCTTATTTTCTCCCCCCGTTCCACTTAGAAGGGGAGTGAGCAAGCAGCTGGGTGGGAGTTTGGCTGTTAGCCCAGACTAACCCACCACAAAATCTTATGGCCTGTTGCTAACAGTGACAATATTGTATTTGAAGGCTACATCCATAGATGCTGAACTGCAGAAGTTCAGTTTCTGATTTCACTAGAACTATTCCAGCAATATTCCCTATAGACATTTACACAAAATAACTTGTCCCTGGTTTCAGATATCAGCAGGCACACCAAATCTGTTATTGTCCCTCCTCTTCCTTATTGACCTATAGTAGAGGCCCCATATTTCTCCTGGGTTCCATTTGCAATGATATCTCTGCAAAGAAATTAAACCATTACTGAAAGCCTGTGAGTAGGCATCGCATTTTAAGTGTATAGCAAGCTACCCTATTTCCTTAATACACTAAACCCACTATTCTACTGTTACAATTCAAGAATAAATTGAAGTAACTGAGGTAACAGCTGTTTCTTCACTTTTCTTTTTGTATTATTTTTTGATGGAAATTTTGACTATGTCCCATTAGCCTTTTTCATGTTACTCATTGAGGCTTCTCTTGGTTCCAGTGTCCTACGGATTCCCCTCAAAAGTAGTTCTTACTCTTTTTTTGCTAGGAAGACTCGTAAGCACACTGTAAGTCTCCTAAAGCCTGGCCATCTTCCTTTCTAATCTGAACATCTGGGTTCAGGTGGGAAGTAGCAGCCTGATAAAATCTTTCAGAGTTTTCATTACCTAGAAGTAGACTGCCAATAGTGATGCTTGTGGAGTTTGTAGCTCTGAAAATAGTCTTTATCATGCAAATTATCTACATGGTAATCTAATGAAGAAAATAATCATATATTTTAATTCTTGAAGCACAACTTTCAGTTAGGTTATTCATGTGTTTATCTTAAAGCTTGTGAAGCATCTTTTATTGGATGAGAGTTATATTGCCTATAATATGTGTGCGCACACACATGGAAGTGTATGTATATTGAGAGGTAGAGAGAGAAGGATATTATCCAATTATGTTTTCATAAGGTTATAAAGAACTTCATTTTTAATTATGCTGTTTTGTATTGTTTCTGGAAATGTGAAAATTTTGTAATACTATATGAAAGTTGTTTCAACAGAGATGTCCCCATTTGAGGCTCTAATAAAAGAACAATTAAAATTTTTAAGACAGGTAATTTAGTGGTCTAAAGTTTAGCTTACTTATAGACTAAGTTTATTTATATGCTTTTAAATTTAGCAGTATTTTTTAAAGTCCCTCAGATGATACTGAAACTTAATAATTCCCTATTCAAGGTATAAAGTATTTTTTAGGATATGCTTCGTGATCAGGTAATCAGCTTTAAAAATAACTGGGGAATCTTCATCAAGTCATGAGATGGAAACCAAGAACACAGGCAGGAAAACATAACCTGACAAAGAAAACCAAGATCCCTTATAGCAGAGAGACCAAAATGCAGGGTCTGTAACTGGATTGAGAAGATCAGAGAAGAGCATCCTCCCCAGAGCTCCTGTGGAGCCCCACGGTGCTTCTGATCCAAGCCTCCATTCCTGAATTTCAGGAAGATTCGCGTTACCCATCATGGACAAAACTACTCCAGTCCACATTCCTTAAACTTACCATCTTCTCCACCAAGGGATATCTCCATCACCTGCCTGAATTTTCTTGCTGTATGAAACTAACTTCGTAGTGCCGGACAGTTACCTTGGGTAATGCCGGAGAAGTTTATACTATTTTAAGTATCAGGGCAGTGGACCATGATGTGGAGATAATTGAGTATACATATTAGTATAGTTCATTCTTTTAGGAAGGTAATCTGTGCATATGCTTGCAAGGGTAGAGGAGCCATATTTTCCTTCCTGTTTAAGTATATAACCAAAGCCTCCTTAAAAATGGCTTGAGTATCTTTAAGATTTCTTTATGTAGCTGATATAAAATAGTAGATCCTAGTAAATGGTACTAACAATCTAACCTAACAATTCTCCCAATTTAAAATGGACACTCAGTTTGCTACCTCCAGCAGGGAAAAAAAAAAATGTAAAAAAATTAGTTCAGTACCTTTTTCTAGACATAGTTGCATTTTTCTTCTCTTCTAGGGACAAACTGCTTATCTGCCCAGAACGGATGAATTGTTTCCAAATCCTTTCCCAGGTGTGAATCTAGAAATGCAAGGTGATAGCTCTGGTCACAGTTAAAAACTTGTTTCCCCCACACACAAACTCTGCAGTTCCCTCAGAAATCAATGTGTTGGCAGTTAATTCCTTTGGTCAGGCAGCAGTGTTTGCCCTTGCTTGTTCCTACTGGATATTTAATCCTCTTGTCTATTAGAGGAATTTAATGTGCTCTTGTCCCTTTTTCCTTTGTGACAGAAGGTGGTCAGCTTGCCAAATTTGTTGCCTTCTTTCATGTCACATCTGACTTTCTAACTTTTGTTGTTGGATGTGTAAGGGAAACATAGAACCGAGTCCTGTTAAGACTAAACAAGTCCTCTTTTCCTCTGCAGTCTTAGACAGAAGTGCTAAGTCCAAGAGATTTCCCTAAGCACTTTGAAGATATGGCTAGGTCACTGTGTACTTAGAAGTACGTTATCAGACACAGACTTAGCTCTTCCTCACCAGAGCTTTGTGCAGCAAAATATATGCACAGTGATTCCACCAGTCACAATTTGCTCTCCATTCTGCTCCAGTGATCCTCAAAAGCTGTGCCTTCAGGCTCTTGACAGCTAGAACTTCTGTTTTAATAGTGATCCCCCTGGTTCTGTTTTAGCAGCTTACTGTATGCATTAAATCTATATTACTAGGGACTTCTAGAAGGTCTGCTAAACATCCCTTCTTGATGCTTTGCTTTTTTTTTTTTCAAATGCAATAACCAAAGGGGAGGAGTTGTTCTAAGCAGTCTAACAGGACACTCTAGTCACTGAAAATGCAGGTATATTACTTTTAAGAGTACCTCACAGATAATTCTAATCATTAATCACTGAAGGACTTATTGATTGAACATTCTTCTATAAATGATAGAGTTGACTAAAGAGTGCCAAAAATGTACTGAGTATACAGTCTGATGAAACCCAGAATGATACAGATGCTGAATAATGAGTATGTTGTATAAAATTCAATCAGTTCTAGTCAGCAATGCCTTTGAAATATCAGAGAGAACTAGTCTCTGCCTCCCACCGGATTCCTATTTAGACACCATGGGTTTCTGATTCATAATTCTGCTATGCGGCATTTGGGCAAAGAAACTGTCTAAAGCTCAGCAGCTGAAAAGGAGGAATTCTCAATTTTTGCTGATGCCAGTGGTACATTCTAAATACTAATTCAGCTAATAAAGATTATACTTCAAGTTATGGGTGATAGGAGAGAAATAAAGAGGGGAAAAAAAGGTTTCTTCCAGTGTGAAAAAAAGCTAGATCATCAAGGTATATTTCAAATTCTGCAGATAAGAGTATCTGTTTCTCCAGTCAGCATTATACTCAAATCATTTGAGTATCCACAACTATTTTTTTTTTATGCTTTTTGTGAGAAATGCGTGTTTTCCGTAATGCATTAAACAATATTTCTATAGAGTCCTTTGATAAATTAAAAAAAAAAAAAAATTACAGAAAATGTGGTTTCCCTGAATATTTGCAGTGCATCTTGAAGAAGATATCTCTGAAAATTACAAAAGTCATGCACAGTCATGCACACATTAGGGCTTCTGAGTTTGACTCTGCCTACAGTTTTGGTATTGCAGGCTGACCTGTTCTGTATTGCACTATCCTCCAGTGGATGTGTACTTACTGGTGCCACTGGTCATCCACCTCTGTTCACCAAGGACATCAAGTCATCAGTTCAATTCAGAGATGAAGGAATCTAGATGAAGGAATGAAGTGAAAAAATCAGATGCTTGAAAGACCAGTTTTGTACTAGCCTGCCAATAATCCCTTCATAGCCTGATCGAGGTTGGTATGTATTCAATTATTATTGCTGCTTTTTTAAGAAGTATAAAATCACATTTTAAAGGTTTGAAGTTTTTTTATTTGCCTAGATACCCTGCTTTACAATAGTATTTGTGTATTTTGCCTTTTTGTGGGAATTCAAATGCTCTGACATATCTGTCCCTCCTAAATATCTCAGGAGAGACACAGGCTCTGGCACTTGTTTCAGAAAACTTCCGCAGAGGCTGCAAATCCACACTTCCATGCAGAGAGCATTCAAATGCCAGATTAGGTGCTAGGACACCTCTTCTGGCATAAATTTGAATCCATGTGACTAAAATAGAGTTTCCTCAGGTTTTATGCAGTGTACTTCCCAAAAAAACCCAACAACTATATGCAAAAAAAATTGATTGTTCCTACTCTAAATCCAGGCAAAAATAAATAGGTGTGAAGCCAGAAAGAAAATGGGTATACTTTTGCAGCCTAGAGCCAGTTGACTAAACCTCAGAGAGGAGATAAGAGTAAAACATAAAAACAAAATTTAAAAATTTTTGTCTACTTTGAGTCATTATCTGTTACTTGCTGAGACAGTCAAGTAATGCATCCAGTCTGAGACGTTAAGGTTTCTGTAAAATGTAAACACCTTATAAAGAATATGAAAGAGAATAATAATAGGAGGCTTAAAATCAGAGATCAGTAGGGAATAGTTGAAATTCTTGGTTTAGCCTAGCTAAATAAATACCATGAGAGCAAAATGGAAAAAAACCATTTATGGTGGAAAAGCTCAAGGAGAGTGAAGGACTTGTATTCGGGTATGAAAACTAAAAGCTCAGTTTGATGGAAACATTGTGGGACAATAGAAGAATTTAGAATACTCATATCCTAGAATGTTTTGTGTGTTAATATCCTGAACAGAAGATGAGCAAAGCAAAATCAAGCTAAGGAAAATGAAGTATTGTGTTAGGCTGTCTAGGAGGACTATAGAATCTGTCTCTCTGGAGGGTTATAAACCAGATTAAAACAACCCTGAATATAATTCTCCTTCCCTTAGAACAAGAAAGGGCGGACTGGGTGACTTCCAGAAGTCCCTTTGAAACGATATATCTGCAATGCAATGAATAAGTGAAAATGTATTAACATGAATGTGAATAAATGGAGGAAAAAACCTTTATCTTCTGTTTCCTGACTTTGGGTAAATTTACACCACCTTTTGGGACATGTTAATGCCTTAATAAGAGCTTGGAAATACTAAGAAATGTGATGCTGCATGAAGAATTAAAAGAAAAAAGCTCCAAGACATTTCATTAGTGCTGCTTATTCTCTCATGACTCACCCCCCAGGCCACAGCCCCGTGACACCCAGCTGAGCAAATGGCACTGGCCAAGACCGAGGGTTGAATTTAGAGTATCCCTAAGGAAGACCCTCGGCAGAGATGGCCTGGTACCTGCTGCCAACACCTGCCCAGGAGTAACTACTGAGAATTCGTAGTTGATGTCTTTGCTTGCTTGTTTTTTGTCCCCTTCTGTTGTGTGTTTTCTAACCCCAGGTGTATTATGATTTAAACCTTGCAGATGGTCTACGTAATTCTGCAAACCAGCATTTACCTACAATCTCAATAGTGGCCTGTGCTGACAAAGTGCTACAAAAGCCAGCGTGATGAACACTGTAGAATTTTTACAGCATTATGTGCAAGCAAGATAGTAGAGGCCGTGTTTATCGCATTGAGTTGAAACACTTACAGTGTAGGTTTGAACAGCTGCAGTACTTTGTTCAGTCACCAGTGCTGAAGTCTTACATAAATCTTATTGAATCAAAGAAATATTGGCAAATATTTGCATTTTAAGTTAACCGACAAAAGGGGGGAGCAGTGGAATGAAAATGATGCTATCACACATGCTGGAAGGAATCTGGGTGGCACCACTCATGGGTAAAATGCCAAGCCACCAACAGATAGATGTGATCGGTGAAGAAAAATTAATGGCCACACAGTGAAATATGCCTTGTTATTTCCCATTGAAAACTAACTTTAGGTTATGTTAAAATAGATATATCGCTTGGAACAGAAAAGGAAAAACAAAGAAATATAAAGAAATAAAAATGCAAAGACAAAATGCCCAGCCCTAGTATACTTACATGTGTAATAATAAGCTATACAGAATCATTAGAACTAATTTTTTTTGGGGGGGGGGGTTGGGGGGGAGAACTGTTTTAGAATGTAATGCAGAATATTAGAAGTTCCTGAATAGGGGAAATATTAGAATATTTTGCCTGAAAAGATACTTCAGAAAAAAAGATTTAATTTGTCTGTATTTCCTTTTGTGACAGGGAGCTCGGAAGGCCAGAAAGCCTTTGCTGTTTTTCAGATCTTTGATGGAGAGCTTCAAAAGCCTGAAAGCAGCGATATCCTGCCTCAGAGCTCTGATCTTAGACCCTTGGCTCTGTCTGTAATTACATGCATATAAGCACCTTTAAAAATAAAGTGCCAGTGAATGTTCTGCAGCCCACGAGAGTGAAGTAGGTCTGGTTTTATAATCTGAATGTCCGCATTGCATGCCTTGGGGCAATCAAAAGAGTATGTTTGAATCTGCAAAATCACACAAATTAGAGAGCAATAAAAATGTTAAAACTTGTCCATACCATCCGTTCTATTGGTCCCTGGAATGTACATCTCGCAAACCATCTACAGACATTGTCTCGAAAATTTTTAGGTGGTGTGAGCTGAAAGAGCAGCAGAGAGTGTGGTCAAGGAACAAATTTGTTGTCACTATTAGCAGTATCATGCTTGAGTGTCTGTTCAGGGGGACGGGGGGAGCTTGCAGAACAAACATAGGCACACACAGCTGTATCCATGGATCTCTTGCAAGCTTCATCAAAATGACCTGTGTCACTGAAATGTTTTGCCCTTCCCTAGACCAACTTTCCACCAAACCTTTCTGACCACTGTTAAAAATGCTCATTGCTTGCTCGAAAGAGGAGCTTAGTGCTATACAGTGCAAAATAATTTCTCTAAGAAAACCAGAATGCATGATAGCTGAACAAATGGAGTGAACTGGAGCTGCTGCTACAGCTTCCTCATAGAGAACAGTAGTGACACTGATGGCCAATAATATATACATTTGCAGCTAAATTCTTTCAGAGAGCCATGTTCGTGATGAGCATTGTCTTATTTATATATAATCCCATGCAGAGAGTGAACCAAATTATCTGCTGTCATAATTTCCCTGATGTCAGTGACCTCAGGAATACATGATGAGACTACATCACTTCACTAGGAATATGTGCACTATTACAGACAAAACCATTGTCTTTAATATAGAGCTAAATATAGAGCTAAAGACAGAGCTAAATATAAAGCTAAATAAATATTGCAAGCTCAGAGCTAGCAATAGAAAGAAGAGCTAAGGGTTGGGTTTGTATGTATGTCCTGTATCTCACCTCCAACATTTTTCTTCCAGACAAAGTATGAAGGTCCTGTAGCTGTAAGGCTGGCAAACTAGCTCAACATACAGGAAAGACAGGAGGCATAGCAAGTCATTGATGTGCTTTTGCACTTGAAAAGAATAAACTGCGTACTGATCAAAATGGGCTGAAAAGAATGGGGATCTTTGTGTAGGGAAAGAAAAAGAAAGATGTAGGGCTGCCTGATCTTGCACTAATTATGCATTTGAGGCTACTGAAGAGGTATTTTGGGGAAAAAAAAATAAAATCAGAGAAGTGCTGAAGGGCCTCCAGCCACGTGAATGCAATGGATGCAAATTAAATGAAAGAAGCAGTACCAGAGACACTTTTGACTATGTTGCTCTGTTTTATTTCCCATTTGGGACAGAGTTAATTTAGAAAATCTTAATCCTTTATATTGCTGGAAACATCACAAAAAGAGGTAGTTGATCACAAAGACTTGTTTCATCCTTGAAACCCTCATGCTGTCTACTCTTGCTTACATTCAGTAGCAGAATTAGGAGTGGATGAAAAAGAGGTGATTACTTTTCTTTAATCTGTCAGTACATTTTTAACTGTATTGGGTTTTGCTGCTTGTCTTGGGACTGTAGGACTGGAAGTATCTATAGAGAGCAAATGTGTAATAAAAGTGTAATCCATAAGGTTCCACAGAACCTTACTTCCACACTACAAGCCAACAACAAGCAAAAATAACCTTATCACCTCATATTCCTGAGATGTTTCTTTTTTTCCATGCTTTTAAAGTACAGTAAGAGGAACTGTGGACATGTCTGCAGTTTCTCCCATCGACCTGTCGGATCCGAATAATCTGTACATGGAGTGATGGAAGGGAAGAGAGAAAGGAAGGCAGATTTTATGGGTAACAGAGCAAATTTCTTTCTCTTCAGGAGCCCAGACTGTTAGCTAAGTCCAAGCCTATACGCACAAGCAAACACACATGACACCTGCACGATTCTACTTCATAGCAATCAGGTTTGATGAATTGGAAGGACAGACCTTCAACAAATAATGGCATAGATTGATTCTGACCAAAACAGAAGTAATAATAACCACAGCAATAACAATTATGATGACCGATGAGCTAACAATAGATACAGCAACAATAATAATAATACATCTCTACATTGTGGGTGTAATCATTACTATAGGAGTCACAAAGCTGTCAGCTTTCCTGTGGTCCAGGTCAGATCTTCATTCTTATTCACTCATGTTCACTCTTTTTCACTTCACTCTTTTTCAGATCAAAAGCATGTAACAAAGTATAAGAAAGTGATATCAACAAGAGGACAAAACTACTGTTCATCCTGGGGTAAGGTCTGACTGTATATGTGAACAGAAGAATAAGCATGATCTGGCCGAGTGTTTTGGAAAGATGTGAGGTCTCCCAAAACTTCTTCAATTTTATTTCTTTTAATCTAAATGGATGTCCTGCTACATTTCTTTTCATTAGAATGATCAAAGCAAAATTTAAAGAATATCCTGAATTTCCTGTACTATTTATTATTTTTTGTGTGGGATAGAGTGAAAGATAATTAATGAAAAACTTAACAGTTCCAAACTGTACAATTCTAAAGAGCTACCTGGTATAATTTTCTCCCCTCTTCTCTATTTCAGCCTAGTGCTTTAAATCCTGTTTACATTCAAATTCATATAAAAATCTGCCTCTTCAGCCAAGTGAGCAATTCAGACCTTTTTTTTTTTTTGTTTGATTGTAGGTGAACCTAGCTTTAATTTATCTCTGAAAGGGGAGTCATTTAAAAAAAATAAAAAGCGTTTATTTTAGTAGACTTTAATCAAGGTAATGAATTTGATTTTTACTTTCATTACCTTAGCTGAGATATCACCTTGAGATGTGACTCATCATTGCACATCAATGTATTGCATATATGATAAACAAAAGTATCCATAAATATCCCATAGAAAATACGCTTCTTTGGGGTTTTGGTGTGCAGTAGTAATTTCCTTGAAACTGGTTAATGCATATATACATAAAACATGTATCTAAATGTGTACGTGTATGTGTTGAATTGTATGTGTGTGGTTTTGAGCGTGAGAGTAGAAATACATGAAATCGATACATAGAAATCCTTGTATTTGTCATGACTAAGTAATAGTTGGCTTTTTAAAAAATAATTTTCTAGTATCTTTACTAAAAGTAAATATATTTGAAATGAAAAAAGTTTGCTGCTCTTGGTTTTGTTTTTGTTTTTGTTTTTGTTTTTGTTTATTTTTAATGTCTCTATAATTTAGAGAATGGAAGTTATTCCTCTTTGGAAAATAACACCTAGATTAGCATTTTTCATTCTTCTAATATTTTAGATCATTATTTCATACTCTTCCTGACATTCACTTTCAGAATCTTTTTCTTCCTTTATTTTCCAGGTTTTGTAGGCCAGTGTTATACATAATTTTCATAATTGTTCTCACAAGGAGGATGCATAACAACAATATAGTTAATGTTATTAATACTTTACTTATGGTCGTAACAATCTTTTTAAGACCTGGTACCATAAAGCCCATGGCCATTGATCAGTGTTTTCAAGCAAAAATTTGTTTCATAACTACAAATTCCTTTAAATTCATGCTATTTATTTAAATAGTGCACTTGCTTACTTTTTTTTATTACTATTATGTTAGCTTGTTAGAAACCAAAGGAAAAATTCAGTCTTTGTTTCTTTCACTCTCCCAAACCTTAGTTAAGTTCTTTTACATCCAAAATGTCTGAAACAACATTACACAAAAATACAACAGTGAAATA
The DNA here is from genome assembly GCA_947846985.1 of Fratercula arctica. Lineage (NCBI taxonomy): Eukaryota > Metazoa > Chordata > Aves > Charadriiformes > Alcidae > Fratercula > Fratercula arctica. Next base: position 91,279,400 of record CANTUZ010000002.1, on the reverse strand, counting down.
ATTGCATATGTTTCGTAGAATTTTAGTACAATAACCTTACCACAGAAACCAACTTTCAAGCTCAAAACATCTTCTTCATGCAAAATGAATAGAATGCTATGCTCATGGTGTTGCATTAAGGATTTTTTTGTCTCCAAACACTCACACTCTGTGTGTGTTTTGTTGTATTTCATGGATGATAGGAAAAAGTGTGGCACAGAATGTCTTCAAAGTACTTCAGAAGGAGTTTTCCCATTAAAGCAAACATATTTCGTACCTAGTAATTCTTCTTAATACAGATTTTAAAGAATAGAACTTTGTTAATTTCACCCCATTTCTTTATATTAAGTATTATTGTCATCATCACTACTCTGAAAGCTATCTTCACAGTGAGAAAGTCTGAAAAGACCACAAGCAAAAGCCTGCAGAGATTTGGTTTTTTGGTTTTGGGGTTGGGTTTTTTTATTGTAAGGAGAAATCCATCCATATGTCTTGCCTCGAGCAGCTTCTTATTTTTTCTCCAAGGTTAAAAAAGGATGAAGCTAGCACACTGGCCCATCTGCATGTAGTATAACTTATCAAAGTTAATAAAAAGCCTCATGCAGTTTCCCGACATTCTGCAATCATTATCAACTCCATTTACATTTCCCATCAGAGATGCACCCAAATGTGTGGAATTGGCAATCGTTTTTCAGAAATCTTTAAAAGTGAGATAGCCATGTTCCATTTATAAAATGAACTTTGAAAGGCTGGCCCTGGATTATGCTTTGCATAATCAGCCTGATGGATTAAGAAGCTCATTTACAATATAAAGAACCTAAAACATCTCTGATAAAACCTTGATTACAGTTACAGTCTGTGAAAGAGATGACATCTGTTTCTGCCTGAGACTAAACCTATGATTTGGGCCCAGTGGGTAAAGGAAGATGCTGTTAGTTTTAAGACAAGCGATAATAAAATGTGAGGTTGCTTTCAGGTTCTGTAATGCATTAGCTCACAGATTGGTGCTTCTTCTAGAAAAAAATAAAAAAGAAGCATTGGTCTGCTTGCTTCATTTACCTCTTATCCCTCTAAAGCATTGATTTTCTACTGCTTCCCATTTGTTTGCGTTGGAAAGTGAAAGTGCAGTGTGGACACAGTATCACTTATATGAAATAATGAACTACTCTGAAACGTCCAAATAATACACAGGGGAACCTGAGAACCTCTAATTACTTCTAATTATCTAAAGCCTAGTGAAATAAAGGTACCTTGATAGATAAGGAAACATGAAGCATTTAATTTTCTTTATACGATGTTCTTATAGAAGAAAAAAAATTTATTAAAAACGAAGAATTGCTTTCTGTTGGCATAATTCTACTGAGTTCAGATACTACTTTGAACTTTTATTAACACAAAGTCTTAATGGGCAATTGTTTTAAAGTGTCTGATATTCACTTTGTTTGTCATTTTTTTAAAACAATTTGCTGTAAATTGCCATACATATCCACAATGCTGGGTCTGGGTTTTCTCTGGAGCTTTCCAATATCTAGCTCCAATGAACACCAAGCTCATCTTAAGGGTAAACTTTGGGATGACATTCTCCTTGGGAAAATTTTTTTTGCTCCTATATCAGTGTTAATCTTTATTTTAAAATGGTGCTACCTCTCTTCTTTACTTAACTCAAAATATAATGCTAAGGAAGTCTGGACAAACAGAAAAAGGGATATCACATTTTCATTTAATTTGTTGAGAAATAGACAAGTGTGATTTTTTTGTCCTTATTTTTTAACTTATTCATTATCAGAATAATCATCAGGATTTTTTCTTTGAAAAGTTATGTTAGCCTCACCCAAAAAATGTTGTATTATAAAAAGTTTGAAAAGTTTGACATTTAAATTTAGTATAATGCTTTAGGTGATTTTTCTTTTAGCCAGCAGTTCCTTCATGGAAGTTTCCATTTAAATAAAATGCAAGGGATTTTTCATTTGTTTTTTTTTGGTCAAGAATAAAACACATGTAAGTCTGATGGAAAAATTCTGATTGCTTATAGTCTTCAGTGATAGAGGTTTTAATCCTTGTCTAACCCTTAGACCAAATTACTATCCACTACCATATTACAGCATGTGAGATTACAGGACTTCTTCAGGGTAGATGGTCAAAACACTAGACCAAGAGATGGGATGTGCACTTTATTTACCACAATCCAGTCTTTCCTGAACACATTATTGCCCAAATGGCTACGGAACTCATGATATACTAGTTATATATAACCTTTACAGCTTGGAAACCAAATGTTTCCTTAAAAAAAATTGCGAAAGCATGTATAGAAGAGAAAAGACTTTCAGAGAGGAGGGTATACCATCTCTGTGATGGAGAATTCCTCAAAAGTGGAGGTGTCCCTGCCCAGGGCAGGGTGTTGGAACTAGATGATCTTTAAGGTCCCTTCCAACCTAAACCATTCTATGATTCTATGATTCTATGAAAAGGCACAGAGTGGTGTCCCAGAGCTGTTACCCTGAAGCCCTGTAAGAGCCCTGCAAGGTGTTAGCACTGCAATAATGAAGTAGTCTGCAGTCATTTGGGGAACACAGGTATTTCACAAGTTACAGATATTCTCTGCATCCTTTAAACTAAGAGCTGATGCTGACTGTTGCTTCTCAGCCTTTCCTTTTCTCTCCGCTAGAGAGAGAAGCCGTAGTAGGAATGACTGTCAAGATCTGGTACATAAGAAAAAATGATCACATCCAGTTCTGCCTGTCAGTCCTGGTGTAAAACGTGGCAGTTGACAAAAATCAAGACTGATTGAAGACCATTGAAGCCAAAGATGAGCAGATGTATAGGAGAAGGGATGTCTAATCAAAGTTTACATTTTTAATGACCTCTAGAGGAAAAATGGGAGATAGATGGAAAGACGATGTTCCCTACTTTTGATCATAGCAACTGTCTTGATCTGAATGCAACATTTCAGTTGAAAAAATCCAAGTCTTAGCTCAGAAAGACACAATTGGTAATAAAATCTACATCTTTTGAGCACAGCTGGCCTTGAGGCTAACCATTTATCAACTGGATGTAGGTGGGGCTTCCATCTCAAAGACTGAACACCACTGTACTGGAATCCTAGCTAGTCCACACCACGCTTTCACACATGCCGTATGAACTTGCTGCACATTTGACCTGTAAAAACGGTTCAGAAGAACAACATTCACTTGGGAGCATGTTTTTGACACTTCAGATTGAATATACCTGATGTTCAGGTCAATCTTGACTCCATTTTGAATAGCAGATATCCAAAAAAGCCAGGGCAATTTGAGTGATTGATATGTCTTAGACCAGAGATATGAGAAGATTTACAAGACTCCATAAAACCTTTGTTGTTGATGATGAAAATGAAAGGTGACAATGTTCCTCCTGCAATTATTCATTTTGAAGTAATTCTCTCTGAGTCTGCTGAAACAGTGGAGATTTACATCTGGAAACAATGTTTTGTAACCGTACATTTTTCAAATTACAGAAGTGACTTGCATATATTTTTTTTTCCTTTTCCACTGGAGCGTCAGAAGATTGTGATTCACACAGTCTTTCACTGTTCTTTGGTGTGCAACTGTGGTGCAGGAACAGCATCTACTGCTTTATGCATTGCTGGAGTAAATTTATTATGCTTATCAGTTTATAAGCTAGGTAAGGCAGCTTCTTTGTCTTGGATCATCAGTAAGACCTAATGCGGGTTAAAATTTAGCCTTCAAAACACTGTACTTAGTGGGCAGAAACCACCTACAATGCACAATGAACTCTACTCAAGAAATGCAAACACTCAGCATGTGAGATGTACATCTCCTTTTGTAATACTGGGAAACTCACGAACCACAATACTCCCCAAAGCCAGGTAATTAAATCCATCTGTGCTCTAAAACGATCTGAGATGCCCAAGGGAATCCTACAATTTTTAGTCACTACATAAACATCAAACTTGAAGGATAATTTCAGTAACATATCAGACAATTGTCAGTTATCCATTACTGTGACATGCTATTTGCATTACCTCTATTGATTTGTCAGTTTTATCATACACTTTTTTATATTGCAAGCACAGCACAAAAATAATACAACCTCTGACTTTGACAAGTGACTATCATCATGTTTTATGTCTCATTCCTCATAATCCATAGGCAAAAAAAAAAAAAAAAAAGTTTTAAATCTAATATTTTTACATTCCATATAGAAAAAGGAACTGAAAATTGCATCTGGTGAAAATGTGAGCTGAACAAATGTCTGGAGCAAATGTGTGTGCCTGCATCTCACTTGTATCTCACTGGCACACCTTCACCCCCTAGCTTCTCACCAAAGCTAAAAGAAACCTGATTTTGCCAATAGAGTTGTCTTGAGAGACTATGACAGAACAAACCCCTGGGATATCTCTTAGGTACGGAGGAAAAGGTAGCTTGAATAGTTTTATATGTCAGCTCTGTGACTGGCAAGTGACACACATATATCTGGAGAAGATTTTTGCTTTATTTTTCAAAATGAGAAAATACAATGTACTTGACTTTTTATGTCTTGCTTAATCTTAGGGAAACAGATATCTAATTGTTTCAACCTTTGAAGAAGCAGTATTTTGCAATGTAGTCTTACTGGGATTTAAGGTTTCGTTAAGTCATTCTTGGACTATCTGCACTACCAGCAATTTTCTGTTACTATTTTGATCATGAAACCTCTAATGTGTAATAATGCTGGCTATAGGTCACCTTGTTGTGTTGTTTCTGTAACTGTCCCATATATTACAAAGACAACAAAACAAAACCAAAACAAAACCACCACCCCCTTCATGGTAAAATTTCAAATCTCTTCTGACACAGCTATTCAATTTCTATTAAAAAATTATTTCCCATTAAGACATTTACTTTTGGCTCACGCATTACTTTTTCTGAGCATTTAGTGGTGAATCCATTAATTCACTTATGAATTCAAATGAATTAAAACAGGCTTCTTTAGGATATTCAGCATGTGTGTCGGTTAGTTCTTCACCTCAAAGGATTTTAAGAGTAAATTATGCAGGCAATTACATCCTTCCATTAAATTAATTAAAATATTTAAAATAAGCTATATTTTAAATGGTTATTAAGAACATACTTTAATCTCAATTGTTGTATCTAATGGTTATAATTATGTAGGATTTATAGGATTTTGTCAACAAATTAGAGAACTCTTCAGGGAGATATTAAGACAATGCAATTTCCATAATCATTCAGCCCTTCTTATGTACATTTAATTGCTTATGGTGGATTCTTGGATTCTGACTATACTGTTAGAAAGAGAAGTTAGCTCCATACCTCATAAAGTCTAGATCTCAATAACATAGCTCCATAAAACATGTTAGCAAACATAGCTCTAAACCAGTAGCAAACGTGCTAGATGCTTTCTGTTAAAATTCATTTTGGTGCAAAAGTGTGTTTTCTGCAAAATTTAAAATAACCAAGTGCAGGAACAGACTGGGAGTATGTCACCTGAATCAGAAAGTGTAAGCAGGAAATTCAGTAGCACCTTACTGTCTTCCTGGAAAGAACAGAAGAAACAGCTATTTATTTCATTTGTTGAAACCTTGTGCTATTTAGGTGGAGTTGAACTATACATTCTGAGTATAATAATTCACAGCACAGCATAACATGCATTTTCTGCTACAAAAAAAAAAAACAACAAAACCCCCCGAAGCAAAACCAAAACCACAATGAACTGAAAGCAAGCATGGGAATAAACAAGATGGTGTTAAGGCAGTAATGAGCCAATTTTTTAAAAAAATTTGCTCCTACCTGACCATTATCCTTGCACCCCAACATGGGGAAGATCTTTTTTCTTTCTGGTTTTCTTTTTTATTAAATAAAATTAAACTGTTTTATCACATCAAATTAGTTATATCTAGGATCTTTTAATAGTAGTTATATCTGTGATCTTTTAAGCAAATATTGTCATCATATGTACCCTGTCTTTAGGACAAAATGGAGCTCTGATGGCATCTACATGACATCAGCTGGCACCTATTTCCAATCCTTATTCCTCCTAACCCTAAATTAGGAAAGTTTTTGAAATATGAAAGATACACATGCCTTTAATTTTTATGGGAAAGCAGTGAACTTCCTTGCCCCAAGTTTGAAAGTAGAAATACATATTAGATCATACATTCATTTTCCTCCCTTTTTCCTCCTTTTTCAGAGCTTTAAGCAGCGGGTTCAGCAAAGAACTAGTGGGGTCAGTATTTTCTAATCTAATGAGTAGTCATTTTCTTCCAGTGACGAACACTCTCAGAGTCTATGTTGCCTTCTGTTTTATAGCCGCCCTGGTTCAGATTGAACAGTCACAAAAAGTTGGGTTTTGTGGCCTACAGTCAGTATTTCAGCCAGCCATAATGTGAAATAGTCATTCGTACCCCTCTAAGTTGGATGATGAGTTGGAAAGTGAGCTTTACTCCAGTGAACTTTGCCCTTACATTTTCTGTTTGAACTGATAGAGATTGAAGGCTGTACAAGTTCAGTTCACACTGATGGGTTCTTTGAACAATTTTTTTCCCCTTTCTTCTAATACACCTGTTCAACTGGATGGAACTTCAGCAGAGATGTTCTACCAAACATCTGCAGTTGCTCAGTGAAGGGGTTTTGCTGTATGTTTCCCTAAAGAATTCCAGTAGACACTTTCCAAGAGCTAGAAATAGCACTTTTTATGATGGAAAGTGCATCAACTTAATATCTTTTGCAATAGAGTTTTTCAGCAGAGTGGCTAGCATCTTCACAGTCAGATTCCCAGCACAGGCAAAAGCAACTTCCTTTGGGATCTATTAGGCCTCTTTTCTTCACAGCAGTTGCAGAGTGAATTGTTACTGATATGTCTCTCTTCAGCTAAACTTCCCGATGTCCAAAGACCCTTTTATCCTGCTAACTCTGGAATAGTTATCTAACTTCTTTATAATCCCATTAAAAATCATTTTCCAACAGCCAAAAGACAGTCCACATTCCTCATTACTGCATTCCTGCAATTACTGCTTTTCATGGTCTCAGCAGTGGAACACTTTGATTTGTCTACACGATCTAACAGCTTTGCTGAGCTCCTTCCTCTCTTATCAGCCTCTGTACAAGGATTCACACACACACATACAACACACACAGGTAAGTGCATACACGCTCATATTTCATTCCCTCAGTTTTTGATTGAAATCTTTTTCTAATAGATAGTGTGAAGAAATCAATTCCACACTCCTATCAAATCTGAGCAGCCATGCAGCAACTTCTGACAAGTTTCCATCTTCTCTCTGTCATGTTAATTGCACTGTCATTCATTTCATGGCTTCCATTCCATGTTGTGACTTATATTTTCTTCGTTCAGTTTGTGACCTTTGCACAGTTCTGAGGTAATTTTCCTTATCTGTCTGTAGTGAGAATCTGCTAAAGAGAAGGTGCTAAGGGAGTTGTACCAATTGGTCTTCTTTTTATTTCTGCCTTATGTTCCCAGTGGTGAGTTAATTGTCTGTTCAGGTGTTTTATTAATATTTTGAATGTTGTGCAGCTCTGAAGTCAGAGCTGTCAGTCTTTTCCAGCATTACAGAATATGTGAGTTGACTTGTGAAGAGTTTTCATATCGGCAACATGGATCACAAAACTCTATCTCCTGTGAATCATAATTTTAGCAGTATCTCTAAATATTTAAAGGTTAATGCTTTTTGTTTGTTTGTTTGTTTCATTTGTTTCTTTTTATACTTAAAGAGCGAAAGGTAGGAAGAATTTAGATTTTTCTATGGATAGCTAGGCAGGACAACAAATCTTACCTTGTAAAAAATACCCCAGTAATCCCAGTTTTCCATCAACAACCAGGAAAGAAGTTTTCTCACCAGCCCATGTGTAAATGTGTATTGTTAAGTTTTAAACCCAAGGAGGAATATTTCATAAGTTTTTAACATGTGATACTAGGAATCTGTCATACAGCTCCCAATAATTAACTTTGATTTTCTTACTGTTGTACCTAAAATCAGAACTTGTCAATGCGCTTAGTACATACTGTTCTTAGTGGGTAACCCTTCACTTCTCTACTTGTTCATTACTTTCAGAGCGTAGGTCTGAAACTAATATCAGTTAAAAAAAAATATCTGAGTATAGAATCTTGCTTCTAAATGAACATCTTTGTTCTGCAGTCTGCAGTCTGCATTCACCTCCATGTATCACATGAGCCTTTTACACTGGTTTAACTTTATACTGAAGGTGAAGACAAATTGACAGAACTTACATTTTTACTGTCTCAGATGAACTAACAATTCTTCGGCATCATGATTCTTAGCCATTTATTAAAAGAATGTCTCATATGAGTCACAATAATCACATTAGACATTTTTAGATTAAAATATACTGTGAAAATGCCCATCTATTTTTTCTCCTTCAGAGGTAGAAGGAAATGTTTCATGTGCTTGCCTGAGATTGTCTGGTCAAATACAGTTAACTGTCCAGTGACAGCTTTCTTGTGTGACTGAAGGCAAGTCACATATATTACCCTATTAGTAAAAAATGTGTAGTTTTCTGGATTTTGAAAAAAGTTATAGGCTAAATCTATTAGAAGAGGCAAGGTGATAATTAAGACCATATAAATACAGAAGTGCATAATTTCCTTTTCCTTTCTAAAAGCTTAAAGGATATCTGAAAGCCCCTATAAGACTAGATAAGATTAGTAGACCCTTAAAACAAACTTAAAAATTTACTGTACTGAATTAGAACCTTTAATAAATAAATATTGTAAAAATTATAAAGCCAAAGTCTCAGTATTCAGAAAAAGTGAAATTTCAAACTTTACATTTCAGATTTCAGAAAAGTATGATCTGAATAGCACTCGTTTAGAATTATCTTTAACTGACAAAACTTTTTAGCTATTCACCTGTGGGTATATCACATTTGCAGTTTATGCCTGGCACATCATAATGAATTTCCTTCATGAGTTATTGACTGAGTCAGCTGAGAACTGAGATTTCAGCTCATGAGAACTGAAATGACTGCAGCATATCAGCAAGCGGCTTGAACTTCACATTGTGTCTGCTCAGAAATCAACCCGAGTCAATCTTTGCTGCGGTCTTAGATCAAGAAAAGGCAGCAAAAACTGAAGAAGTGGTGAGTAAAGTAAACTGGGTAATTGAAATAACTGTCATGTAGACCCTGTCAGGTTCCTGCTACAATGCTTTGAAGCTAGAATGTTTTACCCATTCTTTCTTTGTGGCAATAAAGTAGAAGTCTTAAATGGATTAACAGGAGCTTCTGAAGTTTGTTCTTTCTTGTCTATTTTTCCTCACAGTTTATTGGCAGAAGAACCTAGGAATAGCCGTGCCAGATCATTTAAAAACCACCATCAAGTCTGGCCTGAAAATGCTGATGGTCAATAATGGATATGCAGGAGAGAGCACAGTGTCAAGGGAACCATACTATTAGAAAATTTCAGAGCCTACTTGTTCTTTTGTACCTGTGCTATCACTCTACTCCTCTCAATATCTGTAAAACACTATCACAATAAAATCCTTTGCTCCATAAGGTTGTTGTTGGTTGTTGGTTTTGGTGGTTTTTTTTTTGGTTTTGTTTTTAATATTTGCTTTTTGTAGGTACAAATGGCCACAAAAAGAATCAACTGTATCTTCTAGCAGTAATAAGTGGGACTATGCATTTCTTCTTTATGTGCTAGAACTTTGTTACCTTTGCTATTTCTTGTTTCACAATGATTGTAACCACAATCTTAAAAACGTAAAACAAGATGAACTGTGTCTTTTCCACCTTAAAACAGAGCGTGTAAATATACTTTTAGGAAGTTCAGGTCAGGAGGTTCTTCACCTGAAGGCTGGAAAAGACAGCTAAAAATGAATACTCAGGCTTTCGTTGTTTTAAAACAAATAGCTGTCTTATGAATGTCCCATTCTTAACCATTAAAGCCTTTGCCTTATTATTAAGAATTTGGCAATTTTTCAGTCATGTGCTATTAATAAAAGGTTACTTTTCTAGTTTAAATCATACTTCTGAAAATTTTCAACTAACTATGCCAGAGAATTGCAGAACAAATTAATCTTGCTAGACAATTTGAACCTTCTGTTTTGCACAGTATGCAAGACTTCGTCCATAACTACATTGTAATTATCCCTCTCTCTCAAAAATCTCTGATTTTTAATTTGTATTTCAAGGAACTTAAACTAAGCAATTGAAGTCCTTCCTGAAATATGTGCAGTATTTACGGTTTTTATTCGGTGAGAATATCACAGCACAGGAAACTGTCCGTAATATTCTATACAGGTTAATAATCTTCCAAAAATGCATGGGGCAGGTCTCCCTCTCCTGACCTTTTCTCAGAATGGTCTCTAATGAGAATGTCCCCAAATCTAATTAAAGAATCTGAGTAGATCAGGGTTTAGACATAAGAAATTTCTTTAACTTGAAACGTCCTTCTGGTGCTTTGAAAGACCTCGGGATTTAACCTTCCAGAAATGTCACTGATCCCTGAAATGAGGGGAAGATATTCATCTGCCTTAGAAAAAAACTTATGGGAAACCAGCTCTCTCTATTGACCTACATAACTCAATCAGAGGGAAAAAAAGCCAGGAGTACCGAAACAACAAAGTACATACTTCTGGATCTGGATATTTCTGTTCAGTGAGTTATCATTATGACTTTCTAATATAATATTTTCTTCCATATAAAACATGTCTAATTTCTGAAAGGGAAATTCTATTAAAATCAAGACTCATATTAAAAAGAAACTAAAGAGACAACCAAAAAGGCAACATATTAGCAGGCAGCATGAAGATTGCTTCAAGACACGATATTAGAGGCTCAGAATGCTTGTATAAGAGTTATAAAAAAATATTGCTTGAAAAGCTGCAATGCTGCTCTGTTTGACAGTGTTCCCCTCTCAATGCCTGCGAGAGTTACCGACAATGTTTGGAAGCAAGTTTCACAAAAAGTGAAGTTAGATTGAGTTCCCTGTGTGTATCTGGGTTTTCCTCCTACAAAACCTTGTGACACAAAATACTCCTTCCAAAATATAATTAATACATAAGGCTGAGATTTAGGTTGACAATGATGTGGTATGCTGTTCTTATCTCTACATTTATATTATTGTATGTGAGAATCTTCTGGTTTTCTCTTTTACCTTGATGAAGAACTACTGAATTATTTTGCTTTAATTTGTAGTGCTAAGATATCTTCTATAAGCAGATTATATATAGCACATAGAGTATACTGTATATAAATGCAATCCTATAAAGTAAATTCATCAAAGCGTAAATCTATTTGGACAGAAGCTTAATAAACTCAGCAAGAACTACTTAGAAGACTGAGACAATATTAAGATAGAGAGAAGGGAGGAATAAATGGGAAAAAAAAAAAGAAAGAAAATATATTTTTTAAGTAGAATAGGAAAAAATGCTAATTTCCTACTTGAGTTACAAAAAAATGTTAAGATACTATGGATTAAATCAAAATATTTTCTAGTAGTTAGTCACCAACATCCTTGTGCATCTGTTATATTTCTAATACAAAATGCAAAGTGGTTATGAAAAGAATCCCTGATAAGAATAAATATTGTCAGCAATCTCTTCTTTCATTGAACAAAAATTTCTTAGAAATTTCTGAGCAATTATCTTCCTGAGAGACATCATGTTATGTGATGAGTTCATAAGTTTTGTATAAATGTCTGAAAGTTAAATCTCTGTGTTAGTCCGAAAAGCTGATAAGTCTTTGTTAAGTAAATTCCAATTCTCTCTCAGAGGGGAGGTTAGTAACTTCCTCATCTCAAACATGTGAATTTATTGTCAAAATATTTAGCTCACTGTTACTAAGTTTCAAACAAGAGCGAAAGAAAAAATATCCCGTTAAATCATTTGTCCTGAAAGTGCCTTTTAGATGATAACACCTAATGAAAAAATAGACTTTTTTAGGTTAAAATAAAGATTAGCTGTAGCATTACAAACTTCTACTTAAGCATTTTTTGAAAATGTAAAAACTTTTACCTCAGAGCTTTAGTGTCTATGAATAATAATTTAAAGCCAACTTCATTTAACTCATATCTTCCTCCTTCAGTGTGATGGCACTTAATAATTTGCAAATTGAAATAGAGATTTAAAAGCAGATCCTAGTCATGATTGACATGAACAGAAAAAAAAAAAAACCAACAACTTTTTTTGTTTTTCCTCTTAGAATATACCTTGTATAGACTACAGGGAAAGTATCCTCTCACAGTAAAAATATTCATGCTAATGATTCGGTTTTCCCTGAAGAAGCTCTTTTGGTTTACTTTCCAGTGGTTGTATACATGGACAGAGCTGTTATGTGTAGTTTCAAAATTTTCATCTTTATAATGCATAATGTTACATACACAGGCTTAGATACATCTATCAAGATCATAACTATTGTACCTATAATGCTGGATAAGAAAATATTTACAAGATCCCAGGAGGAAGAGCTGTACCCTGGTTACATCCCAGGTTCAGGTCAGGTCTAAAAGCATATAAAAAATCCTATGTATGTCCCCTTTGGCTCCAACTACCTCCCCTTCATACTTACACTCTAATTGCTGTAAGGAAGAGATACAAGCACATGAACTACAAGGCAATGCAGCAGGTTTAAGAGGCTTCTCCAAACTGGTTATTCAGTGAAATAGAATTAGGGGGCATTCGGATATGGTCGCATGTGTTAGCAGGTAAATGCAAACAGCTAGGCTGTAGAAACTACAGCCACTGTAGTGACTCCTTCGTGGTCAGATTTTGACATTTACTTTTGAATGACCTTGTTGTATTTTGTTAGGTATTGTTCAGCTAGGTCCACATGCGGTTAAACTGCATGTTATGAATAACGTGATGTTGCTTTCCCTTGCCAGTCATTAGATTCAAAGTCTGTGGGTTCTGGAAGGTTTGGATATTTTTCCAATTCATTAGGTTATTAGGTTGGATAGTTATAAAAGTCAGAGCAACACCAGCCTCTAGCAATGCTTGTCACATATATGAGTCAACACAAATGTATTTTCTAAAAGAAACACAATTTAAAACATCATGGCATTATTCCCCAAATGCAAGATGATCTCCAAAGTGAGTTTCTTCCCACCACGTTGACCTTTTTAAAGAAAATTAGCATACTTTTTGTTTGGGTTTGCTTTTTTTTTTCTCTAGAGTGCAGTTGTGGGGATGAGGGATGGGTTGATATGTCAGTTATATGCAGATGCGTGGAAAGTTTCAAATAATTTTTGAAAAGGAAGGAAATATATTAGCCCGTAGAAATAATTTATCTTCTAATTCCATATAATCAAACTTATTTTGTCTCTGATTCACTTTCATATTTTTGTTTGCTTTCACATTTCATTTGTCTTCTTTTTTAATTTTGATTTACTTCTTACTTTATTTTTGTTTATTTGTATCCTTGAGTTGATCCCTTCACTGCTTTCTAAATGTTGCAAATTACATTTTCTACAAAGACAGCCAGTTTCCATTTATCCCTGTCTTTTCCATTACACCCTCTAAACTTTTCCAAATAATTTAAATTAAATTTTTGGAATTGAGAACTAACTTTTCAAAAGAACTTATAGAATGCTCTAATTATTCTATAACTAATTCTACAAGTAATTATACAGAATTTTACAATGTTTCAAATACATAATCAGCTTTAGATCAAATGTAGTCAGTCAGATCTGTTCAAATTGAAATGGTCCCCTTGTACACACCTGCAGAGCTTCAGAAATGGAACATTTTGGTCTTCCATATGAACTCCCTCAGTAGTATATTTAGAAGTCAAAATGATAAAATCTTATGTTCTTACCATGTCTTGTTCTATACAAGTTTTTTTATGTCTTTCTAACTGTGAGTTTCTTTTTCTATAGCTCTTTTCTCAGTTCTCTGTTTTCATCTGCAAATATGTGCTGAATCATTTGGTGATGCATTCTGATTTGTTTCTTCTCTAGACAGTATGAATTGTTCTATGTATTATTATGCTCTCTAATGTTTAAAAAAAACCCACAAAACTGTAAAAAAAGGCATAATAGCATAATGTGACCTATAGATTATGTAAAGAGAGCCTAATTGCGACTATTGTTTCTGGTTTGTACTATAGTTCTGCCCAGATAATGTAATGATGCTAAGAGTTCAGGTGCAGATAAAATTTTCATAAAATTTGCTGTATTTCTCTGAGATTTCATCTTTTTGCTAGACAGGAAGATGAGTCAAATTCCTTCCTCAGTCTGAGCAGCCTTTGGAAGGGTTACACTTGTCAAGTTGCATTTCTATTTCCCCATGCTTGTCACAAGAATGTTCATTACGCATCTCCTCTTGTGTCTTCTGTGCTTCCATACAGCATCACCAAATAAAGTGCAAATTCAGCTCTGTCATGGTTCTTAGGGTCAGATTTATTTAGATTCTCTGATTTGTAAGCACATGAGTTCCAGTCTCACCAACTATTTATAGGTACATTTGAAAAACATTAGCATAATGACATAACTGCAGAACAAATATAGGAAAAATCTTGTGCAAGCTAAATGTCTAAGAAGGGGTCAGAAACTGTTGATCTTTTTTCATTGATCTAGCTCTCTGTTTCGTTCTGATTTTTGCTCATTTGCTTTTAAAATTACTAATGCCTTCAGTCTTTTTACTTTTAAAAAGAATGTTGGAAGCACTTGAACTTTAAGCCTGAAATAACAGTATGCTTAAATACACTTCAAAGCTTACTGCAGCTAGGATGATTGTCACAAAAAGATTGATGCTAGCTTGTAGTCCAAGGCTCTCGTCCTCCAAGAGCCTACACAACTTTCATCAGACCTGACATCTAATTCTTTTTTTTTTCTTTAAATACTCTAAAATGCCTGAAATTCTCTGTCTAGCTCTTCCCTGGAGTACCTGTGACCTCACAGTAATAATATTTTATCTCAAGTTTCTGTAGTTCAATAGTTATACCATTTGCTTGAAAAACAGATTTCAGTTTGAATGCATATCTCAGCTTATTTCAGATATTTGTTCTAATGATAGGAGAGTTATTTTACATTGCTTTATTCTAGACACTAGTCTTGCTAGCCGTATTCTTACTTCAGTAGGAAGTAAATATTTCCCTTTTATTCTTTGCACAAAAAATCTTATGCCATGAAGAAGGAATAAGAATGGTACATACTGGAGGTTGTTAGCCAGTACTCTCTGATATAAGGTTTGCA
The DNA here is from genome assembly GCA_947846985.1 of Fratercula arctica. Classification (NCBI taxonomy): domain Eukaryota; kingdom Metazoa; phylum Chordata; class Aves; order Charadriiformes; family Alcidae; genus Fratercula; species Fratercula arctica. Next base: position 91,264,256 of record CANTUZ010000002.1, on the reverse strand, counting down.
TTTGTCCTCAAAGTGGTCAGACGACAAGGTCACAGGATAGGAAGAACAGCTTATTCAGTTATGGTCTTTAAAAAAATGATTGGCCCCTGCTTTGACTTCAAAAGAAAGCTTACATGAACAGCTCAAAATGAGGAAGGAGATGGGCATGCAGCCAGAGGAAAGCCTGTACCAGGGTTACGTAGGGTTCTTCATTTCCCTTTACCTTGGGCTCCCTTCTCATTAAACTGTCTGCTGTGAGTCTGGCAGTTGTTTCTCAGTTGAGGTTCATGGGGCACTTTGCAGGATTCAGGACTTTGTCCTTCCTGGTGAGGTGAGACTGCTCAGTACAGCCCTTGAAATCCCAAATCAGGGTTCTTTGTCCCCTTGTGATTTTATTATATTTCTCCAAATTTCAGTCTGCACTGTCAACACTCATAATTAGTATTAAGAAAAGTACGGAAGCATAATAAGTAGCATCTTCATCACAGTCAAATGAATCTCTAAGGAGTACCAAAGACCTCTGCCAGTTAGCAACAGCCCTGGTATACATTTATCTACCACACCAGTTTCTCTATCCTTATCCCCATTTCAACAGATATCTTCTCTTAGTTATGTTAATATCAGGAGATTGTTCCTGTGCTCCTGTTCTTTTAATACCTTGCATTCTTGAAGAATAGTTGGCACTTGACACTCTTAAGGAACATCCCTCTTCCCGTCCCATTAAATATAATGTCTTATGGTATGTATGGTGCACCCTATGATAGAAGCCTTTATAGAAGGCCTTTAATGTACCTTGGAATGGGCTGAGAGAGAGGCAAAGCTGACGGCTCCAGATTTCTCTGAGATTGCTTCTCAATAAGAAGTAAAATACTCCTTTAACAGAATGCCTGGTTGGAATATATTATAGTAATTTTCCTTGGGTTTTGTATATATTAATAAAGATTGAATTTCAAACACCAATATTAAAAATGTCTACTCTTTCACTTATGACTTTAAGATGCTTTTAAGACATTCAAATATAATTTCCATAATGATTTCATTAGCATATATATATGTAATGTTTGCTGCTTTTCTGCTGTCATTCAGTGATAGTTTCACAATCCCAGGTTCACAATTTTCTGCATATACTGGCACAGAGACTGGCTTGCACAGCTATGAGGTTATGATTCATTCTGGTCCATGTTGGTAATCACTTAATCTTAATTGACACCTTTGGTATCAGCATTTTACATCAATGTTAGCCTATTACCTTTATACTAGCAACAGAAGTGTGAGGTCTTTTGACCCTAAAGCACCTTGCATAAAGAGAAATCCTAAAAGTTATGAATATTTCTTGTAAGGAGAAATGAAGATCACAAAGGAACCAGATTCAGAAGCATGTGTTCTCTTATCTTTGAAAGTATATTGAAACATCTTTGAAATTAGGGGGCTGATTGACTGGCAGATCCTTTTAATTTCAGAAGCAGATAAAACAAGTCATGTCTAATACACACAAGTCTTGAATTCAGTGTCACATCTGAATGCCAGGCATAAAGTCTTTTTCAAGTGCGTTCAATGGAGAAGACTCAAAAAATCTTTGACAGAAGTTGAATCAAGACCCTGCTCATCTCAAGAAATGAGTTAAGTCTTTCTGGGACAGCAGTGTTCGCTTCACCAAATAGGAGATATGGTACAATCTTTCTAACATGACATCGGCATAAGCAAAATAATGTAACATGCTTATTATAATTTCAGAAAGTAAAGGGAGAAACTTTTTTTGTGTGAGTTTATGGTTAAAATTCCCATATATACACAATTACTACAGAGTTATTTAAGAAATACAGCACTTCTTTCACTGCACTCTCTAAAAAAAACCCTGAGGTATTACTAGTAAGAGATCATGACAATTGTATTAGGCTTGTGGACAGGATCCTCCACCTATAAAATTTCAGAAAATATTAGCAATGACTTCCATAGTATACAATACATTTTACTGAAAATAGTAACATAATTTTGTGAGGAAAATATTTACTATATTCTGGTTGCCCTTTAGAATGATTCAGCAGCTTTAGAAAAAGGGAGTTGGCATTCAGTGATCCATTGTCTTTCTGATGGCAACCAGTAATGCTTTGTGGATCAGCATTACACTGTGTATTAGAATTAGACATCTTTGACTGGAGAGTATGATTCTTTAAAAAAAATACTAATGCAGAAATTCAGACTTTGATCCTTCACCTAAGGTCCAGATAGAGGAAAATACGTGCTTCAGACTTAACAATATGCTTAAAACAGAACATATTTCTCAATGCCGTTCTTGAATACAATGCTTTTCAAAATCAGGGCATGATAAAAAAGAAGAATTTATCACAAAAAGCAGACTTTTAAAATAATTAAATGTCAGCTGAGAGCTATAGATATTAAAAATGACTATTTCTTTTTAATTTGTTTGGAGGTAGAAATAACTGTGTTGATAGTTCTTTAACTTCATTCCAAAGCACATAATGAGCAATTATATCACACATGATAGATTCAGCAGTGAAATATTATCAGTTGGCAGCTGGGTCTTTTACAAACATAACAGAGTATTAACATGAAAGGGACTAGAACTAACCATCTGCTGAAAAAGACTGCATTACAAATTAAAAAAAAAAAAAAAAAAAAAAACACAAACTTTAGAATGCAATTTATTTTACCTCTGCATATTAAACTTCTGGGACACACATGAGAAGTATACACAATGGGTAATGGATTATAAAAAAATTGCTAACTTGCATAATTATATTCAAAAAACAGTTTTGGTTTCATTGCCACTGCAGTCTTGATAAAGTCTTTGCATGCTTTATACACATACTGCATAGATTGCTTGTTGACTATAAAGACAGCAACCTATACCTATTTGACAGCAGAATTTAACAGTCCAGGTACTACCCAATATTATTTAGAACTGTGGAACAATACACTGGTCGCAATCTAGGATAGGCATTCCTTTTAGGTGGAACAAAAGATCCCACAGGGATCAGGAGAGGTAAGAAACCCAGCTGCCATTTTGCATGGCAGGCAGCTATCACAAGGTTTCCAATATGAACAAAAATTAAGATTATAAAGATTAACTAGCATCATTCCCTCCTTAAGAAAGCAGAACAATGTTGAAGACAGTGAAATGAAATTTTGCATTTCCCTCAATATGCACATTGTAAAATTGTAAAGAAAGTGCTGTTATTTAGAATTTAATAGAAGAGAAGAGTTGCCAAACAAAGCATCAGTCTAGGGCAAGACTAACAGGGAGACAAGTATGGGCAGTACAGTATCCTATGAAGAGTAGCATTCAATTCATGGTCCTGATGTTGAAAATTCTCTCTACACGTACAGCTCTCTCTTCTCAGATTTATATTCACTGGCTGAAGACATCCTCACAATTGTCTCATTCAGTTGATGAAAAGTGCCCTCTGTGTATGTCTGAATCTGCTTATTCAAACCTTGTGCATGACCTTCATAAAGTCTTGAACTTAAAATCTCCCCTGATTTCAGTTCTTGGTTTTAGCTTTGAGATTAAGTTGTAGCTTGATGTATACTTAGCAAGTGTGCCTGACATTTATGATAAATAGAGCCCTTAGTCTTTCCCAGGTCGGCTTGTAAAGAATGCATGACAATGAAAATGACTCACACTTAAATAACACACTTTAAAAGTCTGACTGAACATGAATGTTCTATTCTGAGGTCACTGCACTTGTATAGTACATATAGCACTTCCCAGCCTCCGTTCAAGTAAAGCACATGTAAATGATTCATAGAGCAGCATGTGATCTTTGATAGAATACAAGGCTTTAACTCCATAACAAAGCAAGTTTTGTACAAAAATCTCATCTGCTTAGTTAGTTTGCATTTGATGTGATATAATCACTTTTCACAATGGCATTAGCAGGATTAGAAATTTTCTTGAGGTCACATTCAGAAATGATATAAAGCAGAGCTTCCAGGTCTACCAGATTCCTGGAAGAAGGACTCACTAAATTATAGGCCAAAATGCTCACAGTATTCAGTGCCTTCATATTTGCATATCAAGCTAGAAACAGCTGGAACTAATTTACAAGGATATTGAGCACCCATAATTCCGGTTATAGTCAGACTGCTAGTGGCTGGCAAACTGAAAATCTGGCTCTATGCATATAATCATCTGATCTTTTTGTAGGTCTTGTGTGACCAGCAATGAGTCTGCAAAATTTCCGCATCCATTCTATAACATCTTGGTAACTGTTTTTCTTGTTTTGTTTTGGTGGTGTGTCCTCATGAGTGAAATCAAGTAATATGCTTTGATTTTCAGCTGGCACCGCAGCCTGCTCTCTGCATACTCCTGAGTGATCGATGCTCAGCATACCTGAGAAAAGTGTGGAAACAATATTGGTTCTCTACTCTAGTCCCAGCACCTGATCCAGGAAGCAGCTGAAAACTAATTCAGCCTTACAATCTTGTACGGAAGCAGGAGGATTTGTTTCAGCTTGTCAGAATCTCAGGTGCTGGGCAACAATGATGTTTCCTTTCTCTTCTCACTCTGCCCCAGGGAAGGCACACACCCAGCTCTTCCAGCTTCCTAATAAACAACAGTTCTCCTTCTGTGCTAAAGGTAGTACACCTGTGTGACGTCTAACAGGTGCAGGGTAGATGTAGACCCCTAAGTATCTGAAACACAAGTCTGAAATTCTGTTGACATTTTTACTCCAGGTTTGTGGGATTTTCCAATCTGTCAGTTGTTATTTGTGTGTAAACATCTATGAATGTGTTAGTCACCCTGCTTCCTCAGGGATGGATTTGAACCACAGCTGTATGTCTGTGGAAGAATGAAAGCACAACATTTCCACCATAGCTGTAACAGTGTGGCTTTTTTAGAAAAACAGCTTGAATATGTCTTAGATACTACACTACTCTTTTTTTTTGGAGAAAGGCAAATGGTGCAATTCTGCCTCAGAGAAGAGAAGTTCATTTTATGCTAGGCATGACTGTCTACATATCTATCTCCACCAGGCAACAATAGATTCAACCCATCAACAAACCTTACAACACCAAACCTACTATTGCCTGTAGTTTTCCACTAGTAGGTAACTATCCTATCTCATTGTGAATCCTTATGGCTGGATACTCAGTGGGGAGGACGTTCCGATGGACCAGTGTCTCTTTGTTGTTGTGAGGAGTTAAAGAAACTTCATAGTGCAATGTTTAGCAAAAATAACAGAAATTCCTGTAGAAGAAAGATGGCAGGAAAAGGAAGTTATCTTTTTCACAAAAAGTTTTATTAGAGCATTAAGATTGAGCAGGCTTTCAAGTAATTCCTATGAACCGTCACTGTCACCTTGTAGTGAAATTCCCTTTGGCTAACAGAATGATGATTTAACTCTTTCCTGAGAAAATTAAAATTATATGAGAAAAGAAAAGCTACAAGAGTTAGCAGGAAAAGATAACGTTAAGTACTTTCAGGAGGATGAATTTTTAAATCCTGATCTGCATAATTGGAAAGAATAAAGCAGTACCGTCCCCATGCCCAAGTCTATTTAAATAGTCTTGTTCTAAGACAGCACTGAAAATATATGAGGTCTTCCGTACTTAAAGTCTCCACTATAAAGTGCTAGCAGCACTGTTAATGAGAATCCAAGAGGAAGATGATAAAGGTGTTCATATCTGCCTGATATTTTATGACTAAAAGCATTTCCTTTGCTAATGACAAATTTTATTTTATTTTTATAGGACCTGGTGTTCGATAAATGCATAGACAACACATGCCAAGTTTAATGAGCCTACCATGTTTAATAATTAAAATGTATAACAAACAGTATGCGAATTCTGCCACAGATGATTCCTGCTACATCCTGAAGCAGGAGATCAGAAAAACACAAATACTGAATGTCCCTTTCTCCTACTTTTACTCAGAGGTTCATGTAAACATAGGGAACTGCATCTGGCTTGAATTTTCCCTCTGAAGCTACATTAAACAACTTTCTTCTCTTGAGATCTACAAAAGAAAGCATGTTTCCCACACACAACCACCCTTCTCTGTTATCAGAACAAACCTCCAGTCCTTTGAAGTTTTATCTGAATAGATTTTTTTTTTTTAAGAAATACAGCTAATGGGCCTAATTGTGCTTGTTTGTCTGTGTCTGAACCCCATGTCCACAGAAGAACCTCAGATCCATAGAAAGATCTGCACGTACTGCCTGAGACAAGAACTTGACCCTGTACAAGGATCACTCTGATTGATAATCCTACATTTCTGTTTCAAGATTGATCTCCACAATTGCTTTTTCACCAAGACATAGGGTGGTTGTATCTTCTTGACATGATGCTGCTAGTTCCAGAGAACTAATATTCCCTTGAAACCTACTAACTCTACATATAACAAAGCTGTTAAGCAGTGGGCATCCAATTTCCAAAGGATGATATTCAGAGGCCCCACTGCTAATTGAAAGGCGACCTAAAGAACCACCAGACAGTGTGAATTTACTGTTGAGGGTTCAGAAACTCCATTACCATGTATTCTTAACAGGCTCGTTTACTAAGTAAAAATGCCCAGCAGAACCTGATACAGCTTGTATGCTGTACGGCTGGGACCTTCACATCACACACCCTCATACTTTCAGCTGTGAGATCAGATGGTTAGAGGTACCTGTGTGTCCCCAAATCTGTATTACAGTCAAACTTGATAAATGTCTAAACAGTAAAAAAAAACAGTATAACTGTAATTATAAACAGTATAATCAGATCATCTACATACATTCTTGTGATAAGACACCACTGGAAATTCCTGTTCTCTAACAGCTTCCTTTAAAAACTAGTCCAAATCTTTTGCCCTCTACCATAAAGTCAGTCCGATCAGTATTTTTCAACATAATCTATCTACCATTATAGCATAGTGTTCCACACAGCGTAGGGGCTGTGTATAGCATCTGTACACCAAATCTGGCCCTTCATCTAATGCAAAAAAAACCTCCAAACAAGCCAACAAACAAATAATGCCCAGGAACCCACTGTTATAAGGGCTGAGAGTGGACAGTAGTCTGTACTGACACAGAAAAAAATCTTGAAACTAAGACTGACTACGTCCATGGATCACACCTCAGATAAACACTGTTTTAAATATTGCTGCTTCTTATTGCATATCCATAGTTAGGTATTTTAACACAACCAGAAGTATTTTGTCAGCCTAGCCTTTTCACTATAGCTTCTATTTTAACCTGTTGTCATAATCGTATGAATCTGTAAACTGCTTGTAAAAGATCCTAAAAGGTAGCTAAGAGAACATTCTTTTATGCTAAATAATAATTTCGAATAGGAAATTCCCAAAAGGAGATTGCCACTGAAAAATACGTAAGTCTGTAAACTCCAAGTATTAAAGCACTGAAATGAAGAGCCATTGAAAAAGCCTATAAATAGTTTACATGCCACATTAATAATACTAATACTACTACTAATAATAATAATTAACAACAAAAATAATAATTCTTCAAATAAGCAAAAAATCTTAAACTGGTATAAAGTAGTCAATCTTTATTGATTTTAATGAGATCATTCTGATTATCATTTAGTATTTACTCTCTCCTTGTGTCAGGAAAGGTTCTTGCCTGTGCAAGCCAGATGTGTTTGGTTTTGGACTCAGACCCTAAGCTGTTCATCAAAAGAGGATCATTATTTCTACATAATTGCTCAGATGGCTGTAAATGTAGCACCATAATAAGGAATCTCAAACTGTTATAGGATTTTTCAGACTTAACTCTTCAATGGATATTTAAATGCTGGAACACTTGGTGTCTGTGTTCTTAAGTTTACATAGAATAGAACATAGGCCCACATCTAAAGCTGTCATCCCAAAAGGCACCTGCTCTATGGCTGTGTAACTGCAGAAGCACTTAAATGCCATAGGTCTCTTGCTCTATTTTATGTTGAAACTCTTCAGAGCTGTCTTTAGCAGTTTTCTCAGTAACACCAAAGTTTCAGTAGTGCTTAGTAGACCAGTTCATTAGTGAGCTTGTGTTGGGTCCCCAGACTAGCTGTTGCTCTTCCTCACACTCTTCTGAGATTCTGTTTTGCAAGGTATGCTCTGAAACGGGCAGCTGATACTCCCATATTATACGATATACTGAAAGCACCTCCAGCTGCTCCTCTTGGAGGTGTATCAAGGTGTTGACAAAATAATTAAGACATTTTAGGCTCGAGAGAGAAAAGCATGAACAAGAGTGAATATGTACATGTTTCCAGGTTTATGAGGGAGCAAAAGAACGAAGTTGTAGAAAACAATGAAAGGAACAGAAAAATAATTGCAGAAAAAAGTTTATATGGAAAGCCTAGACTGTAGGTAAAGTGTCAAATGGAACAAATGGATTAAAAGAGGGAAAGAATAAGAAAGAAAATATAAAATAAAGTATGAAATGGTTATTTTCCTAACAGAAGAAAGTATGCTGAAAAGGGGGACATCTTTAATACTGTTTGTAGCAATTCCACTAGTTGTTCTAGTCACCAAGAATTCATATAAGTTCTCTTTATGCTTTAATTTTTTCATCTGGATGAAACAAACTAAACCAAACACTTTATCTGAGATAAAGTGAAAACATAATGATATTTTTTAGATATAAATAATTCCATTAATATCTTTAATGGAGTTGGACATGCCAAACTAGGGAAAAAATCTCCTTATCATTATTATGTTGTCCAAAACATCATTCAAAAACCAAAGTAGATATGACAGTGAGAGTTCAGACTTCACATTTGTACTTTCTCACACCCCAAGTAATAATGCTGTTGTGAGCAAAAGCAGAAAGTCTGGTAAAGAAATTCTGATGTGAGAAGTCTGAAATGCTGTTCAAGAAGATCCCTTTGGGTTAAAGGTTTCACAAGGCTTCCCCAGAGTAGCAGAATCTATTCAGTCTTTAAAGGGACTATATGACCTGAACAGTCTTTTAAGTTTGCATAGGGAAAGAAAAAAGTGTTACTAGCAGACACTCATCTGGGCCAATGCAGGTGCAATAAAATTGGCTATGGGACTGACAGCTTGATCTCTTCCATATCTTTTCACCATGAACTTGTGTAATTCATTTAGCAGCACTACACCATGACCTTTTTAGCCTAACAGATAAATCCATACTTGCTTAACAATTCCTTTTTACTGCCAGGCCCGTGACTGGAGGGTTAAGGTAATAAACATCAAACATTAATAGCCCTGTATTTAGTCAAAAAGATTCATTCCATCTGAAAAAACATGGGGCAGGGTATGCGAGGGGAAAGAAACCAGATAGGAAAAACTGCAGAAAGCAAAGATGTGAAGAGGTTTGAGTTCAATCTCTGACTTTCCTAGATGTCTTGCGTTTATCGGACCACTCAAAGGAACTGAACAGAATGAAGACAGTTCAGGAAAGTGCAGGAGATGACACTTTTACCTACAGTCTGAATACTAGGATGTCTTAAACTGAGCTTTCTGCAAGTGGAATTGTTAAAGTCGAATTTTGTGGTTTCTTTCTGCTGAAAATAGACAGACTCATGTAGGTGGTGAAAGTATAATCCACTGTGAAAAGAATGAAAGAAATTGTCTTGGCCTGTGTTCCCAAATTGGCATCCAGAGCTAACCCAAAGCACAGTAAAGTGCCCTTAATCTATTCTCATTTGATGGAAAATCATCAATAATTACCATTCCTCCTACTATCACCCAAAGCAATCTGCCCTTCATATCTGCGAAAAAGGTTAGCTGTATAGTCAATTTACTAAATTGGTTGGTATAAAAACTGCAAAAACATGTATACAATTATTCCCAAAGTCTCAGAGTGACAGAACAGCAAAATGTTTGGATATACTATTTTTCACTTTTCTTCTGAGCTAAGAGGTTCTCCTGACAAAGCAACTTTTTTCTCAACCAGTTGTTGGTCAGTAGAGCTCCTACAAATGTAGTACAGGAACTAAGACTGATACTGAGTGGACGAGGATGAATATTCCTATGTTTGTCATGCTTATTTGCACAGGGTTTGCACCTTTAAGTAAACATACCTTCAAAGAATTCAGCCTATTTCAATATTTTTAAAGGAAATTATATACTTCTCATGTGAAACCGAGTACTAAATTTTGGCATCTGACAACTACAGAACAAGCAAACTTTGCTTTCCTTCTCTAATGCTAGAGCTATTGTGTATAATCTCCCATTATAATTTAAAACAAATGAGTACCTAAAATAATCCTGAAAATCCAGAACAGTACCTTGGGTTGGCATTGCATATACCCATCTAAGATAACATGTAAGGGTAGTCCAAAAATCTTGGAAAAATACATTGGATTTGGAAGTATTTCAGACAGTAGTGAAGGAAGAAGAAATGCAACTATAACCTAGTGCCGGTGAAGAATATTTTCATAGGCTGCAGAACATAAAAAACACCAAAGAAACTTTTCAGATGGTAGTCTAGAAACAGCCATGCTAAAAGAAATGGTAGGATAAAAAAGAAGATAGTGTTCCATTTGCAATCACTTCTCAAAAGAAAAGCAGCAAGACTGAGCAGCTGCAAGAAAAGAACTTAAAAGATAAAATGGATTTATATATGTGTTATAATTTTATAACATTTTTGTGAGAGTCCTAAACTTTATCTGCAAAAATAGTTGTTCATAAAGTTCATCTGTAAAGATCTTTACAACAGTTTTAATTGAACTTTTAATTAGGCTGCATATATTATTGAGAATGTTTCCACTTTGGTTATGTGTAGAAAAGTGTCTCTTTGCCCATGTAAAGAGACCAAATTGTCATTTGCTTCCTATCTCCTTCAGAGCATTCAGATAAGGATAATTGCATTAGTTCCTGTCTAAACGATGTTTCAAACTGAAGCCCTAGGGCCAAAGTACTGGGTCTTAATTGGCTGCACTACCTAGTCTATCATGTAGACAAATTAAATTAATTACAATATTTTGAAAATGCTTCAGCAACAACTTTTAATCACAAAACAAGGAAAAAAGCCTCTGGAATTCCACTGAAACTTAAATATAGGCTGTATTTGGAGAGTCAGCTATGGTACTTCGTATAAAAGGCTGCTTTTGAAAATCAGAGGGGAGGGGAAAACAGTTCTTTTTTATTTTGGATGGTTTTTGCCATTAGAAATGCCAGTTTCATGCTGTTTTGAACATCAGATTCTTGCATTATGATCACTGTAATGTGCTATTTTTTTCTACAGCTCAACTAATTAGACTATTCATAAGGCAAGTGTCTTGTGGTTATAATAATCTGCACCTGCACACTTGACCGCTCCTTTGACATGATAGTTCTAAAATATGCAAAATAAATATAATTCACAATGCTGTCTACCTCTGTGAATTTACGTTTTGCCAGACAAGTGGTATAGCGAGCCATCATTTTTATGTAAAAATCTGGAAACGGATTTTTTCTGTTCCTAGGAGACATTTCTGGATATCGTAACAGGTAGATTGTACCTAGCCAAAAAGCATAAGCCCTTTTTAATCAAAAAATCTTATTTAGATCAAATTAAAAAGCGTCCAAATTATTTTCCAGTTTTTAGTCTGAAAATTCTTGATCCTTTTATTGTTAATGTATTTTTATTAACCACAACAATGTTTTGATTTTCTTTTTAAAATTTAATTTCTTTTTAAAATTTACATAACAATGCGAGAAAATCTTAGCCTTGTTTCCATGAAAGCAAAATTTATGTAGTCATCCTACGTATATGTGAAATCTTGAGTCATTCTTTTAATAACACGTTAATCTATTGGTGCATTTCAGCCAAACCTGGAAGCTGGAGAGAAGCATCAGTGACAATAAAGTTTCTACAAGTTTTCTAAAAGATGATGGGTGAAAATCTTCATCTGTCAGACAATTCACAAGGGAAAGAAAACTTACATGTGACCTAAAACAAAAATCTGCAACTGCCAACTATGATATCACTGGCGTCAATGCCAATGAAACCCAAGACATGAGCCCATAGGGAATGTGTTTAATTTGTTTTTCAGCTCAGGGAAATACTTGCTCTCACTTTGGTATCATAGCAAATTAATACACGCATTAATTTTGAGGAATGCAAAATCAGGATTTTGTTGCTAAGAAGATGACAGGTGACTAACAATCCTGAAAATAGTATGTTTCTCATACAAAGCAAACTGAAAAAATCAGGCTACAAAAAAAGTATCCTGAGTCTGTTCTGCCCCAGAGAAGTTATTCTCTCTACTAGCTTGTCAGAAAATATTGTGAAAAGTGACAAAGCACAAAACAAGAAGGAAAAAAAAGCACAGTAGCTCAAGAGGAATATGAAATTTGGTTATTGAGTGGATAGGAATAAGGATTCTGGAAAAGAGGTGGAAGCCTGAGTTACAGCCTTCTTACAGCATCACTGATCTAAAGGTTAGCAAGCTATAAGAGTCTCAGAGGGGGACACGTCTTAGCAGTATGACAAGAAGAGAAAAGTGAACGCATGATCTTAAGTGGAGAACCTTGTTTTCATTAGCTAAGGTTCCTTTAAAAGAAATAAGTATAAGAAGGTAGGATGGTAGACTTACCTCTTTATAGTAAGTCAATCAGGTAAACAAGCCTGAACAGAAAAGTTCCAGTTAAAAAAAAAAAAAAAAAAAAAAAAAAAAAAAAAAAAGAAGCATATGAAAGATTTAGTATCAGAGTCATTTTCTTTTCCTTTTCAGGTATGTGGCACTACATATGTAAGCAAGCACCATACAATGAGTTTCAGGTGATTTATCCTTTGTTAATTACATTCATCATCAAGTGCACCATCTTTCCCTTTAGGTTAACCTGATCACTAATTATCAAAACTAAGCTTAGACTTCATCAATGTTCCATCAAAATAATTCTTATTGTACTGAAAGGAATTCACAGACCTAGCTTAACGTTTATTGCTTTTATTTCCAGCACTAACTGCAATGGATGACTCCCAGTAGTGTCTCCCAGAAATGTGTAACTAATCAGTTTTATAACCGTTACAATATATTCTTAATAGCTTTAAGAGGTAGCATTCTTATTCTGCAATTATTGTGGAGTGCGGAACTCAAGCTACCCTGACAGGTAAAGCATTCATATTTCAGTTGGCTAATAATAACTGGTCAGTTTAGCAGAAATCTCAGGAGAGAACCTATCCAAGTCCTGGAAAAGCACGCATAAAACTCCTTTCACCCCCAAAGCTGATGACAACGATGAGTGGGCAACAGTGAAACCATTGGGACTGCCTATTTCACACCTCTAGTTCCTTTTCTGACTATAGATCAGAGGCAAATCAGTTCTACATTGATTAATCTCATTTTAATCAAAGATGGGCCCAAACTGTCTCCTCCTGTCCTTGTCATTTACTATAAATACATGATACATAGGTAAAACAGTGAAAAGTACACATCCTAAACCAAACTTCTGTGACCACCAGCGGTTTTTGATGTGGACGTTAGCACTTGACAGATAGTGTTCATGACACGGTATATTTAAAATGTTGAGCCTAAAAACTGTATCAGAACTATATAATTTTCTTTAGAAGTTGTGAAATGATTTGAGAGAACTGACTGAAGTTACTTATTTTGTGCATAATGGTTACAGGCATTGTAAGAACTTTAAATGGGCCCATATTTTAAATAAGTGCACAAAAATTGCAATTATACTTGAGAATGGATTCATCTCACCAAATTATACTTATTTAAAAGTTAGACCTCTAATCTAAGATAGTTATCTATATTATCTGAAATAAATCAAGAGAGGGAGACATACTTTTCATTCTTTTTCAGACACATTTTAACAAGAGGATTGCATTTCACTAATAAAGACAAAAGCTTAAATTTTGGACAGCAGAAACTAGGTGAGATAAATTTCACTTTACATAGGCAAAACAGACTACATAGCTATAAAATAATCTTAGAAAGAAACACACAAATTAAGAAATCTACTTCTCAATAAAGAAATAAAAATTTCTCACTTGAGGAAAATCACCGTATATTATGTCAGGCAGAAAAATTACACCTTATGAAACAAAAATACAGAAAACAGTTTATATTTGAAGGACCATATTTAAGAGGTTTAGTTACACTTGCAGATTACTTTTCTACTAAAAAAAAAAATTATTTGTAGGAATATTTCAAACAATAAATTAGGGTTTTTTACTAAAGTTTTAGGAAGAGCTTCAAATTACAATTGAAAAGAAATAGGGCAATAATTGTATATAATGTAATAATGTTTAAAGCAGACTATCAAAAGGATCTATTCAAAGGTATTCACTACATGGCATTCACCAAATCATATAAAATGAATGTAATAGCTCCAAATCCTAAAGGAATGACTGTAAAATCGATGACGCTCATTCTGATTCCATAGATATTTCCTGCTCTTGAAACAACAAATAAACACTGCAAAAGGCAGCTTCTAAGATCTTTTGACCACCTGAAAATGTCAGAACTTATTTTTTGAGAGGTAGATTTCGATCTTCCTGCCTGCAAAGAAAACTCCAAAATGAAAAAACTTGAAGGTGGAAAATCAAAGGCAAATAAATGAAACCCAGAAGCCTCATTAAAACCTCATCATTTTTAATCCAGTTTTCTGACAGTAAGATACCTCCGTCCTGATTCAAATGTATGTGCAACTGCAACACTGAGCAGAACTTTTTGAGTGTAACCTTTCCTTACTTCTGTTGTAGCAGAATCGCCAATTTTAAAGGTATCCAGCGGGAATAACACAGAGGGACCTGGGAGAAAGGAGCACTGTATGTATATATTCTAGTGCCTGTTCCTAGAGTTGCTCAAGTATTTTTAGCCAAGGACTGGGAGTTTTGGAAAGGTGAATTGAGAATCTTTTCAGGATGCAAAGGGAGTTAAACTGCCATTTCCTACATCCTGAATGCTCTACCAACTGAATAGCTGAATAAAGTGAGAAGTTACCATGCTCGTGGGATTCAATATGCACGTTTGCACAGATCTCACTCTAGGATACCTATGTCTTCACTGATTTAGAATTTATACATCTTACTAAGCGCTGTGAGCCAGATTCCAAAAAACTGAGCGCTGCAACACAGAGCTGAAGACTCTTCTTAGATCTTGACTTCAGTAACCATTTCATTCAAAATTTTGAAATAGCAAAAAAAATCAGTACTTGTTAGAGCTTAGAGTGGTATGTTAACTGGAATATGAAAAATCTGGGCTTAGCTTCAAATATAAAATTATGCAAAAGGCTTTGAAGCTTCCATTTGTTTGGGTTAAAAGGCATTCAAAAATGAACTGCATCCTCCTGATAATAAGTTCCTTGAAAAACTTCCAGTCCTTTTCTTGTGCCAGCCAGGCAGGAATATTAGTATAACAGAAAAGTGTTTTCTATTTCTACTTATGGTATCAAACAAGCCTGGAAGTTTAAAATTACATTAAACTAATGGAAAAAGATAAATAAATGTGCTGGAAGAACCATCAAGAAACATCAGGTTTCCTCGGAAACAAGTAGGTTCCTCTTCCCAGTTTCCTTCCAGCCTCTCAATGTCAAGTGTATTTGAAAAGTCCTGCTCCTCTCACAATGGTGGAACTTCTTCCTGTCACTCTTGAATACCTAATTCAAAAGAGAACAGAGATAAGTTTCTCGGCTAGGAAGAGGAGCACCAGAGTCCTCAAAATCTGAACTCTGCACCCAAGGATCAATGACAATGAACTTATGAACAAGCATGGAGTAAAGGAGGGAGGAAAGGATGCAATGGGAAAATGAAAGATCATCTAAAGTGAATGAGAAACAAAAAAAGATGGACAGTAAAAACGATGCAGACACTCACATCCCTTGCCAACTCAGTGTAAAAAAAAAAAAAAAAAAACAAAAAAAAATATAAAAAATGAACATACATGCCAATTAAGACAATACACATTCTTATAAACAGATAGATTGAATATTCAGTGCAGTACAATACATAAGTGGTCTCAAATGTTATAAAGTGGCAAACACAGCAGGTGATTAATCAAAAGTAAGGCTATCTGGGAACATGATTCCAGTGTTTTTTCCTGTTATTTTCTTTGCCTCTGAAAAACAAACAAGCACTAACCAGTTGGAAAATAGTGACTGTACTCTATTTTTTTTGCTAATTTCTTCTTTTTTGCAGTTTTCAAAAAATAGAAATGGCAAAAGAATCAAATTGGCAGAAGTCAGTGGGTTATGTAACACAAAAGCCAAATACGCTGTTGTAATAACTAAGGATTTTAGGACAGAGATAATATCTGACTGCTTTATGAACAACAGTAAAACAGAAGGAAGCAATATTTAACGAATTATTTGTGTTTGCCTTTCACTGCCCCACTGCTGTCAGAAGTAAACTACAAGTAAAAAATAAAGAACAATTATCAAGCAGAATTACATTGGATACTCAGGAAAAGAAAATTCACAAAATATTCTCCCCACAGTAGTGGGAACTCAACTGAAATGTCTCTGGTTTAACACAGCGCAGCAGCACAAACTCCAAATACCACCATGATTTCTCTCTCATCTTTGAGGATTCAAAAGTAGAGCTATCCCAACAGAACATATATTCTTCAAGACAGAGCCAAATGCAAGCTCAATATAGATGTATTCACTGTATTGGACTTTTGTTTTCTTAATTGAAGTTTTGACAAATAGCTGTACAAAACTGGTAGTGAAATGTGCTAGAAAATAACCTGAAGTATGTATTTAAGGAAAAATATAATGGAGAATTAGGTCTTGCTGTTTAATGAATTATTTTTTCCCAAGAGAACCTCTCTTTGATTAAACCAATGAGAAATAGTTAAAATTCCAAATACTTTCTCAGATGCTAAATTAAACACCATGAAAAGATAAAGATTTGGTCCTAGCTATGGTCCTAATCTAGTATTCAACCATATAAGAATACAGTTGAGTATCAGCATTCATAGAATTATCTTATTTGAACTTCATAAGGTTATTTGTGAGTGAAATTACTCTTTTGTGTTTCCAAGAGCAGGCTGTATTCCTTGCCTATAGACAATTCATACTGAAATTATTGTAAGTTTGACCTTGCAGTCACCGTGTGGTTTGGTTTATCTTTAATAAAAAGGTATTAAGCATAAACCTTAGAATTACATATTAATAGGTAGATGAAAGAGGATATGGCATTGTTATAAAGTTATATCAGGAATAAATACCAGTAAGTATTAGATATTCAATATTAGATAACTACCATGGTCCTTTCCTCCAGTAAGGATGAACAAGGCTAACAGATGGGATCATAAAATACAATTCAGATGATGCTATGTAAGTTTAAAGTAAACCCTCCTTCTGTTTTCTTCCTGCAGAAAGGGCTGCAAAATATGTTTTTGTATTGGGAATAACTTTCTAATCATACTGAGATATCTAACTAACATTAATACCCTTGAGAATACCATTCGTAAGCAATGAGGTATGTCTTTGCATAGATAGCAGAAAAATATGAATAAGAAGGTGTCATTTTTTTAACCTTTTAAAAGAGAAGAACAGAGTAGACATTAGCAACAAGTAGTGATGCTACAGTCTCTGCTCTTTTCATTGTTCTAGTCATTAAAATGTGGAGATCTGCAAAAGCAGTGAAAACTTATAATCTAGCCACGTGTGTGCTTCTAACTGAATAGACGATACGCTTAAAATATCTATCCTTCAATCTGCATGTCAGGTAATGATGTCAGTTTTATACTGACAGTTAACAGGTATAATGTGGTGTTAATCGAATGACCTTTCAGCTATAAGTGATTGAAGAATTAACTTCTTCAGCCTTAAATCACATTCTCACTGAGCAAATTAAGTGGAGAGATATCCTTCCAAAGTACCTGCAAGCCCTGTAGCAGTACTAAGAATCAAAAGATCCAGCATTCTTAGAGATGAATTATTACTATAGTTTCTGGAACAGCAAGAATACGAAAAGAATAGCAGACTAATTACTCTGCTATTATTTAAAAAAAAAGGCCTAATACTCAAAAAGCAGAATAGTGTTACCAAAACACACGCACACATGCAAAAAATCTGAGAAAATTTTTAGAACTTGGGTTTTTTATTTTATTTTAGCACAACTTCTTTGATATTTACTAATTTCTCCATAAACCATGGTTATGAATCCAGATTATTTCAAATCAGTAAAGTTTTGGTCAAATCTATTGCACCATTTCCTAAAAGTAGGCTCTTAAATTGGTATAAGTTCTGTTTAAGAATAAAAAGTAAAAAAGAAAGAAAACTAGAAAGAAGTGACAAACCTGGACTTCCAGAATGTGAAAGTTCCAGGTACGCCTATGCTGCCAGTCAAAACACCATCTTTCTCCTGTTCTCAGGGCCAGCTTCATATCATTCACTCTCTGTAACACTCACACACGTGCATGTAGTGAATTCAGTGTGAGCTCTGGAGTTCCCTGTTTGAAAACAGTGGAAGAAGACAGAGAGCGATAAGCATTTCTTCTTATGCTATTCTCAAAGGAAGTGTCCTGTGCAGTGCCAGGAGTAGCACAGCCCATTCTCCCAGATGATAATGCTAACACCATGTCTTCCTAAACACAGTTTACAACAGAAAAAAAAACATAAACTCTTCCATCTTCTTTTTTTCCCCTCTTCTTTCTTGGTGGACATGCAAAGTGGACTTCAGCCCACTTTGTTATCAGTTATTTTCACACTTTACCTGACTGGTACTGACACTGAGCAATTCTCTTTTCCCTGAAGCAATGACATTGGTAACTAAGGTCCAAACAAGCTATCACTATGCTTTTAAAATAAAATAATAAAATCCAAATCTGACTTTTCCTACAAGTTTATCACCATCACATGGGAAGGCCAAATTCTCTGCATGTTTCCGTACTGGATTTTTATCAGCCTTAGTTCAGTACAGGATTGTTTGCAAACACCCCCTCCTGTAAAAGTTCCAAGCATTTCAAAAATATTTTCAAAACTATATTTAATCCTTTAAAATCACTGGGATCAGCATTAAGAAATAGAGTAAATGTTTTGCAAGCATGTTGTAGGATTTCTTATGCTAAGAAACTGGTCATCCTTAAGAATATATCTTTATATTCTTGACTTGAAGTCATCATTTTGCTTCTTGGTTGTTTCTGCACAGCAAATAAAAGTCAGATATTCTATCAAAATGTCTTGCAGTCCAAAACATTTAGATACAAATCCAAAAAGTAGTAAATATCTGCTTTCATTGTACAAATAATATACACTCTTCATAATATTACTAAATGTTCTTTATTAATTTCTGACAGACAACTGAAATTTCAAAGAAAACTTCATACAAGTTATGTATGAACTGGAACGCTTCACAGTTTTTCTGCAGCTAAAATGCTTAGAATCAGGGTACGGTTATTTTCAAATAATATTATAGTATCCTATCATTCTCATAACAAACCAAAAAAGAACAAAAAGGGGAACAAAAAAAAAGGAAAAAAGTAAAGAACAAAAAGAGTGGGAAACAGCAGAGGGAACACCAAGGTCAGGAGGAGGAGGAGGACAAGGTGCTCTGTGGAGGAGCAGATATCCACGCTGCAGCCCATGGAGAGGACCATGGCAGAGCAGGTGGGTATCTCCCAAAGGAGCTGTTACCAATGGAAAAGAGGCCACCCTGGAGCAGGGGAAAAGTGTGAGAAGGAAGGAGCATCAGAGAGAAACCTTTACATTCCTTTGCATTTTGAATGTTTTCCAGTTCCTTACTGATTTGAAGATCTCAAAATGTTATAGAACGTTTATTTACCAAGCTTCAAAACTGTGTCATATTGATAGCTATAGGCAATAAACTTCCAGGAACATTGTCACTCTCTACCTCACTTGTTAATAAACTGTAGAAGGACACATGATACTCTCAGTAACTGTTGGTGTCTCTGGACCACTCTCTTCATTCTTGCTCACTATGAGCAGTGTAAGTATATAATTAAGTATGATATATTCAAGGTCCTTTCTGCATATCAGAAATCCCAAAGCATCATTAATTGGAGTGAACAGAGCATCTGGTTGCTTGTGATCTTATAGTTTCAGTGTATATGATATTTAATTAAAATAAATGCCCTCCCTCCCTCTCTCATAGGGGAATTAGCTCATTAAAATTTTCAAAAGTGAGAATCAGTCCTCCAGCAAACATTAACATTTGGGAAGGAGCAGAAGACAGGGTGGATAAAGCAGCCTGTCTTCTGTATGTTGTACATTTGTCCCTTGGTGCTGGATGACACTTCTACTGCTCATTCATCTTAACCTTGAGGTAGGACTCTTTGATGTTCTCTTTAAAACTAAGTTGATTTACAATCCCTTTTTTAATCCTGCGTCATGGTTCTTTTGGACCTTCTAGTTAAGTACACAGACCACTGCACAATTGTGTATAAGTCATTTAGTTATTATGTAGCTAATTAGTAAATATTAGTAAACTTGACAATCTTCCACTGTCTTATGGACATATCAACTTACTCACTGAGTCCCTGGCTATTCTTTACTTGTCTCCATCATGATACGGATACCCTGTCTCATGAGGGAGCCTATATACACGTAGTCCATGTGATATGAGTTCTCTGAATGCTTCCTCATATAAGTGTTTTTTACATGGCTAAATGGGGGTGTCTCGACTATAATTCTATCAAATCCCTTGCTTTCCCTGTGAGCTGTATATGCATTTTTATGCTGGATTTTGCTTCTTCATCTGGCATCCTGGAATGTCCTTATCCTTTTTTCAGGAATACCAGGACTCCTGCACATCAGTTGATACCAGAGAGCTGAGGAACTGAGATATCTTTGTCCCTACAGGCTCAACTATCAACGAAACCTGCACATTTGACTTTGAGAGGTGGATGAAGGAGCAGATGGTCACATCTGCAAGACTATTTCTCAGATCTCATCTGGTATAGTCCAGGTAGCCAAGCATAATAGCCTGCATACAGTTTGCTGTCATTTGAAACACTGCAACGTTACACACCTGACCTGTCACACTTTCTGCTTCTATCTCGCTGAGACATGTATTAAACAGACGCACACAAGGTCAGTTTGCCTTTACTGATATCAAATAAACCTGAAAATGATGTTCAGATAGAAGAGATCTAATACAATATAAAGTGCAATGGTGTCAAAGGTTTTGCTCACTTTTGATTGCACTGATATGAACATGACAGGAACTCTGTCATTTTCCCTCAGATTTGACACAGTAAGTAAAGCACAGCATAGTTACACATTTTTATTTTACCCAGGGCTTCCACAAAATATTAAATGTTAGGAGTTGCTGAATCTGGTATCCTCATAGAGGCAAGGCCAATGTCACAAGGTCCAGCCATCCGTAGAGCTGAGCAGGTATTCCCAATAGGCACTCATAGAAACACACATAAACAGCACGGGTGAGCATGGCCAACACGATCAGTACAGAAACTCTCAGCACTTGGGCTAATGTGAACAGCACCAACCGCACCATCCTGGTGCCTGCTCTGACTGGTCGTGATGAAGATCCATTTGTGGGAAATATCTATAGTGCAGATACCTCTGCTAACTGGCCTTAGACACTCAGTCTACTGAGTAACTGACTCTTGGATCCTCTTGCCTTCAGCTGCTTCACACAGGCACACACACATGCAAACAGGTCTCTCAGGCTCAGACCTCCCGGTCCCTTCAGCAGCCAACCTGCAGACCCTCTGGTCTGTCCAGCACCCATCTGAGGTCAATTGTCACTCTGACACTTGGCTTCCAAGCCACTCACTGGCTAGTTCTGCCTGATATTCACTGGTAATCACACGCTGGCAAGTAGCCACACAATTCAGACATGGGCCAGTCTCTTTAGTTGCTGGCACCACAGGCATATGGCCCTGATAATGCATGGTCACCCATCCTGTTTCGGGGCACTCAGTCCAGTGCTTGATGCCACAGACACACAGGTCTCTATGGCCACGGTGTAATCCCAGTTTCTGGCACTCAAACCCCTGTACACACACATGCACACAGGGCAGAGAGTCCTTCACCCAGGGGAAAGTCAGAAATGGAATTTAACAATAAGACAGAACAGAGAGTGCTAATCACGTGCAGGGCATGGCCAGGCCGGTGTACCAACAAGCAACCTGCTTAACACACAACCAGCTCCTTTTATCACTTTACGTCTCTATTTTCACACCCTTCTTCCCTCCCAAACCATCCTCATCCCTCCCTCCCTTTCCTTACCTTTGGTTCCTCCCCTAAACACCCCGTAACGTCCTGTATAATCCCAAAAATGCATCCTAGCAAATCCTATACCTCTTAATCTGAAAGGTGCTGCAGAGCCACTCCCACTGACTCACAGTGATGGGTGCCATCCCCGAGAAAGGGGCTGATACCTCCCCTAAGGGCAGCCCTGGGACCCTTTGGCTGGGTTTCCCCACTCACAGTTGTACCTCAGTGCTCCTTTGCGTGTATGGAGACAAGCCCTTCATCATTAAACTTGACCAGCTTCATGCAAAAAATACACTGTGTTGCAAGACAGTGTAATGAACTTTGTTGACACAGCTTGGTTATTCTCACTGATCATAAATTCGTACATGAGCATAAAAGGACATAACATCAAGAATAAACTTTTTTTTCCTGATATACCTGCTGCTAGCAATTCGAACAATCCAAAGTAATAGGGATTTCTAGTGATCGCATTTGTATTTGGATTCAAATTAAATCCATATTGATTGAATCATGTTGCAAAATACATTTTTGCCCCTGTTTATATTTTGGTCACCTATAGTTTTAACTTTTGTGTGAAAAAGTATTTCCTTTTATTTGTTTTAAGCTTGCTATGTAGTCATCTCAGTGGGTGTCTACTAGCTTTTTATTGTCTTAAACCTTATAAAGATTTAAATCTTTTCTCCCTGAGCATGTTCACAACTTTCTGCAACATAATGGTGGTCAGCAACTCAATAAATATTCTATTCTAAAGCCTCAAAGCAAAGGGTAGGTCTGCCTCCCCCCCAGAAGTGCTTAGAGACGCTGTCAGCAGCTACAGGAGACACAGACAGAACACGGAGGAAGACATGGTGACCGTTGTCATCCCTTTTTTTGGTTCCTACCAACCAAACTTTCCAGCCTTTTTCTGGGATTTGGGAACCTTATGTTCTATAAGAGAAAACTTGAAACCCCACCAGTCTGTCCACAAAGCTCTTCAGTCAGATCTCTATCCATATGTCATTTTGAAAATGTTTCATGTTATAGAAATTTTAAACATTTATTTGAACGGTTATTCACGATTAATCTCGATAGCTGGGTCATTTTTCCTTTTTTTCCAATGGATATGATGCTTTTTTCCCATGCTTTCCACGTACTGTATCTATCTAGGTACCTGACTTGAATTGTAAGTTCCAGTAAGTAGTAGCACCTTAAAAGTTAAGCTGATCTTAGCTTTGCATAGCTACGCTATTTGCCCTTATGAACTGAGTATTTAAGTTATGAAGAGAGAACACGGAACATAATTATGAAGTCATGAATGAGCACTGGTCAGAGCTGATTGAAAAGCCAGAACAGCTGTAACATTTGTTGAGTGGTGATAACGAGTTATGATACAAAAAACATTGCCCAAAACTTAATGCACACATTCTCTGAGATTTCAACAATTCAGTAAAATTTATCTGTTACACTTCTCTGACTTTCTCTGCTCTGTCACAGCACCGGTCAGGAATGTCATTAAGAAGAGAGAATCAAAAACAATTTTAACAGTATTTTAAACCCGTGTAGAGCCTAAGTGAAACGTGAATCATGACATATCTGCAGTTCTTTTTTACTGGACATGGTTGTATACAAATGTATATACGTGCATATGTATGCTCAGGTGTTTGAATATATGTATATATTTTTAAAATACATACATATAAATATATACATCTAAACATAAATATTTTGGTGACAAGTATGACTATTTGGAAGTTTTCAGTCAATAAACTGTGTGCTGTTTTTTTGGGACTGGTCAGTCTAAATAATTATCAAGAATGCACCTGCACATAGATGCTATAACCTTGCCATCCCCATCTCTGTCATGAAGCTCTGAGAATTACTTCAGCAATACTTTAAGGAAGTTTCATGCTGTAGACATGTAAGGAGAATTTTACTAAAGCTTAGAAATGCAGCATAAAAAAAAAAAAAAAAAAAAAAGATAAGAAAGGACTGCAAGAAATAGCTGTTGCTACAAAATATCCCCAGAACAACATTAGAGAGCAATAAGCAGAGTTTTTTCCTACTGTGTCAATCATTTTGCATTTACTGTGTATACAGGTATTCCATCAAGGTAAAACCACACTGAAGGCTGAATTCCAGCTAATATTCTACTTAAATATTTAGACATAGCTCATAAAAAAAAAAAAAAAAAAAAAAAAAAAAAAAAAAAAAAACTAGAAAAAATGAGATGATCAGGATAAACTTCATGCATCTCAAACCATATGTTTAGCCTTTTCAGGCATATTCAAAACCCCATTTGGAGCTGAGCCTCTCTCTGTCTCTCTCTCCCTCCCTCTGTTCTACAGTGATTTACAGAGGAATACTTGTTCATATTTTTAATGATAATTGTTGCCACAAAGCTTGAAAACTCATTTTTACCAGTCATTACTGTTACTAAATGCATGCAACATAGGCTGAATGAAAATTGCTGTGGAGAAACATTTTTCAGTAGAAGAGTCGAACAGAGAAAATTAAGTTTCTTCTTTATAGCCATGTGAATAGTCTTACTGGGTGACAAGGGCATCAGCTAAGTGCCCTAGAGTCTATCGGGAAGCTCAGGAGTGCCAAGCCACTGACCTTTCACATCAGGAGCATGTTTAGGGCAACCCATCACTCCCTTACACCCTGTTGTCAAAGGTAGAAAGGCTGAAGGAGCACATCAACATACCCCCAAGTTTCCCTAAGGTGCTGGGTTGCAGTGGTCCCACGCATATTCCCCGCCCCACAAATGTAAGTGTACCAAACTGAGCTCAGTGTATCGTAATTAGGTAGTCTAAATTAGATATCAAAGAAAGCAATTTGTGAAGCTATTCTTTCTAAATATAGTCTTTGAGCACTAGTTTCTTTCTAGAACTAAAGCATTCAGGAGGCAAACTACCGGGATTCCTACAGCCACAACTTTGTTTAAAAGACTCTCAGTTAAGAGTCATGGTGACATTACATATCCTGAGTTTAATATTTATTTCCTCCTGCCACTGATCAAATCATCGTCCCACTAAATATGTATGCTCCAATTAAATATGCAAATCCTGTAGTTGTGGGGGTTTTGGTTGGGGTTTTTATTACATTCTGATTCTACTAATTATACACTACAGAGTGAGACTATTTCTGACACATGAATAACAGTTGAAGACATGACACAGAATAATAAATTCACCTGAAGAGTTAATTAGTACTTCTTTTTGCTTGCTAAGCAAATAATTTACTATGTATATCCATATCTGCACATTTTATCGAATGTAGAAAAATCCTTTTCCTTTCTGAGGACCAAACAATATGCTGGCAGGTCATTGCTTAATCACGGTGATTTTTGCTAGCCATCATTCCCCCAGGGAAGTTCAGAGCTGTAATATGCCCATCATCTCAATTACAATGTTTCCCACAGTGTAAAATACTTCCAAAGCCATTTTTTTGCCCACGTTATGTTTTCTCCTAATGCTTTCTCCATAACTGCACCTCCTCTCCTGCTGTAACATCTTTCACCTCACAGGACAGGGACCTTAAGCCACATATGACAAATATCCCCTCACCAGGCTGTCTATTATGCTTCATAGGTTTATTATTCTGTATCCATCTCTGTATGAATATATGCTTTTCTATATTTTGTAATCAAATGGCTATCTTAGCAATGTGAGGAGTCATCTAGAACTACTTTTAATTTGAACAGACCAACAAGATTAATTGTGCAGAGCCAGTATGGACACTCAATATTTACCGTCTGCCATGTATAAAACTATATTATGTGTCTAAGGAATTACAATACCATCTGTATCACTTCTAAGACTCAATGAATTAATTTGTTGGTTTGTTTGTATCCATAATAAAATAAATGCAAAAGTCACGTTCATCTGTCTCCCAGGACAGCAGAATATGCAGCTTGATTTCTTTTTTTATTTCATTTGCATTTTCATTTTTCATTACAAAGGGATATAAACCAAACACCATATCTGAATATTCCCGGTGTTGTATTTATAATGTGTCAAACCAAAAGCCCAGACTATATTCCGCATATCCAAACAAACTTCGTAAACAGCCCCATCTTTCATATCCTCTTATATCTCACTCTAGCCCTCCTAGTTGTGCTATATTGCTGATGTATTATCACATGTTCCCGAGCAGTTGCTGTCAGTAACCAACCAGGTTCACCTCATGTGTTAGGAACAGCTTCAATTGTTCTCCTAAATTACATTAATGAATTAGAAAAGAAGTTGAATTCAGATGAAATGCTGAGCAAAAAGATGTGCTTGGCTTAATTACTACCTGAAATCATTATGGTTAGATTATGAAATCATAAAGACAATGCACAGAGTTATGGGTCATCATAAAAGCTTCTTTAATACCATTTTGCTTTCATTCCTTACACCACAGACCTAGTCATGCCAAGAGACAGCTAGGGGATGCCTCACCGGAGAAAACAGTCACAGAAGGATTCCTTCCATAGGATGAAAGGGAGGATCTATATAGACCACCCAGAATATGCTTTTCAGTTACCAAAATCCTAAGTGATAACATCATCCCTACAGTATCCGTGTTAAGTGCTTTGGTGTATTCAAAGTGCTGAAAAACTGACTTTAAAAGTAGTGGGAGCTTCATATTATCAAGAACATTTTGAACAGTACAAAATGGCCTTTTTCCTTCTTGATTATATACAGCCCATAAAACTGATTGAACAGATACAGTTACATATTTTCAATTTATGTTTTCAAAGACACAGAACTGCTGTGGGAAAGCCTGTGGGTGAATGTGATGCTAAGAAACAGAATAATAAGCATGAGAAAGAAACTACCTCTCAGAAATACAAATCAAATGACCAAATACAGCATAGATGGAAGGGAGTATCTGAAACCCTATATAACCTGCATGATACTATTACTCTAGAAAAAAAGTGGAGTCCTGAGCTAGAATTCTGGTACTGTCCTGAAGGCTTTGAACTGAAAGGTGTGACGTAAGCACTATTAGTTGTCTTGATTATTAACCTTTCAAAGGTAAGGATGCAGTTCCATTTTCCATTTGAATTTCCATTCAATTGAAAGGGTTAAAAACTGTCATTTTAAAACCATATGCAGAGATTTCTTGGGGTGCCAAACCAAGGGAAGTGATTCTAGGCCACATGTCCTCTCGGACAATAATGAAGGGCAAGACTTTATGTTATAGGACACTCTACCCTCAGCATCACCTACAGCAGGCACTTGTAAGTTAATATTATGATCAATTAAGGGAAATGAATACAAATGATATGACATATGGCTCTGGCAGCCGTCTGGTTAGAATGCATGATTGGTCACAAAGCAGCACAGAGTTAGCGAGACAATTAATTCCAGGTTAAGTATATTCTTACAACTCTACTAGTTTCTCAGTTCAAGGTCTCACAGCTTGTACAAGATCCATCAGACATACAATAGCAACTACCAAAGTAGGAGGAAAGAGTGAATTCAGGTGTCCACACTATGGCAGATCTGCTGTAACATTAGGAGCCTCTCTTGGTAGAAATAACTAACATAGCAAGTGTTTCTTTGGTTGCAGGCACAGTAACTGATTCTGTGCCATAGTCACTTTGCTACTAACTCCTAGGTAGCACATCCTTGGGGTAATCCAAGCACCAAGCATCACCAGAAAATCAACCAGCACTGAATTTTTTCAAAGGAATACTTCCTCCCTTTATAGGAGAAGAAAAAAGAGGAAAAAGGGAATCTCTTTTGGCCCATCACTGGGGGAAAAACACAGGTTCTGCTATCATAATCACCTGGGAAACACTATCAAAATGATCTCCGTAGAATTACATTCCCTGCCCTGCCTAAGCCCTTATTCTTTTTCTCTCTAACAGATATTTACCACCACATTTTCACTTGCCCTTTTGTTGCATTCCACAGTTAACTGCATGATAACGTATTCCTTAGTTACAGTATTAGCAAGCAGGGGCTTGATGCTGTTGCAAGCATAATCAGTATTAAAACACTAAGTTACTTTGTTGGGTAAACTGCTACGGTCTTAAATACAGAAAGTCCTTAGTACTTCAGAGAATTACTTCATATATCCCTGTCCTTATTGCGGACTGGAATGTCTTTTTTGTCTACTACAAACTTAGTGTATCGGTATGTTTTGGAAGGTATCACTTATGTTATAGAGAAATTTAAAACCAGCTTCATTACATCAGATGAAAGGCCTATCAAACATAGTATCCATTCTTTGGTGATAGCAAATAGCAGAAATTTGCAGAAGCCAGTAAGAACTGAGCAGATAGGTAGCAATACTTGTCCTCAACAGCATCCTGGGTTACATCCATCTGCAGTTCAAAGATTTCTTACATCACAGGTCATGTTCCTGTAATTAGAGATCTGACATGGATTTTCTTCAGCAAACTCGTTCAGCTGCTTTTTGAAGTCTTGAAAACATGTAGCACCCACAATGTCCTGAAGGAAGGAGTTCTTTGCCTTACCTACATATAGAGAGAATAACTGTTTTATTTCGCTCGTTCTGAATTTATGTCCTGCTAGTTTCATTTTAGGTTTCTATATTTATTGCACTTAAATAAATGAGACACTGTCATGTTTGTGTGAGGCCATTAAACATAATCTTTTTAACTGCACTAGAAGCAGTAACGTGCCCATGATGTGTTTGAAAAATATGTGTTTATTTGTAATGTGGTTTGGACTGAGAAATACACATTTAAGTACAAAGCACTGCAAGAAACATGTATATCATTTGACAGTAAATCAATATTAAATCTCGATATCTTTGATACCATTAGAGATCTATCTAATTTTTTCCCCATTTCATACTTCACCTATCAGGTCTTCTGTTTTCTCTCCTATTAATTTGACTTCACTACAACCATCTGATGGATTTGCTGTCCTTTCTTCTGATGATAGTGCCATCTTCTGCTGCCAGCCTTGCTTTTGCTAAGGGGATTAATATACATGAGGCTCTGTTGTCTGCCTTTGCACTGTGAAACTACTGAAACAGCTATCCATCATTGACTGCGGTCTGGTATGTTCTAAATGAAGCTTGCTTTGGATATACCAATGCCTCAGTTATGCTGAAGAGGCAGTCAAATGGTACACAGCCTCTTCTAGGAACTGCATTACAGTATTAATTCCTGATTAACTATGGACAGTTCTGTCTCTCTGCCTCAAAAATTGATTCTAATCAGTGACAGCAGTCACCTGCCATTCCCAGAAAACTCTGAATCATCAGCATATGCCTTTTGTCCAAGGGTCTTCCTTTTATAATGATAAAGGCAACCTGGAGAGAGATGTACAGTGTTCTTATGCAGCAATGTTTTCCATATTGGCTTTATTAAGCCCTCTTTAATTCGGGAACTGTTCCTGCTGAAAGAGGTTCTGAAGTGTCTGATTCTTGAGTGGGTTGTGTTGTTTTTTTTTTCTTTTGGTTTTGTTTGTTGGTTTTTTTCCCCCTAAAATGCTTGGTTTTCTCCCAAAGACTAGGGTTTGACTACTTGTGGTCAAAGTAGAAAACTTTCCAGGTCCATGATGCTGAAGCTCATTTTCAGTATTTTGTTCTCTATTACTGGTTTTCAAGCATGTCATCCTGTGCTTTATGCTAATATTGTCCCGATTGTTAATTCAGCAATGCAATATATTGAAGCTGAGTAAAGCTGTGCAGTAAATCTTGCTTTAATCTAGTAAATAAAGGAAGAGGTCAGCACAAGAAGTTAATCAAGGGCTTTTTTCTAACCTGAAGTCAGTCTGGTTCACTCTTGGGACCCAATTTGCCTGTGCAGTCAGCTTGTCACAAATTCTTACTGTAAATAAGAGCTCTGTCAGAGTAAACTACTTCCAGCATTAAGCTCCAAGGCAGTACCTAGAATGAGTGTGAATGTGAAGGTAATATTTGCTCCCAAAGCTTCATATAAAGAGAAGCTCAGGGTGTAGTAGGAGTCCTCACAGAGACAGGTCTTCTTATTTCTCTGCACATGTACCATAGGCCTCTTAATGCAATGAATAAATGACTAGCACACATACTGTACATCTCCTGAGGGGCAGGAGGACGCAGTCACTGGGAGGAAGATGGCCAACTCTGTTTTCTGCTTGTAGCAGTCAGGTACTCAGGCAAATACAGATCCCGTTTTATATTCAAATGAACACATTCAGAGCTTGATCTGACACATTGGCAGAAGTCCTGAGCTTCATTATCTCCAGACACTGAGAAAAATACTACGCTTCTAAAAGACATCTTTTTATGGTACAGAACAGTGATTACGTACTGGCACTGTCCAATTCAGATAGTGTCAAAGTATTTTCTCTTCCTTTTACCTCAAACCATGCGGGAGGCAGTTTGAGAAGGAGAGAGGAGCTCTGTGCACTCTCTTTGCTCGTTTCTCCATATAGTGTCAGTAATTTGTTGGTATTTAGTTGCCACAAAATCTATTTCATTAAATTAAAAATATCACTGAGAATTTTGTGTTCAGTTGTATCCCATTTCTGTCATTTGACCTTTTGTAGGTTGGAATATAACTAGCTTGCCATTTTCACAATTTAATTCCTAATTTTGTTATAAAAGTAATTTCCTAGATGTTTATAACTTTGGTGAAATTTCCCATGCCAGGGATTCTTGTCTGCCTGAAATTCTTTTGAACATTTGAATTTTAAAATTGGTTTCATTGAGAAGTACTAACTGTCCATTTCTTTGTAGGAGAGAGATGATTTCAAAGGCATTACTCTGAAAATATATAGTAGAAAGTAAACACAGTAGGAGTTTGGTTGTCACTAACGTGGAAATGCATCTCTTCTAGTTGATCAGAGGGGAAAAATGAAGTCATCACATTCTGTTAATTACCTTTCAGATATTCTTAAAAACTGTATAAGAAAAGTAAAGCTTCCATATGTATATAGAGGGTTTGATGCATTTTGTGCTCAAATAAATTGAGTGTTCTGTGATTTGGTAGAAGTTTCAGGTGAGACACTTGCTTTGCCAATGCAAAATTATTTTCTTGTCTTTATTCTCAGACATACATCAGTTCATGGTCAAAACCTTGCTGCATTGATCCATCAGCCTTTAATTTTACTTTTGGACATTCCTCCGATAATCCCTCCAAACTGCGTGGTTACAAAAATAGGTGTGTTACTGTTCCCTTTGTTCAGCTCTTTGCATCTTTCTGCAGTACAAAGACAGATAAGAGCTTTAGCAACAAAAATATACTATATGAGTAGTATCCTTCATTACTTTCTAATGTTATTGTTATATGACATCTTTCCCCCAGGGAGTATTTTGGGACAATATCAACTATGAAACATTACGAGCACAGGGCAATGATCTAGCAGCTATATAGTGTAACCTGCCTGGAATCAGATATGCTCTGCCCACCCACCTTTTATTTAATCCCCAGAATACCAAAACTAGAGATTTTCACTATTTGTTCACTGGAAATTTAATGAAAATAGATATCATATAAATCTATTGTGCAATACCTTCATTGTAGTTAGAGCCAGACACCCTAAAACAAGACCTTACCAAACGCAGTGAAGTGTCCATACATTTGAAATTTGGAAAGAGATTACTTGTTGGACAGGAGGTGGAGGGTGACAACAGGTTGTGACAGTATCTTCATAATGAGTTGAAACAGAACCACAGATGAGAAAACCCTGAAGCGTATAATGCTGAAGTGTTCTGGATATACATTCAATTTGTATTGTATTCCTGTATTTTTTCAAGTTACCGATATATATTTTTCATTTTTTTGGGAAGAACTAAATGAATTTCTATTATCCAAGTTCTCAACACGGTCTGTAGCTGTTCGTGTAAAACTTAAAATCAACAAAAGCAAGCAATATCATTTAAGGTACAGTCATTTTTTGAAAGCTGAAACCTTAAACATTTCAGGAAATCCATTATTTCTAATTCTGTCAACATCTACGTATTTCAATGAGCTTACCTGTGTGTGCAAAGTGCATTTTCCTATCTCTAGTTTAACCATAATGTGTTGAAACATATTTTAAATTAATTTATGTCCATTTTATTTGGTTTGCTTATTTTTTTTTTTTTGTGAGTCTGTATTTCTCTCTTTTTTGTGAGGGAAACCTGACAGTTTTCTGGCACAGTGTCGTTTCAGATGCCTGACAGCACAAAAGCACCACAGATGTCAGAACTGTGTCATTATGGAAACGAATTCTACATATCCAGTGGAAACACCCCTCATATTTCTTGCTCAAAACCACAGCCTGCTGTCTGCTCCAGCTTGCCCTGAATAATCTCTTAAATTTCCACTGGGTCTTAGGTTGCTTTATGTCTTCACAAATCAGTTTGCTGAGATTCAGTACGTTTTAACCTGGGCACATTTATCCTATAACAATGGCTTCCTGTTGTGAAGCAGAGCTAAAGAGAACCATTTGTCTGTGTGCAGTTAAGGCCTAGAACACAGACTGCCACCATTCGCATAGCCCTTAATTGTTTGTGAGCAAAACCCCTCCTTCACGAACTGTTACTCCTCTTTTTATAGTGTAATTTACAAAAAAAAAAATATTGGTGAGCTGTTTCTTAATTTAATGGACTTATTATATTCTACCACCAGCTGCCAAATAATTTGTAGAGATGCATTATCTTTTTGTGAATGTGCCCTAAGAGAGAGACAAAAGTAGAAAGGCTGTTTGTTAAGTGTACAGCAAAGAAAAACAAACGTTGTCTTCCGGAAAGCAATTAAAATAGATCATCTCTCTTGGGTATGGATTAATTAGCGGAGAAGTACAAGTAGCATTTTTATTTAACCTCACCAAAAAATAATAAAACTATTAATTAATACAATACCCTCAGTCCAATACCATTCAATTTAATGCTTAATCACATAAGCTCAGCATAGTTCCATGTAAAGGCTGGCTTTACCCACAACACTCAGATCCTCCTCCAGGGCTGCCTTTCAAATGCCCTCAAACATCTCTATGCTCACAGTTTTGATTTAGACCTCTCTCCATTTCAACATCTTAACTCAAAACTGGGGTGCTTCCCTTCTTATTCAGGGACCTGTGTTTCTCCCACTCATTCAGTCTTGGCACTTGGCACGTGGATGAAGCTCTATAGGTATTTCTCTGCCTAAAATCCTCTGTAGATTAATTTTGTGTTTGTTCTTAAATGGTACATAATACATGTCAGGGTGACAAAAATTTCAATGGCTCAGGAAAAAAACAATGATAACATATTTTGTAGAACAGTCTGGTAACTAGAGTACTCATTGACAATGGAAGAGCCCTGAGATTCTTTTCCTGGGCTTAAGGATTGTTTCAGATAAAGCAGGCCAATGCGTTTGTCCCTCTAATTGTCTCCCTCTCCAAAGGGACCACCAAAACCTCTACACTTACGAATTTTTAAATTCTGAATCAATTGAGTTTTAATTTGTTTCCCATAAAGGCCTAGCTTCTGGATAACACAACTGCTAGGGAACAGCCACTTGGCCATCATACCCTACCAGGGAGGGGTTTGGCTGTCCTACCATGCCCCGTTGCTGCCTGAACCTCACAATGACATGTCACATAAAAGAAATACAAAAATTCCCCTGGAGACAAGAATATTTAAAAATAATAGATGGGTGTAGAGATGGTATTAATTGATCATACGCTAACATACCTGTCAACAAAGACACTTCCTTAGGAATGTCTGTTGGGTTGGTTGGCAATTTGTGTCTCCTGGTTTATTTCAAATAAAGATTTTTGCTGGATAGCTCTAAGCATCCTGACTGCTCCAAGTGATTGTTGTGAATCTCACTTTGAATTCCTTAACTTTCTTTCTACTATGTATAGAGAGCATGACTTTCAGAGACAGAGGTTTCTCAGAGGCTGAATCACAACACAAGTGGCTGAAATTACTTTATGATTAATCTTGTGTGGTAAATACTATGGTAAAATTACTATACATCAATCATAAAAAAATCATTTAATAATTAATATAAATTACTGTATGGGATAAATTACTCCCCTGATATATTTGCGTCTCATCTATCCCATTCCTTTTTCTTTCGTTGTCGCTCTTTCTCATATTCTTAAACAACCAGGAAAGAAAATCTATCAATCAGTCACATTTTACTTGAGGTAACCTTTATCTTAAATCTGAAAAATTGTAATCTGATGGATATTCCACAAGGCCAAAAGAGCGGACACATAAATTATCAATTGCAATTATTTGCTTCTTTGTCTCTAATTATTATATCATTCAGAAATGATCTGACCCAGCCATCTGGTATATATCTTAAATTTTAAATTCCTGCAGCCTAATAAAAGTGAAATACTGTATGATAGCATGATGCTGAGGTTAAATATCTCTTGAGGATCACTTCATAAATTCAATTTCTATATGTTCTATGTTTCTTTCCTCCCCAGGGGTCCTTAAGTTTATGTGAAAGACAAATGAACCCAAACTCAAAGTAAACAAACATTCAGAAAATCACAAAATAGGTACAGTTTATACTGAAACTCATTATATGCTTTACATTAATATAATAAAAGAAACATAAATATATACAGAAGTTTGCTTGCTTCTGACAGACATCCTCATTTACAGTGTGCCCAGCATGAAGCAGACAGTTAGTACTAGTAGTTTTGCAAAGATTGAGAGGCTTCCTACGGTTGAATTCAGCTTGCATCTGGAGGGAGTATGAGATATGCTGAATTTGTTTGAGTGTAAATTCAAAACCCTGGTATTTTAAACAAATAGAGTAAGTTAGAAAGCAGAATGGATGCGAATGTGACAGGCCAGAAAAAAAAAAAAATGAGGCTTACAGAAGATACCTTTCCAGCAGAACTACTTGGAAGAATAAAGTTTTGCAGAACAAAACTGATGATTACATTTCCATGCAAAATCACTCTACCTTAGGTGAATGTAAGAATGACTTTTCAGTTCATAACTCATGTTGGAAGAAGTTGGTTCTCAACATTATAAGTTCAGATGCAACAAAGACAATCTTCTTCAATGGGAACATCAACAGGCAACACAGACCATGAATATTGACAACAAAAACCTGAACTCATTAGAATCAGTTATATTTTTGCCAAAAGGAAGATAACCCAATGTTTAGAATGAGCAGGTTAAGCAAACCCATAACCAGACCTCTTATATTTGTAGTAAAAGGCCCAAACAAACTTGGGCTCCCTGCTTTATATCACTTCAGGAGCACGTGCTGGCTACCTCTCTCTAGACTCACATTATGAAAAGTTGTTAACAGCGCTGAGTACTGCAGCTTCTAGATATTCAGGTATTAAAAATCACTTGAAGTACTGAGAAACTTGATTTCTTGAAGATATCAAATATGGATACCAGAACCAGTGGTATTAGACATCAACTATTACTTTTCAAAAACGAGCTGTTAATAAATACCTACTGCTATGTCTAAACTGGCCCAAAGTAATTCAAGCATACAAATTTCACAAATATATAAATTCTCATTGAGATCAGACCAAAATGTCTAGCATAGAAATAATATCTAGAATCTTGAGTGATGCAAAAGTGGATTGATCTGTGGACTTCAACAGTTACACTTGTTTACACAGGGAGTCCGAAGCCAAAATATCATTCCCAAACATTTGGCGTCTTACAGTCCTTCCAGGATTAATAGAACTTATCAAAACTAATTCAAATTAAAACATTTTCTTAGGTCACTGCATTTTATTATACATCTTTCTTTACATGGTCAATATTTGGAAGTTGCTAATAGAATTTAAAAAAAAAAAAAGCCATTCTTTTTTAAGTGTTCTAGAAGATGATTTTATATTTTTTTAATGACTCTATTATTCTCCTGTTCCTGATTTTTGTCTTAAAATACATAGTTAATATGATACAGCAGTCAACTTTTCTTCCTTCTGGTTCATGACTTCTTATGGAAATTACAGGTGCTGAAAGTATACTTAAAGCTTTAACAAAGTTTTGAGTTTATGTCTGATATATTTATTTTTATAATCCTGGCTGGCCTATCCTATCATGGAAAGAGCCATTAGGTTTCACTGAGACACTTGTTTGTATAATATCAGCAGAACTGGATTCAGTAAGGTTAAATTTCTTCTTTCCTGTTCAAAAATCACTTTGTATAAAGAAAAAAGAATGATCTGTTTTGATTTAGATGCATAGAACCTTAATAAAATGTATACAGACTTAAAAAGCTGCTGAAAATTGCATATTTATGAAAAAAACATGCAGTATTATTAATCAACAATACCTAAATAACCCTGATGTGACACTTAAATCTCATTATTTTGCTCCAGTAGGCAGCTACGGTACTTTTCTTGTCCCACTGCTGTAATAACGTGTGTATTACTTACAAAGACTTTTCCTTTTTAGGGAAATATCAGCTACCTATGTATGAAAAGTATTGCATTACAGTGAAGACTTTAAAAATTTAATTAGAAAGTTAAAGCTAGATGAGAGCAACTCTATTACTTTGTATTTATTTTAATGAACTTTTTTTTGTCCTCGGATTCCATTTTCAGGGAGCCAAAATATAACGAGGGTGGCAAGAAGGCTTATTATTCTCAACATCTCAGTAATTAATTATCATAACTTTGTTAGTGATGATTTAGAATCCATCTCATTATTTTGAATCAGTAATGTAATTACTGTCAATATGATTTCTGTCAGGTGAACCCTGTGTTGGAAAAATCTTGAAGGTTTTATTTTTCCACACTTTGATGTTCTCCTCCCTGCATTTATTTACACATTTATTTTCTTTTTTATTTACCTGATTGGGCCTCCACAAAAATCAAACAGAAGACCCATTTAGATATCTGATGTTACTAATATGGAAATATCCCTGTGACACCAATAACTTCATTAAAGATCCATTGAAAGCTATTGCAAACAAGTGGTTTTAACCATAATGTTCTTAAGTTAAAAATTTCAAAACAACACTTTTTTTTTTTTTTTTTTTTTTTTTTTTTGTCTTAAGCCAATAACAGATGTTATTTCACAATCACATTATCATGATAATCAAAAAAGGAGGCTGATTCCCTGACTTACCAGTCTGGGTAGTTGAAAGCAGGCAAATGCTAAACTAGCCAAATTAGAAAACAGTAAATCATTTCTCTGAATTTATACAGAATTACATCATTATTTTTCTGCTTACATTAAAACTACTTCTTGGCAAAAAGTCTGAGTAGAAGTCTTGGTGTGATGTCGTGCCCTTACTGCACGTTAGTTCCTGTTAGTGGCAGATCTCCTGTGAAATCAGCCTGGCACTGCTCACAGGGTGCCTTTTTCCTTCCTGCACTGGTGCAGGGATTGAAGGTATGCATGGGAAAAAAAATCCCACTGTTGATCATACGGGAGCATCATATCTCATTAATTCAGAGACAACCGTGCTACGGTATAGATTTTCCTTGCACTGTGTCTACACTGGTGAGACTAACAGTGCCGAGGAACTGATAAAAGGGTCCATGGCATGACTTTTGGCTCGCCCAACTGGCACGGTCCCAAACAACTTCCATGCAAGGTGCAGGAGTTAGCACTGGCCATAGACTTTCCCAGTAGTCAGTTTGGGTGAGACTGGTCTATTTTGGCGGGACAATAATATGGATGCTGCTGTTGTGTGGCAGGTAGACTCAGTGTCAGAGAATAAGCACTTCAGTTAAAGCACAACTGAATTTAAGAAGAAATCTTAACTTCTTTTCCCCATTAATTTAATCTCAGATCCATCAGAACACTTAAACAGCAAAGAAGTTCTTGTTCGCTGTCCTGTTCTAATTTTAATAGCCTGTAGTATATCCTCTTGATTTTTCTCCTCGAAAGCCAACCAAGCTTTCAAATGTTCGTTATTACACGTTGCTATAAAATAAATTACAAAGCATCAGTATAATTTCTTCTTGATGTGATGTGAATACCAAGGACTGAAAGACATCTTGGTTATATGATAGAGTTTGCCTGGCATAAATGAATAAGGTTTTCCCTTTGTAACCTAATCAGTCTGACTTTGTTCTCACTCCAAATCAATGGAGGACAAATCCTTTGGTCTGCGGAACTGCAGAGATGTACAAGCAAAACCTCTCCCTGTCATTTCACCACAACTCACTGCAGTTACACCCATTATGTCCACAGGGCGAAACTGCCCAAAAAACCCACTTTCTTGTTCAGGGAAGCTGAGGAGAGTTGCGGGGGTGTGGTTTTGTTTTTTTTAAATAGCCCTGTGTTTAGGTGGTAAAAAGACAATTGCCTTTGTTTTTCTTCTGTATTTGTTAGTGCTTCTCTTCAGTGGTTAATGGAACAATAGTCATTTAAATATATACATGATCTGGACATTTATTCGTAATACAGATAGGCAGGGAAAAACTTATTTGTGTAATCGGTCAACATAGAGTTATAAGACAAATTTACTTTCTTTTTCTACATTATAGAACTATTATTATAGCATTATTGTAAGCATTATGTATTGTAACCAATGTAAGGTGACAAGAAGGAGACTAGAACAAGACATGAAGGGGAAGGAAATTTGATTTCAACTGTCTCAAGCATTGGATGAAGATATCCTTTGGTCTGCCCAAAGAAGTGTTCATTATTAAGTTTTGCTTTTACTTTTATATTGATATAAAGACCATAAATGTTCCATAAGATCCCGATCTCTTGTAGACCTGAATGTCAGACACCTATCTTCACACTTCTTCTGTACTAGCTCCTATTATTTACAATAAGAATTGAGATTTCATTTGTTTTCTCCCTAAAACAACACTGATTTCCTATGGCTAAGTTCTTCATGGCATATTACACATCAAAATTTGGTTAATGTAATACTCAGAAACAGCAATTTGGCATCTTTACTATCTCTAAAATAAAACTATATAGTCCGTAGCAAAAAAATAAAACCCAATAAAACAAATTATACTTGGACACCAACAGAGAGAGAATTATTGGCTGAGAACACAGACAAAGGACAGGGTGAACTCAGAAAAGCCCTTCAACAATCCAAAAAGGGAGAGGGGAAAAAAGAGAATTCCTTCAATCAAAACAAATTGCCCCAACGCAGTCCATTTTATCTCATTTTCCCTGTGGGATTTTTCCACTAAGGTTTTGTAGGATTTAAGATAATACAGAGCTTAGCATCAACAAAAAAAAAAAAAAATAGGCTACTACTGCTTTCTGTGCTGGAACTGCAAAATAATCTTCTAACTACCTTTGTGTAAAGATCAAATGACACCTTCAACTACAGTATCAGCAGTGTAAAACTGAGCGAACAGCTATTACACACTATTGCTCCAGTAACGCATGCATTAGTGTCCCTAAGGGTGTATTTATGGGGATAGACCAAATGATTCCAGAGGAGCTATAACTGTCTTTTAAATCAATGATGCATGCACTCGGGAGTCCCTAAGCACTCATTGACAGTGTCACGCCAAACAGCTCCCTTGAGACCTGCACTGAGGGAGATCTTCTCTTTTCAGTGGTAGGCAGGGAACCCGGCTACAGCACCACCTCTGTTAAGCTGGAGTCACCCCAATCCTCAATATGAGCACTGAGTGAAAGATTCTACCAGCAAATGTAGATTCTGAAAAAATTACCTTACAGTACTGTAATTTTCGGTGTCTGCTTCATAATATGATTCAAGGGAGTAAAAACAGTAACATGACATTTTTGGGACTTTTTTAATTAAGCAACACTTTAAAGAAATGTTCCCCATAAGTGAGACAAAAAGGTACTAATTTATTTAGAAGCTATCTTTCAAAACACGTAGAACATTTATAGAACATTTATGCCTTCTTGGAGCTTAGTAAAATTCTGGTTTTCCCCCCTGCTCTGAACTAGCTTAAAGGAGCTAAAACACGCAAGCATGTGGGCGCGCACACACACACATACAAAGTTTCTGGATTTTTCCCCCGAAAGACAAAGACAGAAGAAATTAGACAAACTCTTATCTCCTAATGGAACAAACTGACCTTCTTTCAGAAGATAGGAAAATTGTTGAAAAGCACATGTGCATACACATAGGCATAAACAAAACTCCAGGAACTTTACGTACAAAACTACATGTGTGCATTTATAAGGCAACTGTACATATTTCAATATTAGCAATGTAATTTTTAGCTCCACATGTACATCTTAGTAGCCAAAGCTGTCATTTATCACCTCCTGCAGGAGCAACTCAGGCCCTAGTGCAGGAACCTTGTACCGCTGTAATTGTGACAAGAGTGGGACACAGCTGTAGCTATCCATTTTGCTTACATTTTGTATTAAATAAATGTCTTTACTTGCCTGGGGGCAGCCTGTAGTCCTGCACATCAAACAGCTGCCTAGTCTAGAGCAGGGGCTTGACACCTCATTGAGGGATCATCACTGCACCACCATGGAGACCCCGGTGACTTTGATTGGCCCAGCAGCTGCTGCTGACCCTGGGGAACACTG
Organism: Fratercula arctica; assembly: GCA_947846985.1. Taxonomy (NCBI): domain Eukaryota; kingdom Metazoa; phylum Chordata; class Aves; order Charadriiformes; family Alcidae; genus Fratercula; species Fratercula arctica. The sequence goes on along the minus strand of CANTUZ010000002.1, from coordinate 91,223,878 downwards.
TTTCCCTGCACAAGGGCTTGTACATGGAACAGGCATGATAAGGGCAACAGGAACACCACTGTTAAGGACATGACATATTGCAGAGACAAAATTACACTGTTAAGTGCAAGAATCTGCTCTGTGGTAGTCTGTGCAATTGTGGGCATCTCAGGTCTTTGGTACTTTCAAAAGTCAGTTAACATTTGGATAGTTGCAAGTGACAGTAAACTGTTTGGTTGAGCTTTTTTTGTCATTTTTTTACTATTATAATTCCTTGAAGAAATTACCAATAGTATAGAATACCCAATGCCCACATACAGCTCCCAGGTGTGCCATACAGCTGTCTGTGACAGCCAAATAATCACTTTCTTTGCTAAAACAGCCAGATAAAATTCCAAGTCTGGAAGTATGTCCTGGAGTCCTTAGACTGAAAATCAGCAAATAAATTCTACTGATGTCTCATTGGTATGGAAACACCTGGGATTTGCAACCAGTTGTGCTGTACCAGGCTGCAACAATCTCATGTTTTCTTTAACACAGAAGCCATTACCTTTATGTTATCATAGATTAACATTAGGCTTTCAAGAATTAGCACCCTAACAGAGAGATAGTACTAGCTGAACACTATCTGTTGGTAATACCATGGCTGTTTTTCCTCAGTGGTTTTGGTAAATCAGTTAATTTAGCTCCAGGGAACCAACAGTGTTATACCAAGATGCTATGCCAAATTACTCTAAATGAGGATTTGTCTCATAATGTTTCCAAAGGGATATTGAGCTGGAATTAGTAATTTCCTACTTAATTTGAAAGATAGTAAAATTTTGTAAATCTTTAAGAAATTTCAGAGGTGCAAAATAGAATGGCATAGCAGAGTCCTCGCTGCCCAAAGCTTACGTAGAGCTCCACTGAGGCAGTTCACCACTTACACCTCTGTTAGTGACTGGGATGTGTAGCACAAATAAAAGGGATGATTTTCAACCCAATTTCAATCCAATTTCAGTAGTAATTGCTATTACTGCACATTATCCAGTCACTTATCAAATTCTTGAAACCACCACCACACATACATCCCCCTTCAGTTCTTTTATCTGAGTTTCTGAAATAATCTACATTTAAAACATCAGAACAATGGGTTTTGCTAACTAGCATAAAACAATATAATTTGGTAAAGGAAGAAATGGTGCTGCCACAGAAAGAGAATTGCATTTTTGCTATTGGAAGCAGAATTTCCAAACTGAACCTGGACTTTGTATTGATTGTTTCTCCGTTAAAGCATTAGACATCTTTAGCAAATCCCATTTTAACGTATATTGTTTTTCCAATTAGAATCCCAAGGAAGTAACCGATGCTCAGAGAAGGTAATAAACAAGTAATATAAATTTAGCCAAACAGATTGAGGATATGCAGTCTCATCGCAATCCCCCAAAACCTAAAAAATCCAAGGAAAGATTAAAAATAATGATCCAAACCAGTTAATAAAAAGATCACAAAAATCCCAGAAGAATCCCATTTTCCCTTCATCTCCTTTGATTACATCCCCATGCATTACAGATTTTTAGACAGAATTTAAGCACTTCATTTTCCCTGTGATTTGGGAGAATTAATTAAGATGACCAAGACAGCTTTCCCACTTTTAATCTTGAAATGAAGATTATTAATGTCAGTGACTCATATTTCCCTATACGCTGTCTACATCCATTGCATTACCTAAGTACTGAAAGAGTAATTCAAAGAAAAATAGAAATAAAGAAAGTTTAAAGAAGAAACATCATTTAGAGGTCCACGACAGGTTGTCATGTGTCCCTAGATCCACAAGAACCAGGAATGCCTCAGACATTATGGTCATCTCTAAGAGTCTGATTCAAACTCTTGCTCCATCCAACTTATGCCAGGGTCTTTCAGCTTAATTATTTGCATCTGAATTGCGTGCAGGTGCCCAGGTGTTGGCCCTGGGGAGATACAGGGGTGGCCTCTGTGGGAAGATGTGAGGAGCTGCCCCGTGGCGGGGACAGCTGGTTCCAGCCATCTCTGCAGTTGACCTACTGCAGGATATGGCTGAGCCCATCAACCAAGCTGGTGGTGCCTTTGAGAAAGAGTATTTAAGAAAGGGCAAAAAATGTGAGGGGACAGGAGCAACAGAGAGAGACTGTTATGGACTGACCACAACCCCCATCCTCCTGCACTGCTCAGGGGAGGGGGAGAGCAGAGGAGCTTGGAGTGAAGGAATGAAGTTAAACTCAGAAAATGTAGGGGGAGGAGAGAAGGTGGTGTTCTAATCTTTTATCTTTGGGTTTTGGTTTTTTGTTTTTTTTTTATCCAAATCTATTTTAATTGGCAATAAATTAAAATAATTTCTTTAAGTCAAGCCTGTTTTGCCTGTGATGGCAACTGGTAAGCAATCTCCATGTCTTTATCTCAACTTATGAGTTTTTTTCATGTTGTTTTCTCATCCCGTCCCATTGAGGAGGGAGAGTGAGAAAGCAGCTGGGTGGGCAGCTGGTAGGCAGCCAAGGTTAACCCAGCACAGCACCTCAAATGAACACCTGCCTTTCAGCCTCCTTCTAGTAGGCTGTTGCCTGGTTGAAACAAGTGAGTCTGTCTTTGCTTTTTTATTATATTTGTTGCAGTCTGGGTTCCACTGGCATGTGAAAACACCTCATCAGTCCTTCAGGGAGAGAAAGACATTTTTTTAAAATGGATAACAGTATCGTTTTTGTACAGGTACGTGATTTCATTTATTTTGTAACTGTACTTTTCGTATTGGCCATTCTGCCAAGTGAGACGTTAGTTTCAGATGGAAGGCTCAGTCTCACCTTCACAGACCCCAACCTGAGAAAATTTAGCATTTAGTGAAATTTGCAATCCAAAGTACTGTCTAGGTTCTCAGTGCAGTCCTCAGCTGACTGCTGGAATTCAAGACAAACAAAAAAATAACCTTCTGCATCCTAGAAAAATGTGGCAAAGAGCATAGCAGACCCTTAAAAAGAATTATATTTCCAAATCTGAGCTTGCATTGCCCAAATTCAGAGATACATGACTTCTGTCTTAGAAGAGCCCCTGAATCAGTTCTGTTTTTTCTCACAAAATGCATTGCTGGGGAAAATGGATTCATTTAAAAATCAGTAGGACCTATTAAATCCTTCCAATTGTGCTTTATACTTTAAAGACCCTACATTCAAATATCTCCTTCAAGAGACTGGATAGGAATTTCTGAAGAGTAGGTTTGGGAGCTCTTTTAGTCGGGTTTACTGAAGGTATTCTGTCTTGTGCAAGTGCATGAATATTATTTGCAACAGGGAATGACGCTTGACTACCTACCTCCAAGGTGAATAACCTAATCAGTGGACTGCTGGATCAAACTCTTTCCTCTTTTACCTTCCCAGCAAACATTTATCTGCAAAGTCAAAAGTTGTATAGGGAAAATTGATTTCATCAAACCAATTAAGGTATATTTGCTTGCTGACATATCGGTAAAGCATAAAATATTATTCTGATGAAAGGGAATGAATTCTTCACAGTATGCAATTTTCGTCTAGGAAAGTGAATTGTTCAAGTTATATCTGGAATTAGTATACATTATAGTTCTACTAAGTCAACGTCTGTTATGAACCACATTTTTTAAACCCTGTCCTTTATCTGCTAATATACTGAAGAAACAATGAATGCTTACGGAGAGGGTGGGTTAAAATATAATCAGTCTGACCAAGAATGTTAGCATCCCAGATAAATGATTTATTCTTTGCTTATGACAAATAAAGAGGTAAGTTAGGCTTGCTCAGGGGACATCTAACAGACCAAACCAAAATATCTAACCATATCTTTTTTGGGGATCCTAATGTGACTAGATGTGAGACAGGCACCAAAGCATTGTGCAGTTAGGTTGCTGTACGCATGCTAGCAAGAGGAAATTTAATTGTTATATGGTGTTTTCTGGAAGAAAAAGATAATAAAACAGTTTAGGTATGAAAAGTTAAGCACACACAAACCTCCTTTGAAGGCCTTCAAAGGCTTTTACCTCTGACTTACCCCTGAGTAGGTCAGAAACAGATACAAAGTAGGGTGCTTCAGCAGGCACCAAAATGTGAGTGAAAATCAGACTGGGATGACTTGAATTGTTGTGAGGAGCAATAAATCAGATTTAGCTTTTTCAAAGTTTGATTTTTCACTGGAAATCAGCTCAAATAACATCTCAACAGTCCAAATAAATTCAGTGTTAGTTCCATTTCTGTGTTATAGATAACCAAATTTGACTAATGATCTCTTTTCTTTATGTGTGTAGCTACTGATGCTGTTATAGACGGTGTCATTTACCGTCTATTACTTCCTTAGCATCTCATTCACTCCCTTTGAAAACAGGCTATTATATTGTGCTCAGCTCTTGGTAGGGGAGCAGTCCCTAAAGCTGAGAACCTAAGCAGAAGGAGGAGGAGAAGCACTCTGCAAAGGAGTAAAACACCCTTCCCTAAGATATATAGTCAATCTTTAAGTCCTGAAAGTCATTCATGTCATCTGCATCCTAGTCAAAGTCCTACCCAAATGTCCATTCCACTTTTTGTAATTAAATCATCATCTGAGCTCAAAAATTGGATGAAAAGACTACTTAATGTCTCACATCATCCTTAGATAGAAATGCAGCAGCATAATAAAGACAAGCTATCAGCATCAACTGTGAATTTCCATGCTTTTATGAAGGAGAAAAAAACTACAATTATCCTAACATAACTATAGTTAATTTGTAAAGCTGTCAGACTGAAACATGCTGGAAGAAGATCCTAAAATGATTGCTTCTGATTAACTGTTATGTGGCTATTAAACATAATTGTTACACGGTGTTATGGGGGGGGGGGGGGGAAGAAAAAACCAAACAACCCCCCCACAAACAAACAAAAGAACACCCCAAAAATCCTCTTAGTGGAAACATGATTAAAGATTTTTTTATTCTATTTTGTCTTGGTAATGAAGGATTGCTTAAGATTGTAGAATAAGGTGAGTAATGCATAGAATACTCAAAAAATATTTACGGTGGAGATTTATATGTTAAATAGAAGGCAACCCTCATCTAATCTGCTAACGCATACAGTTTAGGTGCATCTGGACAGCCCAAGCAAACAAGAAAGAAACATTTTCCCCACTTTTCTCATGACACTGGAAGAGGAGTATATGTGCTAAATTTTGAGACTGAATTGAAAGTAACAATCATTGAGTAACTAGATGTCTATTTCACAAAAATAATTTTTATTTGAAATAGCACCTGTTCACATTTTTGTCAAGCTAGATCAAATAAACAGTCCTTTCTAAAACCGCATGATTCAGGTTTGACACCAATCCCACCCACGCTTTCCATTCACTTTTCAGATCTATGTTAAACTGGATATTTAATTCATATCACTTTTGCAACTTTTCACTTAGGAAATTTAAGTGAGCTTCTGACAGCATGGCATAACTGGTGATGTCAGTAGTAAATGACTTGGCTAGTGAATTAAAACAGATGTTACAGGAGAACTTTTCATGGTTACAGTTTCATGTTTAAAAGTAACCACTGAATGTTAATAAGTACGTAGTTAATCAGTCTTGAAAAACAAAAGTAATCATAATTTTGGCCCACTAGAAATATTTAGTCAGTTAAACAGACCCAAACTGCGCAAAAGATAATGTCGTGATAGGCGGAGGTGTTCAAACATCAGAGTAGTTCTTACAATAAGGGCACTGGTTTGGGTGATGCAGCCTTTTTCTTGTGGGGAAGAGAATTTGCTAAATGAACTTAGGGAATAAATCAACTCAGGTCAGTGAAGTTAATACTCATGCTTTTTACATGTATAGACTAGGTTAAATTCTTCTGACAGGAGGAGGGAGAGAGGACAGGGAGGAATTCTTTTGCAGGAGCACATCAACATTTACTTTTCAAGAATATACCACTATAGTTCTCTCACATCTGCTATTTCCAGAAATAATTCTGTCAATAATAGGCATTTTCTAGGTATTCAAAAAAAGAAAGCTTAAGCCAGACTTATCAATGAAAAAAGAAAATAAATTTTTGGCAACTTTACTTTCAGAGATTTAGAAGTCCGATCTTCATAAGGGGTTCAGTCAGTGCTACAAATGTGACAGAAAGTAGAGATTAATTCATTTGCAATCAATTACTTCCTTTATGTTCCCCCAGGGTAAGACAATCTGTTGCTTTTCAGCAACAGGGATATAACACATTCTGTGTTATATGAGGAAAATAGAACTGATAAATCAGTTTGGGAGGGTACTGAGTACTGAAAATCATCTAGCTTCATATCCAGAATTCCTCCCCCTCATCCAAAATATTTGACTTCTGAGTTTAAGACAATTACTGATCATAAAGTTTGAGAATGATCTGGACAAACATTATATTAGGGAAAATTAGCCCACTTAAGAATAAAAGGATGGGTGCAACCAGGAGTTCATCAGCATATTCAGAATAAAATATTTTTGCTTTCAGAGATCTAGATGCTGAAAATGTGCTGACATTTTCATGTGCTGACTGCTGGGGAATAGCGCTGCACAACTTTCTTATTGGCAAAAGTCTGGTATGCTTTATCAGAATTTTCATATTTTTGACTGATCTCATTATTATCATTACCATATCCGTTGTTTATTATTGCAACACCTTTTACTCTTGTATTGCAGAATCACAGAAAAATTCTCACAGAAAAATTTAAAACAACGTACACGTACAGACATTCATACATACACTGTACGTGGAGTGCTAACTAGAGCTCTATTTTATATTTCCATCCACCTGTTCTCTCTGTCAACCATTTTCTTTAATATCCATTTAATATTTTGGTGGAATACAGTCCTTTTGTTCAGACTGTTAATAAGAATGAAAAAGTATCTTCACACTCATTGGCATACAAGTGTCCCTAGTCAGGAATTTTGACCCAGTGCCTCAAAAAAACAAGAAACACGGGTCCATATAAGCATAAATCATAATTATTGTACTATATCTTTCTTAGAGGTAACAGCCAGCATCATTTTACCAAAACTTACTCTATAATTCCTTATCTGACTTCTGTTCTTGCAAGGATCCTATGAAATGTTTTCACTTGCTATCAAAAACAAGCTGTTTCAGAATAACAAACAAAGAAGCAGAATAATGATACTGGTTTGAAACAACAAGCTATCTTCAAGAATTTGCTTTTACTGATAGGGATAAATGGCAAGTGTATTGCAGGATGCTTGTGAAAAACTTGTGGTAAGCAAGTCAGAAAATGAGAGAAATGTACAAATCCTGGAAGTCAGAATCTAAAAGAGAATAGGAAACCGAGAGACTCAAAGTACAATTCCTATGAGATACTGAAGGGCGACATCCAATTACTTTAAAGGAAATTATTTAGGTTTCAAAAATAAAGGGCTTATACAAAGCATTTAAGAGCACTCATTTATAGGCATTGATGTTGGCCTTGGCAAGAGTTTAAAAGTTTAATATTTTAATCCTGATACTGTTTCTTCTCATTTATACAGTAGAGGAAGAAATTCCAAGGGCTGATTTGATTTTGCTACTGGTCTTCTTAATGGAAGACTGACTCTCATATTTCTAAGTAGTGAAACACACAGTATAAATCTTGTCATCTAAATTTAGCCCTCTAAAAGATAACTATCTGGTCCAAGCTAATCAGCCAGTCTGTCACTACATTCAGGAGAGAGAGTTCCACTGTGATGATTTACTCTATTTATTCTATGCCCTCATTTCAGTATTAAGTGGATTGACTTCAAAAAGGATCTCTTTCTTTCAGAGAACTCAGGTGGTTCTTTTACTCTAGATATCTGCTTTTTAGCTGTCTAAAATGCACTGGAATAAACCTTACCTGATGTAACTGAAAGCTTTTTTTTCATGCATCAATCCACAATGCTTGTATATAACCAAACAGAAAAGGCATTGTCAGATCCAAGAACCTTTTCAATCTCCCTTTCTACATTGAAGTTTTATATCACTAGTAGAAGCCCCTTTTCACCCCTGTTAAACAAAAGGCTGAAAGCTGATTCATTGTTTCTCAAGGTAAATTTAATGGATACCTCAATATGAGTCACAACGTTTACTATTTTGTGAAACTTCTTTGTATGAGTTGGATCTTTCCTGAGTTCAGAGTCACTTTTCATGTACTGAGATTTGGGCCTCTGGGGTGTTTGTAGCCTAGAGGGTAGAAGAGGGATACGGAGGATTTGCTTTGCTTCAGTGCTTCTCTCTCATTTATTTCAAAACAGACTCACAACTGGGTCTCTTCTCTGTTTGCTCGCTGTAGTGTAGTGCTCCCGAAACATCTGCCAGAACTACAAATTTTGGAGCGTCAGACTTTGATTTGTGCCTATATATTGTGTTAAACAATGCACTGGCTTGTGCTATCCCTTCATCACCCTTCCACTTGAGCACAGTCCTGCTTTCTTCATATAGTGCGTTAACTTGTATGCTAGTGCAGTATTTCAGATCTGGTCCTTCACCATCCCTCTCAGAGGGATAATTATGACCGATGAAAACATAAACTCAATTGTGCACGTCACAGTTTGAGAGAATAGGAATTACAATCCCTCTTTAGAAATAGCAATGCATGTAACATCTAGAAAGTAATGGACAAAGAGGACTACGCCGGCATTTGGCAGTTTGATAGCTTTTTCCTTTAACTCTTTTCGGAGGCTAATCTCAAAATATTTAAATAATTTTTGTGATTATTTTTTTATTTAAAAAAATAATAAAAGGGGAAAGGTGCCTCTGTCATTACTTATTCTGCCACTGTTCTTCATACCAAGAAGGAGCACCTCCAGCTGACATACCATGACAATGATGTGCCAAAAAAGAGTACCAAAATGAGACTGATATCCCAATCATATAGTGTGCATCTTTTCAGGTGAACTCCCTCCAAGTATAGTAGAGTTATTGCCCCTATGTTGTGGCAGCAAGATACGTCACCTACATTCAATATCATTTTGGCAGAGAACTAACACCCCGATAGAAAAAGTAGTGCTTGGAAAGGAACTGCTTTACGGCCCTCAGAACCGAAACTCTTAATTTAATTGATAAAAGAGATGCATCATAAGTATCAGCAGTGAAAACTTGTATCGGTGTCCTCTCATTTCAGTCTTGGAGCAATATAACCTAAGATACATTGCTTATACATTGGCTTTTACCAATAATGTTATAGAAATATAAGGACAGAAACCAACTAGGCTTTTCGGGAGATATAATTAAATGTTAGTTAGGTTCCATAACAGAAATAGACTATTAACTTATCATAAATGAGTGCAGGATTTTTGGCAGAAGTATAGAATGTCTTATCTGTAATAACAATATTACTTTTGTAATAGACAACAGAGAGACTTAACTCTCTAGGATATCTACCAGCCATGTTCAAAACATTCAAATGTTGATAAAGTTGTTTCAGCATCAAATGTAACAGTGAAGTCCAGAAGTTTTTCAGAGTATTTTTTTCTGTGTTAATCAGAACAGATCTGCAGAGTTTTGAGCAAAAATGTTCTTTAGAAAGCAGTTATTAAAAAAGAAAGAAATTAAAAGCAATATTTTCAATGTAAAAACAAAACTTTCAGAGACAGTTTATTAAAAAATGTTCAGCTAACTCTGATCCTTTCCTGCTCTTTTCCCATACAATGCATAGTATTTACTCAGTATCAAATACGCTTGAGAACACGTTGAACTTTTTTTTTTTTTTTTCTGCAGCAAAGTGTGAGAAAGTCTCAGAAATACTTGGTTACAATCATGTTGATTTTAACAACATCAAACACTTTTTTTTTTTCATTGATGAACTATACATTTGTTAATATTTCTCTTTATTTACTCATCAATTTGTAATTGTAAAATTATGGCCCAGTTTCCCAGGTGCTGTAATGTAGACCTTATGTTTTAAGAGAATTCAGATAGATTGAATCTATGATTCTATGAAATTTTGCATCTTACACTACCAGAGGATCTGGCCTAGAATTAATTGACCTTCTTTGTAAGTATAAGGCTATGCATTAATAAAGTTGACAGTTCATTACGTTTTGGAATACAAGCTTTTCTCCTCTTTGACCTACCATCCAATAAATGTGATGGCTGTCTTACTCCTTGATTTTTTGTTTAAATTCTGCATACACATAGCTGATGCTTTTGGTTTTAATATTGGCATAACTTTAAAGTGCTGTACAGGTCCTATTTGTCTCTATTCACTAGATAAAGTTCACAGAAAAGACTAAAAATTCTAGTACTTCCTGGGAGTGATGCACTAGCCTATATATAGACATTAATATCAGAATGCCATTAATAACATTATGCAGTCCTTTTTCATTTAAAATCTGCTCATTATCACAATATTCCTCAGGAATATATTTTACTGAATATAAAATCCACTTTCAGAGACATCATCTTGCTCTATGGATGGAAAATTAAATGCCACGGTCAATCTTGTCTTATTATATTTTCCATTTTAAATAGAATTGTAGCATTGCTATTGAATGAGATTGAATAAGACTTATTTTCACTACTGAGTATCAGCTGAGACCCTACAGATAACATTGTTTTTACCTATACTAGTAGTACGACAACTATAATTTTTGTGTGCAATACAGTAAGACCAAGAAGCCCAACTGAAACAAAATATGGTATCAGGAACTGCAGATCCTCAAAATGAAAGACAACTTACATCTCCAAAGTGTTTTCAGTCTGAGGAAATAAGGTTGGAAATCTCCTACAGCAAGTGAAATTCCAGCACCACTAATATCAAAGAATTTCACTTACTGAGTTCAGTGAAAGAACTAATGCAAATCAAGAAGCTTCAGGAAGAATGAGCATTAAACCCAGCTAAACACTAGAGCTTAGAGCAGCCTATGCCTTAGATACAAAATGCTTGTCTCGGGAAACGGGCTGATGGCACAAGGGACCCACCAACAGAAAATCACTTAAGTGTTCACTTAACTAAAAGGGTATGAGTCGACTAACTAAGATTTAAGCATACATTTAAACACCTTGGTTAACTGAGGTTCTAAAAACTAGGCATATAATGGAAAATAAGACACTGGGAGGGGGGGTGCAGAGGGAAAGACATGCTTATATGAAAAAAAAAAAAAAAAACCACAAAAACCTGACCACAACAACCAAAACTTTATGGAACATTTTATGACGGTTTAGATCAAACAAGGTAGAAAACAGTGTTTCTTCTGCCACTGTGCTCTAATTTGAAAAAGACTGAAACTATGCAACTGAACCACATTAGGCAGTTAATACTGCTTATTTAATAAGAAACTGTCATTCTCTACCTCTGGCAGTAATTATCTTCTGAAACACTCTATCCAGATCGAGTTACAGTTTAAGTTTTGTTATGACTGCTACATTTACAGTGGAAGATCATAATCAAGAGAAAGGAAAGGACAAAATAAAAGGTACTGCAATGTCACTTTGCAACTTTCGCAGTTAGTAAAACACTAGACAGGAGTATCTTAAGAGAAGTCAGTAAGCAGATAATGAGACCAAACTGTCTTTGTTTAAGTGAGGAAAATCAAAAGCAAGGAAAAAAAGCCAACTTTATTTCCAAGCTCTGAACTGTTAAGAATTCAAGGCCCAGTCTGTAACTTAACATGCATTGTTGTCACTTATAATGGAGCTCTGGGAAACCAACCCTGCTGAGGTTCTTTCTCTAGCATCCACAAGCACTAAGAGCAAAGACAATTTCTTTCAGAGGCTTCAAGCATTTTTATGGCAGCAGTGAATTTGTCCCAGATTTTTTATTGAGAGATAACTATCCATGCAATCTCAATATTCTAAGCAAACATAATTGCTTCCTGGGATGGAAACTGATTATATCTGACCACATCAGTTAATGAGAAAAAATAACATACAAATGTAAGATACTGTTCACTGGATAACTTTACTTCCTGTCACCAGGTTTAAATTTGATACTGCATAGCACTGCTCTGAAGATTCATGCCTCATCCTTAGGTGAGAAATTACTTTCTAAGTATGGCACAAAAGAATGGGACCAACTTATAGCCATGCTTCATAGGCTACTGAGTTTAGTCTAACACTCAGCTGACGGAGTTTTACTAGAGATAAGGAATCAGCTCACATTATTTCTTCCTCTACTCTATTTGGGGGTGGTAGTAATTGCAGAGGATTTGGGAGACAGCTAGTGGCAGAATGGTAACCTCTTAAGTGACCTTGCATGATCGTCCAAAGCTCATTTGTCAAAGTCATTAAGTCTGTCTATGTAAAGACATCCATTAGTAGAGTTACACCCTATAGATGCATCTTTTGAAGCACCTTTGTTAGACATTTGCTCTCATGGTTCAAACACAGATGCACAAATGAAATTTATTATGGCATTGACTAGGTCTAAAATTAGGAGAACTAAAACCACATTCAGTGTTACATGTTGCTCATTGTTTTGTACTTGTTGTTTGGACTTGAAATGGAAGCATTTTGGGGCAGAAAATGGCTCATCAGAATGCATTTATGAAGTATACAGCACACAAGTGATTGAGGTTGACAATTGCTATCATCGTATAACAAGTGCATATATAGCAACCAGTATTTTACAACGTATATTTGCTGTCTCCTGCCCATAAATCCCGTATTAAAACATTCAGATGAAATTTCAGTCTATTCCAATGTACACTAAAATGTCTGATGTAGAGTCCTAGATTTATCATCCCTCAGTGAAGAGGTGCACTTAGTTTACAGCTAAAAAATGACCCCTTATCTGTATTGTAAACCTAACTGGAAATCTGAAAAAAACAAAGCATTTTTACACTTTTTTTTCTTGATGCATTTTTTCACAGCATAACTAGTAATGAACTTTAGTAAGAAAGAAAAAATACGATGATGATGATGTATGTATGACGTTGTATGTATGACAATTGATGTAATTCAATAAACAAGCTTTGGCTAAAAATAAATGTTTTCCAAATATTGTAATGTGTTTATTGGTTTTAAATGAAATACTTTCAGTTTTGTTTTGAAAGAGTATTTGTCACTTCAAAATTGAAATGATTACAAAAGGAAAAGCTCAATGTGGCATCTAACTGATGCCACAAAATGTTAGAATGGAGCCCCTAGATTCACATTTGGACTGTGTTCAGCATCTTTGTTAAAATCTAAATTTTGTCTCTCTTATTCTGGGATATAAAAGAAACCTAATGTTATTTGGACTCATCATTATTTCACATTCCTCTGGGGTAACATGAGTCCGTCAGCTCAGTGCCAGGAACCTTCAATTCCTTTAGCTGTAGGAATCCTTGTACTCTAAGTAGTGCACATCGACACTGGCATCACATCTGATGGAGGGGATTTGGCAAGTAATAGTTAACTATTTCATTGTCTTCTTGCACGCTCTAAACTTAGAAAAATAAAGGTAACAACAGTGCATCTAAATATAACTGTTCATAAAGACATTTGAGATATTTGCATTAAAACTGCAAGTTGAAAGTGGCATTGCAGTAAGTCTTAGGAAATAATAACATGATATTGCTGATTAATGGATATAAATGGCTTTGTTTTGATTCTGCTTTAGTCAACAGACTAAATTTAAGTAGGATGAATGTAACTTATTATTATCAAGTAACTGATAACTGTTCAGAACAAACATGAAAAAGTAAGATTCTCATTTTCACTCACAGATTTGTTTCTTTTTAACTATTAATACTTTTAAACGACTACTTCTTTATTCTATCTAGGCAGCCTAGGTTAGACAGAAACTACAGAAGAAAGACAAGGCTGTTCTTCAGGGACCTATTGCATGCCATAGCATATCTACAACATACTGACATGACTTTTATTTTTGTCCTGATTCTGCAGGAGCAGGCAGGACTTCAGGACCTGCTATCTAGAGGCAGAGACGGTATTTGAAGCTGGGGCTCCAGCATTATCATAGACTCATAGATTCATAGAATGGTTTAGGTTGGAAGGAACCTTTACAGATCATCTGGTCCAACCTCCCTGCCACGGGCAGGGACATCTTTCACTAGATTGGGTTGCTCAAAGCCCCAGTCAACCTGACCTTGAACATGTCAGACTGGTTTGTAAAAGTCACAGTGCTGAATCCAACCTACACACAGACTCGTTAGTCTAATGCATACCCTTGGATGACGGTACCTTCTGAGATCAGAGAGTGATAATTTAAATTGTTCTTTCTGAAATGATTTATTGACAGCTGAGGTTAATGAGTATTAAGTCCCAGCCTCTTTTGTAAAATTGAAGCTGCTTTGTTTGGCTAAATTAACCAAATAAATAAATCATGTTACTCCAAATATGCTAGGCACAATCCCAAGGGAACATTAATCAATGCAAACTGTTTCTTCTTTCTAGAAAAATCTAGAATTTTAAGGATAGGATACGTCACAGTCTTTCCCAAATCAAAACTAATACCATGCCCATAATGAATTAGTAAGTGCACTCACAATATTTCTTCAATATATCATGAAATATGAGGTTTTATGATGAAATACATTCTTGATCAATTTATTCCATCACTTACAACCTAATTGTTTCATTATGACATTTTGTCCCTCCTCAGAATGAAACAATTGATTTAATATACTGTATAAAATGACTGTGTTTCTCAAAAAGTTAATCAAACTATTGTCAGTTGATGTCTGAACTGGTGCCCTGCAATTAATATATGGGGTGTTCAAAATATCAGTTAGAAATTACTCTCCTTGATAAATATCTTTAATTTAAATACATCTACTGTAACTTTATGAAGTAGTACTCTGCAGCTGAGAGACTTAATCCTTTTAAGTTCCCTTTTTAATGTTCAATACCACAACAGAACAAGGTATACATTGCCGATTTTCATCAAGATATAAATTAAATGCTCTGAATCCTTGAGTACTCTGTTAGTGTGCGAGAATTCAATATTTATCACCGGCAACCAGATATTTTTCTTAAGTACCCAAGTCTGCCTAGATGAAATGGGGAGCCAAAACATTCATATCATTCCAAAAAATACCACTTTTACTTCCAGAAGTAATTAGTTAGTGATTTTATCTCTAGCCTTCTTCTGAATCTTGCTTACTGGGATGATAGATTAAAGATTAAATAAATTAGAATAATTCATAATAAATTGGTAGATTAAAAGGAAATATTTGGCATTTCAAAAAAGCTAAATTGTACTTAGAGTGACGTCACCTGTATCTTTAATATTGCTTTCAGAAGCCTTGCAATAAGTAATTTTATGTTAAGTGATTTCAGTTTTTTCTTTGGATTTGTATCTTGTTTGTGGAAAATTTCCATTCTGTATATGTTTTTATATGATGTGATGTTTTGCAGATATTCTCACTACACATAGAGATTCCGGGGAGGGGGGGGGGCGGGGGGGAAGCTGCGTCTAAACCTATTAAGGATGTTGTGAGATCTGTTGAGCCCAGCAGACTCCAGGACCTGGGGACTCCCCCCTTCCCACCAGACACACTCACAGTCCACCAACATGGCCAGCCACACAGGCTGCCACAGGTGGAGCAATGCCTTTAGCAGCACCTGGGTATAACACCGCCAGAGCTCTTACAGACAGCCTCGTTCTGTTATTCTTCTCCTGCTGATTAGGATTGAAGTTCATTAGTGAAAACAAGCATGACCTCCCTCTCTAGATTCACAATCAATCACATCCACATTCACAGATCCCTTGAACATTAGCGTGGTCCATCAAATATCTATGCCCAGACCCAAGCCCCCTTTCTCAGCCTCTGGCTCCGCCCTTGATTCCTTCCAGGTGCAGGTCTCCTCCTACCTGAGGGTGAGTCCACCTTGAAGTTTGCTAGTGAATTAGACATATACACATGCTCACGCGGATTTAGATCCACTAAGGAAATAAAAAGAACAGCTGCCAGGTGTCTCCAATTGCTGGCACTTAGACCTCTCACACGCACACATGCATACTGTCCTCTCTCCCAGCACAAGATTTATGGTCCCTCTGACCCATATCTCCTTCTCCCATTGCTGACACTTAGATGACCCCCCCCCCCCCCCCCCAGTTTCTCCTGTTGCTTATACCTATAGGACTTGCAGTCCACAGTTCCTCCTCCAGGTGATGATTCGTAGACTTTTCAACATATGCACAAGCACACACCAGCTGCTGGCAACTAGACATCGGGGCTTTGTGACAAATAGCCGTAATTTAGAACTTGCAGCAAACATACATAACCACATAAGATAAAGATTGACATTACATAGGAAAAATAGATAAATTTGGGATTTAATAATAAGACAGGACAGACTGCAGTGATCAGGCAAAAGGCTCAGTCAGACAAGTGTACTGACTGTCAGCCTGCTAACATACGAGCAGCCCTTTCCATCCATGCCCCTTTTGATTTTCCCTTGCTTTTTCCTCCCTAGTCCAGCCTGACCATTCCCCTTCCCTGCCTTTGGCTCTTCCCCTAAACATCCCATAGTAAATTCTACATAATCCCACAAGACCCTTCTGCAATCCTATAAGAAGTTACACATAGTCCCAGAGCACCCCTCAAATACCCCATAATACTCATGATATTCATGATTCCTCCTTTTTATCACTTGCAAGGTTCAGGTTGACTCTCTTCAAGGCTGTACCTGATTATTTCCTTTAATGGTTCTTCAATCAGTGCTAGAAGAGTTGCAGTCTTTTTTAATGTCTCCTTTGTCACCTGCTCCTTACTGTTTGTGTATCTGTGTGTTTAATTTATCACTTTCCTTGTTATTTTTTATTTCTTTTATACTGAATAGTGCTTAACCAAATAACATAATGAACCAGATGCTCTCACATGTCACATACCCTTATCTATAAATGCTAGATCTACAGAGAGATTTAGACAAAACTTAGGAAGTTATTTCCCAATTTGCAGTCCAATGTTGGAGACATGTCAAATCTTTTGCCGCCTATAATTTTATCACTAAACCAAATATCTTCGGAATGCATGAAATGGATTGAGGTTACCTTAGAAGTAAGTCACATATTAAAGATTTTGTTAGACTTCAGTTCTTCCACAATCACCCACATATCTTGGTGCCAAGTTCTACTTAATATTTCTTAGTAGCAATTTCCTTCCCCTCCAATATCAGTGTACTAAGCAGCTGAACCACATTTTCTTTTTCTCACTCATGACTTAATATTTAGACAGGCCATGTAAAACACATCAGGAGGTGCTGAGATGATTGTACCAAGAATACTCCTCAGCCTGGTGATGGGGACACTCACTGGAGACAGAAACACTTCATTTGATCATGGCTCACATCTCAAAAACAGTCTTGAATGTGCAAAAGCATAGAAGCACAAGATTCCCAGACATGCATAACCCTGTACCTTTCTTGTTATTGTTATCAGATGTTGATGAATGAACAGAGAGAAATCAAAGTGTTCCACTGAAAGCACATGCTCCCACAAGTTGGAGGTATCCCATTTCATTTCTGAATGACTCAGGCCAGAATTAGCATGGAATTAGAAAAGTTATCAAGACTTATACCCTACTATTGACAGTGACTGTGTTGTACAATCATTTTCATAAACTGACCAAGTTCTATCTTCAAAATATGTTAGTTTTTTTCTATTACACATTCCTCCTGGAAAACTGTTTCCCACTCTGAACATCTTTTTGCCCAAATGAAAACAAAGAATGTTTAATAAAGAGTTTCCCAGATAAATTAACATCTCATTTTTCACGCCTTTCAAGATTTTGTCTAACTAATCAGACTTAACTTTCCTTGAAAATTAAATGCTGAGAGTTAAGTTTAAGATCTTTTAAGTGCATTGCCTTAAGATCTTTTAAGTGCAAGATCTTTTAACTGGTATTTTGATGTTTTATCTCTATAAATACCTTTTAGTTCTCAGGTTAGAACTGACAACACATATATTGTATTCACAATAAGAAGAGATCATTAAGTTTGTAACACTGTTTGCTGAAGTGTTTCTGCTGAGCAAACAGCAACTTAATAAATATAACTAGTAATAACACTTCATGTACTGCTAGTCAATTTTGCATCTGCTCTTCTAATAGTCATTCCATATGCTAAATTATATTTCTGAGTACGAACCATTGCCTTCTAACTACTGTTACATAAAATCACATCAATTTCACAACCCACAATGAACTTGGTGAAGTTCATGAAGAAGAAAGTCTAAACATATTTATATTGCACTCTCTAATCAAATGTAACTGTCAGTACTGTTTATTTATTTCAAGAATAGAAAGTGATCATATTACTTAAAGAAAAGCAGTGATGGGGTTTCATTACAATGCTAACAGCCTCAGATATCTTACAGAGATAAAAGTCAGGTAATATAAAATCGTAAAAAAAATTAAAATAAATATTATATTACAGAAGCCTGCAATTAAGAGGAAAACAAAAGGTTTTGTAACATGTAGACATCTTCCAAAACCACCCAGAATGGACCAGAAGCTGAAAATGGACGATCAATCTTTCCTCATGCAGTGTGGCACCATGTGATGTGGAGAAGCTCTAGCATATTGGTGGAAAATTTGCCCACTTCTTACATGAATAACACCAAATTTACCTGGCTTTCAGGAATATGGTTTAGCACCAGGATATCAATATGTCTTGGGACATGCTGCTGACACAGCGATCCTTGGAGGCTTTTTTCAACTGAGCATAAGAACCGTCCACACAAAAGTCCTTGGTATTTTAAACTCATGAAGCTATTAGAAAGCCTGCTCATATTCCCTTAAATTGTTTCACAACCATTTACTTCATTTACTATCACAGTTTTGTAGACTTAGAAATTACTTTTCCCAATCAGCTGCTGATCCTTACTTGCTATTGTCGTAGCTCTAGCATTTACGGCAATTAGGGCTATTTGGCAGACCAATTCTGGTGACAATGTGCTTCATTATCATGAAAGCAATGATGATGTCATGAGCGTTGAATATGAACATTACCAAAAGAATCAGACAAAACATAGAGACATTTAATCAGCAATGAGGAGCAAAGTAATTCAGCAAAAGATACAATGTCTTCAAATGAGTCTTAGAAACTGCATTTTATTTTATAAAAAGTATACTGGAATGCAGAATTACCCATTAAATACAAACCCAGGGGACACATCTCCTGCAGTTGATCTGCACAGACAAGTAAAAACAATGCAGTCTGACAATGAATTTCTAATCAGTGACCTGACTGTTTCTTACTTTTCACAGATGTTTTGTGTAGCGTTTTCTGGATATTGAAGATCAGCTGTGTCTGTGATTTTGCATATATTAATAAAAAAAAGTTTAGCCTACTGCACTTAAGAATGGAGCTTCTGAAGGAGTGAAGTGCAGCAGAGAAACTGAACGTGTATAGTTGTTGCCTTGCCAAAGGTCATTTCCTACATCACTGGTTAGGAATAAACCAAATATCTTTTACACAACTAGCTTTTACTCTTCTATTCTATGGCACCTTTTCAGTCAGGAGAATAAAGCTAAAACTTCTAACTGCAGTGAGCCAGTCCTCATTCTTGATTTGGCAAGGAAGGCCCTATGGGTTTACCTAACATAAATCCAGACCTGTTGGTTCCTGTTAAGCCTGAAATATTAAAAATCCTTCCAGCACACTTTCTAAAGAATATACCTGTCCCTACAAGACTACAGAACACATTATGAGTAAAGAATTACCCAGAAATAATTAGGTAGCACTGTGAACCATCCATCGGAGTTCATCCTGCACTGCTGCCTCAGTCTGAGGTGAATTATCCTGTTTCAGACCTGTGAAGAAAAAAGAGCCTGTGCCCAAAAGTCACAAGTGACACCCTATTTGTGTGAAAAGAAAAATATGTCCCTTCTCCCTACAAACCATACATCTCTTCATTTTTTTATACCTCCATGGGTACAATACTACCTCTATTACATCATTTTTTTCAAACACAGAGCTAGATTCACAGCAATGATTAATTAACCAGTTGTTTCTTTCCGTGACTAAATGTAATCATTATAGTGTCATCTGCAAAAATCCAGACTGATCCTCAGAGTGCCCAAAGTCTATTTTTCTTTTACTAGAGAAGTTCCCTCAGCTTTTAAATTTCTTCGAGTCAAAATAAACAATATAGCTTTTTCGTATTCATGCCTATTTAATGCTTATATCCCATTACAATTCATGGACATCTTTTGCTCTATCTTCTAAGACAGCATCAGGCACGTGTACTGAAGGTACTAGTCCATACTTTAATAGAAGAGTGGCAAAACTAAGTTGATATACAGAAGAAAAAGTTAGGTTTACATACCTCTTCTAACCCTATCTAATACCCCTTGGGTTAGCGCAAATTATTCAGCACACTATTTTCTATTGATGAAAAGATTTCTCTTCCATTTTTTGAAAGATCACTAAACTTTAGGGTGATATTTATCAGTTCCAGGGAGAAAGAGGAATCCCAAACAGTCTAGACTTAATTGTTCTAGGGCCTGTAAATGCAAAGACAACTATTGCTCTTGGATTTCCAGTTCTTACTGCTTGATATTAAGCAGTTCCTTACACTTCGTACCTGTTTTGTAAAACTTATTCTCTAGCCATAAAAAACAAAACAAAAAAAAAAAAAAAACAACAACAACAACCAAAAAAAAAAAAAAAAGAAAAAACAGGAAAGGAAAAGGAAGCCATAAAACAGGGAGAATTAGTAAGCATACATTCAAACTAAAAAGAACCTGTTGGAGGCTCTGTCCTGCAAGGAGTAGTTTTAGCATGTACTATAATTATTAAAGGCCATTTAAACTGAAAATAATCTATTAATTTTAAATGTATTTGCATTATATGCTCATCTGATTCAATACACTCAGGGTTCCCTCAACCGCATTCTGAAAGATAGCTGCAGTAGTGAGTTATATAGTATGGAGTTTTGAAGGTCTATATTTCTATATTTCAAAAATGAGACTAGCTTCATGTGAGACAGGTACAGTGGACTCCTTATCCTGTCCCCATCACAAGACTGATCGCAGTGCTGAAAGCCACAAGATTAATTGTCAAAATTGCCTCTTTTAAGATATTTTGCGAGAATTGCAACAAGCAAAAGAATCCAAATCCAGCATAGATCACAGTCATACTGTGTTTGGAATTTGCATCGGTCAAACTGTTTGGTTCATATTTGAAGCAGAGCTTGGATATGAAATAACAGATATAATGGGGACAACTGGAGGACCAAGACCACAACCTAGCTAATGAACAGAAAGTACATAAGCCTGACAGAACAGGTTCTCCCAGATGAGACTAAGAAAATGGCCTGATCTTTTGATGTGTAATTTGTTTTTGTCAAAGTGAAAGGTATTACCCTTTGCAGCTATTTATTTTTATGTGGTTTGCTCTTTGCTCAAATCTTCCCTAAATGCCTCTGTCACTTCTAATTACATCTTCCCTCTCAGATATAACTCTTATTCTGAGGTTTTCTACTAAATTTGAGCAGACTTAACATCAACTCTTCAGAGGTCATACTTACTTAAGTATGGTGAATTTAGTCCTGTAAAAGTTTTCTGTACTATAATATAACTGAACTTTATTTATAACAAAAGTGTGAGAGTAATGCAAATTTCCGCACTCAGAGCAATGCAGATACAGCATTCTAAAAGGGTGATCTCAAGCAGTTGCAATCGTGTTAACAGCCCATTCCTCACCCAACTTCGTTACATGCAGATGCCTCAGAGGCAGCCTGTGGACAGTCTGTGTTTGACAGCAGACTGACCTGCTAGGCATGCAGTGCCCTAAGTCTTCTGGAGGCAGTGGCCTCACAGTGCCTGCATCCCATCCTGCAACTGCTGTTTGCAAAGCAAGCACACCTCCTCTTGAGGGGCTCCTTCCCAGGCAGTCTAGTCATAGCCAGTAGCATCCAAATTATAGCTGGCTTCACCCATGTCTTTGAAAAATAATTAAGGTAGAAGAATTCTGCAAGTAAAGAACCAAACCTCGTCTTAGGAAACAAGCTTTCTGTGCATCAGTCCCTTAAAAGTCTGCCTCCTAATTTTTGCTATTTTTTAAATTAATATCATAGATTCATAGAATAGTTTGGGTTGGAAGGAACCTTTAAAGGTCAGCTAGTCCAACCCCCCTGCAATGAACAGGGACATCTTCAACTAGATCAGGTTGCTCAGAGCCCCATCCAACCTGACCTTGAATGTTTCTATGAGCAGGTCATCTACCATCTCTTTGGGCAACCTCTTCCAGTGTTTAACCACCCTCATTGTAAAAAATTTCTCCTTTATATCTAGTTTAAATCTACCCTCTTATAGTTTAAAACCATTACCTTTTGTCCTATCGCAACAGGCCCCATCTTTCTTATAAGCCCTCTTTAAGTACTGGAAGGCTGTTATAAGGTCTCCCCAAAACTTCTCTTCTCCAGGCTGAATAATGTCAACTCTCTCAGCCTTTCTTCATAGGAGAGGTGTTCCAAGTGTATATTTAAGACTTTTTAAAATGTATTTAAGTCTGGTTTCTATTACTGTATGTCATTTATAATGGTTCTAATATCCAAAGACTACACTTACATATTTTACAGCTATCTCAATAAATGGATAGAAATGTACTTTAAGCTATAAATAAGAAGGTCATGCAGTTGTTAAATAACTTGGTAGAGGAATACTATTACTTCTATCAGTTTTCTTACATGTATAGGAAGAAAGAATCTACTACTCTTATCTGTGAGAAAAAGAATTTCTCCCAATGGCAATTCCATTTGTTTTAGCAGCAATATATACAAATTAAGTTACTACCTTGCTGCAGTACAAATCAAATATCCATAATTGACATAGAAGCATACAATATGTCCTTGCATAGATCAAAATATGCATCAGTTTTTGAAGGCAAGACTTTTTGGTGATGCACAGGACTGTCAACATGACCAGCAAGATATTCTTTCAAATTAAATTACTGGTTAAATAGGATCAAGTAGAGGCACCTTAGAGTTACTTAGTTGAGGTCCTTGATCTATAAGAAACTACATTTCTTCCAGAACCATATCAAACTCCATTGTAAAAGGTTTCAAAATGTTATTTTTTAAGGTTTTACCAGAACCTCATCGCCTATGTAATTCTTTAAATCCAGATTAAACATATCCATGTCCAGCTCAGGTAAACCCCAGCCATTCTTAAATAAAGGTTTACAAAATCAGCTTATGTAAAACTTATTCATAGCACATATTGAATAGTAGATTATGTTGTGGTAAATTGTACAGTGCCATATAAATACTGTCAATACAACATATGATCTCAGAGTATGCCATAAGAACATCATTACTATTTTATGTTATGACTACTGCAATAGAAAATCCTTTAAATATAGTTAAAATGCAAAAATTAAACGAGCATATTTTAAAGGAAAAACTATATCTTAATAGGAAATTTGTAAGGCATCTGTAAGTCTGAAATTATTTTCTGTAGGAAAGTCCAAACATGCCATTCCATTCAAGGCCAGGCTGGATGGGGCTTTGAGCAGCCTGGTCTAGTGGGAGGTGTCCCTGCCCATGGCAGGGGGGTTGGAACTAGAGGATCTTTAAGGTCCCTTCCAACCCGAACCATTCTATGATTCTATGATTCTGTGATTTTGTTCTGACTTGGTATGAAAGTAAGTTCTGAACTGTTAAGTGGAAAATGTCAGCATTATGAGTTTCAAACAGTTCTGAAGGAGAATAATTTATATTATTTTTCTTTTTTCTATTTTTCCAGTAAAGAAAGGCTTAAGAATTTGCAATGTCAGGGTTGTAGTGGGAACAGTGATGTGACTCAGTTAAAATTTTTCATGAGCAAAAGGGATACAACTTTTGAGTACGACAAAGGCCTAAATGTCCTCAGCCAAATTATTTTGTTGTTAGTCCATAAACTAAATGTATACTAAGCTGAAATAGAATGGTTGATTCTAGACATAGTCAACATAAATCTCATGAGGGATTATTTAAGAATGAATCAGGCAAAAATACAAAACATTTTTTAAAGTTGGTAAGTTTACTTTTGAAATACCCCTTACAGATCAGTAGCTCAGAAACTCAATATTTTAACATAGCACACCGTAAAAGCATGATGTTCCTAAATCTCAACACTGAAAACCGTCACTGAAATCTCTGAATGCCTCTGGTCAAAGGAAAAAGCAATAAAAGCAGTAAAATGGAACAAGTAATAAACTTCTTCCCTACATATAGCCAAAGTAACAGAACAAAATATACAACAGTAGAGAAAATCCCTGTGAGATAGCAGAAAAAAACACAGCTCCTTAACACCAACCAGTGTATCCATACAGAACAATGATGAATAAAATTTGTATCAAGCTGAAGCAAAATACAAAATCCAAATACAAATATGCAAAGAATGGCTGTGAAACAGAACTATTTCAATAGTACGCTTATTGTTTACACACTTTTCTGTGAGTTAGAAGATTCTTTTCATGTTAAAATACAGCTATGTTTTTTATACTGCTTCAGAAAACACTTATTTGAGCTTTGTTAGAAAGTTACTTTGCAAAGCATCTTACTGAAAATCAATAACTGATTTTGCAGTTAGTACGTTATGATTATAGGTTTTAAGGTATTCTGAGATTTTTAATCACTTGTGTTTTAAGTGATTCAAAACTTTTTAAACACAATTATTTCTAACACAAGTATATTTAAAGAAAGTATACTTAAAAAGATATTTAGGAATGCACATTTCAGTTGGACCGTATTATCCAATTTGTTCCCAAGGCCCTGGCTGAGAAGGGTTTTTAAGCACCTATAAGCGAGACCAGCTTAAAATAAGTACATTCTTAAATACCTTGCTGAACTAGCATTGCAATTAGTACACATTAGTAAACACTAGCTAATCACCTGCTATACTTTATTATGGAGCCAATCCCTTTCAGTTTTGGGACAAAGTGATCTTTTGGCATCCAGATGTGGTGTTATACTGAGTCCAGCTAAGTAACTTCACCATGAGACTAAGGCCTGAGCAGGCAATGAAGGAAGAACCACCTTTCAGGGCACACCAGCCTGGTACCTCCATTAAGGGGAGGTAGATACTCATTCACATCCTTGATTTACAATCTGTGCTTTAGTAGTGCAACTCTTTCTTCCTCCTGCTGCAGCTTTACCACAAGATGGCATTGCAAGAGTATGCGGATGGAGAGTGTCTGCTCCTTTAAGGGTGTCTGGTCAAGGACCTTCTTCAGTGCAAGGAAGGAAGCCATAAGCAAGACCATTCAGGGACACAGACTGATGGGCAAATGATAAGGGAGGGAGTGATGAGACCCAAATCTGATCAGTGACAAGAATGGATGAGGGCGTGTGAGAAAGTTTATTGCAGTGAGGTTATCTGATGGGGGAACATGTCAATTGGGAAACTAAGGGGAAAAGGGGGAGACCAGAAAGAAAATGCACAGAGACACAGACTTGACAAAACAAACATGGAGACAATGACAAGAAATGAACCAATCCAGTCACTCTAATTGATGTGCTATCAAGGCAGGCACCACTTCCAGAAAGACCAACCTGGACTTTGCAACTGACAAGGCTGTAAACCAGGGGAGACCAGACTGGGAAGGGTCGGGGAATGGATGGAGCTGTACAGACCCATGGAGGGACATGCAGGGGGAGATAGAGCAGGGAGGAACAAAGTGAGGACTGGACAGAAAAAGGTCCGTGCGCTTGTCTGGCTGAGCCTTGCACCTGATCCCCACAGTCTGTCATATCACCTTATTAGCTCTTTTCTTAACGATCTCTCTGCACAGTCTCACTCTTTATCCCAGATGTATGCACTCTGCAAGGACTAAGTGCCAGTTGCTGGTGAGGCCTGTAGGTGTGTGTGAAAACTGGTGGCAGCTACTGGAGTCAGAGTAGGGGTGTGGGTGCCCGTGGCCCCAAAACCAGCTACTGGGGGGGACCGGCAGGAGTGAGGAGAGTGAGGGTCTTGGTGCCAATGGCTGGAGCGTGACTATAGGTCAAAGCCGATGTGCCAAATGTTGGGGGCCATTGTCCATGTCTTCCCTACTCCTGCAGTGTGTGGTGTGCACCTGTATTCACTGGTAAACTTGAAGCTGGAGCAGCCAGCAAGTAGGGGAGCATCCAGTGCAGGACAGGGTATCGGGCGGGTAGGGGATCCGTGCTGGTACACTTGGGGGACTTGTGAATATCCCTTAACAGGCATCACCTTCTGTTATCAGATACATGCACACGTGCTGGTGCAGTGACCCTGAGAGCCACCAGCGGGCCCTGATCCACAGGCAGCTTCAGTCCCTGAAGGCAGACCTCAAATTCTTCCACCATTTGTGATGAGTCCACAGACTTATGTCCCCCTCAGTCTCCTCAGGCAGACCAAAATAAAAAAAAAAAGGCATCTGATAATTGTGATTTTTTCAGCATTATCTCTTGCAAAGCAAAACCAGACACCTAATCTGAAATGAGGAATTAAGTTTCTAGCTCTTAGGTGTTAAACAGATTATACCATAGTGTTGTCCATTAGGCTAATCTCCTCCACTTCTCCTGCTGATCATACCTATATTATTTCTTCATAAGTGAGTGTTCTAATCATTATTTACCATTTTAATTGTCTGCACTTTTTCTGCTAGTAACTTCATACCCTAAAGGTATGAACAGAAAGGCTTGAGCAGATTGCTTGTATTTATTAAGGTGGCTAACACCTAAATAACATAGCAAACCCTGACATTATTAAATAAATGGTAACTTTTTACAGAACAATATAATAAAAGTATGCCAAATTAGGAATAATTATGAAGGTATTCATTCTGCTTCTTAAAAACTGCATGAATAATTAGTTGGTGAAAATGTCACATCATATAAATGATGCTATTGTTCTGCCATATATTCTCTTCTGTTCTTTCTGAGGTGAGCACCATGTGTTTGCATAGTGTTCTTTCTAAAGGCTTTAGGATTAATAAAAAGCATAAAAAGGCAGACTTTTATATTGAGGTTAGACTTGTTAATGTATCCAGCTCCAATGTTTCCCTGACAGCAAAGAAAACATTCATGCTTTTGTAGAGAATGTAACAGATTTCTACTATTTGAATTTACTGGAACAATAGCAAAATTGACAGAGAGAATAAAATGAATAATCCTTTTATAGTGATCTCCCACAGCAACAGAAAGGATGTTAAGAATATTATATGTGAAATTTGCAAATGTACATGTGAGAGTGCTATGGTTTTTTCTTAATTAAGGAAAGTTCCCTGGCCTTTCTCAAAGTATTTGGATTCTACTTATGTGTAATGTGAGTCTTTGATTTTTGACACCCAAACGGACATTCAATATTTATTTGAGTTATAGACAGGAAGGCAGAAAAGTAAGTATATTTTAAAAGTTATTTTTTAATTCAAGTCAGAGCTGGGCAGAAAAAAGATCAGACATAGGGATGCTTTCATACTAGTACTGTGGAGAATACATATTCCAATCTCTAAGTATACTTTTCTTGGACTTGATCCACACTATATTGTATTAAAGGAGAGACAATTAATTTCAATCAACTTTATACACATTTATATGATGTCAGATTATGTTTTAGCTTGAAATAAACCTATGGTGATGCAAGGCTAACAGTCATCACTAGGCTATGTTTTTTGTCACAGACCTGTCAGAGGAAAGCTGGAGTTACTGATGTCTAAATAAGAGATAGGTGGGGATTCTGACGCTTGGGAAGAATGGGAGGCAGCTGGAATAATTGTCATTGATGGATGTTTCTGCTAGAACATTCATTAGTGCCATCAGAAGTGCCACTGGCATTTAGTTTGTCATCATTAGGTTTTCAAACCAACAACTTAATAAAATTCATTTGGGTTGTCTTTTATTTCACACCATCAGCAAACTAAGGACAGCATTTTTATACTCACTTGCAATCATGTTTTCAAAGTTGCCTTTGTGGCCTTTTCCTTTTACACTAAAGTTTAGGTGTTACAATACTCAATTCTAAAAGAAATAAGAGAAAAATTCTTTGGACAGAAAATATTCTGAATTCTGAGCATGAGGGATTTCCACTTTCCCATTCCTTCACACATATTAATTTTAGTGATGGCAGTTATTTCATTATTTATACCCTGTTTATGTCTAGAAAACAAAACATCAGTAGTTTTCACGGTGATGGCTGCTAAGGTCCATTTGTAACTTTACACTAACATTCCAGAAGAAAACTAGGAGAACAGAAAAAGTGAAAATCTAGAAGAAAAGTCTTGTGGAAAATTTTTTCATCACCAAATCAACATGGTGCCTGCATTGATTAGTTGTATAACAAACAAACTCAGTCACAGAGTGATTAATTTGTCTTGGGGTCAGTGCAGAAGTGTCATCACTGCTCTGGGGACAGCACTGGAAGTATAAAGTAGGATCTGAGGACAGAGATCAGGATTTGCAGCTGAAAATTATATTCTTCATGAGAGGGCAATGGCAAGGCAGGGTTAAGCATATAAGATGTCATCATAGAAATGGTAAAGAATGATCAAAAATATCTGACAAAATACTGCCTGGGCATAGACTTCTATAACTTCTTCTCCCAAGCCCAGTAGCAATTAACTGTCCCTGCCATCTCATGCCCAGCACTTGAAGTTCCCAGAGGTTACCACCTGCCACGCTGTAGCTTGTTACAGAGTGATGATAGCACTTGGAATAATGCTAGTGAAGAAGAGGGGAGTAATACCTGCTGAGCTTGTTAAGTGGTAAAGTGGTAAGATGAGTAAAAGATGAGTAAAGTGGTAAGATGAGTTAAGTGCTAAAGAGGTAAGATGAGTAAAAAGAGCCTGGGAATCAGCTTTAATTCCACCATCTGGATCAACCTGCTGCAGCTCAGCTTGGCAACCATCCCTCATTTCTATGCCTGCTGAGATTTACTTTTTATTGTGTCTTAAGTGGTAGCTGCACTAACCTAAAAGTCCATTTTGTTCTGCAAGGACCTCTGGTTCTTTTTCCAGATTTTAGAATACTATTTTTTAAAAATTGTCACAAAATCTTGCCTTTTCACCCATGAGACACAGGCTTTATCTGCCAGCTTGAGCTCACTCTAGTTATGCCCACCACCTTATGGCCTCCTCCCTTCCAGAGCGCCATCCTTGACTCACCTCAGAAGGCCTTTATTCTCACCTTTGAAGTTCTTCCGCCACAAAGACCATTTTCATGAATAGCACTTTCAGTAGTCTTCCCTAGTTTGTAATTTACTTTGAGTCTCTCTGACCCTTGTTCTTTTCTTGGTCATGGAACTTGTATACATTTCAATCTGCAGAGAGTTACCTAACAGATTGATTCCTAATAGCCGTTTCATTTTTTACAGCAAAGAAACTAACTAGGCTGTATCTATTCTTAAGCCATTTGAAGCAGTTTCATATCCATGCGTTCACTGCTTGTATTAGCAAATGTTGCCATCTTTCATCACATAAGTGGCAAATTAGAGCTTAGATATTTCATATATTATCAGTCCAGTCATGTCACAAAATAATATGTATCCCTGGTCCCTCCTCTTTCAAAACTCAAAGTTAGCAGCAGGAAACCTTCATGGCATTTTGTTATTATTTCTGATTTTCTTTCTATATTACATTTCTTCCCACCTTAAATTTCCTTCTTTTACACTGCTTACCATAAATACTTTATGATATCAGGGCATGCTCACAACTCACAGCAATAACAGAGGCACATTTGATGAAGTCCTAACTCCACTTGCAATTATGCTGTAGATTTTATATTTGCATCTGCTTCAAAGCTTATTGAAACCAATAGAGACTGTCAATTTCTGTTGTAGAACTATGTTCCAGTTTATTTTTGCTCGGGTGTGTTATGGGGCATTTTTCTATAATGAGAATTTATTGTGCTTTCCTCTCCGCACATCACTCAGAAGTGGTTGTGCCTCATCAGAGGACCATAGATGTTCCAATTCCCTCAATAATGTAAAAAAGTCAGAATGAGTTCATTACAGCTATAAAACATTGCATGGAATAGGACACACTCCTAAGCATACCTGACAATGAATTTGAAAGATAGAGTAGGAATGAAACTGTATGGGCTATTCAGCAACACTGATGGCATTGCAATTTACTATCCACTTACTGTCAAAAAGAACATATTTTGCATACGAGTCTGTATATCCTTGTATAAGTCTGAAAGCAAATAGAAGTCTGTATAATGAAGGAATGAAAATTTCACTCTGAAGCAGGCAGACGTTTCCTGTACTTGTAGGATCTTTGGCAACTGAGAATGGTACTGCCTGGCTGCTATGACTTGAAATGGAGAATGCTTTCCCACCTAAATGGCAGAAGATGCCACCGTAATTATGTGAAGTGAGGCCAGCAATATTCGCTTGATATCTTACCACTCAAAACACTAGGGAACCATTGCCATACAACCTGAAAAACATCGAAGGACCCACAACCTTCACTGACTTTTTGTTAAAAAATGTTCAGCTTGTAGACTTAAATGTTACTGGTAGATGTAAGTAATTTTTCAAAATTTTGAACAGTGGTCTGTTGTCTTCTCAGTAAGGTTTTTTAGTTTTGGTTTGAGGTTTTTTTTTTCCTTTATGTTTCTAGAAAACAGTTCTTTAATCTTGAAAAAAAAATATGAAGAAAAATATCTTAAAAATTATCTGGAATCAGTTCAGTGTGCAAGTTTATAACAAATAATTAGTTTATTAAATAATTTTCAAGGAGACAATTGTCTTTCCTTATGTCTTCTGTACTATTTATAGCTCATGAATGGAGATTCATGAGATGAAGATCTGGAACCCCATTTCTGGGATTTAATACTTTTTAGTGCTTTCCAAAATATTTTCTGTCTTCAGCAATTCAACATTACTACATACCTAGCTGTTATTTTTTTTAAGATTTTTTACACAAGTTACTATAATACAAACACACAATCAGGGCCTCACAAGGTAGCATGCTGTATGAATGTATTAGAACAAAACTGTTCATTTTTTAGAAAACTGAGATATAGAGAAATTAAGATTACTATGTAAAATCGCTCTCAAACCAGAAGATCTTTATGTGTTCTTTAGATTTCCCCGTTCCAAGCAGTCCTATGCATTGAAAGATTAACTTCTCTCCACGTCCCTTTACTTTGTGAGCCTTTGTCTTTTTGATCTCTACCTGTTTCTCCAATGCAAACAGGAAAAGTAAGTTCTTAACATATTCCTATTAAATGAGAAGATAAAGACCAGTGTTAAGGTTCAAGATATCCAGGTTAATTTCTTTCCACCATTCCAACTTTGTTTCTTCAACAGATATTTTTTCTTCTACTTCAAATGTGCCTATTCAAACAGTGATTTCTGTTTTGACCAAAATCAGCACTTTCACTTCTTTTTCCACTGCAGCAGAAAAAATAAAAAGATCCCCAAGCTTGTCAATGCATGTTAAAATGTAGGCTTCAAGCCAAGAGCTTGTACAAAGGCTGCAAAAACAATAAGCAGAGAGACAAGAGAATGGTGACAGTTTCTAAAGCTGTTCTTTCCATGTAAACTGCTACTTATGTCATCTGCACTGCTTCTGGCAGAAACATACAGCAGTTAGAAAGTGCTCATCGTGTTGCAAATAAAAAACACCCGCTCTGAAAGCTGAAGCAGGTAGTTGTAAGGCTACATACTTACGAAAATGGCCAGAATAAGGCTCTTCATTTACCATTTCTCTGAATAAATCACTCTCTTTTTTTCTATCTTTTCTATCTATTCTATCTATAACTTTGTGTGTTTTGAAGTATGCAGGTTGTATGAGTTCATTCTTATTCAGAAGTGCACTAGAACTTTTAATGGAAAGCTACTTTATGCTCAGATGCTGATGTGACACAAAAAATGTCTTTCGTCAGAGTGGTATTTTTGTGTGCTATTGTGTATTCAGTTCTTTTGCCAACACAAATCTAGAGAAAGCAAACTTTTCAACTAAAAAAATACCCTTAAAAAAAAAAATTGAAAAGCATTCTAGACCAGAAAAAAAATTATCAGTAAGCATTATTTCCTTTGGGAGATACTGTACTCTGTTGCCCCTGCTCCTTTTCTTTCCCTATTCCCAGTGCTGATAACATTTATGCACACATTAACACCTACATATTTGCTGTCAATCTGTCTACTTAGAAGATAAATTAAACATAGATTTGAAGAATTAGGCAAGTTTACAATACTGCAATATGATTAGAGAATAAAATATTCCTCAGTTAATCTGAGGTAGTTTGAAGCAGTCTGACAAAGCCAACTGCAAAAAAGAGTGTATCAGAGCTTTTCACAAAAGTATTCCTCTTGGAAACCGGCTTCTGGACATGGCTTGACATGTTCTTCTATCTGCTAAAGCTAAGTATTTTAAACAAGTTCAAAGTCATATTTTTCTTCCATTTTTTACTATTTCTTTTCTGTTGGTGTAAAATGACCTTTAAAGAATTTATAATTTTCAGTTTGTGACAGTGTTGGATGTTTTAAGATAAACTAGGGAATATGAGCCCAATATCAGAATTTGGATCAAGAGAAGAATTCAGAAAGATATCAGTTACATTAGAATAGTTTAATTTTCTTAGATTCATCTAAACCTAGAAAAAATATGCTGGTCTCAGCAAAAGTAGTCTTTGTCTAAATGTTGCAAAAATCTTTAATTATCTCCTTTCCTTTAATTTATCTCCTTTCCTAAGTGACTTGTCTTTCCAGTAAATCACATTCTGGGCATTGCATTAACGACCAGGAAGAAGTAGGACTTCATCAGGTAGCAGACAGAACTTGAATAATCATCCACAGGTGTGGCGTCTTTTCTAGACTACGTGTATCTTCCAAAGGTCTTTTGAAATTAGATTGAGAATTTTACACTTCATGAGTTTTCTGTTGGAGTGAACACTGTTATCCCTATTAACTTCAGCAGAAAATGGGACTGTTCATCAGCACTATTTATCCATAGGGGTTTAAGAAAGGAATTAGGATTTAGTGGTTGAAGAGAGAATCCTAAACTTGAAATTGTTAGTCTGGACTGTGAATAAAGAATAAAGATATTTTCTGTGCTTAGAAGATCTGAAAGAGAATTTGGGAAAACACATTTCAGTTTCTGATTTCTGCACTGACATTGCTGACCTTAGCTGTATCAAGGAAACAGAATTTCAATTCTTCCCTGTAATACAAGAATATCAATGCTTTCTATTCCCAGTAGTTACCTTCTTCAGACTGCAAACTCTTCAGGGCAGAATACAGGTGTAACACTAGGTTTGTGCATTGCCTATGTATTGTTGTAAAACAAATAATTAATTAGATTTCTACTGGAAGAAACAGTGTAATCAGTGTACTGAGTACTTTAATTTTCATCTTTTGAAAGATTAGATTGTGATAATCAAATTAGTTATTACAGTCTTCTCCCACACAATCCCTATTGGTGTCCCAAACCATCTTGGTTTAAGTAATTCATACTGTTTTCCCTCTTTTTACTTTGAGCATTTTTATGTCATTAAAAAAATTTACATACACATTAAACTGTTCTCTCTGATGTCACAAATATTATATATAGGTATAGATATATGTTGATATTATATCTATAGCAAAAGATAAAAGATGTCACAAAGCAAGTACTTAACCATTCAACAAACACTATACTTCTAATAACATGTAAATGAAGCATCTTTCATGGTGTTAAGAGAGTTTCACGTTGATGAAATAGAAAATGTACATCTAAATGTAACAGAAATGACACCAGTAAATTGATAAAACTTCATGTGGAATAAATACAAATCACGCATAAGCAAAAAAGTATCTGCTGTTATAAATAAGATTGTGACGAATACCTCATCTGGAGCTGGTTTATATACACATCCAGTCAAGTTGCACAGTTCAATTATGAGATCCATACCCCTAACCAAGCCAGATTTGGATTTTATAAAATTACTGCCATTACGTACCAGAGGTCGTTTTAAGTAGGCCTACACCTGTCTTCCAGTTCTTTTCCCACATTCCGCTTCATTAGTTCCCTAGGCAAAAGCTTTACAAAATTCACCATGTACGCCATTGCCACCTGGGTTATTCTCCTGCCATACTCCTAAAGAAAGCTTAGCCTCTGCTGCTGTCCCTCTACCTAGCCACACAAATCCCCTGCTAACTGTAATCTTTTTACTAAATCACTATCTATCTCACCTATCTGGTATCATTAATAAATTGAGTCCTTGCATGGGCAAACACCTTATGTGTGTATGCTATTGCCTTCAAAAACGATTTCAAGGGAAAATGGTATTCTCAAAATGATACATATACTTGAGGTGTAAATAGTAACTTCCAAATACAGGAAAACAGGGAGAAAAGTTTAGAGGGAAAAGAAGAATCAATAAATAATAATATTTTATATCACAACAGGACTAAATACTTGACATCTGAACAACTGAATTTTTCATAAAACTCTTTTCAGTCTCTAGCAGCTGTTAATTTAAACTCTCTGTCCTCCTTCACTGACCTGAAAATCTCACAGATTAAAGGTGACTATTAAAGGATGAAAGTAAAAAACACCTGCAGTTATTTTTCTTTCCTTAAAAGTATGGAGAAGTAAACTACATTTTGCAGTCTGTAAGACACACATTTCATTCAAAAATTATAATGTAAAAATGAAGGTTCACTGTAAACTGATGCTACCAATATAAAAAAAAAAGTCTTAATGTATATAGACTTAGTGTATATAGACTTATAGTATTTAAGTATATATATTTATAGTTTATAAGTTTATAAGTGTATATATATATAGTTTTCTGTTTTCCTTTTGATTTTTTTAACGGAATGTGTATATCTACGTATTTTTTTTTCCCCATTGTACATGGTGCTTGTCCCAGAATTTCATATACATTGCAGTATCTGTAAATTTGACCAAATCAGTGTTGCTTTTGATGCTTACTCTTCCTACGTTTCTTCAACTTTGTGCTGAAAGATTATTACATTAATATAGTTTCTACTCAATGTAAATCAAAAGGAATTACTCCTTGTAATGCCATTTAGAACACATCTAAACTTACTATAATCCTATTAAAATAATACAAAATTATTATAGCTGGGTTGGTACAGCTTTAACAGAATGGAACCATAACTGTGCTTTCTCTTACTTGGAAACTTCTTTTATTTAGAAATAGATATGCAATCCACAGATATGCAATGCTCTACCATATCAGTATTTACATTGCATTAAAATTATCCGTTCCATAAAAATAGGAACTCACTATAAATTGGCTGACAGCTCAATCAACAACAAAAAATTAATGCTTCATCAGCAATCATGAGATCTTAATTTTTACCATCTTTGGAATTCTGTTTTCCATTGGATAATTCATTTGCAATGTATACTGCTTTGCAGAGTAAATATATCCATATTCATAGCAAGAGTGAGGAAAACCAGACAACTATGTGCTCAAAAACAATTTTTAAATTATTAGTTTAGTCTCATAAACAGCTCCACAGAACTACATCAAACACTTATTTTTCATAAAGAAGATCAATGCAATGCCATATTAAAAAAATATAGCTGAATAGCACCTCTTTGTCTGAACAGCTAAAGATTCAATTGAAGTTATTTATGAGTAATTAGTCTTTGAGTTTGTTATTACGTAGAGCTAAATTCTGTGAAGTATGGAAAGCAACGGATACGCCATGGGGAGCAAGGTCTGCCATTCAGTGCTTGCCTGTATTTCCCAAGGGGCCATAAGACCTTCCCTCCATGACCACCATGACAGGGGGGAAGCAGAGGTTCTGAAGGGCTACCTGTGTAGGAACAACACAGTTTCTAGGCAGAAATAATCTGTCTTTATGAAGTCAGTTGAGAAAAACGGAAAAAGATAAGACATTTTCAGGAATACCATTCCTCCTGAAAGTTAACAGCCTCTCCTAAAACCATGCATTTTGCACAGCTGTGAAGAGCAGAATATCCGAGCTTTTTCAGGGGATGCAATGTGTGTATTTTGCGTACAACAGCAGATCGGCAGCATTCAGGCCTCTGAAGTGAAAAGACCCATATGCCAAACAATGGCTATATTTGTCTTATTCTGGATACTCTGCATTTTGCATAAGAAATCTCCATATTGGCCCCAATCAGAATGTATTCATCTCCATCCATCAGTGGAGTAAGCTGGTGGCCCTACTCTACTGGTTACTTCATAAACTTGATGTATACTGAACAGCCAGGATAGGTGTTTCCTCAGGTGTGCAAATGTCAGTAGACTAATAGTAACTTCCCCAACTTTATTTTTGTTTGTGTTTGGGAATAGATCACGCTGTAAAGTGTTCAGAATTACACAGTCGCTGAGAGGAAAAGTTATAGATGGCACTAGACTTTAGAAGGCTGTGGTTTTGACCTATTCAGCAGTTTCTTTGTAGTGTTTTATTTGCATTTTTAAATGAATAAAATCTATAAATTCCCTTCTACAAACAGGCAAAATGTAAATGGGATGTAAACAACTTTTTCTATCCAACCAGTAACTCCAAGGTTTCCTATGACTGCAAATATTTTGTGTGTAAAAACCATACAAATATCACCTTGTTGAGACCTCTAAGCTGGTTTGTCAGGGGGTTTCATTTCCACTTAAGGAATATAATTGCTTTCCATTTGGCAAAGGTGAGATTTTTCGAGCTGGTTATTGCTGTAGATTTTATTCACCAGAGATTTCTTCATGCTCCTGTGGAAGCAAATGACAGGACCCATATTAAACTGCAACTCAGTGACGGAGAGAAGTAAACTGCTTCACCAAGAGCTCCTGCCGTCCCCTTCCCCAGTCCAATTCTAGTCACCTCAGCAGGGATCAGCCATAATAAATCAGCTTTGTGCTCACTTCGGCAATGGCGAACAATAAATCACAATAATTCTCTTACTGTTCAGAGAGATTTCAATTCTTAGGAGATTTTTAATCACAGCAGAGAGGCAAGAGTGTTAATGAGGTCTATAAATTACCTTAAAAGAGGGTAATTATGTCCAGCGTTGCAATAAAGGCTGAGACAGCTAATATCATTAAAGCAATTAAACACTTTTTTAGATTGTGAAGATAAATTAGAATTAAAATATTACTGTAAACAAGGGGCCCATTTATTATGAAACAATTAATTAAATAGTGGACTCAGCTAATATTGCACTGGCTTAAACAGCTTCTGTGAACTTCATTCAGATTTTGTAAAGTAACAAGGCTACATATCACAAGTAGATTGTAATTACATTATCATCACATGAATCAGTGAACAGCGTCTTTACTTGCGCTCTTAATTAGATTTTGTTCGATGCAATTATTATAATTTCTTCTTAACTAGCTTCTCCTCATCTTTTTTCTCATCCAGGTTTGTCCTTACCTTCTAGCTTTCTTTTTTTTGGTCTGTGTTTCTAAAATAAAAAGAACTTCATCATGAAAAATAAATAACCGGACATTTCTGAATGCTAAGTTACTATCATTTTTCCATGGATACATTCATCACAAAAACATTAACACCAGAAGAAGTTTTCATGATGAGAAGTCATAAAATCTGAATAGTAAAGGAATTAGTAAAGATTTACTCTCTTCTATTTAAGCTATACTCAACGATAATCTGAAATGAAAACCTTGGTGTTGAGTACCTAACTACTCCTGATTTTGTGTCCAAAACAAAATGAACTATAGTTTTCTTATCCTATGCTTTTTCAGTATGATGCAATGTACTGCTTCTTTCAGTACAGTGGCAAACTTTATCAGTGAAAGGGAGAAACATTCCTACACTAATTTAGCTTATACGTTTGTGGTTAGGACACTTTAAGGACAGAAACACAGAATTTGTATTTCATCAGCCCAAAGATGACATAAAATGCAATTTTCTGGGTAGCTGATGTAGTAACCCTAGGCTAATTATAAAGTGTTTGATGGTGGGAAGCAGATACCTAGGACACGCAAGAGCGTAACAGCCCAGGAGAATGGCCTAGCCAGCAGTCTTTGGGCTACTTCGGAAAAAAAAAAATCAGGGGGGAGAGTGTGATAGTGTCACAATATTTTATGGAAGACTTAAATATTAACAGGGTCAGAGGGACCAAGCAAACACGAGCACACTTGACTAGCCCAAGAACTGAGACATTCACTTAATAATGACAGACCAACAATTTACGTAATCCTTGTCTTTAGGAGCTTTTCCCTTCTTAAGGCAGTGCCCAGACTCAGTGCACTGCATTGACTCTTGCTCTTTTGGCCTTAATGAATATTTAATTATTTTGTACAAAGGAGAACTTAATTCAGCTGTTTTACCAGAGTTCATTGCTAGAAGAAATGCACTGGAAGTCCTTCAGGCTGGGCAGAGGATTCATACTGTGCTCTTGCATAAAATGGAGAGGTAGGCAACACCATATGTCATATGATGCCATATGCAATATGTTGCTTTATTCCATGTTTCCTCATTTTATTTACCTACATGTTTGGAAATGGTTCAGTAAATTAATTTCAAAGAGTGTTCATGTCCATGTCACTGAGAGGTCCCTAAATCTGGAAAAGAAGTTGACATTTAATGCATAACCTCATTTTCCATATTTCTTTCTGTTTATCATATAGTGGTTGCCTACTGTGACTTCCTTTTTGAGCTCCCTAACTTCCCATCTGCACTGTTTGGTGACCATGGGAACATACCTCCAGGCCTGATTCTACTGAAAGGGCCAAGCAGAAGACACAAGAATTATGCAAGGATCTAGCAAATCTCAGAAGCCACCTGTGATCCTAGTTAAATATTGGATATCTGTTTTTATCTCCTGTTTTTTGCCAAGGTCATATCCAGGCTCTGTCAACATACTGGAAGATTAAATGTTTTAGATCTTTGCAACTCTTTTTTATATGCCCAGGAAGCTGCACTGTGGCTACCTTTCTATCTTTTGTTTCCAAACCCTGCATTTTACTTGTATTGTAAAACTAAATAAATTCCCTTTCAAACCGTGATGTACATTTCAGTCCACAGCAGAGTTTAATAGCTCTTCTACACTCTGTAACAGCAGGATTATAAAAATTGTATTGTAAGAGTGTTTAAGCCAATTTATCCATGGGTATATGTACGTATGAATACAGCTTTAATAAAACTATTTTAAATGATTGCCAGAGGATGTAATCAAGGGAAAAGTGACAGGTGTATCTCAAATATATAATCTTAATAACCATAATTGGTAGTCAAAGCATAGGTTGAATACAAAGGTCTACCTGTATCTCACTTAATGTTAGGCATGTAAGTGAAGGGCCCAAGGGAGGAATCTAGGATCCCATGACAGACAATGGAAAAAAAGGTGCATAAAAGAAGAGGAGTTCCTAACTGAGCAAACTGCTTACTCTATGTATTGTCTACACAATTGCATAATGTCATGGGCTCCAAATTTCGAATTGCAGCTAAACAGGAAATAACCTTTTTCTAAGGAATCAAATCAAAAGGAATTTCATTTCAGTCTCAAAGTATTCTCTTAATAGCGCAGAAAAACAGGTGAGAGAAAATTAGCGAGGAAATATATTTAAATTTGTATAAAAATTGTGTGCATTTTCTGTAAACTTCCAAAATTTTTATTTAAAAAAAAGACAAATCCTGTGAGGGCTGGATTTTCTTTTTCTAAGTGTATATTCCTTTTACTGTGTAATGGAGGAAAAATACTCTTTTGATATGATCTGATTAGCAAGGTAGACTAACAGGTGCTACAATATTTCTTGGCTACACGGAAGTACATTCACCATTTTGAGACCGATGCTGGTTTTCACCTCCATTATGTATATAGTCAAAGGGTAGCAAGCTCAAAGCTTGCCCAAAGCTTCCCTGAATATTTTTTTCTGTCACATAGCACAGCAGAAATTTGAGGCTGCCTCCCCCCAAGGTGAAATTGTGGGAGGCTGCTGGGCAAATCTAACAACTCAGGAGCAGGCCCCCACATTTTCTTTAGACTTCGTCCACATCTTGGCCAGCAATTTCAGCCCTGTTTTCTGTACACGTGTCAGGTGTCACCATTCATCACACCCATCTGAGAAAGGATGATAAAACCTCCCAACCCATTGGAACTTAAAAAACAATTTATTTTTTTTTCTAGGCTAGTGAGTTAATGTGGTTAAACCAACAGGAAAATAGTGGTGGAGGATATAACTGGGAGAGGAGAGGCAAACGTGGGATACTCAAGTGTAGCACCCAGCTGTTAGGCAGTTTAAAACTGGCTCATCTAACTTCACTCACCAATAATAGCCACTATTGGAATAAAACCATACCTTTCACCTTCACTTTGCTTGTGAAAGAGCCAGAGGACAGAGTATTCGAAGTATACAGTAGGGACGATTAGATATATAACACTGGTGATGCAATACGTGCAAAGCCTTCACCTTTAGCAGGTTGAGGGGTAGAGGAAAATCGCTAGTAAAAAGGAATGGACTGTGATGTCTCACAACAGGGAATTGTGCCATGTTTGAGTATTGCCTGGTTAGCAACTTGTGAGTATAAATACTGTGTGAAACAGACGGTAATTATAGGACTTTTTTTCTGGTAGTATTTGCTAATTGCTAACAGCTATCGGACAACTGGCTGGCTGAGGGTTATAATGAATATAGCTCTGAGTGACCTCCAATGTAAGCCTACATGGTCCTCTTACTGGTGCGTATATTTATCTTACTCAGATGTTGTCAGGAGATTTCAAAATTTAACTACAGGAGAACAGTAAAGTTTACTTAATCTAAATAAAAAAGTTATGAAGGAAAACATATACACAGGTTGCCAACAAAACCAAGGAGACTGGACTCAGTAACTCCAAATGTCACTCCCATTTCTGTATTTTTAAGACCAAGAGTATTGGTGTTTCTTATCAACTAAAGATTCATTTTTTTACAGGAACTGTGCTTGAAAATGAACATTGGCTATTTCACAGGGAGTAATCCAGAACAGCTGAGCAGCACATTCCTTCCTACTCACTAGTCAGACTATGATCCATGCTCTAAAACTTGAAGCTTCAGTTCCTTTACAGAGCTCCTGGTTTTTGAGAAACACTTGAAGATATATTCTATACATAATTGGTCTTTTTTAGTTACAATATGTAACACAGTATTATAGTCTGTGGCAATTAATTTCAAATAGTAGTTGCAGGTTTCATGGGAATTATTTCCATTCACTATATTCTTGTACATAGTTTCTGCTTTTCAATAATAATACATCTAATAATCAAGTTATAAAGAGGTCTACCCTATTGGATAGCTTAATATATTTGTTCACTAACTACTTATAAAACATTTTGAACAGTGTAGGATGAGAATACTCAATTTCTAATACTGAAAAAAATACTAAATCACCTTGTATTTTGATAGTGGAAATTGAATATTTCTTGCAGGTAGGCAAAATATAACAGTTTTAAGCTAAAATCTTCTGGATCATATTTGCACAGATTAAGATGACCATAGTAAAAATATAAACCCACTGATACAGATTTAATGTATAATACACACTGAAGATATATGTAATAGCTGAATGCTGTTTATGTATTAGTGAGTAGTTACTGAAGAAGTTCACACCTGCTTGGAAAACTTAACAATTCAATATTATAATAATTTTAAAAATAATTTAAATAGAAATTGTATGAGTTACAGTTTCTCAAAATGTAAGCAAACTTTTTTTTCTTAAATAACTAAGGTAAAAAGGAGGACAGTTGGTACTGAGAAGGAAGAGGGACTGATTGCTATATAGGATTTTCCAAACTAAATCTGGCAATTCATCCATCTTGTTCTATAACCTGCCTAAAGTAGTTACTAGTACCTTGTCGAATATTCCTAGGGGAAGAAAGAAAAAAAAAAAAAAAATGTCAGGACACAATCCATTAGCCAATGATGTATATTCAGTCAGATTCAGAGTGATGGTTTGCAAGTTTCACTTGCTGTTAAGATGCCTCCTATTTTCAGTTTACCTAAACTGCGCAAACTAATGTAAGGTCATTTATAATCTGTAAAAATTAGGTTAATCAAACAATACAGGCTATTTCAATTTCAGACACATTTTCAATGGCAGTCCTGCTAATAATTAATTTCAGTGGTTGTCTGCTATCAGTCATGGACCTAGTTTAGTGCTCACCTTGCCCAACCTAATGCTCAGCAATAGTTTGCTGGTAATTAATGACATCTCTACAATATAACAGGTGCCCCACGCATCTCACTCCATTTGTATTCTGGCTGGCTGGTACACCTCATTCTCGTATGCACACAGCACCAAAGCAATTACTGCTAAAAGCAGGTGTATTATTCATTGTGCTATGAAAAGTTCTCTTTCTGGTAGAAAGGTAATGAGTACTTGAAAAGACTAATGTTTAATAATATTCTGTTAACAGATCATCTCTTAGAAATAATGATTAAAGGCAAGAGTGAATGCCAGATCCACATTTGGTACTCATTTGCATAGCTCTACTGAAATCAATAACCCCACACAGGAGTCTAAATATCCAAGTAAAAAGTGCTGACCTTTAAGACTGACTCCTTGATCTCTGATCGTTGAAAAGCTGTCTCTGAAAATACACTTGAATTTCCGCAAGTGATAGTTAAAGATGTCTTTAAAAAACATTAATTCTGAGAATAAGCCTGAATTACAGAGCTGAAACTTGGATGCAGATACAAAACTTCTAGAATAATCACCATTCTTTGGATACCACATTTTGGAATGAGCAAGTCTTAGAGAGAAAAAAAAAAAAAAAAGATGACAAAGATGTAGAGAGTATCTCATCCTAGATGAGACTTACTTCAAAGTTCAGGTAAACTTAGATACACAGCTTGATTCTCGTCTACTTTTGTGTCTGTAATGTAACACTGAAACCCTAGAGAGATGTAATTCATGCCCTGATTTAGACCACAAGTTTCAGTAGGGTTCCCTGAGGTGCAAGGACCTGACATTGCTTCACGTCAGTGCTTCGACTTTCATCGGAATGGAGCATGGAGCAGGACACTGTACTTCAGTTCAGGAGCATTATAGGCTGTGTTCCAAAGGACCTACTTTTGAATTATCAATGTAGATGACACGCTGTTTATGAGAGGCCTCCCTTTTGATAACTGACAGGTTAGGTTCTCTTTATGAACACGCACAAGGATTTAAAAGGGGACACTTCTTACTAGTATCCCCCTGGAAAAGGAAAAATGTGAAAGCAGCAAAACCTCTAATAAAAGAAAGAAAAAAGGAAAATTCTGTAAAAAAATGTTAGTAGCAAGCAGAAAGATTACTCAATGAATGGCAGGTACAGTCACAAGCTGATAAAACAGCTAAAAATGGAAAATTTAAAGTATTGTTTCAGTTCCTAAAGGACTGTATTTAAATTCTTCGCTATATTCTTAGCTTTATTTTTGGCTCGTGTATTCTAATATGACTCTAGATTA
Organism: Fratercula arctica; assembly: GCA_947846985.1. Lineage (NCBI taxonomy): Eukaryota > Metazoa > Chordata > Aves > Charadriiformes > Alcidae > Fratercula > Fratercula arctica. The sequence goes on along the minus strand of CANTUZ010000002.1, from coordinate 91,180,724 downwards.
AGACATAACAAAATGCTGGACAGATTCCCAAATTTGCTATATTCAGTTCTAAATTGTGAGTACCTTGGAGGCCATTCCAGAAATGTAAGACTGCACAAATATTTCTTGAAGAAAGGTTATTGCTGTATTTTAGATGAAGCTGAGGAAGAAGTTGTAAGTCCTGTAAACTGCTGATATACATTTACTTTCTTTTACCTGCAAAATTTCACTGATGTTTTTGATAGCTATGGAGGTGAGTAACAGTTTGTTTACCAGAGTTAACTTAAAGACTTATACTTAGAAAAGCGAGTGTCTGTACGAAAGTGAAAAAGAAATTCTTTCACCAATTTAAAACAGAAACATTTTGAGAGTTGACCATGTTCCTTCCTGCTCTAGTGAACATTTATACTCAAGGGGAAGTGCCTGAATTTTCCGTTTTTCCTTCTTATTCTCTTACCAGGGGGAATTTAAGAGACATAAATCATTTTTGTGTGCCTTTATGTAGCTTATTGGTCAATGCCATGGGAGCTTAAGATGGCATAAATCATTTTGTGGGTATTTACGGTGCTTGTTGTTGAGACTCCAGAATTTTGTACAAGTTCTACTAGCGACCTTCAAACACAATAGATTTTCATAGCAGATTTTAGGGGAAATGTGGAGTAGGTGACAGTGTTTCTTCATGCAGGAAATATAAACAAATAACCAATGAAATCCTGGGGATGCAAATGTTTTATAACATTGAATGGAATTACTCCTGTGAGCAAAGTTATGCACATGCTGAAATGGCTAAGGATGGAAATCTAGTTTGTCAAGCCCTTAACTATTAGTGCAGCCATGTCAACATATGCATATAATTCAGTAATTTCCACATCTTCAGAGTCTGTGGAAGGAAGGCTCCCCATCTTGTTCAGTGGGAGAAGGACAGTTCCCAAGAGTAATCATTTGGCATACTTGAAAGTCTACTGTTTTCATATATACCCATGAAAAAAAGAATTTCTTGGTTACACAGAAAAAAATCCCAACAATTTCTGCATACTCATCTGTGGACTTACACATTTTTTTCTTCTAAGGCAAAGCTTAACTTCTCACTTCCTTCAAATATATCTACGAGGGAACATGGCCTGTAGAAATAGAAAGAAACATAGAAAAAGAAATATGTATAAGTGCATTTCTTGAAATTAGCGTGAATTTTGATTTAAATTGCCATGTATTTCCAGGGGTTTTGCGCCGTTGAAATTTTTTTAAACACCAAACAATTTAGTAAAAAAATAATCCAACATTTTTCTGAGGTAGGCACCCAGTGTTTATAAATCTTGGACAGGTTGTTTTGTTTGGTTTTATTTTTTGTTTGGTTTTTTTTTTTTTTTCATTCATTACATATAAATATTCAGATTTAAGGATGGCTGACGATACTAACTTTCTGGACTTTCTGCCTATTCTTTATCAAACTTTGATCACACTTTAGCAGCCTCCCTGTGCAGCCATTTAAGACGACCTCTTCTGCAGTTTGCAGACAATTTCACCAAAAGCCTTATTTAGCTTCCTAGAAACTGAGAGCAGACTTCATCCGTGAAAAGTAGCAGATGGGAGGTAAGTTGGCTGCCAGTAGCCAGGGAGAGCTAAAGAGATATATAGCTCCTGAGCGTAATTTACTGAAGACAACTCTCAATGGTTTACACTAAAATTCTTTGTTTAACCACAATTAATGCTGAAACCACAGCTTTCACGTGGCTGAGTTCTGCAGCAGCTATTAACATTATTATTCCAAAACACCAAGGGAGTAACACAGTGCTCTGTAAGGAATGATGCATCTTTCTTATAGTCTGTAATTCTAGCATTTCAAGATACTAGAGATCCCATTTAGGTACCTTAATGGTGTGGGCAGGTTTTCAACAACTCTCAGCGGGAGTTGCGCGTTGCTGACAGAGCCACTGAAAATCCAGCAAACTTTGTTCAGGTATTCAACAGAAAATCAGCTACCTTGGAAAATGGCCATTAAATTACAAATCCTGAATTTCTCCAAAACATTTGGACTCATTATACAAGCAGAAAGTTTGCAAATCCAAGGCAAAAACAAAGTCAACAAGTGTTGCACGCCCTGGCTCTGAGATGCGTTGAGAGTATTGAGTTTGAGCTTTCTCTGCCATGATTCAAGCACCAGGTTCAGACACATGGCAGCTGGAGGATCCCTAGAAAGAAAAGATGCCAAGCACTTTGGTCGAGGCCACAGAGGAAAAATCAGTGTAAGAATGTGTAAAAAAAAAAAAAAAAAGAGATTTAACTAACTGCCCTTCGCATGTCCCTTTCTGTGTCACCAGAGGCCATCTGTGACATAAGGCTTTTACACCCACTGAGAAGCTCAGATGCAGAAGAATAATGAATAATATATTATTTTATTTTATAAAGAACCATACTTCACCAAAGCATTTAAAAAGGCTATTTGATTAGTGTTCATAACAGCCCTGTGAATTAGACAAGAAAGTAATACCATAATCATTACTTGACACGTGCTAAATGATTTGCTCTGTGCCACAGTGGGGAAGTCTGTATAAGGATTAGGGTGAAAAATCCATGTCTTCCGTGCTTTGCTCTTTCTAGCCTTCTATTCAGTTAATTAGATGAAGCAATGTTAAATTTTGATGTCCTTAAACTTCATCAGACAATGGAACTCTTACAAATCCAGCCTAAATACTCAAACAGAAACAAACATTAATCAATAGCAAGGAATCTTTGTATCAGCTTGTAAAGACTCTGAATTCAGCTTTTTGAGAGGACTGTTCTCCACAGCAGCTGAGGTTATGACCACATGGTGTAGCCTAATGAGCATCATAAACCAGTAAGCAAAAGGCTGCTGCAGAAGTGCAGGGAGCAGTCCTGCCTACACTCCCTTTGCAGGGCTCTTTCTTTCCAACATCAGGAATTTCTTTAAGATCTTCATCTCCTGTAGTTTTTTTTTTCCCCCCCTCACTTTTTTCCTTTGCCACTTTCTAATACCACTGCAGTTTTAAATCTGTCTTTTCTCATTTGCCTTTCAAAGTTTTGTCTTCTCTAGTCCACTTGGTGTATATTTCATCTACACCTTTTTGTACTGAAATCAAGCAATGATGGGTCACAGAAAGTTAATAAGTTAATAAAATGCTACATTGCCTGCTCTTCACAAGACATGATGTGTGCCACCATATTCATTCAGCAGCAACATAAACCTCAAATGTCGGCATTGATTATTGTAAGAAATAGTTCTCGAGGTGGTGTAGATTTTTTTTTTTTTTTTTATCATCTCAGAGGAGGATGTTTGGGGTTTTCCTCCCTTCTCTGACTGTTCATGGTACTATTTCCTGCACGATCATCAGCTTTTTGTCTCTCTTCAGGAACTGATTGTAGTTCGCATTTGAAATATTTACATTAGAGGTAGGTGGAACGAATGTAAGTAAAATAACAAGGACTGCCTAGGTATCTAAGTTTCTCACCTTTTGTGATTTCATCATTTTTCATTTCTGTAAAGATAGTGCACAGTTAGGGTCAGAGTCCTAGAAGTATTATAAGAAAAAAGCAAATCCAGCCCTGAAACAAACATTTTTTTCTAATGATATTACCCAATTGCCCTGGCACAACTTTCACAGCAAAGCTTATTCCTGTGATATATCCAGTTCAATACTAGAGGCCTATGATGCTCCCAAACATCATATAAACATTCTTGCTGTGAAATATCTTTATGAAAATATTACTTTTTAATAAACAGAACTGAAGCTATCGTGAGGTGCACAGACAGAAGGAAAAGGAAAAAAATTTCCAATAATATTAGTAAACAATACTAGTAGCTAACAAACAAAAAATAATATTATTCATATTACTAGTAGTTACACCATAAAACATTCCCTAAACTGTCATAAAATTTCCAATCAGGCCATGGCCCCTGGGATTACAAGGAATCCATTGAACAATAAGGTTTAAAATTCAAGATGTCTCATTTCAAAATGTAAAACGAAAAAGGGCTGAAAAGAAAGAGCTGGCCTATTTGTCTGTTTTGTCAATGAAAGGCTGCACACAGTACAGCATAGCAATGCTCGCACTAGCTCCAAATGAACAAACTAGTAGACTGGGCTATAATCAATCAATTTTTCTTCCCCAAACTTTACCTAAAAAGGTGAGAATATTTTCTTCACATTAGGACATTATACGGAGAGGAACCCATGCACAGCCTTTAACTGCAATTCACTAAGCTTCTGTTTACAGGGTCTTTCTTCCTTCAAAACTAGATCGCATCTCTGTAAGGAAGTATGTTGAAAAAGCACAGAAATATACTCTAAGAAAATCCTTCTGCAGCTGTCCCCAAACATAAATCATAAAGGAAAGCTACTAGCAAAGAGGAACTACTGAAATTCTAATACACAGTTCTCTGCTCTCATTTCTTTCTAAACTCTTGAATCTCCTCAGATTAGGTTAGAGTCCGCTGGAGGAGGATAGCTGAATCAGATCAATCTGTACCTCACCGACAACCAACTAGCACCTCATCACAGCACAAAACTCACAGCCTAAAAGGCGCTTTGCACCCTGTCTGGGCATGTGTGCGCACTTCGCTGCCAGTCTGTGCTTCCTGGTCAGAAACTCTGCTTTAAAAATGTCAAGACATTCTGTTACAAGATACTGCTTTATGTCTGAAGTCTAATATCCATTAATCCTAACTCATTCTGCCTGCGTTCTCCGGGGGGGGGGGAGGGGGGAAGCTTTATCTCTGCAAGCCATCTGGATCTGCCAACCAAAATAGTTCCCTTTGCTCAGTCCTTGTAGATCTGCGTGAATTAATGTATGCATGCTTCTATACTTATAGTTCCCACACAAATGATTCCAAAACTAAGATTTCAGAGAGAAATACCTCAACTGTTTCTCAAATTGTGATCACACGGGAGCTGTGGAAGGGCTCTAAGGAAGTAAAAAAGTTCTTATGTTAACCAATGTCAGAGGCATAAATATTTCAACTGGATCTCTTGGAGGAACTGTGCTGCTGTCAGCAATTAAGGGTATTTAGTTCACTGGCTCTCAAAAACCACTTGCATCCAGGAATTATATACCTTACTCACGATTCAGGGGAAAAGAGCTGCAGTGAGCTGTTTCCTGATCACCATAGACTGCTGTAGCAGTGAAAGGACTAGTGAGAGACCCTCAAAGAGGTTATGTTTATAGAGAAAAGAAAAGCAAGAGGAAAGAGAGAGGAAAAAGGGGGGGAAAGAAAACGAAAAAAGAAAAAACAGGTGGTTTCTTTTTGTTAGAAAAAGACGACCTACCATTTTAAAATACCAGCTGGTATTTTAGATGAGTAGAAATTAAACAACAAGACCAAGTTTAAGCAAACTTAGGGGACCAACATTTCTACATATAAAAGTCACTTCTGTGAGAACTCAAAAGCCATTTAGGTTTTTGTGTAAAAGCAACTGAATAAAAAGCAACCCAGAAGCAGAAGCAAACCCCTTATTATTCAACACTCTGTGATCCTTTGTAGAGCAAATCACTGCAACCTGTGTGTGTTTATGCATCAAATTTGTAAACTTGTCATCCATTCTGTGATACGTTCTTCATTCTGAAATGAGATGCAAAATTATGATAAATGGCTTCATCAGCTATATTTAGTGTAAAATTCTATTTCTGCATTTCTCTCATTTTTCCGTTTTTATTCCTTCATTCTGTTTAGAGACAGAAATTTTTTTCTATTTGAGGTGGAGAAAGTTGGACAAGTGGTTAAGAGAATGGCATATTAAAATCACTGTCTCTGTCATGTATTTGTTTCCTGCACAAGTGAAAGAGCGTCAGTTACTGAGCTGCAACAGCATTCACTCATCTCTCCTTTCAACAGTGCTAAAAATAAAAGATGTCTTTGATGTCTTCACTATGGTTTTTTACAGATAAGTTTCCTAGGACCCCTGATCTAAATTTGAAACTTTATGACAACACGAATTTTCCTACTTCATGTCACACTTTCATGATACAATAAAGGTCATTTTTCTTATGCTCAGGAATGATTTTGATTAGGATGTCTAGTGAGGCTCAGGCAAAAAATCATGAAACAGAAGAAGGGAAGAAGTATTGTAAAATGGAGTCAGAAACTCTAGAATAAAACCGCATATGAACAAAGAGGATTCTTTGCCCTTACAGTTTTATTGAGATTTGTAGTCATGCATGCTTCATCGTAACCATGACAAGCAGAATTTCATTAAAGAAAAATGAAACTTTCCATTTATCATATAAATTTGACAAGCTGCACCATTAAGAAAAGCAAACAGGACTTTCACAGTACAGCTGGACTAGTAAATAATTTAATTCAAAATACACCATCACAGAGTAAAGAAATCAGAATTCTATAGTTTTGGTTATTTTTGCAAAATTTCATATATATTTAGCTTCTCTCTAAACCTTTTCCCAAATCAAAACCTTTCAATTTTTGACCATTTCAATGGGAGCTGAATGTCATAGACACAAATATCCAACTCAAATAACTGTACATTGCTTGTGAAAATTAGTTCATTATAAACAGTTTATTCACTCAATGATTGTGTCTCTTCGAGATGTTTTTGCATATCCTTTTAGAACAAAACATTCACTATTTATACTTGTGTTACCATGAATAATTTATATTAGACAATGTCTTTGACGTAAGAATCAAAGACAGATCTTCGACCTAAAAGTCAAGATAGAGGAGCCTGCCTTCATCCTAACTAATCTTGGCCTGAAATGTTTGTGTATGTAAATATTTAGCTTTACAGTATTGTATGTCACTCATGAAAATAAAAATCAAATGTTAGGAAATTGTTCTTCCAACAACCTAAACATTTTCATTCATTCCTAAGACACCCCAGCTCTCTCAGATAAATTATTTTCAAAAAGAACCTGCCTTTTTCTCCAAAACTGCAAATAAATATATCAGGGATTTGGTAATTGCCTTTAAAAAAAACAGTTCTAGTTGTATGGTATAATGACTGGGGTGATAGCAGTTCATCATATGTCATTTCATAGAAACTGGGGAAATCTTCTGCAGCATAATGGCATGTCAAATTTCTAACCTCCAAAATGGGGGAAAAATATCTCTTGTGCTGCTACGCAACTATCATCATGATATCATCTGACTTTCCAAAACATTTTAAAACATTTCTTTTTTAAAAATTAATCAATTACCAGGTAAAAACATTATTTTGTAGTAATTACAAGAGCAGTCTACACTTCTCCCCAAAAAAACCCTCAATTATCAAACAACTCTTAACCATGTCTCTGAAACAACATTGTCATAGTTCACCCACTGAGTAATAGTTACCATTATGATTTTATTCTAGATTTCTGGTAACATAAATAGTAAAAAACCTTGTGAGACCAAGGCAGAGGCAGAGCCATACAAGTCCAACAGCACAGATTACATTTTATTTCTCTTTCCATGTCAAAAGAAAAGCTTCCTCCTAGAGCAAGCTATAACCAAAAAGCAAATCATTACTGAAAAATGAATAGCTGGTGAAGAAACTCAATTCAAATTGTAGAGGCAAAAGTTTAAAAAAAAAAAGTCTTTTTCATTTCCCAATTTGCTAGGGTTTTGGGGTTTCTTTTACTTCTCTATGTATAAGTTCTTAAAAAAAATAATCATTATCTGAGTCTCTGAACTATCCAAATTTTATTTCAAAGAACTCTACAACTCTACAACTTCTTGGGATGGTTCCAAGTAGGATTAAGTTTATGCAAAATTAAAGGCTGCTATTTCTTTCATTATACAAATTAAAATCATTAATAAAGCTTTAGAGTTATGAGCAGGGAACAGACTCCTCTTATTCTGCACAGAACACGTTAAAAGTGTGCAACACAAGCCCAAATACAAGCTTTTAAATGCCTGCCAGTGATATCAACTCATCCTGTGGCTAATGCAGTATCACCCCACCATGGTTCCTTAGTGGCAGCCCTCTTACTATTTATCACCACAGCCAAATCCAGGTAGGCAGGGGTAGGTAACATGTCTGTTCTTCATGCAATGCCCGTAACCGTAGTTAGGGCTGATCCACATCACCTTTTGAAACCTCCCAGGCAAAATGACAGAATATCCCAGGCCACATGCCCAAGCCTTTGTTAACACCTGCCTTCCAATACTTCTGCTACAGGACCCTTATTCTGTATTTTGTGGTTTTTCCTACTCTTTCCACGCTTCCCTCTGCCTCACCCTCCATTTTTGAATGATAAACCAGAGAGAAAGAGAACTTGTATGGCCTGAGTGCCCTGAAGTAATTAATCTGCAAAATAAAACATAAATTCCTACGTACTCTTCCAAATTAAAAATTCATTGAACATAAGACAATTAGACATGTTCACAGTATGCAGAGCTTTAACTCCCCTACTCTTTTTTTTTTTTTAATTTCAGAATTTTTTCTCTCAAAAGATCACCATGTTACCCAGGGGAGCAAATTCCCCTCCATTCCTATCTAAGAATATTGTGGAATTTCACCAAGAAAGCCACAATCTTGTTTTTTTCTCACCAAAGTCTCCTGAGATTCTAGGTGAACTGCTTTTTACTGTCTTCCATTTTCTTCAGTTTTCCGAGCTGATTCTAAGACTCTAACTACAAATGCATGAAGCAGTTATAACACTGTTGTTTCAAAAAGCAAACACATATTGCTGTAACAAAAGGGGGAGGGGGGGGGGGGGGGAAAGGGGGGGGAAAAGATCATCGGTGAATGTGGGCAGGTTTTTTCTATCTTTAATACTCTGGAGCCATACCACTCCTGTGGGAAGATAAGCAAATCTTGGGCCAGTCTGTCATTAGTTTGGATCCAGCTATGAAGACAGAAATGCAGTGGCAAATCACAAATCCCAACAGATCTACAGCCTGGAATTACAGATATTACACATTTGTGAGCTGTATATCTCATTTAAAATCATAGAATATGTTGGGTTGGAAGAGACCTTTAAAGGTCATCTAGTCCAACCCCCCTGCAGTGAGCAGGGACACCTTCAACTAGATCAGGTTGTTCAGAGCCTCATCACACCTGGCCTTGAATGTCTCCAGGGATGGGGCCTCCACCACCTCTCTGGGCAACCTGTTCCAGTGTCTGAGCACCCACACTGAGCCTTTTCCTCATCTGTTGTTACCAGTTTGCCATTCTTGCTCATCAGGGGGGAGTACACTTTCTTTAACCCTCCTTTTCCGGTTGACATATCTTCTTGTTATTCTTAGCATCCCTTGCCAAGTTCAGCTCCAGCACCTTGGCCTTCCTGACCTCATCCCTACGTAACCGGGCAGCGTCCCTAAACTTTTCCCAGGACACCTGATGCTGCTTGAACTGCCTGTGCAGTTCCTTCTTGCCTTTTATCTTGACCAGCAGGTCCCAGCTTAGCCATGCTAATCTCCTCCCTTTCTTGTTTGATTTCTTACATCTGGGGATCAAGCTCTTGTGCTTTATGGAAAATGTCCTTAAAGATCTGCCAGCTCTGTTCTGCCCCCTTGTCCCTGAGGACCATTTTCCAGGGGGTCCTATTGACTAACTCCCTGAAGAGCTGGAGGTTTGCTTTCCTGAAATTCAGGGTCCTGACTACACTCCTTGTCTGACACACATCCCTTTGGACTGTGAACTTCACAAGTGCCTGATCACTGCAGTGCAGGCTGCCTCCAGTCTGGACATCCCTCATGAGCTCACTTGCATTGGTGACTATCATGTCCAGTATCACATCCCCTCGGGTAGGGTTGTCTGTTTCCTGTCTTAGGAAGTTACCATCGAGGCACTCCAGGAACCTCCTGGATTGTCTACAGCTTGCCATGTTACTTTTCCAGCAGATGTCAGGGCAGTTGAAATCCTCCAGCAGGATGAGAGCCTTCGAGTGTGATGCCTCCTGTAGCTGGAGGAAGGCGGCTTCATCACTAGGCTCCCCTTGATCAGGATGCCTGTAGTAGACACCAAACCACAAGGTTTCCCTTGTTGCCTTGGTCTCTAATTCCTACCCATAAGCTTTCAGCTTCCTCTTGGCTATTCTTTAGGGACATCTCAACATTCCTTAACATCTCAACATTCCTTAACATCTCAACATTCCTTAACATCTCAACATTCCTTAACATAATGGACTCTATCCATTCCTTAACATAGAGGGCAACACCTCTGCCCCTCCTTTCTCGCCTGTCCCCATGCTATTTCTCCATAGCATGCTAATTTGCAGACAATAAAGGCTGCATGTTGAGATCAGAGTATGTTTTATGTCACCAACATCACATTCATTACATATTTTCTGAATTGGATGGGGAAAAAAAAATAATTGTATTTTCTTTATAAAGCAATGGCTGAGCCAATCTAATCAATGGCTATGTTGTCATATACTACAAAACTTTGCTGATGACATACGTGCTTCCCTTTGTGCTATGAACTATCTTTTACATTATTATCTTTCATATGCGTTATGTGTGCAAGAAAGAAGAATGATGGCAAGAATTAATAGCAGCCAACATTTTCTTTAAAAATGTATAACTGTGGTTAATCCCACTAAGTCAGCACCTAGTTTCTCCCAAAACTACTGATGCCATAAATTACCTGTCCTTGTACAGAAATGACTGAGAAGAAATTAGTGTAATAAATCCTATGATTGCATTGATATCGCAAACTCTATAGCAGTTTTATATTATTTTCACCAGACTTCATGTCCATCAACACTTGAAATGCTTTTTCATATTCTTCCTCCAACTCAGAATGTAATTTTTCATTCCCTTAACGCTGTTTGTTTTCCTATTTCATCACCTAATTTGTACATAGCATATACTTAAGCCTCTTAGTTATACAGTAGTTCCTAATAACACACTGCAGCCTGTGAGATCTTAGTAGAATACACGTATCCCAGACATCTATCCATATGAAATATTTTTTGTGCAAATAGAAGAGTTTATGGCCTATTTGTAAATTCTATAGGCAAATGCATGAATATTATTAAAATTGTGTAGTGTTAGCTTTAGTAATATTTGCCTCATTCCTAGAGTTGCAATAGCTGTTTTTTTTCTTCTTCTGCATTACAAAGCATCAGTGTTTAAAAGGACAGAATGATTATTTACTCAGCCTGTGTTTATAAAGCAGTTCTATTTTTTTAAAACGTGTTTAAATCATAATTCACAGGGATTGCTTTTGCCTGAAAAATTAAGATCTCAGCAATATGATTTTTTCATTAAGGGTGTTTAACTTCTGAAAGGCCTTTTTTAGCTTTTCCTCCCTCGAAGAAACAAATAATAGAAATAAAATATTTATTCAGCCAGAAATAGAAATATTTTTGTTTGGAAATGAAGTTTAGTGCAGTCTGCCCTTGTGTGTTTCTTTTAGTCTTGTTAAACATAACTCTGAAAACTACTACCAGCAGGCATTATAAACTATGGAATACAATAAATCAACAGTATAACAGTGGTTTCACAGCTTGAACATGGAAAATTATGCCATCCAGATAATGTAAATAGATTGAAAATAGCACCAGACTCAAGTAAGTTCACTGCAGGATAGTAGTTATCATTTTAAAGGGCAGAGATGCATTATTTCTGCTGGAGGCAAGAACCTGAAAGTTATCTGTCAATACAAAGAACGCATAAGATTGTTGTTTTTTCCTCTCTATCAAAAAGCTGGCTGAAAAAGTTGTCACAGAACTGGTATCAAATTGTCCTGCAGGGACATGTCACAGGCGGGTTTGGTCTTTGGACCTCTGCTTCAATAAATATGAGATTTTAATTGCTGATGAGAAAAGTTACATGGGTAAAAATGAAGAGGCCCTTGCTATGTTTTCATACAGAAGAAACCACTCTCACTCCTACAGGAGTATGTAACACGTAAACCTATATTTAATCTAATCTAATACCAAGAAATTAGTATTGTGATAGTACCAAAATGAAACGAATTCTTTCTGATGCTTTACCGTTAAAATCACTCAAGTTACCATATTCCCATAAAATTGTTTTCTTTTTCCAATTGAAAAATCCTTCGAGCAGTAAATATTCATAGAAAAGGTCTCCTCAGAATGAATGGGACCTATTTGCAGTTATGAAATCATTATAGAATATTCCAGAAGTCATTGCTAATGTAAAAAAGGTAAGAGAAATTAGTTGATTTAAAATAGAGCAATAAACAGGAGTTTATAAGAACTCTGTGACGTATATATCCACATACATATGTTAGTCAAAGTTATGAGTTAGAATCCTTGCATAAAAAAATGAGAGAAAGCAGCAACAAACTTATGCCTGTCACCAAGTCTGTTGATATAATAAATACACAGTGGTTCATGAGTTTCTTTGAGGATGTGACTACTTCAGAGCTGCAAGTGAGGTCTATGCTATAGAGTATTTAGAAAAGATAGGCAGAACAGAAAATGGAAAGATGATGAAGAAAATTATAATTGAGCACCTCTGTCCATGTGGTTACAATAGGACAATGTATTTCCTTTGTGCACAAAGGGATGGGATTTTTTTTTTTTTTAAGACAAAGAAAAATTGTATATTATCCTTAGTAAGAAAAAGAGGTCTTGGTTCTCTTGCTACAACATGTATGTGTGTACCTCAGATAATTTAGACCATTCTTTCAAAGGATGTTAAATTTATCTTATTTTTGTGATGCAACAAGTGGTGAGTCATTCTAGCATTAATGGAGAGGAGAATCAATCCCACATTTAAAACGTTTATTACATAGACATCTCCTTTAAAGCGAAAGACTACATTTAGATGTATTGAATTTAAGTCCATGTAATTCTGTTACCATATTCTGAACTTCCATTTAAAAACAGGTACATGGGAAAACAAGAAGATGGCTGGTTTGGTTTGGGCTTTTTATTAAAGGTGTTTGGGAAGCACAGACAAAACCAATAGATCAAACACTTTAAAAGATACATAAATGCCAGCAGCAAGGTATAACACTGAACCCTGAGGGCAGGGGAGTCTGAATAAAGGAAGGAACTGAAAGCTGAAGGCTGGTGGAAAAGCCCTCTTCTCTGGCCTGTTGTTTTTGAGCCAATATTAACGCATATTGACAATATTATCCTTTTATATGTGGTTGTCGGAGGCCTGCCCCAATGGCCATTCATTTTTTGTCCTTTAATTTTGGCAGTTTTCTAGGATCTGACCTAGCTGTCCAAAAGCATTTGTTTGCCCTAAAACACAACAAAATATATGTCTAATAATTAATAAATAAATAAACAAACAGAGAATGCTTAAAAGACCCAGAAAAAGTAACAATCAAAAAAATGAAGTTAATGTAGTTAGTATTTCTGTGAACAGCTGCAGTGTTCCTCCTAGAATACCATGGAAATGATCTAAATGTAAAATTATAATATTTTTAAAACTCTGTTGGGGAATATTTTATAGATAGATAGATCAATAAAATATAAAAAGGCAGATTATTGAAACTACTGGGTGATGTATGATAAAATATTCATACATTAATTAAGCATAATTAGCATTAAAATATAGGCATCATTTATATGTTAATTAATTCTTGTTGCTCTTATCTTACAAGAGCATATGTGGCATGCCTAGCAGCAAAAGATGTTATACTTAAATGTCCTCCAGAAAGAAATATACAAAAAAATACACATATGCTCCGAAATGTTTTCTAAATACATTGTCTATACTAAGAGCTCAAGAACTTAACACATAATTGTTATATTTGGAACAATGATAAATGTACACAGAAAAGGACATGAACTTCAGACTCTAATGGATCAAAGGAAAACCTGTCTATTCATTCCCCAGATACTAGTTTGTAGCTGTACCCTGACATTGTTTTCGTTTTAAGTGTTTTTTAAAAGTTATTTCTATTGCTGCCCTTTGTGCTGTCAGTCACAATGGAATAATGCTCACTAGGAAGTCAGGGCTCATGAAGCATTTACACTTTCCCTGCAAAGAAAGCTGAAATAACCCACCTTCCACAGGCATATATTGTTTTGTTTTCTCAGACTGGAGTTTCAAAAAAAATAATTGAAACTGACATCTGTAAATAAAGTAAATAATTTTGGAAGTTCTTAGCTTCTCAATATTTAAAATAACAAACCGAGGCCAATAATGTTTTCAATCATAACCCCTTTCCTTCCCCTGCCAAAAAAAAAAAAAATAACCAAAACACTGCTATTTTTTGGAAAAGGTATCTACTGGGCCTAAACCTAAAGCATTTGGTTCCTATTCTGATAGTTCTCAATTCAGATTACCATTTAATGCATGGAAATGTGTATGTAGATTTGGAACAATACTAAGATAGGTGGGCAGAAAATTGGTGATGTCTGTCTTTCACCTACTCCAAACTGCTAGGTACCTGAAGAAAGGAAGTTCTGGAGTAAGTTTAAAAGTTAAGAATCCATTATATGTATGTAAATTTTAATTATGCATTTTAACTAAAAGTCATCAAGGGCTTTGACTATTCCGTGATCACATCCCTTAGTTCAGACAAGATTCTTATGAGACATTTACTTATGTAACACCATCATAGAGGGCCCCCAAATTTGTCAGACATGATTTGCCCTTATTTAAGCCATGCTGAATAGAAGCATTTCTTTCATGGAAATTTGTGATTCAAAGTTTTCAACCAGAGCTGTGCACAGGATTTTAGGGAGAAAACACATAAATAAAATAATCTTTAAAAGTTCCATAATTCAAGATGTTTCATGTAAGTTGCAAGTGGGCTACCCACCAGGAGCAATGTAAGAAACCGTGGGCACAGAACGTATCAGTGTTCCACAAAAATAATTAAACTTTGGGGATGGCAAAGCCACGGACATGTGCAGTAGCACTGCAATGTATTTTATATTCAATGCAGATTTAAAACATGAAATATGGTCAGATGAAATATTTCTTTTTAACCTTGAGGTTTGAAAAATTATAATTCAACTTGATTACCATTTCTCTGCACACTGTATTAGGCTACAAGCCAGACATTTTATATTAAATGAGACCATATTTGCATAAAGTTGTCAGGGTTTTTTCAGCAAGGGGGTTGGAGGAGCACATTCTTGGGAAATATTGTGTGTACAGAAAGGAAGGGATGTATTTAACATTTTGAAAGCACATTTGTGTTTACAACAGGTAAAGTAGTTTAAAGATTTTATTTTTTTTTTTCCTCCTGCTCTCTTACATGGAACATTTGAAAGCACAGATATTTTTGTGACAATTCAGGCTGAACAAAAAAAAAAGTCAGTGTTAAATGACACTTCTTTCTTTCCTAATGCCCTGTAATGGTCTTTTCTTACCCATCAGTGTTTCAAACAACTTGTGTTTTGATGCCGAAGAGAGCTGAGAAAGTAATTTCACACAAACCACCAAAGAGAGAGAGTTGTAAGTGCCACACAGTGAGCAAAACACGTACACACACAAGTGGCATTTCTGGTGTAATTTGTTACAGAGCACTTCGGAAAGTTAACATGAGGGAACATAAAAATTACTGTAATTGAACAAACTAGTGATCCAATAAATATGGTATTTTCTCCCTGACAGCTATTAGAAACAAAGAATTTGAATCCAGTCCTTTCCTTTCCTCCTCCCCTTCCCTTTCTCCTTCTCCTTCTCCTTCCCGTTTCCCTCTCTTCTCTTTTCACTAGGGAAAATACAAGAAAGGCTCAAGGGTATTTAAGTTGGGACATTGGTTTTAATTACAAAATGAAATTATGAATTATTAAAATTAAAAAACCCAATATTTTAAGCTACTAATCAGTAATGTTTAAATTGACCTGAACTATATTTAGATTTTTTTTAATTTTATGAGTCAGATTTTAACTTAGTGTTCTGAAATAGCAGGAAAAAATATTCTGAAATCTCCAAAATACTTGAGAAAAAAGAAAAAAGGGGTTCCTCTTAAGTGCTGTTTAGATTCAAAGTGAAGGCTTAAAGTAATTTAGAATTTTATTTATATTTGTTATCTATTTCTACATGAAAGTTTAAAAATTTTTTGCACAGTCATGAATTAATAGCAAGTATGTGCTTGATAGGAGATATTATAAAAAAGTTTCCTAATGTACTGAGATTGTTAGATCATGGAAGTTAGTGATGAACTGATTTTAGAGACCAAATTTTAAAGTTACAAGTGAAAGGGAAAATAAAAGTCCTGACTACTTAAGGCTATAGGAAACAACTTGAAGAGATTTTTTTTTTTCTACTATGGAAAATTATGAAAACTCAGTTAATAAGAATGAGGCATCTTTTCAAGTATACTCATCTCTTTTCACTGAGCTTCAATTGTAATGTTCTTAAGTCTGAAAGGATAACTGTGTTCTTGGTTTTTCACCTGCTTTCCACATTCACATCTCTCTCTCCTGTAAGTTTACCTACTGTGATACCTGAGTCATTGTCAAAATGTACTTTTCTTTATTTTATTCTGTCCTCTGCAAAAATATTTACTTATGCTTTACTTTACTAATTCAGAGTACAACCACCTTTATTTTTTTGTGTGTGTGGGACCTAAGCTATTGAGCATCCAAAACCAGAGTTTGTATGCTCTCGCTTCTTTCTTGGGCAGAAGGTAGAGTCAGATCCCTGCCAAAATATCCCGCATTTCTGTTGTCTACAAATATCTCAGAATGTATTTCAAAACTCCTTCCTTGTCCTTTACAGCCTGCTTTGTTCTGTAATGACTTTCTCCTGTGATGCTGAGTCATTTGTGACTCCCAGCAACGGTAGGTGGTTTCATGTCCTTTCCCTACCCAGTTAAAAATATTCAGACCTAAACCATTCAGTTTCCTTTTGCTCATGACCAACTTTAAATACTCCCCATATCTTGGTCCCTTTAGGATGTAATGTTTTTATTAAGAGAATTTACAGACAAGGTAGAAAAAAGCTCAGGTTGCAGCCCTCTGGAGAACACTATGTACAAAAAGAAACAGTGGACTAAGAACAGTAAAGGAGCTTGCAACTTAAATCCAAACAGAGACACCACTTTTAAAACTCACCTCTGGTCACTCTGTACAGATGACTGTCCTGTCCTTCCAATTTGTCTTTATTGCAACTTATCTACAAGAGTATTTAGTTTTACCTTTATTGCTTTTAAATCTTTCTGTCTTTTCTTTCAGTTTAATCAATCAATTTATATGCTGCTCTCCTCTTTTGCCAAAAACAAATACCAACTATTGCCTGTTTAGATATCCTTAACTTTGTCCCTTCATTGCTGGTCTCAAGCTATTTGTGAAAAATGTGTTGCCATGCCTTACAAGAATCACTTTCGAAAATAGTATTTCACGTATCACCATTCGATCCTACAAGATAATAAACAGTAAAGAAGAAATAAAGAGGAATCGCTGTTTCTCCGGGTTTTCCATTAAGAAGCTCAGACAAAGAACTAAATCAATAGGCTGCACTGATAACGTAAACTGAAAATATTTATGCCTTCCAGGGAAGAGTTATGGTACTATAGTAAGTAATAGGAGTACTACCATGGAAAAACACAGAGATTAATAAACCTCACTGATTCAGTAACTCATTCTGCTATGGACAAATTTGGCATAGCAGTATTGATGATTAAAGCCAAAAGGGCTAAAGCCTCAATTTCGTAACGTCTGATGTAAGAGCTCTTAAAGTCACCTGGTTGTCACAGTGCGAAATGGCCACTTCCTAAACATCACGTCCAATAGAGGACCCACAGTTGGGCACCCAGCTACTGCTGCACCCCAAAGATCACTCTTTGTGGGAAAAATATCTTAGGTTTCTTTGTGAAAGAGCTAAGCCTACGCACAGGGCACACACCAGGCTCTTCACAACAACCTGTACGACCATCACATTAAAGACTGTCAAAAATGAAATGATGCAGAGAGATCCATGTGCCTAGGGACCTCATCCTGGAATCCTGTGTGAACACACACATCACGCCTTACAAGACAGCGTAGTTAGAAACGGCAAATCAAAAATAGGCATTTGATTGAAATATTAATATTGTTGTCTGAAATGAGAAAATTGATTTTGCGCTCCTAGGTTCAGACATTCTGCCTGAAAGAAAATGCACCATGTACAAAACAAAGACTGCACAATTAGTACCTACACAGACATGAATGAAGCTGCTAATGAGAATCCTACTGATTAGGCCAGGCTGAGATTTCTCAAAGCCAGGGTAATATCCTTTGAATTTACACTTCAGTGGCTCAATCTTGTACAGTAAAAACTCAGATTTAGTACAGTGAATCCTAAAGAGAGAAATTAATTTCCTATATATTTTCCAGTAAAATTGACATACACAACTGCATACAGAGTCCAGAGTGTTTACCACTTAGTTCAATAGCAATTTTTAGAATCAACGTATGAAACATCTGCCCAAAACAACTATTTTCCCTGCCTTAAAGAAGTAAATGCAGTATTTGAGAAACTGTATGTCTTAGATAAGTATATGCCATAAACTTAGATTTTATACAAGTTGAAGATATGTAGTTAGCACATATTACCTGATTTTACAGCAATTTAACACTGCATATGAGTACAGCCTTGTGTTGTAAATTTGAAGCAAATTTTTGAAAGATTTGTTTTACAGATAATGGTAGGAGGACAAACATTCCATTACAGAAAATGAGTCTGCAAAATCATGCTATTCTACAGAAACACTGCCTGGCAGAACAACCCAAATCCTATAATTTCGTCTTTATCTATTCATTTAAACATAAGAATTAGAAAAATCTTAACAGCAAGTGCTGAAATGAGATGCATTAAATGTATTATTTTGCTTTTAAACCTGTAAAAACAGCCCCTGAAGGGGAGCAGGGGTTTTAACACAGTTGGACAGAGTTGAAGTCACTGATAACAACCTGCTGGATGAAATCAGACACAGTCCATTAAAACATGGTGCTGAGTTGGGTAAGTCCAGTCTGGCTGACAAAGCCACAAGCTCTGTTTCACCATCAGCCACAATTGCAGTGTGACCCACAGATCACAGATGACTTAAAACAGCTTTTCTCTGAAGTACAACTGTAGCAAATCTCACTGGGGTCTGCACCTGCAGCTCTCACCCTCTGCCTACCGATATTCAATAGCTTCAGGGATGGGAGCAGATGAGCAGAGTTTCAGGTACTGGTATACAGACAAATACCTAGGGAGAGTTTCAAAATCATCTAGCAGGAAATTTTCTGAACCAGATGAAAATCAATCCGGTTCCATGTAGCTCTACAGAACCTCTTCTAACATCATTAGGCTCTTCTGAAGGTCTGACCACAGATTCTTATCCTAAAAATCATATCTGGACAAATAGATGAGACCATCAAAATGGTTTCTCACTTCTTTAGCAATTGTTTGATGAGCTTAACTTTTTACAGGCCACTTCTATATACCTGTATTCTAGAAGCTAACAGGACATAAAAGCTAGTGGAAGAGTATTTGAAGTCTAAAACCAGATGAAAAATTAATGCTTCTTATATTGTTTCCATTGGCTTTATATTTTTTCTACACATTTTCATTCATGATCATGACCAATAATGGAGCTGCCAGAAAAAAAAATGCTTTTTAAAGGTGAGCAAATTCTGTTGACATGTTTTGACAGAAATTCCTACTGCATTTGGTTTAGATTGTGTTTATGCTGGGTTTTTGGTTGTTTTCCTTTTGCTCTATATAAGGATTGAGTTTACTGGAAGGATTACTTGCAGACACAGCAAACATTAAATGTATTATAGAGAGCAACCACAGATGTTAATTTTGAATTTGCTAATATGAACATTTGGACTATTATGCCCCTTCAGTCAGGGAATAACCACATACCAAATGAGTTTTAGGTCTAGTTAAAATTGTGACTCCTGAGCATCACAAGGGGAAGAAAATGCTCAGTTCTTTCAGAGACAAAGAATTATTTGTAGAATTATTTAGGTGGAGTCTATTTCTGAATTCCTTCCTCCTGAGTATGAAAAGATGTATGCGTACCAAGAGACTCACTGACTTAAAATAGGACTACACAAAGATAGAGAGTTATGCTGGTAATTACAGTGTATTCAGGACACATTAATGGAATTGTTTTTATGGACTACACAAGGCTTTGGATAAGACCTTAGTCGTTTAATTATTTGGTGGATTTAGTGAACACTTGAGCATTTTTGTTCAAGAATGAACTTAGGGAATTGGAATATTAACAAACAAAAAGAGGTAGAATTTTTATATGAATTGCCTGCTATGAACTGTTTGCCAAAATCAGTGAAATCCCTACATCTCTGTGGTTTCCCAGACATAATCACCACCTGTCAACTTTATGTGTCTGGTTTATTTTCAGCCCTCAAAAGCAAAGACCACATTTTTAACACCACCTGCTGCCTATTATTGAATATATTGTCACATCTTCCAAATGATACACTGTATGCTGCAGTTCAAGTTTAAAGAGTTTTAAGAGCTCAAACCTCAATTTAGGGTCTGCACTACACTATATGCATGACTGAACAATCAAAATCAAGTAACAGGTTCTGAAAGATTATCCACCAAAATCCTTCATAAATAATAATTCTTACTGCAACTGTGATACCACCTGAACTCAAATTTATACTGTATGAAAGTAGGGATAAAAGTTCCTCACTTCAGATACCTGCTGTAGCCTTCAACCTATAAATTATTATGTATAATCTATTATGTATAGATCCATTTTCAACCTGATTCGTGGGTTCCAAAGAACTTTTTTAATCTATGAGGGTCAGGTTTAGAACGTTCATCTTAGGCAGGCTGCTGTGTAGCAGCCAAATTATTCCTCTCAGTCAACTTCGTGAGTCATTTAAAAGTCGTGGTAACTCCCCGGAGTCTGTGGATCACAGGCTGAAAGTCACTGATGCGTAGGATAGTTGGCAATGCTCGGTGGGGTTTCCAGGCTTCCTTCCTGTCACGTCTCCTACTCAAGTGGTTTGACATTGGTGTGCTTCCACTTCCCCTGCTAGCTCCGCGCTGTGCCCGGCTGCCTCTGACCTCTTTGTTGCACCATTATGAGCCTGGCAATTCCTTTAAAGTGCTAGGAAAATGGGCTAGGTTCTAAATTAGGTGGGGTTTTTCTATGAATCTGAGTGGTAAATGTCTCAATACATAAGGGAAGTGGCAGGCCACCGCTACAGATTACAGGAAGGGGAAGAAGGAAAAAGAAAAAACAAAAGAAAACTTTTGTCTTCAGGAAAAAACTGTATTTTTTTTTTTTTTACTTTCTAGACCAAAGACCAGCCCTCAAAACCCCAGCCTTGATACATTATTGAATAGAGATATTAAAAATTACAAGAAACATTCTTAAAATGATGGTATATATTATCACAGACAAAATTAATCCAGCATTTATTTAAAGGAATAATCAAATAGATGACTGGTGAACACGGCAACAGCCCGTATTTTGATACTAGGTCAAACTCAATCCAATTTTTCCTCATTGAAAAAATATTAGAAAATCCAAGTCATGCAAATAATTTTCATTATAGTTCACTCAAAGGTCACAAAGATCCCTGTTTAGTAAAGTAGATAAGACCCCACTTAGTTCCAGTGCAAACAGAAGAATTACATTTCTCTGTTATCTATTATAGAAAGAGAGGATGTGCTATCAGATCTGATAGCATTAGCAAAGCTGTAGGAAAATTCTAGAAAATAAACCATTGATCTAATTACCTCTGAAGTATTTCTATTCATTTCAACAGAATCTGGATCAGATAATTTGTGAGGAGAATTATATATGCTCCTCCTCATGCACGGTATTTCACCAAACAGCAGATTATGGTGCAAGACAGGGATTGGAAAGACCGCCGGTTCTTCAGAACAGCCCAGAGCCCAGCCCGTGCATCACACGCTCAGCTGTCACTGGACTCAACAACATGTCTGTGTGAGAGCAGACTACAGCAAAAAAACTCAGCTAATGCTACATCTCACAAGAGCTGCTGCTTCTTTTAAAGCTTGCCAGGAAAGCTATGAGAGCAAAGACAAAACTAATGCATAAGAAAAGTACAGGTCAATACTGTCCTTACAATGCGTACAAAAATACATGCAAAAAATCATTTAGAAATTAAATTCCTGAGCTGTGTATAAGGACATAATATTGTCTGTTCCTGTGACCAATGGATAGAGACAAACAGTGAATTCCAGCAATACAGTAGTCTTCTACGTTTTCATGAATTATGATGCTTAAACACTATAACTTTCTTTCAACAGCCACAATGGATGATTGCAAAACATCATTAAATGCCTTCTTCAAAGCCATTTCCTTGAAGGAGGAGGACAGTTGCAACTATAACATACAAACACCCCATCCATACTATGACAAATGAATTTATCTGCAATACACTGCCAGAGTCTCTTCCAATGTCCTCTGAGCTTCTTTTATGCCAGTGCTGTGTTCAGAGAGATTCAGCTTTATTTAAGTGCTGAACTTTTAAAACTGGGGGTCAAGTACAAGAATTACCAGTTCCCTTCCTGCTAGAAGAGCTTCCATTCGTGCCCCTGCCACAAGCATCGTATGGCAATTCCAATATTTTGAGATCCAAAATATTTCACTTCTTGAAAGTATAAGGTGAATATCAGTCAGAATCAATTTAGAAAATGCAAGGTTGCGACAGTAATTGTTTGAATTCTGGGCACTTCGTTTTTCCTGGTCAGGATGTTACTGTGACATATAATAATGTAATACAATATTACCATGAAGTAATAATATGCAATATACAGTTAGCATAATATAATGTTACCATGAAAATAGTATCTTATCTTTTCTGTTAAGAAATAAATACTGAAGAGGAAATGAGGACAATGGGAGTACTAGGCAGCATGATCCTGGCTCCTGCTACATTTAGTGTCAGACCTATTTCCCACTGTCTCTGTAGTTCATCAGAACCATCTGGGGGGCTCAAAGTTATAATGTCTATAGTGAAATAAGCAGACATCTCTATTGACAAATAATTCAGCCTGCGCCTTTTGCTCTTTGTTCTCTTCCCCCTGTAATTTTCTCCCTCCCTAGACTGCCCGTCTGCAACCCTAAAAGGTGATGCCATTATTATCTAACTGGGCAGCATGACTACCGTGTTTCCCTCTGCACTTGGGTAGTATGATCGTGTTCTCTTTTCCTCCACTGGGGAAGCAATCCTTTAAACACATGTCATGGTTTTGGCCGGATTGGCCAAGGAGAACAACAGAAGGCCCTCCCCCCCACTCTCCACAGAGAGGAGAAGAAGAGATAAGGAGATTTACCAGTTTAGAAAAAAGAACTAAACTACTTTAATGAAAATAATAATAAATAAGGAAATAAGAAATAACAATAAAATAAAAAAAGTATACAATATATACAAAACTGTATCCAGCTCCCAGGATGACGATCACATCACCAGCAGACACAGGGAAAGTCCCAGACTGGAGTCAGCAACGGGACAGGAGCTGAATTCCAGAACTAGCATCAGGAATGCTCAGATCAGGATCAAAGGCAGACAAACAGACAGGGTCCTCCTCAGATGTCAGCCATTGAAGAAAGAGAGTGAGAGCTAGAGCGACTTGCCCCTTTGATCCCTTAGCTTTTATACTGAGCATGATGCATATGGGATGGAATACCCTGTTGGTCAGTTTTGGGTCACCTGTCCCGTCCGCTCCTCCCTGCAGGTGTGATCCCTCTACGCTTCTCCGTTTCTGACACTCTGATGGTGCAAACAGCGAAATTAGCTGACCTTGGCTGTTATAGCAATAAGTATAAGCAAGAGCCTCTGTGCATAACATTCCTTGGCATAATCAGGTCTTATCACTCTGAGAGTGAACAGTTTCTGAACAATATGCTGTTAATTTCAGAGTTTAGTCAGTTAGAAGAGGCCCAGCTAAAAAGTAAAATTACAAAACAGAAAATCGGTTCTGTTTTACCTCAAACCAGGACAACACATCAACCAACCACCACCAAAGAAGTGAAAACAGACTGACAGGAAGGTGCAGAAACACTGTTTACAGTCTAAGGTTCATACAGGTTACAAAGAACAAAATCTCATTTGGTTTTGCTCATCGATCGCTAGGAAAAAGAAGTTGCATGGTCTCTTAGAGCTACACTAGAGTCAAGACCAAATGCACCGCCATACTGACTTAAATGCTGAACAGCCAGAACAGAAAGAGATCAGTAGGTAGCAGAATGGGCAGAAAACTGTTTCTTCTGTTATTATAAACACCTACGCTCTAAAAAGTATCCTTCATTACCATTAAGTGTGTGTGTGGTGATATATACACTGCTGTCACCAAGTGGACGAAATCTGTGCCCCAGAATGTGAAGCAGGTAGAGCCAGAGAGTCATATTTCTTCAGAACTGTATATGAGATTTTATTAAAGTATAGGCTATCTGTAAAGGTAGTCTTATTTCTTATCTCAGTTCCTCTCTCCAAAGAGCTTAACTCTGTCTGCCAGGAGTAATATACCCAACACCTTTCTTCTCCCTGAATCCAAAGGAAGACAGATTTAAAATCTACCAAAAGAATCTGTAGGATTTTTATTGGCTGAGAAGACACCTTCATGGCAAGGCCTTCAAAAAACACAGCCAGATCTTTTTGATAAAGAATGCCACCTACTTCTTTGTAGAGGATTTTTAGTCTTTCAAGGATGCGCTGTACTTTTCAACTGGCAGAAGCTGTCGCAGGTGCTGAGGAGCTGCCAGCTTGCACATTTTGCAATGGCAGCAATGATCAGCAATAACATATACAATACCTTCTTCTTGGCACATAAGCAGCATTTCCCTAGGAGTTTTCTGACAGCTGATGTTGCACCTTATTAGGCTGCCATGTATGTAGTCACAGAGGAAAAAAAGCCAAAGCATTAGTCAGGGTAATCTATATGATTAGCTTGGTTTCTCTGTGCTCACAGATGTGATTAGTAGGGAGCCAGAGGACTGACATGTTTCCTCCAAGAACAATTTCTGATAAGTTTCCATTTACACTCTGTGCTAAAAATAAATAGTGGCATATTTTGGATCCTTCCTCAGTTCTCCATAAGCTATTCTGTATCTGTCCCTTGTAATGACCACTGTATTTGCATGTTACACCTGAAACTGACTTTAGGATCTGGGAGAATGAAGTCAGGATAATTATTGGGAACATTCAAATTTAACTTAAATAATTTCTGCAGTGGCCCTTCCTTATAACCCTTTGAGCCATGCACTGTGTCACCTGATTGGCATTTGTTTTCCCTCAGGTTCTTCAGTGCCGCCTTCTTATTCATTCTGCGCTTAATCAAAACCAAACAAGCCCTCTCTGTGTGACTAGCAGAGCTATCCTCTTTTCTTTTAAGCTCCCAGAATTTAGGGTGACATAAGTATATGCAGCTGTAGGATCTAGTATGAGACTTTGTCAGTCACTGGATTGGACCGAACATGAATCCTGGAGAGGCATCTGAGCAACACTGACACCAGCTAACAATTACAGAAAAACATGGCAGACGAGGGAGCGCTCTCTGCCTAAAACAAGGGGGAGAAGCTCCAGAACGCAAACAAAGAGCAAATAAGGTAGGTAAAGTCTCAGGAAAATGCTTGGATTTATCAGAATTACTTGCCAATTCTTTACAGGCAATTTCCAGCAGGAAAACTGAAAGAATGGAAAATAGGATGCAAACCAAAATGCAGTAGAATAATAAAAAAAAATGATAAAAACCCACAGACAGGTCTAGGCCATTTTCTTCTAAATTTGTTTGCTTTTTCAATTTCTTTCCATTTCAGTGGTAATTCTTAAATCTGCCCATCAGGCCAGGTACTTTATTAGAATTTTTAAGTCAGCTTATCCTTCAAATGTATTCATATTATAGCTTAGAGTTTTCTAGGAATTTATCTCACACATTTGTAGCATTTTTAGTAGTAACCTTAATAGATAGCCATACATCAGCTTTTACTTCTGTGCTGCTGCTTGATTTCTCAGTTTTATCATGAATCTGTTATGAAGGTCTACTTGGTTCAGTCACAAGGCAGCGTAACTTTTTCTTCACAAGCTATACAAAGCATAATTTACTTCTTCATCTAGATCTATTGTATTCAAATAAGTAAAATGAAAAAGAATCCATCACTGTGAACATGAGTAAGTATAAAGCAGTCTTAAAACTGTTATAACTAGTATAGCTAATGATAGTGGCAAAAGCTGTTTTTAGTAGCAGGTAACACTACTGATGAGATTAAATTGAATCAACCTGGAAAACATTGCTGGTATCTAACCAGCTGTCAACACAAGGCCCACCAGTAATGGTAAGTGAATTCCAGTAACCTGGATCTAGCCAGCTGCCAGGAGGCCTGATCAGTGTCAAATACCAGTTACTGAGCTTTTCTCAAAAATCCCATAAAAATGCTGAGTCTCTTTGAAAATGATTGTGAGTAATATTAAAATACTAGGCAGTTTGGATAGACTGTCTATTTCATGGAAGATATAGAACCCTAAAATAAAGGTTCTTACAAAGCAGAAAAAGTAACTGAAATTTGCTAAGAATGGAACATCTTAAAAAATCTTTTTCTTCAAAAAGTGTATTTTTTTGTGGTTTCTTTCAGTTTAATTTAACGTTATACCACTTTAAAATAAACAAATTTGAAGTGGAAAAAAGCTCCTGAGTGGCTGAAACAGACGCTTTGGAATATTTTTCTTGGATTTTCTGTCCCTAAGAAATCTCCACCATATTTACCAGAGTAGTTCCATTTTGACCAAACTATATATTGCACAACAGGTTCACACTGAATTTTCTTATGTCATCTCTTAAGTAGTTCAGAAGAATTCCATTTGATTGCGTGTTTGCCATTACAAGTAATCCTGATATCCTGCAAACTTCACATTTACCAGTTTAGCCCTTACAAAAATAGCTTAAAAGAAATTTCTTCATTGTCTGGCCACAAAACACAGTGAGGAAGAAACAGGTGCAGGTAAAATGGTTCAAAATGTAAGTAAAGGAGGCTGGAGGACAGCTCATGATGCTAAGTCTTGGTTTTCAGAGAACTATACATGTTCCTTAAGAATCTTTGGCTAATCTTCACAGATGCTGAACATTAGCTTGATATGTATGAGCCTAACATTTTTGCCCATATACCCTGGGTATATACACCAGCTGCAGCTCCAAGATTTAGCATAGGAAAATTGCCCAGTGGGTATCTATAGCAGAAGCTGAAGCTTGCTTCAGGGAGCTGAATCAAGAGGGCGAGTAAATGGGAAAAAGATCTGCAGAAGCATAACAAAATGAAGACATGGAGAAAAAGAAGGAATATGAATATACAGATGATGTCACAAAGCATATCACTGACCTGAAAGTTCATGTTAGATTTGCTGTTCTTGTTCATTACCATTTCTCTTCTCAGCCTGGAGAGTCAAAGGCTCCAGGAAGACCATACAGCAACCTTCCAGTACTTAAAAAGGACCTACAGGAAAGGTGGGGAGGGACTCCTTATCAGGGAGTGTAGTGATAGGACAGGATGAGGGGTAATGGGTTTCACTTGAAAGAGAGCAGAGTTAGAGTAGATATTAGGAAGAAATTCTTTACTGTGGGGGTGGTGAGACACTGGAACAGGTTGCCCAGGGAAGCTGTGGATGCCCCATCCCTGGAAGTGTTCAAGGCCAGGCTGGATGGAGCTTTGAACAACCTGGTCTAGTGGGAGGTGTCCCTGCCCATAGCAAGGGGGTTAGAACTAGATGATCTTTACAGTCTCTGCTAACCTGAACCATTCTATGACTCTGTGATTCTATGACAGGTAAATCAGAAGTTCCATTTTTAAAAATACAACAAATAAACAAACAATAAATCCATGAGAGGTATTTGTTAAGGAAACTTTTATCACATGTCTTAGCCTTGTGTTTTTCCTGTCATGAAAAAAACAGAAAAGAAAAAAAAAATTAGTAATATCAAGAATATCCTCTTCCTCAGGCACATATTTAAGAAGGAGTAGGAATTCACCAGGCAGGCAGGCTTTCAAAGAATAAGGAAGTCTGCTTTCTTTTTTCTTTTGTTGGGCACCTCTGATAACCCTTATCTGTTTACAGAAGTAACAGATGACACTATATCCATATCTTTGCCATTTCCTTGATGCTGCCTGCAAATACCATGCTGCTTGCCTGTCCTACCTTTAGTATGTATGCCAAATGCTTGCGTGGGGAGCTCCAGTGTGTAAAAAGAATCCTATGCCCCATCTCACCAAACACAATCTGGGCCCTAGAAATACTAATCACTTATCTTGAAAGTACATTAATTGCATTAAAAATTATAGTGTTTTCAATGAATGCATTCATCCTCACTGCTGGAAGTCCCACTGCTCCTGGAATTTCCACTTCTCTATGTTTGCCAGCCAAAAAAAATCAGTCTATGAGACTGCATGTGTTGTCTCATTATAGATTTCTAATGTACTATTGAAGGGAATGAATTGCTGAAAAACGTAATTATTACTGAGGCAATAACTTTTTATATGACGTTTTGAAATTACCTAGATAGCTCCCATGAACTAAAATAACCTTAGTATATTTTTAAAAATTCAAAAAGTACTTTATTATCAAAGTTATTTTTGCAATTTTTAAAACCAGTTGTCATTATTTTCTTGAGATGTTTCAACCACCACAGAAACAACAGGCTGTGAGCTCGTTAATTGTTTATCAAGGCTCAGCAACTCTACACAGAAAAGTGTTCCATGGTCCATCCCTGAAGAGGCTAAAATACGAAGACAGAAGGAAACTGACCTTTATTGCACAGGTTTTATTTGCTTAAAATTAGATCACGTAGGTGTTCCTTTGGAAACTTTTCACAGAAGATTTGTGATGCTCTTTAACCAAGTTTCCAAAAGATACCTGAGGAAACCAATCGAAATCATAGGCATTGACTGCAGGATATTTGGATTTATTCATTTTACTTCAAACAAAAGCGAAGAAACTAGACCCTGCATTCCCAAAGGTACTTGAAGCTTTAACGTTCCCATGCTGCCTAATCCTTCTGTCACCAGTATATGAAATTGTACATTGCCTTGATTAATATTCTATTAATCCATGACAAAGTACCCATATCACTCACACGCTTACGTTCTCAGCAAGTTCCTGAGATATGCCTCATTAACTGGATTACTTGTTTGATCTGAATGCTGTCATACTGTTCTGTTGACAGTGAGGGTGCCTCGTGCTAGACTGTGCCGTGAATGGCCTTTATTAGTGCCAACCCCTTCAGGTAATGTCTTTCTGAACCCTCTCACCTGATGTATGGAAGGTGGCCCAAGGTCAAACAGTTTGTGATTACCGTGAATGTAAGTGTTGGTGTCTTGTCTGAGTTATCATAAAATTAATTCAACTTACCTTTGATCTGCCTTTGAGATAAAAGAAACATGAAAAAGTCTATGTTGAATGAATCTTTTTTTTTTTTTTAATTCTTCACAAAGCAAAAAAATATCTCTGTCTATGCTGATTTTTTTTCCCTATAACTTCTGAAAGAATTTAGTGCTGCTTAGAGGTACCATCCTGCCAGCCTTGAGACCAAAATTCTCAACTAGTTACAGATCAGAAAAAGCATGGTCAACAGCAGCACCCTTTTTTCTTATAGAAAGCAGCTCTTCCAAATGGAGTCATATTTCCCATTCTCTGAGCCTGTCTGCTCTTTTTTCCTCTTATCAAGAACTTTAAAGGTACAATGAGTTTTTTAATTTGCCTATACGGCAGGTGGATCAAGACCTGCACCAAAAGCCTTTTCTTTTTTTTTTTTTTTTAGCCTGCCTCTGAGTCTCCTTTAAAATTTAATTGCTTAATGAGATATAGATTTTTATATACTCAGAGCTGTATTTTTAAGGGAAGTCTGATTCTAGAAGAGAGTTAGAAATCAATTTTGTTCCTTTTCTCTAAAATGGAGGAAAAAACTCATTATCCAGACACTTACCCACTCCCCCCACCACCATCTAGATATTTGACATTTGGATCTGGGTGCAGTTCTAAACGTTGACATTTTCAGAGAATTGGTGGTTTGTGTGCATTCTTACCCAGTTGATTCTAGCAGGCTAGAAATCTGTCTAGTCTTTTCTCGAAGATCACCCATGGTGGTGAATTCAAACAATCTATTCTACTGCTTCAGTATCTTTACCATAAGAAAGTGCTTTTTAATATTTAATCTGAATACTCTTCACAGAATTTAAGCCCATTATAACAGGTCTCGTCTACTGTGGGCATGGAGAACAGATTCCATCTTTCTGCTTTTATGCAGTTTCTCTGTCGTATGCTTTAATACCATTTTAATTTATCTTCAGGAAAAGGGGGGAAATATCATTTATATTTACTGCTTTATAATTCTGCTTAATTTAGATGGAGTTTTTTAGGCTATAAGTAAACATTACCTTATCCATATTGTATAAAAAGTGACAAGTTGATTGAGAAGACTGCTATCCAAGCATAGGAGTTCCAGCTTCAATTGACACAGTATACGAAAATCAGTCTCACTAATTCTGACTCTAGTTACTTATAGCTTTCTGTCATTCAACACACTAAACATAAAATCCTCTCCTGCTCTTATCCATAATTCTCTTTATTTTTACTTTCATAAAAAAAAATATTTCCTTGACTAGGTGGGATAAGACTGATAACAAACTGATTTCCTGACTGAAGCTCACTGAAGTTTGCAGAGGTCATGCAGTGTAAACCAGTTGAGACTGTGGTTGTGAGCCAAAGAAAGCAAACTTTACTCTTGTGTTGTGTGAGCATGCCTGAGAGCCTGACAATACTTCTTCTGTCATGCATTACATGCTAGTGGATGAATGCTGTAAGGAAATAAAGCACCTACTTATCTCTCTAAGAAAGGTGCATTTTTTATTCCATACTTGAAATCAACAGTTGAAAACCTCCATCTGAATAAAATTTTCTCTGTACTGAAGTGAAGCCAAACATGGAAAAAAGCTCTAAGGGCACTGTTAGTCAACAGCTTGAAAACAAGTCTCACTGCATAATGTAAAACGTAAATTTCATATGGTAAAGTTGTGACAGCATCTTGCAAACCTGAATAAATATATTTTTTCACATACTCAAAATAAAAATGAATGGAGTGATCCAAGGTAACAGAAACTACTATTTGAAACCAGGACCAACACAGCTACATTGAGGTCAACTTTAGAAGTCTTGGTGGTTTTGGCTAGGTCAAATTGGCTTGACATGGTTAATTATTCTGATTCATGGTGAGATCTGATGGATCAGTAAGGCATGAACTGTGTGAAATACGTATGTGCAGAGACAGATGGTCAGTCACCAATTTGACTTTGATCCTAGCAAAGTGTTGCTGACAGCGTAAGAGGATTTGTTCTTTATTAATAACCAGCTGGATACAGAGAAAGTTTCTCATTTTTACCACACATTATATAGGTTAACCAACCTTGTAATAGCTATAGACACTTCCCTCTGCCAGAAAGAAAATTATCTTGGCCAGAGATTGTACCCACAGAGATCAGAAATGAATTGAATTTGACTTGCTTATAGTATCTCAGGTAACATTGCTGATGGCAGAAGTATAAAGAGGTTGCTCAGCAAGCCCACTGGATATTATTATTAATAGACTGTAAATCAAAATTCTGAGCCATTTCTCGTATTGAAAAAGACTGAATCCAGCAGAGACAAAAATGTGTGTTTCGGTGTATGCATAAAAAAAAAAATTACAGTAAAGCTTCTCCAATTTCAGTATTTCAGATAAGATCTGTCCATATTGCTGCAGCATAAAAAAAAATAATGGTAATACATGTAGGATGATTTAAGAGATGGTTCTAGAGAGCAAGCAGGGAAAATAAACTTTTCAGACCAAAGTTTGCCATTGTCTGGGAAACTGATAAAACATCTTTAACAAAAAACTTTATGAAGGAATCTTTATAATCATTATATGGAGAGCGTAAACATGATGTGGCAAGTTTATGTGATACCTGGTATCTCAACCATGACAACATTTAAATATTACATATTAGGTATCAGAGAGCTGATAAATATGAGAAAGAAAAAAAAAAATCAGAAATTTTACCTATTGTCATATTGAGTGGTTTAGTTTCCTAGCCTAGTAAAGCCACTGTGAAGGTTTACTTTATTCCCAATTAGATCAGAATCAAAAGGTAGCCTGTATCTAACCTTAAATCAGATGGGGTCATTATTATCTTTAAAAAATATCAAGGAGTTACATTTTATAATCGAGAGTCACTGTTATTTAAGAAAGAAAAAAATACGTTTAAAGCCAATTTTCATGAAATGGATAGTTTAATGTGAACATTTTATTTGTAACGCATTTTCCTAAACTTACAATGGCAAGTGATTTGTTTTCCCATGAATAAACAAAACCTGGTCTGAATACTTTTACCATTATTTGCTTGTTGTTATACATAAGAAAAGAAATCCTTTGCTTCTGCTTGTACAAGTAATTAAACATCATAGAGAAAATTTAATAGCAATTCTATTCTTTCTGCTCCCAAGTCTCTTAAGGCTGAAGAACAACCCCTTAGCTACTTCTTCCATCACTTCCGTTCTAACTTTTACACAGTAGTTGCATCTGTGACAGCTCCAATTTATTGTTGGGAGGACGGCAGTTGGCCATTGCATGTACAGCTTGCATATTCAGTATCCAAATCTGCGGTGCTTTCTTGCAAATCTTTGCAATGCAGAAGAGATGATCATGGAGCAGGGGTTAGCAATGTTCTGGAAAGCATGTTGTCTGCCTCATTAGTCTGCATCCTGTCAAGGCTATCCAGGCATATTCAGGTTCATCTGCAAAGTCGAGTGTGGTATAACCAATAACAATTTTGAATAGATAGATTCCATGTAATGTCCAATAAAAGCAAATTTTCTTACACTTCTCTTTTTCTTAAATACAAATTAAACATATCCCTAAAAAAAAAAAAATATTGGCCAAGTGTCAACCCAAGTGGAACCAACCTGAATTTCCCCACAAAAGCTGAAGCAAAATACCAAAGAGCCTTGATCCAGAACACAAGCAGAGACTGTGAAGCAGAGGATGATTGGCCATTACAGAGTTACATTATACCATGTTACCAGGTTACAATACCTGTTGTGAATGACAGAGCCTCTATATAATATTACTATATCATAATAATCATTCATTTGCACCTTCTGCATAAACCAAAGGCTATTTCTATCCTTCAGATGTCACCTTACAGATGTCACCTTTCAGGATAGGTGTTAAGGGATAGCTCCTTTCCAGACATGGAGTACTGTATGACACGGGAACTGCAGCTCCATCTTGTATGATTGTTCACACCCCGTAGGACAGAAGACTAGAACTAACTACTAGGTAAGATAAAATTAGTACCTTCTCATATTTGGTGTCAGCTCTGCCAAGACACCTAATTATTGAGGGGAGTGCATGATATGTCCAGTTCTGGATGGAAATGGACTACTCTCCCAAAGGCTCAGTTATCTGCTTTTTGAAGAACAGATCTATATTTATCTCTTTGGCAGTTCTTAGTGGCTGATTTAGCAATGGGAGCCTCTGGTGGTCTACTATCTAGTTTATTCAAAAGAACCTAGTTCTCCTGTATCCTTTGTATACATACATGAGCAAACAAACAGATTTGCCGACAGTGGGGCAACAGATACCACTGACATGATGCTTTTTTCTGCATCTTTGCAAATTGATTGAACCCGTATGAGAGTAATACAGTCAACCAATTTGCATAGAGGATCCAGGATGGATTTTATGTACTGTGGTGCCCCAAACTATTACATTCCAAGATGTAATAATTCTGAGTAGCTACACTCCTCTCTACTGCTGTCAGCCCAGAGCTATTCCCTTCTCTGGGATGCCAAGCTCAGAAAAAGAGTGCTTTCCCTTCTTAATTTGCACAAACCAGTTACTGTGCACAGCCCTCAATCTTATTAGCAAAGGTCTTTCTCACTTTCTAGAGCACAAGATTTTCATTTAGAGTAATTCTTTGGTTTATTTACTTCTTACTACCAACTTACTCGTACATCAGGCTTTTTATCCTGGAAAATAAATGATTAAAATAGAAGCTAGAACAAGTGAAACTGTTGGACCAGAGATTTAAAAAAGTCTAGGGATAACTGATCAGCCCATTCATCACTGTCACACACATTTCCAGAAGCTACTCCAAAATTCCCAACCTCCATGTTCTCCCCTGGGAACTCTTCATCGTTCTCTGCCAAAGTGTCAGCAAAATAATCTATTCATATCATTTTGGATTAGGCTGAAACTGAGAGTGTTGAAGAAATGAGCCCTGCAAGGAAAGCCTAGTAGTTCCACATCATCTATGGAACTAATTTTGAACTAAAAAGTATAACTTTATCCTTTTTTTTTTTTTTAAATGTGTTCATAAACCACCACATATTATATTTTATCTTTGAGTATATTTTAAATAATAATGCCCTCAGAAAGATGCAGTAAATCTAAGAATACATCGTCTCTTCTCTGCTTTCTCTTGGGTTCGAGTTTTCTCTTCCTGTCTCATACAAGTAGATTCCTAAGTAAAGTATTTAATTGTTTCAGGTTCTTTAATTACCACTTCCTTTGGCAAAATAGAGACATCATGAAAATCCCTGTTTTCCAAAAGATTCAAATTAGTGCTGTGTAGAAATATTTGCCATGCAAGGTCACAAAGTATCATTCTAAGGTTTATCTATCTTAGTACTGTTTTTTGGAACCTCAGAGTTTCTAATGTTTCTGTACAACCGCAGATGACAAATACAGTCCTATTCAGATTTTCACTCAACTGCATCCTAGAAAACAATATAATGCAGTTTTTAATCTAGCTTTTAAAGTAGCTTAACTTTAATTAGTGTGTAGGCACCACAGTTTACTATTTTCAAAAACATTTTAAAAGTTAGAAAATGTTATTTTTACAGTCCAAATTTTCAGTATCACATCCCCACTTGACTCAGCAAATTGGGATGGCCAAAAAACATATCCACTTGTCTTAACAAATTGTTCTTCTTGTAAAATTGTTCATTACACATTAAGGGCACCTCATGCTTCACTGGATCAGTACAGTGATCACTGCATCCACTAACCATTCTCATACCTTATGTCAAGCTGTAGTTTCTTTCTTTTTCTGTTCTTCTCTTTTTGCTAGGTTTAGTAATAAAGGCATGTTTCCATGCGTACTGGCTACGCACTGACTATTCCCTTCAGTATTGGTTTCTTCCAGTTTAAAAATAAGTTGTATGGTTCTGGTGGCCATAACCGTACATACTGCTTTCCATGTGGTATATTACCCTTATAGTCACAATGGTATGGTTCTGATTCTAATTTGTGCAACCTTAGGCATTTATGACAAAATGGGCCCAATTTTCATAACTTGTAGACATGCAACATTGGCTTTGTAAATTATCTCTGAACTAAGAATTCCCATACTGACAGGTACTTTCCCCAATAGTCTTTTTAATGTTCCAGTTTAAAAATTGCACCTTGTTTCTAGCAGTCATTTCTTTTCCCATCAGTTACTTTTAGTGCAAAGGAGACCTAACCTGCAACATACTAGACAGTAGACAAGTGCCTAAGTGCTGATCCGTAAACAATCTGGATTTAATGTTTATTCACATAATCATAATTTCTTTCCCAGTGGGCATAACTTTAGTTTTCTTTAGTAATTAATGAAGAAGCTGACTTCAGAAAAATAAAATAAAACCTTCAAGAATCATTCAGCTGAGTCAATTCCTAGATCTACATGCCAAGAATTAAAACTTTTCAGTTTCTAATAAGTAGAGTTTTTTGCATAAATAACAGCTAATAGTATCTTCTGTTTTCCAGTTTAAAACAGAACAAAATTTACAATGTAGAAATGTATTTACCTTAATTTAGTTATCTTCCTGCAGGTGTACATTCACTAAGTACTATCTAATGTCTGCAGTAAATGAGACAGATGAATGACAGATTTTTGTCTTATTTCTTATATAAATACAGTTCATCTCCAAGCATTATTTATTATATATGCTGAAAGAAACAGAAATCTTATGAAGTGGAAGTTTGAAAGTATGTGATTGAAACGGTATCATAAAGCATTTGTGTGAGGGGCAATTTGAGGTTATCCAGGCAAACTCAGTCTTGATTTTATTTTTAATCACCTTTCCTCACATTATGCGTTTGATTTGTCAGAGTTAACATTTCTTTATGTATCTTTTCTTTGTACAGTGTCCTAAGTCTAGATGTTTTCCCTTTCAAGGAGTACAGAGCAAACAATTGCCAACACTGTGACTAATGACGACCCCATAGGGCTGTGTAACAACCCACCTGAAGTGCCTCAGCACGGTGTTAACAACGGTGGTAGCTTTCCATCCTCAGTGCGTGCCAACAGGAGATGATGCACACCTTTCTGCGATCAGCTTCGGGGTAGTTAAATAACAAGAGAAAGGCATGGCAATGGCAATGGCAGGAGTGCCCCAAGTGCCCTGGTGGGGAGACGCTGACTGAAGATGCAGTACCTAATTAGAGAACATAGCTGCTTAAGTCTTTCAAAGTCTGCAGGGTGTATTTACGACATAAGATTTTTCAAAGTCTTATAGCCTAACAGAACTGGAGCAAGCTTCAGTGACAGTTGAAGGCATTTCACTAACTTGAACTTGCTCCACCCCCTCTTTGACATATTTCAAAACCCTATTACACAGGATGGGAGGTTGTCAAGAGACTTAGGGACCTATAAACATTAGATTTCTCTTTCATGTTGGCAAGACAACAGTCTTCTCTAACCTTCTTGAGTGAAACAGCGAAATTATATCCAAAGATAACTTTAAAACTATTCAGCTTGAAACAGATAAGTAGCTAGAAAAAAATATAAATATTTAAAACTGAACAAAGTATTAAGCAAACTGAAAATAGGCTCTTATAATTGAAAATGTCATCTGATTTTCTACATTTTCTCACTGAATGATGTCCCCTATAACGTTTTTCATTACAGGATGCTCTCTTGAACTGCTCTAAAAAATGCTGTACTTTTAAATACATAAATCCACATCCATCTGGGGAAGCCCTATGGTTAGTACCCTAGTGAAGAAAATCATCAGGCATTGCTGCAGTAATAGTATTTCACATTTTTTTAGGACTTCACTCAAAGTGTGTTTGAGTGAATTTTACAGTTCAGATAACTGCAATTTAGAGGTGGATTGAATGCATGCTTACAAACAGAAAAGCCATATTATGTACAGCAGCAGCTCCCAGCCTGGGGTATTGCCACCACCAGTAATCCCACTATGGCTGCCATAGCCATTAAGTGTTGACCTTCATAATCCACCCTACCCATTTACCTAGATAATGGCATGGTCTCTCTAACTTTCTCACACCAGCAGCCTACAGCGCTGTACTATGTAATAGCTTTTAATTATAGTAGCCCTAGAGAAAAGGTTAGGAATCTGTTCAAAACACAATATGGCTGAAAACCCTTTACCGTCTGTCTTTCAACTGTAAAAGAAATATTCTCATTTTCTCACCTTTAATTTTGCTTTGTAGATTACCGGTGTGATTCACACACAAATTGGCAGAAAAAAAATGGAGAAGACAATTTCTTCAGTTGTTTCCAAATAACCACAGTGTGCCCTCCAATATATAGTAGAATGCAGAAAAATTCAGTTTGCCAATAGAAAACCAGTATAAATGCAGGACCTGAGCCTGCTTCCACAAAATCTGTTTTATATGAGCAGAATCTTGTCTTAGCACATTGAATTTATTGATCAGCAGCATATGAAGCGTAGTCTTTTGTATGTCCTTCCCTCCATTTTCCCCCCTCTTACATCTAGAATAAAAATCAAGATAAGAAAAGGTGTGGATGGGCGCGTTAGGGACAAGTGCCAGCTGTCCACTTTGACAAGTATCATACATTTGCTAAGAGATGCTGAAATAAAAAAAAAAAAAAAAAAAAAAAGAATAGATATACACTGTACAATTATAATTATAAACTCTTCACATTGTCTTTCTGTTATACTTACCTTTGGCGGAAAAGGGACAAAACGTACCTAAAAATCATGGGGGGTAAGAGAAGTGGTTTCTCTGTGGAGTAAATATAAGAAAAACTCAGCATGTTATAATACTTTCCACAAGTTAAAAGCAAGGCAAGAAAGTCACTTAAAACAGCGATTCGCTTAACAGTGCCAGCTGCTTGAAGCACACACTGAGTAAAGATCTTCCCTCCAACTGCACAACCTATTTCAAGATTTAGGACAGACTATTATAGATTTAGGAGCAACTCTTCAACCTAATGTCAAAGCATCCTTAGCCTCACAACATTTCGACAAAATGTTAAATATTTTTTAAAGGATGGGAAACTAAGAAGGTCAAATAAGTACATGGGAAGTCTGTGTTCAGTGATAGATCCTGTGTATTATGCACCTGCAAGAAAAAGGAAGCGTATACAGATGTACATGTCATGTCTTTATAAAACCAGCCTGTCTTTTCTTCTATGCTTCTAGATAAATTAGGAGGAGAAAAAACACCCAGCTGGTAATAATTACAACGGGAGGAAGATTCAATTTGTAGTACAGTGAATGCACTAAGCTTGAAGTGCCTACAATGTTTTTGACATTTTCAGAAGGAAAATAACTCAGACATGAATAAAACATATCCACAATACATTGATGCTCAAAATAAAGGAAAGCACTGTTAAAAACCATTGAGTGCGCTAAGATTATTGGGTTAAAAAACAAAAAAAAAGAAAAAAGAAAAAAGAAGAAAGAAGAAAGAAAAAAGGGAGAAAGAAAAAAAAACAAAAGGAGAAAGAAAAAAGAAAAAAGAAAAAGAAAAAAGAAAAAAGGAGAAAGAAAAAAGAAAAGAGGAAAAAGAAAAGAAACTGCAACAATCAAAGAAAAAAAAGGTTAAAAGAATCATATTCACTTCAAGGCTGCAATAATTATCAACTCCACAGTTTGCCCACTGACAAAGATCCCGTTTCAAAGCTGACCAGACGGACTACCAGAACAGGCCCCTGGGTATGAAAACAAAATGAAGAGTTACTGACTTGACCCATTTTGTTTGCATTCCTCAAGCTATGAGGCAACTTATTAGTCAAAAGCCATCCTGGAAACATATTTAATTAATATACATAAGCATTTACATTTAATATATGATTTATATTAAAAGAACACACAAAGAGTGATGAGAACCTAGTTTTTGAAAGATAACCTTAGACAGACTACATAAAAGTGCTTATCTCCCCCTATAACTAGGACACTCAACATTCACAGATTTTACCCAGTAAAACTCCGATTTGATTAAAATTCTAGGACTTCTGCTTCTGAGTACTTCCCTGCCACAGAGTTTTCACATAGTTTTCTCGCAGGTGCTGGCCCTTTTCTCTCCTTTCTCATCATCTTTCTCAAGCCTTCCAGCTCCTGAGGTGAGCCTCTCCCATCATTCTGCCAACGCGCGTACAGGAGTTATGCCCCAGCCCCTGGTAAATGAGCTGCTACAGATTGAGTTCTGCTGGCAGCAGCCGCTCCTGCTGAAGCTCGTGCGCCTGGGAGGGCTGTCTTTACGGTTTAATCCACTGCACGCTGAGCTCTGAACGCAATCGCTCTTCACACGTTTCAGCACCAGGTCCTCCTGAGGACGAAGTGGATGTCAAGTAGGGTGGCCCACCTTGGCCAATTTAGGAAGGGAATAAATGCCGGCAAGGATAAAGAGCAAACAGACATCGGGGAACAGAAAACTTACTTTTCCGAGTGTCATCTAAAAGGTAAAAGCAACAAACATGTTCTACAAATTACATTAGATGGTACACAGCTACTTACAAAACACTGTAGATAGATTTTATAGCACTGTGACGACTTATCTGTTCCAAAACACTGTTGTGAACTAAGGCAGAAATATCAGCCCAGAATGTATAAAACATGATTTAACATTTTATACGATTATCCTATATAAGTAAATTCTGAAAAGACTTTTTTTTTGCATAAAATACAGTTTTTCTCATTCTAGTTTTTCTCCTTTGTATTCCAACAGGGGACAGAACTAGTATTAAACGCTAAACCCTCTCTCATCTCTTCCAATTTTTGCACGTACAAAAACTTCTCATATTCTTGTGCTAACAAATGTATTCACTTTGAAGCAGCTATATTATTTTTATACAATTCCAAGGGTGATTTCTGTGTGCCTTTTCTTGGGCCAGGATCTAGTATTTAGTAGATGTACCAGACCTAGCCCCTGCCAGCACATGGAAAGAAATTAAGTACATGATAATCATTGGCTTTAATGTAGGCTACAACTTCGTCATCATTAAATGGTAATTGAGTGCACTTATTTACAGTAGTGCCATCTTAAAAGAGTCAAGGAAACCAAATTCTCTGTGTTCAGCTAGAAACCATGGTGATTAAATCAGGAGCTCCAGGTTCATAAGGATTTTGTAGATCCCAATTTTGCTCACGTGCCTGAATATTTGCCAATTCGTTCCCAAAGTATTTTCTCCTGTTCATTCATAAATGTTATCTGTCTCCCAGCTGGGCTTCCTGTGTATGTTCTTGATAAAGTAATTAGACACAAAATCCCCGTGTGTTTACAAAGATTTTTCTAAAGAGATTTTTTCCTGTTTAAATAAGACAGGTGTTGGGTGCCAATCTACCATTATATGAACACTGTGATCTGTCCCTATCAAAAAACTGCTTCAGCAAATCACTTCAAATCCCACCAGTGGGTTCAGCTGTGACCCAGTAGCTCTACATACTGGTCTCTTGTAGTCCTGTAAGCAGGACAACTCCCAGGCCACAATAGAGAATCTCAGTAAGAAATAAATTAAGAGGAAACATTGGTGGTTTGGAAGGAATTATTTTGTCTTGAAGATCTAAGTGAGGGGAGAATAAATTTATGAACTGCAGCTGACCAATTCCAATTTTGAAAAGTAGCTGTTCCTATTTTAAATGTTGTCACTAACTTCTTAGCCAAATGCTATGAAGTCTTGGAGCATTTGAAAAAAGGTGGTACATCTGCTAGCTAGACAATAAATTGTTGTCTCTTCTGATTGGCCTTGCATCACCTCAAAAAACTCTGTTATAAGGATGACGTGAAGCAAAGTAATCAGTCCCCAGTCTCTGGAACAAACATAAGCATCCAGGCATTTCTATTAGAATATCCAGAGCTCCTGGATGGCAGTCACCATGCCTGTTCCTTGCCTTCTGTCGTCAACAACCAAGTACTAAAACAATAGTGAACTACCTTATCACGGTGAATATGGCTAAGTCCTGATCTGTGAGAATCATTTTCATCCCTTAAGTCCTTATGTACTCTAATGGAGCTCTTACTCGTTTGGAGCTATTCCACAGAAAGAATACACAAGAAATGCACGGTAACTTGCTTGTGAACCGATCAGTGCACCTTTACTGTGGTCCATCCTCAAAGGGATGTTGTCACTCACCTACTAGCTAACACGCAAGTATTTCAACTCCTCTAAACAACACGTTCGTTGTTGTCATGTGGAAGGAATGGAAAGAGGCACCTGGACTTACTTGTAATTAGGCCAGGCCTTTTGGAGAGGAGTAACAGGTTGCTGAGTAATTGTTGGAACAAAGCTGTTCCTGAGGAGCCAGGGTTGGAAGGACAGGAAAATACCCTGAAAAACTGGGAAAACAGATCAAAATCAGTCTCCTGGATAACTCAAGATCACTCAAAACATGGAAGCTATCGCTATTGACTTTGTCTTGTAGACTGTTTGTGCATTTTCTTTTGGTATATAAAATTTTGTCTCAGCTCGGAGGAGGTGACAAAAGGCCGTAGACCCATTATCTTCAGGTGGCTGGGGCACACACTTTGGCATTTGCTTTCACTGACCTCTGCAGATCTCTGACAGCTCTGCCTTTGCAAAGGCTGCAGCTGGGACACTCTTAGAAGAAGCACAAGCCTCTGCAGAACTCAAAATGGAAGATGGAAACCGACTATGATTTTTTTCTATCTGCTTGCTCTTGCAGTGTTATGTAAAGACAGAGGGCTTTATTATTTTTTTTTTTTCCTTAACAATAATCTTTGGAATTATAGAAACCACTGATTTCACTTTTAATGTTATTATATCTTCAAAGTCAGTGTCTGTAAGAACTAAACAACATATTATTGAATATTTTTAAAGTGTTAAATGAGCTCAATTTATTATGGAGCCCTGTAGATTCATCTGTATAAACTTCCTAGGGACGTGTAACTCATAATCTCTCTGGGTCTATGATAATTTAACATCTGCTGTTTTCTTATAATGCTCTAGAGTGCCAGCCTATGTACCTAACAATATGTTTATAGTTTCATGTACTCCAGATTAAGAAAATTGCCAGTTTTATTTCAGTCACGTATAGACACACAAACTACCTGTAAGCACTTCTGTATCAGTGAAAGTTATCACTCTTTTTTGCAATTTAAAAAAATGGGATAGTAATTTCTCTCGGTTTGAAAAGCATGAAGAAAAACAGAGGCTGCAAATCACATGAACTGACATTAACCAAATAGACAAGCAACCATGTATGCAGCAAGATGAGCATTTCTGCTTTTAGAAAAAGGCTATTGCCATCAGTAACTTTGTATGGTAAATGCCTTTCATTTTCTGCTAACGGTCCGGCAAGCAGGTTTATAAAATAGCCATTGGTGCAACTTTCCGTGAGACCAGTGTGTAAGAATTATTGTGCCAGCAAAAACGAGATGCCTTTATACGAACCTAGCAGGACTGCCCACAGCGGCATAGTCCTCCACAGCAGGGAAGAGACCAGAGCTAGGACCTGGCTGCTGTTGGTGGGTACGGCTGCCTCAGCCATCTGCAGGACAGCAGGGGCTCTGCGAGCGGCTGCCACCTTACATCAGGAAAGTCTCTGATCTGGAAACCTCCCTTTTTGACTACCCACTGCTTTCTGGTGTCTCAACCATAGGCCAAAGTAGGCATGTCTGCTTCCCGCGAGTGTTGTTCTCTGACTAAGTATGCTGTAATTCTCAAGCCCTACAAAATGGTAGGGAAATATCTTTACTTTTTTTTATCGAAGGAA
The DNA here is from genome assembly GCA_947846985.1 of Fratercula arctica. NCBI lineage: Eukaryota > Metazoa > Chordata > Aves > Charadriiformes > Alcidae > Fratercula > Fratercula arctica. Next base: position 91,137,974 of record CANTUZ010000002.1, on the reverse strand, counting down.
AAGATTTTTTTGTGCAGGGATAACCATTCTACTATTTCACTATAAGCAGGGTAAGATTTCTCGGTAAAATAACAGGAGCCCTTTCTCACCTGGAGATCTAGTTTAAAATAAGATCAATTGTCTATTTTAATTTTTACTTGAAAGGAAAGCATTTCAACATTTTAATTTAAAAAAAAAAATAATTAGGAAAATAGTCCTTATGACTAAGGAAATTTCTTCTCAACCTCCGAGAAAATCACAATAGTGGGCAACATTGTGTAATTGTTAGTCACTGTAATATTCAGAGATACTATAACTGTAATGCAATAAACCTATAGTATCATCAGTTTGAAAGCTCCAAACCTATGTACATATAAATTATTCTAATGAGTGGTAAGGCGACAGGGAACATCTGCTCTAGCTGGTGAACCCACTAATGCGATCCACCTGTCACTATCTAGGTCATTACATAGCTGTAATTGTGAATTGCTGTAATATTTTTGGCACATATACAAAGCCCCAAGTTGCACTAACAGATTGAACTGAGGTCCAAGATTAATATACCCTTTTTTTTGGTGTTACCCAATATGCATATTTACAATACTCATTAAGGCCAATAGGAAAATACCAAGGAAATTTCTTTGCATGATTTTTGCAGTCTTCTTTTCATTTAGAGGCATCTTAGAAGATATTTCACTCTATTTGCCACAAATAAAAAGACAAGTGTGTGAAGAAAGTTGTCATGAAGTATTGGTCCAAAGATTGTTTTAGAGCACTAGTTTTCACATTGTGTCTTCCTGTGTGTCTTTCTGTTTATTCCCTCGTATTTTCTCTGTACTAGTCATCCGAAAAACTTGCTAAAATAAAATGCTTTTAGCAGCAATGTCAAGCCTCAGAATTTGATCTGAATTTTTATATGAAATATTCAGATAGACCAGAAAGAGTTTGGCTAATGTTCCACTACTTATAGCAAAGTATATAGTCATTAAGAAGAGCCAACCCACCTTTTGCCTCTAAAAGAGATCACAGTTTAGGTCATTTATGTCAAATGCATCTCAGAAAATGAAAGTTCTCTTGCACAAATGATGCACATCATGCTTTTAAAAGGTGAAAGCTCTGACACCTTACAGTACTTCAGTACTACAGCAAAAGCACTTAAAATTTCTGCATATACAGACTACTGTTATTTCTGAGGAGCTGGGTAACATATCGGCCAAAACCTACTAACATGTTATAGTTGGAACATTGGCCTGAAAACTGGAACATCTCAGCTGTGGTTTTGGATGTATAGTGATTATTTATCACCAATCTTTAAATTGTCTTCAGCATTCAAAAGGCTTTGTTCCCCATTTTTAAATAAAAGACACCATACATTATCAACAGTAGGGTTTCACCCAGTATAACCATTGCTTGTGACACTTAATCCACCAAAGAAATGTACAAGCATAATCCAGACAAAACTATTCCAAAGGTTTTACCATACCATGCTGTAAACTGTACATAGGAAGTATTGTAAATAACTTCCTACATAGCTCTAAAGGGTATACATTGGATTCTTGGTCTGTGTAGAAGTTAGGCAAGGCAGACACAGACACACAAAAGTTTCTTCTTCTTGTGTCCTTTTTATTTCAAAGACAAAACTCAGTAGATCCCAAGTTTCTCCATCTCCCAAATTTCCAGCTGAGCAGCCATTCTCTTTTATCCGCTGATAATAAAATATCTATGATCTGGGCAGAGAATAAGTGAAAAATTGTCAAAGTAGACAGTTTTGTTCAGAGACAAGCCAAAAACCAAACTGAGCTACCCTAGCTTAAATGAAAGGAGAATGAAGCTGTTCTGTACTGTCAGATCCCTGGAGTCTAGCGGGAGCCATAGACGGGGTTATAAAGAAAAACACTACAAAACCGTAAGTAGGGGGAACTTGGTGACTCTAATTGGACTCCAAGAAATTTAAATCTAATACTTCTAAAACTTAAACTTGGAGCAGTAGGTATTGGATGAACTAGTATGTAAACATCGCCTACCGAATCCCAGCTGTAACCTCACAGAACATTGGGCTTCTTTCAGCGCCAGGCAAGTGTTCTGACTCCTAGCTATTGACTTTGGTGACAAATTTGTCTCTATCCCTTTAGGATACTATAAAAAAGTCTTCAAAGTCCTTTGGGGTAATCCCAATTTAGGATGAGACTGGTTTTGATAAAAAATTTAAACTATAGACTCTTTCAAGAATAAATTACTATCACCATTCATAGACACATTGTGAATTAAATTGTGTCTACATTAATAAGTTGACATATAAGGAGATGATCCATAAACTGAAGAAGGTAAATACTGAATATCTACAGTATCTACACTCCTATTTTGGGATAGTTTCAGTCTTGCGTCCCGGTTGAAATTTTCCTCCATGCTGTCCAAAGGCCAAATTGGTTCAGACCCTTAAGTCTCCTTTAGAGCACATCTGGTGATAGTTCCGTTTCCTCCAAAAGGAATCCAGCTGGCATGAACCAAAAGATCTCTGCAAACCAAATCAACAATATGCATTAAGCCAGCTTGATCAGGGGCTTCATGACAGAACTGCAGCACTGCCCAGAATTGCAATGTGCTGTTGACACCACTTTAGGGTTCATCTGCATTATGGGCTTAGTCTGGATCAGGAATGAGTGTCCCAGCTATCCCCTCTTACTCGGTTTGCATGTTGAAATGATCTCAAGGCAATTGAACTAGATTGCTTTCATATGAAACTAAACTGGAAGTCGCTCTCCAACTGCAAATGGATGTTTAGTCCATATGATGAGATTAAAGCTACTGGGAAGTATAAATAAATCCCTAAAATACCTACAGTATGAACATCAGCTTCTCAGGACCACTGCTTTGTTCTAGAGCTTTGTTACTACTGGTCTAAACTACATTGTCAATATATCCATAGCATCAAAGTATTAAAATTTCACCTGAAGGTTGCTCAGTGCTGGATAGCATTTTGGATTATCAAAGCTTCAAAACAGATGTTCTTTTTTTTTCACCCCTAAGATTTCTTTCTTATGAAAGCTATTTTGTGTACCTTAGCAATAATCTGACAACTGATGGGTATTTCTTATCACTCCAATGTATCTTATTAGTGTTCATGCAAATTCATTATTTTTTAACCTTTTCTAAGTAAAAGCTCTTTATTAAGGTAAAACATTGAAATGTTACGGAGATGTTTTCTCATTTTAATTAAGAAGGAATTAATTACACATTTCTCTTTAAAAAGACAAAATTGAACACAAGCTAAAGGTACAATTAATTAAAAGAGTATATGAGTTGGTAGACCTTAACTTCTTCCTTCATGTCACCATGCTCTTAAATTTCTTAAGTTTTCAAGACGGTAGCAGAAACAAACAAAATATTGCCCAACAGATAGAAAGTTATTGTGCTAACACAATGTTATATAACATCTACTAGTATGTTTAAGTTGGTTCTGAAGTTACCTACTTTCATAAATGAAACAGATTCCTAATCAAGATTTGGCATATAAGTAAAGGAGGTCTTCAGTTTCATATGAAAAATTAAAAATACAACAAGCTCTATTTTGTTGATATTTTTAAAGGGCCACTTTCAAATTGAAAACTACTTTTCTGCATGGAACACCTACTAAATTTATAGTATAACTAGGGTGACTTAATATTCCCTCCCCATTCTGCGTGTTGTTTAGGCTGTTGTGGTATTATTAATTGATCTCCTGTATAATGCTAGAATCCGCCTGACAACATGACAACTAGGTATCAGTATAACTTCATGTGTTTGACTTGTCCCTACTAATTCAAAAGCAGTGACAATGCATAAAACATACTGAACACTTACCTTTCTGCATAATGAAGGCATTCATTGGCAGCTTATATTTACTTTGAAAACCAAGGCAGTCCTCTCTCTCCCCTTTTTAAAATAAATTTAAAATATTGCTATTATATGAAGAGTTTTTTTCAAATAATGATTTGAATAAATAAAATGGGTTGTGCACAGGTTATTCCTCTTGAGATTCGTAGTGTGTTTGAATCATCACACTTCAGAAATCAGAGGCGTACAATTTTTAACATTGATTATCTGTTTAATATAGAAGCGCTTATTGATCCTTCAATGCAGATTTCAGGTTTTGAGCCAGTCATGACTTTTTTTTTACTTGAAGTATAGACTCAGAGTCATAGCCCCCCTTTTTCCTGAGTTCAGAGCCTGGGCACCCTTCTGTAGTTGAGAAAGGGTCTTTGCAAAGGAGGGGCATTCCAGAATTCCAATTTAGCATCTTCTTTAAAGTATCAGATTCAGTGGGAGAATCCTACAACCTGGTCCATGGATTTCTGCATTACACAAAGAGGGGTTTTGGAAGAGAGAAGCTTCCAAACACTCTGAAGGTCTTCAGTTCTCTAGAATTTAAAGTGAATTTTTAATTTCTTCTTTTCTCTGGAGCATAAATGTCATAAACTGTGTTACCACACACAGGTGATATTGGCCCTATAATTTGTTCATAAAATCTTTCTAATTTTATAAATGTATTCTGCAACTTTTATAGAATACACAAAATATGTTTTCTCACTGCCCTGTTATGATGAATTTTTGCAATCCTGTCATTTTCTGGCAATCTTCCATTTCCAGCTATAGAGTTTGGAAATAGTTTATTTCACTTTCATTGGTAAATCAATGAAAAGGTTGCTTTTCTGGCATATCTGACCATATGAATAATTTTTAACATTCTCAAAGTGCTGCCGGGGAATGGACATTTTATGTCTTCTGCCTGGAACTTAAAAACAAGAAGGGGATGATTGTTTATTTTGTTATGGCAGATTAAAAATGTTGTAATCCTGTAGTCTAGGTACTTCACACATATGAGAAGGAAGGTAGTGTATGAAGATAGAGAGGATTAAGCCCTGGAAGTATGGAAGACTTATTTATATGTTAGTTAATTGATACTTTTTAATCAAAGTCACAAAAATTGTCTTGGAAATTTTCCCAGCTCCTCCCACAGGGATTAAGAGGCAATCTTCTCTAGATTTAAGAGACAAAAATTAGGCCTTTATATCTGATGTCAAATAGCGTTAAATGTATATTCCATGGATAATTTATGAAGGGTTAGTGGACAAAATTATATAAGCAGAAATAGTATCATTTCAGTACTTAGGAGTTTGACTGCACTCATATAATTTGTTTTATACTGGATTTTGTTAATAAATGCTCCAGTGCAGCTTTCTCCATTGTTCCATTCCATATAATATAATCCAACATGTTGAATCTATATAAAACTCTAAAAGGGAACACCTCATTGTTATAATTTTAGCCATATTGATTTTTTTCCCTGTTACTCAATTTTCTTCTTATGTGTTTATTTTATTACTTCCTTAAAACACTCCAAACTCTGTTTTTCGTTCTCAGTGAATCACCAGGTAGAAAGTAAAACATTAATCTAATTATAGAAATTCATCTTGATTTCAGAGAATTTTCATATTACTATTAATAAGCAAGACATTGAATTCAATACTGAGGTTTTGAAAGAAGATAAATCTAAGTTTAATCAGTTAAAGTGAACTAAACAGGTACATTAGTAAAATTCCTTATAATGAAATATGATGAGATTCTAGGTCAGATCTCTCACCATTTTCAAAATTTGACCCCAAAATACCAGAGGTGGATATTTCTAAGTGCTAGGCAGGGGTAAGTTGGCAGTCATCTCCATCTTGTAACCAACCGTCTGCTATGAAGGTTTCCTTCACTCATCTGGGTTCTTCTTCCAGCCCTCTCCATGTAAACCCCACAGTTTCAATGTGTTCTGCTGCTCAAGTGCTTGTGTCTTTCCCCACTGGTAATATTATTCAGGTACAAATGAAAGCCCTCTAAAAACTTTTACAGTCAAAAGGGGAAAATAGCTGATTAGGTCAATCAAAAAAAAAAAATATAATTTGGCTCATCTGAATTAAAGCAAACTATTTTCACTAGAAAACCAAAAAAGTTCAGTGTAACTAAAATAAAGCCTACAGTGTAACAAAGACTGATAAAGCTCCTACCTTTGCAATTCATGTTTCATGGTGGTAAAAGTCAACATTTGCTGTAAGAGCCCTGAAAATTATCTTCTTTCATTTTGAATGGAAGCGAATGAGAATAATCCCGGGAAAAAGGATTATTCCTGTTCAGAGGGGTAGGATCAGAAAGAAAAAGACATTTATAAAGAATCCTGAGAGGGGCAATATTATTTGGTCTGCATTTATTTCTGCAAAAAATGGTACCAGAAGCCCACATACATATCAGCATGTTTTATTTGAAAATCTAAATAGCTTAGATGTGTGCTAATTAAAAAACCCTAAACCATAAGTGGATAAATCATAACTGACATCATCAAAGTATCTCCTGCTTTTAGGTGGATTCTATCAAGCCTAAAAGCATTGCTCAAGCATGTACGGAGCTGTTTCTTCATCAAAATGAAAGACACTGTTTGAGCTTTTTCTAAGCAAAAAGAGTAGAGAGATTCCTTATCTGAAGACTCCTATTCAAAGGTTTCTTATTCATTGGCCTTATTTTGATTATAGGTCTATAAAAGCATTAATGCCTGGTTCCATAATGCAAGTTATTAAGTTTCTCCTTCAATCAATCAATTATATAAATTAACTATTTAAACAACTTTATGGCATTCTGTAAGATGTACAGGTATTGCAAAAACAGCACTTTACCTTAATCCAGCTGTATTTATGTGAAAGAACAGCAAAATTATTTTGGTTCACAGTCTGGAATTCTTACTGCCATACCTCTGTCCTCTGTTTAAGAAAATTTCATTTGTGATAACTGATATAAATGTAGTCCTCTGACTAGAAGATTGGACTGGAAGATGATGCAGAATTGATGACTTGCATTGACTCTGAATATTAGATATTACAAGAGAATATTTAGCTAAATGGGATTTCTGGGTAGTGGCTTAATTGTTTTGAAAGGATAGTGATGAATGCACACTTCATATCAACTTTTTGAAAGCATATTGTGCTGCACAATGAGATATGCTCTGACTGGCATACTGCAGACATTTTCCTCAGTACAGGAAGCTTTTTGCAATCAAATGCTGCAATGAATAGATAGAAATGCTGCAGCTCAATTGAAAACGATCAGCTACTTCCATAAGAACAGATGGAATAAATGCTTGTTATATTAGGAAACTAAAGCATGCATTTAAACTGAAAAATCTGTACAAAAAGTTATAATGTTTCTGAATAGAGTAACAAATTATTATTTTTTATCTCCCTTATTCTGAGCTGTGGTGCTTGCAGCATGTACATCTGTTTCAAACAAGGTCTGGGTACTTTCCTTCACTTTACAGATGAACATATTTTACAACCTACAAGCTAAGGCTGTCTTGTAGCATAGACAATAATTATCACTGGCAACATTAAATTCCTGGGAGAACGAGGAAGGCTTTAGGAGTAAAAAGCCCTTTTGCAGTTGCAGAGGGCTCTTGTGACGTTTGAGGTGGCATGGGGGATTTGGGTGCCCTCAGAAAGGGGAACACACATAGAAGTCAGACTTGAGAGTCTGCGAAGAAACACATGATCTTTCTTCATCTGAAGAAGGTGCTTAGCATGCAGTTTTTCTTGCAGGTAGCCTTCTAAAGTCAGAGGGAATTATCAGCCTAAATTCCCTTCCTCACAAGAATACTTTCTGGAACTCCCTTTGGTGACTAAGTTGGTGCTTAATAATGCCTGGAGAAAGACTTTTGCCATACTGTATCATACTTGTGTTCTCAGTTACAAATGGAAAAATACAAAGAGGCAGACTGAAGAATTTACTTGTGCGCATAACGTTAACTATGAGGAGAAATCCCTACAATTCATTCATGCTAGAACAAAATGCCTGTCCTCTGAGGTTCTGTTATTAATTGCTTTCATGCCACAGTGGTTCTATCCCTAGCTAGCAAGCACACTTAAACCATTACATAAGGATAGAAATGAATAAAAACTTGTAGATCAATATGATATAGAAGACTGTTTCCCCTGAAACAATAAATTTAGGGTATCAGTCATACAACAGACAATTTCACAATACTGTTTCTTCTGCAAAATAGTTCGATGATACTGTACTTCCTTCATTTACAGATGACAATATAAAAATACAGTAACTGTTGAAATTAAAAATGCAAAACAAGGAAACAAAGTAACACGATATATCAAAGTAATGCAATAAATGATTTTTGCATGACTTTTGTAGTCCACTCAACTTCACAATGTTAAAGTTTTTTGATCTGGAGCTTTTTATCTTCTTGATCAAAAGATGTCTGTTTAAAATTCTGTCTTATCTAACAAAACCATAATTAAGTGAGAAATCTGTAAATCACACAGAAAAGATACTGTAAAACACGTTGAAGTGTCTCTAGCTTTAAAAATATCTAACATTGTCCACCAAAAATATTATATAGATGTGACTGTAAAATATATGACAACACAAGCTCTCTGATTAGGGTGTTTCATATGATGAGTGCATAAGACTTTTGATCATAGCACAAAAGAACTTTTATTTAAGAAACGATCTGAAGATGTGCTTTCAGTATTATCTGAAACCACATCTTTTTTAATTTTTTCTATACAATGATCCTCTGATATTTCAAGAGTCTTGATAAAGGAGATAATGACTGGAAAAATGGAGAAAAAGACACTGAAGTTTCTGTTCAAAAAGGATTTTTCAGGAAGATGCTTTTACTCTGATTCAAAGCCGTCTTACAGAAAAGTAATATCTACCAGCTCTGAATTTTAATAATGAATAGCCACGCCAGAGGCTACTTTTGTCAGTCCCTCTTGTTCCCGGCTACTTTACATAGTTCTGAGCTCTTCCGTACATGAAAGTGAGTATGAAATCTTGAAATACAGTGCATAATCTCAGTGTCACTGCTTGATTTTAGTAATGGAAATACTTCAAGTGGTCGTTTCTGTTGAATAAAGACAGAAGGAAAACCAAAAAGGATATGTTCAAAGATATTGTGTGAATGGTTAAAATGCTACAGGAGTGCATCATGATTCCTTACTGGTTTTTGCAAACTTTTATTCTATACAAAGCATGAGTAAATAGCTCAGCTGCATTTGTTGGTTTGTTTTTTTTTTTTTTTTCCTCATCATTCTCTGCTTGGATTACAGCAAAGAAACAAAACACACAGTCTGAAAAAAAAAAAAAACAAAACATAGAGGTTTTTTTAAAAAAACACCCTCCTTTGACTATCCAAATCATCTGCTCTCATCTCCCTGTGCTAACTTCCATATAATCACTGCATCAGCTTTGAGGTTCAAGTTCAATAGAATATCACTTTATGTTCTGCTCTAAAGGCATTGAACAGCTCTTCAAGCAAAGTGGAACAACGAATGAAAAAGAACTAGCTTATGAGTTTACCAGTAAATTCTGAACATGTGAGGCCCAGAGCTTTCAGCTCTGACTAGAGCAATAGAGGTTATTCAGTAATTACTAAAACCTATCCTGAATAACCAGTTTGGTGCTTTATGCAAAAATTTCTGGTAATAGCAGTGCCTGTAGATCTTTTCACTCATTATAGAGCAATAATACGCATTATAACTGAATCCAGAAAACCATCATGGGGAGTTTTAAAGTGTCCCTCGATAAAACAGAAACTAACTTTGGGCTAGTTCCTATAAAAGTCACCTGTCATTACATGGGCATCTATAATATTTTAGGAACAAATCAAACTGTTAAGGATGCAATATTTGTTACTAGTGAAAGCAAAGGAATAACTAAAAGAACAAAGTGGCTTGGAGAAAACAGACTCGTTTTAAACTGAACTGGTTTAAAAGCTAATAGATCTGTGGAGCCATACTGCCACCACCTCTACAGGCATTAACGTAACATCATTTAACTGAATATTTGGCAATGCCTGGGTAAAATTCCATGACAACATATTGCATCTAAGCCAGAAATGTCCAGACTCCCCAGCCTAAATGCTCCTCTCATTCAACTTCTGCTTGAGGGCTGATATTACAGGGAAAATAAACCTGCATCTGCACTGCTCCAGTAAAAGAGTGTCTGTAAGGTCATTTATCTGTAGAATCTAGAGAGGAAAAAAAAAATGGGTCCCTTATCCCAGCCATCCCCTTCACCAGTCTCCAGGGAGAAGATACCCTCTGCAAAACCATGACTGAATCCCTCACTGAGGTACTTATTGTATCTGCCTGCTGCCTCCAGACACTGTAAGGACATGGTGCCTCGTAAACATTCAACACCACACATGTACTTCTGGCAGATCAGAGAAGCTGATACAACATTTAGACAAAATCAAGCACAAACAGAAAGTAAGGGGTTTGCAGCAGGTTGTTTTGGTTTCTTTTTTTTGTCCTGTGGGTTGTTTTTTTTTTTTTATTTCCCACTTCAGTTTTCAGAAAGCGCTAGAAAAGCCTCATTCAAGTCCCCCAGTTGGAAATGCTCCTCCATAAAAGGGTGTCCCAAGAACACAGAGTTGGAAACCTCATCTCTCATCTCCTTTTCCACCCTCTGCCCAGAAAGTCTGTCAGGGATTTCCAGTCACCAGCAGCTACTGTCCTGCTCCCAACAGGTTCTTATCATTCTAATTCTAACACAGATGAGAAAAGCAAAAGAAAGAACTATTGCTAATTGTGGACTTTGAGATATATTTCCTTTTCTGTAGCTCCAATAGTAGCTTAAGAGCAGGAGAGGCTGTCTTTTATCAGTGGCTCCTCAGTTGGACTGAGTCAGGTCTTATAATATTATCCTTTAGCTACTAAGCCCCAGAAGCAGCTGAAACAAGGAAGATTCATTGAATACTCACCGATGCTTCACATCAGTGAAGTCTTGTGGTTGCAAGAGAAGTCGTAGAATCATAGAATACAGAAAATGAGAAGAGCAGCTGTGGAGATCACGCTTCCTATCCTCTCACTGTACTGATGAGACTTAAAAAAAACCCCAATAAATTAAATCATGCATTTAGCTCATACTAATTCATCACAATCAAATTCATTTTCCTCAGAATGCACTACCTATTTAAAAGCATGAGATTTAATGTCTCTGGCCACCCAAGCCCTCAGACTACCACTTGGATGCTACTGACCAAGTATTGTTAAACTACAGTCCCCTCTAGTCCTAAAACTTATGACAATGTTCTAATGATATCGGGTTAAATAAAGAAAATCAAAGCGTTTTCATCTTTTAAGTAGACTACGTTTGTAGAAGAAAATATATTAAAAAAAAAAAAAAAAAAGAGAGACAGAAAATTCCAGTTGTTTAAGTTTACTTCTTCTTGGAGGTAAAGAAAAACAACAAAAAACCCCATCTGCTTGGACTCTGATGGCTGTGAGTTTGTTGATATACAAGCTCAGCATGAATCCTATCATAATTTTATCTGCCTACCTGAGTGTCTGTCTTATATCCCTACGGCACTGTCAGGATTAGGTTTTACTTAGGCCCAAGTCTTTGGCTGTGCATTAAACAACCAAACAATGTGTTTCACCAGTTAAGAGGGGGTGGGGGAGGAGTGTAATGAATGTCCTAATCAGCTCTTGGGATTGCTAAAGGCTTTGCATCTACTTAGAGCATCCAGACCGAAGATGCACGCAGATGTGCTTAATGTCTTTGTGCGCTTTGGTAGCATAGTTGCCATAATAATGAAGCATCTGCTTGGTGACAAAGACACTTTAGTAGTACGGAACAGACAAAGGAAAAAAAAACGCCATCCCTTATCTTTTATTTGTGCAAAACACTGGAGCAACTGCAGCACAGTTAGGTAACCTACTTGCAGAGAGGGAAAAATGGTCAGATATAGGGGCCAGGAACAATTATCCTGAAATTATATTATGGTCCAGGGACCATAAATTGCATGACAGGGAAATGCCTGGCAACTACTGTGCAAACTCAGCAAAGTTGTACGCACATTTCGGGGGGGGGGGGGGAAGCAAAAGCAAAGAACAAAAAACAAGAAAAGCAAACAAATAGAAGAAAAAAACTTTGGAATTTTTTTTGAGTGCTAAATTAAGACTTCAAAACCTAGAGCAGAGTTAAACAACACTGCAGAATGTCCTTGTACACAGTTTGAAAATATTTTGAAATGTTCTGAGTTCCTTTTAAACATTTAGCATCTTCTAGAAAAATCTGTCTGGCTGAGCATGGAGAGTGAGGAGAGAGTCATAATAGTGAACAAATATTTCCAGCATATATTCTGGAAGTAACAGCACTCGTGATTTTAAAATGCATGATGCTTGCACAGATGCCTTTTTGAATCCTGTAAAAGTATCATGCCATATAAAAATTATCTCTAGTGTTTGCCGCAACTGTTTTCATGTCTGATTGAGTGTTCAGTAACTACATAACTAACTACATAAGTGTTATAATTTTAATTTCCATTCAGTCCCTTCATAAACTTCTTTTAAAGTTTGGCTATGTGCATTGCTTTGTCAGGAAAAGTATCTCTACTTCAGCATTTTAACTATAATTAATGATGACACTCACCTTGATTGTTGCCAAGTTTATATTCCCTGAGAGATGGAACAAAACACACAATGTGTGAATTATTTATACTTCCATATGGAGGCTTATTGTTAATACTTTCTCAGTAATTCTTAAGCGTTGGATCTTAATGAGGAAATGTAGATCACTGGTGCATTTAGTTCAAAATATAAACAGAAGCATGTATCCAAAGAGATGAAAATGCTATTGTACTTCAAAAATGAACAATAAAGAAACCTTTCTTCCTGTCCAAATTGCTGTGACAGCTTTCAGAATGCATCTATACATGAACCTAGATACCCTTCTCTGCCGTATAATCTTCCTTTGAGCAATGACACGCTGCCAATATTTTAACAAGGAGCTTCCATAAGTTTAAAAAAAAAATAAAATAAATCTCTGTTTTCTTGTGGTATCCCTCAAATGCCAGGCAATCTATGATCTAAGGCAGGTCGAAAGAATGATAGGGTATAGCTCTTTACTTTCTAATTTAAACAGTTCTCATGTTAAGGGGGAAGGAACAACAGCATTTGATTTGATTTGAAACAGAAGCTTTAATTTATATATTGGGTAGAACTGGTGCTATATCTTCAAAGTAGTACCTCAAGTGGGGTTACCAGCACCTCAAATGTGCTCTGGGTCTCCTGCATTTTGTACAGAGGGAGCCCTGGACCCACTGTAAGTACTGTTCGGTCATGTCCTGCTAGATATCAGCTCAAAATATAGCTAATACTTGGTTTTGTTTCTTAGATCAAAATGCTAACATTTTCTCTTCATTGCTCAAATATCAAGGTATTTATTAGTTCAAGTGGAAGTAGAAATTTGGAAACAAGCTTGATCAGAAAAAGGGGAAATTCTTCTATTTTCTGTCCTTTGTATCTACACACAGATATCTAGATATATTATAATATTTATATAATATATATGTACATTCTGTCCCTAATATACATAAAATGAATAATTAAACTTCCCTCAAAATCTTCTTTGCCCACAATTTTCTCTGACTAAAAGGAAACAATAATTTTTCACTATATTTTTAATCAGGGTTTCATTTCATTTCATCCTCACCCTGCAGGGTGGTAGGACTAGCTGATCTTTGAAGGCCCCTTCTTACCCAAATCATTCCATGATCCTATGATCCTTCTATTGTTCTTAGATACTTGTGACCCAGAATAAAGAAGCACATAACTTGTGTAAAGAAACAACACAGCATGTGAAGGGAACTGCAAAGTCTATCTGATAGCAGAAAAAGTTAAGAAAAAGTGCATAATAGGACAAATCAAAGCCTTTTTCTCTTCCTTTTACTTTTCCCTGCCTTTGCATTTGCAGAGTATCTCACTCTGAGTAGAACTCGAATGTTGAGAAGCGAAGCACTGTATGAGTTTTGCACATATTTGCTGCCATAAGGTGGGGTAAATGAGGGGATTTACACACTATTTGTCCTTTCCAAGTTGTGGTTTTGCCCCAGTTGTTGGAGAGATGCCAAAACCATACAACTTAACCAAACTCTCCAGCTCACTCCCCTTGGGTACTGTTCAATGAAGGTGGGTTGCATGTTGTCTCATCCAAGTGGTTTCAACCACTCTGTCACAGCCATCCATTCAAAGACAGACTATTTTGACTGTTCTACACTGCATAGAGCTAAAACACGATCACCTTGCTAAAACCCTCACTTGAAAATGGGACCAGCCACAGGGGATAAAGTAGAAATCATCAGGACCTCTAAACTATAAGGTGTTGCTGCTGCAATTGGCCACAATTAGGACAAAGGTATGTTGAAGAATGTCAGTGTTCCTGAGACTATGTCAAAATTCATAATTAGAATTTAGATTTTAATTTTACAATCCACAATCTAAAATATTCTCTTTGTTTCTCTCCTCACCTTCTCCTGTGTTGCTCTCATGCATTGTCCTCAAAAGCTCTTTCCTTCTGTCCTAAATATGAAGCCCAGTCTCATAAAGTAAGAAATGCTAAAGAAAAGTTTGCATATTTATTTAGACTATAAGGAAACTGACACAACAAGCTTGAATGGCACTTTCCATTGATGATTGCCTACAAATGAGAGCTATCGATAGCACTTTAGAAATCTGAGATTGCAAACAAAGCTAGTAAAGGCTTAAAGGCGTCTGTTTGAGCCGCTGACAGACTAAGCATTAAGTCAGGATTTTAGTTCAGATCATGACTGTCCTTTTTATGTGAGTCCCCATTTATTGTGCCTTGGTTTACTTGGCACAGAGACCTGGAGGGGTACAAACTGGATTCCATACAGATGACACTGTACTAGAAGAAAGATTTCAGGAGCATATCTACTGCTCCAATCAGTAATGGTCATTTAGCCCAAAGGACAAGGCTAGAATTAGCCTGTGAGATGCAGTCTGGATTTTAGCTTAAAAAATTTCCAGACCCATCTAATCTTGGTTACTCAAAACAGTCCTTTAAATTTTGACATATTTTACTTGTTCTTTTAATTTAAATCCCTGGCATATATTTTTTTTTTTTAATTGAAGAAGCATTGTTATGAAGTAAGAGAGAATGTACTAAGTGAGAGAAATGGTAAATTGAGCAGGGTATGCCTGCCCTATGCATCTAATGTAGTATTGTTCTCTCGCATTAAAAAATAATTTTTAGAAATTACTAATATGATTTTAAGGGGGGAAAAAACCCAACCAAATAAGTCCATTTTCTTTACATTTTTGATTTGACACTTTTCTAGAATTTTGTACCCTGTCTAGGTTTAAGTCTTAAGAAGGGAGACTACCACTGCTTTCTGCAGTAGTTTCTAATTTCTTTCCTCCTCTTTGTGTTCTTTTTTCTTAATTTTATTTTGTGCCTTTTGTTTCCTTTTTGCACCTCGAATAATTGTTCTCAACACAAAATCAAGATCCTCTTTTGATATTTGTAGATAGCTCTCTACTTTTTCTTGCTCTTAATACTCTCATAAATCAAACTCTGTAATCTATAAGTTTGTGCTAGGCAAACTCACAGCTTTGAATGCAGTATTGCCTGTGTGATCTCATCCATTGCACTAAGCATTATAAAGGAGTGATTTATTGGAATAGGGAAGCCAAGTAAATTCCCTGTCTAGACTAATGTAATTGTTCCCTTGTTCTAAAGCTTCAATGATTTCACAGTTAGTCATTCTATCTCTCTTCCCTACAAATGCATGCAGATACCCAAAAACCCAGCAGCCTTGCACAATGTACGTTTAACTTACTGGAAAGAGTTTCTTGACTGGGTATGACCAAACCCTTAACCCCTGATTCAGTCAGGAAATATACATATTCTACATATGTATGTATACATATTCTACATATGCATGTGTGCCTCTGTGCATGCTTAGAAGTCTGAATCCATAAATATAAGATAAAACAACTGTAACCCCTAGAAATTTATTCGAGTCTTGCAGTAACACAATTTTAGTAACTCAGTGTCACTAAATACAAAGCGTATCATATTGAAAACAGGCTGATAGGCAGCTTTGCTATTTGTGTCTCCAAAGGTTAGGAGATAAATGCTATACACACTGAGACCACACTTCTAAAAGAAAGCACTGTGAGCATTACACATTCTGTGTGTGCAGTTATACAACTTGTGCCTCCACATAAAGCAAATATTGATGAATCAAATGATACGAAACCTATTAAATAAATACCTATTAAATAAAATGAATGATGAACAAGACAATACATTCATTTCTGAAAAAGTTATTCCAATAGATACACCTCCCAGTCCCCAACTTCCTACCAACACAGGTAATACACGTCAGTAAGACAGCATCTGTGTATACATAGACTATTCTCAGAAATTACTTTGTCTGCAACTTGTCTGGAAGTGGCTTCCTATGATCCATGCTGGATACATAAATATTTTCCAGTTATAACAATAAAAAATGCAAAGCCATGCTTTTTTTCATATAATAATTGATACACATATAATATCATTTATTATTTTAATTTTCCACCCCATCTAATGTTCTGCTTATATATTAGACAATATTACACAGTAGGAGACTGTAACTGCTTAGCTTTATGAATTTAAAGTATTCCCATCATTAACAGTACGGCTCTATATATGTGTAAAGTTAGTTATAGTTGTATGCTAGACAAAGATCCAGGAGAACAAGATAGTAAATGAGGAGTCACTTGAAAATAATTTCTTGCCAAACTCAGTTTGCTCTCTGTAAATCCATATCTGTTGGACAGGTGGAAGTGTCCTAGATGTACATGGAGGGACAGCAGAACTTAGACTTATGTAGTCAAATTCTGCTGCATGCTGGTCTGCTGTGAGAGTCGGTCACTCCCTGAAATAAATTCATAATGCAAACTCTTAGCCGAGTACCGTTACAATTTAATCAGATCATTATCGTTTTGAACTTGATTGCTTTCATCAAATAAATACAGTTTTGAAAAAGCATCAACTATGGTTTAGAATCTCTATTTAACTTTAGCTTACAAACTCCAAATGTGTCTGATTCGACTATTGCAGTTTGGGTTGACTAATGATGCAGACTCTTTCCCATAACTATATATTGAAGTTGGGCAATCAAAGGAAGTGACAAGGAGGCAACTCTTCAGTTACCTAGCAATACATTAACTTCACTGTACCAAATGGTAAGTAAACTGAGTGTACTTTGTAGCAAATAAGCTAAATAAGAAGGCAACATCCAGCATCCTTTCAGTCTCACAGACGATTCAAATTGATTAATAGGAAAACACATAGCAAACCAGCTGCCAATATCTTCAGAGCTGGACAAGGTTTAGCAGCCCCACTGTGACTTCTGTAGAGTAGCATTTGCAGCACAACAGATACAGTATATTATAATTAATTCAGTTGAAAAGAAAAGGTGAATTTTAGAATGCATTTTATTTTCTTCTCTTTTATGCTTCAGCCTACCAGAAAATTGAAATCTCTATCTCTGGCAGTGCTGTGGCAGACTTCCAGCTTTATCTTAATGAAGAAGGAATTATTTTTGACAGACTTCTGGTTTCCAAGTATCCCGAAATCCTCCAATTCATTTACATGAGGTAGAGAGGAAAAGTAAGGATGGAAGGAAGAGCAGTGAAGCATACAAATATTACTCAAAAAGGATACAGGAAAGCGTTCTATGGAATAGAAGACATGAGCATTTTATAGTAGAGAAGTACTTCAATCACATTTCCTTAAATGTAATGCTTGAAAATTCACAATTTTATTCTTAAATAACACTATCAAAGGAATAATAAATGAATGTCACCAATTTTGAAAATCAAATGAGACTGAGAGGAAGCTGGAGTTATAAATGCTTTCAAAGGAGATTTAAGAACACGTTTTTTACGAATTGACATTACATCCTCTCATAAGGGCATTTTTCCCCCAAAAAACCAAATCCAAGCCAACAGCTACTATAATGAAATCCAAGCCAATAGCTACTAACTTTAGAAATACTTGATTTAGGCAATTTCCTTAAATTAACATGTGGGCTGTTGGTTTCAAGCAAGGCATTACATAATCTTCCCATTATATTTACCTAGAATTTCTATAGTGCCATGTGTGCCTGTGATAAATTATGGAAAAAATTACAATGACATCTGTGTTCAGAGAACACTGCAAATCTGACTGAAGCAAAGAAAACACAGATGCCTGAAGACCGAGAAAGCAGGACAACAGTTACATCACTTTATCCTTTAGGTCTAAGGTCTCTGTATTCTACAAGCTATATATTCAAATATTAACTGTATATGGGTATACTTAACTCCAGAATAAGAATCTTACTGAATTGTTGTTTCAGTTGAGAATATGCTTATTTTATAAACCTATAATTAGCAAGACCTCTTAATAAAATGCGTGGAGAAAAAAATAATGCTAAAAGCTTGGCATGGTGGGTTAGCCTTGGCCAACAGACAAACTCCCACCCACCCGCTTGCTCGCTCCCCTCACCCTCCCCATTGTGACAGAGAAAAAGTAAGAAAAGGAATGAAAATGCTCTTAGGTCAAGATAAAGACAGGGAGATTGTTTACCAATTACCATCATGGGCAAAACAGACTGGGGGAAAATTCACTTAATTTATTGCCAATTAAAATAAGTGTTTTCCAGTAGTGGGAAACAAAAAAGACAAACGTTAAAACAACACCTTTCTTTCCTCCCTTTCCGAGTCTCAACTTCATTCCTTCACTCCCGACTCCTCTAATCCCCTTCCCTGAGTGGTGCTTGGGCTCATGGGGGAAGGGTGTTACAGTCAGTATGTAGAAGGTTCTCTCTGATTGTCCTTTCTCCACATACTTTTCTCCTGCTCCAGCATGGCCTCTGTGCGGGCCACAATTCCTTCAGGCATATCCATCTGCTCCAGCATGGGATTCTCCACAGGCTGTAGTGTGGACATCTGGTCTGGCATGGTCCTCTCCACAAGCTGCAGGGAAATACCTGCTCCACCATGGTCTCTTCTGGGGGCTGCAGGGGAATATCTTCTCTGCCATGGAGAAACTTCTCCTCCTCCTCCTCTGACTTTGATGTTCCCTCTGCTGTTTCTCACTCTTCTTGTTCCCTTCTCATCTGCCTTTGTGATCTTTTCTGCCCCTTCTTACATACATTGTCCCAGTGGTGTCCCATCTGTGGCTGATGGGCTCAGCCATCTCCTGTGGTGGGGTTGTCGCAGGGATGCCTGGAACTGGCTTGGAAAAAATCTTGGAATTTGTAGATTATATTGCACAGGAACATAATGTGTTGATCCACATTTTTGTTAAGACTACATATATTTAAAAAAAGAAAAAAAAAGCCCAGAGTGAAATAAAAGCTCATGGAAATTATACCTGGACTTTGAGCTTGTCTTATTTTCATTAATGTTTTTCACTACATGCAGACTTGGTAAAGATGTAACACATTCAGTGAGCTAAGGTTTAACTTTGACAATGATTACTTCAATGTCAAAGAAACAGAGGCAGATGCCCAAAACTCTTCTGCAGGGTTTTCTGAGTTTTCAATGGATGAAGAGAAAGTGTCCTGTCCTGATGTACTATAACATTTA
This sequence comes from Fratercula arctica, assembly GCA_947846985.1. Classification (NCBI taxonomy): domain Eukaryota; kingdom Metazoa; phylum Chordata; class Aves; order Charadriiformes; family Alcidae; genus Fratercula; species Fratercula arctica. The sequence goes on along the minus strand of CANTUZ010000002.1, from coordinate 91,118,541 downwards.
CCTTCTGAGATAACACCATGATATATGAATCACAGACTCATTTTCTATTCATTTTCTCTTATGTTTGGTATGGTTTAAGGGAAATAAAATCTGGATTAAAATTAGGATTTAATGATATTTTCATTTTTCACCATTCTTCTATTAAAAAGGGAGATTTGTACTCATAACTTCAAGATGTATAGAATAAAATATACAAGCTTAAATGCTCCCAAGAAAACACACACAAAATTATCTACTAAAGTATCAACAAATCTACAAACAGGAAATTAAAAAGAAAGAATATTACATGGTTTGTCTTTTATAAGATCAGCAAGAATCCAGCAAGATAGCTCAAGTTATTTTTAGACATTTGCAATTTCATAAGGTTGGGAATTATGAACTTTTAATTTTCAAAATAATAATTTTGTATCTATTTTATTCTCTTAAAGTGTCTACTTTTGATTAAACTAAGACAATAGAAACATTACTACAGTATGAGTACATTTGAATTTATCCATAAAGCAGAAAAGAGTTAGAGCCATAGAGAGGTTATTAACATAAATTGCAATTATGAAACTGATTGTCATCATTTATGACTCTTTTCAAATTACTTGACAGATTGTCATGGAAAAATAATTCATGCAAATTTATTAATGTCTATGCAAATTGTTTTACTTTAAGACTGAAATAAGACTATGGATCCAATACCCTTCAACGTTTACAGTGAAAAGCAAAGGATATGCATTTCACTTAAACTTATTTGAATTAATCATGGTAAAAACAAAATAATCTTATTTCTAAAATTGCTTTGATTGGAAGATGTTCCTGAGTCATACAAACTGAGCAATTAATCTAGCAAAGTATTATGTAGACTGTGAAAGAGTTCACTTTGGATGTGATCATGGACACATTTTGACTTAAGATCAGGAACTGTTCAGAATGCATAAAAATGAAGTAGTTAATGAGGGGAAATTGGAGAAGGATGTTATGCTGTACTTCTTAACTGCTTTTTTTTTTAAGTCTTCTGATTGCTTGTAAATTTTGATTTAAAGTGCTTTACGTAATCATGTAAATACTCAGCAGGCTTTACCCAAGCCAAGTTACTTCTACAGCTGCTTTGCAGATTTAGACAGGAAGACACATCAGACTGCATCTGAGATTTGACCATCAGCTTTTTTGCAAATTGAAAGCTTGCTCATTAACAACTTTCTTCTCTGAAATCATGTAGAAAAAAAGTAAAAAACTGTTGATTTATGAACTTTCTAATTGCAATCATAGAGAAAAAAGGACAAACATGTCCAATGGGCCAATGAGTAACATCTATAGAAGATGTTTCTGCCAGCACAAGCTCATGAACTTAACTCTGAATCCACTATTAAACAGAAAAATGCTTGCTCTACTATAGGTTTAGTTACTTAATAATTTCAGAGAGACCATTATTCTTTCAACATCTGAACAAATAAAAAGGTGGTTAGCCTCAGTAAAACAGAACAACATGTTGCCTGTTCACACTGGTGAGGAATGAGAAGCAGTGAGAATATTCCAAGATACCTGACCTACCTGTATCCTTCCATTAAAATAATCCATAAAGAGAATTTATGCATGTCTCCCTAAAACAGCTGAATTTTTTTTATTCTTTGTCCCTTTACATCCTCATCAAGAAAAGATGGTGTTACTCCACCTTTAACCATCCCTGCAGCCAAAGAAATAGGCCAGGACTCCATTTGGAGATAGTCAAGTTCACTTTTTAATCATCTAAAGGACATGCTGTTTAGTTTAATAATTCGTCTCTGCCACTGCCCAAGAATTATCTGTTGCTGGCAACTGCCTCAGCAGAGACAGATGACAGTTCAGGTTATTTAACTGTGATAAAAGCTATCAAATTTGTAATGAAATATTTAATAATTCAAAACTTTGCCCCCTCCCCACCCCCAAGGACAATAACAAACAATCGAGAGTCTTTTTTTTTGTTATGTGAAACAAGTGCAACAAAAATTTGAAGTGAACATTCTCAGCTTATAAATTTGTAAGCCAAAAATATAAAAAATAATAACTTGTGGAAGAATTATTTTTGCCTTTCATATTAAATTTAATTTCAAACTTTTGCTTGTAGTTACTAGAGGAAAAGAACATCTGAAGAGTAAAGTCAATTAGCTTTTATTTTGATTTGTCTGTCACCACTTATTATTCATTCTGGTATACTTAGAAGTCTCAGCTATATTCTGAATCCTAATTTCTCTATATCAAAAGGCTGAATATCAAAAAGGTAGTGAAAGAAGTAAACCTGAGGACCCCAGAATGTGCTAGAGGCCCAGAATTCCTTCAAGTCCAAGATACTAAAATTTTCAGCAATCTACACAGGGGAAATGATAGGAAAAAAACAGGACAAAAAATCTTCTGAAAAAGGGCCTAACTGAATCAGTACTTCTCACAGGAAGAATTTATATGTAGGCAGAAAAAAACCCAACCAACCTGATCAGCAAGGGAAATTATGCTTTAGGAATCAAGAAATAGAAAGGTAAAAGGCAAGTGAGTAAGACCTGGGAAAGGATATTAAAACAAATAACTTAAGATTCGTCAGGTATGCAGAAGAAGAAAATAATTTTAAAAGGTAAGATTACTATGAAGAAGATTCTGGGTAGAGATTAAAGATGACATTAATGTGGCTCCAAAACCAAATTAATATATAAGGATTTACAAAATTAAGTAGTCTTGAGCTAGGGTCAAAGAGAAGGGCACTAGGAAAACAGAATTATAGAATCATAAAATCATTGAATCATAGAATGGTTTTGGGTTGGAAGGGACCTTAAAGATCATCTGTTTCCAGCCCCCCTGCCATGGGCAGAGACACCTCCCACTAGACCAGGCTGCTCAAAGCCTCATCCAGCCTGGCCTTGAACACTTCCAGGGAAGGGGCATCCACAACTTCTCTGGGAAACCTGTGCCAGTGTCTCACTGCCCTCACACTAAAGAATTTCATCCTAATATCTAATCTAAATCTACCATCTTTGAGTTTAAAACCATTACCCCTCGTCCTATTGCTCCACTCCCTGATAAAGAGTCCCTCCCCATCTCTCCTGTAGGCCCCCTTTAGGTACTGGAAGGCCGCTATAAGGTCTCCCCGGAGCCTTCTCTTTTCCAGGCTGAACAACCCCAACTCTCTCAGCCTGTCCTCATAGGAGAGGTGCTCCAGTCCTGTCATCATCTTTGTGGCCTTCCTCTGGACCCGTTTCAACAGGTCCATGTCCTTCTTGTGCTGAGGACTCCAAATCTGCACACAGTACTCCAGATGGGATCTCACAAGAGCAGAGCAGAGGTGCAGAATCATCTCTGTCAACCTGCTGGCCACGCTTCTATTGATGCAGCCCAGGATGCAGTTGGCATCCACTGCAATGAAACTGGAACAAAAACTGAAACAGCTTAATGAGCCAAAATTAGTTGGGACCAATGATCTCCCCCCACTATTTGTTCCATATAAGACACACAAAATCATTATGGAACCACAGAATTTTAGGTTGGAAAAGTCTCTTAGGAACATCTAGTCCAAACAAAAACCTGACACTGGAAGCATTCTTACAAAGATTTTTCAGATAAGAGAGTCTTGGGTTTGTTTTTAATATCTGGTGAATAGTAACAGTAGCACACATTAAAAGAAAATAAAAAAAAAACAAACCACAACCCATAATTCAGAAGTGAATTACTCGATCCAAATGTTCCAAACTGTTGATATAAGATCAATAATGTGCAAGGCATTTTAACAAAATTTTATGTCAAGAGCAACTATGGATATGGAAGGTAAAGAAAATAGGGTTAGACATTAAAGGTCTTAGCAAACCTGGGAACTAAATTTCCTAAATAAGAGAAACACAAGAAATCTCATCTAACTGGACTTCAGTGTGTAATTGGTACTGTCACATGGAAAACTAGTAGAGTTGGAAAAGACAAAAAGTAGTAACGACGGATGAGAAACTACTAAAGAACTGATAACAACCACTAAACTTCAGAGAAAATACTGTGACTGAGTGAGATTTTGAGTGAATTTTCATTTTAAATAACGAGACTGATGAAATATATGATTTTCAACATGCTTTTTTAATAAAAAGTTTGGACAGCACTACCTGTTTTAGAAGAGACTGGCATACCACACAGAAATAAACAGGCTACCCCAATGATCAGTGTAATAATAATAATGGCATGAAATTCAAGAAAAAAAATAATTCGAGATGGATCATGAGAGGAAATGAAAGCAGTATCTTAAAGAAAAAGCTAAATGAAAATTTTTAGGCCAGTAAAAGGAAAGCTGAGAAGGGATATAACAACTGTCCGTAAATATTCAAGGATGGAGAATATAAATACCAGACAGTGCTGGAGTAAGAGCAAATTTAGGAGTATGATCAAGAAAGATTTTTTTCTGACTGTGAAATTTCAGACAGAGAAGCAAAAGCAAAAGACACAACTGCTCTGAATTGGAGCTTCCCACACCACACTGTGGTAACAAGGGATGGTGCAAGAGGTTTCTGTTACTGAAATATTTCATAGTCTATGAACATACACTGAAATCCTGCCACGAAACAGATTTAACTTTATTTATTTACCCAGACTCATACAGCTGGGGAAAATGGAGAGCTGGGAAAGTATTTGTTTGTTCCTAATCCTTTTTCCTAATCCTTTTTCCTAGATCCATATTCTGCCTTTCCTTCGATCTATGCTCTCTAGAAAAGCTAGATCTCTTTGGTAGTGGCATCTTCCTTTCTCAGTCAGCTCCAGAAGACATGCAAGAAATGCTGAAGTGCACAGCTAAATTGCACATTCTCCTGACTGTGCTAATCTGCTGGGGCTTTTTTTCCCCTCAGTTTATTCTTTTCTAGAGTTAATCTGTTCTTTTCTACTAGTTTGTCAAGCTTAATTGTTGCCTTTTGTCACAGACAGGCTTCTGACCTGCCCTTTTCCCTCTGTTGCTACGCTCATAAATCGGACCAAGAGGAGCTGCAAGTCTCGCAGAGCTGCAGTGAAACAGCTCCCCCAAATGGTATTTATCATGGAGAACCCTAAGGAAACACAGCTTAAACTCGTTAAGATTCTTAAATGTTTTGGTTAAAATGGTCTTCATAATATCTATGAACTTTTATTAGTAAGCTTTTACTGAAAACCCTATTGACCAACGATTGCAGGCTTTTGGATGCCCAGAGGTCCACAGGTGATACTTTGGTTCTATGTGACATTTATCACAGCTGAGATTCAGAACGCTAAAGATGTTTGGGGACTTTTTTTTTTTTGGATACTTGGGAGGCAGCCAGATTACCTCCCAGGTGAAGAAAAATTTGTGGTGGAGAAGGGGGTCATTCTTTAGTTGTTAGATCAGCAAACAACCAGGTAGCAGAGGAAATACCAGGTGGTATGGAGGAGGATCACAGTATGAAGGGAGTCTGTGGTGCCTCAGAGACTGTGGTCTTCCAACAGTATGGACATGACAGCAAAATGAAAGAGTACCTTGACCTGTCCACGGAATGTGATGGTTCAACAACAAATTTCTCTGCAACGTGGAAGTCAGTTGCTTTTATTTCTTAATTAAAGTTACTTCATTTTGCGCTTCAAGCTCATCAGTAAGTTCCCACTTTGTAATAGTGATTTGTTAAAGGCCTAATTAGTTCAAAACAAATTGACACAAAATTTCTGGAGAAAAAAAATAAGAAAAGGATTATCACATATAATTCCTATGCTAGTTGCCATGGATTTTCAGCTCAAAATATGGCAAGTCAAGCCCCCAAAACTCTTTGATGCTGTGTAAAACTAGTTTGATCAATGTTTATATTCGTATATCCTTGTATGTTTCCGATTTGCCATTTGTTGAGCATGTAGATTTCACATTTTTCAGCTTTTCTTCACCAATTTTTTTTTATTATTATTTTTATTTTTTAAAATAATAAAACTAGGCTTCTTATAGGCAGGGACTTCAGAGGCTTGGACTTGAAGAATACCAAGTGACCTAAGATTCATGAGAAAATTCTGGCATCAGAATCATAAAACTGTTACCCCTCGTCTTATCACTACACTTCCTAATAAAGAGTCCCTGCCCATCTTTCCTGTAGGCCCCCTTTAAGTACTGGAAGGCAGATGTAAGGTTGCCCCTGAGTCTTCTCCAGGCTGAATAACCCCAACCCTCTCAGCCTGTCTTCATAGGAGAGGTGCTCCAGCCCTCTGATCATCTTCATGGCCCTCCTCTGGGCTCGCTCCAACAGGTCCATGTCCTTCTTTTGTTGGGGGCCCCAGAGCTGGAGGCAGCGCTCCAGGTGGGGTCTCATGAGAGCAGAGCAGAGGGGCAGAATCACCTCCCTCAACCTGCTGGCCACGATCCTTTTGATGCAGCCCAGGGTATGGTTGGCTTTCTGGGCTGCGATCTCACACTGCCAGCTCACCTTGAGCTTCTCATCAACATGAGAAGCTCATCCTCAGCGCTGCTCTCAATACATTCTCTGCCCAGCCTGTATTTATATCTATCTCACTTGTTTCGATGGTTCATATTTCCAAAATGTGCCAGCAGGCATATTTTATTTGAACATCAAAAAAGGCCTTATTTAAAATTACCTGTTTGGAGATATCTCCAGCTATTTTTTGTTGCAAGTAATTATGCAAGTAATTAATGGAAAAGAATAAAGAAAGTCTGAAACACACTAGATGGATATTGAAGGTCCTGCGCCCATGTTAAAATAATGTTAGAGCAACCTACCATGCTGAATGAACCTGACAAAAGCACACTCAGCTTTACTCCTATTTAATATCAGTGGGCTTTGAAATTATTTCATGTAGACATCTTGCAGAATCAGGTCATGGATTCATCAGATTTTTGAATGTCACTGGCTGCATTAGACATGTTTGGTAACATCGTGGTTCACATCCAGCTATATGCCAGCTATATGAACAGCAGTAGAAAAAATTTTCCTTTCTAAAAGACCCTAGAAATGCAAACAGTAAACAGCAAATATCCACCGTGTGTCATTTCTCTTCAAAGCTGGCAGCACTTTGCATTTTCAGGAAGGTTATTTTTCCCAGTAGTTTCATCCTGACCAAATGGTGGTGGCAAACAAACAATGAGCCAATATCATCAGAAGGAAAGGCTGGCAATAATTTTAACTGTTTGTTCCCTAAGGACTAGAGACCAAATGAGGAAATGACCAAAACAACTGAAAACCACATTTATCAGTGTCAGTGCTGAACAAAGGATTGCCTTGTGTTTCATAACAGATATTATTAACTCACTGGTAAGGAACAATATGAAGTACAGTACAGGATGCTCAGCTTTAGTGCCTCTGTAAATACACAGTCTACTCTCTATGCATCAGTCATGGACATCCAGCAACCTTTGGTAATAAGAATATAGTGAATTAGTCCTACTATAATGAGCATGTGTGTATGCCTTCATAGGGAAAAATATATAGTAGAACCAAAAGGGTGAAAACATCAAGTATTAAGAAGTTAGTGAAATTATATTCACAAACAGCCTACAGCTTCAGGAAGAGAATTTCAGTACAATGAAGTTTGACATGAGCTGTTAAGGCAAGCAAAGCTATTGCCAATTACAGGCTGTCTTTTCAGGTCATTCCAAGACAACACAGTAACAGTAAGCACATAACTAGATCATAACAAAAAAGATAATAATAAAGAAAAAGAACACTTGCTTTACTACCTAAATGTAAACTTGATTTTTTTTGAAAATGAGGTCTTCCTCGTAGGTTTTGAACACTTTTAAACCTAACGTTATCTTTTGAAAATCTGGTCAACATCACAGAAAAAATAAGCTAAACTGAAATAACAGATATGTTGCTCTACGGTTTTGGCAACACGCAATCAGTATTCTACATAAAAAAGTCATACTTGCTCTGCTCCCCTTCTGAGTGGCTAATTAATTCACAAACCTTTTCTCCTACATTTGAACATTTCTTTTATCATTTCTGAAATACAGCGTTTCCCAGATAGCATGCTTTTCCACACCTTGCTTAAAAATACGTCACAATCCTGTCACTTAGGAAGGCTTTTTTTTTTTCTCCCAGTGCCAAAGGACTGTAATGTTTAGTGACCTTATCCACTTAAGGAGTCATCGTTAGAATTGCTTTTTCTCCTCTTGGCATGCAGACACCTGGCTCATGCCCTCTGGCTTGTGACTGCAGGTTGTGCAACCATGCGAACTGTTTTTAGGCTATGGGAATCAGCGGCTACAGAGGTACAGCAAAACAGTACTGGCTCAAAAGAAGCATTAGCCCTAGGCCAGGATTTTCTGCCCTCGCAGCACTGGCTTACAAGAAGTGGTGGAAGGCAGGTGCTAGGCTTATCTGCCAGCACTTCGTAGATACCAGGCTGTGCCAGGCAGCTGGGCTGGGATACCACCTTTTCACCCCTGCCCTGCGAGGCACAGGCTCTTCTAGAGACCACCCAAAAACCAAACATCGATCAGCTGGGCGGCCTGAGGTCATGGACAGTTTGACTGAAATCCCTTTAGAAATACTGTTTTGAAACAGAACTCTAAGGAAAGTGTATGAGAGAACGAAGCTCTGTAACACCAAGCAGAAAAAAACTCATAGCTCCTGAAAAAATAAATTTCATACTAATAAATTGAGAGCAGTTCCTGAGGAATCAAAGGAAATGACTGAAGAAAACCTTAAGATCTGGTTTCCAGGCATGTCAAGACAAAGTTGCCCTCTTTCATCATTTGTATTTTCTCTTCTTGTACATCTGTACAACTATGTGAATGTTACTCTTCTGTTTACTGATTATAATCCACTATCCTCTTTCTGTTTTAATAAGCAGTATCCAAAGTATTACGGATTGTTTATACAGATCTTTTTATTTTAATTCATTTTTAATTCTTAAAGTAACTGAACTTAAGCAAAGGTTTACAGAAACTGCTCCCTGTAGAAAAGGCCCATCACTATCCGCCAATCTCATAATGCCTCTTCCTACTCACAGCCGAGAAAGCTAATCAGCTAGCTGGTTTTAATATTTGGGTTTTTTACAGAGACAGAGTAAAAAGGTACACAACCCAAACCTGTTATCTGTCAGTATAGTGTAAGGAGAGTAAATGATTACACGATGAGTGATTTCATTTGAATCACGGGCTTGATGGTAGATCTCATTTGAAAATATGAAAAAGTAAATGAACAATGTAAGGCATTACCTAAGATACCTTTAATTTCACTTGAAATCTAGGTGTTTTGAAGAACAAGTGTTTAGTGTATTCATCTTCATGTGCTTTACAGTTTGTTCATTTGGGATACGAAGAGAAACTGAAGATTTAGTTTATATTTTTACGCACCTCTGTTTCACTTTTTCACAGAAAAAGGGCTACTGAGCCTATGATAATCTTTGAAAGCATTCATAAAAGTGTTCTCTACCAGTTGTGCTTTGAAATTCTATTCATGAACTCTCAATCTTTTAAATATGCCCTGTAATACTATGTCGATCTCTGTGAATTCACACAAAATTGACAATTTGACAAATGTCAGTGCTACATAACCTGAAAACCCTGTTCAAGTTCTGTAACATGCAGCGACCCCAAAAGATGACATTTTGTCATCCTCAATGTGTATTTTCTCTCTGTCAGGCTGATGCAATTTTTTTGTTGTTGTTTGTAAACTATCAAAATCTGTCTTAGATAATGTACTATTCTCTGTCCTACCAACTTCTTAGCCTAAAGTCATTGTTTTGGATGCCAGTTTCAAAGAATGTAGTTGGGAAAGTAGAACAACATCAAAGGAACCTTTTTCAATCATAGTTGATATGAAATTTCATAAGAGAATGAAACTTTTTGAAGACTAAAATCTCCCCTTTTATTCTGTTTCCCTAAGAGAAGGTATGAACCCTGCTTTAGGACTCAGAGGGAAGCTCTGAGTGAAGCAGAGTGCTCTTTCATGCTAGCTTAGTAGCGATTTCTGCTAAAGACAATGAATTTCTTTTATTCCCATGGAAGCCAAAGAGGCTAGAAGGGGTGTCTGCGCTTCCCAGCATCAGGACCTTGCTCAGACTATCAGATGTTAACCGTTAGGTGAGGTAACACAGAGAAATGAAATAAAGATGAAGCAGTGAACTTAACAATTATTGCCAGCACCCGTGGCAGTGCAGTTAGTATTAAAATCAAACAGAACTAGCAGGGGGCACCTACACTCTCACAGCTGAAAATCTGTGGTCTCTGGTATCTCCTGGGAGACAAAGCATCCGCATCATAAATCAGGATGGAAAGATTAAAAGTAAAGCAATATGCTGTTTCAATACCTTACCACATGGGAGTGTTGCCTTAACCTTCTGCAAAGCCTAACTTGTTTCAAATGCTGTAAGTTATAGCTGCCTAGATACCACATGTCCAGTCAAAGAGGTTAATTAAAAACTTTTTCTGTCTCTGGAGCCTCTGTAACTTGCCTGTCAGATGAAAGATGAAAATCATACATATTGGGCTATTGCACTGTTAAATCATGTGTAGAAAAATATGGCTGGGAAGTTCGGTATTTGTATCAGGGCACTCAAAGCGAGCCCAGTTTCTCTCTTCATTTCCCCCCCTCCAGTCAAAGGGCTTCAGTCTGATATTGTACAGAAAAGACATGGAGATCAAATTTAACATTCTCAGTCCACTCAACAGGGAGAGTCCATTGCTCACTGCTGGAGCAATTACTGAAGAGTAAAAGTTCATGAGGGTATTTGAGGAAGAACGATGGCAACTATGTGGACAAATTCACAGAAATAGCTACTCATGATTGTAATGACCTAGAAATCTAGAAATCCTGTGCTCCTAGAAATCTGGTCCCCTTGCATGCAGACCCTTAGATCTGTGAACTGAATCTGATCTCACAGATCTAGAGTCTTATTGAAATCCTGACAAAATGGGGTCTGGATCTACACCAAAGCCTCCTACCTAAATAATTATATTATATAAAGTGTTCATTCCTTCACATTACTTCGTAAATGCATTATGCAGGTCGTGGTGGATATGGATCCTTTGTCATCAACTAAACAACATCATTAGGCTCTTCTTTAACATAACATTCTATATGCTACACAAGTCTGTGCTTCATTGAATTTAGTGCTGTTGACCGAAATAAGGTCAAACTCTTATTCATGATTTTTAACACCCTCTGCTTCTAATCAGGCTTAACAAGAATGCAAATTGAGCAGGGTATTAGGTCTGTTTTAGAAGTTAAATGCTTCAGCCCATTTCAAACTTGGGTAAAAACCATACCTCTCTTGGGAGAATAAAAATAAGTCTACCACTCAAATTTTCCATTTTTTCAATTGTCCACTAAATGTGTACCAGAAAAATACAGGTTTCTATTTTACCTTTGGGGAGGAAGAGGGGAGAGAAAATTTAAAAAAGGATAGGAGTAGTTACAATATTAGTCTCTGGGAAAAACAGAACAGTTTGTGAAATACATACACAGAGACATACTATTGCTATTGCAACAACTTGTGCCATGAGATTAATCCCTTTGTAAAAACTAAAACAACCAGAACAGATATATTTTTTACATATATTTTTCACGAATGTAGAAGAACATAATTTGTTCTAACTCATATATTAATTAGATGAGTTATATTCAGATGTATTTAGATTAGTTATCTGAATTATGTTAATTATTCTCCTTCCACAGGATAGAATCTTCTAATATTGTACTACACGGTCAATGCTTCCATGATACATTGCTCCTTGCTTGAAATGAATAAATGCAAAATTACAGAGGGCAAAGCTAAAACTACATTTCTCTTTACTGTGATACTGAAATTATTTCATAAATTGCTTTACGCATTTCATAAGTTCAAAAATCAATTTCCAACTGCTTTTTCTTAAGGACGATCCAGAGGAAAACCAATATGTAATCAAACTTTTTAAATCTGTTAGTAAGTGAATTACTATTTGGATTTTTCTGTACTTCACACTATTACCAAATAGTCATAATCTTTGCCTTCTTTATTATCAAGTACTGGACAAGTCACCAAAATTGTATACAGCATGCTACTTCAGGGAAAGCAGATATATTATTTATTATTTGCTCTAACAGCCCCAGGCTGTGGTTTGACATTTCAAAATGTTTAGCCAAGGTAGTGACATGGGACATTTCTATTCATTCCTGCACTGTGACTGATCTAAAAACACATGAATCCATTCAATATACAAACATTCCTTAGTGACTAAGACTTTTTTTAAAAAGTAATAGCCTCATACTCCAATGAACCCTTTCTAGATCAGGATCAAAATTAGAAACTGGTGTTGCGGACTGTGCCAGCACATACGGCATACCCTACTCCACAACAGGCAGCAATCACTGTTTATCATAAACACACATACACAGAAGAAGAGATATATACACTTGAGACAATAGATATATACACAGAAAGATGGAAGGTGAGGCAATATTGATCACTTTCATGAGCAAAGATTGTACTCAGGCTACTGTTGCACTAATATGAATTTGTATATAGGTTTTGTTCTTTTTCATCATGACAAAGGCAATGGCACTTGTGGGGGGCAGAAATCAATGTTTTATGGATGACTGAGAGGCAAATAGCAGGTTGGCACTGTAGTTTCCAGTGATAAAGTAGAGGGTGGCATCATGGGAAACAGATCATCACAGGGACGCAAGTTGACTTCACGTTTGCGAACAAGATCCCCCTGAGATTTGCAGCAGAGGGAGAGGAGACCATGTACAAAGCCATTTGGAAATGTCAAGGGGGTCAGGATAAAAGTGTAACATGGCAGGAACTGCAAAAGTCATTCTAAAACAAACAAAAAAAAAATTAAAAAGCAGAATCTGGAGGGCAACCAGGAGAGGACTCCCAAAGACTGGGCAACTGAGAAAGTGCAGTTTGCTTGTCCTTAACAATTGGATTGAATACTGATTTTGGGCCTCAGCTAGAGAGACATCATTAGTGTCTGTGGCTATTTTTTTGAAAAAGCCTTTGGATTTGTCACAAAGGAGATTTTATTCAGGAGCTATAACTAGATGTCTGTTATTGTTTCTCCTGAATCAGATATTGCCACTTTATATTCTGTTGTTATTTTCAAATTTTGGAATTACATAGGTGATCAGCTAATTAACTTCAGAGATAACAGGCAATTAGCAAATCCAGTGCACCACATTTACTACACTTACACAGTGGATTTAACATCAAATTCACAGTGAGTTCAATTCACGTGTCATTCATGCACCACTGAGTTCCTTTTCATTTGTATAGCAGTTGGCTCACTGCCCACGTTGCGTGCAGGGCTTCCCTGACGATGAGGAGCATTAGATTAATGCTCCATTTTTCAGGACCGTCTTTCCGTAAATACACCCTTGGTGTTTCACATATCTCTGCAAACTCTGTTAATGCAGGTGTCTCAAGTTAAGACTTTGAAACAATTTCTTAAAATGATAAGGTCAGAGACAAATTCCTACTTCCTGAACTGCATTGTGCAAGCTTTCAGAATAGGCTTTTGTCCTCGTATTTTTGGGCCTCTTGGGTCCTGCGTGATGCTTAGATACTGCAGTGAATAGTATTGTGCGGGCATCTATGTCAGCTGTTTTTTAAAAAAAAACAATTTACAGGTTTTTGGAACACATCAGTGACTACAGAGATTAAAACACCGTTTAAATGCTGATAATAAAATTTCTCTTTAAAACACAGACTTTCCTCGGTGAACCCTCTCTACGAAATACAGAGGACTGCCCAATTCTGGGTATTTCATGGCACTGCATACTTGTACAATCTCCAGCAGAGTTTCTCTAATGTTAGTTGTTCAAATATGAGAAAGTTAAGCCCAGAGAAAGTTAATCCAGGGAAAATCTCCACCTAGATAACATGAAGTCCTTATAAAATTCAAGAAAAAGCTAATAATATTCTATTCAAGCATCTTTAGATATATAGGACAATACATTTTCCACTTCAATCCCAACACTTGCAGTAGCTGTACCTAAAAATAAAATGTTTTAAAAATACATAAATAGAAAAGAATCACCAGTGAAACTACTCAAAGTGACTTTTATCTTGGCTTATTTGTTTTTGACTGCAAAAAACAGAATATGGGAATGGTTATAAGAAATATCTTGACAACAATTTCAGATTATTATTATTTTATGACTGAATTTAAAGCAGGTATACAGGGGATGTTTGGTTTATAATTTTGTTTCTAGAATCTCAGGCATAGTATTTCATAATAGCATTTTATGCTGCATTAACAGAGTTTTATGCTGCGTTAACACCATTTTATAGCACAATGGAAAACAAATGGGTACAAAAGAGAGGTAAAATGGAAAATAAACTGTAAAACTTTTTTCTAGCTGGTTCCTGTGCTGTACACTGATAATACTGCCAACAATACAGCAATGGCTTTTAAACTGTTCTCAACTTCAACTTCACTTTGAAATGAGCATTTACTGTATCATATATTTTCATATAATTGTAAAGAGACAGACTGGGATCCATATTTTGGAGCTGAGATTTTTCCAACATGAGCACTTAAGTTTTATAAATTAAATTTGGCTTGATTTTCAGTACGAAGTATGGTATATTATATAAGACAATTGAGAATGCTAGTGGTCCTATCAAAGAGTCAAAAATGTGGAAGAAAAGAATAGATAACACCTTAAAGCTAGACAAGGGGTTTTCACAATGAAGGAAAGGATTACTCTCTAGCAATTAAAATGAACCAGGTTTCCTCTTCTGCTTTCTGGTGTTATTGACCTTTTCCTCAAAATCGGTGTGTACTCAGCTGGAATCGTGTACAGCTTTGGACATTTTTTTCAAGAAAAAAGGTTCAGTGGAGAACTGTAAGAAGAGTACTCGGAGGCTAGAAAAAGTAGGCGAAAATGGAAGGTATGAGCAAATTGGGACTGCTTAGGCTTGGAAAGAGACAGAGGAGAGCAAATATAAGTCTTCAAATACTAGAGACAAGAAAGGAGGAGAAAGGGAATAATCTTTTATCTACTTTCATAGTAAGTAGAACAAGAATAAGAAGTTAATAATGCAGCAAAAGAAAATAAAATCAGACATACAAAAAACCTACTAATAGCAAAATGAATAAGAAATGGAATAGTTTACCTTGGACACATCAATAACTTCACCTTAGGATCTTTAAGAACAAGTTCATTAAACATGCTGGGAATTAGTGTCGTTGCACTTTTCTGTGATGAATTTGATTTTGCTTCCCATGGAGAATAAACAGAACCGGGTGCTGAAATTTGAGCACTTCCCTGCTGCCAGGTTACCTTTCAACTAAACCGGTTCCTTGGTTCAGCTCACTGTGCCATCATTCAAATACTCATGCCAGCCGAAAGGACAGGGCAGCAAATGGACAGAAACTAACGGCTGGAAGCAGGGGACACGTGTGATTGCTTCCTTTGGATCTGCTTGGCGTATGCAAATGCAAGATATTTATAGAACCATGCCTTCCTTCTTGTATTATACTACAGTCTATTCGGAGAAGAGCTTTTTTGTTCTAAGTTTGTCCATTGTAATGAGATGGTCCTGAACGATGTCTGAAATTTCTAGGTACAATAACAATTTGAATAACAAAAGAATTAGATGCACCAGAGTGACTGAACATATATACATCCTGATACAGCAACTGGTGACATGTTAGGACTTTTTTTTTTTTTTTTTAATTCCATACACTGAGGAAACTTTACTGGTTTCACAGAACACACAATGAATGCAAGTGCTGTTTGTCAGATCTCTAACAAGGAAATTTGGCAAGACGAGAAGCACGCAATACCACGTATTTAGTGTTGTGACGTGTAACAGCAGTCTTCCATGAAAGCTTGCACAACTCCATCCAGATAGGCTGCCCATAGTAAAAGCAAAGAATCATTTTGTACTATATCTGTCAGGAGCTTTCAACAAGAACAATGTTTACTGAGGGCAAAAGGCATGATTGAGACAGATTTATGATATTTAATTACTTTTTTCCCCTCATGTTTCTAAAAAGGTTATTTCCAATATCAAATCCTGCTATTCCAGCTCAACCAGTTCCCAGTGACTAATCTTTTTTTTTTTTTTTTTAAATAACAATAATTTATAAAGTTTCTTTTCCTTTTAAACTTTTGCTCACAACACTAAAAACCAATCACAGTTTCTGATGGCAAGGAATTGTTCATGCTGATGACAGAAGTATTCTACAAGAAAGCAGCTGTATGCAGTGAACTGTAGGGCAACTGACAGAATATCTCATTGTTCTCTCATGTGGACGTCCTTCACCGCCCTTCCTTTTCTTTTTTAAACACTGTTTATGTAAAAAAAATCCATCAGTCACATATAGGCTTAATTGTTGTGGGCTAGAAGACAGAAAATTGTGCATGGATTTTCAAGTTTGTTTGCAATAGAGCTCTTCAGTTATGGATTTCAGTGCTCACCAGCAGTAGTCAAGGCTGCTGAATATTTTTCTTCAGCTACTTCATTGTTTAGCCTCTCCACCTACCACTTTCCACAAGTCTTTTTCAAAATCTTTCTTCTTTTCTCACAAACCAATTCATTCCACTTAGTTATCAGCCTTCCTGTCATGGTTTTTAATGTCTTCTACGCATCTGAATATTCAAATTTTCTTTTGGTTTTATTTCTCTTCTGATGAGTGTCTCAGCTTGCTTTTCCATTTGGCTGCTCTCCGTGTCATTTCGTCAACTAACATAAATTCCACTTTTTGAGATTTTTACTCCACTGTCTTTCATGTAGATGGGAGTGATCCACGGACTTTGAGGATTTCTCAAGCAGATAACGTAATTTTTATGTGTTAGAGGTATTTCATTTCAAAAATAATTTTCCAAAGGTGGTATTACCCAAATAGATGTCCTATTAATAGTAAAACAGGTTAGTAAAAAAAAAACCACAACTGGTTAGCATCTGAAAATATATGAACGTAAGTCACAACAATTAGCTACTGTACTCATATAGGAATAATCAAATTAGTATTTGATTAAAAAAAACCAAAGACCCATGGGAACATCTTTTAGAATTCTATGATGTGAACCATTCATGTGCAAGATATTTAAAACTAAAGAGCTTTGCACGTTTTGCAGGGCCTTTGTTTTCCAATTTTCAAATTCAGAGTAAGACTAATAACAAGAAAGAACCAGAAGCAAAAAGGACAAAGAGCTGAAAAAGAAGAAATACAGTGTTCTTCTAAGTCTCCAAAGACAATTTTGAAAATAGCAATACATGATAGCTTATAACTTACAGCCTAGTTAGAACTTTGCATATTCTAAGCATTATTAAGAGCATAATTTATTTCAACAGAAAAAATATAAATAAAATGGCAAGAAATTAAACAGATTCAGAGGCAGGCATAAAAATGGTTAGGGACAGGAAAGAACTTCTATATGACAGAAATGAAAAGATCTGCACTGTAAATTTAGAAGACAAGACTTGATGAATGTATACAAAATAAATTACAGTACAGTGAAGATAAATTAGGCACTTTCCTTCTGCATTTCTGCAGTGTAAGATCACAGGATCATTCAACAAAACTGAAAGCCAGAAAGGTTAGAATGTATAAATGGAAATATTTTTGTGCTACATTAAGTCACTCTATGAATTATCATGAAATACTTCTAAGTCAAGAACAAAATAAGTTTCAAAAACCAGAACAAATATATCTATGAATAAACACAGAAGATCTACATTAATAATAATTACGAATGTAGCAAACCATGAAACAACTTGTTCTGCAGATTTCTAGATTGTATACCTCTCCTCTGATCCTCCTCTTCTCCTTTTCTCATTATTTTACAAAAAACATAGGAATACATCCTCTTACATCACATATATTAACTGAATTTCATGGTTTGTCAAGGAAGTACTGGATTAATTTAGCTCAAATATGTCAAAATATATATGCTGTTGGTAAAACTGATCCATTTCTTAAAAAAAACAAAAACAAAAACAAAACCAAAACAAAAAAAAAAAAAACAAACAACAACAAAAAAAACCAAACCAACACTGGGATTTAAAGAGGTTCAGCATATTAATACATGTAGGCAATCTCCTGTTAAAACCCCACCAGCAGGCTGTTGATATGAGGCAGACTTTGGAAACTGCTGCCCTTATCTTTCAGAAACACGTACACACACCTGGGGACCACAGAACAAAAACCAAACCCACAGGCATTTTCTTCCACTTTCTCCTCAGGTGGGTCTTCGATGGCAGACATACACCACACTCACAGACAGACCTACTAATCCTGTTTTTGCAGGTTCTTTCATGATAGTTCATTCAATGTCTGTAAAAAAACGATCTATATCTCCTCTCCTCCTTAATAGAGGCCCAGGACAGTGACTGTTTATTCCGAAGCATCTTCTGCACTTGTTCAAGAAAGATGCAGTATTTCTGGATGGTGACAGAAGTAGCATTGCTCAGATTCTAATAAGATTAAAAGGAGGAGCTTGAAAAGGTGATGATGTTAAAACATCTGAGAAAAGCAATAACAATTTTAAAAGTAATGTATGCAATATCAAGTGGAAAAGATAATAACAGTGGCTTTTTTTTGATTTATTCTCGACCTTTACAACCCATCAAAAAGTTAAGCCACAGAGAAAGTGATGTGCCTGTATTTGACCTAATAAAACCAGAAAAAAGGTATTAGCTCATAAAACATTGTAATGATATGGACTACTAGATAAGTTATAAAATTACCCTGATGAACAGACACACTCAGCAGTATGATTGAAAACCACAGGACTGCCAAAAACAGATTCCAGTTCAAGCTCAGGGGCTGACCAAAGTTCCTCAGACTTCCCACTCTTAACAAATCATCCACTAGTACTCTTGATACCATTCTCAGTGAACTCTGGTATTTAGTTCCAAATGCCTAAGGTTCATAATGATTTCCATACAGGCCAGTTCTAGCACTCAAAACTCAGCTTCATTTGACAGCCAAAATCTGCCAATAGGAAGCCATACAAATACCTGGAGTCCAGGCTGGATGTTATAATTAACACTGACTACTATTACCTAGAAATCAGGAGCAAACCACAAGAGAAACATCAGAAAATGATTAAAAAAAAAAACAATCATGGGTGACTAAGGAATAAATTTGTATGGCAATAAAAATCTCTAGAATTTAAACCTGGATGCTGTCCATGTGCAGTAATTAAATAATTCAATTCTATTACTGCTATTATTACTCAAACTTTGAAAATTATCTTACATGTTACTCTCAAATCAAATAGATCATGTTGGTGGACATGCTAAAAATAGGAGAAAGGTTGATTTATTTGCTTTACCTTTTTTTCCAGAAAAAATTTAATCATTTTAGTTTTTAAATAATTAAAATTGCTATAAAGCACAGTTAAGACAACAAAATAGTCTTCCTAAATTAAAAAAGAAAAAAAAAATCAACAACTTTGATAATGAGCCATACTGGGTGAATAATAAATACAGCTGAACAAATAATTTACAACACATCATTTACTGATCTAATTTAAAATTCTGTTTCTATTCATGGAATGTCTGTGAACAGATTATAAGATCATTTAATGTACATTTTCATTATCTGAATTTAGTCAATGACATTTAAAGGTACTCTCTTAAATCTGAAGTTTGTCATAAGATTATGATTAGGAACAGGTATTTTCGCAAATTATTACTAGTCATTATTGTGTAAGTGCTAATTAGTCATCCCTCTTATTTGCATTAATTTTATTTTTTGGACAAACCAGAGACTATGTGACACAGCTCCATTCCCTGACAGGACTGCTATTATTTCTAGAATCTGTGTTCAGATATGAATCTTGTAAAACTGGAAAGTTCTACGAATATGCTTTATTAAGGCTTTTAAAAACCCAATAAAATTATTTTAAAATCTCAGATGAGTCCGAGAAGTTGTGTTTTTCCTTGTGTTACTCAGCCTCTTGTCACGTTCAAGGAAGAGTTCTGCCCTCTATGGCTGAACTCTATCTGTTGGTGAGGCAGAGATTTTCTCACGTTGCCTGTTGGATCCTTGTTTACTGTACCTTTTCTCTTGCCCTTTATTTCGTATGCACACTGCCCTTTGTGTATGATCTGTCTCGCTAAGAAGATGCTGACAGCTCATTCTGCGCTACATGGCTGGCTTTAACACGTGGGTTTTGGCTACCACTGTTCCAGTTCTTAAAGACTGTAATTCATATTGACCTAAAGGCCTGCTGATCTCCAGGAGGAACATCATCTGGGGTTTCACACTGAATATAAATGCATCCTTCTCAACCCTGTAAATATTTTTCTGTAAGCAGCCCAAGAGCACCGCTGGTGTTAGTGTCTAAGCTCAGCACATACCTTAACAGAGCATATGCAGGCACGGTATATATGCAAGATGAAAGTTTACAGTGCATCTTAAATATGCTATTGTTTTTAATTTGGGAAAGGATATAACTTCAGAGAGTGGGCATTGTTTTACATGTTTTACGAAAAAAGAATTATCTTTGCCAAACATGCACCAGCAACTCAACCGCAGGTAGCATAAAGCTGGGCACATGATCCCACGACATTGAAAATCCTCATTCTCTTCCGGAGCAGTGTCGTTGGTAATGTTGAATGCTTCTAACATTATCCATAAAATGTTGTCAGGCTTCTAAAATTTGCTCCAAGTTTGATGGAAGTACATATGTCCAGCAGGGATTGCTGTTCTCACACATGGCAACTTTCAACTTCGGTGTCTGGAGAGGCACCCAGTGAGCCAGGAACCACCCAAACCACAATGCATTTGCAGGACATATTTCTGTGACCTACTGTCTCCAATGTAAACTAGAGATACACCAAAACCATACTGGCTGTTAAATGTTTGCTTCTACGTATGTAAGAGCAAATATCATGCAGTTATATTAATATTATATAATAATATATTATATATATGCACAATTAAAATTTTCATATATAAGATATACTCACAATGTAGAACATGTATTTATAAAGAGCATACAGCATATGTGTGTGTAAATGCAGGCAAATTACAAAAGCAAAAGCAAGCACTCTGCTGAACATGCCTCCTAGAGAGAATACAAGAGAACAAATTGATGAAAGATGTTAATGGTATTATCTAAAGCACAGTGTGTCTCATAAGACTAACAGAGGAATCCATAGACAGTGAGCCCACAAACTTGGATTCTTCTAGTGTTCATTATCTTTGCAGCTGAGACACAGCATAACATACTGTAACTCATTTTTCCTAGAGTTAGAAATAAACTAGACAAACAAATGGGAGAGAAGAAAAGAATGCAAATGAAAATTAATTTTTGACCCGAATAAGTGATGGCATTGGCTTATATAACAGTTCTCACCAAGTCTTTAAAATTGCTGCTTAACTCTTTCTGAGTTTTAATAGGGTTTAGGAGCATAATTCCATCTAATCTCTGATAAACCTACATGCATCTGTGATATAATAGATTTTAAAACAGTGACCACCGTTAGAAAGGGTAAGTAAAAAAAAGTGAGGCTATAACACCAAAGAGCTCCAGCTCACCGCTGAAGCTAATTTGATATAGCCCCATGTAAATGTCCACATAATCATGAAACTGAAGCTTAGGGTGATATTTGTGAATATTAATGTGCTTATGGAGAACTGTGCTCATTTTTGAAAGGGAACCTATTAATTCAAGCAGTCTATCATGTTTGAGTGTTAAATACATTCAAGTCAGCATCTGATCACACCTTTAGACAAATCAACCATGAGCTTTGCTGTCAATTTCACCACAGTGAAAAATCAATGTGCGGTCAGAATCTGACCTATTCATAACACACCGGGAGAGAGAGAGTATTTTTATCAATGGTCCATAACTGCACCATACATGCTAGTTCATGGAAGAAATCTTTTTTTAATAGCACAGACAATAACACTACGGAGGATAAAGCAACCTCAGCTGATATAATTTAGAAGAGTACCTAGCACTGAAGGTTGTTTTAAAGGTAAAAGGTAACACGAGGATTCTTAAACAAAAAAACCTGAAAATTTCCTACCTGATTGTAGTTTTCATCACCACTATTAGGATAGAGGTGATAAATGAGATTATGTGAGTTAGGGTATGTAGAGAACAAATACTGTGCAGACATTTTTGCTGAACCTACTGCTTCACACAGCAGACGTGCCATGATCCGAAAATAGCATTAAGTCATGAAGACAAACTCAGAAAATTAAGGCTAGACTACGATTGCTGGTGCAGCCCTAATTCTGCCCTGCACACCTGCATTATGAGGAAGCTTTTCATTACCTGATCACACTCATTTTTGCATAGGACCTCTGCCATAGCTAGTGCATAACCTTCTCTAAAGAAAGAACAATTAATTTCCTTGTGGATTTTCCTGTGGTGGTCATAACAACAGTAGGTGAAGGCTTAATGAAAACTAATTGTCTTCTTAACTGCTATTTTTTCCATGTGAACAATTGCTGCATTTTCCACAGCCTTGTTCCTGGAAACAATTGCATTGTCCTGAGTGAAACTAGATAAGTATAGCCTGAAGTAGACATGCAGCACAGAAAATTTCATCTCTAAAGTGTTGCAAAATTATAAACCACTGAAAAAGAGGCCTGATAGGTGGAAGTGTCAGGAAACCTCCAAAGTAGATACCACTAGCAATTCCCACATAATATGCCCAGATTCAAAACTAGCATCAATTAGCTTCTGTGTAAGGATTTCAGTCATACTTGTAAGATTTAAAATCTATCTAAAAAAGCTGTATTTGAATAAAGATGGAAAAAGATAGAAGGTTAGGAGACTAGATTATAACTGAGAGTTTAGAACAGAAAAAGATCCTGATGTGAGGACACTGGAAATCCAGGATCAGAAAACAGAAAAGGGAGATCTAAACTGCCTAGGCAAGAACTGGTAACTAACTTGCAGCAGAGAACTGCAGCTCTGATAAAAAGACGAGAAAGAATAGAGGAAGAACTGTGCTTGACTGGGAAATCGTAGTATAAACAGATAGACTGGATAATAACCTTGTTGGAGACAGTCAGGAATGGAAAAGTCAGACTAAGAGAAAAGGAAGACTAAAGCTCAAAAGTCAGTGGTAAGTCAGATGAGATGAAGTGCCTGGGAGAACAAACACTAAGCTGTGCTGATAGAGGGTACCGGGTTTGAAGCAGAAACACCAGAATCAGGGAAATTTGACTGTTTCAAAGAAAGGCTAGTGCATGCTGTTCTCTCTACTGAGCTATCATCCACAGGACTGGAGCTAGAATGGATTGGATGGCGTACTGGGAGGGACTGGAAAGAGACAGGGCTGGGACTAACTGGAAGACTAACTGAGTGGAAGCAATAAATCCGAACTTGTTGGTGAACCCAGACCGAAGGTAAAGGGAATAAGCTGAAGAAATAGCACTCATTTGAGCTTGCGGCGTTCCAGGGCTGCAGGATTCCTCACTGCACCTTTGTATATGCAAGTGTAGGTGTTTACTACTGCTGAAATATCCATCTCACTGCATGCTATTTTAGACGGCAATAACATACGTTCACAATGTTTAAAATACAGGGAAATCCAAACGATTGCCTGGCCACGTTAACTCTGATACTTCTAACTTCAGCATTCTTGAATTTACAGCAGCAATGTTGTTCTCGTAACTTACCTTTTCATTTGTAATTCATTTATTTCGACTGTGGTTCAAACTTAGGCTGGATGTTTGCCAGCACCAACAGCCATTTCTAGATATATGTAAAGGTTTTCATAATTAAAGCTTGCCCTAAAACTATTTGGCCTACAGCTACTTCTCAGTTTAACAGAATTTATTCTTTTTTTATGCTTATGACTTGCTTGTGTTTCCTGAAATGACCACACTCATTCCTCATTTGCATTATTTATACTTTTGTACATAATTTTTATTTCTGTACTTTTTAATTTTATTTGTATTATTTATACATGTGTAATGGACTTTGCTTTATCTTTCCAGGACTTAAAACATGCATATTTTTTGTGTACTCTAGCTATGTCTTTTTCCAGTCAACATTAATTAATGCTAGGTATTAGAAGAAGGGAAAGAGAATCTGCACAAGTGTGTAGATTTTTCCTCAAGGGAGCCTGCCATTTTCTGTTTCCCAACGAAAAGCTCTTATATGCCCTAAGCAGCCCTGAAAAGTCTGGTTTTCCAATACACTTGCATTTGTCTAAACCAACTGAAAAGCAAACATCACGTCACTAAGGATATGAATCAGACTATATATACTGAAATATGTTGTATCTATTTCCACTCTCAGCTTCCAATGCCTTTGATTCTTAACTATCTCCCTAACACATTTGCCTATAACATGCAGTGGGGAATTTTAATTAATAATGTTCCTAAACGTATGCACTAAATATTCTGTGTTTTGGGGCCCCTTTGTCTTTGGGGACATTTTGAAGCTTGAACTGCACCAGAAAAATTGATGCATTTTAACTTTCTTTATTATGTGGAAAGGGAAACAGTTCTCTCATCCTACAATGTCTTTCATAGATAGATAGATAGATCGATATATAGATACAAAAATCAATATCAGGTTGATTCAAAGACCAAAAATAATGAATTCATGTCACTTCACTTAAGCGAAATTCTTATTAGGAGCCTAATCCTCCTCAATATACTATTAAAAAAAAAAAAAAAAAAAAAAAGAAGGAAAAAGGAAAAGGTAATGATTTTGTGATTTGAAACATACAGTACAGGTATCATCAAGATATTTCTTGTTGCATCAGTTATCAAGGATGATTACATTAGGGACACTGAGTAAGTGCTTGAAGTTAGGCAAGTAACCAATAAGCCATGCACATGGACAGGTGGTGGGAGCACAACCTTGCCTCTCTCATCCCGTATTAGATTCTTGGAGGATTTTGATACAGAAAGAGCAAAAAGCTCAGCTTTTTTTCAAATTAGGGCTTTCCACTGAATGAGTTTCTAACATGTTCCTCTTTTCCAGTTGCAACACATTCCTGAAACAGGTACAGACAGACGAGCTGCAGGTTTTTTCTATAGAAATACTTCTGTATTCTTTTTGCCCTATTCCTTATTTTACTGGAGCAATGAGATCAGCAAAACAATAAAAGTCATCACGGTTTGCACAAACTTATCAAGTGGAGAGAACATTGACTGATTAGCACCAGGGAGTGATACAAACCAACTATTAGTTTGTCAATTATTTAGACGCCTACAAATATGTGATTAGTTAGTCTTTAATTTCCTCCTATTGTCCTTCAAAGATGCTTCTTTCTATGTGCTCTCTCTTCACTCTCTGTGGTGTCTTTTTTTCCGAGAAGAGAAAGCAACCAAAATGGTTGTTGGTTTTTTAATGAAGAAACTGAGAAAGTACATCACCAAGGCTGTCACTCGGAAGCAATATTCGATTAATTAGCAAATAAAAGTATATTTTTCTTGAGGGCCAAGTAATTCAAATGAGGTATCAATAATTTAGACACTACTCAGCTCTAGCTAGCAGGCTTTATAATGAAGTTATGTGAGTATTTAAATATTTTCTACTAATTGTTCCCCACACACAGTAAAAATTGCCTGTTTCGTAATAGATTAAATGTCAGGATAACTGCCCTAATTAAATTAAATTAAGATTTCCCTACCTAGCAATGTATGTATTGCTGCTGCAGGAAGAGTAAGCAGAAACTCATGTAGAATGTTGATGTTTAAGGCATAATCTTGCAAAAATTCATGCAAACCAATAAAAGTTATCTATTCTATTAGTTTAATTCAATAAATTGAAATCCATAGAGAATCTACAAATACGAATGTTAATTTACGTAGCTTACCACTTGAATTTACCTAAACAGTTATGACTGTTTGATATTGTATATCAAAAATACTTCAGATAATAATTCTGAAATATAACATACATGGTTTTCCTAGTCTTAGAATTTGTTTCTGCAGATGCTGCAGACTTGGCGCTTTGCGAGTTGTATTCTAATCATGTATATATGAGCACCAAAAATTCGTGACTGCCTGGGCCAAGGATTTTTCAGCCAGCTGGAGATGCCTGCATTTTGGCATACCTGCATCTCCGAGATTACAGTTAAGTTTCAGGTGTCTACAACTGGGTTTTACAGTCCTACAGACAGGAATAGCAGAGAAGAGAATGAGCTCCCGAACAGATCCTGCTCTATCACTCTAAAACAAGAGCTGGTTAGTTTGTTTGTTTTTCCCAAGACAAAATGCCCTAACGCTTTCAGAAGGACATATTAAATACACTTGCTTGTATTCAAACTCAAACATGAGCAGTGGATATGACCATTTGATGGCTCAAGTCCCCAGAATAGAGTGAGGTTTTTCCGTTAAGCATTTTTCCTTCTTGTACTGGCCTTTATCACAAAATCACAGAGAACTAGAATTTAAAGAAGATACCTTAGACACCAGTTTTAATCTTCTCTCCCTGGGAAGGAAAGTAAATTCCCTTCCATTTCTTTTCTTTCTATCTCACGTCATCTTGTTCTCAGTCTCAGTTTTAGTTAATACAACCAGCTCCTCCCTATTCCCACAGAATCACACAATACATATTGTACAGTTTGATTTCCCAAAAGAAATCTCACAAGCTTCTATGAGGTATTTCTATCATCATCTTCTTTTCCTCTGTTTTCTTTTTTAAGAGGGAAAATATCTACAAAGGTAAGAAACATGCGGTACCAAATCCCTCCATGCAATTATCGCCCATGTTTGTGAGGGCTGTAGAGATGAGAATACCACTCCTCAGAAGGAAATATCTTTCAGTACTTCTTTTATGCAACTTTTTGCCTTATGTTAGATGTAACTTGTCTCTGAAATATCAAATGTCTTCTTGAGTGTAAGTGTCACAGACAACCATAATGTGAATTACTAATGTTTTTCTGTGATAAAGGTCAACTAAAAGTCTTCTTACAAAGCTTATTTATCAGATTCCTTTTCTATGTTCTTCAGGGCAGATCTCAGCTGGAGTAAGTTGCCCTGACTCCAGGAGCCCTGACAATGTACCCCAAACTGAGTAGCTGACCCTCAGTTTCTAAACACCAAGCTTCCCAAAATGGAAATAGAGAGATAACAATTATACTGAGGAACAGAAGGGATTTGAAAAAGAGTTAGAGTGTCTGATGTGACATTTCCACACTGTTCTATGAAATTTGCAATGGAAATAAAGCAGAGTAGCAGCTCTTCCCACCTTAGGCTCTACATCCACTACATGGCATGCACCCCCTGCAAGCAGAGATGACACCTTTTTGCTAACTGTAAATAATTTATTCAAAAGGAGGAAAAAAATCATTTGTAGCTGCAGAGACTTGTTTTGGCTACTTCCATAAGCACCTCCTGCAGAGAGTCAAAAGGACTGTGGGACTGCATTATTAAACACTCTGCCCCCTTCCCATACGCTCTCAGTTTTGCTAATCTCTCTGAGAACACACATTTCTGAGGAGCTCTCCCAGCTTACGCTGTGGTGCTTAGGAAATGCAGATACGCCAGGCAGAAGTCATTTCGGAGAACTGGAAACTGGTGATGGGCTTTTTGAGCATTTTGGCAACACATACTTTATTATTTTCATCTACTAATACTGGGCAGAAAATTCTAATTAAGGAAAAGTTTGAAACGTAAGGGGAAGGGGAAAGGAACATTAAAACCATTTTGTGACTTCTCTCATATTCTCTCTCATTGTACATACTATTTAACCATTTACAACTGGGGATAAGTACTAATGTTTGAATAGTCTGATGATCTATGTCAAATGAACATGATTGTCTTACCCTTATTCTTCACATAAAAGATACAATATTAAAAATAGCATACACAACGTTAACTGAAAACTATTTTTCTTTTCCTCAGAGAAAAGATACACTTGTGATCTAAAATTGTAGGCATATTTAGCTCGGGAGAAGAGTTTGTAGGTAATATAGTTTATGCTTTTTAATGCAAAGCGTTAGGACATGATACAACATGTGTTTTCACAGTGAAGGGTTTTGCACTGGAAAAACTTACAGAAGTAATTTTACTGGGTTTTTTTGCTTATTTTTACTTTTTCCAGATTACCTAGTTAGAGGATTACTGGCCCTACACACAGGATATTTTTCACTCAACCGAGTGCAGAAGTTTATAGAGTGAATTGCAGAGTGTCATTGTAACAACAGGATTGCACAGTTCCATTTTAAGAATTATCAAACAGTGAGAAGGGAGTGGAGACAGTACCCTCAGAGACAGGACTCAGTGCTTTGCTCTGGTCTATATCTTGTTGTCCTTTAGCCTGAAAGGGCTCATGGAGCTTTTGTGATCACTGTTTCTATCCAAAAAGGAAATGACAAAGATAATATATCTGGTCGTAACTGAAGGATAGGAATGAAAAGTGAACTATGGACTTTCCTGATACTTTCAGGTTACTAGGCTGGCTAACAGCTTCATCAAATGAAATATTGATTGTTCTGATGACAACTCCAAGCAGAATCCTATTTTAATTCAGCTCAACCTAATTGCTATTTATCTGGCATTAACAGAAAAAATAGCAAAAAGGTTTTCCAGTTTAATGTGCCATAGCCTGTGAAGCTATATTTAAGCTTGACTGTACATTGGGGATTCCTGGTGCAGCGACAGACAGCTGCCAAAAAAGATAATAAATATTTTATTGGCTACTTTCATCTACTGCTTTTTCTTTAAATTCCACAATAAGGAAAAAATAAATAACAACACAGACAGCTTTGAGCAGAGTACGTAACTGAATAATATTCCCTAAGAATGTTCTGCATATGTTATTGATGAAGGTATGCACAGACTCTTATTTTGGGAAATGATGCATGAAATGTGCCATATACAATGAATGCTAGCAGGTAATCCTACAAGGGGAAAATGTCTTTTCTCCTTAGGATTTCTAATGTTTTGGAGCATTTCAAGCGTCTTAACTTGGAGACGTAGAAATATAATTAAATACAAAGGCTGAATAATTAAACTGGCAATGTTGACATTGAACTTACACTGTCATAAGCCATAACAGTTAATAAATATAATATTTCATACATATTGATTATTTGGTATTTCAGGTCCAGAAGCCAAATTCTATTTCTTATTACCTATAAAAAAGACAGAGGATTTCAACTAAACCCTTAATCATCCAATAAAAAAACAACTGCTGCTTGCAAACTGGCTGATAATTAAACACAAACACTAAGAGAAACAGGGATAATACATCACAAAATGGACCGTGTTAATTAATAAGATGAGTTTAGCTTTAGTAATTCATGCAAATATCTCAAAGAATATTCATTAGTGGTTTGCAGCACATTTTGCAAAATAAGCAATTGCTATGCAACTGTGATACAAATTTTCGTGAGGGCCAATATGATTAAAACATACTCCATATAATGATGGTCGAATTGTATTTCTCCACAGTCAGCAATAGCTGTAAAAAAATCCTAAAAATTAATTTACGATGATAGTTGGGCCTATAATCTCCAGTTATGGCATTTGACAGTTTTACCTAAACTCACATTTTTTCTAATTTTTTCCGAAAAGGAAGGTATAAATCTTGACCATCCGAGTCGGGCATTGTCTGGGGACCAGCCAGTGGGGGTGGGGAACAAAACATAACGAAAAAACAACTTGAAAACTGAGTCCGGTAAGCACGAATCACAGACTCACAGAATTGTTTAGGTTGGAAGGGACGTCTTCAGATCATATAGTCCAACCTAATAGTGAAATGGTATTTCTACCCTGACGAGCTATTTTTAACTGATGTCATCACTGTTGGTGCTTCACACAGGCTGAATTGTGTACTGCTGCCTTCAGTTTAATATCAGGCTTTTTCCTGTTTTGTATAAGACCATGGAAAACAGCAACAAAAAGATTTCATAAAAACTTTCATAAGAAGACAAAGAGGGGCAATAAGGATCCTATAATAATGTCTAAGTGATTTTTTAAGTCACTTCACCAAGGGTTGCTATACTACATACAAAAGCAAATCAGTAAAGTGAAAAACAATCTTCTGTTTTGAAGAAGAGATCCCAAGCTTTACTGCTCGGTGGTCAACATTAAAAACCAAGTCACCAAGATTTGGCTGGTTTTTAGTCTCAGTTGAGACTAAAAAGTCACATGCGTGGTCCTGCACGTGGGTCAGGACAATCCCAAACAGAAATACAGGCTGGGCAGAGAATGGATTGAGAGCAGTTTAGCTGCCAGCTGGGGTTGACAGGGGTGTGTATTTTACATATTTTCTACTTAAAGCATAGGCTGCATAAAAGGCTGGTTGTTTCTCCATTTTAAAAGTTACAGTTAAGACATTAAGATTGATGGAAATGTTTTAAAAGTCACCTCTTTCATCCCTTCCCCCCTGCAAAAACAAAATGAAAATAAATGCTAATCTCTCCTTTTCCCCACAGGTTTGGGGTTTTTTCTTGTTAAGGTTTAAACACTAGCTAGGAGTTTCTATCCAATTTCACCTCATTCAAGCATCTCGTAAAACTTTTTAATCATGAAAGTTTAAAGCGTTTTAAGTATCCTGCTGCATGTATCCATGAGAGGACTACCCTAAAGAGAGTGTCAAAGTTTTGTTAAAAATAAATGCTGTGGAACATATTTAGTAACAATTACATACTACCCAGAAACTTTAAAAAATCCACAGTTTAAATTCTATGAAGAGTGCAAATTAGTAGAGGAGTGCATGGCCTCTCAAATTAGTAACTACTGACAGCACTGGAGACAATGAGCAAGCTCAGAAATTATTGTATTGCATTTTGATTCTAATAATTGCATATTGTCTCAACTAAACCATGACAGTGACTTAACATAAAGTATGTAAATTGAGCTGGAAAAACTGTTAGAAGCAAATAATACACTCAGATATATCTTATTTGCTAGTCTGGATTTCAGAAAGCTGTTTGTGATTGAAGATAAGGCAAAAACGCATATTTTGTTTCATCAGTTTCTCTCACCAAATGTTTTGTTGCTTTCATCCTTTCTCTCCAGGTAGTAATTTGAAAGGCAACAATTCTTCCTTTGTTCAGTAGTTGCTTTGTTACCCCTTCTACCACAATAACTAGAGAAAGCTGCCTTATTGAACTAGCCGTTACCTCTGAAAGCAATTAAAAACCCTTAAAAGCATTACAACTTTTTTAAAAAAAAATGCTCCTATTTTGACCATGATTTCTCATTTTAACTCGATATATTATCCATTTTTAAAGGATGGAAAATGGGAAAAGTTTTCAAAAAAACCTGAACAGCTTAAATAACATAGGCTGAATTAGAAGTCTAAATACCCGGGAAGTTTTCAAAATGGAACAGCTGGTAACATTTTTAAGTCAGCTTTTTCATGAGAATTTTGGAATTAATAATGTCTAAGGGATTATAATTTATAATGATTGATCAGATTATTTATATACCATAGCATAATACCACCAGTTTTCACATTTGAAACCTTGCATGGAATGAGCAAAAAAGAATACATATCATAATCAAAGAGTACTTGTATTTGTATTTACAATATATCAAAGTATTTGCAGCATTATATATCGCACCCAATGGTAATTTTGTACTTTTAAAGTGGAAAGTTTGGAGTATGAGGTAAATGAGAGTCACTGTGAGACCTATTACAAAACCTGTGCTAAGAGAGTATGACAATTGAGTGTACATCACACAGGTACTATGACTATCGCTCAACTCCAAATTGTTGTTTGAGTTATATTTATGTATGTTTTATATATGTATTACGGTATTGTTGAACTACTTTAGGGTTTGAGACTCCAAACTGATTTTCAAAGACATTTGACTTCCAAAATTGCATTTCAATAACTTAGAATTTATTGTTGAAACTGAACTTTGCATTTTCCAAATTAATATTTCCTCAGGTTTGGGGACTATGCTTGTCAGACAATTTGCCTAAAACTGATGAGATGGCATTTTTATTTTATCATACTTTTTCTCCAAAATTTCCAGTAATCTTTCTTGATTAAAATATTCAGTAGGAATAAAGAGAGAAATCATACCATATTTCTATAAACTCTAAAAGTATAAAGTAGCAACTGAGTACCTTTTCAAGTGATAGTCCTGACCACACTCATTCATTGATTACTTTTTACCATTCTTAATCATCACAGGGGAGCTTCTGAAGGGTCATTTTGGATTTCCAACTACTTCACACTGAAACCATACCAGAGAGCACAGCTACAAGGGACCCTCAGTTGCCTTCTTTCAAGTTTTCGGCCAATTCATGTGATATTTTTCTTAAGAGCAGTGAAATCAAAAGGAGGTAGAAACCCGTAAGAAACTCCATAGGGAGGTGGTGAACTCAGTTCTGCTTATCAATCCAGACTGAAACTGGGAATGGGAGAAGACGCGTATCACAAGATAGGGGAAGAGAAAGGAGGTTTACTTATAACATTCACACATTAGAGTGAAAATTTCAGCTTTGGGAAACACATGCATGATTTTTTTTTTTTTTTTTTTCCCCCTAAGATATCTTAGGCAACTTGCTTAGTCTTTTTTCAGCATTTGATACACCTGGATAACCAAAAATTGGAATAGAGTATAAGGGATCTTGGAAGCATTCTGTATTTTGGATAGATTTTGGAAACGCAGATAGAGACCTAGAGAATTGACGTGACACTTGAAAGACTGACACAAGAAGCTTTATACACTTGGGGAAGAATATCTAAATAATGGTCCTTCTTCCTAGGCCAATTTTCTAGGCTAGGCCAAGAAGGCTTTCATCATAGAAATGATTGGTAAGTGCATACAAGCACCTGCTGAGCTAAGGACAGCCACCTGTTCTAGTATGAAAGGTGAGAGATCTGTAATCTCTTAAACCGGTTTGAGAAAAAGCAAATAAACAAGAAAGTGGGAAGTCTGTCTCTCTGTCTTTTTAAATTGTAGACCATGTCGATCTTCTGAATTTTAATGAGATCATTTTCATGACAATGTAAGTGAAGCTGGCTTATAAGCTTTGAGCATTTGAAGTTTGCATAACAACATAATAGTAATTTTTTCTATTCTATACATAATTTGCAGAGGAGGCTGAAAAAAAAACAACAGAGAAAATGAAGCTAAATCTGAAGTCTCAACTTTGAGCATAAGGCTCAGATTTAGGAGGGTTATAGCATTCTGAGTTATGAAATAAGAGGTTATTTCATGCAAAAGGAACTGCGCCCATCGGCTCACACGCTATGACTCATATTGCCACCCCCGATGACAGTGCTCAGCAATAAAATATATTTCTGTAAGCATTAAAAATACTCCAGACGTCCATAATTTCAGCATCCCAGAAACAAAGGAGTCAAGGTCTGTGAAAAAAAACAGGAAGGTCAATATTCCTTCAACAAAAAGGTGACACAAGTGATCATTAACCATATTATTCCTCCAAAAGCTAGGATTTCCTTGAAATGACTTCCATTCCCTCAGATTAGAAAGCTGGAAGACACTGAAAGACAAAGAGCTTCTGTTGCCTTTTTACACGATGGGATATCAGGTACATAAGTCCTTTGTGGCCCCATGACCAGGTATTAGTATTTATCTTCTGTAGGTGCTTTATTGTTTTCTCTCCTGTTTCTGAAGTGTGAAGCCTGCTTTCAAGATCCAGCAGAAGATATACTCCTAGCGGAAGTCTCAACCTGAATCCTGAAGGAGAATGTTTCATCCTTCTGAAGTCAGACTTTTACATAACAGTTTTTCCGTATCCTTTTGTGTACTGAAAGAATCTGAAAGAATTAGTACAGCTGTTACAGGTAACAATAATTTTGCTGCTACTGTTGCTATTTCACACATATTCACATTATTTTGAGTATAATATTTCAACTTATTTCTGCAGCCAAATTAATCCTGAAGTCATGGACTTTACTAGCTCCTATTTACAATACTGTTTGAGGACCTCCATCTGAAACTTTCTGTCAATTCTCTGCAACTCTCTCCAGTTTGGAGAAGACCCTGATTTAATTCTAATTCCAAACACAACAAGAATTCTCCAGTTTGGCTGCAAGATGCTTCAGCAGAACATGTTTTGGAGAGTTTTTCTGTTCATGCAGTCACCTCAGTCCTCATTAGTCAAAGAATTTATAACTTCTCAGTTTCTTTCTGGCCTCCTTTTTTTTTATTTTTTGCCATAATAGGCTACAGACACATAATTATACTTTAACTGAAATCCTTCTGTGTTTATAGTTAGAATATAGGCATTGGTTTTTGCCCACAGACACGTTCAAAAATCATTTTTTCTAATTTCTGCTTCTTTCTCTTTCCTCTTCTTCATGTTACCACTGAGGGAAAGAGATAAGGCTGTCTTAAAGTTGTTAAGGCTACCTTCTGCGTTTATTTCCTTTTTTTTTCACTCTGGTTATTACAAGCTTTTCAGGGTACCTTTATCTCTGAATTTCTTAGGTTGAATGTTTGAAGTATGAGATAACATCCTTACAATGTTCTTCTTACCTTTCAGTCACTGACATGAGTTCACAGTTTCATTATTATTTCTAAACTCTCCAGCTGGGAATTCCTTGTGTTATTAAAAATTGTATAAAATGTCAAAACCAGAAAACAACAAGCAACCCATATGATAACTCATGTGATATGAAGATTTATAAAATCAATGGCTATTTCTCTGTTTATTTTAGATTTCAGAGACACAGGTCATCAGACCAGTACAAAGCACTTGGCACAGTCACCTATTAAGAGATCTTGTCTCTTGCAAAAGTATCAGGGGAACCAAAGTGAAATGGAACCTCGCTGGGGTAGGCCCTGTTCACAGCTGTTGCACTGAATTAAAGCTGCTTTGTACTGTCAGATGAACACAAAGCAACCAACACATGCTTATGAATCCAACCATAACACAGGCAATTAGTCTACATTATTTTTCAATTAATTAGCAGTACGCTTATAGGGTTATGCGCTGAGAAGCATTACATGGTGTGGAAAAATGAATATATGTCGTTGATTCTGTCTGGATAGAATCTGCGCAATGTTTTAAAGGCAGAACTAAATCTCTTCTCAGGACTAATTGTAAAGGCACCCTGACGCACACTCCCTAAATCGTGTGCCTTCACACCCACAGAACTAGCATGAGAGCTAACAATCTCTGTGCTGAATGATCCCGGAAAATGCTCTTGTAGAATAACAAAGATGTGTTCAGTGGTTCAGTCTCTCCCTGCATTGCCTTTTGGCACCTCCATAAGGTACTTTCCAAGAGTTAAGCTGTACTTTGGTGTGTAACTCTGAGACCAACGTTGTGAGCCACAGGAGCTGCAATTACTTGATCTGCCTGTGGCAACTCCCAGCAAGTTTCCACAATCTCTCACCCGTCAGTTCACTACAACTGAGCATTTACTGTGTTATGTTGCTAATCATTTAAATGCACCTGATAAATGCCTTAGAAGTACCGTTGCACAGCGATTTGTGTTTGCCTACTGCTCTATTTTCTTTAGTTAATTATTGTGTTGACAAGCTGTCCGCTCAGTTCAATGGATCATCTTGGGAGGAGAGGGAAATTTAGGAACACATCAGCAAATATTTTAGACAGTCTTTCAGTATGATATTCCATTGTCTTTAAATATCTCTTGGAAAGTGGATTACTGCTACTTTTCAGGTATGTTATACTTTAAAACGGCAGAGGTATTTATTTGTTTCATTGTTTGAGTTGTCCATAAGCAATGTGTGAAATGACAGATAAATACTAATGAAATCAAGATCTCTTTATATTTAAGTGTGGGGCATAGAAAATTCATAATAAAAACAACCTATAGTGACCTGAGAATAAAGGCACTTTAAATAAACCAACATTTATTAAGCCCCTTCTAATTGCAACGTGGGACAGAAAAAGGTTGCTCTGCTATATTGACATGCTGTCAAACCTAGAAAGCACGAGTTTCAAAAATTGGCCAATGCATTGACCTTTCAAAGTGTAAATGCAAACTTGAGTTAAACCTAGGTTGAGATCCAGCAAATTTAATTAAATGAGCGTGATAATGGTAGACCCAGTTAAAGATAAACTAAGTTGTTGGCTAATTTCTGCCTATGACTTACAATGGCTAAATAAAGCCAACGCTAATAATTTAATTTACTTTCAGTTAAATATAAACACAAGGAAGTAATTATTATTTTGACGCAAATAAAAGATTGGCACAGGTGCTAAATTTCTTTAAAGGTAACTATTATGGAGATATGAGATACTTCCCTGAAATTGTCCCTGAAAGTGTAAGGAGAGCACAATTACCAATTCTCAAATTTTTTAAATAAATAAATCTCATAGTAAGCTAAATACCATATATTTTGAAAGCATTTCTCATACTTACTATGCTTCATGGTACATAATTTATGAAGATTTGCTATTATGTTTGAGAAGACTATGAATAGAAGAAAGGTTTCTAGATCCAGAATTCTTAATCAAAAAGTTTCAGGACAGAAGAAGAAATTCAGGTCTCCATCCATATTACCATTATTACCCTTAACATCCATGCACAGAAACCATAATACAAACAGTTTAAGAAATTCACATCGTCTTGATCAAGCAAAAAGAAAGAGCTGAAACTTATTGCAACTGATGGCTCTACAAACCAGCTTTAATGACAAGATTATGTTACGCACACGGCTAGAACATTCCAAAGCACAAAAGTCTTGGTAGAAATTGTAAAGTATAATTAGGCAGACTGACATGGTAGCTGAGATATTTTGTTTTAATTTAAATATGTATTTGTGCCATTAATGTAAACCTGTGTTTTCAAGTACTCTGTCTTTCAGCCTTACATCTTGTTTTGCAACAGCCCCAAATTAAAGTTATCTAATGCATATGAAGCATGACTCTCCTACTTTGCAGAGGGCAAATATAACTAGCCTAGCTGCCTGTCCGGGTTTGAGCAACACAGGATTAATTTCTTGTTCAGTAATCTTACTTTTCAGTAAGGTCTCTTTGCTGCTTGGGAACACTGCATTTTTAGAAGACTCTAGTGTCTGAATTTGTGAAAATATTTACTTTATAGCCAGCTATGGTATGTGGGTTTCAAGGTATCAGTGTTTTCGAGTTTAGCCAGGTGCAGCGATGAGGAGGAACAACACTGGGGCACTTGACCCAAGCTGGCCAACAGGATTATTTCATACCATGACCATCACGTTCAGTATAAATCAGAAAGTTTGATGAGGAGTTTTCTTTTTCCTCTTCCACAATGGCTGCAATCCTGAGAATTTCTTCCCCCAGTGACAGACCTCAGTGGCCTTCCCTTCCTCCTGAAGCTGTAGCGCTTGCAATGTCCAACATTTGCTGTCCACTGCTGGGAGTGCACAGCTTCCTACTGGTGTAAATTGGCTGAGTATAATCCTTGTATATTTTATATTGGTACTGGGATCAGTATTGGTTCTTTAGTATTATTAATGTTAATTATTTACCGTTATTCTATCAAATTGGTCTATATTTCAGTCCTCAGGATTCCTTGTTTTTCCCCAATTCCCCTTCCCAGGTGGGTCATCAGGTGACAGAATAATTGTTTAAACAACAATAAATTATTGTGGGTTCTTCAAACCATAACAGTGACCTATATAATTTCTGTTGTTCCATATACTGGCTACAAAAATGCTTAAAGGCTCCCTTAAGTTTCTTGTTTCCTAGAGTAATTTGTAAATTCCATATGCAAAATAACTGTGAGGTAGGAGGTATATAGAACCCAGTTCCATGACTGTAATTTATAGGCTGAAGTTTTGCACAGTCTCAAGATAAACCTCCCATTGTCTATCATTTTGCAAATGAAATTCTGCCAAGTTCTCATTTAACTCATAAATATGATATGTAATCAGTATACCTTAAAGCAAAAAAACCGAACCCACTCCTCTTCTCAAGGATTACTTTCTACCACTACCTAATTTTAAAAGCCCCCTCTCAGCCACTGCTGAGTGCTGGGGGCTGTGCCACTTGCAGAGAGCCAGGTTGGTGGGGTCACTGAGGACCCCCGACTCTCCTGAAACATAGTTGCCACCATCTCACCCAGAGAAGCCCAGGCACGGGATGAGGAGGGGGCTGCAGCCCAGGCACATGAGATGAGGTGGAGGGCGGTCCCTGTGCCCAAGGTGCAGCAGAAGGGCACAGGGAAGCGATCACCAGAAAGGGTTCCTCAGCCCCCCTGACCCTCCTCCTTCTCCCACAGTAGAGCATCTTTCAGGCCACAGGCCCCCATCTCCCAAAACAAACCTATTTGGCCACTTGTATCGCCATTCAATCATTTATCAGCAGTCATGGCTGACTGGGGAGGTCCCAGTTGACTGGAGATTAGGAAATGTGATGCCCATCTACAAGAAAGGCCAGAAGGACTTTCTGGGGAACTACAGGCCTGTCAGCCTGGCCTCAGTGCCAGGGAAGGTTATGGAGCAGATCATCTTGAGTGCCATCACATGGTACGTAGAGGACAACAGGACGATCAGGCCCAGTCAGCACGAGTTCGTGAAAGGCAGGTCCTGCTCGACTAACCTGATCTTCTTCTATGACAAGATGACTCACTTAGTGGATGAGGGAAAGGCTGTGGATATTATCTACCTCGACTTTAGTACAGCCTTTGACACCGTTTCCCACAGCATTCTCCAGGACAAACTGGCTACTCATGGCTACCAACATGTACTTTTCGCTGTGTAAAAAACTGACTGGAGTTAAATCCAGTTGACGGCCAGTCACAAGTGGTGAATACTGTGTTCAGTTTTGGGCCCCTCACTACAATAAAGACATCGAGGCGCTGGAGCATGTGCAGAGAAGAGCAACAAAGCTGGTGAAGGGTCTAGAGAACAAGTCTTATGAGGAGCAGCTGAGGGAACTTGGGTTGTTTAGTCTGGAGGAAAGGAAGCTGAGGGGAGACCTTATCACTCTCTACAGCTACCTGAAAGGAGGTCCTAGCGAGATGGGGGTCGTTCTCTTCCCCCAGGTAGCAAATAATAGGACAAGAGGAAACAATCTCAATTTGCACCAGGGGAGGTGCAAAATTACTTCACTGAAAGGGTTATCAAGCACTGGAACAGGCTTCCCAGGTAAGTGGTTGAGTCACCATCCATGGAGGTATTTAAAAGACATGTAGACATGACACTTAGGGACATGGTTTAGTGGTGGACTTGGTAGTGTTAGGTTTACAGTCGGACTCGATGATCTTAAAGGTCTCTTCCAACCTAAGTGATTCTATGATTCTACGATCACAGTGGCTGCCTGATTTCACAAGCCACCTCATTGTCTTCTGTTCTGGGCCCTAAAAATACAGGGACCCCAGCAGCTGGCCCACAATTTGCTGAGCTTCGAAGCTCTTGAATGCCAAGATGCTTGGTATCAAGAAGTCCCAGAGCAGCAAGGCAGCTGGCTGTCTACTTTTGCATGGGAGAACAGACACATGGTTGAAGGAACCTCAGAGGAAGAGGAGGTGGCATCAGAGGCGGGGCACCATCAGACACATGGTAGTGATGACCATTGCTCTTGTGGCTGATGGTGTGGAGCCCGTGGAATCGGATCCACCCAAAGGTCAAGAACAACTGAGGAAGTGGATCAACCTCCAGCATGACTCATAGAATAGAATCATAGAATATGTTGGGTTGGAAGGGAACTTTAAATCTTCACCTAGTCCAACCTCCCTGCAGTAAGCACAGACATCTTTAACTAGACTCACCTCAAACCACTACACCGTGACAGGGTCCCCCTCCATGACACCATGGCAGTGGTGTTGCAGGAAAACCTGGCCAGTGCCCTATCATCGGCGCCTGGCCATCCTGCAGGCTCATCTATAACATCTCCCGGCAATCAGCAATTTTTTTGTTGATTGCCCTGGGTGGTGTCAGCCCTTCTTTCTCATCCCCAACCCCCTCCCCCCTCAGCTCCTGAAGGGGTGCCATTTTTCCTCCAAGCTCCAAGAAAGGGGAATGAGATGACCTGACTTCTGTTGGGCTGCTGTGCTGGGTGACAGGAGTTGTCCTTCAGACAGCTACCAAGTTTCCTGGGACCTGGAGGTGGGGTTTCTTCAGTCTGAAGACAAGAAGACTGCCCGATGGGTGGCTGAAGATGCATCCAGACCCCCCATGAAGAATAGCAACAGATGAAGGAAAGCAGTTAGAGAGAGAGCTGTTCCTTTGGAGAAGCAGAAGACTGCAGTTCTGCCAGGAAGAGGTGCTGGCCTTGAGAATTAAGGCCTTGAGAATCCCTTCTACATGCTTCATTAGGAGTTCTTTTCAAGATTTTAAATACAAATTTTAAATACAATACACATTTTAATTTAATTTTAAATACAATTTTATTTATTTTTTATTTTAAATTTTAATTTTAAATACATTTTTTTATTTTAAATTTTAAATTTTAAATTTTAAATTTAATTTTTTTTATTTTAAATACAATAACACAACAACAAAAAAAAAAAACAGGAAACACTAAAAATGCTTTCCTCCTCTCTTATTTGGTACGCTGATGACTGTATCTTGACCCCTGTGTCCCCTCCTGGTCTCTCCAGTCCAGGAAGGACACTCGTGTGTGGCGTGGGCCCAGCCCAGGGCCTTTGGGATGGTGAGGGGCCGGGGCACATGGCACATGAGGGCAGGCTGAGGGAGATGCCTCTGGTTAGGAAGGTGATGAGACACTGGAACAGGTTGCCCAGAGTTGTGGATGCCCCATCCCTGGAAGTGTTCAGCACCAGGCTGGATGGGGCTTTGAGCAACCTGATCTAGTGAAAGATGTCCCTGCCCACAGCAGGGGAGTTGAACTAGATGATCTTTAAAGG
Source organism: Fratercula arctica (assembly GCA_947846985.1). NCBI lineage: Eukaryota > Metazoa > Chordata > Aves > Charadriiformes > Alcidae > Fratercula > Fratercula arctica. The sequence continues at coordinate 91,077,981 of CANTUZ010000002.1, read as the reverse complement.
TCCCTTCCAACCCAAGCCATTCTATGAGTCTATGATTCTTTGTTCAGCATGAAGAAGAGAAGGCTCAGGAGTGGACCTGATTGGTGACTACCAGCTGCCTACTGGGACGGTGTAGAGAAGTTGAATCCTGATTCGTCTTAGAGGGGCTCTGTGGACGAAGGACGAGTAGCACCAGGCCCACTCTGGCAGATTGAGAAATCCAGTTAGATAAAAGGAAAAGATTGTCACCATGAGGGTGCTCAGACGTGGAACAGGCGCGCAGGGAGGCTGCAGAGTCTCTGTCCTTGAGAGTATTCAAACACAACTAAACAAGGCCTTGAGCAACCTGACCTGACTGGGGCTGCTCTGAGCAGGAGCTTGGACCAGAGACCTCCAGCGGTCTCTCCCAACCTCTATGCTTCTGTTGTTTTTGACTGTCAGCCTTCTTGCCTTACCCAAATTGGAGCTACTCACAACCTTGTGGAAGGTGGCCCCTGTCCCACCACTGCCCAGGCCCTTCCTTCAGACAACCACCAGCATGGGTCACCGGCCCACCACTATCCCGAGGCACATCACCACCAGGAACTGTCCCATGGGTGGACTTTGTTCTGCTGATCACAAGGCAGTGGTCCTCCCACCTTGTAGTCTCCTTCTTCTGCCTATGCCTCACCCCTTTGCTATTTTAACTCTTGGGTAGAACTGCGTGACAAACAAGGCTACTAAACGTGAATGCACAGCCTAACAGCTAGCCTGCTGTTTGAAAAATATTGTTTGGCTTTGGGAAGGAAATGATCCATGGAGTTTGTCAAAACAAGGCTGCTTTGGCATAACCCTTTACACACTCAAAGCTTAAAACTCATGTACTCTTAAACTGTAAATGTTATACAAACACAAAAAAATTAATCCCATCCACTTCCAACTCTCATTAGGAACTCAACATGCTCATAGCTTGAGACTAGGGGTAAACTAGGCTGAAGAAGTCCTAAAAATGAATTTCAGATATGGGGATACCATGAGAGCGAGTCTAGAACTCTGATTTAGATTTGTTTTAAGAGACTAAAAATTATTCTCTACTAAGGTTATCTACACAAAATTGTTCTTTGGGAGGTGTTACAAACACAAATATTTCTTACTGCGAACATCCTCAAATCACATGCATTTATGCATCACATTGTATGATCAGTGCTGCCTCGAATAACTGCTTATTCCCAAAAAGCAAATACACCTGTCATTCTACCTACTGTCTCTAGGCAACATATAGTTTTCATGGAAGGCAATTTCTTAAAAAAAATAAAAGATTTTTTCAAGCATAATAGTATCTAGACCTGAAGGTAATTTTTTTAGACTTCAACAATTAGATTGATTTTGCTGAGTATGGTGAAACTTTCTGATTCCAGAGACACAAGCATTTCTTCTAAACATAACATTTCCTACTTCTGTACAGTTTGCACTTCAGCAGAGTAAATGAACAGTTTAGTCCAATTCCAGCAGAACAGGTGAATCAATTATGGTAGCACAGTACGCACTGTCAAGTTCCTATAATGGCATTCCTAGAAGACAAAGAATAAAGAGAAAAACTTTTTTGTAAACAGATGGAAAGAAATAGTGGTGTATTTTTGAGACAAAAGGAAAGAAAAAAAAAATTGTAAGATTTTGTAAGATGGTCAATAAGTGTCTGTAAATTATACATATGCGATATACTTATAAAATGGCTCAGGTCTGTCAAAGAATTAAGCCACATACTCCTCTGATATATTGTTAAGAAACTCCAAACATTAAGTTCTTTATCAATGGTTAAAAAAAAAAAAGTCCTTTTATGTTGCATAGGAGCCTTCCAAACAGGTCTAGACAGTGATTCTAATCCATGATTTATAGCAGGCAATCTCCCAGATCCAGATCTCCTAAAACTATTCAGATAGCTCATTCCCACTGAAGTCATTGAGGTCCCAGCAGTAAGGCACAGCAATATCAGTGCTGGAGTGGGCTCCGTAAGTCTTATCACAGACTTTGCTTGGAAGCTTTGCCATGACAGAAAGGAGAGGGTGAAACTGTCTGTGTAACGAAGACTGGAGCCAAATTTGTCCCTCAGACTGGCCAGCAGATGCCAAGCTGAGAGGAGCATCACTGCAGCATCCTGTGGGGAACGCAGCAGGGTTGTTTCTCCCCTACAGGGATTTTGCTTGGCTACATTGCTTTCCCTAGTACAGTCCAAACTCCTTGACTGGGTAACAAGGAAACTAAACTCCCTTTCTACTCTCCAAAGTCCCCTTGGCCCCAACAACTCCATTTCAGACGGCATACTCAGTGCTGGACTAGGAGTCTGGAATCAACCCTCACTTGCAGACATCACGTCCCCACAGAAAACCTTCTTGCCTTGATTCTCCCATCCATAAAATGGCGATCAGTAGGTGGGCCCACGTATCCCACTCTTGGCAAAATGGCCTGCCTGTATGACTACTGCTGTTGGGGTAAGAGGGTAAGCATACACAAGGTGCATGACTCAAAAGCCAAAACTGTTCAAGAGGTAATCAACACCAAACTGATCATGTCTGAGAGGAAGAGGGCCGTCAGGCAGATTTAGGAGCAGCCAGAGAACTACCAAGAGGCTTTTGAGAAGGGTCAGCATGAAGAGAAGTATAAACAAGGCATGAAAATTTGTAGCGGTGGGGAGAGACCCTGGAGTGGCAGTGGCTGCAGCCAGGGTCTGGTTGGGCGCTGACGGCTGTTTCCTTATCGCGCTGCAACCCCACAAGGGGTACAAAGGAGCCTCCCCAATGGTGCTGCATCTGGCTGGGTGCCGGCAGCATGCAGCAGCGTGCAGGACCCCCACCCTGGGGTGCCTGGGGCTGTGGGGGCTTTTTCACTGTTGTCTGTGTTTGTTAGCAGGCTCTGGGGAGTAGCAGGGGCAGAAGCCAGGCTGGAAAGACTACGGTGGCATGGGAATCGGTGTATATGGGGCCACTCATTCTCCCTGCAGAGGGGATAGGGGCCTGCAACCCACACCTGCTGAACAGGGATGAGGGGAAGGTAGAGCTTTTTGGGATCAGTTCTGTAACAGTATTAAGAAATTTGTTGTTATAATGGTTTTAAGAGTCTAGTACTGTGATTTATTTGTTATATTACTGATCCTGAATGCAGAGTTCATTGAATGCCAGTTAATTACCAGTTGTTAATAAACCCATAGCTTGCTTCAATCTTGATTTGAATTAAGCTACACAAATAAAGCAGGACTGTGGGTTATTTTCCTTGCAATGGGGTTCATATCTATTCCTTCACCTTTCCCTTGTCTTGGCACTTGAGATTATAATTCTTAAGAGACAAACTGAAGCCTAATCTTTGAACAGTGCATATTGTTTATCATTAAAATTGTAGGCTACTCTCTCACTCTCCCTCATCTGAATCAGTAGTGATGATGCACTTTTGTTTGACATTCAAGTTTTTGAATGTTAAATTGGTCTTGTTAAGAGCTGACAGTTTTCAAACTCTTAGATGGGGCACACATTAACCTAGACTTTAGTGTTGTACAGTAATATTACCAAAATAAAATAGACTATAGCCCATGAAAATATAGGCTTTGAACTGGCCAGCACACTATAAGTTATCTACCATTAATCTAAGCTGGTTTTGGTAACTCCCTTTCAAACAACAATTTACTTGGAAATAAGCCTGACCCCCCAAAGTACAAAGCATTACAAGTTTTCTGAAGAACACTGTTCAGGCCATTTTATAAATTTCTTTCAAATAAACATATGACCTGGTGACAGCTACCATACAAGAAAAAAGACTGAAGTTTAATAACAACATGATGAAAGAGTAAATAGCCTGTGGGCACAGCAATAAAAAATGATTTATATCTCAGCAAGCCATGATGAAATAGGAAAGAACAAAGCATTGGAAGTCAGCATGTAACGCTGTCTTGCGATGAAAAGAAACATGACAAAATCATTTACACTGGAATAGATTGACTAAGTCTCTCAGTATCAGGTCATGTCATCTCATTATGAAATGGAGTACTTCAGAATTAGAGCATTAGAAATTTTGATTGACCCAAATATCCTACTAAGCTATTTGCCTCCTACAGTCTTTTGTCTCCACTAGATTTCTGATCATTTTACTTCATTGCTTGGGTCCCTTCGCTCACATAACCTATTACCTCATTGATAAGTACTGCCCTGCACTCAGGCTTTTGTAGCACCTGGCGGCCTTGAGATCAGACTTCTCAATCTCATCTCAAAGGTCAGGGCACAGCACCACTCCTCTGTATCCCCCTTCGATAGCTCATTTAGGAAAGACTATTCCTGTTATGAAATAGACTCATACAATTTCAAAGTTTAAAAACCATCAGAAGAATAGATGCAGTGCAGTTTGAAGGTTAAAAAAAAAAACAAAGGAAGGCGCTTAAAGCATTTAAGTGGTGCAGAAGAGGGAAAAAGTACTTTACAGATAGGTGAGGAAGAGATAATAATACAGAAGATGGATGTAAATGGATTTTCTGGGTGTAACAGAATTGTAATTCTTTTAATATAGCATTCCAGAAGTGAAAGAAAAGACCAATTTTATTAATATGATGAATTTTTGAAGAGATTTTGGAAGTGTTTTTGAAGGGACTTTGCCCTCAGATCCATGCCAGTTTGCTTGAAATCAATGGCTAGTCTAGGCAATAGGGACAAATTAGAATCCGAGTTACAATTAAAAGCATACTTTTGGCATTCACCGACTTTGATTTGGAACAGTGACTTATAACACAACTTGTAACAAACCACAATTTATAACAAGACTTAGATTTGTAACAACACTTAAAAATAATTTTTGTTTAAGTTTACTTACTTCCTAAGCAAGCAAGATAAAGAAAAACTGAAACTATGGTATTTTTGTTTGTTCAGAGAGATACAGCATCGACCTTTAAGACTGTGTGTCTTTTTAAATCATTAAGGTTGAAGTTACCTGTAGTCCAAACCAGCAGTACATAGGCCAGGTACACTAGCTGTATTAGCTCTTTTTCTTATCAGAACAGCCTAACAGAATTTATCAGTCTATATTTAAATGGCAAATGGCAGTCACTTTATGAAAGCATAGCAGAACTCAGCCAATGAATGTGAATGATTTTCTACTTCACAGCTTTTACAATATTTTCTAGTTTTCCCAGAAGTGCAAAGTTTCTGGTGGAACCAGGGCATAAATTTTGTGATGAACTTTTTCTATGATCTAGTAGCTCATAAAACTCTAGTAAGAACAGGTAGGCTACTTAGGTTACAAAAAAGAACTCTTCACACAGCTATCATGCATCAGCAGCAAAAGGGAGACTGACTATCAACAGACAGTTGCAAGAAAACTTACTGAACAAAAAGGGTGTCACTAGTTGATTCCATAAGATAACATAATTCTGCTCAGGATTGATACAGAACATTTACTTCTACTGCATCGTATCTGTATTCTGATCAATAAATTAGACCAAAAAATCATTAAAACCAAATTAGTCTCTTCAAATATAGTCTACACAAAAGATATCAATTTTAATACAGAAATGTGTCATTTATAAAATACCTTTAAAATATTTACTATATCACTCCTACTTTGATGATTGTAATACATACAAAAGAGTCTAGTATGTGATAATTCATTTTTAAATATATACTTGATAGTGATTCTTAATTTACAAAGTAATTAGTGAAATTACTAAGAATTGGAGTGCTGACAAAGACGAAGATATATGATATTTTTTATGCAGATCCAAACTCTGAGCTTTATTGGGAGTACAGTGCTAAAGCCAGGCTGATCAACCCCTGTATAAAATATTTTCCTGAAGTTACTAAAACACCTGCTTGATCCTTAAGGTCTCCAAAGGGAAGTAACATAGAGATCATTAAATCAAAAGAAAGAGGTGGAAAATCAACTCAGATTTTTATTGTGGTGGAAGTACCATGTAAATTGTTGCTTCTGCTCTACCTCTTATAAGCCCCTGAACATGCTTCACGCAAGAGGAAGTCAACAGATTCACTACTAGCCAATTGCACTAAAAGCACAAAAATCTAGAAGGAAACAAGTAACAGCAAATCTTTAATTGCAGAGATAGCATTACTTATGAATTCTTGCATGCATCTTTCAAATGCAAAGAGCTTTGAGCAACAGTTTGTTTTCATGTTTCCTCACATGAAAGTTTTGTTTCAGCTCCCTCTTGTACCTTGACAAGGGATTCAACCCACCACGTGAACTGAGGTATCATTACCTCAGGACTGCTTGCCTTTGACAAAAAACTACTTGGTGCACAGCTGGTATGTTTCTAAAATGCAACTTAATGCCTCTATGTTATAAAATCGGGGACTGAAGAGTAAAACAGACATTAAGTGTTTCCTCACACACAGAGGCAGTCATTTTAGTTCACAGCATCTTAGTTCCAGTAGACAGGAGGTAGAAGAATGCTTCACTGCTGAATCACATCTATGATTAAAGTATTTCACTCCCTGAAGCAAGGCATGTAGTATTTCATAATGCACAACTGACTGATTTTTTCAGAAAAGCGTTTCAAGGCTGCTCCAAATTATTTTGGGTACTTGCAATAAATAATTGTGCTGTTCTGTGACAACAGACAAAATGATGGTTTAAAAACTGTTTTGCACAATCTCCTTCTCTTTCTCTAGTTCAGCCAGAATAAAGTATTAGAATTGAAATTGTTTATTTGGATTAAGTAGTGAGAAGCCCATCATTTGTTACTTTGTTAAGAGATCAGGATAAAATTTAAAGATGGGGCAATAGTGCATACTAGATGAAACTTCAATTTGAAAAACAGAAATAGTCATATGAGAATTTCTGACACCCTGGAAACTGATCATAATTTTTCAAAACAAAATGTGCTAAGCAGTGAAGAAAGATAATAAAGTTGATGTTATTCCTAGCTGCTTCATGTTAAACGATCATACTTACAGAACAGATACAAGCCCCTGTTGCCAAGTTGTATATTTTACTGAAATGGTTTGAAGTTGAAAAAATCATTGACTCCTGTGTCCAAGCTGTATAGATATAATGTCACAGAACTGTTATTTAAAAAAATACAGTGCTGCAAGTCTTGCTTCACCCCCATTTCCTACCCTGCCTTATGCTGAATATAGAAAAACAACATGTGCTCAATTTTTAGAAACAGAGAAAAGAATAAGCACAGATCAGTGCTTAGTGACACTGTGTTGCTCATGAATGCCTTCATAAATATTTAATTGCACTGGATATTTAGGGGATCTTTGTCTCAGGCACACAGGTGTTGCATTTATACTGTTATTTTTTTCAAAATACAGTTTACGGAAAAAAAATATATTTTCTGATGTCAGTAATGGAAACTTCACCCACACCATTGTAAGCCTTTCAAGTTCTGCCAAATTTGGATGAGTCTACCACTTACATATACCAAAATGTCTTCATTTTAAACTTCATTAAATCACAAAACCCAATTTTGCCATAAATGCAAATTTCATCTTATCTTTAACTTGTACCAGCCTTTTTATAGCTTTTACCTGTCTTTCATTTATGCTACTTTTATAAAAAAGAGCAACAGAAAAAGTTCTCTTTGTTCCAGATTTTGCCTGTAGTTTTGTAACAGTATCATTATTTAGACTCTATAAATCATTAGTGTTCATTAAACTCATACCATTGTGCATTCTTCTTTTATTCCAGCTACCTGAGTTGGATTCTTTCACAAAATGTGATGGTTTCATTTTGATAGAAATATGTCATTTCTCTGCAAATAACTATTAAATACTAATATTCATTTTTCACTTAAATGAAAGCTGTGTTATTGTGATCAGAGTTAAGCAAATCCACTATAATTATAACTGCCATTGTAGTTAAACGGATGTAGAACACCTACAGCTCCTCCCGGTAATTTCACTGACAGCACAGAGAAACTGCAGAGGCTTGTCACATGAGAGAAGTCTTAAAGAATATCAAAACTGCTGGAGAGGTTTTGATAGTGCCAGTTAACAATGGTGGAGTGCACACAAGATTCTCTGTACCCATACACGAACGTATTCTCTATCAGACGTACACTTGTTAGTGCTACCAACTCATTAGCATGTCTTGCAGCTGAGCCATGCCTGTTTAAAGACTTTGACTTCAGCAACGCTTATAGTCATATAGACTGTAGTCATTCCTGTCAACTAGGATTTCCAATATCATTAACAAAAACCCAGGTACTCATATGTGTAACTAACTGAAGTTTCTTCCCTTCCAAAATTGTGTCCATTATTTTCCAGTCCATTATCCCAGTCCTTGTGTCCATTATTTTATCCCAGTGATTCATTATCATGAGATCCTTCTGAAAGTTTTAACTATGTTGAATAACCTTTTAACAACAAAAACTTTAACCTCTCACAACATACTTGTATCACAGAGTCACTGAGGTTGGGAAGGACGTCTGAAGTTCATCTCATTCAACCCTGCTGGCTCAAACAGGGATTATGTTCAGTTGGGTATTGAGGATCGCCACAGATCTGAGACTCCACAACCCCTCTGGGCAACCTGTTCTGAGTGTCTGATCATGCTCACAATAAAAAAATTATTTCTTGTGTTCAGTGGATTTTCATGTGTTTTTGTTTGTGCCCATGGCCTCTTTTCTAGTCACTGGTCACTGCTGAGAAGAGTCTGGCTCCCTCGTCTTCATTCGCTCCATCGGGTATTTATATACATTGATGAGATTCCCTCTGAGCCTTCTCTTCTCCTGGTTAAACAGTTCCAGCTCTCTCAGCTTCTCCTCTTAAGAAAGATGCCTTTAACCACCTCTGCAGCCCTACGCTGGATGCACTCCAGTAAGTCTGAGTTCTTATACTGGGGAGCCCAGCACCCAACACAATACTCCAGATGTGCCCTCACCGGTGTTGAGTAGAGAAGGAGACTCACCTCTCTGCAGTGCTCTTCCTAATACAGCCCAGGATACCATTAGCCTTTTTTGTCAAAAGGGCAGATTGCTGGCTCGTGGCCAGCTTTTTGTCTACCAGGACCCCAAGGTCCTTCTCTGGGGAGCTGTTTTCCAACTGATCAGCTCCCAGCCTGTACAGGTGCTCAGGTTTACTTCTGCCCAGGTGCAGGAATTCGCATTTCCCCTTATTGAACTTCATGAGGTTCCTGTCAGACCAGACTATTTCTCCAGCCCATCAAGGTTCCTCTGAATGGCAGTACACCCATATTAGCCACTCCTCCCAGTTTTGCATCATCTGTGAACTTGTTGAGGGTATGGTCTGTCCCATTGTCCAGGTCATTAATGAGGATGCTGAATAGTATTGCCCCACTGTCAACCCCTGGGGTGCACCACCAATGACTTGTCTCTAACTAGAATTTGTGCCACTCTGGTCCTGTCTGTTCAGCCAGTTTTCAGTCCATGTCACTGTCCACTTTTCTAATCCATACTTCATTAGTTTGTCTATGAGGATGTTATAGGAGAAAGTCTCAAATGCCTCTCTAAAGTCAGGTTAAATAACATTCACTACTCTCCTCTCATTCACCACTCTCCCCTTATCCACCAAGCCAGTCACCTTATCGTAGAAGGCTATAAGGTTGGTTAAACATTATTTCCCCTTCATAAATCTGTGTGCTGAATACTCCCAATCATCTGCTTGTCCTTCATTTTTTTTTAAATGGTTTTCAGAATTAGTTGCTCTCTCACCTTCCCAGGGATTGAGATGAGGCTGACCCTGTAGTTCCCTAGATCTTTCTTCTTACCCTTCTTGAAGACAGAGGTGACATTTGCTCTCATCCATTCCTGGAACTGCTCCAACCACCACGACCTTTCAAAGATAATTGAGAGTGGCCTCACAATGACATCAGCCGGCTTCCTCAGCACTCATGAGTGCTACCCATCAGGCCCTATGGATTAATGTATGTCCAGTTTGTTTCAGTGCTCCCTAACTTTGCTCTCCTCCACCAAGGTTGTCTTCCTTGTTCCAGACTTTCTGGTCTCAGGGGCTTGGGATTCCTGAAGGCCAGTCTTACCAGTAAAGACCAAGGTAAAGAAGGCATTGAGTACCTTGGTCTTTTCTGTGTTATTTGTCACCAGATCTACTGTCCCATTGAGCAGTGGGACCACATTTTCCCTAGTCTTCCTTTTGCTGTTGATTTATCTGTAGAATCTTTTCTTTTTGCCTTTCACATCCCTTGACAGATTCACCTGCAGATTGTCCTCAACTTTATCCCTGCAAGATCAGACAGCTCTATACTTCTCCTGGGTCACTTGATCTTGCTTCCATCTCCTGTACAGTTTCTTTTCACATATAAGTTCAATTAGGAGCTCCTTGCTCATCCAAGAAGCCTTCCTTCTGACTTTGCTTCATTTCATGCTTGTCAAGGAGGGACCTTTCTAAAACTTGAAGGAAGTGATGTTTGAATATTAATCAGTTCTCTTAGAGCTCTGTTCTCTCCAGGACCATATTCCATTGGTTTCTTCCAAGCAGATATCTGAAGAAATTAAAATCTACTCTCCTGAAATCCAGCATTGTGGCACTGCTTTTTGTTGTGTTCCCTCCTCTTGGGATTGTAAGCTTATGGTCACTGCAGCCAAAGTTACACCTGACTTTCACATCCACGACCTTCCTTGCTTGTAAGTATCAGATCCAGCAGAGCACGTTTCCTTATTAGATCCTCATTCATGAGACTAGTTAGAAAGATTTTGAAAATTTAACTTTTGAGCCTAGATCCTTGTGATACCTGACTGGAGATATTTGTTCACTTCATTTAAAACACCGAAGATTTTACTCCTAGCCTAATTCCTATCTTTTAGCAACTCGTAATATTTTAAGAATTTTAATCCACAATTAATCTGTATTATAGAATAACTAATCCACCTTGTTTAAGACTGCTTTTCAACCCCAAGTGCTGTTTCTTGGCCACAGGAATTGAAACTAGTCTTGTGTTAAAGGATATAAATTACATCAAATTGTTTTAAGGTATAATTCGGTATTATCCACCATGTTTCCAAGATATCCCTTCATTCTGTTTAAAATTAGGATTTGCAATGGGATTTTACCCTTCTAGTATTTCTTTGGTTTTGATCCAGTTTCTTGTATGCTTTTCTACCTATTTCACTCTGTAATTTGAAAGATCTTTCTTTTGATGCTAAGATTCAGGATTTTTTAAATCTTGAAGATCTACAAAGTATTATTGTCTATTGATTGATATATCACTACATCTAATTCTATAACTACAGTGACAATTACTCTCAGCTTGTAGTAAAGTAGAAGAAAATCAGACGAGCAGAGCAGGCATGAAAAGAACAAATAGGATAATGACAGAACTTAAGTGAAACAGAAGAACAAAGAGACAATAGTTTTTCATTATAATTTTAGGAAGATGATTATTTGTTGATGTTTGAAGTGTTATTTAGAACGCTAAAGAACCCTTGACACAGATCAGCTACATTAGACTAGGCTATTCATGGTACTATAAACCTAAATACAAGACAACAGAATGAAACAGAAGAATAAAGAGCACAGAGAAGATAAATTACTAGAAAGCTTGAAGTTCCCAACCTAGTTTTGCATAAGTTTGTTGCTACAATTTTAAAAAATTGAGTTAAATTTGGACCAAATTCTACATTTTGATCTATCATTTCCCTCTGTCTGATTTTTCCCCTTTGACCTATCACTCTTTGAAAAGATTTGCACCAGCTCCTCCTAAAGCATTTATTGTCTAGGAGAGGAAAAAGCTTTATTTTCAAGAAGGATAAGGAAGTTTGTATTTTCACTTTTCTGTGGTTTTTTTTTTCTGCTTTTCTGTTTTTCACCCAATTCATATGTCACTTTTCTCAATGTTCATAAAATTATACAATCTTATTGTTTTATATAAAATTATACAATTCTAATTTTTAATATAAAATACATAGAGTGCACACACATACTAGGAATATTTTACTACATATCAATTTCAAATTAGCTCTCCTTTAAATGACATAATCAAGGCTCTGGGATTTTTTGCAAAGTATTAAGAAACAAAGCCATCTGAGGGAACAAGCTTTTTAATAGAATGTTATTGGATCTACATTAAAAAAACATTCATGAAACCAGAAAAATAATCTATTTTTCTTGTTATGATACTTCACTCACTAAATTGTGTGGAGTAAATGTATGTACTATACAGAATTGCTTTAAAATGCACAATTTTGGTTCTTATACTATAATTATATTGTTTCATTCTTCTCCCCTGACCCTCCCTTAGTATATTTTGTATTTCCTAGAAGAGAATGACAAGAAATTAAAAAAACAGATGTTGAAGGAAGGAATTATCCCTGTTGCAATTATGAGATTTTTTCATGTTTGTTCACAGAGGCCAGCATTTCATTTAAAAGTGACAGAATATGACTGTATAGTTGTCACTCGTGAGAGGAAGGTAATGCAGATATTTCCTCCAGTGTTGTGGTTAAGTTCTGTTATCACATCTCTGAACACTTCCAAACAATCAGACAAATTTATTTAGTGCATCCTGTCTTATTCAACGTATTTAGACTAGATGTTATTCTACTCATTGCCTTTATTTTAAACTTTCCACTCTAATAGCACTCCCTGTTTAATGTTAAATTCTGAACAACTGAATACTCAGAGAATTCTGAATACTCATGGTATATCTATTTTAATGACTGATGCTGCAAAGTTTTATCCACCAGCTTTAAGATTATTTAATAGTTTCAATATTAGAAGGAACTTCTCTGCAAAAGATATCTGATGACTTCAGGGAGTTTACAGTGTTCAATACAGTACACATTTGATCTCACATGACTTTCCATCTGAAGAGCTGCTCTGGATATTTGTAGTTGATAGAGCTTACAACTTAAGTTACTCAAGTAACCTTACCTTTTGCATCTCCGAAATACATTCTTACCGTGCATGAAAGTATCTTGTGAGAAATACTGCATGTTACTACTGTAGTAGGATTTGATCATCACAACATATTGTTGCTAAAATATGTTAGAAAGTTACAGAAATGTTATCTAAATGTTATCTAATGTTATCTAAATTTTACCAGACAACCTTGTTGGGTTTTTGTGTTTTTTTCTTTTCTCCCAGAATATACATCTCAGTTTCTTGGAATGTATTTTTGGTATGCAGTTATTTACCATTTTAAAGGCTTTGTTTGTTTGTTTACTTTAATACCTCCAAGACCATTTTTCTCCAAAATTCAATGTTTCTTCTCATAGGTAGCGTTGAACAGATGCATCTCAAGACTTCACTGAAGTACTCTTCAGTGCACTGAATGAGTACACAGATATTTCTGGTATGCATATTCAAGTATACCAATTTATAAGACAGTTTCTATAAATGCATATGTGGGTAATTTTAAAATCTGCTTCCCAGACAGGAAAACAATCATTTAAGTATGTGCAAAACCCAAATGCAGAAGAGGCACAAACATGGCTGCAATGAATTGACTTAAGAACTGGAATGCATATTCATCGTCATATTTTACAATATTCAAACATCCTATCATTAGTCGTTACGTTGATGAGCTGTCAGTCCCTCTAAGATCTGTAATCATAAACACACTTATTTAAGTAGATGGTGTCTTATGCAGTCTAGGTCTAAGACTGCTCCTGTATTTGCATATTTCCAACACTGAATTTAACAGTAATACATGGAGCAATATACTCCAATCAACAAGGCTCCAGTTTTCTTTACACCCATAAAAATTTTTGAATCATTATAGCAGCATAGCTTGACTCTAACAGTGCACATTCAAAACAAATCCACAAGTTTGCTGGGAGGCAGCTGTCTTCCTTAGACTCTTACATCTCTGATAGCTGTACTACCTGGTTTTAACATCCAGAAAAGGAATAACAGAAAAAAACAACTCTCACACAAAGCAAAGGACGAGACAAACACATCGGATTATGGGGTAAATATCTGGCCTCCGAATCCATTTAGTATGAGATTATGAGAAAGAAATTGAGGTTGCCTATACCCCTTAATGCCCCAAAAGGGCAAGTAATCTCAAAGTCTATTAAGTATCACATAGAGAAGGAAAACAGCATCACAGAGAAAATATTCAGCAATAAATGGAGAGCCGTTGACAATAGCTGTAAGGAAAGTAGTTTGATAGTTTAAAATGAGCCTCTGCCTTTCCTGAGCACATATTGTTCACTCCTATACCCTCCTCCTCAAGGTTCATTTTGATTTCTCACTTAAACTGATCCTTAAGATCAGCTCTACAAAGTTAACATGGAACACCTTGTTCAGTCAAAGAAACTCAAAGCTAGCTCTCTTAAAACGCTGCACATCACGTATGCCTTGTTTCAGGTGGTTGACTGTAATTGTTTTGTGGTTCTTGCCAGCCTGGACTGAGAAGACATCAAAGAATACTTCCAAGAGATGGCAATGGAATTGTAGCATCCCTATTTCTCTCCCCACTAAGTGCAGGGACAGTTTCTAGCCTTGTGACAGGAAAGCAGTCCCATTCATTCTGCAAAGACACAGCATCCAGTCCCTAATATCTGTGCCAAGATAGGTAAATGAGGAAAAGCTAGCCATATCTGTCCAATTAGTGTTGGTACTAATTGAAACAAAATGGGTAAGTCCATGGTCAGTCCTAGAAAGAGAAAAAAAAACACCTTAAAATTAATTTCTGCTTCTGATCTTCAGTAAAAGATCCAGACAGAATTTTATTAGACTTCCTCCTCTAATTAATAACTTGTCAGATTATTGGCAAATTCAAGCCCAACAGAACTATTTTGCATGAGTGCTTCCCATGGTAGGGTGTTGATTCTCATTATTAACAGTTATGACTGTGTACTTATGACCCGACAAACTCAGCAGATGTTGAACAATGAATAAATAGCTTCAGTGCATTTAGTATCACTAAATTTTTGAAAATTAGATAATCAGTGAAAAACGTACTGTGGAAAGTTAGCTGAATCATCAAAACAGCAATGTTCCAACCTAGCAGAAACAAGACTTAATATCAAATTTTTGGATGCTGTTGAAGAACACACCCACCCTCCTTTTGCTAAGCTACCTTACTCCCAAAGAACAGACATGCTCATAAATAAAAATGTCTAACAATTTTAATGACTTATCAGCTATTCTTGTCACTTATCCCAATAACTTATGCAGCAAATATTCTTTAAATCTTATGAGACCTCCTAGGCAAACCACTTCAAGAGGTACGCTGACTGAGCTTGAGGAGAAGAAATCTGTGATCACATTATCTCCTACAGTCTCTGTGCTTGAAGAAAAGAAACCTGTGATCACATTATCCATCCTGACACAAGCCTGAAGCAAGAAAAAAAGGTAGAAAGGAGGACCCTGGGAACTATCGCCCTGTCAGCCTCACCTCTTTGCCTGGGAAGATCACGGAACAGATCCTCCTAGAAGCTACGCTAAGGCACATGGAAGACAAGGAGGTGATTTGAGACAGCCAGCATGGCTTCACCAGGGGTAAGTCCTGCCTGACCAACCTAGTGGCTTTCTACAATGGAGTGACTGCATCAGTGGACAAGGGAAGAGCTACGGATATCATCTATCTGGACTTCTACAAGGCCTTTGACACAGTCCCCCACAAAATCCTTCTCTCTAAGTTGGAGAGATACGGATTTGATGGGTGGACTGTTTGATGGATAAGGAACTGGACGGATGGTCGCATCCAGAGGGTGATGGTCAATGGCTCAATGTCCAGATGGAGAGGGGTGACAAGTGCTGTCCCTCAGGGATCCATACTGGGACCAGTGCTGTTCAACATCTTCATCAATGACATAGACAGTGGGATCAGGTGCACCCTCAGCAAGTTTGTTGACAACACTAAGCTGAGTGGTGCAGTCGACAGGCCAGAGGGACAGGATGTCATCCAGAGGGACCTGGACAAGCTAGAGAGGTGGGCCTGAGCAAACCTTATGAAATTCAACAAGGCCAAGCGCAAGGTCCTATACTTGGGTCGGGACAACCCTCGTTATCAATACAGGCTGGGGGACAATGAGCAGCCCTGCAGAAAAGGACTTGGGGGTACTGGTGGATGAAAAGCTGGACATGAGACAAAAATGCATGCTTGCAGCCCAGAAGGCCAATTGCATCCTGGGCTGCATCAAAAGAAGCGTGGCCAGCAGATCCAGAGAGGTGATTCTCCCCCTCTACTCTGCTCTCCTGAGACCCCACCTGGAGTACTATGTCCAGCTCTGGAGCCCTCAGCACAAGAAGGACATGGACCTGTTGGAGTGGGTCCAGAGGAGGGCCACGAAGATGATCTGAGGGCTGGAGCACCTCTCCTATGAGGACAGGCTGAGAGAGTTGGGATTGTTCAGCCTGGAGGAGGCTCCGGAGAGACCTTACAGCAGCTTTCCAGTACCTGAAGGGGGCCTACAGGAAAGATGGGGAGGGGCTGTTTGCAAGGGCATGTAGTGATAGGACAAGCAGCAACAGTTTTAAACTAGAGCAGGGTAGGTTTAGATTAGACATTAGGAAGAAGTTCTTTACAATGAGGGTGGTGAAACACTGGAACAGGTTGCCCAGAGAGGTGGTGGAGGCCCCATCCCTGGAGACATTCAAGGCCAGGCTTGATGAGGCTCTGAGCAACCTGATCTAGTTGAAGATGTCCCTGCTTACTGCAGGAGGGTTGGACTAGATGACCTTTAAATGTCCATTACAACCCAACACATTCTATGATTCTATGATTCTAAGAATATTGTCTTCTTACTCACATAGACATAGCAAAGATCTTGAGGGAGAAGCTGGCAATAAATACAGCTTGGGTTTAGGCCTGCTCACTATTTTATTCCTCACCTGAGTCTTTTCACCTATGTACTGAAGAAACTGTTCAAAAGGCTTCATCAGCTTGAGCCTTGCTGCCTATTTGTGAAGACCAATATACATAATCAGGAGTCATTTTTCCCCCAGGTCATCAGTCTTTGTTCTGGAGGAAGTAAGTTCTGGTTTGGGTGGTTTGTTGCATTTGAAACTTGAAAAACAAGCAACACAAGTTTTGGATAACAGTGTTTCAGAAAATTCACAAGGAGGAAGCATAAGCACCTAATGAACAGCAGGATGTGGAATCAATCACTGCACTTACAGTGTTCTAGCTCAACCAAGTCAGATAGAACCAGATGCCTCAGATTGAGGAGAAACACTGCAAACAAATTTTCACTGAATGATAGGGATTCATCTTCCAATACAGAAAGCTCAGTAGCTAAATTTTAATATTTGAAGAGTCAAGTTCTTTCAAAATGGGTTTTTTTTTCCGGGCTTGGAACTTCATTAATAGTATTCCAAGTAGTTTCACTATCTTTCTCCTTTTTATGAAATCCTCCCATGTCCTTGATCTTAATGTGACCTTGTACCCATGAGTACCACAGATTAATTTGTAACAGCCCAGGAAAAACTCCAATGCAGGAAACAGATAGGTTACTTCTTGAGAACCACCAACGCAAGGTCTAGCTAAGACTGAACCTACTTAAAATGAAAGATTTGTTTACAAACTTGAGGTCTGAATTTCCTTGAATTTCAAGGACAGACCAGAAGAAAAAGTACTTTACAGTCAAAATACACCAGAGAAAACTTAAATAATAGTCTGGATTCTTGTTATTGGGAAGGTCACATTTTGATTCAGATTCTTATCATCAACGATAGTATTAGTTCCAAGCATATTAACAGAAAGCTCATTTTCCCTCTTGTTCCAATGATAGAAATGAATACTAATAAAAAGACTTCCATTAAGTATGTTACCAAGATTTAACATTATTATGCTTAAATTAAAATATTATTGATTGAAAAGTATATGCTTGCATTTACTAAGAGGAGAAACTATTCCAACCTTTTCATCTATAAAGATGATCCTAAACATTGATTCTGCAGCTGAGAAGAAAAGGTGATTACATTTTGAAAACTAATAATGTGTAGCTTCAGGCAACGAAAAAAAATCAATTTATATTTATTATTTGTTTTCCAACGTACTATATGTTCTACAGCCCTTTTTCAAAACTGCAAACTACTTACACCACCATCTGAAAATACATAAATGTAATTGGAAAGATAAAAGAAAATAGTGACATTTTTCTCTCATGATGGGTTTTCTCCTGTGAACAGTCTTAATTTTCCAATAGCTAATCTTAAGACAGAAGAAATGCATACACAAAATCCCCACAAAGTTTTTTAATTCGCATGTACACCTGCCTCTCCATTGCACACGCACAACTACTGCAGCTTCAAAAACAAGCCTAGGCAGAACACTATTTTAAAGTTCTCAAGTAACAAAGATACCTGTGAAAATGACTATCTGTGGATGCTGTTTCCCGAGAGCACTTTGCTGTGCGACAAATCCATCCACAGCTCAAGTCAATGGAAATGTTATTTTTTACTTCTGTGAAGAAACAGACTTGGATTACACAAATGTGTAGGCATTTTTATAGCCCTTTTCAGATGACTACCCACAAAGGACAGGGGAAAATACACTTTTCAGCTAATTAATTTCTGTTATGGGGCTTCTGTCACTGTCTTGATCTGAAAGTGTCAACAAGTCAATATTTTAGTACTATGGGCCTGAACTACTAAAAATATTAGAGTCGGTATTCTTGTGCAATTCAGTTTATGTCTCCTGATCCTAATACATAAAAGCAATAACACCACCTCTACCACTTTAACCGCAAAGAACTACGTTCTCAGGTCCCAGTGCCTCAAACTCATTGACGTGTGCAATTTCTCCCCACTGCCATTTCTTTTGAAAAAGGTATGGATGTTTTGATCCACACCCCTGTCCAGGTCTTGCAAAATAACCATTTCAGAGGGATAAAACAGGATAATTTGAGCTGGGCAGCTAACAACACATGGGAAAGAAATAGCTGATGTCCAGTGGTTTCTCACACTGGGTAAAATATATGTGCAATCTTCATCATTATAGTATTCAGATGTACTTCTCGTTGTACCAATGTAAAGAATATGTCCTGTAACTGAATATTGAATCTGTAATTAAGTATTCATTCAGATTATCAGATCCTATTATTCCTTATTTGATTATAAGTCTTTTTTTCATGTAGCCTACTTACAGGAACAGATTTGAAGATTATACCAAGCTTGATGCCTTAACAGCTGCATTATTGCAGCCTGCCTTTTCCTAGCCAAATTCTCAATTCACTTCAGGGGAAAGTTGTTTTAAAGAAATATTTGATGAATGCTTCTTTCTGTGCTCCTTCAATTGACTCCATACTTTTTCCTGATATTTTGCTCTTTTCCATTTTGTAAAATTATACCACTATACAGCATATAAACTGAGCACCCCACTATGCAAAGAGATGAGACCTTATAGAAATCCCTACAAAAATGTCTGCACTAAATGAGTAAACATTAATGTCTTCTTTTAGAGTCAGCATGCATACAAGGGAAGTAGCTAAACTGCATTAATTTTCTTCATGTAAGATATCACTTATGTTGACATGTGTAACCCATATGTTATTAAGCATTTAATCAGAAAAATTAAATAGAGAGTAGGCTTTTTGTTTATGACTCCGTAAACTGAAGGAATTTAAAGCTTCCTCACAAAGATTTAACAAGGCTTTTTCATGCTTGTAGTGTGAGGAAACATTACCAGAAAACAGAGAACATACTGATAGAAGTAAAGGTCAAGGCTTGCTTCTATTCGTCTTGAATGATGTGCCAAGTTCTTTCCATATCATAATTCATCAAATAATCTAATTAACTTGTTTAAAATTAAGTTAGGCATACTTAAGGTCATGCAATTACAGGTCTGTGAAGAGAGTTTTACACCAACAAAGCAGCTGCAATCCAAATGACAAATCACATTTTCTCTAATAACTCTTCATTCCCAGACAGCTATTAATAATGTTTTCTTAAAATCAAATTAAAAGGGGGTTTTGTTGCTTTGCAAGTGCTGACTATTCAGGAACGTACTAAGAATCACTACTGTTACTGACTTGGGATGAGGCTTCTTGATTGGAATCTGGAATCATCATCTCCCAAAACCATAAACACTGTCAGATGTCAGGATTACCATTTCCTGCCTCACTACCCAATACACAGTGATTGAGTAGTTGTTGGGTTTTTTTCTTCTGGTTAGTCTTTTAATTTATCCACAGTTATCCCATGATGTGAGAGTGCATAAATTTGTTATACTATATGGTCTTAAACCTGGTCCTCAAAAGAGGTGAAGAAAAAACCTCCCAACTACTCTAATAAAGAAGTGTAAAAATCTGCCCAGCCACTGAGCTGGATAACTTCACCAATATATGATCCTTTATCCACGGTGAAGATACACTGCAGTTCCTAAATGGGATGGGGATGAGTAGCACAAAACTGGTTTTCCTTAGTATCTCTTTCGACAGGCAAAATTCACAGCAGGCTGAGTCAGCTGAGCTGAGGCATGGCAAGGCCAGAACAAGCAGACTGTCTGACAGCAAGAGCACTGATGTCTCAAGAAACCCCTGTCCATACAGGCTGCCTCAGAAATTAACAGAACAGAAAGAATGAGTGGGTTGATTGCATTTTATTTGACAAACTTTACTATGCGTTTGACAAATAACATTACAAAGGTTGGCTGGACGTGGAAGATATTTGTACCTTCGAAACGGTCTTTAAGAAAAAAGAGAGATCTGGAATCTCTCAGTCATTAAGCAACTTGCATTAAATAATGCTGACAAGTTAGAACGCAGACACTGAGTGAAGCATGCCCCATTGGCTCTGAAGAACAGGCTGCTACTTTCTACCATATTAGCAAAGTAGAAACAAGACCGGGTGGGGTTTTTTGCCTTTGCAGAATCATATCAGTAACCTGGAAATCTTTTAGAGTTGGACCAAGAAGAAAAGGGAAGGTTGTTACACACCCAAGAAAACTAAGAGACTGGACACCACAGGTGTTGATCAAAAGACAAAAAACCAAACATACAATACACTGTCAAGAAGATAAATGCACAAATGAAAACTCAGCCTTAGCGTGTTTCCAAGACTTACACTGCTGGGTTATTTATCCCAGTTTTCTATGGAGCTATACTCGCTATACTTGTTGATTCATGATGTTACCACTGTAACCAATTGCCTTGTTTCTCATCTAGAAATTTCCAGTCCTGTTCCAGAAACAGCCTGACCAGATATGAATCACTAGTTCACATCAACAAAAAAAAAGGCAGTGCTTGTTTGCATTAAGTTCTCTGGCAGTAAGTTGCAATTCAGGAACTATTTCATGAGTCTGAGGATACCTTTGCCATCCCAGTTTAAATCAAAGCACTCATGAATCTAACCCCAAAACTTCAAGTAATCCCTTCAGATCAATATGCCATCCAGTTACCACAAGCAATGCAAAGTTGTTATGCTCCTTATTTAGAAGAAATCTTTAGCTAGAAGTCATACAAGGAGTTTAATAGGTAACGCAAATGACTATTTTGAGGTCTAAAACTTTGAGGGGTAATCACCTTTCCAACCTAAATGTCTGGATACTAAGTCTTTGAAAGAGAGAGATCCATACTTCATTGAGAAGATGTACTGTTTCTTAGGACAAAAATCTGTGCTGCTGATTTTCTTCCCCCTACCTACAAAAGCCAAGCACAACGTGGTGAGCCAGAAGGGGAGCCAGGCAGGACCCTCACCCCCAAATGCCTGCTGGAGCCTACTGATGAGCTCAGTGCTCTGGGACAATTCCTGGTGAAGCCAAGCTGGACCTAACAGAACCTGCTCAGTAACAGCCACTGAAGGCACACGAAGAAAGAAAGTATCACATCTGCCACCTCTCACAGATTTCTGTGCACTGCTTCCTTTCCTTCAGAATTCAAACCCCAGATGTCAGTGGAAGCTCATTCAGACTAACAGCAAGAGAGATGGCTGGAGAGATGGAAATAGGAAGGGAGACCAGGGGCAGACAAAAGGGAGGGCCATCAAAGAAGGAGACAAACATCAGGACTGTAGTAAAATGTGTGATTTAAATAAAATTTATCATGTAGGTAGCGAGATTCAAATTCTCTGATGATATTATTGATTAGCAAGTATAATGTATGGTAGCAGCAAGACTGTTAAGCTCTATTTTGCCTGTATATGATTTCCAGCAAAATCAGATTTTGCCTGCTTACTTCTGTTTGACATCAAAAGATTATTTTTTTCCTCTTCTAAAGTGTATCTGTCCCATGCTTTGCCATAACGTCAGAAGAAACATAGGGGCATACTTACTCTGGAGGAAAGGGAAAGCCTAGATTCTTCCACATAGGAAGTTTCTAGTGAGGGTGAGGAGTGTGGGGACTGTGGATTTACCTTTGCACGTATTTTGCAGAAGGTTATTATTAAATCCACCATAAAATGCTTTTCTGAAACACTTAAAGGAATCATCAACATTACCACATACCACAAGTAATCTGAAATTTTCCTTTTTGTAGAATAAAATATTTTTTCATGTTCCTTTTTTTTTTCAAAGATAAGATGGTCTTGCATTTTTAAAAGTGAGAAATAAAATGAATTTGACTTATTTCTCTAACAATGACACCATGAAGAGTTAACGTGTTTTTACACTGAATTCAAACACTGACACTAGTAAGAAGTTAACCTGAATACAACCTACTGGTTAGCAAACATAACAGATTCGGTTTTTGCTTCATCTGCTGAGAATACTTTCACAGGCACAGAGTATCTCCCTTTAGATCAACTCATAACTCATGCTTTTATTGTGTTCTCGCTTGTAACAGCTAAGGTCCAGATTTCCAATAAAGGAAAAAATGCCACATATTAACACTGTGTGTAGCACAGCTCATGACACCATTATGTTCATCCATAACTCTATCCAGATTGCATTTTGCTAATATTTCATTGACTTTCCTAAGTCTCCGAGAAGCTTGTAATGCAAATCAGGGTCACTGGAATCGGTCCTTTGCCAACGCATTCTGAAATGGCTTTTGTCAGCGGAAACCATTGTCAACTCATTCACACATGAATCAAGTCCAGGAAGCAGCAAACAACTGTCTATTAAGGAAATGGATAAATTTTGTCCTTCTTGTCACTGGGACACCACAATCTATGCATGCATACCTAAATGAGAAGAAATACAGGCATAATTGAGCTCTAAACTTCAGCTAGAGTATATTTCTTTCAATATTATTTTAATGCTTTGCGGTTTCCCCAAACATCTTACAAAAGTGTAACATGTAACGTGCAGATGGTTCAAGCATAGATCACATGAGACATGTTAAACACAAGCAGCACGTCAGGTGGTACTTACAAAGGTAATGCCAAGCAAAGTGAGATTGCTGCATCAAGAAATTGCAGGAAGAGAGAGGAATAACACCAACCAACCAAAAAAAAAAAAAAAAACCCGGAAAACCTACCTTCATCTTGTTTCTACTGTTTTCCACTAACGGTGCAGTGATCCCACCTCTAAAGCAAAGGACCCTGCAGCAGATGCTGTTAAAGGGCTGCAGCAGAGTAGCGAGAGAAATCCTCACGAAGAACTCCGAATCAGCAACAGAAGCAAGTTTAGCAGCCATAGCTCAAAACAGAAACATAGCAATTCTGGCCTGCCTGGTAGATCTTCAAGGCCATAACCAGCTTGAAAAAAAATCCCTAAGTCTTTTAAAAAAAAAAGTTCCAAAATGCTAACTTTTTAAACTTGACTCTCATGTGTACTTAGGAAATAGAAATTAATATGAAAAAATTAAAACAATGAAAGACGCACTGTTTTCTACCTATATGTCAGATTTATTTTTCTCTTTCTTTCTTTCATTTTTCATTTCTTGTCTTTCATCTTTCTATTATTTCCTTTATTTTTTCCCTTTACCTGCCATTTGTCTTTTGTCATACTCCCACTCCAATTTCTTCTTTTCAGGTTTGGTCAACAATATTACAATAGGTCCTCATAGTTGAGATTCTCCAAATGCATCAAATAGCTGAAATACAGCTTCAAATTGCTCCAGGAAATTAGAAAAACAGAATCGTCTGTCTCTTTGTTAAGAACTGAATCTCGGAAGCATATAAGCTATGCATCAGTCAAGGCCAGACAAGAATATCAGAGCAGTCAAGAATGGAACTGACACTCTACCTTATATTTACCATAAGACAGTTCTTTCTGAACTAAAAAAAAAAAAAAAAAAAAAAAAAAAAAAAAAAAAAAAAAAAAATCACTTTTGAACTTCTGATCTCTGAGCCCCATTGACGTGGAGTTAATAATTACAAGTCTACAATGGATCTATAATTATAAAAATTATAATCATCTCACTGCATGTTTAATTAACTCTTTTCCACCTTTTATTAAATACAAGTGTTCTGATGAGGCCTTTAAAATTTTATTTATAGATTAGGCACTGGGCATTTCAACACATTTTACTCATTGCTAAGGGACTGCATTTATTCAGAAATAAAGTTTTCTGTTATTATAAAATATATTGTGTTCTAGAAGGTATACATCAAAGTCTAGAAGTATTTGTCTTTTTTTTCAACAACTCTATTTATATAAAGTTAGTATGTGTGTTTAAAAAATGCATATACATATACTTATATAGAAGTAACTATGAGTTTCCATAGTTTTAAGATCAGTTCTTTATGCATTTATTCAGCATTCAGTCAAATAAAATAAAGGGAAACAAATCCATGTCTTGAATTAGTTAAAAAAGGATAGTCCCATTCTGTACGTATTTGTTCTTTCTGTTTAAGACTGCCTATTTCTCTCCAGGATTCCCAAAGATAAAACATGTATTCATGCATGGCAAAGTTTACCTAGAAAGATAGAGTCCGACAAAACATTGGATAAGCAGTCTAAACGTGAATGGTGTATATATAGACACACCTTTGGGATGTAGAATTCATAATTAAATGGAGTTTATCTCTCACCTCTCGGCTGCTAAGGCACCTACCCCTTGCCCTCACATTGCAGGAAGCATTAAAAAAAACCCAACAAACTTCTTCTAAGGAAAGGTTTATTCAGTATATTTACAGAATGCTAAAGGGAAAATAAGTTTTCACTTAAAAAAACCAAGCCACCTCATATCTTTTCTTAGTTTGGATTTATGGGGCATGCATGCTATAGAATTAAAAGTAATGGATCACATCTCATCCTTAAAAAAATATCCATGAGCCAGCAGCATCGTAATACTTGAATCAAAATGTTTATTCTCACTATTTTTTTTCATGAGCACTAATAATTTAGGTACTCAGCATCCCCCAGGGATCATTTAACATCAATAAAAACACATGTTATCTAAATGCAAGAGATAAAAGACAGCCAATGATGTTTAACAGCAAAACTCCAGGCTAATGTTCCCAAATGGATGATTAGTCAAAGAGCAATAGGTTATTTTGTGACATTTTGCAGAAAGAATAACACTACTGGTTTGGGGTTTTTTTTGCCTTTTAGATCAATCTTTCCTTCTAGCGTTATCAAATTAATGCATAGTTTTAACTCCATATCTGTTTACTTAAAAAAACAGTAGAGAACATAAAAGGCAAATTCCCTTATTTTCTTATTTCTTTTCATTAGTAATACTATAAGCATTACTCATTCAAATTAATTGAATATCCATTTCAGATTATCATTTCTTCTCCTTCCCTGTTCCCTCCACCCAGTCCCGTGGAGTCTCAACTATTAATTTAACGATCTTCAGCCATCTGACAAAAGGATGCCACCAACGTACTTTGTTGACCACTTCTGCTCTAGACTTGTAATTGCTTGGAAACACTAACTGCCTTCAGCCCTTTACATCAATGTGATATAAACCAAAATGCCTTTACTGGAATTTACTTAGGCAAACAGGAAGCACTTAAAGTTAAGCACTATGTGCTGCCACTACCCACGTGAGTATCACAAGAAAATTTCTGAAGAACGTATTTCACAGGCCCAGCTCTGTCAAAACAACGTCAGCTTCCAAAGCAGCAGATTAGAGTCTCAGGAAAAAAACTATTGCACATCAGAAAGTTAACTCTGGGTTACATTTAGCTGGCAGCACACCCCGCCACACACCCACAAACACGGGTCATATCATTAGACAGATGAGAAGTAGACTATTGTCACAAATCCCGGGTCTCCAACAATCACACTGGTTACCAAACTGTGCTCAAGATGTAAAGGCAGTTAAACAAGCATTTAATTTTTGAGAATCTTTGACCCCAAGGAGGCACCTACAGGTCAGAATGAACGAGCTATTTTTAGGAAGATCTTTCTAACCAATCATGGACTTGACATTCATGTGGGTCACTTGAGTTCTAGCTCTCAAATATATTCCTAGCAAACTATTACCTCTTATTTTGTTATAATAACTTCTGAGAAGTACATAAGGCACCTGAAACTAAAGTGCTTATAAAATTGTTCCTCTCATCATTATCTGAGCCAGTGGGAAAAGGAGTGGGAGGAAGAAGCACATCTGATTTACACATCCTATGCTTTTTTGCTCCAGCAAGACCTTTCCTGGTAGTTATGGCACAGAAACATGTCTCCCCTGAGCGTTTATATCTGCAAGCAGTACCAAAACAAATGCACTTTTACTGGATGTCCAGCACTCTTTAATCCAAAGATGGGGCCTCTGAGGGACCTTTACCAGAACCAGTAAGCAACTCTCCGAATTAAGCACTGGCACTAGATAGACCAGGATCCAGATGGTTTGATCTCATTCCTGGACATACTGCCACCTGTTATCTACATTTCTCATCAGAACATGTACATCCCATATTCACAAATACATGCTGACATATTTAAATGAGGCTGGTTTTCTATCTAGATATTTGGCAGTGGGTCCTCCTGTTTTTTGTCATCATGTGAGATAAAGCCATCCTCATGTGTGGGGATTCCTGACATTTTCCTTGAGCCTCTCAGCATTTACGTGTGCAATAAGATTGTTTCCATATAATTTCCTATCCCTATTTGCCCTTTACTGGTTTAGAAAATCTATTGAACCTGCACTTTCTTCTCCTTACCCAGGGAAGCGCTGCCCTCACTATGATGTTGCTCAACCACAAACCCTTACCCAGCATTTAATTGCAACCACACAGGTGTCCAGATCACCCTGTGCACAAATCAGTGATCTGCAACCAGTTCTCTAACCCTGAGGTAAAGCTGAAGGTATGGGGTGGCCCCAATCCATCCTGGCGTATGTGGGACCCAGCGCCAGAGGGCTGCCTCGGCCAGGCTCCTCCTTGCCCACTCAAAGTAAAAAGGGGTCTTGGTCCTTGGTCATGGGGTTGAAAACAGGCTCTTCCTCCAAATGTGTGGTCCTACACATTTCTGAGCTTTTACTGAGATTCTCGTCATGTTTAGTGAGGCTAAAAATAACTTCCAGGGTAAAATACATAAACGTCTCAGCTGTATATCAAACAGTACCTAGCTTAGTAGCTATAGAAATAAAATCGGATACATGAACTCCAGTTGTTCAAAAACCAGACACATCAACTTATCATTACTTGAAAATTCATGTTGACTGAGTAAATGTCCTGACTAGGAACCTTCTTGGTTTTGCTCTTCTTCGTGGCTTGGGATAGAGGGCTGAAGGAGGACTGACTGCTAGTTTCTCTGAATATTTTGAATTGCATATAAATAACACATACAATCACATGCAAGCAACGTATACAAATCTCCAGCTTCACTCTTACATCACTGAAAATGCCTTTTTTTTTTTCCCCCTTGCCTGTCCCACTATGTAATGTCAATTAAATAATCAGACTCTTATGGCCAGAGAAGCATGTGAGCCCACAGTACCAATCAAAACCTTATTATGTTTTAAGCAGCACAGGCTAGGAGACTTTCACATTTTCTAACCATTGTGCCTCTTCTTTTAAAATATACTTTCATTATAGTAAAAATATATTGTCCTTATACCATTCTCTTCTGTCATCTCTATATCACAAGTTGCTCACTCCACTGTATTAAATTTTTTTGAAGAGGTTATATAAAAGATAATGCAAGTATAAAAATTGTATTTTATTTTCCTCAGTGTGGGTTTTAAAGCAATCAGCCTTGCAATAAACAAGAGACTCTCTTGATAGGAACAGTCAGTATTTGTCAGGCATATTTCCTTAAAAAGAGTTGACTTGATATTAATAGCAATCTGTCGTTCTCCCTATCAATCAGGAATTGCAATCAGCCACAAACACACCCTCTAGTTCTCCTTCAATCAGGGAAATAGTGCAGAAACTCAATTGCAAGTATTTAATAAATTCATAAAAGGAAAAATCCATCAGAAACTGTTGGGACCACACTGTGCTACCTTTATTTAAACTAGGATTTTTCTTTCTCTGTGAGCAGCTTTAAAATTTTCCACGGGTCTTCATATGCAGCAGAGTACTAAGAGCCTAAAAATGTAGGGTTGTGTGTTTTGGAAAGTTCTTAGTTCACAGTTGTTCAGAAAAAAAAAAAAAAAAAGAATCAGTGTTGAAACTATTACTATTTTTATCTGTTTTTTTCAAGCGCTTTCTGGTAATGGAAAAATAGGTTACCTGTCAGCTCTTCCCAAACAACCTCTGCAACAAAGCACCAGAGCAGACTCCCCATTTCCCAACAGTGAGGTATCATTAAAAAAACACCATGAATGTAAAACCAGGAAGAATCTTTTTTGAAGAGCTTAAGACATTAGCGAAACAGATTGTTTCTCCCAATGGTATCTTTAAACAAGCAAGGTACTTTCAAAGTGTTACAGTATGGAACAGAATTTCACTTATGCATGTGTTTGTGATGCCAAATACAAGCTCCTGAAATGCCTTGCAGATTATCGTTCATTATCAAGGAGAGACTTTGTTAGGTATTACTAAGCCTACAGTCTTGGTACCATATGCTTTAATTCCCCTATGGGAAATGTCATCCAGGGACAGAAAATTCACAGCAGGTAGAACATTATACAAAACTTTTGGCAGTTCTTTAGAAACAACATGAAATAGTTTGGGGTTTGGGATTTTTTTTTCTTTTTTTTTCCCTGGGAAGATTACCTTAGAGCACTGTAATAAATTCACACTTGATACAACATGTGCAAGAATCTGCAGAGATACTTATTCAATTTGGCTGAAATATATGGTAAAGTAACTATAACCTTGACTTAAAGTCATCTGAGATCCTTGGGAATCTTTCTATCTGCTCTAACTAGGTAAATCCATATTAATACTGATTGCATGGCAAAATTCTTGTAACAATCAGGAATACGTACATACTACTTACAAGAAAGAAAAGCACATAACTGACAATTTTTAGATTGAGTTCTTGAAAACTGCCAGCTAGAAATGTTACTTTTAAAATATGGCTACCCATAGCACATTTTTTGTCCTCTAATTGTTGCCTAGTGAATCCACTGTTCTGCAAAAAAGCATCCAGTAATTCAGGTGTTATAGCTCTGGTGCTATTGGGGGATGTTATTCTTAAATAAATTCATTTTATTAGTGACATCACATCAGGAAGGCTATTTATTATTCAGGCTGAAAGAGATGTTCTTCGGCAGCCTTGGAAGCAAGAGCAGAAGGAGTATTAAAGTCTGAAACTGTCAAAAACTGAGTTTGGATAAACCATAGAAGACTAGCTCTCCAGAGGAAATGTGGAAGAGGGTTACAAAATGTGTGTATATGTGTGTGTGTGTGCGCGTACATCTAAATAGAAGACTTTGAGGCTAAATATTTATACTACTATGAACACTGTCATGTAAAGTTTTTCCTGTTTAATGCAAAATAAACATCTCTTCCTGACAGAAGATGTGTACTAAGTATAAATTGTTCCTATACTTGATACCTCTAGAAAGCTACCAATGATCTTCCTACATGTCATAATGTCTCTTTCAAGTACTAGTTAAATAAATATTCCAGAAAAGGTTTGGGTTTTTTTAGTACTTTTGAGTGAATATATACAAATGCACCATAGAATTGCCATTGAAATACACTTACAAGAGCAAGAAGTAAAAGCTAGGAAAGGAATTTTCATCTGAACCATTAGACCCTAGTAAAAAGTAGATTACATTCATCTTTTAACATTAAATACTAAATCTTAAAATTATCAGACGAATACTGCTTTGATACCATATTAACTGACTTTCTAAATGATTATTAAATTTAGCAAGAAATGTAAGTCTCACTCTTCAGGTATCAATACAAGATTATTCCACCATATCTTTTGGTCGGAACACATAGCATGCCCTTTATCATACAGATTCTTCTGCATTGCACACAAATAATAGTATGCTGCAAACTTAAGTCAGCAATGAAACTGTTCTGGTAGGTGATGATGGTCATATTAATTTGAAAACACTTATAAAAATGCAATAATTTAAAATATTCATTTACAGGAGTCATACAGGATGACTTATTCTACTTAAGAAGTCAAGTGTTTTAGGAAGGCATTAAGCTATTCTGCACTATAATACGTCTTCCATGTATATTTGTCATCTGCTTGGCAGCTAAGAAGAAAACCTGTCTTTCTTTCTCTCTGTCTTTGCTCTCCTTGGCTCAGTGTATTACAGCAATCATATATACTAACAATCATATATATTTAAATATTCAAAATGTTTTTACTTCATTTTGAGACGCAGCATCTGAAGTGTCACCATTAGGGTCACCATTAGGACATGTTCCCTAGGCCTAAACTGAGAAAGTACCTGTAACCTGCCCCATTGTCACCAAAATGTTCGATCTTGATGACAGAAATAGCTAACAATGACACTTAATAAGCTTTGTAATACTCCACTGCAAGAAAGTTTTATTCTTAGGTTGTTACTCGTGTTCTGAGGCAGGTAATGCCAGCTTCTGCAATCAAGTACTAAGGACAAGCCACGGGCATATCAAGGTGATTGCCCCATATTCAGCAACACCTGAACTCAGAGGAATTTTTTTTTATTCCTTTTATCTACATTTTCCTGAGCATCATTTTGAAAATTGTCATACTTCACTAGTTTATTTATTAAAAAAAAAAAAAAAAATCATTTTCTTTAAGTGCTTCCTATAATAAATGTGGTGCTCTTGAAGGACAACATTTTCAAGACACAAGATGCAAAATAAAACATGGTGATTAAAGTAAGAATCAAAGCCAGTGAAGTCCAGTAAAATAGGATCTACATTTAATTAAATTGGATTTCTCATTCTGGAAGGGAATGATAAATAGCATTATTCTGTTTTACAATGCTTTAAATCATGCTTTACATACTTTAAATCATGACACATTCACGTATTTATGTTGTTATCAAACACGTCTAGACATGGCTGCAATGAAGCTCTCTGTTTTACCCTTTTAATTAGGGCTTTCTGCTCTGCTTTCTCTAACAGCT
Source organism: Fratercula arctica (assembly GCA_947846985.1). Classification (NCBI taxonomy): domain Eukaryota; kingdom Metazoa; phylum Chordata; class Aves; order Charadriiformes; family Alcidae; genus Fratercula; species Fratercula arctica. The sequence continues at coordinate 91,046,858 of CANTUZ010000002.1, read as the reverse complement.
CTGGCAAGTAATTTGTTATAATGAAAACCAAATGTATGCATAAAAATGCAATTAGAAATTCACTGTCTTTGTAGGAATACAGTCTTCCCATTTAATAATAATGGAACTGAATTTGACTTATTGTTTCTAATTTCTGTTAGAGGGATCAAATTAGTAATCTACTGGAAAAGTTACCAAACAGACAAACCAAGAAATTAATGACTCTTCTTCTGTGGAGTTAGCACAAAACAGCCTGTATTTTTAACATTGGACAAGCATCTAGGCATGCATCAAAAGTAAAAAGAAATTAAAACCAACACAAATGAAATATTAAGTTTCTATCAAATCTATACCTTTCATCACTTTACAAAATCATGTCTTTTGTGTTATACGCAACTTCTTCATACTGGAGATTTACAACTGTCCATTGCTTTTTTTCCTCCTTTTTTTCTGTGTGTGCATGGCTTTTTTAAATCTTTTTTTTCCTTCCAAACCCCAGAGCAATCTTGGAATGGCCTAAACAAGTCTCCATCACCCTCACACTCCACCCTCATTGACTCAGACTGACGATCCCAAGCTGAACCTTTAGACTTACAAAACAGAATCACACCTTTCAGGTGCAGACTGACCATCTCTCACACTAAACCTAGCATCAGGCAACACCTTCCCGACTGTGAACACCAGGAATACTTATAAGAAAAGGACTCCAGGAAAGGAAAAAAAAACTTTGATTCCTCCCGGAAAGGAAACAAACTTTGATTCCTTGCCTTCAAAGCCTGAGTCTTTTCAGATTAAGTTACTATAGAGGAACATTCTGAAAAAAACATGTTTCATAAGAGAACTCGATGAATTCAAATCTCTCAGGTAAAAAGAAACAAGATTTTAAGGTAACAGAGGTTTTTTCTTCACAGGCTGGAAGAGTTGGGGTTGTTCATAATGGAGAAGAGAAAACTCCAGGGGCACCTTACTGCAGCCTTGCAGTACTTAAAGGGGGCCTACAGGAAAGATGGGGACAAAGTTTTTAGCAGGGCCTGTTGTGATAAGACAAGGGGTAATGACTTTAAACTAAAAGAGGGTAGATTCAGACTACATATAAGGAAGAAATTTTTTACAATGAGGCTGGTGAAACACTGGAACAGGTTGCTCAGAGAGGTGGTAGATGCCCCATCGCCTGGAAACATTCAAGGTCAGGTTGGATGGAGCTCTGAGCAACCTGATCTAGTTGAAGATGTCCCTGCTCATTACAGGGACTACACGACCTTTAACATCCCTTCCAACCCAAGATATTCTATATTTCTCTGATTCTATGATTTTTCCTGTGGTGAGAGGAAAATTGGAGGTTAAAATAGGGTTGGGTTACCAAAACTATGCAGGGAAGTTGTGTGTAGGTTTGTTGGGCTTTGCTGTACAGTGAGTGTGTAACCCTGTGTACTTACTCACTCCTGTGTTTACTTCAGTAAATGACAAGACGCAGATCACTTCAGGCCGATTCTTGAAAAAAGACCCCACGAGAAGGACTCAACTATGGAATATTATTCTCCAAGGCCACCTCAGCCAGTTTGCCACAATTTCTCCATTAAAAGAAGAAACTGCAAAAGCAAATGTATCAGCCATTTTCTACCGGATATTTTAAGCCTTTAACAAACAAGATGAACACCCATATGGTGGCCAACAATTTAAAAAGCGACTGACAGTCCAGGGTGGGACAGAGTGGACCCAGTTTAAGCACCTGAAAATAGTGTGTGTATATATACTCACAACAGAAAGTGGTGGGGGCAAAAATGAGAAGGGTGATCTTCCCTTTGGAACAGGGAGCAGCTGACTGTAATGAAGTAATTTGGAATGGAATTATATGGACTCTAGTGGAAGTTCAAATGTCTCCACCATCCAGAAAAACCTGTATTTTGATGTCAACATGTCAGCACCTCAAATGGAATCATGCGTACACCACCTGTTCCTCTGCTCATCTGTCATTGATAAAATATAAAATACACTTACAAAAAAAACTTCTGGAAAATTTCCCAATATTTTAACTTTGATGAGGGGAGTGTCTGTGTGTGCATATGCATATGCCTCTATAAAGTGATCTTAAAGGAAAGAATGTGTTTGGCTAAATTTATTTCATAAAGAGTGTACAACCTTCATTGCTATTTCCTTGTCTTTTTCTGCATGGGAAATGTTGCACTTTCAATGATAACTAGAACATAAGGAATGTATTGCATTTATAAAGGCATGTGTCCTCATTTAGCTCGGTTTCAAGCCACAAAACCTTCATTTTTTACTCTAGGGCAGCTGTCTATAAAAGATACCAGTATGTTTCTGCCAAAAGGCTAAAATTTCCTAGCCAAGTTTCTTCTGCCTGTGGAAGATAGGAGCAGAAACTCTGTTCTAGCAGCTTAAACCACCCACCTTTTTTGATCAGCAGAGCTTGGTGGTAATAACTTTAAGCTCTCTACCAATTTGTTAGATGCAGAAAATCATTCATTTTCCTAATAGACAGACAGTCATGTCGTTGTTACTTATGGTTTTACGTCATCCAAATCTTTACATTTCTGTATGACTATTGAGACCATACATGGAACTGATCAAAATATGAAAAAGGTTCATAAAAAATTTCAGGGCCTTTCAGTTCGGGGGTTGGGGAGTTTTTAAGTCAAGAAAAAAAAGACAGCAGCAGAACAGTGTCACGGGATGAAGCCTACACAAAAGCAATGCTCGGATAAGTAAAATCTTGACTGTATCTGCCCAGGTCTAACTCATTTGGTGATTCTGGTATATGCTGCTAAAAGACAGTAACATTCAGGCTTTCACAAAAGCTCTTACTGAATCTGCCAATTTTTAATGGTTTAACTATGCACAGCAAAGAAATAAGGACATGTAGATGAAGAATTTTATATGCTAATAGCATGTTTGGTGATCGTAACAGCTAATTGGTTTTACTTATGGCAAAACCCAAGAAAATTTGCTTGGGGTAGCCAACAAGGCTTATGCTAACAACCTAGGTTGGAAAGCAATAATTGGTGAAAACAATAGCCCCTTGGGAATGCAGATGTCCAACAGCAAGCAGAAGGCTAAGCCCAATCCACCGTGCATAAAGGCCTGGCCACCAGCCAGGAGTCAGACTCATCAATCAGCTGGAGCAAGTGTCCTCTTTCCCCAGGGCCATGGTGCTGGTCATTGCTATCGCTGTGCTGGAGGCCTTTGTGGGTATGTATTGGGGTGTATGTCTGTGTGTGTGGAACAGAAATCATTATCCACATGGTATACCCATCCCACTTTGTAAATTACTAATAGATTTTAGGCTACTGAGTGGTGTGGTTCTTTTCTTTGGGGTACTTCAGCCCTGAACTCCTCCATGGCTGAATGAGACCTTCACATCTGGGTCTCCCTCTCTTTATAGCATTGGAACACTTACATCTTGATTCAGCATAAATTATTAATACTCATAATATTGACAGTAATTAAATATTTCATGTCTGTGCTCTATCATTGCTGTGGCACCAGACCTCTATGTTCAAAACCCAAGCTTCACCCCCTTCCTTAGTTCAAATTATAATATTCATAGCATGATACAAGACTGGAGATCAGATAAATTTGCAAGGAGAGAATATGCATTGTATAATTATAAGGTGAAATGGATTCAAAGGTGTGTGAAACACAGTGGGAAAAATCAGTTTTAATAATACATATACTTTTGTTATTAGTTTGTTATTTATAATTCAGCAGGGTTAATTATTCTTTTGCCTCTTATAAGGCTAAATAAAGACTCTGAAGTACAAGAGTAAAAGGTGAAAACAAACCTGTATAAAGCTATTTGACTTTTACAAACTTTACAGGTTGTATATCTGCAGACCAATTGCATGGCAGTTTTATTTGCTCATTTGTTTAGTTTTCTGTAAAAAAAAAAAAAAAAAGGGCAAAAGACTGTCAAATTGAATTCAAACATGGCAAAGCCCCTACAGGATAGATATTTTGTTCAATGCATGACACTGGAGACACAACAGTGACTTAAGAAACTATTAATGAAGCACTTCTTTCTCAGTATCACTTTGGAAAAAAATGGAGGTAGAATAAAATGAATCAAGAAACCCAGATAATGTCATGAAATTATTTCTTTCTGCTACTGGAGACAACACTGACTTCACTGATCTCTGGCTGGTCTGCAGTCCACAGTCCTTCATGATCTATTCAGAATATATGCTTTGTAGTATATGTTATCAAATAAAAAAATATTAACTAAGCAATTTATGATGTGCAAAGTTTTCAAGCTGAAGTGTATCAATATAAATGAATAGGTCAGAGCTGATGAAGTCTAAATATTCCAAAATAAAACAAAATACATGTTTTCCATGAGTTTTTCATGAACATGTGGAATTGGTAGGCCAATTTTATTACTAACTTCTTTTGAATAAAGTACTCCAGAGTATTAGACAATTGGGCTTTTTAAGTATGTCTCACTAAACAAATGGTTTGGCTGAGTAATCTCAGCCTTTATACTGTCCCCCTTGAAATCTTATCTCAGAAAAATTAAAAAAATATTTTTCAAGAGCCGGAGGATTTCATAGATTCATAGGGTGGTTTGGGTTGGAAGGAGCCTTCTGTTTTGTAAAGCAAAATCTGTAAAGCAGATTCACTGCGTGATCTGGAGTGGAAGCTGGCATGCACCGTCCCTGTCTGTACAGTACTTTCTGTCCAAACACAGTAAAAGGAACAAATTGCAGTCAGGTCTTTATAAGGATCTGAAAATCTACCAACCTGAGAACTGAAGGAAGTCATTACACAGCAATGAGTAAAGGAAAAAACTTTTGTTCCTGATAGAAGAAACATGACAGCCAAGGCAAGGCGTAGGTGTGGAAGCTTAGCAACCCAAAAGGGAGCAGTAAGGCAGACACATAGGTGACTGCAGCTAGGATATATGCATCTTAAGTTGGTTCATTTGCATAAGCCCTATTTCCTTCTGTTGCTTCAGACACTTTGAACTGGTTCAAGACTTGAAATAAGTATTTAACCAGGCTGAAAGAAACATATCTTGGTGGTGCACCTTTATGCCGTAATTTCTCAGAAGCAGACACCAATAACCGTTCACACTTGTTTTAACAATAGTAACGCCAGGTCGCAATCAAGCTCAGAGCTGCACTGTGTAAACACATGGTAACAGGTAGTTGACCATATGGAGAAGGGACTGTCAAAGCAAAAGACAGCAGTGTGTGTCTGTCTTGCGTATGTTCAAGGTTACAATGCAAGTGAGCCAATAATTTAACCCAGTTCCCAGTTTCTGAATCTCAAGCAAGCTCTTTAAGTATTGCAAAATTAAACTTTCCTCTGCCTATGCAGATATCTGAGCAGATAATTAGAAAGAGGAAGAACAGAACATAACAGCTTCTTCTGATATTTTTAAAATTCACCTTCTTTATCCTAGACAATTAAGAAAATCAGTAACTCATTTCATAATTGGTAGGTTGTACCATTCAAATCACATCTACATTAAATTTTACAGCAAGTAGGGTTTTGTTGTTGTGTTTTGTTATTCTAAAAAAACCCCAAAACCCTAAAATATCTTAAGTACTGCCTCCAATATGTTCTACAAGGAGGTGCAGTCCATCCTGAAAAGATGCACTCAGATTTCCATACAGATGTTTCAACTCCCTTTCCTCCTGGCACCACATGCTGTGCATGCACAATATTGAAATTTAACAGTAATATGCCAAAGCATTACATTCCCTGGTAATTCCTTTGCAACAGCAAAATTTGTCTACTTACTTCTTTGGCATAAATCTCTGGCATTAACGTTTGTTATAACAAAAGAAGCAGCAAGAAAAGAGCCAGTTTGAGCCTCTGAACATCATGCATTTCCAATGCAGAGTGAACTTATTTCTGAACTCATTAGAACTGACATGGTGTGCAGGATCTGAAGGATGTGTCGGCAAATGACATTCTCTGAAAGTTGAATTTGTAATAGAAGTTATTTATGAACTTGCCACAGAACAGCTCTTGTAGTAGCATGAACTGTATTCTCAGTCAAAAAATTTCACTAATACAGTTCTCCACAAGAAGCCTCTCTAATGTAAATGTCTTTGCCAGCACGGGGGTGCAGGAAGGAAGGACCATGACAAACAAGAGCTTTCAGTTATCACAGCCCTCGAGAAAAATATGGAAGGCAGAAGGGTTTTTACACACACAGTCAAGGAGAAACTAAGACTCAGTTCACTGTAGTGGAGCCTCCATCCCACTTGTTCATTTCTAAAACCTCTTTTTGTAATTGTAATTTTGCTTAGTTCAGGCAAAGAGAAAAAGGAAAGTTTTCCAAAATGCATCCTAAGTAATGTTTACCTGCAAGAAATTCAGAGGCAACTTTCCTACTGATCTTCACTGGAAAAACTAACACAAGCATTGTATATTGAAACTGCATGTAATGGCAACTGTGGGCAGTTACTGCTTACTTTTGTTTATAGGGTAACATCAACAAATCTATCAGAAACGTAATTAATCACAGACACTAACAGGATTAAACCCCTCCTCCTCCTAGCTTCCAGTCTTCATTTCAATCTCTGCAAGCCAAATCTGAGCAGCTCCAAGTATTTTTCAGGAGGGAAGAAAGTAACAAGATTCTCTCTCACGAATTTCAAATAGTTTTCTTTTATTAACATGGTTTGAATTGCAAACGTTTGTGACTCCCTGGTTACGACTTTCAGTTTATAAAGCCCAATGATTAAAGAGCATTAGAGTAACCAAAGCAAGAAAAGAAGTTTATATACTTGCTAGCAGAGGGGCCTCAGGGAAACTATTTACTCAGCTTCGCTAAAAGCAGGAAAGTACTGAGCTCCATTTTCTTTAAATATCCCAGAGATTATCCTAGCATTCAGCTAGAACTAGAAGTGTAGCAATACTGGTTAAAGTAAAACAAATACGTTTTTGTGTTGTATTATGACAACAGGGAGTTAATTTTTACCTTTTTATGAGTTGGAATATAGTACATAGGCAGACATAATGTTGTATCTGAGATTGTCAGCTAAAACAAACTGAAGACATTAAATAGAGTAGGTGATGTGGGAAACGACTGTGTATAAATATGGACAGGTGAGTGTAACCTAGTTGGCTCTTTTCTATTTGTGACTTTGCAGGGACAATATACAGGCTTAGATAAAACCTTTTTTCCATTCTGTGCCTCATGTCTAAAATTCAGATTGTGATTTCCTAAACTTAATACGTCCCTGTGTGTAGGAAAGGAAAACCAGTAAGTGGAAATTCTTGTTTTCATATTTAGGGATTTCTTCAGATTAAACTGACCTTCTCACAATGCGAATGTCACAGCTACATTCTTTTCCTAATAGTCTCTTGCCAGGAGGTATTCTTATGCACCCTTGTTTACATAAAAAAAAAAAAAGCCAGTTTTTCCTCACAGCGTTTGTTCTTTTTCCTCGTCCCCTTCTTGCTATTATTGTATTGATTTACTGGGAACTTAATGGAATTTCTGTATCTATCTTCTCTTTAGTTAACACATTATTAGCTCCTTCATCACCTTTTTCATTTTCTGTTAGTCCTCAGGTAGTAGATCGCAGGCAGCTCACATTTTTACTTTCATTGAATACCTGCTTGAATGCAACCATAGCTTTTTACAACAAATATTTCCCAGAATCTGTTTGGCCAAACGTCCTTGATTGAACAAAAGACATTTTCATAATGTGATTTTTATATCCTTTGCAAAAATCCAATACCATAACTAACACAATCAACCTGCCCAAACCAATAACCCTTTTTTAAAGGCTCATTTATGAATGACAGTTTGTGGGACTACCCGCAATGTGTTCTCTTACCCACTAAAGAATATTTCTCCGGTAACAACGCGTGCAGGAATCCTGAAGAAGGGATTCAGCTCGTGGAAGAAGCAGGCTGTTTCCTGCTCTCCCGGGGCTATGGATAGGAGGAGACCCTGCCTATAAGGCAGACAATAGCTTCTCTTTGGATTCCACAGCACTCTTACTGGCCAGCGTCCCTGGGGGACCATATGACCCACTCAATGGCTTCCAATCCCCTAGAGTCATTTAGAGATAGAAACTGTGCCTTTTTTCCTATCAAAAATATCTTCACATCAGGCTTTTTGTTACCATGATTACTGTATCTTGGTGTATGCTATTCATCAGGAATTAATATAATCTATGAATCAAAAGGTCATGAGAAATCATTTTATTATGAGATACAGTCTATTCCATCCAAAGTCAGCTCTGCATACATCTTGCCTATTATTTCATATCGACGAAGGAAAGATTGTTAAGATTTTGTCATTCTTACGAGCTTTGATTCTTTCAAGATTTCAGCGTTGCTACACCAGAGGGGAAAAAAAGGCAATTTTAAACACTACCCTCTGAAAAAACTCTGTAAGACAGGCAAATGAAAACAGCACTTTTCAATGGCTTCTACACAACATAAGAAATACATATCTGAAAAGACATATGCACAGAGCCCATTCATTGCACAGCTATGCTACATAAAATTCAAATTCATAGGCAAGACATACTATGACACACATGTTCAGAACGACGTGAACTCACATTGCATGTCAGGTTACTTGGGCACATACTAGCACAAAAAAGCTGCAGCAAATCTCAGTAACTTTCACCTGCAACAAAATGAGCTTTATTAGCCGATTTAAAATTCTATGCAAATACATTCACCCTCTTTTTACTATCATCATGAACTGCGTATCTATTGAGATAAATGGTCAAAATAATTTTACACAATAAGAATTATTAAAGCGCTTTATGCCTCTAATTTTTCCCCATCATTAAACATTTTCTACTATTTATATCATAACACAGGTATGAAATGTGTGTATGTATAAAATGTTTGATTCAAATACAATGTTTCTGAGAAGTGTCTGCTGTTTGAATAGCAGTTTGCCTTTCTGATGTTGCCCCAAATAAAACAATAATGGTTCCGAAACACAAATATATTGATTCGGCTCTTGTGCTGATGTGGACCACAGAAAATACCATTTAATTTTACCCAATTCCCTTTCTTCTAGAAGCTAGTGTATCCTCGACAAAATGCAGCAGCCTGCAGTAACACAGGGAAATTGAGAAGAAAGGCAGTGTGAATCACAGCTCTCAGGAAACATTATGGCAGCTTTCATAATGAGAGATATATGCGTATTTAGAGACAGAAGCTGAATTTTTGATGCAATTTTTTTACCTCTTTCATGCTTACTTTATGATTCACTATTTGCCAGTTGTTCTTTGAGCTCCACAGTATTATCTCTGCTCTTTACCAGTGTTTAAAAGTTACAGGCATAGGAATAGGGGCTATGATTAATATCAAATATTTAACTTTAAAAAAATCAAACACCCATTAATAGAAGTACTTTCATTTGTACACTAAACCAATCAATGAATGTGCTGATGGGGGGAGGGGGGGATGATGTAGGATAATTCCTTGACTGATTCTGCAGTAAGAATGTGGCTGATGATAAATAATTAGCTACATGTCAGTTGGGGAACTGGATTTTTATTCCACATCGTTTCCACCCCCGCTATTCTCGAATGTGACAGAGCAGGCCTCCCCTCACAGCAAGCCGCTCCTCATGCTGCTTGCCCAGGAGCTACAAGCGCTGATCTGAGCGGCGGTTCCTACTGAGCTGAAGGGACCTGCCTGATTTTAAATTACTTCTGTCCGAGTAAGGATTATACGACACTGAACATGATTTTTTTTGCCTTGCTCCAGGAAGAAAACCCTTACCGACGGGTACTAGCAGTTCTGACCCCCCCGACCCCCCCCCCCCCTTCCACCTCTTGCAGGCCGCCAGCCCCCCCCCCCCCCCCGGGTAACCTTCCACGGGCCGCTCCCCCAGGGCCTGCTACACAAAGAGACAACCAGAGCGTACTCATTCTGCAATATAAAGCAGTTACTTACAGTTAATCATTAGTATAAAGGAGTTATGCACCAGTTAATACACACGGAGCAAGCGGGGGGGCAGCACCGCCCCGGCCTGCAGCAGAAGCCTGCAAGTGTTCCCTGAAGGGCCGCCTGCCCACGGCCCGATTCCTCCTCTGCCATCGACCCCTGCCCACATCCCGGTCTGTCCCTCTCATCTGACCAAGCTACTACCAGTCCTCCCGTGGCCGTTTCCCCCCCGGCACCTGTGAGGCTACCGTCCTGGTGGCCCGGCTCTGCTCTCGCAGGGCTGATGTCCCCCCGGCTCCGCCGTGGCCATGCGGGGCTGTGGCTGGGCCCCAGCGAACAGCTGGCAGCTGAGCCCCAGGGGAGCAGGGTACACACAGGCCAAGAACTGTAACACACCAACAACATCTCTTTTTCTATCCCTAATTACTACTATTTTGATCCTTAAATGGTGACCACAACGTGTTCTCCTTTCCTCCCTGAGCACATGCGTTCTCCTTTCATATGCAGAGGGAATTAGCTGAAGGGTTTGGGTTTTTTTCTCCCCACTTGCATGACGTAGACTTATACAGTGAATTTCAGGCAATTGGGTTTTCAAGTAGCACCATATTAAAGTACTAGACTTGTGGGGTGACTGTAATAAATTCCTTTCATCTTCTACTGAGTGCATACAGAAAAAAAACAATTTCTGTATTACAGTCATAGAGAATGTATATTAATTTCCATTTAAAAGCAAACAGCTAAGATCCCTTTCACCTGATCTGAAGCAGATTCTGACTGGCTATGTTCATATGCCCTTGTCGGAAAACATTTGAATAGATACTCAGTTTCAAAGCCACACGATGAAAGATGAACATCCACAGTCGAGTTTCCATGATTATTCCAACAGAGGTCCATTCTCCAGTCTTCAAAAACAACTATTTCACTGAACGTCGTTGTCTAGGCAAGGGCTTCAACTACACTTTAGCACGAACATATTTATTAATATTACGGTATCTCATAAAATAGAGGTCTCAGCACCCCATATTGTAACTCCAATAAAAACAACGATGCATGAGAATGCATGCACACAAACAGCATGTGTGACTGATTGAGACTATCAGGGTGCTTTTACATTGCACATAAGCACAATTTAAGGAAGACTTGCCATTTTCACAGATTTTGTTTTGCCACTAGGCTTTCTTTATTCCTAAAAGATTGGTTTTACCTTTCACAACATGAGAGTATTTGAGGATGTCAGCAACATACAAATAAATGTGTTGATAAATTCACCATAAATACCTTTTCTTCTTGGCTTTTCACACAGTAGTGAATTTAAGCAGATTGCTAGTCTGCCCAGATTAGAGGAAGACAGCATAAGAGACATTTATGTTTTCCAATACTAAATCTTTTTACTGATTTCATGATCAATAATGTTATAAAGTTGCTAGATATTGATCCCTGAAGACACTGCACCGCAATGTTGATTAAAAAAAGTCTAAAGGGAAAGCCAGTATTTACTACCGACAAGGCCAGGATATATATGAGTAACATTTTTATTTTTGATGTTTAGTAAATCTTATTTCTTAGTTTATTGTCCTAAATTATCTCAATTCAGTCCTTTGCAAGTATTCTTTATGTAAAATATAGCATTCTCTTTTTAAAACTGCAAGCTTATTGATAGTTTGTTTATTTAGGAACCCACTGATGCCAGATTTGAAGTTCTTGCTTCAAAGCTCTACAGTGGTTAAAAAAATAAACTTTTGGCTTCCCCTATCTCCCCAGTCAGGTTTGAGACATTTTTTCCTGCATCATCTTCCCTGGAATTACAGAATTATGAATTATCATTAAAAAAATCATGCTGAGAGAGAGACACTCAGCATGGAAATTTTCAGTCGGAACACTTGAGGCTTGGCAGTGTCACAAGCATTTGAAATCAAAGAAGAAATTAAGCACTTCCTTGATACAGAGAAATCACTTATCTTTTAAACAAAGTTATGCATCTTTTAAATGCTAGCCATATTTAGCCCTGGTCATTTTTCACTATGATAGCCGGGAAAATAAACCTTTCTTCTCGTGATAGTTCAGAAAATAGAAGAAGGGTGTAGCTGATCAACAAAGTATAAAGAAATTTACTGCAAAAGTATCTGGTGGTCCATGCTAAAAATGCATAATAGTCTCATCACAGCTGAAAAGAACTTTTGCAGTCTTTGCATATAATGCCTCATGTAGACAGTGGTCTTGTCCAAGTCAAACGCTATACAAATGTGGAAGGCAAATGATTCAAGGTCCATACAGTCTGTTCCCACTCACCTCTTTCCAGTCACCTTTGAACTTACTGGCTAATATCAAACACATTTAAAAGAATGGAAGAATAGTAAGAGATTATTATTTTCCATGGGAATTTGCAGCTGGGTAGTGAATAGACATGCAGATTAGGAGAAACAATTATTTTGACAGCTGTAAACCAGTTAATTAGGAAGCATACAGCACACCAGCCAGTCAGTCACCTTCTATGCAGGGATGTCAAGGCCTGTCTTATCTCTTGTGCAACAAAGGAGCAGGAGGTTAGGTTATACTTTGGGAAGGTTTGAACAAGGCAGACAGCATGCCAAGCTCCGCGTGTTTTCCTTCTTACAAAACAACCTAACTGTATGCCACATCATGCAGAAAGTTGAACAGCAGAGAAGACACTTTCAGTGCATTTTTATCACTTTGTATTTATACCTGTATCACATTCACATCAACAAGATATTGTATCACACTACTTAAAATCTCCATGAGTCAGTCAGAACTATCACTTCTTCCCTCCTTTACACGCTTCATTAAAAGGTAGTTTATCTGAACAGAGTCTTCATAATTTTATACAGTTTGATAACTCCCTACAGTCTTGGGAGATGGCATTCCAGAGCTACTCCTTATTTGAAGTAAGAACGTTTGTGTGGTACTTCAAGTCATGAGAAAATTAGGCTTCTGTCTATAGAGGTTGCCATAAATAATGCTGAATTCACTTGCCATTCTATGTTGCAAAATACGGATTAAAAAGAGCACAAAGACTTTTGGGGGCAGGACGTTACTGAAAGATTTATGGGGAGAACAGAATTGCGCAGGAACAAAGCAGCAGGATGGGAGATTCTGAAAGCTGCTGTAAGCACAAAATCATTTAGTGTTGTATTCTGTAGAGTCCACAGCAACTTCAGTGACTGAACAATTCACAGACAGAAGGGCCTCTGGACAGCTGTCAAAATAAGTTCACACAACAATACAGGATCACAATCTATATGGTTTGTTAAGTCAGTACATGATCAGTCTGTAACACATTCTTGTTATGTCCAAGCAGCCCTTATTGGCCTATGTTTCCCAGGTGTATTCAAGCATTTTTTGGCTGAGATGTGCATTCTGTAGTCTTACACAGACACACTCTCTGATCTTAAGGCTGCTCTATTTCAAGTTAGTTTTTTGTTTATTTTTTTTTTAAATGTCAGATCGTCATTCAGCTGGCAGGACTGCAGGGATATCTGCTGTGTTCAGTAAAGAAAAAGCAATCAATGTGTTAAGACCCTTTTATTTTCTTCAGCACAAAACATACCTCTGCAGATAAACACATTGGAATAAGTACCTGAAAAGATAATAAAGCACCTTCTTCGTTTCCAAACAGAATCATCAACGTTCTTTTGAGGGAGACGTCAAAAAATTCACTGCATAGATCAACACTGTGAAGAATTTGGCAAAGAAAATTTATCTGGGTAATCTGCAAGAGTAATATAGTAGCAGCCTTTTCACTTTGAGACTATGAGTTCCAGTTGCATGGATTTAAAGGTTACTTGCTACAGAAATATAACTACAGATATTGACAGTTATGCAAGTCATAAATTTTAAATAGCTGGCTGCTTGGAAAGAGTTATTTACTAAAAATAAGCAGAGGCTTCTTCTATAACTTCCCCTCAGAAAATCAGACCAAATATTATTCGAGATCTTAGATCATACACAGCACAACATATAGTTTTTTCATTAATCAGCATCCAACATTAAGGCAAAGCAATAGCTTATGCCACTGCGCCTGCAATTCCCAAAGATAACTAAACAAGATACAGTAGTATATTTGTATTTCACATTAATCCATTGTAATGGTTTTATAATATGCTATAATCTATACAAACACATTTTTATTAATTTGGTTTTAAACAAAGAGTGTTGATTTAATATCATCTTTAGAGGAATAGTGAACACACTTCTTTCCTCTCTGACCACACTTCACTAACATCTTAGAGTAAAATACACAAAAGTAATAAAGAATACATTATTATTGTAATTTCTTCCAGTTAATCACTCCACTATGCTGGACATTCCTATGGCTGCTGTCAGCCACATACCAAACTGAAGTCAGGTATGTCCACTTAAGCTCACAAGGAATAAAGGAAAAATTGAGACAGTTGTAAAGAAGAGTTAGCATGCCAGGACCCCACCTGTGCAGAGCTTAGCAAAAGGTGTGGATAGCCATCACAGGCTCAGAAATACTACCTGTGAATATTAGAAGGAACAGGAACAAAATAACAAGAGCATGGATCAGAGGGCATTTGAAGATACTGATACGCTGTTGGGCTAAACTTCTGTAGTTGCACGTTGGGAGACCTTCTGAATGAGAAAGCTGTCTCTCTCTCTCTATTCAGACAAACAAGAATACATGCACACATTTTCATAAACAAACAGAATTTCTTTGACAAACTTGGATTACGGGTTTTTAATCCAAGTAGGCATGAGAAGTCTAGTGCTGTCATTATGTCATTTTACAAAACAAAAATAGAGAGGAAAAGTAATTCTTGCCTAATATGTGCCCTTTTTACTTTCATTCTTGAATGAATTGCATGGCTTTTGAGTATAGACAGATGGCAAAATCAAATTGTACATCAATGACTTGTTAGAGCTCAAGCTTACAGCAAACAGCTTATTGCAGAAGTTTGCCAAAAACTAAGAGAATTTGGATGCTGCTTGCTTTATCCTTTATCCTTGTCCTGCTTTAAACTGACAAAAAGTTCTTTGCCATCAAACACCAATAAAATTAGAACACTGACCCCAAGAACATCCATGGGACTGAATAGACTGTGGATTTGAAACAAGTATGTGCAAATATTCTGTAACACCAAATTACTTATATAAAGAAAGCCTCATCCGGTTATAAAAACTACTTAAAACCGGCTTATAACATAATTGTACCTTGTTCTCTTTTTACTTTAGTGCTCACTGGGCTCACACTTTACAGCTAGCACGTAAAAGGTTCTTTTCTAGTATAGTACAATGGAAGAGAAGCTGTTAAATAAAATGAAAAAAACCACTTTTTTGAATGTGTATGTTAATTGTATTATACTTTACCTACATACTATCACATAAATAGAACAGACATTAGCAAGAGCAGTACAGATTTTATGGAAGAAGCAGCCTGTAGTGCTTTAGATTTATAGTTCTGGTTCAAATGACCTTACAGTTCACTAAAAAAAAAAAAAAACAAAACCAAAAAAAACCCAACCAAACAAACCAAAAAATATCAAGCATCTTTTTCTGTGAACTGGTGAAAGTAATCTCATACTTATCTATTGTGCATCTTTTGTGTGTGAGAAAAATGTTGAAATAGCTCTTGGCCAGTCAAAAGAATTGTAAAACTTCATGAATTCAAAAACTACCTAAAAGAAACAAGAAATAATAAAACATTTTCAAAGACATATTATATAACATTGAGGAAAAGTTTTATCTCTATTCAGCCTGAAGGATTTTTTGATTTATTTTAAACATCAGTCAAATGCAGCTGGTCTTGGAAATCAGTCAGCTAAGTTAATATTTATTTTTATTTCATTTTGAGTGAGACGTAGACACGTCCAAACATGGATTTGGAAGTAGGATGCCAAGAGATGCCTTTGGACACATGTTTATTCACACTAGAGATACATTATTTCATTCCTCACCTGTAACCTCACCTGTCCCCACTTGCACTGAAGAAATGCATTTCCTTTGGCTATCTGAGTAAGATAAATATTTGAACAGTGGTGTTTTCAGAAGAGTGAAGACAAGGATGTTACAGGAACAGCTATGGAGAATGATGAGGGTTGATAGGGCAGGGGATAGAATATAGAGCTGCATGTAAAACATGGTGAAAAATAATAATAGTGATAATAACAGTTTTCTTAAATATCCAGGTAATCTGACAACATCGTTGCTACTAAAAGAACTTTTTATTGAAACAGCTAAAAAGACTCCAGTACCAATGAGCCTCAGCATACCATCTGCCAATCTTGATATTTCAAAATCTTCCTCACATATTTTTCGTACAATTGACAGAATAGGACTTTAGAAACCAAAAGAGAGACAGAAAAAGTAATTTATGACATAACTGTGCCCTTGCAATCTACTTGCAATCACTGTCCATGCCCTCCATTTTTGTTCTCCCTTCCTAATGGTATGTGCAGCGACATTCCAAACCACAAATATTTCCGTAAATCAAATTTCAGTGGGTATATTGATTATTTTCCCTACGTAATCCCACATGATGGCAATGAAAGAGTTGCAAGGATTAGAAGTTAGAGAACCACACACATAGGTATAAAATCAGACTTTAGGACAGTCTTTTCTTTTTTACATCTTGTCGCTTTGGAAATACTCTTTTTTTTCTTTCTCATACTGATGATAGAAGGTGAAGATAATGTTCAAGACATTAAAGTCACAGGAGTAAGAGCTAATACACCTGCACTAAATCACCTAACATCTTTGTTCTGTTCACATTTTTGTGTCCAGTAGATGACAATTGACCAGCACACAGAGTCACTGGAGAAACAGTTATGCATTTTAAGAAAACACAGTACTAGCAGGTTAGAAATGTCAACTAAACCTTCCTAAGTTATATCTCACAGTAACAGGGCAACCCAAGCGTGTTCTACAGTGTTTATGGGTTACCTCTTACTGTGTTGGTCTGTTCTCAGTCTCCTGAGGATGTTCATAGTCTGTTGGAACAATGAAAAAGGAAAAGATAGTGCCTTTTTGTTCAATAACTTCTTTGGTAGCACAGTTTCCCATTTTTTTGTCCCTGTTTAAAATACAGGCAAAACGGTGGCAGATTTCTCTCTGTATAATATAAATCCTTTTAAAAAAAAAAAAGTATGCTAAAACATACAACATGCTAACTTGTGCATAATAATCAGGTTTCAAGCAGAACAGAATTAAAAAACAAGCAAACCAATAGAAAATTTAAATTTACAATGATGTTTGCAGAAGCAGTCAGAAAAGTACAATTAGAAGTTATGAACAACCTACTTCGCATAGTATTTAATTCTATTACAACTTGGGTGCAAATCTGTGTTTGAACAAAAAAACCCACAGAGATATCCCCAGATGAGAATCTCCCTCCCATTTATACATATATCTAGCACGTACATTCAGTTCAAATTCACAGATGCAGAGGACTACATGCTATTTAAAGGAGTGGGGAAAAGGAACAGCAAATCTCTGCCCCAAACAATGTCCATCTGTTACCTACAGTGAATTCCTGAAGGCTTGTAGCCCAACTTGCATTAAACACATCAAATGTGCCAGCTGCTGACTCCTTCCTGTATCTTTTATTCTCTAAAGATATGAGTGAGCTATGTTATGTCCTTATACTTTGCCCTATTCTCCCCTGTTGACCATCCGCTAGATTGGGTCACTGAACAGTTTTAAACAAAAATGAAATCTGTCATTCTTCTCCAAAGGAAAAGGTTCATCAGTTTTTAATCAACTCTGATCAAAATAATCAAAAGCAAAATGTACCCCAGCTCCAAAAAATTTTCACATTTTCCTGTAGGAAATTATTGATTTGTCATTTTGAAGTGACCTGCCAAACAAAGAACATTTATCTGAGCTTGATTGCTAAGGAAATGATGCCAGCGTGATTACACTGAAGCACTGCTGCCTCTCTGCATTCATGAAAATCCTTGAATAACTTTTGAGACAGTTGATGACTGCAAACAGATTTGACAAAAGCAACAAGGAGACCCAATGGCTATCAGGATCTTGCAACTTTATGGAAAAAGCCACTGCTAAAGTGGGGAACCCTATACAATTCCTGACTGCAGAGAAACGTTATTTGCAGCTCCCATCTTCTTAGACTGCAAAGCCAAAGGAGGCCTTGTGTAGCATTAGCTCATTTACTCTTATGTCCCATGGTCTGATTTAGTTTTTAAAATTTAAAAAAAATTGGGGATGGGGGGTGGAGTGTATGTGTATTTTATTTTAGCATGTAGAAATAAATATCCTGTCTTACTGAGAACCATTTAAAATTTCATTTTACTGTCAACTTCAGTGGTTTGCTTTGTTTAGAAACAGATGAAGAATGTGAAATACCAGAATTTTCTTTAAATAAGTGGGGAGAAAATCCAGGCCACGTTCTGGTCTTTAAATTTAGAGTTGCAGAAAAGCTGACAAGAGGAAACAACTTTAAAGCATCAATAGGCAGTCACAGCTGGGGTAACCCCGTTCTTGCATTCATATCAGCTCATCTCACCCAACTAGGCTCAAAGAACTGAGGGAATACAGAGGTAACACAAAGCCAGATATATCTCAAGACCTCATCCACCAAGCGGTGCCCGCAATATCTATATGATGAATGAGACAACCGCAGGTCTGTCTGGGATCTACTCTGACATGTTTAAAAGTAGTAATAGCATTAGCAGTGAAGATTAGAAATATTCAGAATCATTAATGCCTGACAAGTTGGATTATAAATTGCTCCCACATCCTAAGGCGCTATAACAACTATGTCAATCAAAGAGTGAATATTTAATACATCAGATAAGAACTGATGTTTCAGACATTTGTTTTAATTTGAAAGCAAGCTCTCAGTGTTCAAAGCTTTCAAGACACCGTGTTAAGAAAAATTCTATTTCCAACCTTTTGCAATGCTAGAAAAAATTACAAAAAGAAATCATACTCTGATAGATACTGTCCTTTAGAAGTAGATGATAGATGACATACTACTAAAGGGAATCTCAGGAATGCAAGATAGATCCTACAAAGCTATTAAAATGAAAAGTTAATTTATTCAGAATATTTGGCCATGTTCCTTACCTCCTTTTAGCTCTTATGCTTCCGAAGAGTCAAATGCTGTTGTGTTGTTTTGTTGTTTTTTTTTTTTTTAAAGCAACGACTTTACATACAAATTATACAAACTGGCAATTGTTTTCTATTCTGGGATATGACTTTTTCATCTAACCTTTTTGGTTTATGCTCTAGGTAGTATGTAGTGAATGGAACTTTTTCCCAAGTAGTAAAATAGACTTACCATAGATTTTACATATAGATTAAAAACATCTAACTGCTAACTGGTTTAGTTTTAAATTCTGATTATCAATTATTTATGTCTCCAACTGGAGAGGACATGTTTGGGACTCAGAAGGGCTACCTGCCAGGAAAGAAAAGATCATGAGTGCCAGAAAAATCCCCGTTGATTACGTAGCTGAACGGTGAGGAACCTTCCATCCAGAAAGGCACAGAGCCCTAATGGGGGCTTCTTGTGTGTTGCCTTTGCTGATAAAACTTCAAGCCAACAAAACAGGAAACTGTGGTTAAGTACCAACAAGAAGTATCAACACACTCACTGAAATTCATCCAGCCTCCAAGTTATTATAAAATATTGCATAATCTTGATATTATACGTGTCATTAAAGAGCAGTTGTACTATCATAATTGTGACAGTCTAAGGAAATGAGCAAAGCAAAATCTAGAGGAAGAAGGAATCCTATCATCAGCTGATATGATTAAAAAAAAAAAAAGACAAGCCTTTAAACACAGAAGTTTATCTTTGGATCCCTTGTGATGACGACAAAAATATATTATGACAGCTACTGGCAAGCGAAACAATGGAAACACAGAATAATTCATTAACATCAAGACTTGTGCTCTTGATCTGAGCATATTACTTTTTCCCTAATTTGACATAGACCTTTAAAGGATTAGCAAGATACTAATGTTCCTAAGATCTCTAGTATGATACAAGAAAAATGTTATGAAGGGACTACGAAGTAATCTTGAAGAAAGAGCTCGAGCATATTCCAAAACAATATTAGTAGCTCAATGTCTCCGCTTTCAAATCACAGAATTGTTGAGGCTGGAACGGACCTCTAGAGATCTTCCTGCCCAAACACCCTGCTCAAGCAGGGCAACCTAGAGCAAGTTGCCCAGGACCATGTCTAGTCAGGTTTTGAATATCTTCATATACAGACAAGTCACAAACTCTCTGGGCAACTTGTTCTAGCATTAGACCACCTCACAGTAAAAAAAAAAAAACAAAAAACCAAACAAAAACAAAACAAAAAAAAACCAACCAACCAAGAAAAGTGGTTTTTTGTTCCGTCTTTTTCATATGGAATGTCATAGTTTTTACTTTGTGCCTGTTGTCTCGTGTCCTGTCATGGAGCACCACTGAGGAGAACCTGGCTCACTCTTCGTTCCTTCTCATCAGGTATTTATACACATTAATAACATCCCCCACCAGAGCCTTCTTTTTTCCAGCCCCAACTCTCTCAGACTCAGTCCAGAAAGGTACTCCAGTCCCTGAATCATCTTTACGCCCCCACACGGGAGTTGCTCCAGTCAGACCATTTGTTTTTTGTGCTGAGGAGCCCAGAACCAGAGCCAGCATTCCAGATGTGGCCTCCCCAGTGCTGAGCAGAGAGGAAGGTTCCCTTCCCTCAACCTGCTGGCAACACTCCTCACACAGCCTGGGATGCTGTAATCATTTTTCAAAGTTCATTGTAGGTCAGTTCTTTTCTGGTGCTTGTTCAAGAATCTGGAATGGAAAATAAAACTGTTCCTTCAATAAAAATAAAATCACACTCTACATATTCAGACACAGTCACCATTTATTTACTAGAATACACTTTGTGCACCACATACTGAAGGTTAGCTGCTGTGGAACTCAGCATGTGGGGTCCCATGTCCTATTTTGAGATGTAACAAGTCCACTTTGTTCTATCAGCAAACATACCACATCCAGAAAGCGGCAGCCATACTACATCCAGACAGCTGCAGCCACCATGGAGTTCCTTACAAAGCAAGAAAAACTGCAGAAAAATTACAGACCAACAAATACTTCTATGTTATCAAAAGACACTTGGGTAGGTTTTTTTTTTTTTGGGGGTGGTGCAATTATGTCTATACTTCAGGGCTTTTAATGTCTATAACTGATACAACTTAATGATATGAATGAATAATTTTAGGCTAATTATTACAGAAACGTTTTGTACCACCAGGTATATTTTTAGCACCGAGCTCCATCCCATTGCAATGCTAATAAGAGAAATTCTTCTTCCTAGATTTGGCACACGATGTGTATATATATGTGAGGGATAAAGCTGTGTGAGGAACAGGAAAGATGGGATTGATTGGCCTGCTGGAAATTCTGCTTTCATTTACAAGGCTTCTCATGAAGGTAAATCATGAGTGATCCCATAATTCTGAGTTGAAAAGCTCAGAACTGTTCACCTGAATGAAAATTAAAACCTCCCTTTTTTTTCTAGACACTAGATGCCACTAGTAAAGTATCTGCTTCAGTGCTGTCCTTCCCAATGAATGTATCAGAGCAGAAGAGTAAGATCTTTTTTATTAGAGTGAGATTTTTTTCACTCACAGCTAGATTAAGAATAGAATAACTTCTCTAAGTTCTTACAATTATTTCATGAGGATTTGACCTACATAAGGGAAGGCAGACACCAATCAACTTTATATTTTTTTTTTAAATTTAATCTTACCCATAATTATTTGAGATAGCTTTGTTGTTTGTTTGTTTTTCAATTTGAGAGACAAGATACTTCTAGAGTAGTTCATACATTCATGACTGGAGAGAGATTTTTGTGGAAACTTCAGGTGACAGATCACATATAGCCAATAAACAGTTACGGAATTGCTAACTAAAATGGAGATTTCTCAAGTGAGTTGTGAGCAATGTAATGCCTGCATCAATATTCCATGTAAAAAAATCACCAGAATTACATTATTGATTTGACTAAATTTATTACTATTCTGATGATTCCGATCCATTGCTTCTGAAAACAATTTTAAATTAATAGCAAAAATATATTCGAGGTCATATGCTTCTGGGAGATTACAGTGCTTCTCAGCTGGTTAAATCCACTCAACCTTCAGTGTAGGGCTGCAAACGCTTCTAAATTGTGTAGCAGTCTCCCACAGAAATCATCAAGAGTCATGTCTTACTGCTTTCATAAAATGTGGTTTACACCTCTCTTGAGTAATTGAATTTTGCTAGGGTTATGGGCAGGCTGCATATTTCTGTGCACCAAAATACTATGCAGCCCTTGGGGAAAAGCAGTTCTTTCCATTGTATGAAGTCTAATCAGAGATTACTTTGTGAAATTTATGCTGGACATTTTTCACTCTAAAATGTTAATTAACAAGGAGGTGAGTTTGTCTGGGAGAAAGAAAAGTCCCATAGAGTTGTAACTGCTCTTAGAGAAGTTTGGAAAGGTTTATTTCATATTATATAAATATTAAGTCTCCAATATATTCCCTTACTGGTATAAGTATAAAACAACTCCCTCTACTGAAAAAAAATAAATAATTCCTACAGCCAGGTTAGAATCTGACACCTGATGGAGATCACAAATGAAGTGCCAAGTGCATTAGCATCGTGCCAAGTGCATTGGCAGGATTTTCCCTAATGTGGATAAATACTAAGAACTAAAGGAACCATCAAATTATTCACAGAGATGCACAAACATATTTGGAAGCAGATCAAAAAGATAGATAGATAGATAGATAGATAGATAGATAGATAGATAGATAGATAGATAGATAGATAGATAGATAGAAAGACAGAGAGATAGAGAGATAGATAACATACATACATACATATTCACAGATGCAAGTATAAGAATGAATTAACAAGCAAACAAACAGGAAAGCTTGATCACACATGGTAAGGAGAACAGGCAGACGACTGAAATTATAGTCAACTCGTGACACTCAGTAATCCATACCTATCGATGAACTTTTGCTCACTGACTTTAATGAGTTATGGAGAAAACCTCAGTTCACTATTTTTTCTCCCCAGATTGTGGAAATAACAACACAGAGCAATTTTTGCCTGGTGCTTAATATTTTGGGCACAAGAGGGAGAGAACTGAGTTCTACCCAGACAACTGAAACAGCAGGAACAAAGTTGTATAAAACAAGTCAGCATCATATCTTCCCTTGCGAATACAGTGCATGTTTAAACTAACAATGTCACTGAGTTGTTTAATCCTCTCCCTCATTTTCATTAGTTCTGTTTTGCTTCTGTAAGAGTCCTGGCAGGTTATTAAACAAAGTACTATTCAGCAAATAAATAGTGTAAAAAGCTACAATGTAATTTCTTAAGTCTTAAGTGCAATCAAGACTGGCATGCTTTAAAATGTTTATATTGCTACGCACATACCAGGAAAATCTTACAATTTCATATATCTTAACATCATTGATCTTAACAACATCTTGAACATTGCATTTCCTCTCTAGTGAAGTCAACGCTGCTTTGAAGGCTGGGGCTGCTGTTTAACATTTGTTGACCAGACACCAGTTTAGTAAATCTTGCCACAGCACAGCTCTCAGCCGTATCGCTAGCAAAGATCCAGCAAACCATTTTATACCCCAGATGTTTTGTAACACAAGAGCAGTATTGTCAGGCTGACCCTCCCTCCTCACTGTCTTCAGGACGGTGGTATTGAAGACAGCTCTCTGAGAGCTCCCGTTCCCACCAGGTATTCCCAAGCCACCTAGATATAAGCAAGCAGCACTCCTACCAGTCACAAGACAAGATCCCACTTCCTGGAGAGTGCAGCACCAGAATCCGCTGGAAAACCTAAGGACATAAATTTGTTTAGTAACAATTCATTAGAGACAATAATTAAACATTTCACATTACCCTCAAAACCCTAACAAGTATTACACCAAGATAAGTAGACTGTACAACTTACTTGCAGACTGCTGAAGAAATGCACTGTCATCTACTTTGATCATAAAGCTTGAATAAAAGCAAAGTTTGTATGTTTTGGAAATTTCAAAATTTCCACTTTGTTCCAATAGATTTCCTAAAGAATTTGGGAAAGTTTAAAGAAATATTTCAGCGCAGCATCTTACACTAGGTCAGAATCCTGTTCACAGGGAAATCAAAAAGTAAATTCTGATTCTTAAAAGAAGAAAAAAAATTTTTTAAAGGTAAAATTTATGATATCTTGTGTTTCCTATCAGGAAACAAAATGGTAGATTTTACTCCTGAACAGAACTTAAAATGTTTTATTTATTTACCATACGTTTGACAATCATTCCCTAAACTGGCCAAAGCTTTGAAATGGAAATGACACAACTTTTTCTTAAAGTGAGCAGGTCAGAAGGAGATTTTACCTCTAGTGCTTTTTATTTATTTATTTCATGATTGATTGACTGTTTGATTGATTGATTTTATTATTACTGTACGATCTAGGAAGTATTTTGAAACAGAAACTTCTCAGATCTGCTACCTGCAACCAATTAAATATAAAAGGGGTTTTAAATAAATCTCTCCCATGTTTTCCAGGACCTTAAAGGGCGAGGTGCTTCCCTCTGCTTGCTTTCTCTCTCCATTTGCTTTTAGCAATCTCTTAGCTTGCAACAAGACTCCATCCAGTCCTCTCCAAGTCCATAGGAAATTTTTTTCTTTTCTCATTGCATCAGAGGTGAACTACTTCACTCAGTAATTGCCCAGACGCTACTTCCACCATGGGCCTCCCCCAGCCCTGCCATGATTTTCAGTCTGTGCTGCACATTAGAAACTTCTTCCAGCTGCACATATTCCGTTGGTCTTTGAGAGGGTGTAATTTCTTCCAGGTCTGTAAGATGGAAGGACCTCATCCTCCATGCAGCCGCCAAGACGGGACAGGACTCTTCCAGCTTGTTGCCCAGTCACCTTTTGTGAACAGAAATGAATCCACAGGAGCATCTATCAAACAGTAGCACCTACCACAAAATACTTTAATTCCTCTATCACCACTCTTTCTTTCCTAAAGAAGCGAATGAAACACCATTGGAGCAGGTTGAAAACAGACGTACAATTTTATAGCATTCAATTTCTCTGTATTCCTTAGCAAATCAAGATTAAGTGACTCACTGATGTTTAAAAAAAAATCAACAGGAAGGTATCAATATAAGTACTTTTTCTGAATGAACTGTAGCTCCACTTAAAGACATCATCTGAAGAATCATGTAATAGCTTGATAATCTACAGATAATGAAAGGAAAATGATTACTTTTTGTCATATTTTTAAGGCTAAAAGGAGATGCTGCAAGGAGTAAGGAGCACAGAAATGATGTGAGAGTTAACTGTTTTCACATTTTAAAATTTTTATCAAAATTTCCACAGTTCCAACATGTTCAGTTTAGACTCCCAGAAGCATCAAATTCCACATTAGCTGTTATGTTTCCTGTGCGTTGGCGGTGTGCTGGCTGCAGCTGGGGACCTAAGTGAGACCAGGGTCCCTTTCTGGCAGGCAGAAATGCTAATTGTTGAGGTTCAAAACAGACATGATGGGCAAAGGCCAAAGCAGGAATGGTGGCACAGGGAAGGGCAAAGACCAACCCAAATGCCGCACATCAGCCCAACGCCGACTGCTCTCATCTTGCAAGATCCAACAGGCTGCTCTTTTCAGTGGTGCGTGAGTAACTATCCCTCACTTCAGCTTCCCTTTATATGCCTGGAAATTCTGTTTGGGTAGAATGAAGGTGGATTTGGTTGCTGTGAGGGTTTCTGGGTTGTGGGGGTTTTTTTTGGAGAGGAGGTAGCTTTTAGCATTGCCTGGGATTTTCCAGTGCCTGGCACTTTGGTTAGAAACAATGCAAAAGCAGCAAGCCCAGACCTTCTGGGAAATTTCTACGTCACATACAAGGCTGATGTTTCCAGGATGCATCAGACAAGACTTTTTTTTTTTTTTACCTATGTGAATCAATTCATGTGAATCAAGGAAATATTTAAGAACATATATGCAAAAAGCCACAAGGAAACAAAATATTCAATATTACTAAGTTTACAGAAGCAGAGTGTATCAAATGGACACTCTGTCTTGAGTCTAGGACAGCAGAGAGGAATTGCAGAATATGTTATGCCTGTGCAGAGCCCAGGTACGTGCAGCAAAGTCAAATAAAAAGTCTACAAGCTCAGATAACTGCACTATGAGCATCCATTCGAAGCAGCACCCGAAGAAAAACTAGGTACCCATTTCTACAGCTGAGTGTATTGAGACATTGGTTCTTAAATTCAGTTTGCTTTCTAACAGTTGCATCTATCATGACGCCCTAAGGAAATATAAAACTATCTTTTAGTTGCACTGATCTCATGCAGAGGAATCTTGGAAAGCAGCCTCAGGCAGTGACGAAAAATTTATCCTTCACAATAACCTGATCAGTAAGACATATCCAAGGAAAAAGGGCAAACTAATTCTTACAAATTTTCCTTTTTTACAGCCAAAACCACGACACAGCCCTCGCATAATAGCGCTAATTTCAAAATATGTCAGCTACACCTGTCCTTCCACAAAGTATCTGAAACTCTTAGGTGTGCCAGAAAATGAGCAAGTAAAGCAGTCAAAAATGTTACAAAATATCCACAATTCCAGTTGTTGCACAAAAAAAATCAGTTCAAACAACGTGGTTGTTAACACTGCATATCTCTATATATTATCAAACAGAAGGAAGTTTTAATTTGTAAAGTTAAATTCCTATCCTCTTTTCAAGGCAATTAACATTACAGAAGTTATAATGTAGTAGTCATTGTTATTAATGCATCAGGGGTGGTTAAAAACTCAGTTTATTTTATACCCTGCATAGTCTTCAATCCAGCTGTTCATTTTTCTATGAATTGTAACTCAATTTCTAAGGATAAAGATTAAGTTCATGGAACCCTGTTTACTCCTCTGAAGTCTGTATTTGAAATTCAACCTTAAAAAAGTCCACACTTTCTGAACGCGTGATCACATCTATTAATTCTACTGCTGAGTCTTGCCATTCTTTGTCGATATGGTTCGCTACAACTTGAGGGTCATGTTCTGCTTGTATTTAGACCAAGGTACGTCTGGAACAACTTGGCGCTGCAGAATAAATACAGTGTAGAAGATAAAGGAAGTTTTCCATTAGAAAACTGGAAGAATTGCTTTTAGAATAAATCTGTAGAGAGAATAAAAACATGATGCTGAATTGGAGATCAATTTAATTGCTTTGGGTTGAAACCACAGAAGTCTAACTAAGTATATGGCACACCTACGTGCTGACCTGCATTAAGCCCTATTATTTGATTAGAGCTCCAGAGCCAGATTCTGATCTCTGTGCCAGCCCATGTAAATCCTGCCTGTGAAAAGACACACACCTTCCCACCCTGTGGGACAGGGAGAAGGTGGGGAACACCTCCCATCCTCCCCAAAACCATGCAAGAGGCCTCCAGTTTGAAATTACTTATCCTCACCAGACAACTACATAGATTGACCCTTTCTCCTTGTCAGCTTTGCCAATTTACCCAAACTTTTTGTGTCCCTGCTTAACTTTTAAAGTTGTCTCAGCACTGATTTTTCCCTCTGGCAGTGGCAGTGCCTCATTTTTCTCTTAGAACTGTGGTGCGTATTTTTGCTTTCACAGAGATCAACTGTGGATCATTTTAGACTTAACCTAGACAGAATAGGCTTACATGATGAAGTCCCTCCAGGCACCTAAGGATGCAGTCTCTTTGTAGAAGATAAGGTACTCACCCAGCAAAATCCATGATTCCAGCAAAAGAGGGTGTTATTACTAACATTTCCTCTCCTATGGGTTTGCCAGAGCTCTCTGTCTCAATCGGTATCTGTTCAACTCCTCTCCAAGTACGTCTGGAACACTGCTGGCTCAGGATGCTCACCACATACAAACATACTGCACAAATACATGCTGCGAGAGAGGTGAGGTGTAACAGGCTTGTGGACAGCCCTTTGAAGAGTGCAGAGGGGACAAGTGTGGCCCTTGCAGGGAGTTTTGCTTTATCGCTCCTCTTTCTAACACTCAATCAATCACAGTTTGCCCCTCGTAAGGTCAATGTCTCACACTCTTGTGCTCAAGACCATCTAACAAACGTGTCCTTCTGTTCCCAAACATCAGCTGAACTACACACAAAGTTTTGCTTTAAAAAAAGTAGTACCCTTTCTGAATGTACTCAGAAAGAGGTTTCACTTCCATAACTGCTGGACTTAAGGCAAAATTTTTATTTCTGTGAAGAAGAAACTTCTCTTCAGTCATCTCCAAGCAGTTCTATGGCAAGAAGCTAGGAGAGCAAGAGAAGCACAGAAACATGTGAGAAGATATGAATATTTTGTGGATTAGTTTCGATAGGCATAGAAGTTGATGGGCATTTATAACAAACATAAGTGAATCCCCCTGGATACCTATTGCTGGGTATCCATAAATAAAAAACCTAAGATGGCTTTCTGCAGTTGCATCTCCTTACATTTTGTCACTATGAATTGCAAACATGATCCAGCAACAGAGCCCAATTTTCAGATAGATAGAACCCAATGAGTGCAAAAAAGTTGCAATTAAAAAAAAATAAAAATCTTTCCACAATTTATTTTTCAAAGCACTTTCCTGAAAAGATGAGTATCTCAGTGTGGAAATAGTATGTCACAACACTTTCATAAATTAAATTTACTATTCAAGAAAAACTAATCTTCCAATAACAAAATTGGCAAATCAAAGGTCCTTATAAATATATTTACATTGGAACTTCTTGTCAGTGATTCATTTCTTTTTAGGAGCCATAATTCCTTCCCAAATGAAATACCGCCTCTATTATAAAAAGTGTAGTTTTGTGTAGTATCATAGGCATTCATCCAAGTATGTCTGCATATATGAACTTCAACTTCCTCTCCAGAGTAGTTCAACCAAATTCCATGCTGTCACAGACAAACCCTGTAATCTTTCATAATTTTTATCTGCTATTTAAAGTCTCTGCATATCACAGGGTCGTCCTTGTCCTCATGTCACTTTTCTCTCAGTGCCTAAAGAGAGACCTACTTTCTCTCAATGTCACTTCTCTTCTCTGTAATGCCATTTTCAGTAGATAAAACACTGGCTAAGCATAAGAGAGTCCCTAGAAAGCAGAAGCAATGGCACCTTTCCACGGACTCAACCATACATCATTTAATGCAGTTCCGGGTACAAGTCTATTGCTCCACATCAATCCCAAGAGCAGAATAATAGCAGTAGTAACAATGACATTATGAATTACCTTACAGAGCCTGCCCTGGTCTTTCTGAAAAAGGCAGACACACTACCGAACTGTTTTGACTGATCTCTGGTATTGCTCCACTTCCCTCCTTATATCTAGGTGGCTTAAGTGTCCAGAAATAAACTGTAAAGGGAAAGATATAGGATGGGATTGCTGATTTTATTTTCTACATGCCCAAAATCTTACAAAAAACTGACTCTATTTCCATCCTCTCCTTCCACTCAACTAACTCAACGTCATGATCACTAGATTTTGGAAGGCTGTCCCTTAGCACTGAAAGTGATTTCACACAAGTAAAATGGAAACTTACAACCTGGGCATTCATTTTCGATCATCACTTTTACTGGATTCTACACCTTTCTTCCAGAGATACTGATACACATTAGAAATATTTCCTCTGTATTCTTTGTTATTTTATTAATACTAATATGGAAGATAATGTAAAAAGAAGAATAATGTTCTGCAGTGAAATGGAGCCATCGGGAAGATCCTTTTTTTTATCATGGTTTTATTTGGAACAGGGTAGGGAAGTTTATGGACTAAAGGTAAACAAAATGTTTTGAAGGATTGTCAGGAGCAACTGAAATATGCTTGGCTAATATCGTATTTCCATCTCATATGATGCAAATCTGTCTCCCCTTTCGATAAATGTCCTGTTCCTAGTGTAAAGGAAGCATTCTGCATAGGAAAAAGGGTATGGTACAACAAGTGAGAAGAAAAAAGTGGTCCATAGAAATTGTCAAAGATGACTTACAGATCACATGTAAGTCAGCATTAACACAACATTTACATCTTCTCTGAAAGCCTGTCAGTATTTGACTGTCCACATTGATGTTTAACTGTTCATACTGATGTTTTTCTTGCAAGGCAAAAAAAAAAAAGTTTTTTCACTGTTTCACTTTCCTGACAGCTTCTGCAACATGGTCTGATTTTACTGGGCCCAAGTAGATACAGGTTCAACAAACTCCTCACAAAACAGTTGTGTTGTTATCAAAAATGTCAGATTACATCCACCTTACAGTGAAACACAGTAACCTTAGAAAACTCTAAAAAAAAATATTTCTCTGCTAAGGAACTAATTCTACGCTCTCCCTTCTGACTACCTAAATCAAGGCATCCAGTGCCTAGAGTAACCTTTGTAGGAAGAACTGGAAAGTAGAACTGTAAAACTGAACTGGAAAAGATTCAAAGAGGAATAAGAAAGGCCCTCAAAACACTATAGAAAATAAGCAGGAACGTTGCAACAACTAGGAAAAAAAGCCAAGCAAACTGATCAGAACAAAAATGTGCACAGAAGAGCAGCCTGGGGAAGGAAAAAAAAAAAAAAAAGGGAGAATGTAATATTTCAGCAAGAGCAAAAATCAATTTTATATTTCACTGATATACCAGCATTTAGGAAAAAAAAGTAAAAGCTTTAAAAGTTGTAGCAGACATTTTTATTAAGAAGAGGTAGAAAGGAAGGCATAATTGAATAGAAAGTCCAAAGAGTGAGAAAACTGTGACAAGCCTGAGACTTCAAAGTGAAAGCTGCTGGAAACAGGCAGACAGAACTGTAAGATACCCAGACTTCGAATATAACATCTGCACAGCTTTATTCACAAATACAGAGCAGAGCTAGCAAGATATGCATCTACAGTAGGACAGCAATTTCAAAAGCTCTCTGCACCCAATGGTACTTGCTGGATTACTCTGCTTGCTCTATGTGTGACTATTCAGAAAAAGCTCTCATGATATCACTGAATTGACAGCAAAGTCAGTGATCCTCATTAAGGACAACGACTTTCCATGGGAGTTATCAATATTTATGGGCAATTCACAGCCACGAGTTGGCCAGGCTCCACTTTTAAACAAGGAAAGAGAAAACAAAAAGGTTTGGTTTCTTTTATCTGAAGAGACAAAGAATATGAAAAAGCTGGCATAGTCAGTATTACTTTTTCTGTCAAACTGGCAGGAGAACAAGCTACAGTTCTCCATCTGGGTGAGGAATTGCATTTACTGGATAAAAAAGAAAGTTACTTTGAAAAGCTGTGGATTTCTCTACTGAACACTTCTGTTTCACAGGAGGAAAGAAACGGTTTGTAAAGTTAAAAAGCCACAAACCACTGCTTTGTGTTATGAGAAAATATGCAGATTAGTAAATTAGTTGTTAAAAACAAATTAAAAGGCTTTTATATACATCATTGCTCGCTACTTAACACATAGTTCTCCTGCAAAAAGTAGAGCTGCAATTGAACTTCCTTAGTGCTACCAGTTTGCTGGGTTTGACAGGTTTCCTTCATCCTAGTTGGCAGGAGTTTAAACAAGGGATCAACCCTATTCAGTAAAAATACAATCGGGTAACAGATCAGTACCCCATTAAAAAAAAAAATCAATTACAAATAACTATTAATAATAGCCCTTCATCAACCTCAGCCTATTACAAAGAAAAAACAAACAAAAAAACACCAAAAAAGCTCACAACAACCCAGCACAACAGTTTTGAGTAAAAACTGGTTGAAATGTATAGTTTAAATTAGGATTACAGAAACATACCTCAGTTTAATCAACCAAAGTATTACGCACATAAATACTTTACATATCATTATGACAAGTATGTTTTGGCATAAGTTCTTGAAAGAAGGTTTAACAGTTCAGATCATGGAAATCTTATCAGAAGTCAGTCTATAACCAAATTTCCAGAGCTTCAATTTTCTTTTAGTACAGCATGCAAGGGAAGTTATTGGGGAGGAAAAATTGATCAAGAAATAGAACTTGTTTCCCAAACAAACAACAGCTTGTAATTTTGCTCACGACAGTAAAAGTGGTAGTAGGCTAGAAATTCTTGCCCTGGTCACTGCAAGTCTCCTTTGTAGAAACAGGATAAATAATTAATTTGGTTGGCAAGGACCTTTGGAAAGGATCTGTGGAAGTCCTCTCATCCAACCCCACTCAAGTTAGCACAGGATCCTCAGGACCTTGTCCAGTCAAGTTTTGAGTATCTCCAAGGATGGAGTTTCCACATCCTCTCTGGGCAATCTTTTGTAGCTTTTAACCATACTCATGGTTAAAAAAAATAATTCCTACTACTTCATTGAAGTTTTGCAAATTCCAACTTGTGTCCATTGCCTCCTGTCCTACCATAATGCACCTGAGAAGTGTCTGGCTCCATCTTCTCTACACTGACTAAGCAGACAGAAATCAGTAAGATTCCCCTTTAGTCTTCTTTCCTCAAGGCTCAACAAATTCCGTTCCCTCAGCCTCTCTTCACGTGTCCTGTGCTAAAGCCCCCTGATCATATGGTGGCCTTCTGCCAGGCTTGCTCCAGGTTGTCAGTGTTTTCCTTGTACTGTTTTCCTTATTCTTTTCATTGCTGTCATTAAAAATAAAAGAGCTTCTTGCAACAAATTGTCTATTAGCTTTACCATAGGAGTATTTCAACAATAAATTACAAAGAACTCTAGCTTTATTAATAACCAAATAGCTTGACATGATAAATGAATCACTAAGGGAAGAAGAGAAGGAAAGAAAATCCTCAGTTAGTGGATTTCCAATTTCAGTTTTAGTTCTAATATTATCCGAGGCTGTAACAAAGCTCTGACATTTATATTGGCTGAGGACTTAACCCCAAGACAGATCTAATGTGAGTCAGAAGACTACTTTTCAAAGCCAGAAAAGGATCTGATAGCCAAGCAACCAGTTCATTTTATATTACAGAAGAGATTTGTGGTCTTTTGCTGGATGCTTCCATCATAGCACTGTTACATCTCCTTACGTTCCTACTGAATACGGTGGATTTTTTTCCAGAAACTAGACTAGTACAATAAATTGAAAAATACAGTTTTTCTTGTATCTTGTTACAGAGATTCCAGTCTGAATTGAAGATCAAATACTTCTTGAACAGAAATTGTAAATGAACCTAACAAAAAACAGTAAAGTTACTGCTCAAAGATTTTAGTGAAACAGATATGATTTGATGATGTTATTTTAAAATCATCAATAAGTAACAAAAAAGAAAATGAAATTTTGACAAAGTAAAAATTAAATTATATAGGTCATAATTTGTTTCCTTTAGAAAAAAAAATACAGCCATTCAGTGCAGTAGAGCGTGTTACTGCCGCTTCTAGATG
This sequence comes from Fratercula arctica, assembly GCA_947846985.1. Taxonomy (NCBI): domain Eukaryota; kingdom Metazoa; phylum Chordata; class Aves; order Charadriiformes; family Alcidae; genus Fratercula; species Fratercula arctica. Next base: position 91,013,615 of record CANTUZ010000002.1, on the reverse strand, counting down.
TACAAAATATTCTGAATTTCTCCCTGTAAGGGGCTTAAGGCAGCCCTGTCAAATTGTAGGTTCAGGATACAGAATAACAGCAGAGTAACACATACAAACAAGTAGTACAATTATCTGGGTTGAGAAGACAGTAAGTCCAGTAAATCCAGTAATATCAGGCTGAAATTAATACCTGGGCACAGAAAGACTTAGGCAGCCATGGTTATCAGGCAGGCTGGCAGGAAACAGGCAGGGCTGCTTCTCTGGACCAGAGACTCAGACCAGCTGGTGCAACTGGGGAATCCCAAGTTCCCCAAGCAGACTGTCCCCTGTTATGGTTGAGTCGCAGAAGCATGATCTGGGCTTATCAACCAGTCATCCCATCCCACCTCTGCTCCCATGCTGTGCTGCTTCACTCCTTTGTGTACATGGTGGATGGACGTTACCTTTAGTGGTGTGCCATCACCATATGGGGCTATAGCCATAAAAAGCATGCGCTCACCAAGTGGAGCTATAGATGTGAAAGTTATGGGGTCACAATGCGGAGAATTGTGAAGCAATACTAGCCCCACACTCCATGTAGAGAAAAAAAAACGTTTCTGAAGATGACAAATATGCAACTGCCGAAAAATTGTCTTTATTTTCAACAGCTTAAAATGAATTTATGAGAATTTAATAGTTTACCATTTTGATTTTTTAAAGCATTTTCTATTGGACATGATGGAAGATTTTTATAAGTGCCTTCTTACTTTCAGTGGCCAGCTTGAAGAAGGAACTGATCAATTTTTCTGGAGAAAAATAAAAGACTTCTAACAGTCTTGAGGCAGAGCCTGAAATTTCACACTTCCGTTTTTGAAGTTTTACGTAAACCAACAGTTTTAAACCACTGTTTAAATGCAACTTCAGAAGACAGGCACCTGAATGTGGACATTTCTCCAAGGCTGGCCAAAGGCCCAGTTTCAAAGCTCATGTACAGAGAAGTCCGTCTATTCCCATCAACAGTTGTTATGGTTACGTGTGCTCAGAAACAATGATACACATCCCTTCTCCTCTTCAGAGCATTGACGCACAAACTTCCCATTCTGCCTGTGTCTCAAAGGAGAAAAATAGTACACAGTTTCCTTTTAAAATTGTAACTATCACAACAAGATTATGGGGTCTTCACACCAGGAGGACTCTAGACCAGAGAGGTAGATCTGCTGATTGATCCTGGGTCTGGCCCTTTCTCAGCCCTTCAGCAGAAGACTACATATTTTCTCCCATTTGGTCCTTTTAAGACAGAGGACAGCATATAATGTGTCTCCAAATGCCAGACTGAGAACTCCAACCAAAAGGATATTGCAGAAGAGATGAGTTGACCTAATCCCCAGATCATTTTTCAGTGTATATGAAACCATCAGCTTCATGTGGTGAAGAGTCTATTCCCATTTGCACATGAAATGAATGAAGAATATGTATGTGCTCCAGCTGGATAAGGATCCTCATTCTTTTGGACCCTGAACTACCCATGCGAGGATTATGAGCTAGGCTGCTCAATTCTTTTTTGACCAGTGTGTTTCTGAGCAAGCACAGAGGTACAGCTATAAATACCTAGCAGACTTACAAATTACTATATATACACCACCTGAGTGAGTGTCTCCAGCACTAACCATCATAGAAGGCTTCAGGCCAACACAGAACAGATGCCTTGATACGTGATTTTCAGGCTATTTAAAGTGTGTTCATTTTATATGACAGATGTTCAGATTATTTAAAGAAGCTATTAAAGTGTCAAAATAGTTTTGAATTCTACATTTAAATGCATATAACTTTTGAAAAAAGAATACCTAGGTTACTAATTCATAGGAATACAGGGCAAACTGGAAAGAATCTCTAATATCTAGTCCATAGCTATTAGAACAATTACTGGGGGTGGTGGAATAGTACAGAAAATGGACCACAAAGTGATGAGGTTCACTTGTTTTCCCTGAATATCACTTTCCATCAGAGACAAAATAGCAGGCACAGGGGACCACTGCTGACAAAATTTTCAAAATGTGAAGTGACTCATTTCATTTTCTTGTTCTTAGCTCTCCTGGAAAGCTATTTAAAAAGTCCCATCAACATTTTTGTGACATGTAAGTAGTTCTTCACAATAGGTACCATTCACTTTCCATTATTTGGAAACCGTATTTTGGTACCTACATTTAAGCAACTTAAACACAACATTTTCCTTTCATAACAGAGGTTCTCTATTCCTCAGATCATCCCAGAAGTCCTTTCCAGCTCCAGTTGAGCAACGTGTGACAGAAACACACCCAAAATTCCTGATGAAGTCTCACCAGTTTCTTTACTACAGCCTTAAGAGTTCTCAGCCTTCACTAGAAGCTCCTCACCTGATACACACTAAAACTACACTTGCCTTTTTCTTTACCATATCATTTGGTTTCTCATTCATTCTATCATTGTCTCATACTTCTTAAGTCCTTCTCCTCCCGCAGATATTTCTGTCCTTAAAGACTAATAACAGGAACAACACAACCTTGGGACTTTGCCCTAGTGAATATCATTATACTTCTATTACTGTCTCCTCTAGGTGACCCTCTTCTGCTATATGATATTCTGATCCTCCTCTCTACTGAGGAGCACTCAAAGCATTGTGTTATAAATAATGCTCTCTTACTTTGTGCTCCAAGGTCCTTAATGAAATTAAATATTAAATTAAAACTCTCTTCAGATTCATCTCTTCCTTTTCAAATAATTGCCAAGATGCTTCTGAAGATTTCATCCAAGGATGTAAACAAGTATTGATTTGGCACACATTCATTTTAAGAAGACCTACAAAAGACTGTGGCATTTTAGAGTAGCACCATAAATGCTGTAGAAAAAAAAAAATTACATCACTGGAAAGGCACTTATAAAAGACGCAATTAAATTCCTTATCCAATCTATCGCTATCACAGTCACTTTTAAGTACAGGAATTAGGGGACTAGGGCTAGGTGTGAGTAAAAATACCTTGGAATTTGATGACCAGACCTTCACATACACAAAAGGATGGAGCAATGCTGAGGTGTCATCCAAATATTCCCATGAGAAAAAGAAAACAATTACGAGTTCTTACCTTTGTAGGACTGGAAGGAACCACTAGGCTTTATTTCTGGCAGAGGTCACATATTAGGAGACATGGAAACTTATTCAAGCCCCAAATATTTCCCTCTGCATGAGCATTAACTTGAAGGGAGTTTGTCTACGACATCAGATTCACCTCTAATGTCACTCTTAGAGATGCTGAAATATGAGAGCAATCACTCCCCAATCGCTCCACTTCCACAAGATACTGACCCCAGTAATAGAGCGCAAGGGATTTCCAGCTTCCCTGATGAGCACAAGCAGAGCATTGCTCCCCTTTCTCTCTGTCAGCACCATATCCTCCCACGTCCTTGCACTCCTCACGGCCACATAATTATTGTACTAACAAGCAATATAATCACATGCGTTTCCCAGGGTTGTAGGGACTGCTTGTGTGCCCTAAGTAGACTTCTTTCCATGCCATACAACAGGAAATTTCATCACCTGAAATCAGAAGCAAGCAAAGAAACAGGAAAGAGCCCTGCACCAGGATTCTCTTTTCTATTAATGCTCACAAGAGAATCAGCCACCCACTTCCATGCAGTCTGCAGGGCTGTACGAGCTCTCTCCAGTGAGGCCAGTCACGGGCAGACAGAGGCAGTCAGGCAAGGAGCACAAGGCGGGAGCCAAAGTATTCCCCCCACCTCCCCTTGGAGGTTGACATGGTTTAGACATTATCTTTAATGTAAAAATCTCAGTTCTTCACTTCCCAAGGATGACTTATCCCTAGTTACCAATGAAATGAAGGGAACAAAAAAAAACAAAAAACCAACCCCACCCTTACCCCCACCAAAAGGGACAGGGCAATTAGATGGTTGCTTGGATACGCCAATTAAGGGATGAAATCCAGATTTTCTCTCAAGATGGCAAACAGGCATGGTTGTTTCTCCACAGAGAGATCACGATATATCTGACCAACTTTAATCTTTAGTCATGATTTCATTCCATGTGCTCTGCAGAGCACCTTGTTAAAAGAAAAGTTAAAAATAACTGAACTCTGCATTATGTCCTTATCATCTATTAATACCGACTCTCTCATGAAAACGTTTCTTCCCATTGCAATCAGACTAAAAGAGAGATTGACGTGTCTTGCATTCCATTTAGTGTGCATAATCAGTATGGTATTAAATTGATAAATCATTCTATTAGGCACAGAAAAATCCTAATGTAGATTTTTGAAATATAAATACCTAGAATGAGGAAGAACAGTTTTCAAGGAGTTTCAAGCGATACAAGTTTACATGCCTGCAAAATTTAATAAAAAATATGTTCGCAAGTGAAAAAAACTGCTGGATCATCCTCTGTCTCCCATACCACAACAGACAGAAAAATGGACATATGATTCAGGAACAGTGATTTTCCACCTCTCCCTCTTTTTTCCTGATCTTAAATAAACCATATGAAGGGACTATAATACTAATGACCATAGAAATACACAATTATAATTATGCAAGGACCGTAGATCAAGTAAATACCCAGTTGTCGAAAGAGAAATAAAGGTGAGCACCAGACGTGTGACAAGAGCCATAGCAAAAACAAGGTAAGTGGAGGCAAGGGAGCTGGTAAGAGGATGGCAGTGCCGAAGACAAATATGCCTGACGCTCACTGGCTGCCTACCACCACAAAAAACAAGAGGTAAAACAAGGATGAGGTAAGCAGGAAGTGGGAAAATTCATAGCTAGCTACAAGGATTTAATCACAGATATAGAGCTTTAGAGGAAAAAATAAATGAATAAAATGCAAGTTAAATTAACAAGTTTATTTTAAATTCACAGTAACAGAAAGAATCCTTAGGAAAAGGAAGAATTCAGGCATAGATACTGTGCAAACAACAACCATTACAGTTCTGAAAAAATTCTTGTTTCTGCTATCATTTCATAAGTGTCCATTATCATTATATTTAAGCCACAAGATAAGACACAAATTATGGAGCAAAACAGGAGGTAGGAACGAAAGCAAAGAATATTGCCCTGCCCTAAAAGATTAAAGTAATTCTGACAGAAAACACCATTTCAATATATTATCTCTCACAGTGCAAGATTTAGAAAACTACCAGGAAGACATTTTCCAGCTGTCACCCCTGACAAGTCAGAAAGAAATAAAACAGAAAAAAATACCACCCACTTTCACACAAACACATTTCAGCTGAGTAAATTAAACTGCATTACACATGATGGGAGGGTGTCCCCCAGCCTCCGTTCTGTGTATGCATTTCAAGATAAAAATAGTAGGTTTGCACTATCATTAATCTGAGAAGAAATCAGGCATAGCAGCGGATTAGACAGCTAAATTATATTGAAACCAATTACAGATATGTGGTAGTGTAAGTCTGCAACATTAATAGTACAGATAAGTTCTATTCATATCAAAAGAAATCACAGTAGAAATTTTTAAGGAAACTTTTTTTCCTTTTTCTTTTCTTTTTTTTTAAAGATGAATTTTAATTTTCTTCTCCAAACTCCTATGCCATGAGAGGACAAGAAAACATGATGCTCAAGACTGAAATAAGAGTGCACTCTATTTCCAAGGAGCCTCATGCACAAAAGAGACAAGGGTCTGACCCTTCTCTCATTCCTCGTGCCCTGCTGTAAAGCACTAATGTCAAATGAACGAGGCAAAGCTTTTGGATGCCTAACTAAAAATACAGCAATCAGAGACAGGTCAAAGCAGCCACGTGTCAGTCTGAATCCAAATTTTCCCATGTTCACCATTTACGTTTTGAGTGCAGGCCTCCGTTAGCTTTACGTAACATGGAACTGCTCAGATCCACTGTTGGCTTCTGGTTCCTGCAGGGCATCCTTGAAGCACATTGACAGTGCTACTGGTGGGATCTCCTGTGGGAGACGATGGTGTGCGATGGGCATGAGTTGTGTTAGCATAAGTAGGCCTTAGCATAAGTAGGCCTGTAGGCCTGCCTTGGCATGAGTTTAAGAAAAGTTACTGTCGGACATAAGATAAAGAAGTGCTGACCAGAAGGGTTGCTGAATCTGCAGAAAGAAGAACTGAATCTGCAGAAAGAAGTTTAACAAAGAAACTTAAAGCAGCATACGTCAAGCAAAGTCAACCAGTGACAAGAAAGAATTAAGCGCGTGAGCAGCTCGTGAGGATAACATGCAGCCAATTAGTAGGAGTTAGAGCGTGTGAACAGAAATCATGATACTATAAATGTAACACTTAGGCTGAATAAAGTTGGAATTGACTAGCATCATATTGGTGTGTTCGTCTTTCCCGTTGCTCGCATGACTCAGAGTCGAATCAGAAACCCGGCAATCTCCTTCGCATAAAAAGCTTTAAGTGAAACAAAATAAAGCTGCTGAATCAATTGCACTTCATCAGTGAGTCAGTACAAATTCTCTTGTGATTCCAGGTGGTCGTTAAATGAAGGATCAACCAACCAAACATCTACAAAAATTACTGGCACCAACAGGAGTTGCAGCAACTTCATCTCTTAGGAATTGTCCTGGAGAAGACAACTTATGGTCAAGTAGCTAGGTTATGAAACCAGGCATCTGGAGACCTATAGCCTCTATTTCTGGGTCTTGCACTGACTCACAGCCTGACAGCTGGTGGGTCACATCGCCTCACTGTGTCCTGAGAACAGAGGAAAACTTATTTCCCCAACTTCCCACCATTCTCTGAAAATGAATGGGCACCACGAATGAAACTTTTGAAGTACAAGAGTCCGGACACTTCTGACATAGTCAATTAATAAAAAAGAGCATTGCTAGAGTAGGTATCCCTCTTATAATCACATAATTAGAAACATTATTGGAAAGAGAGGCTGGAGGTGAAATTAAATAGCATTTCTTGGTTAAAATAAATGCATAAAACTACATAAACAGAATTTACATGATCAAGTTTACTAAAAAATCATATTTTTTTTTTCTTCCTAACAATATTTGCTTTCCAAACTCCTCCCTCCCCTTTTTCATTCTTGCTGTTGCAAAACAGATTTAGATTCTAGAGCTAGGGTCATTGCGTCATTGCAGTTACTTAAAAGAACTTCCTACCAGGCCAACCTGAGGGACTTTTTTAAAAAATAAATCAACATATGTGCAGTTGCCTGCTGCTCACAGGCTTTTATTCCTGTACTCATACCTCTACTCTTGTGGGGACAAAATCTGTCACTATGTGCACTTCAAGTGTGCAGATAGTGATAAACACAGAATATGAATCACCAATTAAGTAGAGCTGACATTATTCCCTTGCAAAGCTCTATTAGGCCAAGCAGATGTGAGGACGCAATGGATGATCTTAACCATTTTGGATTGTGGTTTTTTTTAATTAATGAAACAAGACATAACTGATTTCTTACATTCCACATTAGGTTAAAAATAAAACCATGAAGGAAGAAAACACAATTCAGGGAACTGGGAAAAAAAAAAAAAAAAGTCAAAGTAAACGCTGTTGCCTGTAAACTTACTGCTCTTTTACAGGAACTAATTTTATTCTGGTTTTGAATTTTTGTGTGTGTGCCTGATGTCATTTATAACAGTATTCAAGTTATATGATTTGCAGAGGAAAAACTTTCTGATTGATGTGTCTGGAAATGATGACTTAAATTGATGTCAGTCAAATATCTGATCTCCAAATACACTCAGATTTCAAAAGTTGTTTAAGTTCAGATTCAGCTCCTACAAGAACTGAATTGATGGATCTCTTTGGCAGCACCTCCAATTCTGTTTCATGAGCCAACATAAGAAATGAGATAGCTTTGATTATGTGCAAGGGGAAAGGAGTTGGACAAAGACACTTAAAGGAACTAGCCAGATAGAAATGGTCTGGCATAATTAGCTAAAAATAAACCTAGTATTAATAAAAGTGAAAATAACCAGAAGATCCACACACATATTTTTAATATTTATTAAAATCCTCTGGCAACACATTAACTCTCTTCTTTTAGTAATAGCCTGTCTTGACTGAAAGATGAAAGCACTTCTCTAACAGACTTAAAGGTTTCCCAGTTCTGTTGTAATTCAGAGGGCATCTATCTAACCTCTGCTGAACTCCCGTCTGCCTAACCGACTGGAGATCAAGTGCGAAGCCCTGGTGTTCTGTGCTAAACCTTGAAGTTCAAAAATTTTCTGTGCCATAAAAACAAGAGAGGCTGATGTTTTCTCTCTTGTTGTCTACTCTGACAGGTGTGACCGCACGACTCATTCGATGGGAGCAGAAAGGTAGTGAAAGGAAGTGAGCATCTCTGGGGCTCAGCTTGCATGATCTTTAATTTTTGCTCTCAAAAATCCAAATTTGTCTTTTTCCTGAACTGACAAAGACTGAAATACTCTCTGTAGGCTGTGATGTAAGGTTGTCCCCAAAGACAAACATTAGCCCAGCAAAAATACATTCACTCCCTTTGAAAAGGTCTCCCCCGAAGAGCCTGGTGGTATGTTCCTTGGCTCTAGGGATACAGGATCTTTTTCAACACAAAGGGAAGAATAGCAATAAAATCTTTTTCAGTTAAATCTTGACTAGCACACTTAAAAGACGGCTGATGGAGAGCAACATAACTCATTTGTGGTGAGCACAGTCCTACACTATTTGCCCTTCCAGTGAGCCAGTCTCCAGAGTCTCTCTGTACTCTGGATACTTCAGAATCACCACCTACACAGCTTCTTTCAGCTCTTACATTGCTTCTGGGTTGTTTGTGTTTGTGTGGGTGTGTTTGTTTTGTTTCAAATGTTCCTCTCTAGATGGGAACATCTTTGATGTCAGACTCTTCAACCTACCAAGTCTTTCCATCTTGAAAATCAATAGCGCTTTTTTAAGCATTGCTTAATGACATCTTTGGATGGAGATCTCTATTCTCTATAACAAAGTTTCATTACATACTGTTGGGAACCTGGGAGCATCTCCACTATAGCTAACAAGTCACGACAGTAAATAACATGTTAGACCCAGTTGTGTTGGCTACTAGAAATTTAACTCAACTCCCACCTACAAAGTAGGAGTAAAGGAGATAAAAGGATTATCAGCGATTTCTGCTATGAAACACTGGAACTGCTAAGTAAAAGGTCTGCTTAAACTTATTACTTTCTCCTCCTGCCTTTCATTTTTTCCCATCCTACACCCTCTGTCATCACCTTACTGAAGTTCTGTTTTCAACTTGATTTTAAAAGGCCCCTCAGGAAAGTTCTGCAAAAGTGAGTTTTAGTGGAAATGATAGAGATACCTGTCATTAGAAGCAATGTTTTCAAAGAGGTACAACCAGTCTGGTTGGCAGGGCTGGATGAGCACAACTTCACCTCCATGTCAGTAACAGAAAAGCCCATATGGGACCAGCGGGCTCCTGCCCTCCAGGCACCCTGTTATCATCTACTGCTGGAAGGCTGCGGCTTTGTACCACGCCTCACCAAGCACCTGAGAGGTGATTAAGCAGCACTGGCACACAGTCTGTCATGTCTTACTGATTAATTACAACAGCGCACCTAAAACTTGATTGTTCCCACTCAGTTGCTGTTCCTTTCTTTCCATACGTTGCTACTTCTGGGGGTGTGATACACAACAACTTGATTTCGTACAGAGGGTGCGCTGTTTATCATGAGAACATCATGAACTACATACATCAGCAGTGCTCATAAGAGAAAACATAGCAGTGAAATGCTTTTTTAAACATCATCATCATTTCTTGCAGCTTCCCTACCTGACAGCTACTATTATTTTATAAGGGAGGTGGCTGGCAGATAGAAACTTACATTTATATTATTTGTGATGGCAATAGGCTTCAGTCCTTTTCTCATTACTTTGTCATTCTCAATTCACCTTGCCATTTCTCAAACTGCCGATTTTTCATCACACGACGAATCCATCCAAAGACACATAACTAGACTGCCCGGACAAGTCAACGCTCTGCCCGCTCGATTTCTCAGAGAAAAATTGTGGGCGAGATCGTGAAAAGCATGTCATGATGACAGTGACCAAACAGGTGCCTTTAAAAGTTAAAATAGAAGACAATGCCAAGCATTCACCTTTTGAGAATCCTGTTCTGTTTAGGAGTCTACAAGGCCAGACTCCCTCAGCACAAGTACTCCTAGCCTAGTGTTGTAACCTCAACAGCTTTTTGTTTCCCCCTGCATTGACACACACACACACAAAAAAAAAAAAAAAAAAAAAAAAAAGCTAGTCTGTGCATGCGTGCAAGGCAACTTTGGCCTGCTTTGTGAAATTTCTGACCAGCTGGTTTTATGACCAGGAATCTCTTTCTGTAAGTTTGAATTAGATGCCATGTACATATTTCATTAGGTCTTGGACCTTACCGGGCATTTTGTAAACGTAATTTAAAAATCAATATGGGCTTTGGAATGATAACACAATTAACATTAAATTGCTGAGTTATCCCTGTCTATTTTATACAAGATTGATCATTATAATTTTTTATGCTTAAATTAGAGCAAATTACTTTTTACTATAATGGGCAATCCATATGCTTCATTCAACTTGCATCTCTAATAGCTGAATAATGCACCTCCTGTTTAGCTAAACCTAAAAATTAATGTATTTTCTGCGTTCCTTTAAAGTTTGTGTCTCAAGAAAAAATATTCTTTTTCAAATACTTCAAGATGGGAATATAACTCTATTGATCATAGAGAAGAATATTTTCCTTCTCTATTTTCTTTAAAAAGGGCTATTTTTTAGGAAAAAAAATATCTTAACAATTAGCCTGAGAACCTAACATTGAAAAGAATTTATATTTTTAGTGTCATATTGAATTGCAGTTTTCTTAATAGCTTGAGGGGCAGAGGAGAAGATGGGGAATAAAAGTTAAAGACAAACTATTTCTTTTCCTTTTTAAAGTTTTTATAAGTTTTCTTTACATCTTCCTTCATTTGGTGTTCTGTTTTCTAGGTGAAAATTGGAGAACTGACTTACTGAAAAGAACTGAGGTGTTTCAAATTAGGAGTTTCTTTCAAAACTACATATTTTCCATAAAAGAAATACCTGATGTTATTTTTTTTTTTCCATTTTCTTAATCAAAAATGTATTGAAAGTGATTCTATTGATGCTTGTGTTTGACAAAAGTCAAACAACATCCTGGAGTACAGAATGAAAAGTTTCAACCAAATTTGCTAGTAATATGGTGAAAAATCTGGGGCAAAGGAGTAAAAAAAAAATATTTATTTTGCATACAGCAGACCAGGGCTTCCCAGATACTGAGCCCGAAATGGAAATTTTGGCTGCAGCATGGGTAACTGCATTCACATGAGTTTTTTCTTGCTCAGCTTAGGAACAATATCAGTGAAGATGTCTCAGAGTGCCACCAGCCTTGCCCGGCACAGAGCCTAGTGAAACACCTCCTGCCCTATTTCCATGGCTGCTCTCCTTGTGCTAGCTACAGCACATGCTGTTCTTGACTAGGCTTACATGTACAGTAACACCATCTTTAATTGAAAGGCTAGTTAAATCATTTCCTATATGAAAGATAGCCCTTCCCCCACCCCCGCCCCGTGCATTGAGAAGAGACTGAGTCGAAGACATTTAAAAATATATCCACCAAGAATCCATTCAGAGTTTTTCTGCTCCTAGAGCGTACAGCCCTGACTGCACGCTAAGAGCCTGGCATAGATACTCAAGACTTCCTACCTTCAGCACCCTACCTGACACGGGATTATCAGCTACAGGACACAAATTCCTGGTCACCAAGTGGGGAGGCTAGTTGGATGGGGAAGGAGAAGCTGGCAGAGTGAGTAATCACCCAGAGCTGCAGCTGAGAACGTCCTGCAAGGGAGCAGTTCTCAAAGCTCCCTGGAGTGTCCAAGGATCCCCAGGGCAAGTGAGTGCTGCAGTTTAGCTACAGAATTTATCCTCTCTCAGGATTAGGTCCCAGGGTAATTCTAAGGATCAGAAAACAAGTAAGGGACTTGCAACCAAAAAAGATGGGGCACATATTCTAACATTTATGAATTATTAGCTGAGCAATGCGACACCGTAAAGAACATAATATTGAACAGTTCTGAAATTATTTTCATTATAGGTGTGATGATAATATTCTAGGAACCCTTATTATTTTCTTTAGTAGAAGAGATCCAAGGGAAATCCAAGGAACTGCTTATTTTGAATGGCGACCCCAAATTTTAGTGAGATTAAAATACAAAATGGAAATGCTGTATCCCTGATTTTGAGTTCCACAGAGAGCTGAAGTATCTTCCAATTGCATCTGTAACTAGTAAGATATGAAATAGGTTTTATTTTAAATTCATTCAATTTCCTTTCAATACATTCATTTTCCTCTATGGTCCCCAAACATCTCAGTTTCCATAATTACATCTTTCCACTTGCAAAGCTTGTTTTTGGTAAATTTGAGAGCTCTGACGAGGACGTCAGATGTTGCTGTGCAGTTACTGCCAGACAACAGTCTCTGTCCAAGCAGGCTGCCAGATATCCAGAAATCCCAAGAAAATGGCCACTATAAATGTTTAAATAAATGGCAAATGTAAATGTTTAAATTGTACATTGTATACAAACGAATCCAGCACTTCTGGTCTAATTTAGTCCATGTACAGCTGATCCATGGATATTCTAGATGAATCAATCATTTTTAGTGCACCTGCAGCCACAGGTAATCTCAGTACGTTCACGTAGCACAGATACGTATGTTTGTATCTGAGAAGTCTTTCCCACTGCTCCACTTCATTTCATAGCCTACATCTCTGCTTTTGCCTTGCCTGGAAAAAATCTGTAAGAGAAATTGAGACAAAACCAATAAAAAAAAAAATTAAAAAAAAAAAAAGAAAGAAAAAAGAAAACTCTAAGCATGAAAATACTCACTTCCTAATATAGAACTCTATTTCCTTTAAAACATTAAAAATTAAATACATGCATATTCTGTATTGCTACTGACACTAGCAACATTGCCAATTTATATCAAAGATCTGCTGATGCTCTCAAACATAGTCTAGATGTTTTCATTCCATCTCACCTCTTGCTCTTTCAAAGACTGAAGGTAAATAAAAAGGAATACACAGGTGCTGGCCATTTATTTCAGTTTTCAGGTAGATTTTCCTTCCCGGGGGCAGGGGGGCTGACTTTGAAAACACAACAGTTTTCATCTCTCAGATGCATCCATTTCCAATAATAGCACTTTTGAAGAAGTTCAGCTAAGGAACGATGTTTACGCCTCATGAAGCATGCATCCTCAGTCTCATAGCAGCTTCCGAAAAAAACCAGCTGCATCATATTAACCAAAAAGGGAATAGGATGGAGTCGTCTCATAGGACTAGGGAGAGTCGCCCAATATTCCTACAAAACAACCCTTTATGAAGCAAATACAGCATGACTAGTCTTACACTGAGTTTTCTGACAGGTTTTAAAGTGTTCCATAATAGTGATGAAAGAGAAGGAATTTAGATAAGTCATCCCCCTTTTATTTTTATTAATAAAACTGGATAACTGCTATCAAAGTAACCATCCAAACTGCATTAAAAAGCTTTCATGTGCAATCATGTTTTGAATGTTAAACATCACAAAAAATTCCAGCAGTGGCAGTAAAGCAGCTGTGTACAAAGCTGTTGTGGTTTAGGCTGGGCTGGCCACTAAAGGAACGACAGATGCTCTCTTTTAACCCCTCGCCCTTCCCAGAAGAGAAGGGAGAGAAAACAAGGGAGAGAGACTTACAGGTTGAAAAGAAACTAAAACTACTCTAATGAAATATGAAATCAAAACTATTAACAATAAAAAGGAAATAAAATAATATTAATAAGAAAATAATGAAATATATACAATATATACAAATAGGTACAAAACCAGTATTGAGCTCCCAGGATGATGATCACATCACCAGCAGGCACTGGGAAAGTCCCAGACTGGACTCAGCAACAGACAGGAACCGGATTAAGGAACACACGGATCGGGATCAAAGGCAGATGAACAGACAGAGTCCTCCTTGGATGCTGGCCATTGAAGAAAGACGCTGACCCTTTGATCCCTCAGCTTTTATACTGAGCATGGGGCAGATGGGATGGAATACCCTGTTGGTCAGTTTTGGGTCACCTGTCCCATCTGCTCCTCCCTGCAGGTGGGACCCCTCTACGCTCTTCCGCATCTGACCCTCCAACATGGAACATAACAAAGGTAGCTGACCCTGGTTGTTATAGCAGTAAGTATAAGCAAGAGCCTCTCTGCATACCATTCCTTGGTATTAACTATAAACGTCAGGCATTATCGCTGCCAGAAGCACTGTCTTAAAAAACATACCATTGATTTCAGAGAGTGCAGTTAGTTAGAAGGGACTTAACTGAAAAGTAAAATTACTGAAAAGAAAATTGGTTTTGTTCTACCTCAAAGGAGGACAAAAACATAGAAAAGATCAGCAGCTGCTGAAAGGACAGAACAAGACTGTAGGAACAGACTATCACAACTGGACAAGGACCTGAACTTAGTGTTTGATAAGATAACATCTTAAATTAGTATTAATTTCAAGGAACAGATTATTCGATGATTTTCTTTTTCGTATTTACCCAGTTTGTAGAAGTGGGGAAGAAAGTTTACAGGCATGCAAAATATTTTAAAACAGTAAAATATTAATGAATTATTACCTTTATTTGACATTTTGATTTCTTTTATTCCTTGAGATAACAGCAAAGATTTCAAGAGATGATGAGATTTAGATCTAATTTCTATACCAAATAACCCATTATTCTTTTTAGCACAGGTGCATACTAGAGGCCAGAGTGAAAGATTTCATTTAGGCCAACATTATTACTATGGACCGCCAGACCCAAGTTAAAAGAAATTAGGTATTAATCTACAAGACACCTAACAACAACCAATAGACAACCAGTCCTGCTAATGCCTCTCACAATAATAAATTTCCATTTTTATCAGATTTATTGCCCTGGGAGCATAAATTGACACATAAATTGCTACGTCCTCAAAAAAATAATGTCATCACCTCCTGCAGAGCTCTCCTGAAGTCATTTCTCATCCCATCCACACAATCGCAACACTGGAAATTTGTCCGTGACCATTAGTGTTACCTCCTAACTGCTCTTACTTCTTCCTTGCAATGCTCACAACTCTTGCCAGATGAGAAAACTGCTGACCCCTTTAAGACCAGCTTCCTACCCATAAGCAAACAAATCAAAGGGCTGTTGCGTCAGCATTAGGCACGGTCCCCAAACACGGACACACATCGTGCACTTCTGCTTCCTCCAGAGCTTCTTTTTCTGGCAGGCTGAAAGAACAGCTCATTTGCTCAACGACCTCCGGGTTGCACCCCCTGCAAGAGTTATTCAAGCTCACCATACTTTACAAATTCCAAGTGCTTACAACGCACACATTAGAGTTATCATCCTACTGCACTGGAAAGGGTGTGCAGAGTTTTAATTTCAGTAATAATTCAATAATTTCCAACAGCATGGATCTGCTTCTTGGACCTACCAACCAACAGACTATCTTTATGCTTCAGAGGTCATATCTTCTGTTAGTAAGAACTTCCAATCAAGACTTAGAAATCCTTTCTGAATTGCGAAAGAAACTTCTAGAACAACTTCTGCCAGAGGCTCAAATCAGATTTCTTCTTTATTCAAATAAATCAAATACAAACAATTCTAAAGAAACAGACTTATTTCTAATATATGTCTAACACCTAAGCAGGCTCAGAAAAAGGCTACAAAAGGTAGTATATAGGCTTTGAAACACAGACAGCCTGGATTCGGGCTTCAGAACTCCTCCAATGACCAACAGAAGGCAGAAACTCATCCTTATCTTCCCGGGTCCTGGGGCAGCATCCATAGTGCTGAAAAATAATACCTTGCTGTCCCATCTGAGATGGTTCCTCACTCAAGCAGGTGGCCAAAGAAAGAAGAGGAAAGTACTGGTGTATGTAATGACCTTATTGAGTCCCTGAAGCTACATTTTCCCTCCATGTACACAGCTATTTGCTGAATTAGTCCAGTAAGTACTAAACAACAGTAGCATGAGGACAATCATCTTTGCTTTTACTATATAAAATTATGCAGTTCTCATGCTGAATTGATCAGAATTTGGGCAAAATGTGGTCTTATGAGATGGTTGAAACAAACTAAGGAAAACTCCAACAACACTGACAAAAGGTGGAAAGCTCAAAATGCACATTAAGAAATTCTGATGCAGATTCCTTCTCCTGCAAATACATGATGCAAATAGCTAACACAATTAGTAAGCACAGGTCAGTTTTGAATTTCTGATGTGAAGGTGGGATACAGAAGTAACCTTCAGCACTGCATATTCACTCCTGTTCACCAGGAGACTTCTCCCAATTTGCAGATAGTTGCTCAAATATCTACAGTTAAGCTCAACCTCAAGTTGGGCCCTTGCAATTAAAAAAAAAAAAAAAAAAAAATTAAAAAAAATAAAAAATGGAGTTGTCCAAAGCATCCGTTCAAATTTTCAGCCATTACAGAATGAAACGTTTGCCTGAAGTACTGAGGCAGGCTCAAACATCCCAGTCCCCAACATCATCTGCACCAATAAACAGAATTTAGGCACTGAGTCACAACCTGTATATATAGCATGTATATATATATGTATATATAGCAGACAGTCCTTGTTTTTAAACACATATAGGCCTTTTAAGTACAGGCTGTAGTTACTGGGTCAACACTGCCCAGAATTTGTAATAAATACAAAAGCAGTTTCCCAAATTATGAGAGACATGGAATCCCCCTCTTAATTACAGTGCCAGTTGCTGAAGAACTTGCACCCTGAGGAGCATACAGACATCTTACTGCGCCCACGTTTTGCTCCAGTTTTTTTTCATAAATATTCACACAGTGACTTCCGTATAATTGAGTTTAGATGAATATGATTATGGTATTAATTATGAAAGGTAAGATAACAGGTTAGGAAGCCTAATTAACTCATCAAACTTCAGGTCTAGTCTACAGCAAATTGGCTGCGTCTCTTAAAATTAAACGCAATAATTGTAAGACTTTATTTACGTGAGGCCTGAAATTAATTGTGCTAAAACTTCCCAGTCACTACAAACAGCAGATCTCCAATGGAACACCTCAAAACTACTGCTGCAATTGGTCTTTCCAACAAGCCATAGACGTAAAGCCTTTAAAAGGGAAATGAAATGCAGGCAAATTAACACTAAATATAACGTAACAAATCAATTCTGAGGTCACCATGGCAACTTCCATAACATTAAGCATGAATAATGTGACAAAATAATTAAATATTGCTTTCATTGTAGTCATTCAATTTACTGAATTGTGACCATACTCCTTCCCCAGAAAGTTTCAATGAAAATTACCTCTAGAATATAATTTTAAAATCTCTAATTTCAGAAAGGCAAATTGAATTAATGGTCAAAAAGAAAAAAAAAAAAAAGATCAGTGTAAAATGATTTCAGGGTGCATACTAACAGCTAGGTAATGTCTAGTTCTGAAAAAAAAAAAAAACAAAGTAAAAGAGAAACAGAGCCCCTACTCTTCTTTCCTTGTCCTCCTCCAGCAATCTGAACAATTACAATTAAAACCAGCAATAACAACACCACATTTAAAAGACACCTTTTTTGTTCTGATGGACATTTTCCCTTTTGAAGCTCTGCCTGGAGTGGTAGGTAGTGACAGACGCATAGCAGACTGATTTTTCTCCACACCATTCCCACCTCATCAAAAATGCTTCACAAATTGCTCACACAAGAGGTGAACACAGTGTTTTAGACATTAAAACAACACCAGATAAAATCTTACTGTTCTCCGATGAACATCAAATGACCTGATTAGTCCCTTTGATCCCTGTGTCACAGTGGGAACTACTGAGAATTATGTCTTTTCTAGAGTAACCCTTTCTCTGAGTACAGGATAGGAACTCCTACGCATGCACTAATGTCTATTACTGCATATACAGCCTCATATTCAGCTGCGGTAGAACATCATCTGTTTTCCCAAATCCCCATGTTATCTAGTTGGCATTTCTTTTTCACTATTCACCATTCTCCCAATGGCCAAAATTTCTCCATCTCTGTCATTGGCTTCTCTTTCAGTCACAGGTGAAAGTCTCAGCTTGCTCTCAAAGGTCTTTATAAATTTAGTCCTCAAGTATTTTAATATTCTATGTTTTCAATAGAGGCTACATATTTTTACTATTCCTTTTATGTAAAGAGCAGAACTGGCAGACCATTAGAAAAAAGACTTCCTAAAAGCAAAGCACAGAAGTGCTTCAATCCATTTCTTTGTTCTTGATAACCTCTCAAGTAGTTACAGATTCCCATTTGGGAAAAGCTGGCAACACAGCTCCTCCAACAGAAGCCATCTGTCGCTGGGAATGATCTTACAAATGACTAAAAATTCAGAGGAACAGAGAAATCTTCTGGTCATTTAGTGTTTCTTATCCTTAGCAGTTTTTTATCAACCACCGGGAAAAAAAAAAAAAAAAAAAAAAAAGACAGTGAAGGAATAAGGTTTTCATCCAAAGAAGAGTTGATAGCATAAGAAAAAAAAAGTTGAAAGCTTTAAGAGAGGTTAAGAGAAATGGCTTGTGCGTATGAATTCACAACTTCTGCAGATATTCCCCAGCTCCTCCCATCACACAGTTTGTGACTGGTATTTCCTTCATGTGATTACATAAAACAGAGCAACTTCGACTGTTCCATTATTTTTCTAAGATCTACTTTAGACTAACAGCCCTATCATCTTCTTTTTAACGATTTACATTCACGCCTAACATTTGCTTAGTATTTCACACACTGATGAAAAACCGTATTAATCATTTAGAGCTCTGCTATTTTCAACTCTTCTACTACTTCCAGAATGAAATCAAGAAGGGGATTACTGATTAAAGTGAGTCCAACTTAGTTGGTTTTCCGTCAATTTTTTTTTTCATAAGTCCTTAGCTTCTGGGTTTATAGCACTCAGCATAAGCACGACGTTTATTTCATTTAATATGCAGTTCTCATATACATCTGGCTTCACGACTTCTAACAAGGCTGCACTCTTGCTAGACAGTTAACAGTTTACAATTAAAAAAAATACTTACAACTTTTACAACTATTTTGCCCTCTTTGTCAGCTGCAAGACTGGGGCTTTTTGGCTATCTAAAAAGTTTTCTTAAATATTTATTTTTAAAGCATTACTCACACTTTTTCCTCATTAAATAGTCTGTCCAAAGTGATTAGCCTCTATTGTTTTCAGATTTAGGTGAGAAGCTCTTTGAAATTCCAAGTACATAAACTGTTTGTTTGGATTTTATTCTGTTTACCAAAGCCATCTGACGTCAAGTCTTGATGATTTCTACTTACTTATCTGTGATTTTCTGTTCTGAAAATCAATTTCTCCTTATCTGCTAAAATCGTGTCTCTGTAGCTTTATGCCGTGTTAGATACAAAATGGAAATAGAAAGTGTGCTTCAGAGCACTTAAAAACATCAAGCACGTTTTGGTATTAGCTGTATGAAGTTTCTAACATTATCACCTGAAGAGAAGCCCCGTACTTATGTAGCTTTTTTTCCTCTCACCCAATTTTAATCTGTGATTATAAGGCAGACTGGAGGCCTGAAGCAGTCCCTAAATTATAATCCATTTTGCACATTATCTGTTATGACATTTTTCCATAGGCAATTAAAGATTGTTTATGCTTCTGACTTGTCAGTTCCTTGAATGTGGTAATGTCTTTCTTGGGAGAAAATATGTACTTCCTAAAACACACTGCAACACTAACACACATTTAGGGTTTTTTGAGTGTTTCAGTCCTGCTAGCCATCCAACCAGACTAACACCAAAGTGATAACACCAAAGCCAAATTTTTGGTTACAAATGGAAAATTAATATTTCTCTCATTTATAACACAGACTCCTAGTATTGTTGCACAAGCTATTAAAAAATATGCTCCTCCTTTTTTTTTTTCCATGTAGCCATTTTTATTCCCCACCTCACAATTTTTTTACAGTCCGTTACATTCCTGCTACCCCCGTAGATACACATTTTTCATAAAAATATAATGCGCTCTGGCACTCTTGATATGGAGACCATCCCAAAAGAACAGCAATTGCCTCTGAAGAGCGTACAGCACCGTCTCCCGGGGCTGCATGGTCTCGTATCGCACGAGTTACTCTGCAACTTGCTTCTGAGAGAGCCTGCCCTCTGCCTTTCTTTAAACCACCCCTTCGAAACCTCGCAGGCCTTTGGACCTTCCAGGAGCAGTATCAAGTGGACCTCAGGGAACCGACCTGATGTCTCCACCATCTCTAAACCAGTTTCTGACCACTGCGTCACAGCAAAAATTTTGGAAAGGCCACATCGCGTCTAACACTGCAGCAGCAACAATACTTGCCTAGCATCCATCGCCTTGACTTCTCCACGAATTTTAGGAAGCTTTATCCCTTATACTATCTAGACCTACTCTGAAATTCTGCATCCTGGAGGCAGCGTGCAGGCCTGGGGCGCCGTGCCTATGGGAACTCTTGCTTTGACAACACGCCTCTGTGCCAAGCTACAGGCACGTCTCAGCCCAGTATGTGCCTGCAAGATGTATTACGGACATTGCTAGATATCACACAGAAACAGTATTATGATAAAACATGTTAAAAGACAGACGTACAGAAAAGGTATCTTTTTCTTTCATTTATACATTGATCTTTGTGCGCCAGATAACTATTATCTGTCTATTCTAGAAATAATAAATGTGAGGTATAATCAAATGTTTTACATATTTATGCGCAGAACTCTACTCAACTTTGATCCCTGCCAAGAAGGAGCTGGAAAAAAAAAAAAAAATCTCCATGAAATATCCTAAATTGTGAAAATTTTTTTCTTCTTTTTTTTTTTTCCCCTGTAAAAATAAACTGAGCAATACCAGGTTCCTTCAGACCCTGACTATACAGAGAATCATGAGAAATCTCTCTTATAGTAGAATAGGTTTTGCTTTCCTTGGGAATACCTACTTTGACATTAGAAGCTAACTTCATGGTACTAGTATGAGCAAAGCGGGGCTTACTCTCTTCTCTGATATACACTGAAAAATAAGCTACCATGGAGTCATCACCACATTTTTCAAGACCAAGAAATTATTAAAGCTTTCAGAATTTATGAAGGTCACATCATACACTGATCAAATTTAACTTAGGAGTTTGTACTTCACAGTGTTTCGCACACACTATTCACTGAACAATTTGAAGGCATTCTAATATCTAGAAAACAGAAACAACAGCTACATAAAAAAGCCACAAAACCTCAGTGTAGTAACAGGGTTTGTAACAGTGTAGTAATAGGGTTTGCCCCTATTCTTTGAATCATCTATATTTAAATAACCTATGGAGACAAAAGCATTCCCTTGCCCTGACTAATAATTCTCTTTAGCAGTCTCAACACTATTTCTTTATGATGTCGTTTTTATATTTCATTCAGAAGACATTATGAAGAGATATTGGATTTCTTTACCATTATTTTCTTTATTGTTGATGTATTGTCAACGGACCCAATGTTCAGTTCCTTCCACACAGCCACATTTTTCATTGTGGTCCCCCCATTTCATTGAGATCACAGTTCTACATTATTTAAACTTCTACTCTTTCTGCTTAATGATTCAGAAAATAGCATCTCATTGAAAAAAAAAAAAAACAAACTTCTATGTAGTGTTCAGCTGAGGTGCAACTCTTGCACCCTTTTAAATGGTCCGCTGACAGTCCAGTATTCTTTATAAAAGCAGTATTCACAATTTATACAGTTATTGTGCAAGAAAGAAAAATGAGTACTAAAACTTCATCAAAAAAATTTTATATGTATGAAGTCAGCACAGAGACATTTGACCCAGCCCGCTCGTACTGGAGGGTGCTGCCACCTGCCTTCCTGCCTGCAGGAAGTTCTGTTCAGTCAGTACTGATCGATTTTAATAGTTGGTTTTAAATCCTCTTAAAACTGATTGTTCTACTGAGTAGATATTTCAGGCACACTGGACAGCTGTATTAAATGTTTTTCTTTGGGATTTGATTACTTACAGTACATTGGGCTTTAATGCATCATCCGCTGTTAACTCTGGTTTGATAGTATCTTGGCTGGTTACAATCCAGTGTTATTACAACATGATTTGCAGGCAGCTGAGAGTAAGCTCTGGATTCTGCTGTGTATGTTATCGGAAATTCAATGTTCCTACATATCATAGCAGAACAGAAAAATTCCATATAACATACAGCTTTATCATAAAACTCAGCTGTCAATAGGAAATACTATCTGAAAATAACGAATAAACATCATACATGCTAAAGTATGGATGCATGAAAAGAAAACACATTCCAGCTATAAAAGTCTTTGTCTGTATACAGACTGTTCCAGTGCAGATAACTAAGACAAATTTTATTGGATTAATCCCCCTATTGAAAGTCATTTGCTTGGTTCTAACATTATTAATAATATTGATTATATCTACTGCAGCACGAGGACACTCTAGAGGGAGGGCACCACCACAGTTCACCACTTTCTGATTAAGAGTGCTTCTTCTTACCATAAATATTTTTATCTTGCCAACTATCCCTTTATTTCTCCAGTTCAGTATTAATGTCGAATCTTGAAAATGTTCAGATTATTTGAATTTTTTTATAAAAGAAAATAGAATTGTTTTCTTTCTGAATACCTGAACTTATGAGAGGTCTAGCATGTTCATGCAGCATTTACTTACAAAGCCTGTTTCTAATTAGCTACCTTTACTCTCAAGTAACGCTACTGTCTTATCAAAGGGAAGACAGAATTGATCCCTATTCCTGAGGAGGAATGGCTGAATTTTTATTAAAAAAAAAAAAAAAATCATAAAACTTTTATATGTAAGCACATCAAGCTCTGGTTATACCATTTCATTAGATATTGGGCTGCTAATAACATCTGAAAGTCAGATTGACATCATTTTCAAAAATTCTTGTAAAAATCCTTTAATCAGGGAAATAATAAACAGGGAAACACCTATTTCATTGATAAACTGTCATAAAAGTTAACCAATTATGTTCTGTGGGGTTTTACTTAAACTGAAATGATGCTTTACCTCCTAATTTCCAAGAGCACGTTCTCTCCTGTGCAACAGGAAGAGAGAGATGTCTGCGTTCGGGCATCTTGATTGCAGCGCTGCACTAATGCGCCACAACTCTCACCATTCCCCAAAGAACAAAACTTCAGATTATTTATATTAAGTTATTTTCAGTGAGCATTGATTAAAAATACTTGGTCAGTTTCCTATGATGATCAAAATCGTAAGAAGAACCTATTTCAGGCAAAAATCAATAAAATGTACAGGCAATGAGAAGAGAATACAGGTGTTTAAGTCCATTTCCATGACAGCTTCCCCCCCTCCCTCCCAATATGATAATAATAAATGATATTATGCAGTTGCCTTTAATTCACTTTAATTTTCAAATGTATATTACATCTTTAAATTTAAGGACGTTGATATCTCCTGCTTCCTAACTTGGAAAATTTGTGCTGCAAGAGACATGAAATGGCATTTACCTGGAGTGATATTCCTTGGCTCATACTCTGAGCCATTAAGCTATTGCACAAAAAAAAGGGATATAATTGATTTCCTCCGGTTTCATTTTTAAAGAGTTGAATGAACCCTAATTATTTCTCTTAAATAAAAAGCCCAGGCCTTTGGGAAGCATGAAGTGTAGCTTTTGAGCTATCAAAAAAGCGTCTCAAAACTCCAGGCTGAGGTTTGGGGGACTCGGAAGCACTTTCAGGGGATTACAAGGCTCTTCTATCTCATTCTTTTCCTTTCTGACTAGTTCTGTACAACCACATACCTAAATGTAGCAACGAAATACATCTCAGTATTCAATGATCTGTTTTAAATCCTACCCCGTGATGCCAATGCCCTCCAAGAGCCATGTAGGGAGTACAGGAGCTTTAATTAAACACTCTGACTGTCTATACTGTATGTCGAGATCCTGAAAATTCAGTTTTCCACCCCATTGCAGAAAACATATGGAATTGCTGCCTGTCTGCTTAGGCTTTGCAGTTCCATGGCTGAATCACTCGCCAGACGTGTGACCACTTAGGAAATAAAACGCTATGCTCTGTGAGTCCCAACAGAAAGCAAAAAGCTTTCTGGGAAGCAAACCAAAAATGTTTCCCTTACTAAAACAATTACACTTCACTCAGAAATATAAAGTAAAAGGAAACCGATAGATAATTTTACATATTCTTTGTCTTACTTCATAACACATGCCTGTCCGGGATAAACAAGGTGGTGAGGGTTCTGTTATAAACTCCTAGACTCAACTACTGAAGGAAAAAAAAAAACAAAACAAAACAAAAAAAAACCCAAAAAAACAGGAATGGGTTTTCTCCCAAATTACCACAGCAGGAATCAGCAAAGTAGTAAGGTCTAAAGGTGCTTAAAAGTCACAGACAAGAGTTTCACTTTAAGTAGGACGTCACGTGAACTTCAAAAAAACAGATTTTTCTGAAACAAACAGTACAGAAAGAAGCTAGTCTTTCTTCATACTCTGGGGGATTTACCACCTCTGCAGTTTTAGCAAGCTCCATTCACTCTGAATCAATGCAATATTTACAGAAAACAAGGTTGCTAGGTGGTGAAGAGAAAACATTACAATCTTCATAAATCTAGACCTTTTTAACACAAAATTACTTTGCAGCACTAAAAGCTGTCTAAAAGCAATAGTGCACATGCTCAAATGCAAAATAACTAACCACCCAATTTTCAATGTAGATTTCACAGGACAGTGCATCAAGGGAGATGTGTGCGCTTCAAAAAAACAGTGGGAACCTGGTATCGCCAAAACCCTTCCTCTATGTATGCAGAAAATTTTGCAGAAAAACACACTAAAAAATTCTTTGCCAGCAAATCACTCCAAATTAGTATTTCCACAAACAGTCTATCTTAAGTGCATGTCAATATTTGATTTCCTTTTCCCTAAAAAAAATAATTAAAATTAACACTTACAGAAATAATAGTTTTCTTTTAACAATCTAGTTTTTCAGAGAAAAGAAATTTCTATGGAGTGAGTGCATCCAAGCCTTAGGGCTTGTGACAACTGAACTGCCCCATCCCTTGTGAACCCTGTATTGGTATTAATGAGATGCAGAGGGTGTTATATTAAGATTTCTTCCAGCCAAAAGGGCCTATCAAGCTGCTTTATTGCTCTTGAAGGAGGAATAAGACGTTTCATCGATTCTCCAAAAAGATACATGGGAAACCTATGTGTATCGGAAGTACTGGCTATACATTACGACTAGGGTAGTATATTAACACCTTGCAGCCCTAAAGAATGACTGCAAGAGGAAGCAGGTCTTAGCGTAAATAACATACTTTCATACTTGTCATTGAAAAGGTCTTCTCCCCTTCTTAGAGCCCCTTCTCCTGACCTTTAAATTTTCATCTTAATGCTAACAGTGTTCTGCCTTAACTCACGTTGAGACAAACATGCTCAAGGCAGTAAGAACCGTCTTGGACAAAAATGAAACTTCTCAGTTTCTAGACCATTGGCTTCACAGTGATTTACTGCAAAGAAAACAGTCCAAGAATCTGAATGCGTACAAAACAGCTGACCTGGAAGCCAAAGCAAACAATAAAGATTTACCATTGAACAGTTTGGCTTTAGCCACCTGTCAGATGTCAGGACCTGCTGAAATTATTAGACAAATAGCTGCCTATTCAACTGAAAATAGGTAGCTCCTCAGTTACTTTGTTTTCTCCAGAAGGAATGGGATAACTCTTCTATCTTCCACCTTCCACATTCCTTCCAGTGGATTTCCTAGCAAAGGAGGGCCGTTGTCTTTTCCTCACAAGTACTGGCATGGAAGTACTTCGAAGTGGGATTTAACTCTGGAGCTGCCCCTGCTTGAACAAGCAATTTGTACAATTTGTACCGAATCATTTCCAGAATTGCCTTCCAGCCTGCGTCGTTCTATGCTTCTACTTAGATTTACAGGTAGTAGTTGCATCAAACATCACATAAATCTTTCACTTGGAATCCTTCTAGACTCTGCTATCACCTATATAACCTTACAGATACATATCTTATCCTACCTATAGTATTCTTATAGTGTATGTACCATATGACCTCATATGGTAGAAAAGATTTCAAATATTTTTCATATCATTTATGGGACTCTTCCTGTCTTCACGTGACAGTAAAACTACCTGATTTGTCAGGGAGACGGACCTCAAGGTCAGTCCTCCACAATCCAGTCATACTTGGCTCATTTGTTTGCTAACAGTTTACACTTGCCTTCCATATTTCACCCAGAATAATTTGATACTAGCTGGCTACAAAAGAAAAAAAAAAAAAAGAAAAAACAGACCAAAAAAACCCACCCACATTATTACCACTCTGATAGTACTGCTTTCATCATCTCTAACTTACACTAAAATTCACAGGTAAATCCGATGCTCCTAAACATTTCAGCTTTGATGGAGAAGACTTCAAATACTGTTCACTTGACCCTCTGAAAGTGAGATTTGCATGACAACAGTTGTCAGCCCCTTTATTAAAACTTGGCAATTTCCACCAAATTTGAAAAAGGAGCAGAAATTAAAGTTTAAGGTTTCTATCGGGAGGAAAAGCAATGATGTGATTCATTCTAGCTAGCCTTCGTGGTTGAAGACAGCAGAGAGACCAGCTGATCAACCAGCAACTATATTGCTTCAAAAAGCCATGGCATTTACTGCCTTTTGCAGTCAGTAGCTCACAGGAGGGTAGGTAAGGAAAAGAGCTGAAAACACTGTAATAAGGTAACAGAGGACATGGAAGGTAATTGGGGGATTAGACGATATAAATGAAGACTACAGAGATTCTTGAAGAGGTGAACGTAAGGTGGTGCACGGAGAGAGGAAGAAATTGTAAATGAGATTAGATGGCTGCAGCTAGCGTGCATAGGATAAACTGTAAAAGAAAGCATTTGTTTCATTACTCTAAGATTTATTCATCAACTTTTTGTCTAATTAAATGCAGAAACCAAAAAGAAGTTTCTGCATCTAAGATGTGTAAAAATATATTTATATACATACGTGTGTGTGCACGTAGATGTGGTAAATTCCTCCCACTGTTGGCAACATGGAAATGACAGCATATTTGACGATCTTTAGGGATATATGCAAATTTAAGATTCCCCCTCCCCAAAAAAAAAAAAAAAAACCAACCTATAAATACACTACAAACAGTGTAAAACAGGGCTGAGCCAAGATACAGAGTCTGCATCGCAATGCAGGAGATTTAAAGTCGCTGTGGAGGCAGCAGTTTGTTCTCATTCCTTCTGCTCGGAGTCGAAAAGAAATATTTAGGAGCCTAGTAACTTTGTAGGATGCTAGGTAAAGAACTACAAAGTGGGGTGTCAAATAGGTAGTAAACATGAAGGAAGAATAGTTAGGGCCATTCCATAGCATGTCTATGCATTACTTTGGAAAAAAAAAATATAAAATAGCATATTGTCAAGACATTTTCTTGCCAGGGCTGAGGAGGCTATAGGTGCATTGGTCTTCTGTAAGAGCACGCTGCATTTCCTACAGTTGTTGGTTAGTGAAGAAATACTCTAGATAATAAAAGCATAGATATCAGCTGTGTTAGACAACTTCTGTCAAAAACCTTGTTCCTAGTAAATTAACACAACCTTTAATGTGTCTATTAAAGTCTTTAAAAGTCTTTTTAAAAAAAAGCATATTTCCTGAACAATAGAAACACTAAGATAATGCTGTATGGCATGGATCACTTTAACGGAATAATATCTCAACATTCTTGCAATTACACCAAGGAAGGAAGGAAAGGCAATCGTACAAATAAATGAGCACCTTCAAATTATTAAGCAATTAAAGCAGCAGCAACGTGCTCAGCTTCATGGAAACAAGTACTATAAACAAAGACAGCTTTACAAATGTGGAGTTCAAGTCTCAATTTTTAGCTGGGATGTAATTGCACATACATTATTGCAGTTAGATTTGTTTAATCATTCCTCTTTTCTGCACAAGGTATCAGCAGGATGGGTTATTCTTGCACTGAGCTTCTTGTTATCACGATGGCGGATGCAAACACCTGGAAATTCGGCTTTGTATAAATCCTGTCAAGCAGCTATTACTGCTATCTCTGCATTCCAGGACACACAGCACAACCAGCGAGTGAGCACTTTACAGTCACACTGGAGCTATTTCACAGACAAGAACTAAATAAAGAACCTCCCAGCTCCAGATTCTGTGCCTCAGGTCTGACCTCTCTGCCTCCTTCTCCTGTGAATGCTGGGGTGTCCCCGCTATTCATCAGGCTAACAGCCTGGAGAGGTGATCAATCCGAATGATACTGTATTTTACAAACATTCTCCTTTGATCAAATAGTTATCACCTACAGTTATCTTCTCTTCCTACAACAGCAGGATATCCTGACTTTAATCCTTCATTTCTGGTCAAAAACTACTGTTCCAGGAAAATAAATCATCACGGGAAGACAGCTGACTATTTAAAAGCATTAGATCTGTTTGTTCTTGAAGACTGATGCGAGGTCTTCTGCACTGCCACCCACAATCCATAAGGCTGGGTGTACACTGCTTTGCAGCATCGGCGTGACTTTGCAGCCTCTCCCTTAGAGTCACCTTGACTTTTTTTTAAACACATTGTTTTACTTTTTGCTTCCCGATCACCAGTATAAACAGCATTTAGAAAAAAAAAAAGATGAGCTAAGATAATTGAGCAGCATAAATAATAGCACTGAACACTTCTATTGTATATAGAGATTCCAACCACACAGTCCAAATATTTACAAGCTAGGATGAGTCAAAGTTAACTTTTCACAGATACCTCTATAAAAGGGCAGTTTACAGGAAAGATTTGAATACTAAAAAAGTTCCATCCTTGCCAATTGCGTTTGGAACAGACTGTGCACGGGGAAAGTAAAACTCTTGGAAAAAACAGAAAGGTACGCACAGCATAACACAAAGATGTGCAGCAATTAAAAGTTGCATTGGTATTTGAGAGGGTGAGAGAGATTAGACACTTGGAAATATACTTAATAAACTGAAATTCCAAGCAGAATTGTTTGACCCACTTTCTGACTACCAAAACAAGCCATCTTTCCTTGTGTTTCATCAAAACTGGAACCATTTCCAACTGAGCTTTACATAAACAAAATTTTATCAGAATAGCTCTGAATGATTACAATGAATGCTCTCACACGTACATTTTGCAATTGAATTAGCATCCTTCTTGCTTCCTCTGAATGCCTTAGCTAGCACCACAGCAGTCAAGATTGCTTGCTATAAAATTTACCAGCAGTAGGGCATCATCTTTGTTGGCATATAGAAAGGAGTTCTTCCAGTCACCGGTGAAACACAAAGCCATAGCAGTTGCCACACAAAGAAAGGAAAACAAGCAAGAAGGAAGAAACAGGACTGAATACCTTCTAGGGGTGAAAAAGTCTTATGGGAAAGCAGAAGGGGAACTTGCTAATCAAAGCCCATTCAGAACACCAGCGGGAGCAACCAATGTTTCGCTTCATTGAAGAAACAACTCTATTATTTCTTACCCAATTAAAAAAAAAAAAAACAACAGTGCAAGTGGCTCGAGACTTGGGGTTCTCCTAGGACCTGCTACTTGCTTTGATTTAAGCAGCAAAATCACCCACGGAACAGCTCCATGGGACATCTCTTGAATTTCATAATGAGCAGGAGACAGGCAGTGAGGTGGCACAAGGTGAGACTGTAAGGCAATTTTAATAAATAAATTATTGCCAGGATTACACAGCAATTACCGAAAATAGAAATTTAGGAGGCCAAACTTACAGGTGTGGAATCATCAAAGCAATGCAGGAAGTCACAGGTTTGAGTTTTGCGTCAGGCATACAGATGACCCGTTTGCCTTACTCGGGAAGTAAGGTACAGTAAAAAAAAAATGTATCACCCATGTCATGGGTTTCATGACATGCTCCATTTAGAGCTTAAATGATGAAGGAAGTACATAGGCAAGTAGAGAAATGACATAAGAGTTCATAAAGGTAGCTCAGCTTTCAAGGTTAATTTCATGAGTCTTTTTCTCTCCTCAATACTACTGATGTCAATACTTTCAAATATGTAACTCAAAAACGATATATCTGTGCTGCCCATGCAACCATTAAACTGTTGATGTGCCCTCAGGCACCAGATGCCTTTATCAACTTTTTTTTTTATTTTTTTTTTTTAATAACCTCCAGGAATGTACTTGTCTCTCAATATCTTCTTGTACAGTCTGCTTTTATAACCCTGTCATTTGTTTGTTGAGAGGTACTGTATGATTTTGATATATAACTATATATCATTATTCCATATCACAACTTTAGTGAAATACTAAATTTTTAAGATAGAGCGTATAAAACAAGTCATGTAATACTTTCATTCATGTCTCTATAACATGAAAATAGCGGTCAACTTAAGACATATGCTTTTCAGTTTTCATGTTAAGTATACAGCAGTAACTCTTCATTCAAAATACTATTTTTAATCGTTCTTAAAGATAAAATGCAGTTGTCCACCTTGTACTTAGCACAGAACAAACACATGGTTAAACAGAATGGTATGAAAATAATCTATTTTTAATGAATTACTTCACTCCTGCCAGGAAAGATCACTGAAATATCACTGGAGAAATTAGGTATGGCAGCAGATGATGGCAGACACAAGTCTTCACAAGCACTGACTTGCTCAGAAGGTTTCAGCACAGTGCTTCAGTTATCCACTCTCCTAAGAAAAAGAGGCATCGGTGGTTCTCAAGTTGTCCACAAGATATTTTAAACAGAAGACCCAGACGATTTTTACTGACTGCGAAACATCAACCAATTAAATGCTTTCTTCCTTGGTTACCGACAGAAGACGTCACTTTTGAAACACCATCACACACAGCTCCTTTGCGCACAGGGCAGAGCAATGTAAAACATCCCTGCCCATAGCTAGCATTAACTTGCACTCACTCTGCCTGCTGTTTCTCACGCATTTTTTAACAGCAGAAAAAAAAAAAAACTTAATTAAAATCTGAAAACATACCTAGATAACTGGTAATATGCATCTGTGCAAATGAATCTGCAACAGCCTTGTCTTTTCATATGTCGTTTACTCTGTTTCCTTTCCTATTTAATGATCCACTCCTTGCTTTGCACATGGTAGCTGGGAGATTGTCCTTCCCTGAACTCCTAGATCACATGTGCTCACTCAGTACTTCACATCTGTTCTGAGGACTTTTTTTTTTTTTTTAACTTTAGCTTTAAGTTCATAAAGCCAAAGATAAGATAGTTTGAGTAGAAATTTCTATAAATCTTTCGAAGATTTCTCAAGGTTCTCTCACACTAAATTAGCTTTCTTCTCCCCAATGATTTAATCTGTCGATTCAGTATCCTTTCCAACAACTAGGTCAGGGGTACCCTGAGTCTGAACCACAAACAGCAGATGTTCTTAATGAAACAGTTTGCTGAAGAATAAAAGTAATGGGCAGAGCTCTTCTGTCATAAGTTCATTTTCTCCTTTCTAAAAAACCAAAAAACATCCAATTTGAATCCTCTGGTCAATTCTGATCAATAATTCATGACAATCACTTACACATTTTGTACGTATCTTATAGGGTGGAACTTTAGGGATGTGAGGAATTTTGAGCGTACACCCCTCTCTCATTAAAGTCACTGGAAAACCAAACAAACTCATCTTAAGCATAATTTCACACCAGAGTGAGAAACAAACAATGCAGTTATTCACAAAAGACTTCTCCTCTCTTTTCTAAGTTGTGTTCTGTAAGATAAGTAGGTTTATTAAAATGCCAGTCCCAGAGGAACTACAGCCTACATTAAAACTTAAAGACCAAAGTTTTTCTTTTTAAAATAGGAAGAAATCTGTTTATCTCAAACTCAGTTATACAAAAGCCATTAACATTTGAAAGTAAGAGGTTATTTAGGAAGTTGCATCTCACATGAATGTGGAAAACCTAACTTTCCAAGTCAATTTACCAGATCAGCTATTTCAATTTATTGTTATTTATACTGAGAAATTTGTTTTTAATCCTTTACTGTCGTTGGCTATCCAAGAACAATACTAACAATAAAAAGAGCTTCCACCAAATTAGTGAGGATTCTCTATTAAATTAGCCTCAGACTAAGAATCATATTCAAAAACCACATCTTGTTAAATATATTTCACTCTGACTTTATTCAGCAGGGAAAGAGCCATGCCTGGCATGGAAAACACGAGAGAAGACCAACGCAAGTAAAATTGTTGCTTTTAAGCTGTTTGTTTAAATTTCATCATCTTCTGTCTACTGTGCCAACAGATGACAGTGGTGTTGCCACCTAGGAAAAAGTTGAAAGGGAGCAAATTACTCCCTGTGGTACTTCATGTGATACTTTGTAAGGTTGAAGCATGGAAGAGAAGACCATAGCAGAGGGTCAGATACCCCCAGGAAAGTATTCTCAGCCTTACAAATTACAATCAGTACCATCATTTCACTTGGACTCTGCTACAGAAAATATCTTGCTCTTCGTATCAGCCCCCCAGTGAGTTTTACAACACCAGAACAGATTGTAAATATCAAATTATTACTTGTTGCACCAACTGGCATTATGTTTGATTAGTTCCAGTTTTAATTGCTTTCTCTCACATAGTTTCTCTTTTGGGGCACATCCCACTTGCTGTAGGATTGTTCCAAAAGTAGCTCCTGCACATCAAGGCTTTCCCCAGGCGTTTTCTTTCATTTGCAAGCTCTGTCTACGCTGTCAAACTCTGAACTCTTTGGTTACCAGAGCTTCCAGGTGCTGCAGCTCCATTTCGTCCACCACATATCTCAGTAGCAACCACAACACGTGCCAGGTTGAAGCTGTAACTGATCTGGTCTGTCATAAGGGCACGACAGAGCCCAAATGGGGACAGGCAAGGCCAGCGCTTTCAGGACACACCTCGCTGCGCACATCTGCCGTGCATAAGCAGTGTCCACACCTGAACTCATCCGGTTCACGGGCAGAAGGAACAAACTGCTACCTTTGCTACAAGTCACTCAGTGCACCCAAGTGTCAAATGTGCAAACTGAAAAAAAACACTATGACAATGATTGTCCCTACCCTCCCTCCCAATATGCTGTCATAACTGTCAAAGGAGCCTTTCAAATTGCCTATAACTATAGGAGAAGGAAAAAGGGAGAAAAAAAGAAGAAAAAGGGAGAAAAAAAAGAAGAAAAAGAAAAAAAAGAAAAAAAAAGTATGCATAATAGCTTAACAAGTGCATCACAAGTCCCAAAACAGTGGTCCCAGCCTAATATAAGATCGGCAATATTTAGCAGAAAAGCTGTATTTCAGTTCCCAGCACAAGGTAATGATACACTTATGATACCTATGCTTGAAGATCACGTATTTTCTCCTTTACACTTCCACTGACTGAAACAGTTTCCTGCAACTTTACAACCTTTACAACCCTTATTAGGTGAAAGAAGGGATATTTAGCTTCCTTTTTGAAGAAAGCGATGATGATTCCCATTTAAGATGAGTCAGTCCCCAGGCTGCATAAATGACTTAGTCCCTTAAAACAGTCATGGGACAGGACCCAAGATTCAAGATTCATTTACTGCATTGATCATAATTTTTAAATTGCGAGCCTTGCAGAGTTAAAAACTAAATAATTCTCTGCTCCCCAGTGTAAGCGCTCATTGCCTTCTCTAACTGTTAGACAAATCCATTGTGCTCATTCCCTTCTGCAGGTTGTCCACATCAGGAGACAGCCACATACTTCTCTAAATGAAATACTCCGACTCCAGACAGAAAGTGTTATGAGCGTAATATTGTTTAGAATGAGAATAACGGATCGTGATGTACCTATGGTGTGTGTGAAGGAAACAGTCCAAGTAAATTGACAGTAATTCAGACTATGTATTTCAGAAAATCACTGTTATTTTAAACTTGAAGGTTGATCGTTTTGAACACAAACCAATCCAAACCAATTCATTGGGAATAAAATGAGGTTTCCTATCACCTGGAGGAAATGTGCCTGTCCACACAGAAAATGTGTGCAGGCTGGATGATTTCTGACACCCACGGCAAGTGTTCCGGTACGCACTGTAAAACTCAGCCTCAGGAACTATGTACCCGTATACCCCTACAACTGGTTAAAAAAAAAAAAAAACAGCAATAATCACCCAGATTAGGATTGCCAGGCTTTATTTTGGACAATAACTGGCTTCCGATGCACAGCCAGCCATCGGGGAGGAGCTGTACAGAATTGGAGAGATTCTGCTGAGACAGAGAGGGAACCTTTCACATCCACTGGGTCCCCTGTAGGGCTCAAGGTATTTGCTTGACCTCTGTTCTTAAAAGCAGGTGTAACTCAGTTCAGATCCCCTTCATTCATAAATGATGATCCAATTAAATATGTAATCCTTTTCCAGCAGGATTCTACAGATTTCACATTTTGGGGTATTTACTCTTATCTATCCTAGCAATGCAGTAACTGGATGCTTGTTTTTATGAGTTATGAGTCTTAAATACAGAGAAAAATTTTAAACTGAAAGTAATACTCATGTCAGAAGGAAAGCAAATCGTAACTTGGATAACACTGAATAAAAAAAAACAAAAAAACCTCCATTTTCAACACTAATATCTGTAAATGAATACTTTAAGGAGGCTGAGTCAGCTTGACTACCATGCTTGGGTTTTGAGTTTGGGGTTTTTTTTTGTGGAGGAGCTATGATGAAATTCAGTGTTTGGGCAGGTTTCTGATAGAAATACAGTCACGAATGCTGTTTCAAGTTCATAACATCCAGGTAATTGAATAATCATGAACATGCATTCAGATTTCTGACATAAGTAATATATGAAGTTTCCAGGAGAGTCTTCCTGCAAAGACTGATTGCACAGAACACCATTTTAGATTAGTATCACTTGGAAACAGTAAAAAACCAAGGAAAATGTCTTCACTGTATATCTCAAGGATGCTGTACTATACATGACTTCTACCTGCTTCAGCTTTGTCTTGCTGTTTGACTGCGGCCAAAAGCAGCCAACAAGGTAATTCTTAAAGGACTGAGCTGGAGAAGTAATGCAACAAACAAGTCTCAGCTACACAACTGTGAGAAAGCAGTGACTCTCAAAACAGAAAACAGGCTGCTGCTTTGCAGTGAAGGAGGGGTTTTGAACCTCCAGAAAAGAGCAGCCAGAGTCTACACTGCTCATACACGCAGTCAGGTTCTATCCATGCCTGGCACATTTGGAAGTGCCAGGTGCATCCACATTTTTCAAAGGCTCCTGCCGTGTAGCTACCCCGGACCTACATTAGATGCAATTGTTTATTATGAGTCCCAGCTGCTTGTAGGAACTTTCCAGAAAGCCATACTATGCACTGAGTACTATGACTGAATACGTTTGTATTTAGTCTTTCAGTTTACACAATTCACCTATCAGTTATTCTCTGATATGCATGAAAGGCCATAAGGCTTTCAAGATGCACGCTAAAAAAAAAAATAATAAAATATATCACACACAGTGCTTCTCTGATCCAACTTAAATACCATAACCACAAAATGTACACAGTCCTCCCAATTCAACAATGGGTTTATTAACTAGAATCCTATGTCAAATGGGAACAAATTCTACAGATATGGGTCAACCACCAAGGTAACCTGACTGAAACATGTCACTTAACAGGTTAGTTCCTCAAACCGATAGTTAGAGGAAATCACATTTTGGTGTGTTTTATTTCTATGTTAAATGACATAAGAACATACACAATGGATCTAGACAACTTTAAAATATTACAGATTACTGAACATTACTGAAAATTGGAAGTTGTTCATCAGTTGCAACTGAAAAGTTTGCAAAACAGTTCAACTCTAAAGCTTTGAGCATCACTTGAAGTAATTCCATTTATTTATTTTTGCATTTGATATCACTGATGTAACACAGATAACTTAAATTGCACTGGTGGGATAGGAAACACGACCTGTTAACTGAGAACTTCCTTCTCCTCCACCTGTGACCCCACAAACATCTGAATGATTAACATGAAAGATTCTCTCCCAGCATGCTGCAGTACAGCAGAATATTCCTATGGTAACTCAGGCTCCACAAAACTAACTGGAGTTAAATGCCCATCAGGGAATAATACATAAATAAATACAAAATACTATCTGAGTATTTTGAAGACTTCAGCTTTTAAGTGTCCTTTTCTTTTCACAGGTCAAGTTCAGAGGAAGTATAAGCAACTTTAACCTGCTAATTTAAACAGTGTTACAGGACAAGCGTGTACTACGTGCAAACTACTCCGATAAAGTTTGATCTATATACCCTACACAGGATTCTGTCCGGCAAAGCTAATCCTAATTAAATTAAGCATTTACTTCTAATCACACCAGAATCCACTTGACCATTTTACTTCCCAAGAGAAAGGGCTATACCATCAGAGGAAATAATTTCCAACTTTTTCAGTGATAGCTCTGAGACACATTGATTGTCACTGGTATCGCCAACACGAAACTTTTCAGAGCTGAAAACTTTTAATTTCCGCCAGTCTTCCCTGAAATTCTTCCCTTCAGCAGGCACACTAAGATCATTCAGAGATGCATTTATCACACCTAATGATCTTCTTCCTGGCATTCAAACTTTCTTTTAGCTTGAATTGGTTTTCTTTGAGGAATACAAATGTGACTAAAAAACAATATATCTGTTCTCCACAAGAGATAAATTAATGTGAAATCAAATACCATTGTTGTTAAGCTGTCACGTTTACTAGCATCCTCATTTCATACTTTCAGGATCTGGGTTGGATAATAATCTGAATATAATGTAGTATCTCACATCCCATTCTTGCAGAATACTAACGCGCTCCATTCACAGAGCAGCACAGGGCATACGTAAGTGCATGCTTTGTGGTTCTTGCAATTTCCAAAGGCTACCGGTGAAAAGAGACATTCCACTGGGAAATGTCTTTGTGTGGACAATATCCTGTAAATTTCTGTAGAAGCAGTCAGGGAGCAACCCTTTTTATTGCTTTTAAAGGGCTTTGTTCACTGCAGCCAGAAGTCTCCAAGTGACGTTACAGAAAGAGATTAATTGCCTCATCCGCTCAGGGGGTAATTCCCTTTCGGGTAGTACCGTAAAGCTTAGAAAGTTTATTGATGGAGTCTGTGTTTTTCCATGGAAACACTGCTAGTTTCTTTGCAATGGATTTAATCAGCTGAACGGGGTAATTTCAGACTGGCATTTTACTAGTTGGAGTTACAAGCTGAAGCAATCTTTCTACATCAGGAGTGAAATTTCCCTATTAATCTACATATGACTGTGTAGTCAAGTCTTTCATCAGTGAGGTGAACTTAGAAGAAGTTTCAGGGGTTTAATGAAAAGGTAGTTTTCCTTTCACTCTAGAGAGGGTTTGGGATTTTGGTTTGGTTATTGTATTTGGTTGGGTGTTTGGGCTTTTTTTTTGTGGGGGGAGAGGGGATTTAGGAGGGTACTTTGGCCTTATAGCTGGTATATAGATATAATTTTGTTAACTTTGAAAAAGAAATGGAAGATGGTATACAGTATCTGTAGCAGAGTCAAATCAAATAATACAGTCCTTTTTTTTAATTTTTTTGAGCAGAATATTGAAAGAACTGAGAATTGGTGCAAACCTCACCAGCCTGGTAACCAAAATACCCCACCCCTCTCTCATTCCATGGGTCTGATCAGCTACCACAGCTCAGCAGCTTTGCACACATCGCCATAAAGAAATCAGAACCAGAGGTCATTGCACCAGCTCAAAACTAAATAAAAAAGGAAAACAATAAGTATTTCTCTGTAGCTCCTTTATCTTCAAGCAAATATATTTTAAATACGTTAACCAATTTGATTGTGCAATGTAACAAATTACTGCAAGTTCACACTAGAGAAACAAGAGTTAAACACCATTCCAGATGACCGATCCGTTCAGGACAGGATTAAAAAATGACAACATTATGTATTACATGATCAAATCATCTTCATTTATGGTAGTATCAAAGTGCTGCTTAGGTTTTTCTGATTATCTGTACTGCAAATCATGATTTCTGAAGAGATCACTACCTGCAGGTAGTAAGCCAAATGTATTCAAGATTCAGGCCACTTCTTTAGCCTAAAAGTAGCGTCATGGCCTAATAACCTCCACTTAAATGGCTTCAAAAGGGCCCAGTTGGGCCAGAGTAGCTCCGTAGCAAACATTCTGACTGCTAGGTAAAAGAAAAACTTGGCAACATTAGCATTTTACAGAAACCAAGCAAGAAACCATATTCCTCCTTAAGCACCAGGAAGCACCTTAAGATCCCCCATATGGGCCTGTTATTCCAAATTATTTTTGAAACTATGTAAAGTACAATGGCTTTGCAGCCTGACTCTAGAGATCAGCATTTACTTTTGTAATGGGCTGTAAGTATTCAGGCTTCATAATCAGGGGTAAGATTGACGCCTGCTTTCTAAGCTGCTACTCTTCGACTGATGAAACATATCAACAAAATCAGCATACATCAGGAGGTCTTATACTCCAACCAAGTTCCCCTTGCCAAGTTCTCCTTCATTCACCATTGAACGTGTTATAACGATAGACCGGTGAATAGTTAATAGAGTTACATAAAGGACAACAGCAAGGGAAAGCCTTGGACTTCCACCCTTTACTAAACTCATTACAACTCTCTGAAGTGGATTAAAATAGCACAGAAAGCACCTTTGATCTTCTTTCAGTCACAGAAATGACCTTTGAATTTTATTGTGTTTACAATAATCTTCTATGCAGATGGGTGTGAACTTTAGCTAAATTAGTTTGACCTATTGCAAATAAAGAAAAATGATTTGCATTTAATGTTTCTTCCTGGAAACTAAGGGCAAAATGAAACCATAGAGCAGCATACCTAGAAAACACTTAAATGCTTTCTCTTATTCTGCAATAGGAATACGCAAAACTCACCAGAGGAGAAGAAAGTGGGAGTTTAAATCTATCTATCCTATATGTAATAGTAAACAGGATACAAAATGGCAGCTTTAGAGCTAGAGCTTTCCTAAAGCTTCCAAGTCCCAGAAAGGGAAGAAACACTTTCCTGCATGAACTCTGCAATGTAGGTAGCCAAGGTAAGGGGAACAAGGACCGAGCCAATGGAAATACCACTGCGATTTCCTTGCCGATCACATCAACCAACAGAAACTTCAGTTGCAAGGAAAGATAGAAGTCATTTACTTCCTTACTTTTCTTTCTTATGCAAAATTCCAAATTAATGGCCTGCTTTTTAAATGAACATATCCTATTAATACACAGTAAAGCCTTTTCTCAGCCAATATAACAGGAATGGTACACCACTGCAGCCATACAGAGCAAATCTCTTCTGAAGTGTGCTAAAAACCTCTAAAACAGCGATTTTGGAAGTGGGATGGGCTGCACCCCAAGCACTTTACTTTTCATGCTTTCAGTCCCCTGACACAGTTCCACTACCCCCGTGCAAACTACAAGGTGAAAATAATTTGTCCTTATTTCTTTAAAATAGCATTCACTGCACCCATAAGCTCACATACAGGCTACCATCCAAAGACACAGGTTGGCAGAAGCTAGACGTATTTATTAGGAGAAGGATTTCTCTCTACCTGTCCTGCTCCCACATCCTTCCCTGAACGATCTTCTTTTGTCAGAGACCTGCTATTAGGTTTAGACAGAGCTTTGGTCTCCTAAACCAGAGTATGCATATTCCAGCCCACATTCCATCCATCCCTCACATCTCTTTGCCTGTCATCACATATCCCTTGGGGGGAAGCCCCTGTCTGGATGCAGACAATACTTCCTCCTCCTGCTGCAAACCTGTCACCGTCATCATAATGTATCATTTTAATGAGGCCAAGGGCTTCTCTGTAAGTCTAAAAGCTTTACAAACTTTATAAAAGAAAATAATTATGCAGTCTAATCTAATGCTTATAGATGCAAATGCATAAAAACTTTATTGACACTCAAACTGCCCTCTATAAACTATCCAGAATTCTTTAGCACTGAACACTTTTGGGACATCCATGCAGGAGCTGAGATTTTTCACAGTCATTATTTCAAACTGCATTTACACACCCAGGAGTCCATAAATATTTGGATGAGAATTTACTTCTCTATAAATAGGTCTACAAATTCCTATCACAGCAATCCACTTACACATAACTAAGACTTTATGCAGCTCGCTGCAACCACATCTGAGCACCTTTCCCAAGTGATTCATTTGCTTACTATTAAGAAAGAATAATAACAACCTGTAAAAGTCCTCATATTCTGTATGAGAATACAAAATTTACAGATGTGGACTAGCTGATTACAGAAGTATCTCATGAAATACAAAAAAAAAATCAAGAGGAACTAGTGTACTATTATTATCAAAATATGCAGCTCAACTGCTAAAAATATGCCTGCCTTTGGAGCTGAGAAACACAACTGTCAAATCAAACCACATGAAATACATACAAAGTACAAACTGCAGCTTGATCATTTTGTTCCATACTATAAAGCATTCTGAAAGTTGAAGGGGGAAGAAAGAGCATATTATTGGTACTATATTCCTACTATAGCTTAAGTGATTGGTGGAAGCACTAAATACCGCCTTGTCTTACATTGTGCTCATACGTTCCTCAGCACCAGGTGCTTTAACTCTGCTCTGAAAAGTCTGAACTACTGTTCGACGTGCAGGTTACTCTTCTCTGTTGTTTGCAGAGTTCGCAAACATTCTCAAAGTGAGAAGAAACGGAACACGCAGGTCTTTGCATGTCCAGCAGTATCAACAGATATGAGAAAAACTTTTGCAAGGCTGGATGTCTTCTTCCCTGCACAGAGTAACATGCTTTTACATGTACACAGAAAGTCATATTTGCTCAGGTGAAGTTTAATTGACAGGTATTATTCCAAGTCTAGTGATACAAAAGACAAGTTTCTAATGCAAATTCACTTTCATTGCAGGATTGGAAAAAAACCAAACAAAGACAGAGGGAGGTAAAATAAACCCAGGCAGAATTACAGTCATTGCACAGCATTAAAACAAAATTTTCCTACTGTTTTCCCCCTTACTTCCTCATAATTATTGACTATGACTATTGAGAGTGCTGCACATTCACTGAACAGCTTCCTAACTTTAGGATTCCTTCTCTTTAAAACGTAGCATTGTCTTAGCACTGACAGATGCCCTGTGGGAAAATTAGATTGTTACCATGAACCTCTTGACTCTGTCAAAGAGCTATCAGACGCTGCAGAGTTACACAGCATTTGGATAGGAGCCAAAAGATGATCATGTACCTACAAGAAAAATAATCAGAACATGTGAAACTATGTACCCGCTGCCATGGACGAGGAGCTTGTAGTGCGATTCTTCTCTCACTGGAGCAGAAGAGATGGTGGAAACCTTAACTACAGCAAGGCATTGCAGGTAGCTAATCAAAGCAGAGAAAACCAGACATATTTTTTTTGTGAAAAGGAAAGGAACAAGATGAACAAAGACGTATTTAAAAAAAAAAAGATAATAAAATCTGTTCTTTAATCGTACTCTTGTACTGGGCCTGGCTTGGATGGAATTAACCTTCTTCATAGCTGCTCACAGAGTGCATGTTTCGGATTTGTGACTAAAACAGCGTTGATGACACACCAGTGCTTTGGCTGGTGTTGAGCAGTGTTTCCACAGCATCAAGGCTTTCTCTTTTTCTCACTCTGCCACCATTCCCATCCCTCAGCCTGCAGACAGATGAACTGAACTGTCCAAAGGAATATTCCATACCATGTAACATTGCTTTACAATAAAAAAAAACCTCAGGGCTTTTGTCTTCCAAGGTAGCCATTACTCGTAGACTGGCTGGGCATCAATCTGCTTATGGGAGATGATCAATGATTGCCTTTGCATCATTTCTTTTTTCCTCTCTCCTCTTTCCTTCACAAATTAAACTGTCTTTATCTTGACCATGGTTTTTTCTTGCTCTTTATCTTCCTGTCCGTCCTCCTGTCCTGCTGGGGGTGGGAAACGAGCAAGAGGCTGGGTGGGTGCTTAGCTGCTGGCCAGGGGCAACCCACCACAACTCATTTCTAGGGGAATAACAGCTGGGGTATAGTGTGGGTGGGAGAGGAAGATGGAAGGGGAAAGAAGAAAAAAAATAGAGGATTTTTGCAGAGCCCCCAGGGTGTTGAGCAACAAGAAGTAATAGTGTCAAGAGAGAGATCAATGTTAGTGGCATTACGTTCACTCCACTGAGCTTGACATTCTTTAAACATTTCTTCTCAAGTACCTTAGTTTTATTCCTGATTTACATTATGCATTAGATGATAAGATTAAGTTCTCCTCCTCCTTTACTTCCTGAACATGAGAAGAGGGAGTATATGAAAGTAAACTGATTATCTTATCGTATTTCCATGCATTGAAAAATTTATCATCGGGAACATTTAAGTTCCATTAGTCTTTTTGCTACTGCACAGTAATACATTAATATTGTGTTTATAAAGGGAGAGATTCATCATTAAGATACACCAATTAATGCCATGAAATGAAAGATTTGCAGTTGAAGGAAGTCCAACACTTGGTTCCAGTTTGCATGGGCAAAAACTGCACCAGTCATACATATTTTTATGCTTAAAAAATTAATTGTGAATGGCTAACCAAGTACTTCATTGTACAGGCACAAATGAGGTATTTTTTAAATAAAATTACAAAAAAGGAAGCATGCATTTTGTGGTTAAAAAGGTGCTCCAAAGACAAATAGAAAATTTGAGCGAAGCAGTGCCAAAGAGGAATTCATTGTCTCAAAAATTTGTGAGCCTTCCTGGGTCCATAATAAGTCCGTATTTGAAACTGTCAACTATCAGACGCATATCAAACACATGCAGCTCTCATGAGGCCCATAAATTTTATTAGTTTTTACTGATCACAATATAACATACAAAGACAGTGCAAAGTACAGCATACTCCAAGTTTAAAGCAAGACTGAGGAAGCCAGTAAAACCCCTCAGTAAGTGGAAAAAATGCAGTCCATATTTCTTGCAAGGATTTTGGAAAATGCATTTTGGAAAACTGTTTTTCCAGTATAATGGCTTCCTTTTATTCCGAATAAATGAACCACTATAAGGGGGAAAGGGATGTCTTTTTAAGCATGCCAAAACGGCGCTGACTGAATAAGCAGAAAAATTTGCATTATGTTTGCAGAAAAAGTAACGGATGTCTTAAATCTGATTAAATATATAAATGAGCTAGATTTCTCTGAAGGTACATGGACAGCTGCATCTTTTCTGCATTTCATAATGATAACAAGCTAATATGACAAAAAAGTTATATTTATACCACTATTTGCAAAATAAAGCCCTTTGTTGCAACTATGCACTATGACTATGACCCAATGCATTATGACACTTACACCAAAAAATGGCTAATGATAAGTTTTCAGAGACAGATAAATATTAAAACCTTTATTGTTTTATGCTGCATAGAGATGCCTATAAATACTTCCTGATTAATAGTTATAAAAATGAAGCATTATTTTTGTCAAAGCTTATTATTTTTGTTAAAGCTTTGTTAAAGCATTCTCTTTCAAAGCACATAACCCTATATAAGCTTTGATTGCAACTACAGCATAGAGCGCGAGACTTGTAGAAAGCATAGTCGGTAACGTCTTGCTACTCAGGTCAGGCTTACTCAATAGTTTCCTTTTCAAGGCCT
The DNA here is from genome assembly GCA_947846985.1 of Fratercula arctica. Classification (NCBI taxonomy): domain Eukaryota; kingdom Metazoa; phylum Chordata; class Aves; order Charadriiformes; family Alcidae; genus Fratercula; species Fratercula arctica. The sequence goes on along the minus strand of CANTUZ010000002.1, from coordinate 90,969,974 downwards.
TATTTTAATCCGCTTATGGCTTAGCTGAATGTAGCCATTTGGATATTTCAGTTAAATTTCCAAAGGTAAGACTTTTTAAACTGAATTACAAAGAAAAAATAGTCCAAGTATTGTCAACAGGGGTTTAACATAACATGGGTTTGCCTTCACGACAGAAAACTCCTTGCTTCCTCATCTTGTGGAAAACATTTCTCCAGTTTTGGGCAAGTTATACATCTCAGATTTCAATCTTATAAGGGTTTAGCAGATATTTACAGCTGTATTGTTCAAAAATTCTGCGTGTTATGCTAGATATCTTTTAGAGCTGCAGCACCCCATGACAACTGTATCTGAACCATACCTGCAGCAAACAAAATTGGACACGGGGCTTTGGGCTTCATCTCCCTCTGGAGAAGACTCCATCCTACACCCCAGACAGAAAGGAGGCAAGGAGAGAGACAGCCTGCCCTGAACTATCAACGCTCCCTCCTGCAGGAGCTCGGGCAGTGTGGAAGCTGCAGTTTGGTGGCATGGCTCAAAGGCAGAGGAAGAATGGGAATGGATATAAGGCTCTAACAGGCACTTAGGGATCTATATCAAAAGGGGGTTTGAGGGGAAGGTAGGACAGATGAGAGAAAGAAGGAAAGAGCAGGAAGAAAGGAAAAATCAAGCAGTACTTTCTCTGCAGCTAACCGGGTCATTTAGTTTATGTCTAACTCTGTCTCCAGATGTTAAACAGCTCTAGAAATAAGCCGCCGCCAGTGCTCTCGCTGCACAGGCCTGGGCACGTGCCCTCTCTGCGGGAGCGAGCGCAGCTCTGCTCAGCTCCAGAGCAGGCGGGACCATCACTGCACTGCTGCTCTCTTACCACTTGTCACCCCGTCACTTACCTGGCCGCTCAGCTGCATCAGTCACACACCTTTAGTGCAGACAAGGCTGACAGAAGTGCAGTGAGCCATACAGATAACGTAATGGCAGATAAACCTGAAGATAAGCCTCAAAAAACATCCAAAAGGTGACAACTACCTTATAGTCACAGCTGCACAGTATATACAAAACAGGAGACGGAGGCAAGATAAGAAATGTAAAAAAGGATCACTAAAACTTAATTGGCAGACTGAGATATAGAAGGGTCTAATTTTTCCTTCCTCTGAAGGCATGTTTGCCTTATTAGCTGTATTGCATTCCCTTCCCATTTCACTGCAAACCCAGCCAGATGGATAAAGATACAATTGCTCATATAGTTGCTCATTTTTTGCAAAGAGATTTGAAAAAAAAAAAATTAAAAAACCACACCCTTCGTAAATTGATTTGAAGTGTTAAGGGTTACATCATCCTGGCATCTTCACATTTTTTCTGCAGCAGAAAGGGCAGGATAAAAAAGGATGGATTCCATAGGATATATACAACATAATAGTCTATGGCAGACTCAAATTTCCTGAGATTTATACAGAGTGATGGCTCTTATTTTATGAAGGTACTGTATTTTTAGAAAGTATTAATGAAATGTTTTGATCAGTTTAACACCCCTCCATCTGCCAGAAAAAATGTCAGTACATTATAAAAGTAGCTGCCAAAACATGTCTTTATGGAAAAATATTTCCCAATACCTCTCTGCAATGGATGTAACCTTCCTCCCTCTGTAATAGTTATCTCCATATTGGTTAAAAAATAGAAGACAATTTGGGTACTGAAGAAATCTGAGAAGGAGCTGTCTAAATTCTAGCAGATACACCAGATATCTAAAAGTGGTCTTTACATTTCTATTGTTTTTCAAGTTAATCAGTTTTCTTGAAGGACCTTTTTTTTTATTTCCTTACCTTTCCAAAAATCCACTCAAATATAACAGACCCCAGTCCTCCCAGTCTTATCTGCCTCCTGTATGAAAAGCATCTCTTGACACTGGAGAATGATAAAATTTAAGATAATAAATAACACTGGTCAATAACCAAACCCTGAAAAATCAGCACAGTAAAAAGGCACCCAAACTATTAGCCCTTGTTTTGCCTGCATTTCTATGGACAGGTCTTTGCAACTTGTGATGCTAGATCTTGGGGAACTGTGAATCAGCTGAGGATCAGAATTTAGGGATCAAAAATGGGAAACTGAAACCAGGTAGCTTCACCTCCCAAGAGACTAGCAAGCTGCTAAGCAAGGCCTTTCTCAATCAATTTGGGATTTACGCACCCAAAATCCGCTTAAGTTCATTTAAAATTCTCCATGTGATCATCGTCAGGCCACCTGAGCAGAGTTTAGATTGGTCCTCATCTCCACTTAACTGAACTTTAAAAAACAAAAACCAAAAACTAACAAACAAAAAAAAAAACAAAACCAACCACAAAACACCATCCCCCCCACCTGCCCAAAAAAGACCCAAACAAAAACCAACCACACAAAAAAAGCAACAACGAACCCCTGTCTCCTCCAACAAAATCTCGATACAATGCCAAAACTGTACCTTGCTAATAAACAGGTAGACCCCTGAATAAGAAAGCAGAAAGTTAGGCTGGGGTTCACACTCCTTCCTTTTTGAAATAAAAACATTGCTGCAACCCCTAAAAAAGCCCCTGTTTCGCGGCAGTATTTGCATTCCTTCTGGACATTTGATGAGTAGGAACTTGGTTTCAGCCACCACTTACAATTTGCTCCAATGGGTTTACAAGCGTTTTAAGTACATCCCTTTCAAAAGATAGTGGGGAAGAAAGGCACCCTTCCAGATGAACCTGCAGCACACTTCCACATCACCCAGAATTAAGCACACAAGGTAGGGATGGGGCATGACTGCCAAAATAGCTCAGCCATTTTTAAACATGCACAGGTCAATTAGTAATTTTTTTTTTTCCCAGTCACAGACCCAGCACTAGAGTCCTGTGTCCACATGTGGGGTCTCCCTTACCTTGCCCCTCTCCTCCTGCATCTTTTATCCATGGTGCCCATGCAACAGTGCTGGCACCTGACAGACCCTGCGCTACCCCCAGCAACCATGGCAGGTTAACGAGATGCAGAGTGAACACTTCATACAGTATTTGCAAATAAATACGGTGGTCCAATTACTGGTTTCCACTGATGCGGCTTGGACTTCAAAGCACAGTTGTTGTCTGCAGACCAGCTGGGAGTGTCAAGCTTGCAAACAGAGAAGCTATAAAGGCATAAAAGAGAATAAAGACACGAGCAATACTGCACTCACCAAAATTGCAGTTCTCGGAAAACACGAGGGGCGAAAAAAAAATAAATCTCAAAAATAATGTTTCATTTTGACGTTTTATTTCAGAACTGGCCTCATTAGTCTTCAGTAGCTCTCAAACATTTCAAACTTTGGGCAGAAACATTATTTTTTTTTATTCCTTTTAAGATTTTTCTTATTCAGGAAAGCTAAGGTCAGCATATTCAGCTAACTAGCCCCCTCCACCCCCTTTTTATTTTTTAGGTTTTATTTATTCTGTTAGCAGCAGTTGCAAGCTCAACCTTTCCTTACCCTTTCCAGATGAACCTTCTGTTACAAGATGCTCTAACTCCGCAGTGATGCCCAGCACCTGAAATTGCTTGAGGTACTTGCACAATTCCCAATACCTCTGACAGCCCTCCCAATAAAATAGCCCACACCAATTATTTACTCTTAATATGTTATTTTCTCATGTTTATAATTACCCTAGTTGTACAGTAAACTTGTGAGTTTACTGTATTGTGTGAGTTCACTGTATTATTGTGTGAGTTCACCACAATAATCTCTCCAGAATTATAGCAAAAAGTACAGCTCCACAGCCACATCCGTCTGCCTCTTCCACTTCATTTCATCAGCTACACACTCAAAACCAACTCCACATTACTTCTTGGATTCACCCCATACCAGGGGGACCCCAGGTATCACCCCCCAAGGTGTGATTAAATACATTAAGCGGTCCTCACTAGTTTTCCTTATATGTAGATGGAAAGGCATGAAAAACAGCCAATATTCCATTTTAATTGGAAAGACTGGATTTCAACTGGAAGTTACAAAAGACCACCAAAGACTGGAAATCTAAAGTGCATGAGAGGAACTGAAAGTATAGTATCTTCCCCATGCATACTCGTCACTGATATTGCAGTACCTGCATCCACCACACACTTTCATGCTTTCGGACATTCAGGATCAATTTCTAACAATTTAAATTAATAACAGCCTTATGAAAAGAACTGTTACCAAATATCAGGTAGCTTAAATGTAACAGCATAGTAATAAGTTATACCAAGTGACTGTAACATAACGTGGAGAGTTTATAAGTCAATATGCAGAAGTATTCTTTCCCGAGTGACTGGAAATTCAGCATATAATTACATTTACACCACATAATGCTTACAGAAAAATAACATAAAATCCAAAGTGTAGAAATATCTTGCTCCTGAAATAGCCACTACATTTTTGGTGTGCTTTTATTTATATGCATACACACACATAAAAGGAAGTAAAACTATAAAATTAAGATACTGACTTCGTACCTTCTGTGACTTCAGATAAAAACCACAAGGCCACCAGACTCTCACACACAACCTCCATGAAATATATTTGCACAGAGACTATCTCACTAAGAAAGAAAAGACTTAAAACGACCTCATATTCATTGATACCATAAAATCACCATAAGCCTGTTGTAGGAACCTCTCCTTAGATGCAAGAGAGAGTTGTGGACGACTTGATTGTTTCTTTGGAGTTTCCCTTTCATCATCTTTTTGTTGCTGACCTTTGTTGCCTGCAAAGATGAGAAGGATAGACTATAATGAAAATAACAAGAGCAAAATACTGCACAAAAGGATAAAACAGGAAACATACGGGGTAAATAAGAGAAGCAAAGGAACAAGAGTGATACGCTCCAGAAACAATCTTAACTCTCTATATTCTACTTTACAAGGGACAACAGGCCCCACAGAGGGATTTAGCTGCCAATGCCCCAATACAACCTTTGGGTTTCTTTAGCTCAGTACTTTTTGCAGTGAAACAGTGTCCCCTGTGCACGGATATCGAGCCACTGATACACTGACAGCAGGGCTGTAACACAGTGGTCTCATGGCCAGTGATATAACCTTTTTCCCTCAATACTTTTATTTCAATCAGGTTTTAATAGTTGAAATTCTGAATCAAATGAGTCCATACCTTCCCTTTTTTTTGTAAATGTAGTCTTCTGACTCTTTAAATAGGCTCTTAAAAATTACTTGATTCCTATTAAGCCTTAAAACTTAAAATGCTCATCAAGAAAGTATTGTTTTTCTTAATCTTTGAAGAGATCGTTCTTATCCTCCTGACTTTGGTGAAGAACTGCTTAATCATTACTAAGAAATTAATATCCCAGATAGTTTCAATATTTAATTTCAAACAACTTTGTTCTTAACACAGAAAAGCACCTCATTAAAATGGTATCAAGCAGTCAGTATATGCCATACAGCCTATTTACGAACATACACCTCTGACATTTGAACTGTGGACAAAATCTTTCACCCTGCAGTTTAATCATCAAGTATCTTCCTTCAAGAAAGGACTAGCCATGTTTAAAAATTCTTATTTTCATATATGTTTTGGACAATGATCACAGCCCATCAGATTGCCCTCTCTAACAAACTACCTTCCAGTAATTTCACTTCCAATTTAAAGCAAAACTTCCTATAGATCATTTCATTGCTTAAAAGGCACAGCATCTGAAGATCATTCATATCTGCAAAAACATTACAAGAGAACTGGAGTAAAATTTTAACCTGGAGTTACCTGCAGGTACAGGTGCACTGCCTGGTTCAGAAGGAACTTAAATCACAGCAGCCTGCTGAATACTGAAACGTTACAATGGGGAGAATCTTGCTCCATTCTTAGCTGTCTACTGAACCTTTTATTTGATCCAAATATCTTTTATGTTATGATACTTAGAATGTTTATACATACAGGTTGGAGCATTAATATAGGCTCCAAAATAACAAAGGCAAATGACCACCAGATAAGAAACTCGTAGTAAAAGAACATACAACCTGTACGTAGGCTAAGTCAGTATGAACATAGACCAGAGTAGGTCAATTTGAAAGCTGCAGAAAACCATCTGCTCCTTTGCTCTACTATACTGGTCAAAACGCAGAAAGAGCTAGAAACAGGGATCAGCAGCATGCTAGACTTGTCAAAGCACCTGACAGGACAAAGGACTGATTGCATGCAGCAATCAGGAACCTATAAAAAAGCAAGTGGTGAGGATGGGAGAAGATAAAACAGAAGAAAGAGGGGTCCTAAAGACATCGAGAAATACCACAAGGACCTGGAGAGCCACCAAAGAATCAGCCTCTCCAGGTTACGACCCACTTGCTTTCATCGGACTTTGCTTACTTTACTAAATGCTAAGACTATGCCGTGTATCCTGCTGGCTTTGATAATGAAGTCAGCAGGGGAGGCTGACGAAGCAATACGTAACCCTATTCAATTCCTTAAAATTTTGTCACCAAGCCAGGCAGGTTGCGCCCTTGCTGTAGGGATTGCTTTGCCGGCTTCCTTCAGGCCGCAGCCGGTGAGCAGCCCAGGAGCGGTCCCCGGGGCCTGCGGAGACCCAGGCTGGGGAACGCTCCCGCAGTTGGCAACCAGGGCTATCAGTCCTCACTCTGTCCACACCCTTGTAATTTGAGTGTTGGTCTTGACACTTTTTTAACAAAAAAAAAAAAAAAAAAAAAAAGCTTTTCCCAATGTCCTCTGCAGAAATAAGCTGCAAGCAGGCATTTTCTCCAAGCACGGGCATAAAAATAAGAAAAACTGTAGTTTAAATAGGAGCATGAGCAAATCTGCAGTTATTATTTAAAAAAAATAACTTTGTTAGCTTTTGCGAAGACGATTAGGACTTCCTTTAGTTATAGATGATGATAAATACACCTAGGTGTGTCTGCAAGCAAGTGTACACGTGACATAATACAGCTTGAAATATAATTCAACATCAGAGCAGCACATCTTTTTCTGAACAAAAATTGCCCTGGATTTCATGAATGTGAGATTTAAAAGAAAGCATTTTCCAGCAAAATATTCTTGTTATAATCAAAAATGATTGATTTTACTGCACAAAAGGTACTGCTGTTTCCCTCAGGGGGTTTTGAGCAGTAGGAAGACTATAGTCTATTTGAAATGAGGCAGTTTTTTAGGTTTTTGGGGGGTTGGTTTTGTGTTGTTGGTTTCTGGTTTTGGGGTGGTTTTTTTCAGAAGCAAATACAGGTTTCTCCGAACAGGGTGGCATGATTGCAGATCAACTGTAATCCGTCTGATCCAAGATCATGCCTAAGTAGGTTGGATAGACATTTTAATTTTGCCTTCGTCTACTTCTAGAAGCAGCATACAAACCTTTTTTTTTTTTTTTTTTTTATTAGGACAAGGATGCATATTTCATTATGAAGAACATAGATGGCCCTCAGATTTGCGTGTTTGCTTTTAATAATGGGGCTAAGGGCTGCGAGTTACATTGTTTAAGCGCTACACTATTGAACATGGAGAATTAGACACGGGTCTGTCTAGAAATCAAGGTTCTGTTAGGAAGCAAAGTCATACAACTCAAAGTTGACTTCCTCCTTTAGAGACCATTTTCCTTGCAGCAGCTCCTCCTCCTCCCACTTGGTTCTCACAGCCTCTTCCACAAGTGTTCTGCATCTTCTGGTTGGTGGTGTCTGAATCAGGACCAGCCCCAGCAGATCATCTCAGGGTGCAAACATATCACCTCCTTGTCATGACACAAAGGGTAACATAAATGTTTATACCAGAATTTTAAGCCATAGGTTAACCCGCAGCCATAGGTTAACCCGCTTAGTCGTAAGCACAGGGGACGTCAAGAAGAGGCAGTCTTCTCTCTTCTTGTAGCAGTCCCTATTTCAGCAGGCTGTAGGACATTTATGGGCTGAATTTATACTACCTCCTTCTTCATAAGAAAAGAAGCTTTCCAGGAGGAAAATCCAGAATATGCAGATCCAAATAAACTCATTAAAAAGTTACAGTTGTTGTTTAAAGTCTAAATAACTAACAGATGAGTTCTTCATTGCTTAATACAGATATTTTATTTTTTTCAGTTAAAACTCCTCAGCTCCTCTATTCAGGTTAGATTTCAAAACTTACTTCTCTCCGGGGTAGCTTGCCTCAAGAGTGGCTGGCACCTCAGTAAAGTAGACATTATAGGAAAAGACAAAGCAACAAGCCATAATCTTATATTTGATTGTAGTGAAACCAATTAAGCAGTAAGTCACTACAACCAATGCCACTTCTATGGAAAGAGAAGTGCATCAAAACATGTACATGAAAGTAAAATCTAGCAGCAGATCAGACTGTGAAACTGGTATTTACTCTAACTGCAGGTGGTTTAAAATTACAGGTTTTAAAGCTATCATTTGGAAACAAAGCAAAGACTGCTATCATTGTTTTGCATCAAAGAGTTTCATAGGACTGACATGTCACCAGCAAGTGAAGAATGTTTGCTTTAAAGCATATCAAATTATAAATGCAAAGCAGCCTACAAATCATGAGGGGGAGGGGGAGAAGGACACAAAAAGCACATGAAGCCACATTTGGCACCTCATTATTTTATATTTTAAATACAACTGCTGGTCTTGAGAACTGCATTTCTTTTAGGAAGCTAAAACTTCACTGCAGAACTGCAGCTTCCTCAAGGAATCTAAGACTAAGATGGGCCCAACTGAACACTTGTAGATTGCCAGATTGACCTTTTTTTTTCCTGGAGGTAAAAACTGAGACCCCAAACAAGAGCAAAATGTACCTCATTGGACAGTCCAGACTATGAGACATTCAAAAGCATGACTGAAATGGAAAGAGTTAGATGATTTCTAGCGTTACAGTTTGCAGATAGATTTAACAGTTGCCCCATTTTCCTCTGAGTACGCTGAATACTTTCTATCGGGCAATAACGGGTCCGAACAGAAATGCAGTTTTTGCCACATTAATAACCACCAGTAGGAACAGTGGTATTGTGTTGGCACTTAAAAGACCAAAACACAACCGAGTTTAGTAGCTGTTGGGAGTAAGAGACTGTAACTCTTCAGAAGAACCTGTGAGGAAAAAAAGCTACAGAAAAAAAATAATCTTAGAATATGACTGCACAATACTTTATGAATATATATTGCTCTGTTAATTTCCATACTGACAGTGAAAGTGAAATGCATAAGTAAGATATGCCGGTAGTAAGAAATTACTGCTTTAATTATATTCATATTTCTTGATTATGGCATTTGCAAGTCTTCCCATGCCAGTTGCATTCCAGTTTTAAAGGTTAGACTTGGGAAATTTGAGAAACATTGGCACAAAATTGCAATGACACAACACAATGAACGAAAAAATGCATAACTAATTCAAATTTAGTCTCTGCTGAATTCTAAATATTCCCAACTGAGAACCTGTTTTCCTCAAAAACAACAACAAAAAGAAATATTAGGGTCCTAAGTTAAGATCACTGTCTGTAGTAAAGATTAGGATCACATGCAGATTCCTGTTTGCATTCTGTGTTTGTGGCTTGGCAAAAGAGTAGATTTCATTTTTTAATTTCAAATACAGATTCTCCTCTCAAATAGCATCCTTTCTAAGTAGCACCATCAAGAATATTTTAGGTGCCACTTGAGCATTTCTGTAACTATCAAAATTATCTTGAGAATACAGTGGGGAGAACTAATCAGAATTCAGCTTAAACTTCATTATCAATGGGAAAAAAAGCAATTCAGCTGTAAATATATAACATTGAGAAGTCATTGCTTGCATATCAGGAGAGGACCCATTTGTCTGTTCTTCTGGGACTTGTGGAAAGAAATCAGTATTAACTTTTTTTTTAATCCGAAAAGTTTACTTTATCAAAAATTAAAGGTCTCTATATAGCTCTGATATCAAAGGCTGCTATCTATATATCCTGTTATTCTCCTATTACAGATCAAGACATGCACCATCTGTGTAACAGGACACTGTTAATGTTAGACATTAATAGTATACAATACAAATATCTGCCCTAAGTGGCAGGACAGCAGGTCAGAATGAATTCTTATACCACACTGCCCTTCTGAAACAAACCTAGAGGAAAGCAAGCCTTGGGAGCTGCCAGGGTTGCATTTAAGCACTGCTAGTGGCAGGCAATGTTCTTTTGGTTACCAGACACTCAGCGTTTGCAGCTCCACCAGGTATCCCCTCATTAACTTGCTCAGGAGAAAAGGAGGAAGCAAAAGCTCAAACACAACTTTTGTCCCTTAGTGTGCATCTTTAAGGAAAGCTTGTTAAAAATGTACTATAGCCTGAGTATTGGCCTTCTACTTTGAATCCAAGGCCATTTCAGGTAACTTCTACATCAATCTGCTGGGCATTTTAGTTGAGTATAAACTACTGTAGAACAAGCCTGAGAAGGCCAAAGGTTAGTATTCCTCTGCCTGCCTTCATTAGACAGGTAACTTGCAATGAGAGAGCTAACTCAATACCAGGGACAAAGGGATAAGACCGATAGCTAAAATAGTAGAAGGATGTCTTGGAGAGTTCTTTTACATGTCTTTAACGCTGTTTGGGTGAGATATAATCCACTGTTGAACATTCTGAGATTGTTTCCGTAAATTCTCCAAGTTATTCACAATAAAAATTAGTGAACGTGGTGGGAGATGACCAGAAAGATAACCACATGACCAGAAAGATGACTGTCCAGATGAATGAAAACCAATAAACATTTCCTCCTTTTAAAAGAAAGGTTTAGGAGCAATGCAGATATTGTAGACCAGCCATATAAACTTAAATCCATAAAATAGATGGAACAATTTTGAAGAACAATAACATTTAGAGAATGTGGTTTTATCAAGAACAGTCATTCTAGATTAGCCTAGCTTGCTTCTACAAAACAAGCAACGTATCTTTAGAATATGGGAAAAACAACTTAAATCTTATCTCTATCTTAGCAAACTCTTGGTGTGGTCACATTTTGAGATCTGCTCAAAATTCAGTCATGACAGTATGTCCTCCATGAGGCTATCATAAAGAACACGCATAACAGATTGGAAAAATACGCTGAGTATCTACCTATAGCACAGATAAAACACAATGATTTATCACAGATGGATCTGAAGGGGTCTGTCCTACATCCAACAACAGTTAGTATTCTCATTAGTGACATTAAGGGTTGAAAGTACACGGGAGAACAGAACAATATTAAAATGCAAAAGGATCTTAAGTTGAAGCGTCTAGGGGAAAAAAAAAAAAAAAAAGAACAGCCCTGTGTGCCTTTACTAAATTGCAAGTGCAAGGAAGTTTTAGTCTCAAAAGCAGTAACTCAGAACTACTGGCTAGGCAAAAGCCCCTTAGGATCAAAGGTTATAATGGATCCCAAGATAAACCTAAGTAATGTGTCATATGACTAAAGAAGTGAATCAGCTTGACAGGATACACAAAGTGAAATACAGTCTAGAGGACACTTAAGTTAATCTTTCCTTTTCAACAGGTATTATAAAGCTTCCAGAACGGTAATATCCAGTTTGAGGTGTCACATCTCAAAGAAAAGGAGTAGTTGGAGAGAGCTTAACGCAGTGGAGCAAGACTGTTGAAAGGATTTCAGGGACACACTCTGTAAGGAAAGAGAATATACATCACAGCCTGGAAAAAAGGAAGTCTTTCATACATCTCTGCAAGAGTGTCGTGGTTTTGGCCGGATTGGCCAATGAGAACAACAGAAGGCCCTCCCCCCCACTGTCCACAGAGAGGAGAAGAAGAGATGAGGAGATTTACCAGTTTAGAAAAAGAACTAAACTACTTCAATGAAAATAATAATAAATAAGGAAATAGTAAATAATAATAGAGAAAAAAAAGTATACAATATATACAAAACCATATGCAGCTCCCAGGATGACAATCACATCACCAGCAGACACAGGGAAAGTCCCAGACTGGAGTCAGCAACGAGACAGGAGCTGAATTCCGGAACTAGCGTCAGGAATGCTCAGATCAGGATCAAAGGCAGACGAACAGACAGGGTCCTCATCAGACGTCGGCCAGAGCCAGAACAACTTGCCCCTTTGATCCCTTAGCTTTTATACTGAGCGTGATGCATATGGGATGGAATACCCTGTTGGTCAGTTTTGGGTCACCTGTCCCGTCCGCTCCTCCCTATAGGTGTGACCCCTCTACGCTTCTCCACTTCTGACCCTCTAATGGTGCAAACAGCGAAGTTAGCTGACCTTGGTTGTTATAGCAATAAGTATAAGCAAGAGCCTCTGTGCATAACATTCCTTGGCATAATCAGGTCTTATCACTCTGAGAGTGAACAGTTTCTGAACAATATGCTGTTAATTTCAGAGTTTAGTCAGTTAGAAGAGGCCCAGCTAAAAAGTAAAATTACAAATCAGAAAATTGGTTCTGTTTTACCTCAAACCAGGACAAAGAGAATGCATTTTCCAGTCTCAAATACAAAAGAAGTGAAACCTGAATTTAAACTGGAACAAGGGAAATTTAGGTTAACTCACTAGCTGAACAATTAAACATTGGAACAGCTTTTCCAAGAGTGTTCTTGTAATATCATCTTTGGGGCTAACTAAAGCAATTAGACAGACATTTAGGTCAGAAGTTGTTTGTTTTCTATTTTGGTAACAGCTGAATGCAGGCTTGCAAGAAAAACAGCAATACACATCTTAAGAGCTACTTTTAACAGAGTCTACAGCCTTGGCAAAACAGTTTATTACTTCTTTGTAGCAACAAGGTCATTGAGCACAGCATAAGACTTTCTTGGGCTTAAAAATCTCAAGTGATTTTTTTTTTTTTTTTAATGAACTCAGTTTTCTGTAGAATCTGGAGTTAAATAGAAAATGTATCTAGAAAGGGTACATTTCTCCTGCTTTTCGTCAAAACAGCAGACCCAAATCTCTGCTGCCTACAGCAGAAGACACTTCTGAAGTTTTCTCCTGCCGTGCTGTCCCCAGCTCTCTAGCTGTGCATGAAGCTCACCACAGTCGTGACAACTTCCCCTGCTTATCCATCCTTAAAAAATGAAAAAATATTACAGCATCAACAGAAAAAACTCATCCCCTATAGCTTGACAAAACTCCCCATGAGTTTAAATCAGTTTTTAGCCTGTGACTGACGCTTTCCTTAGTACAATTCACATAGACGTTTACAGGAATATTGTGATAAAGTTTCCTGCAATACTCTTAATGGGAACAGCTGCTCCAGTGAGCAGACAATAATAACATACAAGGCCCAGGATGCCTGATCTCTGCCGTGCCTCTGACTTGCCCCCTAGGGATGCTGAGCAGCTGGACATCTGTAGGTCTAAACAACCACTGCAGCTTTTAAAGAAAGGAATGTATGCTCCTCTCTGAAAAGACCTCTCCTCCCCCAATCAAGATATTCTGTTGCCATCAAAAGTGATAACATCCCCTCCCTATTCTCACCCTGTACCACCTCAGTAATATTTGTATCTCTAACAACTGGATTTTTTTGCTAATATGTTTTCCATTTTTTGAGACAAAACCTAACAATCACAGTTGTTATTTTACAGTTTTGTTTTGTTTTTTTTTTACTCGCAGATCTGCTTGTTCATAGATGCCATGCTCAAGATAACAGGGATTTAAAAAATAAATTTTTAAAAATTTTTTTTTTTTTTAACTATAAGCTTTAACATCTGGATCAAGAAGCCCAGAACATATTCAGAACTGTAACAGCAGCAGCTAAGAAACTGGTATGCAAAAGGCATACCATAGGGAAAGGCTTCAAAGCAGCTACATAAAATAAAGAGACAACTGTAAAACTTCAATGCCATTTCGCCAAGTCAAATAATAGCATTTAAGAAAAAATAGTATGTGTTCTTATGGACTTCTTGTTCAGGTTGCATACTTTGGGTGTTTATACCCTTATGCACTTCTTCACAACATACCCTTACATCCAACATCTATTCTGCATATTGCAACAATCCGTTAGAAACAAGCAGGACAAACACACCAACTTAAGCTTTTGTCTGTTGTTGAAAGACAAATGATTGCTTTCCGATAGTACTTTCATACCAAGAAGTCTGGGAGAGAACCTCAGTTTGGCTTTATTTTAAATAAGGGCTTTGCTTCTCTCAATTTTATGATTTGTATTAAACTTCAGAGTTTTAATACTCCCAGACCATTTTCTCAGGAACTTTATCCCCAGGAATTCTAGTGATAACTTACTGTCATTAAGTTATCTTGAGCACTGCAAAAGCAAGTGGAAACTCATGGCCAATTCAAGAAAATAAAGTGTTATCAAACGCATATTCTAGCCTCCATCTACCAAATAGCTTAAAGACCTCTGAATGCCAAGCAAGAGGCTGAGATTTAGCATAAAAGACTGATGTTTCATTCATACCATGCAGAATCTTATACGAACAGAAATATCCACCAGCAAAAAGCTCATCAATTGTGTGCCATGCTAATAGAACACTGTACCTTATTAAGCAGAGCAATTTAAATCAAAACTTTTAGGAATGAGATGAAATATTAAATAAAGATTTGAATTCCCAGTCACTATGTATGCTTTTTAGCAAGTGAGCGGCTACAAAAATATGGATTAGTAATAAAGAAAGAAAAAAGAAAGAAATGTGAGTAGGCAGCCACTTGAAAATGAACTGTATACTTCAGAAGTAGCAGATGAAATATATACTCTGGATTTCAAACCATGTATCTATTTCAAACCTTGCAGCAACTTTAGTTACTGCAAACATTTTAGCGCATATCAGTGTAATATTTAGAAGAACTGTGTTATTATGTAAACAAACGTACACACATTTATGTGACTTTACACATTTTTCAAAGCACAGTCTGTCTTATGAAGGTCTGATACAATCTGATATACACCCAATCTTGTATTACATCTATATTAAAATAAAAACTGCTGCCCACTGAGCAACGTAAGCGAACTCTAAAATATATTCTTCTATAAAATGGAAGTGCTTTCTCTCCTAAATAAGGAAGTGTAGGAATTAAGTCAAAGGGACAAACACCTTAGTGGAAGTGGCCCAGCACAGAACACTGTGCCTACACCACCCACGGAGCTGAACGGATCCCTCGGATACTCTGCCATGGGGACTCTTCTGCGGGGCAGGTGGAAGCAGCACAATCAAAAGCCCCATACTGTCAGGGTGAGCACTTTCATACTTAATTTTTTTTCTACACGCTCTCAGAAACTATTTTCAAAAGGCTTTTTTGAAGTTCCAGCTTGCTTGTGAGCAACAAATCCTCAGAGAACAGGACTGCAATCGTGTTCTACGAGGTATCATTGTCTTTGAAAGCCCTTTCTGAGGGGAATAAAAGGAAAGTATAGCTTACTTGTTAAGAGAAAGGCATGCTCATTCCAGGTACCACACAATTTCTATTGTCTATGGAGACAGTTTTCCCTTTGACTGACATCTGATGTGATAATCTACAAGTGTTTTGCCCCCCACCCCCTAAAATTGAGAGTCAGTGTGTGAAGCAAATAAGAACCTTTGCCTTCTTATAATCCCAATACAGTTTACAGTTTAGTCCACTCATTCATATCTCATAGCTGTAGTAACCTTCCTCACAGCACCAACCGAGAAACGTCATCTGTCATCCAGAGTGACAAACCATTCTTTAAACATGTTTATTATTAACAGGCAACATGATACACATTTTTCAAAGCATGGTCACTCCATATATCTTACTCAGTTGAGTTCACACTTCTTTATCAATTACCGTTGCACTAGACATTGCATGACAAGTAGAAGATGAATGGAAGTAGTAAAGCCAAATTCTATAAGCTAGACACAGCACAATGCACTGATGAATACATAGAGAAAGATAAAGACATTATTTACTTTGGAAGTTAACAGTAACATTAGAGTAACACAGCTGAATAGCCATGTGCCCTGAATATACCTTTAATACAAGCCAGCTGTGGCATCCTCCCAGAGCTCAGTGGATTGTTTTTGCGGATTAATTGATATTCAAATGCTTCTTACAGGGCTGTATTGCTGCAGGATATACTTGAAGTGAAGCCTTTATAATCTCAGAATGAAGTTTTTAGAAAAGCACTGTTTTGTCAGAAATAAATTATAACATGAATTGCAAGTTTATTCCTAGGAGGTTACGGTACCTCTAAGACACTAGAAAGACATTAAATGACACTTTAAGAATGCAGGTCTACTATGGAAAGGCTCTGTGTTTTCTTTTTTTAATCTTATTAAAACATTATGTACTATACAGGTCAAACTGGGATCTTAGTATATATGCTAGTATATAGTTCTCACGGAAATCCACATACAGACATATTAATCGAGAAACTCTGCACTATGGCCAAGTGCACTGAGAACGCTTACTCATATATGGTGTTTGACTTCCCAAAATACAGGTTGATCCATCTTGGAAGGCAAGGCTGAGCCCAAGTATCACTTGTTGCCTTTAAGCACACACTTGTTTAACTGTTTTTCTGCAATCCTAAATTCTTAGTCTCAGCGGACTACCACAAGAAAAACAAATGTGTTTAAGAGTAAGAAAAGCCCCAACAACTCAAAAGTATTTTCTCTTTCCTTCCATCTCTTCAGTCACTAGGAGCATTGCCTTGATAATTACTAATGTCACTATGCACCCTATAGTCTTTGAGTAAGTAATCTCTATACCTATTATACAAAAGAATACAGTGGGAATGGGATTATTGACAAAGCAACAGCAGTTGAAAATAAAAGAATTCCTGAAAACGAGGCATTTAAATCTTCTAGAAGGTTAGCCCAGATGTAATATAGTGAATATATCAGAATCCAATGTTCATAAGATAAAATAATGGAAATAAAAAAACCTATTGATTCTGTTCACAAAATAAGCATTACACACACTCATCTACCACCCACACTCTTCAGTGGGAGCACTGCCAGACACAGTGATAATATATGAATTTTGGGTTTAATGAAACAGAGTATTTCTGTTCTTTTGAGGATGCATGTACACAAAGGGTTGGAAAGATGGGGGGGGACAAAGGGCAGAGGGGAAGTCCAGATGCAACTAGGCACAGGGGAACAATCAAAATGACCAAAAAAATTTCTCTACCAAGTCATCTGTTTTTATTACACAATTACCATATTCAGAAATGAGCTTAAAATCTTCCCTGTCTGTGTCAAATAAGCTCTTCAAGCCTGTCTAAATCATGGCAAAATCATCTTCATGTACATGTAAATTGAGAGGGATGGCATCTTTTTTTGGTACAATGAGGACAAGGTGATCTTCGATAGTCTCGCTGCCACCCAGCTGTTCTCTATTTCCGATCCAGAACATGCCACTGGGACAGCTGTGGGTCTCACTCCTACCTAGTTCTATGCACTGTACAACTGCTCTCAGCACCTCCATCAGCATCTTCTAGCACTCTCCCATCACGGAGTGCTGCTAACTTCAAGACTCTGAATTCATTTTTGCTAACTGTAGGGAGTTTTCCTAACAATTACAAGCATAATAAAGTTCTATTTTCATCCTATAAAAGCCTCTTTGTTCATCCCTAGCCTCTGCCTTCTTAGTAAAATTCAGAAAACTAATCAAAAGTACTGAGGGAACAGTATTAAGCTATGAAGCATGAGCTAAAGAAGATACATCAAGATAGCAGGAAAGTGAAACTATTTTAAAATAATGCCTCTGGTCTAACTCTCTATTAGTGTTTCAGCACAGCTCACCTTTCTATTGTTTCAGTGGATCTCCACACTAGTAAGACACCAAGTTCCACAGTACCAGAAGCCATTTAAATCAGCTATCTGCAGAAACGCTAATGACATCTGAAGCAAGAAGGTCTAGACAGCCTGTCACTAGGATGTGATCAGGTCCAGCTAGGTATTTGAGAAAGTGGTAGCCTTCCCTTCTACTTATTCCACCTTTAGCACTTCAACAGCACTCTGACACCTTTCAGCTTATACGTGAAAGACAGCAACATAGTGATTGATTAGCATCAGTATTACCCTGGGAAGCTATTTTAGGACGTTCTCCCAAACAAGCACATTGTCATTCATCTGAAAGTCAAGAGCAAATGTTATTAGCATACTTTAGAGGCACTATTTCCTTGCTGTTACAAGCTCTCCAAAACTTATAACACTATTTGGGTAGGACTTTGAGGAAGTTTGATATATAAGTGACTGTTAGAGCGTATTTCTCTCTTGTTATTCCAGACAACAACCCAATACTTTGTGATACGGAAACAGAAGCATCATATTTTCTGAATCATTCAACCTCTACATCAAAATATTCACACACAGCCTCCTAAATAGTTGTTAAAGCCTAATTTAACAAGAGACAGAAAACAGAGTGACCTTGTTCTGAATTACTGTTAAGTACAAATTTTTATTGTGCTTCCATCTTCTCATGGTATTAAGTTGTGGCACACAAGTGATGAAAGCACAAGGTTTTTGAACTGAAGTTTTTAAAATGAAGATGAACCAATAGTTGAGCAAAAAATTTGGACAGTGTTAGTTTACAAACAGAAAGAAATAACTGAAAATTCAGCTCATTGGAACATTATGCAAGCTTTCTTTTTAAAAGCCATATTGTCTCCACTGGAGACACGTAGTACACTAAGAACCAGTGGTTTATTGAGCACATGAGATACGTTGCGCCCGTAAACAAAGCATTTATAATAGTATTCCTATGCTCCAGCAGAAAAGCTGAAGTACTTTATTTTCTGTAAAGCCAAATGCCAGAGTAGTAAATATCACTCTTGTGTCAGCATAATTCCTACAGTTCTCCCTTCCCAAAATACTTGCTGTTTTTTGAACAATGCTAGAAAAACCTTCTGGAATGGGCACCGTGTCAGTCGGATACGGTCACCAACACTAGTTAATGGCACAGCTGGTACAAAACTTTGTCTTGTATCTTGCATACCTTGAGTAAGCCACGACAGCCTGCTTGGCCGACCTGAGGAGCCGATAGCTGTGCTCAGTCTAACCCCTTCAGTAGTTTTGACAGAACAGCTCTGCAAGATGGAAAGGGAAACTAGATTAAAATCCAGGCACAGCTGTAGGCAAACAGTGCTACACCTAAACATCACCGCCTGGCACAAGTCTTACTCCAGCACCAAGAATAACAGATTTCAGAGGAGAGCCTGTACATTTAGATGGCAAAAAAATCTGTTTATGTAAATATTTCACTGTTAAGAGGACTTATTTTGCAATTCTCTTCAGACAAAGTACAAGTTGTGTCTTGCGTGTATGTTCAGTGCATTCAGTATCTTATGGTCCTTTACCATTCCAAGGTGATACAGTAATAATTTACTACATAACACTGCCTTCCTAAGGTGCTTGTACTATACAAGGTGTAAGCACAGCATTTCTATGTGAATTTCCATCTTAAGTGAACAAACCCTTCACCGCATTCATTTTCATTTTACCGGAAGATTAATGTAGTAACATACTGCACGACAGTCAGTCTAAAATTAAAGCATTACAGTTACTAAACTGTCTTGTGTGATAAGAAAATTTCCATGGTGACAGGAAAATCCCCTTTGCAATATTATAGCTAGGCATTAAATTTAGCACTTCTTATAATGTGACAGCCATTTAAGCAACAATAAACCATACAAATATATGTACCTATTACACATGGGGGAGGCAGGCACAGTCACAGACGCTACAGAGCTTCACCTACACTCTAGAAATCCTCTCCTTTTGCTAGATGCTCGGTTGTTTTCATTTTATATTTGGTGCCCCAGTAAGCCTGAAAAACACTAAGTTCGTAAACACCACCAAACTTTGTTCAATTTTGAACAGGATAAAACCCCTCTGTAACGCCGAGGGAGAACATCACTCACTGGTGTTTGCTCAAACAGCTCCGCTCTCACAGCCAGCGTTTCTGAAGGGCAGAGCCAAATTATTTCTGCCCAGCTTCACATTTCATAAGAACTTTGTTTATACTCCCAATTTAAACATGATTATATTTGGTGTTTGGCTGGATGTACCTCACTGAAAATTGACTTTTGATTTAGCACAATCATTTTAACTAAGCACAACACTAAACGCAACCTGTGGTTCAGACACAGGTGGATTAAGTGCAATACCACAGCAGCTAGTAGTGTGGTGTTAAGCCTAAATTTAACTTTCCATGTTGGTATTTTAAACACATTAATTTCTCCATGCACAGAAAATCATATACATAGCTACGTTTGGCTTTTTCTTGCCATCACAATCAATCCTGAACTTCTGCAGAAAAGCAAGCAACTTGTTCAGGAAAGATTACCATTTGTAAGCAGCGCACAGAGTACACGTTCTTCAGTTGGCAGCTAGAAAGAAAGAAATTCTATGATTTGCACTAAAAGCAGAAGACTACCTTCTAAGTTACCAATTGTCTTTCATTTTTAAATAATCCTACTTAATGTTTGGGTTTGGTTTGTTTGTTGTTTTTTTTTTAATGCATATTATTCATTAGAGGAATAACATTCCTTTTGCTGTATTGTCATAAATACTGCAAAGATACTTAAAATTATACACTCTGCCCTGCCAAATGGAAATGCTAAGAGTTGTAAGTAGTTGTAAGTGTGTTTACTGAGGTTACAAACCAAAGCAAGCATTCTTCTACCTTAAGCCAATATTACAAGCACAGAAATGCCTAAACGTCAGAAGTCCAGACACTAGCTTCAAGATTAGCATTTCCAAACCTTTACGTTGAAGACCCCCTGTCATGAATCGGTCTTGGTTAATGTTGGCTTTGCACTGAACAAACAAAACAGCATCCTTATCCTAAAGATCTCACAACCTGCATTTCCTCCTCATTCACAATGTCCTAAAAAACAGCTGTCAAAAATTCATAATTGGCATTGCTTTTTTTTAAGCAGCTCTTCATTTTTACCCTGTCATGATTCAACTAGAACCACACAAATTAGCAGTTCCCTACATCGCAGTGTAATTATCACGACTAAGAAGCGGTTTTGAAAGGTAAAGGGATTGAAGTTCCAAGTTCTCTGCTTCACAAAAGTAACTCTTAGGATGATTTGTTTCAAAGATACAGTTAAAAGTAGGGTATGGAATCCTCAAATGCATTCATACATCTTCAACCCTCAACGTGATCATAGCTATAATTAATCTTTCTATATTCAGAATTAATTCCCTATGTTCTGTGTGTCTATTAAAGCTTGTCTTTAGTTTTATATATTATACTTGCCTCCCTCTCAAAGTGAGGCGATTTATTATGCTCACTTGTTGAAAGACTTTCATTGTTCAGGCTATTAGTTTGATTCATCCTCAAGTTTTTAAAGGTCAGCTGCAAACCCACAAACAGCTTGACAAACAACCAACCTTTGTAGATGAATATCAAATTTACATGATATTATATCATTCTCATACTCTTGTAATTTGCAGCAATCTAGTTCATGGCATGTCATTTAAAGATATGTCGGTCCTGAATTATTCATGGCTTCAAACCACCAATAAATTGTTCAGAACTATCCTCCTTCCTTGGATACCTGTTCCCATTTAAATAATTCCAATTTCAAATCATCTATTCAGAATTTAAACTGATAACCAAGATCACATCTGAATTTGAGTCTGTATTTCTCAATTACAAAGTCTCCAATAAAGTAGTTCAATAAAAGATACTCAACCTAAGTTATCTAGATATTGATCAGGTATCATAAACTACTTGTATATTGATCATGTTTTATTTACGTCTGGAAGAAATAAGAGTGTAGAATTATTGCAGCATTATAGTGGATATAATTGTCTTTTACATTTGTGTGTACACACATATACACCCTAAAAGCAAAGACACTGTTTTCCAGCCAACAGCCATTTCATGTAACTGTTGGGCTCTTGGTACAAGCAGTGATTAGCAGATCACAGGAAGTGGTGTCAAAGTGGGTTCAGCTTACACTTCATAACAATTGCAGTTTAATTTAGGAAGAAAGGGATGTGATGATAGTGAAAAAGTTAGCCCCGTGCCAGATTTGCATCTCTGATCCCAACACGAGTCATATGCTTTACCTTGAGTACTCTACAATAAGTAATTCATTCTATCTTTTCTAGAATTTCAATGGGAAAGCAATATTTTTTTCTCTACATATATTGTCTGTGAAAAAGAAATACAAAACAAGATTTTACTCTTTGATACGTGGCAGAAATCACACAACACATGTATACATGCTTGCTACAAAGGCCCCAGGTAAGAGTAAACAGAAATTACTCATTGAAAGGTATCTTTACCTCTTCCATAAGGATGGAATCAGTTGACTGATATTCAGAACATATACAATTGTTTATTTTGAAAATGAAGGGCCTTGCATCTGTACAGTGATTAGTATTGCTCGCAGTATTTGTTTTCAGAAGTCACTTGACTAGTTTTTCAGCATTGCTGAATGCATTATTGATGTCAGCTATTGTACATTTGTGGTTGACATTGATCACTTCAGAATCCTTTGAAACTGCTGTATTTCTTCAGTATATAATTGATTTCTTTAGACATTGCAGTGTTAAAAAGAAAATAATGAAAACGCCTGAAATATCCACAAAGGTTCTACCAGCAACACCATCATAACGGTTTTTGGAAGTCACGTAACAGAAATAAATGCATGAGCAGCCCTGAACTCTATCCAATGAAGATTTTAAACAACTAAAATAAGCCACAGGGGCAAATACACGGCAATAAATGGCACCTTTTCAACCATCCTTCGCATTACCTTTATATGAAGAAACTCACTACTTCCAAAAGAAACATCACTATGGAATTTCCTTGAAGATTCATTAAAACCATTGTACATGTCATTGACCTTCTTTTAGGTTTGTAAGTGTTTGCAAGTGCTCTATCACATCCCTAAAAGCTAGGTTGTTATGAAACAAAAGGAGAGGGGCTGGAGAAAGGAATATAACACATTGATACTGCCATAGTTCATATGCTGTCATTTGGGGAGAAGCCTATTTTTGTGCAGAGAAATTGATTTCCATTCCACTTTTGGGTCTCTCAAGAGCATACAGATGACTTGAATTTATAAATTTACTAATGCACATTATCTCATGTCTCCCCTTTAAACTGCATGTTTTAATCCTATTCATTTTGAAGCAATCCTGGCACAGAGTTTCCATGCACGATAACTGCATAGCAGCTTTTATGGAAAGCAGAAACTCGTTCTCATTTGCACTAGGAATATTTCCTAACATAAAAGGTAATCTCAAAGTTCTTTAATTTCTTCCATAGCAAGCATTGTCTTCCAAAATTGATTAAGTTTATAGGAAATACTTGGCACTCTACCACTTTTTTTTCCCAATAATACAAATTGCTTCAGTTACTATTAATTAAAAAATAATAATGTAGTGTCATGGGGTTTTGATTTGTCAGTTTTCTAAGTGTCAGAAAGAGACCAAATTATTTACCATTACCAAGTTAGCACTGATACCAATTATAGGCAAAGATTACAGCATCTAGCTACTAGATGATGCCTTTAATATCTGGTAACAGGATGTTAAAGTTGAGCTGGGGCTTCTAAACGATGTCACTTGCCTTCAGTTTTCTTTCACCATAAATTCCAACCACAGAACAGCTGGCTGTCAAAAACAAAAATACAAGGGTACCAAAAAAAAAAAAAAGTGATGCCATTAAAGACACAAAGCTGTGATCCTATTTTCATTCACATGCCAGGCTTCCCACCTCGAATATCTGTCTGCAGCTCCAGCTTGAGAGGAGATCAGCATCTCAAAGGAGATGCAGCATGGCCATGGAGCCAAAACAGTAAGAAGCACCAGAATTAGCCTTCAAGACAATATGTAACATTTTCAGAAATGAAAACTTTGGGGTTGTGATATTATTTGTTTTATTCTTTTGCAGTAAGAAGTGAAAAATAGAGAAAAGTGAACAAAAGGACAAATTTTCTAATAACCTCTTCAGGTAGGTCAGCTGGTCAAGGATACTCTTATTTTTCCTTTATTACAGGAGAAACACCTTGAGTTGGCCTTTCAAATCTAGCAAATGTTGGCAGAATACTCTTGGCTAAGTACTAAGGTTATTAATGATAAAAATGTATCCTGAGGCTCAGGCAAGTATGTGCGTATATTTCAAGCTTACTGCTGTTACAGAAATTGGCAGCTCTCAGATCCAGCTGAATAAAGACTATCACTCTCCTCCAGTTCTTTCATTACTAGACTCCAGTTCCATTCCTTCAAGGCTTTTAAAACCATCTGTTCTCCTCACAACATTTTAATATGCTCCTTTGACAGCTGCATTATTATTGTAACTGCCCCATATACCCCTCCCTTCTTCCTTTAAAAATAAAATAAAAAATAATCAGAAGTGCAAAGAACACAACTTTAAGGAAAGAGGTCGCTTGGAGCTTGGAGCTCTGTACAGAGAAAGAAGACACTTCTGGAAAGCCCCATCATACTATCTGTCTGCAAACTGCTGCCACACCACTGTCCTACCTGCTGTTCCAATTCCACATCCCGCTTGCTTTTTTTTTTTTTATCTTCCCCAGCAGCAGTAGAACTAATAGAGAGAGCACTCCTGGCTCAGACACAAGCAAGTTATCATGATCTTAATGGGTTACACTGCCAAGCTGAAGTAGCCATCTGCCTGCATGCTTTTAGCCCACTTCAATTATGAGATAACACAATTTAGCTTAATCTTCAACGTAAGAGCTAAATGTGAGATAACATGACTTAGCTCAAATCTGAAACTAAACTACATTATCTCTCAATTTGACAGGCAAAGCATGCACCCAACTAATGGATAGCAAAGGTTAGCTGAAGGGAGGAAACCTGTTAAGCCATTACAACTCAATCATGCTAATGAAAGGTTTAATCTAACGTGCTTTACAGCATATCTGCAGCCCTAAGTGCAGTTAAGGATGCATTCGCGAACAGTTACTCCGGCTCAGATGAGGCACAATAATTCACAAAGCTGTGTAGTTCATTTGTGATGCTTGATAGATCATATAACATTTGTATACATAAACTAGCCAGATTTTGTTCTAGAATAAGTTAAACCAACCTGAACATTCAACCACAGACAACTCTCCTTTTTTGAGGAAGCTACTAACCTATGGTTAGTAGACATAGACCTAGCTTGCAGAAGATTAATTTAGTCTTTAAATCTGGGGATCTTGTTTACAAAGCAAATAAAAATAAAAAATACATCCAGTTTTAGTGTACTTAATACATGGTTCCAGAGTCAAACCCAGTGTCCAGTAAGATTGTTGTGGATCTCCATCACATGCTGAGACCATACAAAATCGGCTATATATCAAAAACATGGGTGACTATTCAATTTTGAAAAGAAAGTGGTACCTGTAAAAAATTACCATTTTTATTTTACACATATCCATATTTAGTAAATTCATGCCTCAGCACACAATGATGCGTAGCACGCTGTTCTGTGTAAAATGATCCTTTAAGAGTTTTTAATCTGAATTTTACATTATAACAAAAAAGGCAGCTCGTCTAGTATTAAGCTGCTGTGCCTGAGAAACAATCACGTTTCTTTCAAACGGCTGCTATTTGTTCAGATACATTCTCTGTGCTTACACACAAACTTTCCAACAATACTACATTTATCTTGTTGCAGCGAAAAACACCACAACCTATTCTAGCTTTCTGATTGCTTAATAATAGGGCAAGACTTTCTTTATTTTTAAATAAATGGTAGTGTTCTTGACCAGGCTTACCCTATGCTTACTCTACTGACTTCAGCAGAGGTACAATGAAGATAACTTCAGTCCATTATGCCAAAGTGATTCAGAGCCAAATTATGATGAATTATCAGGCAATGGGAGTTAAAAAAGAGCCAAGGCTTCTGTTCAGAATGCATACTAATAAAGCCAGAAACCACCAACACGAATTACTACACTTGCACAAAATTCCACTGATTGAGGATCCAGATAAGCATATAAAATAATGCATTTGTGTACTAATATCTTTCCATAAGAACATGTAGCTACCACTTACAATAGTAGCATTAGCATCACTTTGTTCCCTAATTTTTATTTAAAAAAAACAAACAAACAAAATAAAAAACAGTGTAAAAAAACCCCAAACCCCAAACTTAAATATGTATGGGTAACCAGGAACATTCCCTTTTCTACCACATGGGGTTTGCTTTAATCAGCTGTTTTCATTCTGATTTTGAAGTAGATATATGCAACTGTACCAACCTTGTAATGTCACTTATTCTAATCTGCTGACTCTTATTGGACCAAACACATTTCCTAAGCATGAAATAGTCAGATTCCTTTTTTTTTTTTTTCCTGCTCAGGGTGCCTCAGCACAAGCTCTTCTGTCATTCTGCCTCTTCCTTCTGCCACATATAATAATCCTGCAACTTTATTCCATTGTTTTCTCTTCGCCTTTCAATTGAAATCATAATGGTATAGTGCAAGTCTCTTAGTAAAAGCTCACTTCTTCTTCCTGTTTTCCTAAATGTTTTCTTTTTGCATAAAACTTACAAGTTTTGGAGTCAGCTCACTAAGCACTCCTAACAATTAAGGCACAACAAATGACAACTGTGCAAAGAAAGATGCTGTTATAGAGTAATTATTCTGTATTAGCAGTGTCTGTGAAATCATAAGCAGGCTTTTGTGTTATTTATTCTTTTATTTACACAACACAACTTGTATGCTGTATTGTTCCATACCATAAAATTGAAAGTTATAGCCTCCATTTTTCACATTAATTGCCCAATTAAGAGCTCACAGGCTGGCTTGGTATTACCTGATCTACAATGAAGAGCAGACTGTTTCATATCGTGTTCAGCACTGGAAACACCACTTGGGCAACTGCACAGGCAAGGAAGCTGCTCTGCTTTCGAAAAGAAAGCAGCCCCCAAAGAGGACAAAAAGTACATCATGAAATTTCAGCATCTTTTTCAGCTAACAGGGAGTACACCCAGGGACAAAGTTTTTCTCCCCAGTGGGTATGAAAACACTTCCATGCCCAGCGTTAATTGTAAACTATTATAAGTCTGACACTATGCAGTACGTCTAGACTTTTCCAGTTAATTGATTAAAACTCTACCATTTGTCTACATGACTACCTTCTCCTTGCCTAATAATGTGAAACATTTTACAGTGTAGTACTCTTCCCAAGGCTGAAAGCTTAATGCAAGTAATGAGCAGCATTCATCACACTCCAGCAGGGACGGTCAAGTTTCAGACAATGGAACCAATTTAAGTTTGTTTAATAAGCATTTCTGGTGAACATAAGTGATTTTCTTCTTAGCTACAAAATCACCAGGTATGAGCACCCAACTAGATATACTAGATACATATTTTGCTGCCAGACTTCCTCAATTAACTCAAGGGAGGTGAAAAAAAGCAGCCTTCAAATATAGCTGTCGTGCACCAAATGCACTTGCATAACTTACAATTTTAATATACAACAATTGGCCAAATTAAGTTCCATCTTGTCAAAAATCATTTTGGTTTACGAAAGCATGGCTGACCTTGGGATAAGTAGAGCAGCTGCATTTCTTATTGAATGCTCCAGCCAGAACGGATGTCCTGGCAGGAGCAGCACTAGTTTGTGATTCAGTTAAGTCATTAAAATAGACCGTATCTCAAATAGTTTACAAACATCCAACATCCATCTCAAAGACCACATCTTTGTAATGGCAGTCTGCTTCTTCCCCTCTTACATACTCCACAAGTTTTATGGAACTTACCAGTAAATTTGCCTCTTCTTGCTTCTGTTTCTACACA
This sequence comes from Fratercula arctica, assembly GCA_947846985.1. Taxonomy (NCBI): domain Eukaryota; kingdom Metazoa; phylum Chordata; class Aves; order Charadriiformes; family Alcidae; genus Fratercula; species Fratercula arctica. Next base: position 90,942,391 of record CANTUZ010000002.1, on the reverse strand, counting down.
CAGCAACATGTTTACACCCAAAGCTATACATAGTATTTGCAGTAACAAAGCTTAAAAGCACATATGAACAGAGAGGGAGGAACCCTCTTAAACACATCCCAGATGAGGAGCATCTTTATCCCTTAAATAGTTAACACTCACCATTCCGCAACGCATTACAGTTGCTTTCAGAAAAATTCCCTTTATCCCAAAACAAACTCTTCAATGTATGTTCATGCATATGTACCTTTGCAGGCACTATGAAGATTTTCAGAATTCCACCTCTTATACCTGTATTCACAGGTTGCAGAACACGTGGATTGATCTTTCCAAATATTTGATTACGCAAATTCTTCAGTGATAGCTGCTAGATACCCAACAGTTTAGTGGAGGAAAGCAAGTCACCCATCTCCAACACCTAAATACAAATTAAAGTCAGGGTTTGAAGGTAGTCGTAACCCTTACTATAAAGGTCTCTTAAATCCTGGAGGGTTGAGCAGACATTAAGAAAGAAACCATCTCACACACATTTGAGACTAATAAAACCAAGCGGAGGCTTGTCCTTCTAAAGGACAAAATATATATTCCAAAGGAAAGAATATAGAGTAAACTACAACACTTGTTTTGGTAGCATTAAAATAAAGAGACATTAAACTGGCACAATCCAATTCTAAATTAATTATTTGACTGTCTTACAGAAAAAATGATTAAAAAATGCAGTATGCAATCAATACATGCTTCTATAAAGCACAAGCAATCACAGTAAGAGCCGAAGTATTTTCACAAGAGGCAAAACTTTGGTGCAAAGCTGATACAGGAATGCTACATAAGTAAAATGTGGTAACATGGATTCACCAATAGCTTCCATGAAAGGGAAGTTTGCAGCAAATCTGGAAACTAATCCTCGTGCTCTTAAACATAGAAACAACATCTCTCAGCTCGCAATCATTTTTAAAGGGACTAAAAATACTTGAAAACACCAAAGACTATTTCTGCTTTGTTTGTCCAAAAGACAGAACTCAGGCCAAATTTACTGCATTGTTGTGTTACAATCCATGTTGTCCCTTAATTTTTCTATGTTACCCCTTAAAGATCTTCCAGTCCCTCTAAACTGAGGAAAGTTTCTACTAAAGATACAAAGTTCCTTGAACAGTTAGCACATTTATTGGTTTTAAGCTATAAGACCCACAACATTATTCTTTCAGAATGCCTTTTCATTAAATCCCTCATGGCAAATAAGTCACATTATTTGTGATCATTCTACAGAATGATCAATGACATACTTAATGATGACATTTAAAGTTGATTTCACTTGAAAACAGTTGTCACATTTTATATTTATTGTCTACAGATGATTTCCACATCAGGTGTCCTCAGTTTTCAAGTGTAATTACTTTTCCCTTACTGCTAATAACAATAAGCTACCAAATTCAAAATTAATCTTAAAGGATAGCTTCTACTGGATTTGAATATACAGACATGTAACACTTAAAGCCTTGGAAAATAATACAGCGGCTTATTTTTTCAAATTTATAGCTGTTTACTAGATAGGACACCAATGTTTAGGAGATTTACAGTTGAAGAAATTTACAGAGGACGGACAAAAATTTACTTCTTCCTTTAAGTGAAGTAAACTGATGAATCAAAATTTTAGTTTCACCCTTGATTTAATGCTGGTGGTTTATCTATTCTATAATATAGCCTGCAAAACAAGACAAGTTTAAATATATACATACCCTAGTCACCCTTTTAACCAGGTCTAAAGAGAACTAGAGAACTAGGACTGCTCCAAAAAGCACATCAAATTACAGCATGGATTTAAAGGGTGATATTCTCTCAGTCTAGCCATAACTAGCTTTCTGAAACTTGAACACAGAATATGATGCACTTTTTTCAATGCTTTGCAAATATTACACAAAAACTATGCTTTTTATGCATCCAGTTTTTCCACTAGTTCTTCTGCAGCAGGATACCAAGTCAACAAGGGCTTTGAACTAGACCTGCCTAGACCTTTTTTACCCGATGGTAAGTTCCCAGAAACAATCAAAAGGCTTTAAAAAAACTAAAAATTAAAAGCCACATTTCACTAGATTATGCTAGAATAAATAGCATTGCAAAGCAATCTAAGCAACTAAGATAGACAGCAATAGTAAGGTTTTAAATGCAAGTCTTCCCTCTATACATCATACCTAGGGCCTTGCTAGTAATGATTTGAGTTACAAGAGAACCTCACAAGATCCCTCTGCTTTTATCACCCCTGAGGGTCCCTCACCTATTCCCAGTCCCTGAGCTGGCTGGCTCTGTTTGTCCCTCTCCCCTCAGACCTTGAGCTGCCAGATCTTTGAAGTCTCTGCCCCATTCCCTACCAGCATACAACAGGCTTTCCCACAGCATACGCAACTGCTTCCCACCCTCCCAGAAAGGTCATCTGGCCCAGTTACTCCAAAGTAATCCAACACATAGACCAAGACCAAATCCCATCCCTCCAGAGGTGCACAGTGACCTACAGAAAGCTGTCTCTGAGTACAGCCTTTGCTGGAAATTCTTGTAGGGTGAGATTCAGGACTTTATCCACATCGCTTAGTGTTTTAAATATGAAAGCCTGTCCTTCACTGCCAACAAGTGTTTCATATAAAACCAGAGTTAACTACCTAGAGATAGAGGAAATTGCTCAGCTCTCAGGGGAAGAATGTGTTTCCCTTCCCAGCACCACCAACAGAGCTAAATACTTGCAATATTTCTATTGATCTCAACAAGAATTACTTTCCTTCATTTACTCAGAGCAATTACATCTTCTCCTTTAGGAATGTAATATCTGACTGTAGATACTGAGGTGTTGGTATTTTGACCAGATACTTTAATTAAAATTCCTCAAAGCATATGGGTAAGTATTAAAGCACATCAGCTTATATGAATATTTTATCTACCCACAACCTATATGCTGCAGGTAGCTATGTTCAGCCCAAACCAACTCTGCTTTAACACCTAACTCTCTCCTTACTGCGTTATCTCACAATTCAATGAATTAACACATAAAGCAGAGACAAAACTAGTCATTTTTGCAGATGTACAAGTATGAAGGCAGAGGACCTATAACATAGGTCAGGCCCAGGCAGGTCCCCCGCCAGGGCCTGAAATGAGGCCCCGAGTCTCATGGGTGGAGTGGGGGTCCCAGGTGAGGCTGTTCAGGGCCATTAATGCCCATTAGTGCTCTCAGGGCACTGATCTTCAGCTGCGTATCTATCAATCAAGTAGCGTTTCTTTTCACCAGAGAGTTTTTATAAAGCATACTTTTGGGTTCCTTTCTCACAAAATTATTTTCCTTAATTCATAATTTCCTATCTTTGTTCAAGGGGGAAAAGGAGCTTCTGCTAAAGTAAAAAGATGCACTACATCTTTATCATCCACAGAATGATAGAAACCTTATTGCTTTCCAAAAAAAACCCTGTAACTAACACAGAAATTAAATCCACCACAGCAGTTATAATGTAATGACACGGTGTAATAAATTTCAGATGCTACACAAAGCAGCTCAGGTCATTAGAATCATTTTTCATAGCTTTAATTGCATTTTTTCATTTAGTCCAGGTCATCAGTATATCTATCCACCTTTTTCTCAAATGAACTGCTTCTACTGAAAATAGATGTCTCAGAGTTGAGCTTAGACTTTATTCACCTTTTGCATGGACCAGCTGTTCCTCCATGCATGCCTGAGTCACTGCAGACACCTGCCTCTCCCTCCATAGGCATTTCCAAATGAAACGAAAGAGAAGCAACACCAAGAAACCAAAGGTTGATGAGCCTTTCGGTTAGCCCAAAAACCGTTACTGAGCTTCCTCTTCTTTTGGTTCCTGCTCAATCAGGGTTAGTGCTGTACAGCTGGTGAATAATGACTCATTTACCAATAACAACCTTGCTGTTCTTCACAACTGTTAGTAAAAAGTCACTTGAGCTTTGAAAATGTTGCTGTTTCCTTTTCCTCTCTTATAATATAACATTTAACTGATGCAAAATGCAATTCAAAAACATGGTTTATTTTTTGGTAGGTAGTTGAAATCAAAATGGTATTTGGTTTACAATGTAATTACTAGATAAGAGAAGGTTATTCTACCTGTTTTCCTATAAGCGATGAACATGCTGTCTGTCATAGTTTATGTAGTGCATTTTAATTGTGCATATTTTCAAACAAAGAACAAGCAGCAGTTAAGAGGTGGACTTGTAAGCAGTAATTTGTGACAGTGTAGTCTCTATATATCATATTGAAATTATTGCATGAGGATGGTATGCTATTGTAAGTCTTCTATGTCTTTATTTATTTTATCTGCCTTTGAACGTGGCAGATATTCACCCCTACAAGGGGGACTACAAGAAAAGGGGCCAACGGTCATGTGTATGTCATGGTTTTAGCCTATTTGGTGTGTTTTTACAAGAGTAACTCAGAGTTTCTAGCTCTTTTCACATGAACTGGAGATACTAACAAGCATTGTTCCTGTACAGAAATCCTGACTCCGAGTGAACTGCAGGCACATCTCATTTTGGCACAAATGAATTCTACATTTTAAAAGAATAGACTCTTGAAATGGAAGTGTCCTCCAAAATGGGGAACCTTAAAAATATACCAGGGATAAAATAAATTTAGGATCAAAATAATAAAGGTTACTTATTTTTGAGGTGAATGTAATTAGAGCTAAAATAGATAATTAGGTATAAGCATCTCTATACGGCTTTCAGAAATGGAGTAATTTTCACATTTATTTTAACCCCCCCAAAAAAATAATACCGCATGCTATAAGACTGTGTTGCCAAGCACACTTACACTTGAGTAAAATTACTCATACTAATATGTAGGTCACCATAATAGCGAACATAATAAAGGTTAACAGCATAGAAGCTCAGCATCACCCAAACCAGCACATTTAGAAAAGGCATTGCAGTGTGCTGTATGTAAAGGAAGGACATTTCCGTGTGATCTCCTTGATTTCCATGCTTTGTATTGGTCTTCACCTACACAACTGCCTTCCTATCTCGTGCGTTATGTTTGATACAGGGGCCTCCTACAAAATGTCAATAAAAATTAATTGCTCAATAAAAGATAACTGTTCATCTGTTCATGTTCTTCAACACAAGGCTTCGCCTACAAAGACAGACAATTACAGACAAAAACAGTATGCTAGAACTACTAGGAAAGGCACAGATCTTGCATATGGTACGTATTAAAAGAAAAAAAAAATCATTATTTTATGTTTATTAGCCCTGATTATAAAATCAGGCATTCATGTTTGAAATGAGTCTCTGTAAGGATACATGTGGCTGTAACACCTTTGTAAGCAAAAGAGAGGGTGCCAAAGTCTTGTCAGGCCTGGTTGTTGTTGCTTCTGACTTGAAAAGGAATCTGAATCGGGTTTCTAAATGTTGATGAATTCTCTCCCATGCCACCCACATGACCCTTCCTCTACAGCAATGCCCCTACTGTAGTAAGAATATAAGTAAGGTAATAACGCTTTCCCTAGTCTCCTGAGATAGAAAAGCACTCTTTTCATTCACTACCTATAGTTTGTTATAACTCTATAGAAGTATTTTGGGAAAGACTTCATAATCCTCATGCAATCCACACCAACCTAAGTTATCCCCACCCTCTGAAAGTACCTGAATGAAAACAGTGCATGGAGCCCTCATGTTTCCCTTTATGGGAGCAAACTCATCAAGACCTCATGCTCCCAGTCCTCACTGAACCTATGAAGCAGGTATGCTTATTGAGGACACCAGGAACACTTAATTAGCCCAGGATTTTAGAGATGCAGTATGAGGGGACCAACCCAACCTTGAGGAGAGAGCATCCCAGGCAGGAAGCATGTCTCGGCAGGCAGCTCTTTCCACCTTTAGTGCACCGACCATAATTCTGAGTAATAAGTCAGAATTATTTTTTTTATGAGACACCGCAATATAGTTTAACATAGGCACACGTTCGCATAGCCTGTCTTCATTAACCTAAATCTCCTTTCCCCTCTAAGAGCTGGCTGTGTTTTCTGCAACATCAAAATGCCACAATTTCCCAGAGACCCTGTGAAAGTTAAACCAGGTAGTCTCATGACAAAGCTGTCAGTATCTGGCTTTGTTAATGCGACTGCCATCCTTCTTGCATCCTCCCTGAAATACAACCTTACCTCTTTTCAGTCTTTTGATACAGTTTTAAACCATATCAGAAAGATAATTCTTTATAATTCCAAATGTTTTTATTGCAGTGTCACAGACAGACCAGGTTCATAAATTCCTTCTATCGGAATATTAAAAAATAGCTTTCTCCCTTTCAAAACCACAGCAGAAACAAGATAACAAGAGTGAATTAATTCCTACTGCAAAAGACAAACACAAGTCTTCCTTTTCCCACTGGAATTTTGAACACATTAGTTTGCTATTCACCCAGGATGTCCCCCTGGTTATGCACCCTCCATCCTATTCTTTCAACTAGAAATGATGAAACATTTGTAATAAATACATCCCAAAAAGGCAGTTTATTGTTGTTAAAATAATTGGAAATCTACATTTCATCACTCATTGACATGTTTCTTATTATCTGTCACAGAATGCAGAAAGTTACATATTTATGACCAAACCTGGCAGTGCTCTCCAGATTTATACACCAAACACAGTCTCCTCCAATTTACAGCTTCAGTCAACACATTTAATACAGTGCATACATTTCCAATTATTCTTCCGCTGTAGCAAGGCAAATACCAGCTAAGATGCAAATTAGCTGCTAAACATACAACCCAATCCCACACCCAGAGCTTTCGTTAGATCACTCTAGAGAGGAATTTATAGATCAAGTTAGCTGACTAGTAATTGACTTATTTTAATTTTTTATAGGTACATTTTGCCAAAACCAGCAACACATCTGTTTCAGCTAATTCAAGGTAATTCACTTTAATTATTATTCAGTCTGAAATGACTCAGCGGTTTCAAGGAGTGTTCCTTATGTACACTGTCTGTGGGACTAATCTCATAATCAACATCAGTAAACTCAGCAATTCAACAACCAAACTGTTCAGGCATTGACAATTTCTGAAGGTCTGGTCTTAGACTTAACCAAAACCTATTGGGAGTGGGGGGATCTTCACTGTATCAAAACATTAATATTAGAATATTTTCTGTAAAACGCATATGACAGTATCAATACACCAATTAACATGACCACTTAAGAGAACTTTTGTCCTAAATATTAAGATGTGTATTACCCAGATAGGTGAACTGCTCCACAACTGTCTCTGGCTTTCCTCACCCAGGGTAATATTTTATCATTTCTGTCTACTATATTCAAAAAGCATGGTTTCCTGAAGAATACCTGAAGACTAACCCTGTTCACTTCAGTATCAATTCATAGTATTGCCAGTATGACTAGAAATGGGAGCAAGGTAGGGAGAACAGAGGAAGCACTGAAGTTACCTGGAGATCTTGGTTCATTATATCATAAATCAATTACACTTTGCTTAGATTCAAACGATTGTTTTAAGAGCAAAATAAATAATGAAGATTTAATAAGATGAAAGGAATACAAGGCCCTGCGTGGCAGCCTATCAGGAAAGATTCCTACTCTCAGGGCAAAAGTGGATTTTTCTGCTTCAGAAGGAAACAAAAATAAAACTTACGAGTGTGTTTTTTCCAATCATTGCTTTTCTCAGTTAACTCTTCTCCAATATACCAAATATTTTTGAACATCTTTTGAACCAGAACATCTAGGTCCTTCAGCAGATCAGATGTTAATTTCAGCAGCCTGAAGACATGTTCCTAACATACAAGAGGTACTCGTTAACACCATTAAAACCTGAAAGATGCTTTTATTTGACAGATATTTCAAGATACATTTCCATTGATAGATTGTTATCCTCATGTAAGAGTCAAAGCACATCAAACTTATACAACTGTCTTGCACTTAAACCTTCCGATTCATACAATTCCCTTCAAAGAACTTGGCTATATTGCGTGGCAAATCCTTCATAAATCTAGCTCAATCTTTTTTAGCATTTGTATGATAATCTGCCTTTTCTTACTTAGGAATGTTTTGTCTCTCCTGTTTCACTGACAATGTAAATGCTATTTTGAGGTAGCCACAAAAACAGTTACAAGTGCAGCAACCCGTGACTCAAAACAGTTGTGTTTTATTCCCAATTCTTTCAGTGACCTTCCTGCAAACTAGGGCAAGTCACATCAAATCTCTCTCTTCTTTTGTGTGCTCTCTTGATTTATGCTTCTGGAAGCTGCTCTGAGAACAGACTTTCCGTGTACCTACCAGTGTCCCAATGATGCCTCACTCTCATCAAGGTCTTCTGGGTCCTTTATGTTAGATTCTACGCATTAAATAATGATTAGGAAATACTATTTGTTTGTGGTTTACTAATACACATGGGTGAAAAGTGTTAACTTTTCTCTCCAAAACAGACAGAATTTTCAGAATCTGATCATGCAGGACTGCCACAGTCAAAGAGAGTAGAGGAAAGATACTCAAACCCAAGCAGTTAGTGTCACTGCCCTAAAGAAGACGTCCCTGTCTGAAATTTAGAAATACAGATTAGGAAAAAAAGTAAACTTGTTTACATCTCTTCTTCCTGCCCTTGAGGGTGTAAGTAAATATTACAGAGGAAAGACCCAATCTGAGATTCTGTTTTTATTCTGGCACCAGAAAAGAAATCTAGCTTTAATTTTTTTTGTCACAATGCAGTGGAGTTAAACAGTTTCCAAAAAATAGGAATGCAACCATTCCTATTTAAAAAGATGTGGACTGCTGTACAAATGTTTTGATCTCAGTTATGGAATATCATGATTGTTCCCTGAAATTGTAACAACTTCAATTTATCCTTTACTCAACCCTCAGACTACAATTTCCAAGGAAATTCTCAGCTCATCTTCATTAAAGCGAACTATGTCGCTCTTTGTTTTCCCCATTTATTTGTCTTACCCAGGCTGAATATAATTTAAGGCATCTCTTGAGATAGTAGTAGCAGGGGGAGAAGAAACACAAGCAGAAAAATTAGAGAAGAAATGAGAGAGAAATCTTGCTAAATTAACTCTGTCCACAGAAAAGCTCTGAAAACAGTTATATTCTCATCTAGGCTGGGAAGGGAATATTACTTTTTGTACATAACACAATAAAGCAGTAAAATTTTAAAATGCACTCAGCACCTCAGTACTGAATTTTCTGTTATCAGGTACAATTCAAGGAGCTGAACTGTTTGCCTAAGGGACATATCAGGGTTTTATGTACCAGTGTTTGATGTATTTTTTCCACTACGTATGGGAGACCTGGTTCAGAAATAGCCTCAGAATTCTCTCTAAATCTTAGGCTCAAAATAAGCAAACTCTTACAGATATGTTTAATTAACGGGTCCAAGAACATTGAGTCTAGATTAATATAATAAAAAGAAACTACTGAAAGGAAGATGTAAAGACAACTGTGTTAAGGTAATTTAAGCTTAGTGAAAAGCTGGAAATCTTGGGTATTTTCTGAACAAAAGAAAGCAGTTGAAAGTCATTTTCAGTGAACAGCTTAAGCATCAAAATGGAGAGACAATTTCAAATGGCATCACTTCCTCCACCGATGTAAGTTCAGTGCCTCAAGCTTTAAAAAAGTGAGCTCCTCCCAGAGAAAATAAATGGTAATCAGCTGACATCTGACGTACGGAATGATTTGTAAAAAAGACACAAACAGGCAGGCCTAAAACATTTTTAAATGTTGTTTCAACAGAGGCATTTTTGTTAACAAAGGAGTTGTGATATAAAATGGAGGATATTTCACAACTGTGAAGATTTTTTATAAGTCTGGGGCAACAAAAAGTGCTGAAATTTGGCTCAGGCAACTGCTCAAAGTAAAAAGATGGGAACCTAGGAAAAGGGACCCGGAAAGACTGCTTCAGGAGTGCCTTGTTAGCAAGGAACTATGTATAGGGTTTTGCTCAGATAGCAGAAATACTGAATGAAGAGGCAGCCACAAAGCTTATCCGGGGCAGCCAAGAGCTGGGACAGCGAGGTGGAGCAGCACAAGGATGCCGAGGGCAGGATGAAGCAGAGTCAGGCTGCCTGTAGGAGAGGTGGCCAAGGAACCTGAACTGCAGAGCCAGCTGCTGCCAGGATCTGGCCTGGGGTAGGAGACACTACAGGGACATGACAATCACAAACTGAGAGAAGGCTGGGGCCAAAGCAGTGGGAAGCAAAGAGCAGCCCCACTAATAGCCTTGCCAAGAAGAAGATTGTACCTAGTTTTAGATTTCAGGAAAGCAATTTTAGGGATGGCAAATCATCTCATTGCACTGTAAACTATCCTGTTGCCTTTCCCCCTCGATAAATTACTTTTCATCAAATCAATCGATTCATGTCTGAAACTGGAAAAAAGATAGCTAGCTTACTGATCTCTAGACAGCCCGGTTTAATTTCCCCAAGCTTCAGGGGAAGGCTGAAGCTGGCATTTATTAGTGATCCATAAAATTTCAGTTGGATATTTTTGCTGCCAATCAAGTCCTAGACTTAACTTTCTTTATTCCCAAATTCACACAGTGAAAAGAGATATTTGATTCATTTTTCAATCTAAAAATAAAGCCCTTTCACTGAAAAACAAATATTGTGACAATCTAGACAGAATTTGAGCATTTTCACTTTTAAACCTTATTGTTCCTGGCCACTTAAAATTCCTCTTCTTTACTTGCTCCTATGCCCCTTGGGGTTGAATAGCCCATGGTGCAGTCTTGCATTCAAGCTTGACTGAGATCTAAAATAACACAGCGGGGGTTTTGTTTTGTTTTGTTTTGCTTTAACCAAAATGCTCTTGTGCATAGAAGCCCTGGTAAGCATTTTCAGACTAAGACTAAAATACCTGTTCAAGACTAAATACAGCATAGGAGAACCTGCTGCTGTTTCTCAAAACACAGTGTTATATTCCCTGCTTTTGGCAACCACCCTGGAAGTGAGGGGAAATAGGTTCTCTCTTCAGCTCATTGGGATTGAACACCTTTTACTTCCCTGGTGATCACCCAGCACCCTCTCCTGACCTAGGCAGGCACTTTCCACTCTTCTTTTTAAGTATTTCCACTGTGCCAATTTCCACAGCTGGGAGCAGGTCTGATTCTCCAGCCCTTATGATCAAGGACAGAGAATTTGCAGCTCCAGATCCCTGCATAAAATTACAGAATCACAGAATGGTTCGGGTTGGAAGGGACATTAAGGATCATCTAGTTCCAACCCCCCTGCCATGGGCAGGGACACCTCCCATTAGACCAGGCTGCTCAAAGCCCCATCCAGCCTGGCCTTGAACACTTCCAGGGATGGGCATCCACAGCTTCCCTGGGCAACCTGTTCCAGTGCCTCACCATCCTCACAGTAAAGAATTTCTTCCTGATACCCAATCTAAATCTACCCTCTTTCAGTCTGAGGCCGTTACCCCGTGTCCTATCATTACACTATATCATTACATGAAACTAAAGCAAAGTACAGTAACTTCAACAGGTGAAATGGAAATTGCCTCCAAAATAGTCTATATTTCTGAACAGATGAGGAGGGAGATTCTGCAGCAAAAGAAATTGATCTTGGATCTCTGTCTCTTGCTTGAGAAACTTTTTAATCCAGAGGACCTGGAAAGGAGAGAAATGGCAGTCTGGCATTTCCCCCTCTAGTCATGTTTTAGAAGACAATATATTCTTTTTAAGTTAATGGTTATAGTTGCTTACTTTATGGAGATATTCACAGGTTGTGAATTCTTAACATTGTGAAAATACACCTTCTTGCAATCTTAAGTGAGTTTTCAAAGCCTCAAAGAGCGAGCCTCAAAACTAGTTCAAGGAAGTTCACGTGCATTGTCCTATGGACCTTAGGCACCTCAGGGCACTGGAAAGCTTGGGTTTAGTTTCTACCTCAGATACCTATCAACTAAAGTCTGCAGTTTTTACCTTTCGTAGTGCTAGACCTTTGTTTGTTTTAGGGTTTGCTTAAGTGTGCCAGGAAGCAGTGTGATCAAGCTACTCCACAGTGGGGGTTGAGCTGGGAGCTGAGGGTGACCCAAGCGCAGGCCACGCCCTCCCTGATGGGGCAATGTCTGGGCCAGCGATGGTGGCAGACTCTACCAACAGCCCAAGGATCATCAGATTAGGTTTGTCGTATCTCTGCTAGTACTAGCTTTCTTAACAGAAATCTCTGAAGCCAGAGTTGGGTCTCCACACCCCTTATTATCATCATTTAGGAATGAGAGAGAGAAAAAATTGTGTAAGACCCCGTTCCCCAACCCAACTCTGCTAAACTAGCAATGGGGTGATAAACATGTATGTGTACAAAACCTATCCAAGCTCTTCATACTTATTGGATCTGTATTGCTAGAGTACCTCCACGGGAATACAGAAACAAAGTCTGCTAAGCACGCAGAAGGAGGAGCAGAAGTGGACATTTGGTTGGCTGACTGTACTGGATATAAGGACCTTCCAACAGCTTGTCCAACACCCAAAGGCTTGCATAAAAAATTAAGGGAGAACAGGTAATAACAACAGAATTTATTTTTTTTAATAGTCTTTAGTAAGCAACTTGCTCATCTAACCACCAAAATAATCTTTTTTCACAGGTGTTATTCATAATCCTCTGTGAGTCTTTAAAGGCACTTCAACATCTTTCATTATTTACACAATGGTTCTTGTTACAGTCGGGTATAGGAATAAACTACAGATAAAATGGGACTCAGGTTTCTTCTACCATCTCCATAGAGCAGTGATAAACTACTATAGTGAAGAAAGCAGGTCCCTTCCAGTCATTTAAAATTGCCCGTATTTTAGGTAACAATATTGGCCCTGAAAAATGGGAGGCAAAATAAAAAAAAAAACCATAAAATAGAGAGAAAACACAGAACAAAGAGACAAGCATGTGAAGAAGTAACAAATGTTCTCGCATTTGTATTCATTTGCAGAGGAATGAGATGTAGGAGTGGTCTCTACTGAAAAAAAACCCAAAAGTGAAAGTCATAATTATAGTGGTTCTCTTGATGAAGTTGGGGGAAGAAAAAGGCTTTCAACAGAACAGAGTCAAGCTTTACAAATTACATAGTTCAAATGATAAACTGGAGACAGTAACTCCAGAAGAAATCATCCTGGGCTGATGTACCACAATCTGTTTAATATACGCTAGATAAACAGGTACAATCACCAAAAGAAAAGACTACTTTTCCACTTCACCATTTCATAGCCCTTTTGCAGATGTCTACATCAAAGAACTGTGAAAATGGCTTAAAACTTTCTTAGTACAAATGACACAGTAGGTATGTGTGATTCCTCACTGTAGGAAGGCATTCAGCGCCTCCATGACTGCTTTTCAATGGCACCCAGTTGACTTGCAGCTGTCACTATTTCAGCTGGGAAAGAGTTCATTTTCTTTCTAGTGATTGCTGTGAAAGGAATGTCAAGAACGCATATTGTTTTAGTTGTTGCTAGGTAATGTTTATATTTTTCAAGGCCTGTTTTCAGCTTCCCATACAAGCTGAGAAGGAGCATAGAGAGAACAAAGAAACAGCCAAATGGAATGTTCCATACCACAGATGTCATGCTCAGTATATAAATGGGGGTTAGCTGAGGGAAAGGGCTGGGGGGGTGGGAAATCTGTGATCACTGCTTGGGAAGGTATCAATTCACCACGTGGTGAGAGTGACTTGCGTCATCATTATTATTGTTGTTGTTGTTGCTGCTGTTATTTTCCTTTTCTATTATTTTTCTGTTAAAATGTCTTTATCTCAACCCACAAGGTTTTTCCCTTGATCTTTCCCCTCTTTTTCTCCCTCTTCTCCCTGCCCTTCTGGGGTAAGGGGGAGAACTGCATGACCGTCTGCACGGTCCTAGCTGCTGGCTGGGATTAAACCATGACAACTATCTATTCATTTGTAGGAAATACTTATCCTAACTTTGAAAACCTGTAAAGATAATAAAGATGCATTTTAAAATATTCTATTGGCAAGCCAACAAAAAAAAACCCAAAAAAAAACCAAAAAAAAAAAAAACCACTGAAAAAAATAAGGGTTTTTTATATGCAAGGACAATGACTTGAAAATGGAGGTAAAGGATTGCAAAACTTGTGTATTTTTTTAATTGAAAACACAAATAGTTCATATTTCAGCTTGCTCAGTTGAAACTTAAATGACTGTATGTTTTGGCTGTAATAAAAACCCTTCCTATATTTTTTGTTATGATTACTACTGTCTGAATAAAATTTGTACACAACCTCTCACTGGTTTTTGAGAGGACAGTCATGCTTAAGGGTATTTTGTAAATCATACAGTGGCTAAAACATTAAGTGTAAAAGCTCATGGGCTATGAAAACCATAAATATCTCAAAAAGTTCTTCTATGTCAGTATAAAGAGATTGGTAAAGAGATTTGCAGGTTAAAAAAACATCCTTAAATAAAAAATAAGTATTGAGTTCTTTATGTAAGTGTTAGCAACACGGAGGCTTTGCATTGGAGGTTATCTGTATGCAAACAGTAATATTTCTGCCCTCTTGTACAGCCTGTGAGGGGAAGTTTGCTGACATGTCTTTCTTTAGATCAGCCACATGCCGAGGCACATAAAGACAGCCTGGTGGTTGCAAGGCTGTTAGCCATTTTTACAACAGAACAGTTCTGATATAAAATCATTTCTATAACATTAACGGATAACAGTCATGGGAACTAACAAGAATAAAATGAAGCTATACTCCACTAAAGATCTGTGATCTTCACAAAATCCACCCCTCAAAAAAACCCCAAATGTCTATTTTTTTTAAATGACATTTTTTCTTTTTTTTCCACTGTTTTATTATTAGAGTTATTATAATAACTATACTAGTAGTTGACATCACAATAACTTATGTCAATTCCTATATCAGTATAAGCTACCAAGCTAACTTACAATGACATTTAAGCACTTCCCACTTGCCAACTATATTGCCTGTATTTTAATGAAAGACTAGCGAAATGAGGGATATTTTTTTAAAAGTATCAGAATTTGTTGAAACAAATTTATAGCCACTTTTGAAGGTTCAGAATGATTTTTTTTTTTCCTAGCTTAGGTAGTTTATTTCCAGTCAATAAATGCTCTAACGTTAAAACAACAATTGGAAACTGAAAAACTGAGAACATGGTTTTTTTTAATAAAAAGGTATTCATGAGGTAGATGTGACAAGCTGAATTCTACTAGTTTTAAGATCTTGAATTACACAAAATATTCACAGCTTTATGGCTTCATAAAGCACTGTCTTTTCAGTGCAAAACACTTTTAACTCTTCATTTTTTGTTGCATATTCATCATTATCTTTCATTAATTTTTTTTGTTCAAATAGTCGCTTACTGATATTTTTAATTTTATTTCCATTTTCCTCTTAAAGTAATTCAACGCGAAGTAAGAATGAAATAAAACTTCTGAAAATTAGAAGAAGCAGGATTCATTCATATTATAAATCTATCAATCTGGGAAAAAAAAATGTTGTTTTTAGCCTTGTATATAGGATGTCTGTAGATATTCGGAGAAAAACTGTACCAGATTTGTTTAAACTTTATATGCAACTATTAATCAATTTAGCAATAAACCCTAATGCTTCACTGAGGGAGGAAAGGGGAGCAAAAAGTAAAAACTAAAAAGTTGATACGTAATCAAAATTTGTGCATGTTCCTCAATCTGTAGGTAAAGTAGATGGTTTAAGCTACTTGGGCTAAGTCAGTCCGCACTAGCGATCTACTGATGCTTGGAGTTATGCTTTGAGAGTGGCACATATCTCAGCCTCCGTAAGGTAAACTCCAGGTACCTTTCTTGGCATATATAACATAATGTGCTGTGTTGATCATTTTTTACTAATTTATTTCATACGGTAGATAAAAATATTTTTTTTAAATATAAAAAAGATTGTTCAGTCTTAGTTTTATTCCACGAACAGGCAGAACATGCAGCTACATGTGACATTCAAAGAACTCAATTTTTTTAGCAATCATTCAAATATTCCTCTGACAGAAGGGACTCTGCATGCTTATGCTTAGTTGCAAGGCTCTGTGTAGAGACAATGTTGCTTAGAGGAGGATATACGTGAGCAGCCGGGTCGCTGTCCTCAACTGTGATTAAAATCAGTTCCTGAGAATGAATTACTCCTTGGGCTTAAGACATCTGAAATGAAAGCTTCTGTGTACGCTGCCTGTTTCCCTGCATGATATGTTCTCTGCCTTGTTCCTATAATGAAAGAAACCAGTTACATCTGCTGCCATAGACAGCCCAGATCTCTCTGAAAGGCTCTGTTTGGATTATACTTGCAAAAGCGTGTCTCAAACCAGCCACACAAGGTAGAAGGCACAAATGCTCTTTCTACCTTCACCCCACTAAATTTCAGCCACTTCGTCAAGCACTTTTTTTTCTTATCATTGTCATCTTGGAAAATGCAGATGTACAGGAGTACCTGTTAGTAGGTTTTACAAAAAAAAAAAAAACAAAAATTGCCTAGATGATTACTCAGTAAAGAACTGTAAATATCATTAATTTTGAAAGATTTAGTGTACTCACAGACTGGAGTATAGATGCATTAGGATACTAGCGATATTTTATTAATAGAAAAATAAATCTCCTTGGCAGCCCCACACAACTTTACACTGTCTACCTGTATTCTGTGAACGCAGGGGAAAATACAGTGCAAGTAAAGTGGAATGGAAGGGACTCTAGTTTTATACAGTGCCTTTCATGTGTGCGTTTTTAGCTAATGACATCCAAATGTGCACCTGAGAGCATCATCTGACATCCTTTGCCAGTCTCCTAAACCATTTGCCTGCAAGTATTTTTCATTGTGTCATTTATATGCAATTTTATTAAATAAAATACATTTAATGGCCTGCTGACCGTTTTACTTTTGTGTGTGTCAAAAAAGATGTATTATAGTAATTAAATTGTACTTGTTGGGCCCAGTTCCTACCTATATTTCTGCGCTGATCTAAAAGTATGTGAACGACAAGAAAGAACCAAATGATAAATAATGAGTTAGTGGGTTTATTCTAATTAATATAATTACAGATTGGCTGTACCTCAACTATGTTTCAGGTCTTTAAATGAGTCTCAGTTACAAATGGAAATCAGCAGCAATCTCTCCATCAATTTCAGGTTAAACCACCTTTTCCTGCCTTCACCTGTCCAAGTGCCTTGACATTGACTATTTTTCCCCAGGAAACAGCTAAAATATTTATGTGAATTATTCTTTTCTAAAATTTAAGTGCTTCTATCCCCCTCCTCCCTAAAAAAAAAAAAAAAAAAAAAAAAAAAAAAAGGACAATTAAGAACCAAAACAATCACGGAGCCCCCCTGACTGTTGTTGGACAAACTGCCTTCTCCCTACTTTGTCCATTTCCAAACTTTGTTCCCCTGGAGCACACCAAGATGTGACACCTAAACCCCAATCCCTGCAGCACCCTGTGATAAAATTTGAGTGTTCGGTACCACATCTCATTTCTCACTCCTGCACACACTGCCACAGTCTCCTGAACCTCCTGTATCCTCTTGAGCACTCAAGAGCTGGAGATGGCTGAGAGGAGCTGGAGCGTCCAGGCACACAGAAGTGCCATGGGCAGCAGGATGTGGATCATGAGAAACCAGGACCCAGGAGCACACCAAACACCAGCTGTGTCTCACTGGGCTACGAGCCGATTGCCCTGGCTCAGAGGTGCCGGATACGTGCTCTGAGATCCTCCCGCTGTGATCACGCCCACAGCCAGGTACAGGATGTCCCAGGCCAGGCTGCTGGCTGACTGGTAAGAACAAAGACGACACTTGCTCCTCAGATTACAAACTCAGGGCCACCAACACACTTGCCTTCTCACATCAGCACCAAGATATATATCATAAATGCATATGCCACAGAGGGTATTAAATAAGGCGTGTGCAAGGGGATTCAGAGGGCACTGGAGGTGGAAAGGGGATGTCGA
Source organism: Fratercula arctica (assembly GCA_947846985.1). Classification (NCBI taxonomy): domain Eukaryota; kingdom Metazoa; phylum Chordata; class Aves; order Charadriiformes; family Alcidae; genus Fratercula; species Fratercula arctica. Next base: position 90,924,474 of record CANTUZ010000002.1, on the reverse strand, counting down.
TCATGCAGTACTGACTAATTTAGGGCACTCGAACGTGCGCGTGGTTCGTGCTGCAGGGGAGTGTGCCTGGAGACTCTCTGTTTCTCCTGAGATTTCTCCCTGACATAAGAACTGAGGTATCCTCCAAGCTACTCCAAAGGCACTGTAAGGACTGGACAACACAGCTGTGGTGAGGATACCACCTGGATGGTATAGCAGGGTATAGATACAGCCACTACATCTCATCTTTTTCACATCGATCTCAGGTCAAAATTCTTAAGTTCAGAATTTTAGAAGTATCCTGGTGATACATGCACAAGTCTGTGAATATACTGCATGTATGCATCCCAAGGGCTTTTTGTACAAGTGGCCCAAATGCGTACACATGCTGAGAACATTGCATGTACAATGTGGATGCATGCAAAACTGTGCACACTTCTCCAGTAGACACATCTGAAAGAAAATAATCCCTTTTATCATCATTTTCTAGAAAATATTCTCATGCATTAAAACACTGAAGAGATCTCTTACTTTCATTTGTCTCACATCAACACCTGTTCCAACCAAGATTAGCACTTTAACACAGAAGTACATAAATCCAGTATGTGAATCCATCATTTGTGATGAAGCAGAAATGCTCACTGTAGATCCATTGATCCACACAGGTTACTTGTGCGGCTTGATCTAGTGAGAGGAGTTTTGACCTTTACAACCATTTCACTTTGGAACAACTTCTACAGTAGCTTCTAAATTGGAATACCTTTAAAAACGCTGTTTCCACCATACATTTCCATGTCTCTTAAACTTTTCAATCCCTTAGGTATTAGGTTAGACCTAAGGAATAAAGACATAAAGGAAAATGGAAGAGATAACCCTTTACCCATTTGGAATGTTCTTTCATTCACTCCACCCTTTCTTCAACTTCAGATAATGAAAATCTAGTTAACAACTCACTTCATTCTCTATTCCCGTGTGAGAGATAAACATGTCCACTGGAGATGCTATGGAGTCCTCAGAAAATGGAAGACATTTTAATTCACTTTATTTTCTGATCTTCTCTGAGTGATAGTTACTAGACTTTTCAGAGTTGTCCTGGGATTCACAGGACCACAGAACCACAGAAGGGTTGAGGCTGGAAGGGACCTCTGGAGGCTATCTGGTGTAACCCCCTCGCTCAAGCATGGCCACCTAGAGCCAACTGCCCTGAACCACGTCTGGAAGGCTTCTGAATATCTCCAAGGATGGAGACCCCACAACCTCCCTGGACAACCTGTGCCGGTGCTCAGCCACACTCACAATGAAAAAGTGTTCAGAGCAAAAGAACCTCCTGTGTTTCAGTTTGTGCCCACCGCCTCTTAAATTCATGTAACTGGTAAAGCAGAAGGCATAAACTTATGTTTCCCTACTGGGACTGCATTCCGTAATTTACATTATACTCCAATGTTATTGACCACTCCTGTTGCAACTGCAAAGACAATTAATCCAAAACACATGATGCTTGAGTTTGGTAACAGATCTCTTCAGTGCAGATTTAAGAATATTAGCTTATAAAGAAGCTTGCAGTGAGAGGTTTTTGGAAAACAGGTTAACTAAACATTTTAAGTTCTTTACAGTAAATTTAAAATATTTGCAGTGTTTGTTTTCAAATTTGATTTCCAACAGATAGTGCCTTCCTCGTGATCTGCTATCTCTTTGGCTGGCTTTTCAAACTCTTAGCTTTATCAAATGCTGTAGAATTGGGCAATTTAATCAAGTCCTGAATATCTACTAGGGGAGAGCATCCAGTTAACTGCATCTGGAGTCATCAAGAAAACATTTGGTTAGAAAAGAGCAGGAAGCAGAGGAGCAGGTCTGGCCTTCCAGCAGGGGAGCAGGGGACACAAGGCCACCAGGCAGGCACTCACCCCTGGACCGCAGCGCTGTGACACCCAGCCAGGCAGCAGTGTGGGCTGGGACCAAGGGCTGAGCTTGCAGCAGCCCCTAAGCAAGGGGAGAGTCCACCTCACAGCCCACTCCCACTCAGATCCCTCCTGCTCACTGGGACTAGGACCCATAGCTGCCTCCCACGGGGCTGGCCAGGCACCAGGGCCCAGCAGAAAACTGCTGAAAAATGTATTTTCCTTGTAATAAGGAGAATAGAGAAATTCATGACTAACGGAAATGGCTAATGATGTGACTCACAGCCATTTTCTCCTCCTAACACAATTAAATGGAATTCACAAGGGCTTGCTATGAGTTTTGTTTACAAAATCTGGAATCGGAAATCTCTGAATAAGATGTACAACATGAGAAATTTGCAAAATGGTGACATGATAGCCTGATGACTAAGATTAACGTATAGAGTTCCTTGTATCTATTTGCCTTTGTGTTTTATTCCTGTTGACCCCGTTCACAGGCCTTGCCGCCTCTCTGGTATGGTACTTACGCTACAATTTACATCTCCTGCTTTCCGGCGGTGCCTGCCTTTCCTTCCTCTGCAGTATAAATACTGCATATGAATTACATATATAAAAACATACATAGATAACATGCATTGTTTAATGACCACATATCCTCACTGATATACAGAGTTCTCTAGAGAATAGTACTATACAACTCCAAAAAACAGTATCACTTCTAGTTTAGAGCCATGTGAGGACCATTATCAGGAAAGTATGCGTTTTGATTTATATTAAAGTAGTTGCGAGAGAGAAAACATACATTGGGACCTGTATTTATATTCTCTCCCTTCAAAAATATGGAGCAAATGATCAATATATTCAAAAATTATATACACAGAGAAAATATTTTTTACATTTTGCTTACAAACTTTTGAAACTAACTTCTGCAACATATGAATTGATTCCAAGACCTTAGGAGGATTCTGCAAGTATTAGCCACACATATCAATAATGAGTACATCCAGAAGTGTAACAAAGCAAACAGGCAAGCATAAAATCCAACAATTTTCACCCAGGTCACGTAACCTTTCAAACATCAACTCTTCTTCTGATCAGGTTTCGGAATTATTTTAAACACAGAGATAACAATGCTTTTACGTATGCTAATAGACTTTAAAAAATTGTTTCCAGACTACAGTATTATAGTAATAAACTAGTTTATTAAGTGAGTATGCTCTCTTCAGGCAGTTCATCTCATCTGCATTTCAATCTTCCATTTAGTTGTTCTATTAAGACAGTAAATATATTTGCCAGAATTCTACATTAGAAGAGAATGTCAGAATACTTAAATTACTAAATAAAAGCAATAAAATGTAAAAGGTAGAATAGTAAAACTAGAAGTTACTGACACTGCTTTTGTTAAACTAAGAAAATACAATCTTTGAAGAATAGTGGTAATTATAATACCTAGCTCTTGCATAGTCTTTTCAACCAGCAGGTCACAAAGCACTATGCAAAGGAAGTCATCATCAATACCTTTGCTTTTCAGATGAAGAAAGCAGCTCAGAAAGAGAAAAGTAACTTCCTAAAGTTGCCCCACATGTTGACCTGGCCGCACAAAGGAGCATCTTGAGTCTGAATACAGTATTAAACTAAAGAGGCCATGCTGCTTTACCAAAGGTATGTATGAGGAAAAGCAAACAGAGGCAGCTATAATTACTGGTATGCTTTCAGATTCAGCTTGTCATGCTATAAGTTTAAACTCATTTCACTGTCCAAAATAAAAACAATAATCAAATTTTTTTTACTGAAGACGTTATGAGGATAATGCCTGCTCAATGGAAAACTTGCTTCGCACATATCATTAAGTAACTAACTTTATTCTGGATACATTGTGCTGTGAAACATCAGGTACTATTACCAAAGAGATCAGCAAGGTTGGCAATTACAGTAAGAAAAAAATGGCATGGGTTGGCCACAGAAAAGCCAATAATTATCCTCAGAGCTACATGGAAACTATCAAGAAACCTGTAGGCATTAGATAAAGTTCACGGTTGTAGGGAATCTCTTCTTACTACAATGACTATTATTAAAGAAAATGGACAATCTGCATACGAGGTATTGAATTTCATTAAATTGACTACATGGAATAGCAAGGGCTGCCTAGCATGCCTAGGCTGTCATTTTGGGAAGCTTAGTCCTTATTTGCTGTAGGTATCTGTTAAACTTGAGGTTGTGATTAAGTCTCCGTTCAAGTTCTCCTTGTCAACTCTATCATATTTATTTATGCATACAATATCAAATAAATGAATATAACACATTATTTTTACAATACATACCAGTACATTTTTTTTGTTCTGTTTTTAAATCTGTGTATTTTGGGGAAATTTTATGTCAAATATTGTCTGGGAGTATACTTTAACACTTTGGTAAATGACAACTTGATGTCATCAACTTTGGAAATGACAACGCAGACAAGATGACTGTCTTTGGTCTTATGACACCAAAACGGAAAGACATTACATAGAAATGCTCCAGACACCAGTAGATACATTTTAAAAAAAAAAAAAAAAGATGTCAGATAAGCCTACTAAATCCTGAATCCTGTGAAAGAAAAAGCCACGGCTTTCTGGAAGAAAGCATAAAATGATTATCATTTTATTCCAGACTTTCCATAGTTCCATATCAGTGAAACTGCTGGAAGGAAGAAGAAGCAGCAGCTAACATGTAATTGTCATTTCAGCCAACATGCAGTATAAAAAATATGACTGAGCCCTTTAGACAAGGGAAATCTTCTCTACGAGCCTTTAGGCAGAGGGACCATTATGTCTGAATCCTTCTGACACATGCATTAAATCACACTGCTCATTGAGAACAACTGCTGAAATCTGTCGGGGAAGCCAGGGCTTATCTCACACATTCTGTAGTACGGACTGGGTACCATTTCCACCAGTTTCCAAAAGTCTTTCTGCACCGTAACTGAAAGGTTAAGGCTCTTTGAGAACCATCAGTAATGCATTTCCCTAAGAACAGCTCTCCACCACATTTTGGGGAGGGGCTGTAAATGACATTAAATCAAACGTACAAATTCTCTACTTGCCCAAGACACAGATCTCTCCTCTTGCCATGGCCTGCACTTCTACCTTCTTAAGCACAAACTCCCTTCTTCTTCCAGAAAATTCAGTATTATAGCAGCACTAGCTGACCATTCACAGGGGAAATGATTTTCATGTGGTCACTCTACTCACAGATGAGTAACAACACATGGCCTGTATTTTTCTGTCATCCAATCCCCTTTTACCTTAAAGGAGATCAATACAACACTTCTCAGTCATCACAGCAACAAACACCAACTTGGTAAAAAACAGGGATCTAGAATGATGTTCCCTAGTCATAATATCATATATGAGACAACTGCAGCAGTTGTTGCTTTCTGGCCATCAATAGGGAAATTGTAAGAGTTTACGGAACCTCCACTGAAGAAACTATCTTTTCCAGTCACTTAACAACTTAATCATGCAACACTATATAGATATGTTATGCCAAATTCATGTACCATAGCAAAGGCCTATGATCTGTTTCAATTACCTTTGTGTGGATACAGAAGGAAAATAAAAACAAATGTAAAAGAGGAAGAGTAGATATGTAAAATCAGTGGTAATGATTATTTCAGGGAAATTATAATAGAGAAATTGTCTATAATAGGAGAAATCTTACCCCTCGCTAATGAATATAAGCTTACTAGCTCATATTCTTCTATTCTATCATTGATACTTATCATATACAATTTTTACATGCTATTTTATGATAAACACCACAATAACTGAAACAGCTAGTATTAAATTACACATTCCACTTAGGAAAACAGCGTCTGGCATATTAATTGCAATGTAATTTAATGTAAGGGGTATTGCTTTATTCAATGCTATACTTTTAAGAATGGGAGAGGAGAACCAAGCCCTACACAAAAAAATGCCATTTCACCTATTCGCTGCTGTTTAGGAGGTGACTATCATCATCTCATTCAGACCTTGTGAATCCCTCCCCACAGATCCTCGAACACAGCCAGCTTTCTAAGCTGGGGGTCATAAGTGGGTTTCAGGCCACCTGTACACGCTGTCACAGTTCAATCACAATGTGTACCTTGGTCAGGTTGTTACTAACACTGCATGACATCTTTAATGATAAGCAGATAGCTTAATGATGAATTTCATATTATAAGGCCACTTTAATTAATAATGCATTAGCTCATTTAAACACTGATGATTATATTGATCTTCGGAAAAGTAATTTTCACTCTTATTTTCAACCTCTCCATACATTAATTATTCACAGCGAAGTGTTTCACTAATATTGACACAATTTTTTCTGACTAGGATTTTCAAAGATACCTACAGTTGTTAAGCGCCCAGACTCCTATAGCTGATATTAAAGCACTCAGTTACAATCTTTGACAAGCCCAGTCCAGAACATCATGTAAAATTAATTGAAACTCCCCTAAAATTTATTTGAAGTTATCATCCACCAGTTGTAGAATATTTGTAACTGACAATGCCACTATCACTTTGTTTTGTGTGAAAACAAATTTTTATTTACATGATTTTATCCTGTTACATTATGACAATCTCTGGCTCTTACCAAAAGCCCCTTCATGACAAAACCACATCTTTAGTCATTGCTGAAGAAACAGTGAGAGATTCCTCTTGGGAGCCCTTTTTAAGCAGCCATAGCAAACTAGAGAATTATTGCTCATTTTCATTCTTGACTTTCTTCATGGCCTCAGGGAATACGTTTGTTCATAATCATCTGTCATTAATAGGATATTAGTGCCTCATTTTCTTACATGTACATACTGTGTCTCTGTTCCCCCAGTGTCTTCCTGCACAGTACTATGCAGTTGTAACATACAGTGTCTCACCAGCTACCGTAACACAGAAATAAATAATATTCCTGTGTAGCAATGCCACGCAAAGTCAAATTCAACTAAGCCTTAAAGCAGCCTTTGACTTACTGGCACGATTTTTCATCAGCAAATTGTTGTGCACGTATTTTTGGCACTCAAAAAACGTCAAATTTCCTTTAAGTTACAATTTTATTGGTTTAGTTTAAATATATGCCACCTACAAAATGGCTGTACCTCAGGCTATGGGGAAAAGCTGCACAAGTCACTCCCATTACTTTTTGTAGACAAAGAGCATGGGTTACAGACTAATGAACAATTAAAATGATTAGATGCAGGTTTTACGATACTATCAGAGCATCTGTGATGCTACTGTTGTGTAGATCACTGTGCTGACCTTTTTGCCTAGACCCTTTCCATTTGCTGTGCACTGGCTGGTTTCTCCTCTCCTCCCTGATTCCCTCCTGGAAACTGGAGTGATGCTACTGCCGTCAATTCAGTGCTCCAGCAGCAAGGAGTAATTTTGTGCACTCCTTTTTCCTGCACCATTTTTCCCCTTGCCAGTAGCGCTTTTCCTTCTCTGACAGCAGCAAATGTGAAGTTGGAGAAGGGGCCCTGTGGGGCATACATGAGAAAAAGAGCGGTGCTGAGATATATCCACAACTTGTATCTTTGATCTTACCAACTTTTGCCTTAAAGGAGATCAATAGGACGCTTCACAGTCATCATAGCATCAAATACCAAAATATTAAAAAATAGGAATCCAGAGTGATATTCTCAGATAAAGCCTTAGTAACTAGTATTTCCTGCTAAAGCTGATGTGAGCTGAAGTAAACTCACTATCTTTTCTCTTTAAAAAACATATATAGTAATTTCTTTATGAAATGTGATAATCTTTTTAAAGATAAAAGGCAACTGGCATATTCAATATCCAAACTTATCTATTCCTGACTTTCAGTCTTAGATTAGACTTCACTGAATGGTGCAGAAAGGAAGGTGATAACAAAAAGTATTATTAACTAAATTAAATGATTGAAGGTGGTGAGAAATATAAACTAACCGCGGAAGATATTTAATGCATATTTCTTAACTGGAACTATCTAGCCAAAAGCTCCACAGTTCTTGTATTCTTACATGCAAGAATTTAGAAAACATGGATAAAATAATTGTAATATCTTCAAATAGCAGTTGCAAAATAAATAGTTGCTAATGTCCTCTTTAAGGTTATAAACAGTGCTTGGTCTCTCCAGATGCAACTGCAGTTTGAGTGCTCAACACCATCAAGTCTTCTGAATTAATCTGTCTGGATCTCATACATAACAGTATATCCACAACTTGTTCCCTAGTCCTTCCTTCACATGAGGTAAAGAAAGATTTTTTCAAGGGTTTTGCTATAGATATTGATGTATTAAAACATTGGGTGAAAGACCATACAGGGGTCCAAAGCTTTATATAGGCTTCTTCTTCAAGGCACTGCAAACTTCGACTTTAACAGTCGAGACCTGCTGAGGATCAAACAGCATGAATATTTTCCATTCAATCTTTGTCACTTTGGTGTGACACGTTTGCATAAATCCACCATAAAGCCACATGAAATTTCTCACACCGGGCATAATTCTAGCCTTGATTTTTGTGAGGACTTTGAAACATTCTTGACTCTTCCAGAAAGTCTTTTGTCAGAAGCACTAGGCACTAAAGATCTGAAGAATGACACGGAAGCCAAAGCTGTCTTTTCCTATCCATCTAAGTATAGCCATTTCAGAGAAATTTGGGGTTTTTTTTGAAGGAGAGGTTGAAGCTGTCACTGATACACACACTGTTGTTTTCCCTTCAAGGCTGCTTTTGCTATTAACATATCTGAAGTTATCTAGGTGATTGTATAACCAAAAGGATTGTACCAAGACTTTGGAGGACTGCCCCAAGGGAGCAAAAAATGCATTTTCTACAGATACATCAGGGCTAGCCATCTGAAATAGCACATTGTGCGTAGATGTCACAAGGTTAGACTGCAAGCATTTTTCCTTTCTTCACCCTCTCCTCCCCCCCTTTTTTTTGCTTTTAATTTAAAGTGAAAAAGGTCAGTTTGAAATGGCTGGTAAATCCAAACCCAGATGCTAAATTTCCCTGACTAGAGCAGCTGGCAGACTTGAGCTACTGGCAGTCCTCACCACTTCTGGAGAGACAACTCCATAAATCTAAGGGTAAAACTCTACCTGTGATGCGGCAGTCTACGTTTGTACAGAACTATTCTTTGTTAGAGAAAAAAAGAAAGAAAGAAAAAAAGAGGTTCTGCCACCTTCCCTTGCCCTACTCTGCATAAATTCCAGATTTTTAACTTGCTATATTATTAATAAGTTCTTCTAATAAGGAGGAATATTAAAAAAATATATATCCCATTAAACTGTGAGCAGTAGCACAGCTTAATGTTTTTATGGCATCACCAGAAAGCAAGGCTCTGTCCTTTTTCCTTCCCATTAGAGGCATTATCCATACGATCCTGTAGGGGAATAACAGCCACTACACTGACCAAAGTCTATGGTTACTAAAGAGCATGCTGAAATGACCATCCAAAAACTTGCAAGCAGCTGACTCCCGAGTGAGCGTGAAGGAGAAGAGCACACATTCAAACTAAGTCTGAGCTGGTCACTTCAGGCTGACTCTTGAGAGTCAGTGGAAAGACCTTTAAAAATATCCGCCTTCAGCGGAGCAAGTACATCATCTGAAAGCATCTGCTGCAAAAGAAGCCTGGAGTAACGAGCTCAGCTTTCAGCATTTCATCTTAGACAACTCGGAGCCAATGATCCTCCCTGGAATCTGTCCATCCTCCCTCAGACTCTTCCTCCTCCCCCAGCCTCCCCTGAACCTGCAGTTGTGCTCCTGAACTGGTAGATCAAGTTTTCAACACAGAGAAGAGTTATGCCACCCTCTCACTATCTACAGGGCTTTTAAGATATTTGGGGGTGTGATACCCATAAATCTCTGTAAACACTGACCCAGGACTCCTGAGGAGGCTGCAGAGGTGGTGGAGAAAGGTCAAATGTGGCCTGCATCCATCATTTGCTGCTTCACAGAAGGTGATGAGGTTCCTCTGCTTATCAAAAGCAGGGCACAATGAATCTCTCCCACAACCATACTTTAACCTCTCACTTGCAATTGAAGATATGCAAGCTATCCCACTTTTACCAGTTGTTTTTACACAGAACTCATTCTGACAGTACGGTAATGAGAAACAGTATGAAACTATAGACAAGGAAAGGAAGAGTGATGATTTAATGGATAGTAGTGATATTACTATTACCCTCATCGACAGAATAGATATATTATAGTGTAAGAAAGGATTCATTCTTTTTGTTGTCTTCAAGCAAAAGTTTTATCCTTTATTTATAAACCATTCACACAATATTCTGAATGCCACATAAAATAATAAAGAAACACTGCCTGTTAAATAATTTCTTCAGAGTAAGAAAATAAGATCACAAAACATCTACTTTAAAAAAAAAAAAAAAGAGAATGAAGCTGCAGAAGAAGTTTTACCATAACTAAAGGACATATGGCAGAGGAATGCTAATTTATACCAGAAGAAGCAGGTGACATTATATAATTCTTTTATTTGCTCTATGATTAGTATCCCCTCCTATATGGTAAATGTCTTCTGTTAATTTTCTTTGTTGTGCAAAATCTTATCTAATTTGCATCCATTTTGTCAAGAAGAAATAATTTTCAGCAGCCAAGAACCTGAAGTGAGAATTTTTAGTAGGAGAATATTTAATAACTTCTGTCCTTTAAATAAATTATAAGAGAACCGTGTGAGTGACTCAATACTTTCAGAGGTGCCAAATAAATATAAGGTCATATTGTTTTTTCATGAACAGGAAACAGCTCATTGAAATCTTGAAGTGAGTTTTTGTAATATCTTACTAAATTATGTAATATCCAAACTAGAAAAAGAGTGCATTTTAGATAAGCATATAATATTGCAAAGACAGATCCATGCAGCATAAAATTATTCACGATATTAAAACACAAGCAAAAGAGAATAAAAAAAATCAGTGAATATTAACCTGACTAAATCTATACTGACAAAATATTTGTAAAGAAAAAGATAGGTTAAGTAATTTGGAACTCTGGAATAGCCTCAAATATATATATATATATTTTGTCATTTTAAAGTACATCTGGAGAAGTGATTAGCTTCACTATTAGTTTTAAAACAGGCTTAAGAATCCTCCATTCCTAAGAGAGAAGACTGAAAAAGCATGTTCTTTCTTTATTTGATCCTATGAAGCCGCACAGGTTTATAGCTTAATGAGGAAGAAAAAGGTCCTTCCTTGCTCATCTACCCTATGAACATTTGTCACTGAGAAGTGACAGGCAGGTCCAGCTGACGTTATTCAGTTTGCCCTGTCTCTCTTAGAATTGCTGACTGTTTACGAAGGTGTCTTTGATTAGCTACCCTTCCCACAACTAACCTTCCTTATTACTAGGCATCTGATTTATTTTACTTTCTCAGCCTGTGGCAAGGTTGTTTCACCACTGCTCATTCCCAGCAGAAACTCAAGCCAGAAAATGGCTCTTGCTGGTTCTGGGCCACATTCACTCTACGTGGCAAGAAGCCACTGTCACACACCAAAACGCAGCAAGCCTTGGAGACTCCAGGGCAGGCACGTAGGCTGTGCAATCTAAACTGATGCCTGAGAAACATGCTGAAGGAAGGAAATTTGACAGCAGAGAAGGTATTCAGCAGTAAGGGACAGCAACCTCTCCTCAGATGAAGGTCATGCAGAGGATAGCCAACCCCAAAAAACTAAGCAACACTGGCTTTGGAATTAGGATAAAACAGAACCATTTATGTGCTGAGTTAGTATATGTCTCTTCCAGCTTTTCTAGGTAACACGGGAAGCCAAAAGCTGTCTTCTAGAAAGCCCTGAGACATGTGTCCAATGGTATAATGAAGGCAATAGGTCTACATTCAAAGGGCTTATCATTAACCTGCAGAAAACCATGTGTGCAGGTAGCATCCCTTTAAAATGACAGTATGATAGTCTACTCTGCTATACTCACATCTTGAAAACGTACCAATTTGATTTCATATTACATACAAATGGAGCAATTCTTTCCACTAAGAAAGGGTGGGGTTTTTCCCTGTATTTTTAGGCTGATTCTCTAATGAAGAGGGAGAATTATATAATGGCACTATTTATCCATCTGTCAGCTTTCTCCTAATACTTTTTACTCCCTTGGCCAATTTCAATAAACGTGACTGAGGCAGAGGTCTGTGGGATGAGAAACAGACGAGTGAGAGAAGACAAAGAACTGAAGTAGTGCCCTACGGGGAGGGGAGGAAAGAAAGGAGGGGGAGGGGAAGGAGAAGGAGAAGGAGAAGGGGTGAGCTCTGTGATTCTCCCTCTCACCCAGGAAGACCCCCCCATGGTGCAGGCTCAGGCACAGGACCTGCAGCTGGTGGTTCGGATGGACCGGGAAAGCAACTTGGTGGGAAGGAGGAGAAATAATAACAGAAACGGCGGGAGCTATGGCAAGGCAAAGTGTAGGTATGCTGAGAAGGGTTAAAGGAGGACACAACAGGGAGCTGGGATTACTGGGGGGGTGAGGCAGTGGACAGGACACAAAGTGAGTCATTAATTCTGCTGCGCTTGAAATGATTGGGCTTTGGGAGAGCTGAAGAAGGGAAGTGATTTCACCCTCAGGCAACTACCCAACAAATGGGATGTTTGTCTATTAAGGAATTAACAGATGAGGATTTAAGAGCACAGGAAGTTTAGCACAGAATTGAAAAGAAGTTGGGAGAAGTCTCACTGGATAAACTCTTCCTTCTCTGCAGAACACACTCTCTGTTCCACCGATGCCCTCTGCAGAAACAAACCAATTGCAGCCCCGACTCAAGCACACAAAAATATAATGAATCTTTTCTTTTCCCAATTGCCACCTTCTCTGATGAACAGAACTATCACCTCTGGATAAAGGATAGGGATTTTCTGAAATATGTCCTTGAGGTAATAAATGTCATCCTCTCTGAAAAGCAATCTCACCTCAAGATAACTAAATCTTTTTTCCATTTATCAAATATCAGAAAGATAACTATCCTTACCTGCTATTTAAATTCCTCTGCAGAAATTGAATTCTCGCCTCACGAATAAAGACTGTTGCAATTATTTTCTCAAACAGTAAGCACCATTCCAGTTTAAAAAAAAGCGGCGAGGGTGAGTGGAACAGCATAGTCTGCAGACAGGGGGAACCAAGCCATTTGTGTCCGTATATTATACTCTAGAGGAACTCAGGGACTGTTTTCTTTTTTTTTTTTCTTTTGTTTTGCCTTTTTTTGGGGGGGGGAAGAATCTTCCCATTAACTGAATATTATTAACTAGCAAATTTTGAATACAGTTCTCGGGTCTGCCAAAATTCAGATCAAAATAAAACAGGGTTATTTATAGCACTGGCCTGCATTTGCATGTTGGAGGTGTTTCAGATGCGTTCACCTAAACATCACGTATACATCCTTGTGAAGAAAAGCAGTGATTTAATTCCACTCCAAAACTCCACACATGAAAAATCAAAGCGACTGGAATTATACAAGCACTATGGTGGTCTGAGCACCATGAATCCAACACCATGACAATTTTCTCTGACAAGAAACAAAGGAAGAGAATCCTTTTCTTATTCTACAGTCAGTTGTTTCAGAGAAAACAGTGATAAATCATCTCTAATTCCACTGACATAAATCATTAAAAACAATCTACATTCATTGTCTGAAGACTCAATAATGGATCTTCTTCAGAGTATGCCGTCTCAGAAAAATATAAGTAGAAAGGATGTGTGTTTCTGGTTTTATACATATATTTCAAACTGTTTTTCTTGAATGTTATGAAACAGCTCTTTGTTTTGTTAAGGTCGAAGCAGGTAGCAATTGATGGAGGTACCACATAAATTGACAAAAATCCCTCTTTTTTATTCTCCATTCCTTTCCCTTCTCCCCCTTTTAAGTGTCTCAAAGTCTGAAAGGAATACAAGTTCTCCCCTATGAGCCACTATTTGCTCATACAAGCCTGTTTCGGAGCTATGGCTTGCGAAGGCCTAGGTTACTCCAAGGCCACGCGGCCTCTCCCAGCAGGGTAAGACTTTCCTAGAGCTAGAAAAGAAAGTCTGGCATTTCTGAAGACATACCTACACCTCACGTCTTCTGTTTTAAAATGATGCTGTCATATTTTCTACTTGGTTGTATAATTGCATCTGAAAAAAAACCAAATTAAAGTATTTCTGTGTACTTATAGGATGCTTCTATAAGGATGACAACAGCTAGTCAGGTTGAATTACAGAGACTATGGGATTATACGGTAACAACATAGATGTGAGAAGGTATTGCAGGAAGGATGCTTCTTCCCACATACATAGAGGGGAACATAACTGGGAGGTCTGCAGTGGGTCTGGATTCTATCTACATTCTTTAGCAGGTCTAAGCTGTGGCTGGTATTTAATTTCATGTGGGTATCCAGATAAAGAATAATACTGTGTAGCTATTTAATTAATCAGTTATGTTTTACAGACAGACCATAATACAAAGGTCAATACTATATCACAATATAATGGTCAATATATTGATGATGACAAATATCTCATTAATAACATTTGTCTGATTCTTCAGGTGTGCTAAAAATGTAGGGTTTTTTCAGGCTTCCAGGACAGTATCTTTTTTCTTGCTGCTTTGCATACATTACCATTATCTCAAACAGCATATTGGCTTCATCTCTGAAGTTGCAGTCAGCTCCTGTGGCGATATCAGCAGCATACAAGTGCTTTTAATAAGCTTTTGGAAAATGTAATGAGGAGGATGATTTCTCTTCAGTTCTGCTTGGCTCAGTGCTAGAGCACAACAATGGGATGTCGTCAGAATAAAAGTTTGAATCACGATGTCTCATTTGCTTCCTTTCATTACTGTTTGGGGGAGGAGGGGGCTGTTGTGACAGCTGGTCAGTAGTGATTCAATTACATGCTCCATTCTCTGGACTTCAGTTCAAGATGTCCTTTGGCAAGACGAGAAACTGCCTGATGATAGATTTAATAGCTAGTATTTGGTAAAGTATGCAAAAGACATGACTGATTTTCATACATTTCTCACGCAGCATGCCTTTGAAGGTGCACTATGAGCTCTGGAACATCCATTTCACCAAAGCTTCCCATTAAGTCTAGTTCTCCCCTCCCTTACGTAGTGAAAGTGATTTGCAGTACCACCACCACAGCCCTTGGTGTGTGGAATTACATAGGTCAAAATGAGAGGAAAACCATGTTCAGAAGTGCTAAGGACAGAAGTGCTAAGGACTCAAACAGATTTGTCCTGATGTAATGTTAATTTGGTAATGGTCACGTCTCAAGCAAGCAAGAGAACTTTTAAAGTACGAGTTCCCTAAAGATGCTCACATCAGGCCTGTGATTGTACAGAAAAGGACACAAGGGACCCCCAAGAGCTCCAATAACGTCGCTAAGCTGTGATGCCTTCAGGTGTCTAGGGCAGGTGAGCTCTCTCATGACAGCCTCTCTCATTTCCGTATCTGAGCATGCTAGACTATGCAGGGTAACAATTTATTCAGTCTTTGAGGTCAAAGAAGCTTGGCTGAGAGCTCTCCCACCCATCTCAAACACAGAGAAAACCGAAGTCAGCCTTCTGAAAAACCAAGGCAGTGGAACAAATGATGAGTTAAACTGATATCCATAAGCGACAAGAGATCTCGCTAATATTTTGTGGTCTATGCCTACCACTTGTCTTTCCCTGATCCCCCTGGAACAGTCATCTGAGTACAAGGAGGGATGGCTGCCAAGGGAGCCTTCTCTGCAGAAGAACACTTCTACTCACTTCTGATGCAACAGAGTTCATCTTGCATAGCTGGGAGATTCAAGCCTTAATCTGTTCTGCCAGATTTTCCTGAAGGCTTTAAGATGACTGAATAAATGATTTAGAGCAGAGACATTTACTAGCTTTTTAGATACCTTTTGCAAGCACGCTAGAAATCTGTTTTATGAGGAATATGAACCTCATACATATTCTCATGGAAATATGCTGTCAGCATTAGTGGGGCAAAATCATTCCATTAAAAATCATAAAGCAAGAGACATCATTATTGCAGGTCACCAGAATAGGTGTGAAAAAATACAGAATTATTCTATTTTGCCCTTCCTTTCAAGACAGAAGCAACTCAGTGCTGCTGTTATGCTTGGCAGTGTTGCATAAAAGTAAAAGCTTCTCTTAATTCCTAGTTTAAAAAAAAAAAAAAAAACACAACAACAAAAACAGAAGAAGAATTTAGTAGTTATCATATAACTCTACCAGAGACAAGTTTACTAACTATAATATACTATACTTGGTATGGCAACTATACTAAAGAAAAAAGTACACTCATACTTGTTACAGTATAAAAATAATTAGCTCAAAGTGATTATTGATATATCTGTTTCTGCCGATATTAATGAATGCAACCAGTTTCATAAAATCTTCTTTTAAAATAGCACCTATGATAAAAAGTGTAAGGGTAATAGGCATCACAGTGCTAGAAAGCTGCAAAAGAGCTCATGATTTTACACAACATTACTATAGATGTTTGGCGTACATTTTTCTTATCTAATCTATGCCCAAAAGTCATTTGCACATTTCAGTGAGATTTCTTGGGGAGGCTAACTTACTGAGGGAAAATTATGATTTATTTGCATTAAACCCCACTAACTGGGTGGAAAACAAATCACATATAGCTAAAATTTGAAAAATGGTGAATAACTAGATACAATGGAGTAAGGACAGTGAATTGTGATATCTACCATGTCTCATCACAGTATTTTGCCACTTGTAATTTAAATACACTTGATTATGATTGTGTCCTACGGCAGGAGCCGCTTAGGAGTTTTTTTAGCAGGAAATTGGCTAGAAAATGCTAGGTTTTTAAAAAAATACGTATTTTTTAAATGTATTGTTTTTTAATATTTGTCCCAAAGTATTTCTAAAAGTAAGGATAAAAAAGGATATCCTAGGGAAATCTAACTCCACTGTTGTGAAAATGCTAGTCATCATCTTAAACAGAAGTTCAGAGAATTTATTTTTATTAAACTTCTGTCTGTTCTGAATATTCAGTTTTATTGCTCTTCTTTACATAAAGATTGTATTTTTAGCTGGTGTACCTCAGTGTTATGTTAACACCATCCTTCTTATATTCAGTTTTATATAACTTTGATTTCTCTTTACATGACATTATTTCTGTGGAATGGTTAGTCATATCAAAATGACTCTAATCATTGGTGTTTAGTTCATTATTTTCATATCACTGTGATGACTCCTCAGGGAAGCCAACATCTGTCAGATGTTCACTTTTCTAAAATGTGCTTCTGTAATATTGCAGATATTAATTTTTAAAGCAGGACAACAGTGTTTAATCTCACCATTTTCTGCTTTATAAGCACAAGACTTCATCGAAAGTTTGTACTTCACCATACCTTGTTTTGAGCTACTGTGATATTACAGAAAGAGTTCTGAAGCGGTCAGGCATAAAGTAGAAATCGTCCAGTAGAACAATTATTTATAATAGTCCTTCCAGTAATGGAGAGTACACACCTTGTCTCGGGAAATAGTCCTTTAAAAAAAAAATAAAAATATCGGTTTCCTTCGCTCTGATTTAAATTTTGACTAGAAGACTAAAGGAATGTTTTCCAACGTACAAAACTTTGGGACCAAAAAAACCTGTCCTCAAATCACTCAGGCAATATGCTTCTGCTGTTAAATTTTGTGCTTAGGATGTGGCAAAAGGAAGTGAAGTGCCTGGTGCTCACAGAAATGAAGCCATCAACAGAGCCCTTGAGCGTGCTGTTGAGGCACCTGGGAGCAGTTCTGCTTACAGGCATACTGCCTCGAGCAGTAAAAACAACTGCAAAAACGTCCTCAAAGAAGGTTGTATCAAATGTCCTCAGAAAAGAGTTTAAAATCTAAATGCTAGATATTCTAACAGGAAGTAAGTCATAAGGAAAATACCGGCGCTAACTAATTTGGCTTCTTGCATCAAAAGCAAGGAGGGAGTAACTGGTTTGCTTCTTCACTGTTTTGTACTTATGGCTAGTAATACCATAAGCAGATACAAATGACACAGTATTTAATACCAAAACCACAGGACACGACTCCAAAATAAGACACTACATCATTTGCGCTGAATGTTTTATAATGAAAAGCTGATAACGCATGTGTTCATCTGCTGATTCACACAACGCCTCAATGAGCATCACAGGTTCCCGCTTCTCCCAGCAAGGACTGGCTTCTGAGGCAATCTGCTGGTGGCAAGATGGACAGGCACCACTGCTTCTCTACCCATTCCTAGCTTTGGATGTTACGAGAGACAGGGTCCTCTGACCTACTAGTACACAGGAGAAATGTAACTACACAGGAACTCAAAAGGTAGGGAAGAAGATCAGGTGATGAGTTTTCCCCCTCTGACACATCACTAGATCTCAACGAGAAGCTGTGAACATTTTCTTGTGCTTAGCATAGAGGATGAACCTACTATGTTTGTCCTCACAGTGCTACAGATCTTTCAAGTCTCACATGTTATGTCTCATACTCATACATTCAGACTCTACCTTATGCTCTCCAAATATCTTCAGCACATGCGTCGACCACATTGTTTATTGGCCTCTGGGCCCCTGGTGTTGCATATGATAAATCAACACATACAGACAGTTCATACTTGCTAGCTCTTTTACAAGCACAGATGTTGCACAAAGCTGGCCTAAGATTTGTCCCCTAAAAACTGTTTTACCTTCTTTACAAATGAAAGCTAACATTCTTTTATGATTGCAAGCGTCCAAGGAAACCGAAACAATTCTACATGTACTATTAAGCCTCCTAGCCCATAGCACAACCTCATCCCTCTGTACCCTGTTATCACAATTAACAATACACGATATCCGAAAGTTTAGAGTAATGGCATTCTTTCATAGTCATGCTCAACTGATGATAACAGCATAAAATTAATGAGACTGCAGAATAGCTTTTAAATAAAATTAATCAAAATTCTACATTTCATTAAAGAATAGCCTTTACGAAGCACGTGTTGGGAGAAGAGTTGTCAGCCCACACGAATTTTTGAAGAATTATATTCCTTTTTCCAAATCTTACAAGAAGCCTTCAAAGATGCATGTACGTTTTACCATAAAACCTCATTCACAAGTCCATCCAAGTATATCCTCACAAACTATTGCATCAGGAACTGAATAACATAACTAGATGACTGATTTAATCTTTAAGAAACTGAACTTAATTTATTAATTTATGTATTAATAAATGGCAACTAACAACTTCATTGTGAAGTTCTCTCCACAGCTCTCTCCGCATTCTGTGTCAAATCTAATGATTGGAAAACGTGTTACCAAAACTGCCATCCCTTCCACCCACCATACAGATATAAACATGCACTCACATGCTCAACAGAATATGGTTTGTGAAGAGCTTTCACTTAAGTAAGAATGAATCAAGGATTCAACCATTCAACAAAATAAATTATTCCCATTACAGTTACCCCTTCAGTCAAACCTGAAAATGAAGCATTTAACCTGTTATAGAGACAGGAAAATAGTCTACACCTGGTTTTGTTTAATTATTTTTTCTTCAAATGCTACACTCAATTACAGAAGCATACTCCTTTCCAAAAAAAAAAAAAAAAAAAAAAAAAAAAAACCACAAAAAACCCACCACCAAACTAAAACAAAACAACCAACCAATCCCAACACATCTTCTGGAGAGGAAAAATAATCTTTGCTGCAAAACATGTTTTCCTTACAAGCCTTTGCTCAAAAATACTTTGTTGCTGTGCATTTCCTCCAAAATCTTCTGAAACAGATAAGTAAAATATCCACAGTAATTGCTTGAGCCAGTACGTGATACCTAAATGAGATTAAAAATAGGTGTAGTTGGAAGAACATCAAGCAAGATGTAGAAAATATTAAAATATGTAAGTTCAGTCTTTACCACAGGGTGAAGGCATCTAGAAATTACGTGTAGATCAATTTAATGTAGAAAACCCTCTTGTCTGCTTTAGCTTCCTGTAGAATTTAAATAAGGCAAACTTTTTTTTTCCTGGAGAAAAGAAGAAACACTTATTGTATTCAATATTCAACTCTTTCCAACATTTTCCAAGAAGGGATGCATGGGGCCTTACTTCAGCTAAACTCTATCCTTCAAAGGCAAAGAAAAGAAGGACCAGACAAGTTCACTGATTACAGAATTCAAGACTATGTTTAAAAAAGGAATTGTATTGAAAGTTTTTCTGCAACAGTATGTTTTCTCCCAAAGGCACAAGGACAGCAATAAGAAATGCAGTATGTTAAAATCAGTAGCTTAGAATTGCATGAAGTATCTACCAGAGGGCAAAAAGGCATGTATTTGGCTAAGTTTTTGTAATAATTGATGCTTAAATGAATGTGAAAATGGAGAGGGGGGAAAAAAAGCACATTCAGCTGAAGATTTTTGTTTTTCAGAGAAAGGATGCCTATCAGTTGTAGTCACAGGACATGAAAAGGATTCCTAGGTGGTGTCACTTCTTTCACTTTCTCACTGTATGTTACTTAGCCATATTCAGTATGTCCAAATTAATAACTGAATGAAGTATTCTTAATGCTGACAGAATGAGATTCTTAAGACACTACGCGAAATATTGCCATATCTTGTGGTATCTTCCTAAGCAGTGTTTGGACAAACAAGTTTATCTAATTTACCACTGTCTCTCACATGGGTACAAAGCCGATTAATTGATCTTTGCACATTACGCTAAGAGACTTCAAAGAAAAAGGAACATAGTATTGTATGGAAAGCTATGTTTGATACTGGCTGTTGTCTTAGAAAACAGGTCCCAGCCTCTTCATTTTCAAAAGCACATGGCTAGCAAGGACGCACTTTTATATATTGAGCGCATGTGTAGTAGAAATATCTGTATCTATCAAAATGAAAGTGCTTCATATAAAGAGATAAACTGTATTTGTGTACACTGAAAATTTTCTTTTATCTGTAGCAGTTGTTTGGGACTGCACACTGAGGAAAGGGGCAAAATATCCTGCCTTGACTATAACACAATCTGGAAAGTTGGGCTGACAAAGGATACTGCCCCTTCTAAAAGCAACAGTTTTAACCCCCCACTTTCCCTTTTTTTTTGATGGGATCAAGTCCAAAATATTAGGGCTTTTCCCCTACTTCTCCTTCCCTAATCCATCCCTTTTCCCAATTATTTCTCTTCCCAAGGCAGAAGATGTATGCCTATAGCTCTTCATCTTTGAGATAGCAACATGCAGTTTTGCATGCGCTGTTAAGACACGAGCCAAATCCAAAGAGCAGTAAGACCTCAACAGATCTAGCTTGGGTGCACTTGTAAAGCAGTGAATGAGACAGAAACACCCCCTTCAACAACCGTCCTTAGGACTGAAAGGAACAAGAGCGGGGCTCCTCTAATTACATGCTCAGAGTATTCACCCAAGATCCCTCGTTGAATAAATCCTGCATAGTGCCCTGCCAGGAAGAGTCACGTTTAACCCTGCCTGTCTAGAAGTGGAAGCAGCTCCTGGTTAAAGCAGCAACCGTGCATTTTGTTACACACGGCTTGCACAATTTCAGATATTTCCAGGTGTGACAGATTGCAGGTGCGAAACAGGGAGACAGGGTTTTAGGTGAGAAAGCACAGGGAAAATAATCTTTTTAATTACGATGCAATTTTACAGAGAGGCTCTGGTTTTATAGAGAGACAAATAACTTCCCAGTCTCTAGTACACGTCTGTAACTTCAATCCAAATTTGCAACCAAAGACTAGAAATGCTTTCTCTAGTTCACCAAACAGATAAAATTCCAGACTACCTCTGAATACAGGAGATGTAACAGTTATTTCAACATTTTACCGGGAAAAGATACTAGAGTTCCCTCACTTTACACCATTTCATCAGGCAAAAGTCTCAGCCTCTTCAGTACTCTTCTATTCAGTGAATTATCCTAGATTAGGTGGGACATTCCTTCTATCACGATTAAGTTGAAATGATGATATTTACAGGAAACAAACAGTTAAGTCAAACAAACAAAAAAAGCCACTTAGTTTCTAATAAAAAAAACCCCAAACTTAGTTTCTAGAAATCCCACTGCTAGGAAGTGCCATTGACTTTTAAAGAGGTTTAAACTTAAATGCCTTACCACTTCTGAAAACAGGACCTGGACTTCTAATTGACTCAAACACACTACAAAATTTTACAGAGGGTTAAGCTAGATATCCACAATTTTTTTGGTAATTGACATGCTTCTCAGAACTATTTTAGGACATACACCTCTTGGGTTTTGACTGAATATTTTATGCACAGCATTGCTGTGAGCCCATTAATCATCATTTTTGCTCTATTGCTCCCACCTGGAAAGAATGAGCCTGTAATTGAAAAGGTAAATTTAGCATTTATATTGGTAATAACACAGTTTCATTGCCATTCTCCTCAAAAAGAATTTGAACATTATAGTGAACCATATCTCATTGATAAGCGAATGGAAGGGAAGTAAAGCTTTCTCATTACCAGGCCCCCATGAGCTAAGTCATTTATTTGTTGAGCAGAGCCTTCTATTGTGTTGTAACAATTACTTTTACTCCCAGATAGGATAACTCTCTGAAGCGGTACCTGAGAGATGCACGTGATCTACATTATCAGAGGAGTAACACAGTGTTGGCTGATAAACTAATCTCATTTGCTATGCATCTGATACTTCATTGGTTGGTTTTTTTCTTCTAATAGTGAAAGCCGTGGACTCTGATTCAAATAATTTAACCCAGCAGAGTAAATTACTTAAATCCAAGACGAAGTGTAAGATTATAAATTTACTGTAGAAACTTCTGTTGAAAACATAATGCTGTACTTTAGCATTTTTTAGCTAGCTAGAGATTAGAAAAGATTTGGAACAGAGTTCCCTCACTTTATTTCTTTGTTTTTACACCATTTCATCAGGCATGTCATCAGGTATGTACGTATGTTATTCTAGGATACCTTTTCAAGCTAAAAACCTTTAGTAATTCCCTGAATCACACTGTGATTAGGAGAAGGAGAGATTAGGAGGACAGTGAAAGAATCTTCGTTTATCATAAACTACAGCTAGCATTTAAAGATAAGACATGTGAAATACGTGGATCATTGGAATGGATGGATCATTCTCAGAAATTACTGTATCATAAAGTCAACAAAATTACAGACTGCAACAAAGTGGTTTTGCTACTTTTCAGTACTCTATGTGCAGACTAAATTTGTATGTACACCTAAACTAGCAAAACAATCCAATCTGTACCTTTAGTTACAGGAAGCATTTTCTGAAGCAGCATGGACTTTAAAACATCTTGGTGGCTAGGATTATGCTTGAGTAATTTTTAGTTTTTTCTCATCAAGCTGTACTTGTCATTGGTAAAAAACCTTATTGTTACGTAAAGTAGTAGTCCCTATACAGAGTTGTACCAGGATACTCGGGTATCTCTCATGAATTCAGAGTCAAGAGTAATACACATTGCAGGGGAATGAAAAAAAAAAAAAAAAAGTAATTCAAACATAACTGTAAAGCTTCTATGTGTTCATATTTAAACAAAAAAAAAAAACCAAAACAACCACATACAAATTCCAATACGAATCTCTGTTTTGCTGAGCCATCCCCTGGTTTTATTCATTGTACAGGTAGAAGTGGGCCCCCTGACTTCAGACACTGATCAATATGCCAATATACTTGATGAAAAAGTGTTGTGTCCTGAATATGAAATAAAATGATCCTATCAAAGAAGGGAACGGAAGATTATGCTGCTATACAACTCCATTTTTCTAAAGAACCTAAAAGGTGGTGTGGTTTTTTTTCTTTTCCCTGGAGAAAATGAATAAAAAAGAAAATCTGTTATGCACACAATGCTCAACTTTGATACCTTTACCTGCTCACAGAAGCAAGAAGAGGACACAGTCTCTCGCTAGTCATGGTTATCTGGCCTGCAGAACAGCACTGTGTTTCAAGGCACAGAGGCTGAAGCCACTGTGATAAGTAACCAGCCTCTTCCAAATGCAGTGAGTTGCTTCAGGCAACCAAGCTTTTATATCTACTCATGGCCACTAAATGACCCCTCTGCGTGCATCTGGCAGGTACCCCATTCATCTGCATGAGGTTTTTTTGGTGCTGTCCAGTTCCTGCCTCACTTTCCTGGGCACTGAAGAGAGGAAGGACAAATATTGAAATGCTGTTCACATACCAGTATTCAAGCTGTGCCATTTGTTGGGCATCACTACAACTCATCTCCTCCATCAGCTGCCAGTCAGAGGAGTTTTATACATTTGGGTAATGCAGCTGCGCGCTGGACAGCAGAGATGATTGCTGGGTTTTTTGGGTTGTTTTTTTTTTTTTGTTTTGTTTTGGTTTGGTTTGGTTTTGTTTTTGGTTTTTTTTAAGAGCTTCCCACAAGTATGCTTCCTTTCTGAATGCTTGGTGCTAGCACTACCTGAAAACAGACACTCACATATCCCAAGGAGAAGCCAATAAATCCTGTATGTGGCACCTTTTCTTATGCCTCAGAGGGCACTGCATGAAGCCATGCTTCAATTGTCCCTGCTGATTTTACTACCCTGTTGGGGAGGGCTCACCACTCTGCTCACAGGCACCTTTATGTATTTCACAGTGCTGAGGTTCAGCAACAACCATGCCAATGAGGGTATCTACAGCCTGATCCCTCTTTCTTTGTAACCGTCAGGACCAACAGCTCTTTTCAGCCTTCTCGCTTTTTTCTATTCCAGGCAAGTCAACAATTTTGACTCTCCCATTTCACTTATAATCCTCTCCTGGCTAAAAATCCCCATCCGTTTCACACTCTTCCTCCTCTGATCACTACCCAAAGAGGAAAGAACATTCCCCATTCCACAGGACAAAGGGTCTGCACATCACATAGCACTTCTAACTGTGCACGATCTGACTGTGGCAAGTAGGAAAGAAGAGATTAATAGTTCCATGAAAGAAAATACGTGTCCATCCTGATGCTATCTTGTGTCACCCTAGGGTGCACGCTCCAGACTCCACCTGCCCTAAGTTAGGTACCAATGTACTATAATGAGAACAGCTAGCCTGACAACTGCATCAGCTCAAAACGTAGTCTGAATCTGCTCTGAAGCTTGAAACTACCACTCTGTTTGCCAGACGCCTCTAATATAGTTGCAGGTGTTGATGGTTTTTCTCTTTGCCCACTCTTGAGTCTGGCTTTCCACATGACATTACTGACATTCACACTCCTGACCAGGAACAGTGAACTGCTAGTAGTTCTCTGAATCATACTCCGTGTGCCACTCCATCAAACTATGTACACGAGCATCTGTCATTCGTTTCAGTGGTCAGTCCGGCCCAAACCATGGCATAACTGACATAAGCCTTTACAGTTGGGCTTATTCAGAAAGAACCTTTCTGTTTTTGAAGAAATTCCTTTGTGAGTTTCACTCCAGGTTTCTTGGGCTAAATCAAGATTTCTTAATCACACTTACGAATAGCTGTGAATTACCAGGAGATACCAGGTGTGACAGCCCCTCTGCAAATGTGCACAGATCTCAGTACTCAAGTAAATAGATTCAAGATTAACTTGTCCTTCCCTACGAACCTGTGAAAATTCTCTGCAAATACACAGAAAGACATATTAGCAATCCATTTTCATATTATGATTGTGATTAAATTTTCTAAAGTCTTCCACTTGCTCCATCTGAGAATCATCATTTTCAAGTAAAACTCAGTCAGAAGCACCTTACCATGCTTTTAAAAACGGAAGCAGAATCCTCCTGGACAAGTTTGTAATATAAGAACAGCTGCAATATTAAATTGTTCACAGGCAGGTAAAAGCCATCACATCTACAGATGTGAACAAAGGTACTAACGTCCACATCATTTCCAAAGTATTCCTCAATAGTTTGAAAGGCACACCAGAATGACAACATGACTGCAAAAGATTTTTTTTTTTTTTTCCCCCAAGCATACTGTCTTTGGAAAAACTATCCAATTCCTTTTTCTCATCTGCCTTTAACAACCTTAGAAAACTGTTTAAAAGTAAATCTGTAAACTAAATTCATTCCATATCTTAAAAATGAGATTTAAATATGATTTGATGGAACAAAGCTCTCCTCTGTCCATCTGAGGTTTGCAATGTAATTCTGCATTCTTACACAGATCACAAAATGATGAACCTGCAAATCTAAATAACATCATGAAGAGCAGTATTCATTAATGAATCAAGCTCAGGCGATAGGTAGGTATGCTGAAAAGCACTTAAAAATCAAGCCGAATAAGTGTTGTGAAGAAATTTTAAAATTCCCTCCCAAACACAGCACTAATGGGAGAGTGACTGTACACATTTTTGTAAGGCATATTACAAGTGATCTACCCAGTGTGGGATCAGATTTTTTTGTGCTCTTCCATCCTACTTACTCACTCTCTGATGAAGATACTTCATAGAGAATGGTCACTTGATGTCTATAAAACAGTACAAGCACTATGCTACTTTCATTTCAAGGAATGCATTTCACTGCTGCTATAAGGCGAAAAACTGTTTTTCATCCTTGGAGAGATGGAAAAAGGATCTATTTTCAGACATATTTGCTAACACAAAAAAAAAAAAAAGGATTATGACAGTCCTGACCTGTCCTCTGTCCTTCTAGCCACAAAAGTTCCTTTGCCTATGTAAGGTGCTGAGTTGCAAAAGCTAGTAAGAAGAGTAAGTGTCCTTCTAGGCTACTAGGTCAGTTTTGACACTTAAAAAGATAATCCAGACAGATCCTCAGGGGGCTGGGGGAGGAAGTCAACAAGTTGATCCTCCTATGGAAGGGAAATAACAGCAACTCTTTTCAATAGCAAAAAATCTCCTTCTTAGTCAGTCCTCAAAGGGGATAATCCTCAGCTAATCTATGATTTTAGTATTTAAAGCACATCAAGAGAAGAGAGCTACACTGAAACAATCCTCTGGTAGAATGCATCAATCCAGAAAGATTGAGCCTGCAAACATATAATTACAAGAGGAATATGGCTAAATGTTGATACTAAAGGCTACCTGTAAATAATTCTTGTAATTTGTATTCAGGGGGAATTCAGCATTCCAAGTAGCCATAAAACAGAGCTCTAATATTCTTACAGCAATTAAAAACATGTAACCAGCCTTCATAAAACGCTGGAAAAAAACCAAAGTTTTTCTTTCAGCAATGTGCAGCCTGAATTTGAATAATGAAGTCACTTCCTTTAAATAAGTACTAAAGCAATGTCAGTGTCATTGGTCCTTTCTGAGGGACTCCACATTAGTGAAGGAAGAAATAGAAGCACTGGTCTGCATTGTCCAGCTCAATGTGAACTGATACCACACCACTGACAAGACAATGCCTTGACTTTTGTCATCTTGAAGTCTGCAAGTGGTCTAGATTACACTTAGGTTCTGCTTTACCAACTCAAATCTTACTTGCTTTACTTTCTTCAGTAATCCTGTTCCTCAATAGGACAAGCGGGAAATAGTTATTGCATGTTCATTATGTTCCAAGCAGTCCTTTAAAGTCCTGTAAAAAAAATTAGCAAGTGTTTCATTCCACCAAATTAGTTTATATGATACAAAACATTGATTCAGAAAACCAGTTTTCACAAATCGTTTTCTCTTTGCTCTTTTCGCATTTATCAATACTTAATAATGAAAACATGGAGTTTCAAACTTATTTCTGTTTCAGATTCATGGCACAATTTTAGTCCTTATTGTAGAACACCTTAAGGATGATTTTAAAGTAAATATTCCAGCACATATTCTTCATTTGTATGTCAATATCCACTAACCTTGTGGATAAAAAAAACCATAATTTTTCTCTTGTAGATTTCTCATACAGTACCCTGCAGAGATATTACCAGAATCTTTTCTACTTGCTTTACACTACAGCTCTTCAGTACTTCTGGAGCAGTTAGCTACCAGCTATTTTTTCACTCCAATTTCCTTGAATCCAAGTGAAATAGAAAAAGTGCCAGAAATTTAAACCATGCAATTCAGTTGCCTTGCCTAATAACAATATTCCTAATTATTATATATTGTCATTTCTGGTACCTTTTTAGATGGCCAACTTAATGGACAAATTTTATGATTAAAAAGCCTAATTGAAACCTTCTTCAAAAGGACAATTTTCCTCTGCATTAGATGACTAGTAATACATTTTGTGCCTGACCTAGGTTTGTATAAGTTTTACAATTAAATTTTCCTTAGTCAGAAGGGAGCATTCAGACAGATTTAAGGATAATCCACACTCATTGGAAAAAAAAAAAATTAAAAAAATTATCAGTATACTTGTCAGCATTGGGAACAGTAATATGAATTCTTTCTCTCACACACACACTCCCCATGCTTGTACTGCTAACATTTAATTTTTTTTCCTTATTACTTAAGCTGACAGCAGTTGGCTGTTGTTCCAAGCTCTTATTTCCCTGACAGCTTGGATTTCTCATCTGGTTACATTAAAAATGAAGAATAGGTTTCCAGCTAAATGGAGGACTCCGCTGGTAATTCCTCAATCATACTGATACTACCTAACTCCAATAGTTCCTTGTGGCATAAACTGAATTTCCATTCATTTGGGTGCAAGAACTTCAACCAGCCAAGTACCCGAGACATTCGTTCAGCAGGATTTCATAGAATCATAGAACCATAGGGTTGGAAGGGACCTCTGGAGATCATCTAGTCCAACCCCCCTGCCTGAGCAGGGTCACCTAGAGCAGGTTACACAGGAACACGTCCAGGCGGGTCTTGAATGTCTCCAGAGATGGAGACTCCACCACCTCTCTGGGCAGCCTGTTCCAGTGCTCTGCCACCCTCAGGGTAAAGAAGTTCCTCCTCATGTTTAGGTGGAACTTCTTGTGCTCAAGTTTGTGCCCATTGCCTCTTGTCCTGTCCCCAGGCACTACTGAAAAGAGCCCGGTCCCATCCTCCTGACTCCCACCCTTTAAGTATTTATAAGTGTTGATAAGATCCCCCCTCAGCCGTCTTTTTTCCAGACTGAAGAGACCCAAATCCCTCAGCCTTTCCTCATAAGAGAGGTGTTCCAGTCCCCTAATCATCTTGGTAGCCCTCTGCTGCACCCTTTCCAGCAGTTCCCTGTCCTTCTGGAACCGGGGAGCCCAGAACTGGACACAGTACTCCAGGTGTGGCCTCACCAATGCAGAGTAGAGGGGGAGGATGACCTCCCTTGACCTGCTGGCCACACTCTTTTTGATGCACCCCAGGATGCCATTGGCCTTCTTGGCCACAAGGGCACATTGCTGGCTCATGGTCATCCTGTTGTCCACCAGGACTCCCAGATCTCTTTCCACAGAGCTGCTCTCCAGCAGGTCAGCCCCCAACCTGTACTGGGGCATGGGGTTGTTCCTCCCCAGGTGCAGCACCCTACACTTGCCCTTGTTGAATTTCATAAGGTTTCTCTCTGCCCAGATCTCCAACCTCTCCAGGTCTCTCTGTATGGCAGCACAGCCCTCCGGTGTGTCAGCCGCCCCCCCCAGCTTTGTGTCATCAGCAAACTTGCTGAGGGTGCACTCTATCCCCTCATCCAGATCATTGATGAATATATTGAAGAGGACTGGACCCAGTACTGACCCCTGGGGAACACCACTCGTCACTGGTCTCCAACTAGATTCTGTGCCCCTAATCACAACCCTCTGAGCTCTATCTTTCAGCCAGTTTTCTATCCACCTTACTGTCCATTCATCTAACCCACACTTCCTAAGCTTCCCTATGAGGATGCTGTGGGAGACCGTGTCAAACGCTTTGCTTAAGTCAAGATAGACCACATCTACCGCCCTCCCCTCATCTATCCATCCAGTCATGCCATCGTAGAAGGCTATCAGATTAGTCAGACATGATTTCCCCTTGGTGAATCCATGCTGAGTACTTCTGATAGCTTTCTTTTCCTTCACGTGCCTTGAGATGACGCCCAGAATGAGCTGTTCCATCATCTTTCCAGGGATGGAGGTGAGGCTGACCGGCCTGTAGTTCCCCGGCTCCTCCTTCTTGCCTTTTTTGAAGACTGGAGTGACATTAGCTTTCCTCCAGTCCTCAGGCACCTCGCCTGTTCTCCAGGACCTTTCAAAGATGATGGAGAGTGGCCCAGCAATGACTTCTGCCAGCTCCCTCAGCACTCTCGGGTGCATCCCATCGGGGCCCATGGACTTGTGAATATCTAAATGATCTAATTGATCCCTCACTCGCTCCTCCTCAACCCAAGGGAAGTCTTCTTCTTTCCCTGTTACTTTATTCAATGCCTGGGACTTCTGAGGGCTGGGCCGAGCAGAAAAGACCGAAGCAAAGAAGGCATTCAGTGACTCTGCCTTCTCCGCATCCTCCGTCACCATGACTCCTGTCTCATTCAACAGTGGGCCCACAACTTCTCTGGTCTTCCTTTTGCTTCCAATATACTTGTAGAAGCTCTTTTTGTTGTGCTTGACGTCCCTAGCCAGGTCTAATTCCAAGGCGGCCTTGGCTTTCCTTGTTTCATCCCTGCACGCTCTGGTGGCATTCTTGTAATCCTCCCAAGGGGTCAGTCCCTTCTTCCACTTATTATAAACTTCCTTCTTCCACTTGAGCTTTTTCTGAAGCTCCCTGCTTAACCATGCAGGTCTCCTGCGTCCCTTGGCCGATTTCTTTCTCTTAGGGATGCACCGATCCTGAGCTTGGAGGAAGTGGTCTTTGAATATCAACCAACTTTCTTGAGCCCCTTTGCCTTCCATAGCCCTAGCCCACGGGATCTCTCCAAGCAGTTTCTTGAAGAGGCCAAAGTTAGCCCTCCTGAAATCCAAGGTTGTAATTTTACTTCTTGTTGTTTTGTGGATAGTGCCCATGATCCTGAACTCAATCATTTCATGATCACTACAACCTAGGGTGCCCCCAACCTTAATGTCCTCCACCAATCCCTCTGTGTTTGTCAGTACCAGGTCTAGAAGTGCTCCTCTCCTTGTTGGCTCCTGTACCACCTGTGTCAAAAAGTTGTCATCAATGCACTGGAGGAGCCTCCTGGACTGCCCATGCCTGGCTGTGTGGTCTTCCCAGCAGATATCAGGGTGATTGAAGTCCCCCATGAGAACCAGGGCCTGCGATTGCGAGGCTACCTTCAGTTGTCTGTAAAAAGCCTCATCAGTTTCCCCATCCTGATCAGGTGGCCTGTAATAAACACCCACAACAGTGTCCCTCATATTTTCCTGTCCCTTAATCCTCACCCATAAGCTCTCGACCCGCTCTTCATCCGCCCCTAGTGAGAGCTCAATGCATTCCAAATGCTCTCTCACATAGAGTGCAATTCCACCTCCCCGCCTTGCTGGTCTGTCTTTCCTGAAAAGGACATAGCCACCCATGACAGCATTCCAGTCATGCGAGTTGTCCCACCACGTCTCAGTAATTGCAATGAGATCGTGGCCCCGCAACCGCACACAGACCTCCAGCTCTTCCTGCTTATTCCCCATGCTGCGTGCATTGGTGTATAAGCATTTCAGAGAGGGAGTTGTGTGTGTAGTTTTGACCCTTATTTGGCACCAAAGAACGCAACTGCATTCACTGTTCAGAGGTAAAGGACTGCTAGACCCACAAATTACAACACCTTCACAGGCACAAGAACGAGCCCCCCCCTTCAGTCTTCCATCCCTTCCTGTTCCATGCCAGAAAGGAAAATGCAATAACGTTGTTCCATCATGGAGGCACATAGAACGCGCAGTTGGCTCACAAAAGCGCAGGTTTAAGGTAATTTCTGAGCTTATTCAGGTATTCCCGTCATATTATCTCACTAGGTCATTTCTCAAGAGGCTAAAGACCATTTGGAGAAAAGCTCTAGGCAGGATGGCACTGAAGCTGAGGATAAAAGCTCAGGGGCCTGGCAGAGAGGGCAGGACAATGGAGTCAGAACCATCCTTTCCCATTCAAATTTGAATTTCCCTCCTGGTGTAGCCAGCTGACGCATGTCAAAGTGGAACCCATCTCCTTCTGATGATTTAGACAGCGTGGATGAATTTGCCAAACAGGGAGAGTATGACTGTCCATGTCAATCAGCTGTCACTCTGGACCCCTGTGCAGAACAGCCTCCTAAAATTGCAGTCTTAGAAATGTTTAGGAAGGCGGGGGGGGGGGGGGAAGCAAGATCCAGGATACGAAGTGGTCTGCTTCCCTTCCCTCTCCTTCTTTTGATCAAAACGCTGAAATTTTAAATAGGATTTGGGAAATGAATGTTTGACCAAATTATAAAAGGCTCCCAGTTTCAGCTCAACATCTGTTGCTTCCTTTGAGAGGTTTGGGGAGTTGTCAAGGGTTTTATTTTTTTTAACTGAGCAGTTTAATGTTTTTTAAATTGCTATTGCTTTATGATATTGGTATAATTTAACATATTAGGATGGTATAATGACTAGACACTGCATTGCTGCTTCATAGAAGAATAGGACACAGCTGCCTGTGCTTTGTGCAAGCAAAGCACTGAAAATAATAGCCTTGTGATGAAAGCACATTGAGCTGTTAATCACTTTTGAATATTCTGTGCACAGAAATATTCTTGAGATATCTGAAATTAGACACAAGAGGCAAGAGAAGGCGTCATTTTTGAGTAGCCATGTGACAACTATGGCCATCTAACCATATACATGTAGAAATTGCTCTAATTGAATCCACAGTAGAAAGAATACCTAGTCTTCCTCTCTTCGCCGTATCTGTCAAACCCATAATTTTCATTCCAGAAGAGTAAGTCCCAAACAGTACAGATGATGATGATTCATATGTGCCAGTGTTTAAATGATATAAGTTATTCAGATGACCCCAGATACTGCGGAAGGTACAAAGGTATAATATGAGATACGCATCCCAGAAGAGACAGATAAAGAAAAAAAAAATTAAAAAAATCAAAGGGTCTGAATGGATTCAGAGACAAGAAAGTACACTTTCTCTCTATAGCTTTGCTGTGAAATATTTCAAACATGAAGTCTTTTCCAGACAGTTTAACCTTCTTTAAGAAAGTTAAGGCAGCATCCATCTTACATTGATCAGTCTCTTGTGTGCATTAAAAAAAGAATGGTTTGGACAGAGAGGAAAAATAAAGCTTTGTGTAAAGGACAAGCATTCATTAACATACACCTGTTTATTGGAATAATCTGGAGACTTAAGATAGAGACCATTAGAAATGCCCTACTGGATCAGACCAATCGTCCATCCTACCCAGCATTTGGTCCCCAGTAGTGGCAACAGCAGAAGCTATTCCCTGAAAGCACGTAAGCCTGCCCACTCTCTGCTGTCTATCCCCTCCACGCTTTCCTAGCACCCACAGCATGGCTTTGATTTTCATTTTGTTGCGGTTTTTTTGTTTGGTTGGTTGGGGGTTTTTGGTTGGGGGTTTTTTTTTTTTCTTTTGTTTCGTTTTAGGTTTGGGGTTTTTTTGGTTTTTTTTTGTTTTGTTTTTTTTTTGTTTTAAGTGAGACTTCTTAAAAGATTCTCTCCTTGCTCACTCCCATCAGTTTAGGAACATACTGCATGTGAGTATCTATCCCAATTACTATTTTTTTTTTCCAGCCTGCCAATACAACCTGCTTCCTTATCCTCCCATCACATGAAGTTCCCAAAGCTCACTGCTGGATGAGGACAGTACTGTCTCTTATCCATACTGAACTGAACTGCTAGTTTCCTTGAGAGGCCCCTGGATGTAGTTCTGTGGGATCTGGTTAACAGCATTCAACACTGCCCTCGTGGTTTTTGAGCATCAGTCACATGTCCACCTCCTCAGGTCTCTCCGCTCTAAACTGAGCGCTCTTGTCCTTTCCTCATAGCATAACATACCTGTTCCAAGCTCTTAACCAATTTAGCCACTCTTCTCTACCTGCTTTACCTCTGCTACATCCTTCTTTCAGTCACAGGCAACGCAGTCATGCTAAAAGACACAGGTCCTGGGTGAGGGCCAGCAGACCAGCAGTATATTTGCAGAATAGTAGCAAGCTGGGAAAACACTGGGTTCCTTGGAGCATGCTACCCCACATCCCTTCCAAACACCAGACTGACAAGAGTGAAGGAAAGGGAACTGCTGTTTGAAGAAATATGCATATTTTCCTATTTTATGTAATAAAATAAATTTAAGGATGGGGCCGTACAGGTTTCCTATCCTTTAACAATGTCATAAATGCTAGACTTCAACACATCAGGTGTCTGCATGCATTGCTATTTCATGACTCTCAAAAGTTTTCCTGCTGTTGTGATCCTGAAAGCATGATAAGCTGAAGTGGCAAAAATAACATCTCAAATTAAAACCCTGCATATCCAAACTTGTCTTGCCTGTGGGGTGAAGTCCAGCTCAACTCTACAACTTGCCATCACACTCTCATTTGATACCTTTCCTGTAGTAAGTCAGATTAACCTCATATAAGTATTTTCTCATAACATAGCCTCTCAGCTTGCTATCATCCCTGACTTCTAATGTTAGTAAGACAAATTCATTAAGGGCACAGAAGTCAAGTCCCACAGTAAGGTATCTTTTCTGATACTGGATTTTCAAGTCTTAGCTTGTCCTTCTTTATGGGAGGTTCTAAAGCATATAATAAAGTAATATCAACTTTTCCAAAAAATTACAAATTAAATTGACTAGCACACAATCATTTGCAAATTATTCAAATGCATTTGTAATACACGGTTTGAAATTCATGCTGCATTACTCAGTCACCCAGCTTATTCATACGGGAGTAATGAAGCTATCATCTGACTTGCATATTAACTAGTCCAACACAGATCAAAGTACACACCTGACTTTCGCCTCGCCTTTTTAGATCAAGCTGTAAGTTTCAAGCTTCTGACCAATTTAAGAGCAAGGTGATTTGCAAAACTAGCCACCAGAGCCCTACATGTGGGCTTTTATAGTGTGCATGTAATTAAAAATTTGCTTCCAGCTTTGAGCATTCATGCTTCAAAAATGTATTTTCCACACTTTTTGTTAGGAAAAAAATATTAAGCATTTTTGGACAAAAGTTGTTACAGTCAAATTAAGACCAGCCTTCAATTCAAAATCCACTGGGCATATTGTAATAATTCTGAAGTATAATTGAAATTTGGTGTTTTTGAAGTTAAGTTTCATACTTAATTCGAAGTAAGGTGCTTTCCATATTGACTACTACACAAAGAAAAATAAATACATTTGAACTAAAGTGAAGGAATGATCAATCTTTATGTTCTTTATTCAATTTGGTAGTTTGGTCAGACTCTCCATTGATTTTCAGAACAACAGCTACCTGTTATGCGATAATCAGCTTACATTTACCTTACTGTTGGCTGTAAATGTCACCCAGAGACAAACGTCATGCATGCAGGCCATTTCTTGGAGGTATCTAATGACAGCATTTGATTCAAAGTAGAGTGCATGAAAGAAGTTGTAAATATATAGAACTAATCAAAAGGAATTTAGGCTTTGCACATTTTTGGCTGTTAGAACATTTCAGAAGTTCCTTAAAATGACAACATAAATACAAAACAACTATTGAGTTGTCCTGGTGGACAACAGGATGACCATGAGCCAGCAATGTGCCCTTGTGGCCAAGAAGGCCAATAGCATCCTGGGGTGCATCAAAAAGAGTGTGGCCAGCAGGTCAAGGGAGGTCATCCTCCCCCTCTACTCTGCATTGGTGAGGCCACACCTGGAGTACTGTGTCCAGTTCTGGGCTCCCCGGTTCCAGAAGGACAGGGAACTGCTGGAAAGGGTGCAGCAGAGGGCTACCAAGATGATTAGGGGACTGGAACACCTCTCTTATGAGGAAAGGCTGAGGGATTTGGGTCTCTTCAGTCTGGAAAAAAGACGTCTGAGGGGGGATCTTATCAACACTTATAAATACTTAAAGGGTAGGAGTCAGGAGGATGGGACCAGGCTCTTTTCAGTAGTGCCCGGGGACAGGACAAGAGGCAACGGGCACAAACTGGAGCACAAGAAGTTCCACCTAAACATGAGGAGGAACTTCTTTACCCTGAGGGTGGCAGAGCACTGGAACAGGCTGCCCAGAGAGGTGGTGGAGTCTCCATCTCTGGAGACATTCAAGACCCGCCTGGACGTGTTCCTGTGTAACCTGCTCTAGGTGACCCTGCTCAGGCAGGGGGGTTGGACTAGATGATCTCCAGAGGTCCCTTCCGACCCTATGGTTCTATGATTCTATGATTCTTATAAGACTAGTAGATCTATATTTTGCTACGGCACTAAGCAGACTGTACCACTGTATTCTAAATGTTTGTCTTGCTCTACTTCATCTAATAAAGCTGCTACCAATGCTTGCATCCACAACACATGACATATTTGGGGAAAAAAAACCCAACAAAACACATCAGGAGATCTCATTGTGGCAGTTCCCAATTTATGGTTTATAGAGTACTATTTTGCTTGCAAGATCTTCTGATGATAGTCTCAACTACAGGAAATTAAATGGCAGAACACAAAACCAATGGCATTGCTCAGAGTGTTACTGGCTCAGCATTGCTGCTTGTGAAAC
Source organism: Fratercula arctica (assembly GCA_947846985.1). NCBI lineage: Eukaryota > Metazoa > Chordata > Aves > Charadriiformes > Alcidae > Fratercula > Fratercula arctica. The sequence goes on along the minus strand of CANTUZ010000002.1, from coordinate 90,888,185 downwards.
AAAGGAGCACGAGAACACTACTGCAGAAAGCATTAACTCATACACTTACAAGGTATCTCATAGGTATCATCGGGTATAGAAGAACAATATTCAGATATACTGCTTTTGTAAATATTTTGCTGTTGTAATTCAGAATGTTTTGCTGCCAGAATACTTTGCAATGAATGGAAACCACTGTTAATAATAGTAGAGGAGGATTTACTCATGAAAGATGGGCCAGGTTATTGCCTGAAACAATGACTCACAAAATCAATGTCAAAGGCAGTATTATTTACATCAAGGGCATTATCAAAGATCCCTCTGTCTTTTCTAATTCTTTCTTTTGTTTTGCATTTAATCTTTAATAGACTGAAAGGCTTGCTTCATCCATGTGGGGGTGGGGGGACAGGGACAGACACAAATGACACTGCAAGAAGTAACTCCCGAGATTTAATAACAACAACCCAAAGCAATCACCTGCAGAGAATACACTGAGGATATCAGAAATTTCAGCCCATGATCATAGCTGTGCTTCTAAGTCAAAACTGGTGCCAAAGTTAGGGTTTGTTCTAAAATATGGCTATGAATAAATGTTATACTTGCCATAGCAGAAATGACTCTCGTATGTACGGGTTCAAGCTCTGTCTGCTACTGGATACTCCGCAGGGTACATCAGTAACAGACAACACTGGTAAGAACCTTGGTTTGGTTTCACTCTGTATTTAACAGGGACAATGCAGAATGTCACCATCTCTTCAAAACTAGGCATATTACTGCATTTGTGTATCTTTTATTCAACTAGCTAGTTGTGACATTAGCATGGACTTACACAACAAATACAGAGAGGGGTTTGACCTAAACAAGTTATAAAATGCAGGACACCAGAGAAAACCAACTCTAAATGAAGAATTTCTCTTTGCTACTATAAATACTGAAGAGCATCTCCTATTCATTAAAGATAAATGCCAGTTTTATTCAGTCTGCTTGGCCAATAAAAACAAACAAATACATTTTGTGGCGACACTTCATAACTTTTTTGTTAAAACCTAAAAGATTGTATACTCCTCTGACAAAACCTAAACAGGACAGTTTCCAACAGACTTTTCAGATCTATCCTTCTTTTTTCTGCCCAGAATCATTTCATTTAAGTCAGTTTCAAATCAGAGAGGTCTTCTTTGCATATCATTAAAAAAAAATAAGTCAGAAGTTATGTCTTGTTAAAAAAAGGGGTGCTCAGGCAGTGAAGATGATCTAACTGCTTTGTACAGACTGCTGTGCTTTGAGTCAAAAGGAATATAGGAGATTGCACCTCTCCTTGCAACTGATACAAAGCTCCAGGAGCCCTTGTGAGAGAAGGACAGGGCTCAAAACCCAACTTTTGAGAAACAGGTCAGGCACCTGCAGCATAAGCAGAGACCAAGTAGCCTCTGAGCAGCAAGGAAACACAGAGCTATACCTTAGAAGTGATGGAGAAGAGATTTTCCTGGAGATGTGTGTTGTGTTTATTCTCTTTAAAAAAAACGCCAGACATACCACAAGTCTGAGAGAAAGGATCCATCCTGCAAGTTTCCCGACATAGAAGCAAGAGACACAAAGGCAGCTTAGTTAAAACGCCTTTTTATTTTACTATGTTGCCCTGAAGACTTGTGTTTCTGCATTTTCAGTTTTATCTTCGTTTGCATTCAGATAAAACTAAGCTTTAGAAGCTGAAAGCCTCCCTGCGGTTTTTGAGGAGCCAAACTAATCTCCAGTCTTTGGGCTATGGGGGAAGCTTGTCACACAATCCCAGAAAGCATAGCTCCACAGGTCATGAAGGAGTCATACACTTTGAGCGAGAGAGTTGTTAGAAAACACAGGAAGCAGGCGGTGGTGGCACCAGAAGCCTCTTTCAATTTGGCATCCTCTGTATCGGGACATACATTCATTCATATATATCCCCTCTTGCATGCTCTGAATCTTACCTCCATTCTTGCATGGCAGTAATGCTTAAAAGAGAAGTTCAGCCACAGATGAGGATATCCAGCCTGATGGTGCTGAGGTCTTCTCCCTTTAACATGACATGGAGTAAGTGTTGTAACAGGTGATGCAGTGTATGATCTGATACTTAAAAAAAAATAACACCTGCAAGCCTATGAGGTAAGAGGAAATAAAAATTGCACTGGCATTTCTTAGTTTCTGTATTTCTGTTGTTATTTACTTATACTACATATAAGTAAACTATTACCCTTTTTGGATTGCCAAACACCTATCATTCCTCAGGTTGCATTTCAGCATACTCGAAGCTGACAGAGAAGTAAATTTATCCAGACTCACTGAGTTTAATGAGAAATCTGCTTGGTAATTCCATAGTTGGTGGGTAGAGAAGGAGGGTTAAGCATTTGATTGAACAAAAAACAGTGGCAGCAATAGAGCATTCATTGCATCCTTCACATCCACGTGTGCTTACAAGAGTATTTTGAACATTACCTTTTTACTAGTATCATGGAGAAATACATACTTTGTACATGTCTGATTACAGATTCCTTAAACTACAGTTTGTTTGCATTGCAGCTGAGTGGTTTTGTGGTGTGTTTTGGGTTTGGTTCCTGCTGCCCCCTCCCCTCCTTTTTCTGCCTTGCAAATTAGCAAGCTATCAGCCAGCTGTGAAAATTGCTTCTGGAATTCACCAGATGCAGGTTTTTAGTTTAAAATCTTCTTGATCACCCGCATGTACAGAGCCCATTAGCAGGAGGCAAGCATTGCTCTGACAAATGGCAATGCCTGTCAGTCCAGGGTGAGTGAGGTTGAGCCTACGAACAGGGTACCAGACCAACATGGTCTGTTCAGCCAGCACCCAGAAGAAAAACAACAGCATTTCCATCCCACCCCCCTGCTCTGTGACAATCTGCTCCTGCAAAAGGGTTAGTGGGACAGAAACAAGTTAAGTATTAAATGTCAATTATATTGTATAGGCAAGCACTAAAAAGGAGAAAATGGGGTGTTTTGTAAGAGGAATCCAAGTTTTGGCTTTTTTTTTTTTTAATATAAAACAATGAGGCGGTTAACACTGAATTAAAGCCAGTATTTCATATCATTCAGTGAGAGCTTCAGTTTTGTTGCAACAAAAGCATGGATGTATTAAAAAAAATATGAATTTTTCATTAACAAGATGTAGCAAGTTGAGATGTTTTAAATCCAACACTTACTTCTTACCAGACCTAATTTAGTGAAAGCTCATCAACAAGCCCATAGGAGAGCGTGCTGCCTATGAGAAATGTGGGTTGCGCAGGTTCATGTTGTTTGAAAAAAAAAAAAAAAAAAAACAAACTCCTGCACCCCACCATTTGGGGAAACAGCTTTAGGTTTTCTACTGAAAACTAAGGCAGTATTTTTTTTTTTTTTTTTTTTAAGAAAAAGTAAGTACTGGGTTTTTTTTCTTTTTTAATAGAACTACTTAATCTTTGCTGTTACCAAGTAAGAACTTTCCAACCTTGTGAGAGCAATACAGCGTTCAAAATGAGAACCTGCGAGGTAAAACTATTTGCTTTGACAACCTGTAAGGATTTCTTTACAAAAATCAGGGAAAAGGCAAGAAAAAGAAAAGTTAGAGCGTCACTTTTAAGCCGTACCTAGAACCCCTAGCCCAGAGAGGGACGGGCCGGGCCGGACGGGGCCTGCCCCCTCCCGCCAGCCCAGGCAGGAGCGGGGCAGCCCTGGCCGCAGTCTCCAGGCAGCGACCTACCCATCGGCCCGGTCTCTCGGCCCCGGGGAGGGCTTGTAAAGCTGGGGGGGTGATCTCCAGGCCGGTAAGAAGCTGCCGGAGGAACGGCGCGGTGCAGCCCCGGGAGAGGTGAGGGAAGCGCGGAAGGGGAGGGAGGGTCTGTCAGCGGCCCCAGGGCCCCTGCCCTGCCGCGGGTCGCGCCGCAGCCCCGCCTGGTAGGCCTCGCTTCTCCCCAGGCGGTGCTTGGCTTCTTCAGTCTCAAGAGACAAGAGGGAGAAAATAAGCGCAGCCTCAGGTTTCCAGTTTTATAAATTAGGATGGCTGTGTAATTGTTGCTATCCACTGGTCTCTTGGGATTTCTTTTTTTTTTTTTTTTACAAAAGAATTATTTGAGAGAAGCGCTCTGAGCTGGGCAGGCACATACGCTAATAACAGCAGAAACATGAGCACTCACCCGCTAAGCTTCCGCTGTCCTGAAGACACAGGGCACTAGGAGATACACCTGTAACAACCTTGCAGTCACCCCACTACAGCACCTCACAGATCAGCAGGTCCAACACATGCCTCCCCTCAGCCTGTGCCGCCACGTTGTTTACAGCTTCCAGCTAAAGGCTATCAGACAAAGGCTGCCCGCAGTTATACACCAAGAGAGCAAAAACAAGAGACCAGGAAAACTCTCCAGCCAGCACAGGGCTGGTGCTCAGAGCATTTCCTCTTGTATTGCACACAACCAGCTGATACTTGTCAGGGCCATGGGGCACTAATAAGCCTAGATGGCCTCAACCAGACTCACCTGAAACCTCCCCCACACCTATGGGCCCAGGAGCTCTACTTAACCTCTGCCAGGAAGCATTGCTTGTTGTCTGAGTTGTGTTAAAGGGTTGTTGGGTTCTGGCTCAGCTACAGCCCCTGCCTGACCATGGAGCACCTTGATCCAGGTTATTGATTTGCTGCCTTCACATCAGCCTGTCCCTGTAGCTGAACCTGGTGATTCCTGAACCCAGCCTTGATCTCTGGTTTGATCTCACACTGACTTCATCACTGTGACATTTTCTTATAATCTAAGCTTGTGGTTTAATATGGCTGTTTCTTCCAGGTCTGTTTTGCTTACCTTGTTGGGAGGGCTGGGACAAGCCTAAGCTGGTGAGGTCTGTACCCTATAGGCTCTAAGGTGCTACTTAGCTCCTGACTTGCCTTCCCTTAGACAGCAGCCATAAACTTGCTGCTTTCTGGTAGTAACCCGCTGTACAAACCTTATATTTGCTATTGCAATGTGTTGCTTCCAGGTGTGGCACAGCAGAGCTATTCCATACATTGCTGGAGCTTACCTGGGAGCCAGCTGTGCTATTGTAACAGGAAAGTAATTTTGTTATGATTTGGTTGGGGGAAGCTGGAGGGGAGGACTACATACTTATTCAGCTCCTTCATTTCTTTATGCAACATACGGTAGTAACACAAATTTTACTGAGATATAGATACTTAAAAAAAGCCCCACAATTTCTGTGACCTTCTTAAATAACTCTCAATTTCAGTTCTAATGGTTGAGATCAGCTCATGCATTTATACTGCTCCACTGAGCTAAACAGGAATGCATTAATGGTTGTAGAAAATAAGATTTTGTATATCAAGGAGCAATAAGTGTGTAGGGGACAATTGCTATAGGGATAGTCAAGGCTGTCTCAGTTACCAGTTGTTGCGAGCTGGATCTAGAATGCCATGAGGAAAAAAAAATCATTTTGGTATCACACCTCAAACAGGACAAATAATGAAATAGTATCATGGCAATTCCCAGAAAATACAGGCCTTGGTTGTGTAAATGTATGCCACAGCAGTAATGCAGCATGCTTAGTACCTCAGGGTCTTGCTAACAGTGGTTCCTTCTGCTAGTACTTCTAACACATCTTGATTTTTTAGAAAGGGGTTTAGAAGTGTGTAACAGCATGCTGAATCTGCCCTGGCAACAAAATACTTCTGTATCCAAAGTGCTTATTTGCCAAGGAAGATAAACTACAATCATTTGGTCATATGTAATATGACCACACATTCCATAAAATGAATACACGCTCTCTGCTGCATCAACAGTTAGAACAAAAGTTTCAACTCATATCAATATATTGCCTTCAGTTGTTTATAACATATGGCACCAGATTTTTCATATTATATTGGGCAGCCAGCCCTCACTGGTTTGGCCAAATCTTGTCCCAAGACTGCCAACCAGAGCTTTTCTGCACACTGTCTGCATAGCTCTACAACATCTGTTTGGGCTAGCTTCAATATCAGCAGTAGTCCTGTGCCATTTTATTAAATTCTTCAAGGCAAGTGGTCAGTATTTCTTTTAGACCAGATGGAGCCTAGCATGATGTAATATCCCTCACATTTAAACTTCATCCATTTGATAGACTTTCCAGCGTAATGACCAACATGTGAGGCCCATTGTTATTTCTTCTGTGTCTGTTGCTGCTTTGGCATGGTATGCTATACCAGCTGGAGAGGGAGCTGGTTAATGGAACCTAAAATGTTCTTCACTTTTCTGCACCAAACTGCTGGAATCCTCCCACACCCCAATTTACTTACCCAGGTAAGTGAACAACATAGCTGTAGGGCTCCTTAGGGGCATGTAAACTTACCTGAGCAAATAGAGATGAAGAATTAGGGCCCCTCTTAGCTTGCTATGATGAGGTGGGACAAAACTCTGCTTTAGCCTTCATCTTCAGGCATGCAGCCCCAACCTCAGTCCCCCTGGATACTTAGTGCTGTTAGAGGCTAATTCAGTCACAAAGGAACATTTTAGCTGGACCATGCTTGTCTTCTGCCTCTGAAAGTTCATGCAGTTGATGGAAACCTAGCACAGGCTGTGGTTTCTGACCATCTCCCTGTGCCCAGGTAGATTCTCAGGGAAACGGAATTGTTAATCTTGGATTTTCACAGGCTGTAATGTATCTTCCTGCTTAATATTGAATGCTCTTTGTAACTGCAAGTACAATTCTGCTCTCAGATGTTGAGTCTGAACAAAACTCTACCATTTCCAGTCCAAGCAGTTCCCATGTGCATCAGACTAGGTGAGAGCAGGATGTGCCCATTTAACTTGTGCTGCTGATACCTGCCATCCTACAATTCTGCTTAGTGGGTGAAGAGTGTGGGAGGTGAGGGTTCTCAACCTCAGCAAGCAAAAATCTGAGACTTCTTGGACTAACTTTTACAACCTCTGTCCAGCTGAGCTCACAGAACCAACTTTGAGCCTGCCTTGCATTTTGTGCATCTCGGTGAAAGAGAATTTTCTCAGGCCACAGAGCAGGCTTTTTCCCTGTAAAGCAAAAAATGCACATTGGGGAGAGACTTACTATACCACTTCAGATAAACAGAAGTCATCTGAGCCTTCAACTGATTAAAGCTAAGATTTTGGAGGTGAAAGGCTTATCATTAAGAGACCAGAAAATGTCATACAGCCATAACTGTTTTATCTTTAGAATTAATCTGATATTTTTTATGTATTTCTAAATGTTATACTAGTATTCACATCTCAGGGCACATTTTCTGTGGGCAGGCAGAAATGTGGTACCTCATTTGTCCAAAGTGGCCCTCTTTGTGCTAACTTGGAGGTTACTCAGCGACTCATCTTTGATAAATGAATACCAGGAAGTTCTTGCAATACCATTCTGTTGCAGAAATGTCAGCTGCAATTTTCCACAGATTCAACAGCCCTAAATGATACTGCACCTTCTTCCTGGTAAATAATTGATACATGTCTGATAAAGCAAATGGAGCAGGGAGATTTCTGTATATCTTATATATACAGGCTGCTGTAGATTTTCTCAGGTTTTGGCAACGCTAAACCAATTAAGAAATATGTATTCACTACAACCTCAAGCAAGTAATACATTCCACACATGAAAGAAAATTAATTATACTTTCAGAATGAAGCAATTCAGAGGGTTAATTTGCCATTGTGAATCTTGTGATTCTGAGAAGCCAGTAGACCACAAAAACTTTATCAGGAGTTGTAATTTTTCCTAACATATATCTAGGCTTTGTTCGTATTATATACACAAATAAAATAAATGTTGGAAGAATTAGCTTGCAGCTAATCTAAGTGCTGAAATGTGTTATATATTGTATTTTTAATCCAGTTACAATGATTAAATGATTCCCTTAGTTTCTTAGTACTTTTACTCTAAAACTGAGATACTCATTTGTCCTTGCAGTGTAAGAAGGCATGAACAAGGGTTAATGGATACCCCTCTGTAGAAGATCTTCCTATTGCTATATCTACAATAGAAGTATTAAACACTTTTGAGTACCACAGACAGAACATATGTACAGTTTCACCACCTCTTTCATTTATTTTCTGTCTTTATGATGTATTGTAGAACTTAAACTCAACACAGGAGATCTCCAGCGTTCTAATGCCAGCAGTTAAATCTGGGAGAATTACTTCTACATCAAAAATTAGTGTAGAATTAAACAGTAGTATAAAATTAATTGTTGCCAGATTAAAATGCAGGACTGGACAATTCTAAATATATGCTGGCTTGTCTGGAACTCACTTCTGTTGGTCTTAAATCTTCAGCACTGCTCTTTCTTTAACAAATTTAGGAGAAATTAACACATATGTTGCTCAGACTGAGTAGAAAATTATTATGTGGCATTCCAGTACTTCCCAGAATGTCACTGACACTTGCTGTGTGCATTAGCTGCCGGATGAATCTGAGGGATCTCCCTCAGACCGAGACTTCTTAATTCCCATACTTCCATGTCTTCTGCACAGGACTGCTGTACCTCTGCTCTAGTATTCCCACCACCGCAGATACATTCACTTCGTTATCTAAAATAAGGTATTCTGGGATATATACGTGGCGATTTGAAAACTCAAACGATTGTGGCTGTGAAAAGCCTTTGTACTTTCCACCCTCAATTCAAAGCACTTCATTTAAAACAATTATTAAACTGCATGTAATGGAATTTTCAAATGAAACGTATTAAGTGCTGAATCCTACAATTCTTTTCCTACTTCTACCTCATTTTCATTCATCCTCTGTCTTCACTAATCCAAATCAATGTTATTTGGACTGAGAAAGCACATTAAGAGCTATCCTCACAAAACAAGAGAAAATGCTCTACCAATTCAATTCTCACTTACACCACTGAAAATGTGGTAGTCAGAGTAAATGCTGTGATGACAACTTAGAAAAATCATCCAATTTTAGAACAAAACCAGTATGATCTGAAGATTTTTATTTGCTTGTATGGAGTCTCTGCTTTGTCAGCTATTTACGTGTTATACATTACTATATGAGTTATGTCTGATGCAATAAATAATCCCCCCAGATTATATTATCAATGAAAATCAATAAAATTTGCTTACAGTTTTTTTTATGTGGGGTCAGGTTCTCAGCAAGGTTATAAGAAATGTTCATTAGTGGTCTTCTGATTATCATCAGTTTCAAAATCCACCTTAGATACGTCACCATGCTAATAACACGTAAGGGCATAATCAGTTATTAAAAAAGGGCAGTCACATTAAAATTATCTCTGAAATTTGGACAAATACTTCAATAAAAATATTTTCTGCCATTCACTAATCTTGAGACATCCACACATTTAGAAGTGGTAAAAACACTGGATGCTAAGCATTTTGCTGTATTATCTGTTTCTGTATTGAGCTAATTTGAGCTTATAGTAAGGCAGTTTTGTTCATTTTTGAAAGCCAAGATATTTCTTATGTTATTTCACAGAATCCATTCTAGTGAAGGGTTACCATGCAGTCAGTTCTGAAATGGCTAACATTACATAAATTCAAAGAGCGCGAGTCCCATTTTCTTTCTTTTGTGGGTTTTTTTTTCAGGCAGATTAAAAAAAAAATCTTCAATTAGTTAAGCCAGTGATATCTTTATATCTTTGCCAAAAGTGCTGAACTGTCCTTTTCTCTGTATAGATATGAAAAGATGTGGTCTTGCTGCTGGTGATATTTGCTCTGTGCGAAAGAAGCTGAAATAATGTTCTAAACGCAAATAGAGTACAGATGACTTGGGCCCTTTGAAAATAACTCTCTCTGTATTGATTCACTTTAGGAATAAAAGCCTACAGGACTGATTGAAAGTCAGCCACAAGCACAGAGGAACCACTGCAGATTTTTTGCACAAGTGGCTTGAAGACTCTAATAAATGTCAGATGTAGATAGCAGGTAGGGAGAATTACCCAACAGCTGTGTTTCCCCCTATGCCCCCTCCAAACCTTTTCTATTCCGGCTCCTGAAGACATTCAATTTAGTTTAAAATACCCTCTTCCTTTGGTAGGTGAGGATTTTAAAAGTGAGGATGGAGTCACTGTTTAATAAAGTGATCATCCAAGTGAGATAAAAAGAGAATGGTAACAAACATTTTAAGAAGACTTTTACTAGTGTTAAGGGGTAGGTATTTGCACTGCTTGAATGCAGCCAGCAAATTAAATACTTCGGTTCCTTGAATGTACCTCTAACGAAGAAAAGTGTGGGTTTTTTTTTTTTAAAGACTTAGTGTGAACCTAATTGCCTGACTCACCACTTCAGAGAGAACACATCGTCTCCAGAGCTTTTTGTAGAAACATTAATTCATCTTAGTTAATATTTAGTATGAAATCATAACTTTTTAAGTTTCCAGAACTAACCACTTGCTGGCCTGTTTGCTTTTCACAGTGTAGGCACAGTTAAAGTCTATCTGTACCATTTCACAGTGTGAGCATACACACCCATGGAACCCTCACATTTCTGCCCAACTGGGTGTTCTGTTGAAAGGCTGCCAAATACTAGTGGCTGCACATAGATATAATACAATAACTATTGCTTAAAACAAAGGGCCTGATCCAGTTAAAATACTTTTCAGCAATCCAAATAGCCTGCTAGAGGGAAAGTAAGGTCCAAAATCCAACATGAGACTTAGACTGAGAAGGAGGCAACCGCAACAGGACACAAGGTGTAATTTTTGTGTGTCTGAATTTAGAAAGATAAGGTTTCCTGCTTCTCCGAGTCAAGTTTGATCAAGAAGATTTTAATATTTTTCGTGATCAAATTCAATTTGGGATCTTGCATAAAGGACTGAGAACATTATCAGTTCATCCCTGATACGGATTTACTGGCGGACAGTATCCTGCCTGTTCGTACTGCTGTCTTCCTTGCAGGGGGAAGCTGAAAGTCAGGCATCAGTTCACCTGAATTTAGACAAATACCTGTTTGATATAATGATGTTGTCTGCCCAGAACTGTATCACCTGGATACCCTAAAACCAGCAGATAATAAATTCACTAGGTTTTTTTCAGGTTTTGGCACAGTAGACGTCAGCGTTACAGATACATCAGCCAGTATTAGAACTCCATACAAGTTTACAGTACGAGCCCAGCTGAAAAAAAGTTTTTCAGATAGAACATCTATCTTTCTTTCTAGTTCCTGTTGACCACAGGTTGATAGAACAAAGTAATAGTGCCTGCTAATGTTTTTAACCTACTAAAATTAATCCAGTAGCTCAACTCAGTTCCTAAACTGACATCATAAAACCCACGTCAAATTCAGCATCACTCAGCAGTCTAAGTACTAAAGGAGTGAGCACAAGAGTCTAACTACCTTTCTGCAAAGACACCACTACTAACACAGTTTACACTGTCAAATGATGGTTTTAGTAGTCACTTTGTATGTTTATGTTATTTGTAATAAGATATATTAATTATGCAAGCATGGAAATTAGAGTTTTTCCTCTAAGAGTCAGTTGAGCTTCAGAGCAAACTGTGTACACAAGAAACAGTTACAAAGCACAACATTCAGGCTGATTTAGCTTCTGTAGCAAATAAAAACTTGATTTAATAAAAGGGTTTCAGTGGAGCAAGGCCTCATCCTTGAATGGGCAGCAAAATCTGGCAATTTTTCCAGGATCATTAACGGGGCTTGTAAGCAGTACTACTGAACAGGAGAAAAAAAAGGAAGGAGATTGAAAGCTGGCTGTTAAAGAATGCAGTCTCTTTTGGATTTCTAGCAAGGCAGGCTCTTTTGATTGTGTATCTCCTTAGTCTGATGGAATTGCTGCAGATACTGAAGATCAAGGAGAAAAAAAACCAAAACCAGAAACCCAGCATTAAAATTAGGTGTTTCAACCAGCGTTTGCAATTCTGTTATCCCTAGGGAGAATATAGAAACCGTCACATTTCCCCATGCTAATGACCACATTCAGAGGCTGATTTAGAGAGGGAAGACAAACAAGGTGCCTGAAGGGTATAACACTGTTGGGATACAGAAAGAAGTGATATTCCAGAATATGTAACCTGTTGTTTCATCAGCAAAAGACAATACAGCAAATGAAAACTTACCTGCTACTGGTAATGAAAGTATGACAGCAGTGTAGATCCAAACCCAGTAAAACCTGTTGTTAATATTCAGGGCAGACTTCAAAATCACAAGAAAAATTGGTGAATTTCTCTGGGAAGAGAGACAAGACCTCAGGCAATGGAAATTCAAAATAGATTAAAAGGGATCTCTAAAGTTAAGAGGAGAGTGACCTGACAGTTTAGCTGCAGATTAAAACTCAGAAGTTGTTTGGAGGATGAGAGCAATCCACTGCTTCCTAAAGTGAAGCAGCCCCTCACAACCTATTTTAAATTAACGTTACAGAGTACAGTCAAAAGCTGCCAGTTCAGGAAACTAAAGCAAAGGTGATTAATTTCTTGAAGTATTCATTTTGCCTTTAAGGAAAAGTTATATTGTACCAGATAGGCAGTATTTTCAGTAAAATACTGCATTGAATTGTTTCAAAGTCAGCCTATACAGTGCCTCTAGCAACTGCTAGCGCTATTTTTTTGTGGTCTTTAGCTCTGAGTGGCCACTGGTACATTGAAAATTCCAACCACAAAAGCAAGCAGCGCTTGCGCCTTTATGAAAGGGCACAGCTCCCATTCTCAAATAGGAAAAATATCTTTGGACAAAACGGTGAACAGTTTCGCAATGGCACTATATGTTTTACCCCACAACAGACATTAAACTCTGAGCAGCAATGTTCCTGCTTGCAGCTAGCTGACAGATGGCCAGCAGCTGAGAGGAGAGGATGTCTCTTGGAAAAGGGATGGTAGCTGCAGGACTGAGAAGTGCCCTGATGGGATTTATCATCAATAAAGAATTGGTAGGTTGCTGCCAGATCATGACTCTAAGAAGGAGTAAAAAGGAGGATTGCAAGAATGGGGTGTGAATATCCCATTTTCTGCCTCTTACACAAAATAGAAGAGCTTTCCTTTTTGCTGTGAAACTCAGCTTGTAGCTCAGGGCGTTCAGGAGATACTCTAGCTACTGGGAGTTGCCTTAGAGGAGCAAGTAGCAGCTAGAAGTGCAGAAACAACGGCGGTTGCTGATCACTGTGCTGCTTCTGCAGTGATTGCAGAGCAAGACACATTCTATGGCGTGACAACATTAGTAGGAGGTGATGTAACAGCAGCATAAAAGCAGGATCCCTGATAGATCTTACTGAAGGTATGACAGCATTTTGGCTAACCACCGTATCTTTGTATAGCCCTGGGCTGGTGTTAGAAGGAACACTTAGTTCATTGTTGCACACGAGACTTTTCAGGGTCTGTGCTCCTATTGCCTTTTGAGAGAGGGAGGTTTGTGGGGGGAAATGAAAAAAATATTGAAGGAGAGTCATGAAAGCTTTAAATGACAAATCCACTACCCACCTATTGTAGCTAGCTGGCTGACCAGTAACAACTGGGATAAAAAGGTGGCAGGCAGAGGCCATCCAGAAACTCTTATCTGCAGACTGAGAGAACAATTCTAGTAGCAAAATTACAACACCAATAAGTACTGACTGTGAAAGAGAGGGCAGTACTCCTCTTTTCCTCCTCTTCTAACTGAGCACCTGCATGTGTAGTAATTGCTTTTTTAAAGCACCATCGTTATCATCAAACTTTGAGCACAGGCCACTGATGAAGATAAAATATTGGAGATTTGGTCTTCTATGGCAGTCCTCTGTCAGGGAAGATTCCTCTCCCTATTCATTTCTCATGAACAGTAATTTTGCTTAAAATTCAGCACGCACATACCAAAGCTGTATTAAAATGTTTCTGTCTGAACAGTGCATCAAAAAGCTGCAAAATGTAGGGCTGACAAAAGGAGAAGATCCATATATGAGCCAGTGACAGTAACTGTCAGGTTTAACAAGGATGAAGGGTTGTATATTATATTCCCCATCTCTGTTTTCCAAAGAAAGTAATAATATATGTGATTTTTGCTATATAATTCTGAAGAAATAGGCTTGTTTTTGTAACTCAGTGATCGTGACATTTATTTATTTTTACCGTAAGTTCTTCAGAGAGTTCTCAGAACCATTTTTATCTCTGACAAGCTATAGCAATATAAATTAAATGCCTCTGGTATGTGGTGTTCTGTGATTATAACAAGAACGAGTTGTTCTTGCATAATTTCTTTTTCACATTATGGATTTTGTCACAAGTATGATGCACCCATATTTGGATACATGGTTTAGTTTAGGAAAGACAACAGTAAACATCAGAGCTTTCACTTTCTGATATTCTTGTATTTGTTTTCTCTCAGAATTATTGGCTTCCTGAGGTTTACCGTAGAGTAGTAGACTAAATGCAGTAATATTCTGGAAAATGTGTTACATGGGAGAGATCCTTGCTTATTATGTATCAAATATTAAAATAATGAAGCTTCCTTCCTAAACCAAGACTGTGACACTGTATTTCAATGCAAAAAAACCCTGTTCATCAGACTGGTGTGTCTAAAGTGTAGAACTGCTTCAAGGCAATTGTAGTTTTTCTTCTTTATTTTCAAGGTAGAAACAGGTTTTCCTACCCTTACTGTTATTGAATAGCACCAAACACCATGAATAGGTCCACTGATCTCTCATTTGTTGTTTCCCATTGAGTGTTACTGTGCTCGTTGTGTGGTACAAGAGCAGGCGCACAAGCTGGTGCTGTAGAGCAGCTGATGTAATGTAAGCCTTCACCCCTCCTTGTTTCTCTGGTAACTTGTAGCAGCTGGCAAAGGGGCTGCTGTTTTTCAAAGTTTCAAATTTTGAATGTCTGCCTTGTGGTGGTAAGTTGATGACACAGGCACAGAAGTTTTTGTAACCAGGAAAAATTTTAAATATTTCTTCTGTTTCTTTTTTTCCCTTTCCTAGGAACGATTTGCCATCTGAGAATCAGACTTCTGTGAGCAGTTTAATTGTGGCACCTGAAAAGTGAGGCATATGCAACACCAGGTGGGATGGCCAGTTTCTTAGTCAGATGTTTCATCTGTTAGGCTTCTGCCTGACTTTTTATATTTACTGTATCTGCTATTCCTTGGTCTTTACCTTCTATATTTGCAGTTTTTAACAATGAAAATACTATCCTTAATGAAATTCTTCCTTTTGAAGCCAACTCCAAATTTGTTCATATGGATTTTCTCCCTATGCATACACTACAGATCAAAGAAATTTATTCTTGAACTATCAGTCACATTTACAAATGTCTGATAGGTGCATTTCTTTTAAGTGCATTGGCTTCAATACAAGGCAACACAGCCCTGTGCTGAATGAGTTTGAAAAATCCTAATCATATCAATTTCCACTTCTGTTAGCAAATTGAAACATGTCAGTTCACAAACACTTCCTTATACACATTTTGAACATTCACTGTCAGTGCACACATCTCTAAGTCAAAAACTGGTTACAGGCCAACTTTTAAACTGAGAATTTGACAAGTCTAGTGTTAATTACAATCTTGACATCCTTGGGCACCCAAAAAGAGGAATGTGTGCTTCACTGGTAGAGCAAGAAATGCTGAACATGCAAAACCACACAATTCACAGGTATTTACATCATGACTTTGATAAAAATACATCAACCATAAAGTATACAGTACTAGGCTAGCTGGAGAAAAAAAAAAAATTTATGAACATTACTCTAGTTGTTATGTGACTATCGTAGAATCACAGGAAAAACTCACTTCTGACACTAGAAAAGAACTTTACTGTACCAAAGGAATCTCATTCTATCCTTTCTTTAACTCCTAAAGCTTGAATGCTTTGTACTTAATCCAAAACCAGTTTGAGCAAATAGAATCAACTCTCCCTGAAAGGAGTTCAGACTGGGATCTATATTAACCACAATAAAATAATGATAACACAAATTTAGCTCATTTTTTAGGATGTATATTGCAAATGGCATTTGGTGTTTTGTCTCTTAGATGTATGTTTTTCAACTATATGAACCTATTAAAAATAAGTACAGAATTTAGCATATTTTTATACTTTAAACCTATAAAATAATGGCAAATAATATTAATTTCTTTATTCACTTTACACAATATATTTTTCAAGCATCAGAATCAAAATATATGGGGTTTATATTATAGCATTAATTTATCAGTGTATAATCAGTTTTGTATGTTTAAGTCGGTAGATGTTTTCTCCTTATTTCACTGACTTATACCAGCATTAAATTGATATAATATAACAGTAGATGTGGCTCAGAGATTATACACCATTTATTGTGACTTTATGCTAGATAAAAATCAGGGAATTGAAACATTTATGTTCAGAAGAAAACAACTCAACTCTGATAAAATGAAACTCAGCAAATTTACTTTTGTAGGAAAGCATTTGTTCCTTTCAAAAATGTCAAAAAGTGAATTACACTTAATTAATCAAAATCTGAGTGATTCCCAATTAGTTTCCTACAGTTCTTCTACAACAGCTCTTTCCATTATTACGGAGTGTGAAAACAATAAGCAAAAGAGAATGACAATACATAATAACCTGGAGAAATTCAAATGTTATACCTTCATAAAACGCTCTCTCTCTTACTCAAGTTCTGAATCCTTACTTATATAAAAATCCAAATTTAGGTTTGTGTACACAACCCAAGTAACATCTATTCAGAATGCCTCTGGTAGCATCCATGAGTGAAGGGACTGCCAGGTAGTGACACAGAGCTCTCCCTTGCACCTGTGAGATGCCATAGGATGGGAAAGATAAAACACTTTTCATTTTAACTAAAATCTTAGCTTAAATGTGTTCAAATTTCCCTAAGCAAAAATATCTCTAGGATGGAATTCTGTTCTTGTTCATGTTCATCCTGCTGTTACTCACTCAAACAGTGCTGTTAAAGCCAGTGAAATTACAGAAATTGACCATCAATATTTTCTTTTCTGTCCTGTAGGGAATTGAGACATATAATCTGAGATAACAAAACAAGCCAGGAAGTAAAAATATAATTCATGAAAGTCAGTACTTCCCCAAATGATAACTAAGCTGAAAGAAAGAGAGAGATTTGCAATATGGGGCCCATTCTTTCTACTGCATAAATGGAATTTTTAGTTATTCTTTGTAGAATGTCAGCTCTGTTACTATAGGAGAAACATTTCCAGAAAGGAGCACTATAATTTCTTTCTCTGTGTCAAATGTTACTGGTGTCTCCCACGCGTGAAGATCACTGATGCACTCATTTCCAATTGCGTCTCACAGATTTTGAGAGTATTCTGCAGATATTTTTGCAAGTGCTACAGCAAATGATGAGCAGAAATCAGTTTATTTGTTTTAAATAGTATAGTGTGCTATTATAATTCCACGCATTTACTTTTTATTTTTCTAAAAGCAAAGACAACATAATTCTCAGCAGTTCTGACTTGCTTCTCTCTGCTTTTCTTCTTTTAAAAAAAGAAACTAAAAATGATTCTGTCATGAATATAGCCTATCTGCAGAGTATTTCTGATTCTCAATGCTTAATCATTGCTGCCTTAACCTTTAGCTGATTTTAACAGAAGCATCCTTTGCACTATTGTTCTGGTTCCTGTGTTGGCACAGTTAATTACTATATGGACTGCATATGTGCTTGCAACCAGAATCTCATCTGAAAGTAGCATCTGGAAATTCAGCTTGCTTGCTTTCTTATTTTGTTCCCTTTACAGGAAACCTTTTCTATCATACCCATATGTGCAGGCAACTTTGAAATCTCTGTATCATTGACAGCTGCTAAGTCTAGGCAGGAGGCTGCTGAAAACACATGCATTGTAAGACATGCAGAACTTCCTCACTAACCACAGCTCCTAGCTGAACATTGTCTCCCCATGGAGCAGAACAGAAAAACATGGAAGATTAGTTGGGAGAAAATGGACAAAAGAAGGCATACGGGGGAACCTGATGGTTAGCAGAGAAAATATTTCACAAATGATGAAAAGCTGATAAACTTTCTGGAAAGTTTCTCAGGATTGCTTATATCACAATAATAGTTATCCGCTGCTTTTCTCTGTATTTGCTATCATCTCTCTACTCAAGGATAAATACCAAAACTATAGTAATCAAACTGGTCTAAAACTTTCAGCAAGGGAATTTTTTAAATTATCAACTCACCTTAGGATGGGACAATTTAGGTAGTTCTCCCTAAAGAACAAAAATGGTATACAGTAACACTATGAACAGGCAGGCATAGAGGCAACAGCAGCAGCACATCCCTCTCGAAAGCTGAGGAGCACCTTGCAAATTATGTGTCAGGACCCCCTTTCAGATGGGAAATGGAGCAGTTAACGATGAGAGGCAGAAATATGAGTGAGCTGAGCCTACAAAAATAATCTGAAATGTTCAGTGAAAAGAGTGGTTTATAAAATATTAGCCTTTGACCATTGTAAGATCCACATTCAATAAAAATACAATTCAGTCTGCAGGCTAAAAAAGACAAAGGGATGATGCATTTTACCATAAAATTTGTTTGCATTCCAGTGCAGTGGTTGTTGCAAGGCTGAGGTAGCCTTGTACATTTTTCTGCTTGCAGATTTTTCCTGCTTGCAAACCTTAAGAGGAGCATATTTGACAAACATAGGTTCAAACTGGTAATAAGAATTACAATCGGTCTCAAGGGAGAACTTCTGTCAAGAACCAGGATTTCTGCAAAATTTGGGTGAGCCACTCTTGACACTTTTGCACTGGAGATGTTAGCAGCAAAGTGTGATCAGACAGTAGCAAGATCAGTCCTTTCAAGGGCTGTGAGCTGAGAGGAAAGGTATCAGTCTCTTTTCCCAAGTAACAAGTGATAGGAAATGAGAAAATGGCCTCAAGCTGCTCCAGGGAAGGGTTAGATTGGATATTAGGAAAAATCTCTACATTGAAAGAGTTGAAGAGTTGTCAATGATTGGAACAGGCTGCCCACAGAAGTGATTGAGTCACCATCCCTGGAAGTATTTAAAAGACGTGTAGATGTGGTGCTTAGGGACATGGTTTAATGGTGGACTTGGCAGTGTTAGGTTTACAAATGGACTCAATGATCTTAAGGTTGTTTTCCAACCTAAATGTTTCTGTGATTCTATGTGGTATGCTGCTGCTGCTGCACTTAGGTGAGTGAGTTGGAAGCTTCTCAGGCCGGAGAGAAAACAGAGTATCCTGAAGTTTCACCTTACGGCTCCAAGATTGACACCAAGGTAATCTTTCATCCAACAGGCAAAATCACAGCAAGAGCTTAGAGATAAATTCAAGACGTAGTAAAGGTTTATATTTCATTTTTAACAAATAATGAGGGCAACTAGCTTCCAATACCAGTTTACAGGACATAAATGTTTCACCTCTGGGAGACTATGAATAAGACTGGATGTCTTTCAAACTCAGATATTCCTGGTAATATTCTCTATGAAAATCTTTATCCTGAGATAGCCATCTGGTATTTATGTTTCACATCTTAAGCATACACCTATCCTTCTGTTTCATACTTTGTAATACAGCTTGCCGAGGATGTTTAAACTGCATCTCAGTGTTCAAAACATTTGGTT
The DNA here is from genome assembly GCA_947846985.1 of Fratercula arctica. Taxonomy (NCBI): domain Eukaryota; kingdom Metazoa; phylum Chordata; class Aves; order Charadriiformes; family Alcidae; genus Fratercula; species Fratercula arctica. Next base: position 90,868,738 of record CANTUZ010000002.1, on the reverse strand, counting down.
ACTCTAAGCAGTCACAGACTTTCACAATTGGTAGAAAATCCGTGCTTTCCCAAGGAGCACATGGAGCTGAAGGTGTCATAGTGCAACCATACGGGCCACCTGGAGTCCAGAAAGGTGGTACTTACCTGCAGCCATCTTAAATTGGACTGCAAGTTAATGTTGTCATGAGACCTCTTTAGCCTGGTATTCCTTGTCCCTGCTCCCTCCCACTAGCCCCAGGAAGTGGGGAAACCCATTTCATAAAGTATCTTTACTATGTGAAGCTCTTAAAAAGTTCTTTTTGATTGATGGGCTCATCCCTATTAATAAAAATCTAAACTGTTTCAAAAACTGAATCCTGAAAACTCTTTTTAAGTGTAGGGTTTTTTAGCAAACACAGTGTAAAGCAAGGCTTGAGCCCTCTATTCTGCAAAAAAAGGTATGGACCTTAATGCAACAGTGTCTGTCAGAAAGCAGGCTGATTTGGGCAAGCATCATTTTGTGGCCTCCCCATCTGCCAGTGGTCAAGGATGTGCTGAGAAATGATTTTTCACTAAACAAGCTGACAGCTTCAGGAACAATTTCATTCTCTGAGATCTGTAACCACTAAGCAGATCAAATATAATTCCTCAGAACAAGCAGAGAATGATTTAGGAAGCAGAAAATACTATTAAACTCCTGATGCCACTAGAATTTCTAGAAGCCATCACAGAAACAGCAGTGAGCAGGAAAAGGACACTATAAACACCATCAGTCTGAAGAGCTGCTATAGCTCTTTCTGGGTGGTCCAAAGCCAGCAGCCATGTGTGGCTTTCAGGGCTGAGCATAAAAGATTTGGCTGAGTTTGCATTTTTATAATTTGAATCCCTTTCATTGCAATAGTAGGCTTGAAAATGTAAAGCAGTACTGAACACTCAAGGTTTAGCATGGGTATATGTCCTAATTATCAGTTATTCCAAATCTCTACTAGCTGCCGAAAGTTAGGATCCTGGGGACATGAAGTCCTACACAGCATCCTCAGTGCGTTTTTAATAGGGATGGTTTCTTCATTCAGCTAAAGATCCTGGTGAGTTCTCCATCTGACTTAGAAAGGAGACAGACCCGATGCAGCCAGGTATTTCCACTGCAGTTTAATCAAGTCATGCAGGGTCAAATGGCCAAAAGCGGTCACTGTTTTGGGTACCCAACATTAAATAAAAACACATAAAACACTTTTCATCTATTCCAAACTAAAAATCTGGCAGAAGCAGAGTCAAACCTGCAGGATGCTGAAAGCTTTGACCTTAATCTAGAAAAGCACTTTAGCTCTAAGCTAGCATGACAGTGTCTAGTAACGGCTCACCTGAACTGGAGGATATGCTTTTAGGGAGAACAGGCAGAGAATTCTGCTGTGTTGTTTCTGATTATATTAATTATGGTTTTGTCCTCTTTGCAAGGATGCGTTAGGCAAAACTGTTTTGAGAAGCGCTCCTTTGCTTTAAAGGAAAAAAAAAACAAAAGTGAAGATGGGACAAGGTTTGCCAAGTTAACTCAGGTCTTGGTATTTGGAAGAGCTAATGTTCATCATCTGAAAGCCCCTAATAGTTGTCTCTCCTATTATCCTGTCAAGTATAAGTAACAGTATTAATGAAAGTGCTTCTTTTGAAGATCTCAGAGTATTTCTCAAAAAGTAGAGCTTTAAAACTTCAACGTCTGCATTAGGTAATAAAGATCATTAGAGTTTTTAAGTAGAGGAAGTCTGTAACAATTTTGCAGTCTGCTGTGCAAACATTGCCTGCAAATGGTTTCAGCCAGGGTTGCAATTAATTTTCATTTAACTGCAGACAGTGAGGCAAAAATTAAGGATCCATCACTGGATTAGAAACCATCTTTCCCTGGTCTTCCTTGGTTTCTGGGACTTTGTGAAATTAGTTTTATCTTTTACACTACAAGTCTGTAGAAGTCCATGAGATATATTTCATAGAACGTATGGTTTCGGGGGGAAAAAAAAAAATATCATTTTTTTCAGGGAAAATTTGCAAAACTTGTTTGTTTTTTCTCAAACAAAAACTGGAAAAAGATCTTGATTTCAGGTGGTTCCCCTGAATGGAAACAGTTTGCTTGTAGGACCTAATCAAATGCATTTATTCAGCCAGTTCACTTGAACTTTGGCAATGCCCAGTAGGCACTGTTTCATGTTCTCATTTTCCCATCTGCTATAAGCTTCCTTGCCAAACTGTCGCCACCTATGAAGGAAAATTTCAATCCACAACCATGTCTTTATTTCTTAACTATGTTGCTGTCTGACTGCTTTTTTCTAATGAATATTAAACTTTGCCCTGAGACTGAAAGACGAACATATTGAAACATTAATTTGTATGTGATATTGGTTTTGGATGTTTTGAGTGCAGTGTCCAGCAGCGTGTGCTGAGTAACAGAGCTTGCAGTGTACTGTGTGAAAGGTATTACAAAGCTACTACTCCCTTTTTCTTTGTGGAGTCTAGAATCCTTAGCACTATTTAATTTTAGTATACCTGTTCATAAGGTTATTTAGAACCTGATAGCAAAGCCTATGAGCTTAAGCCAGTTATCACAGAACCTAGTGGACAAAGTGAAGGTAGGACTTGTGAACTGAATGGTCCCATGTCAAGTGATCAAATAGTTTCATTTAATTTTATTTGGTTCTGATGCCTAGGAGCTTTGAGAGGATTCGACAACAGTTTTATCATGACCTAGGCCAGAACAGTAGGCTCTAGCCTTTGCTAATAGGAACCATTAAAAAGAACTGCATGATTTTGGCAGAAGTAGATTCAGTTGTAGTATTCAAAAAAGATAATGTCTGGAATTAATTCCTTATCATAGAATGGGACTCTATCTTAGTCTATAAAGGCACAGCATGGTAGCAGCAGCATAGCTGGGCTGTTTTTCAGCGCACTAGTGATTACTTACAGACACCTACACAAAAGCACATCAGGTGCAACTACAGAGTTAGGCAATCAAAGGATAATGCTCAGTTTATAGGCAGTTGTGCAAACTGAATTCTTTCCTACTCATTTTGTCCAGTCCTCCTTGCCATGACAGGAGTGCCAGCAGGGTATGGAGTTTCTGGCTGCATTCATATAAACTCAAATCCATCATCATCTTTTACTGTTATTATGGAAGACTGTCCAAGTTTTCCCCTTCTGATATCCAACAAAGAGAGAGTAACACAGAGTCCCAGCAGTCTGTAAAGTGATTAAACATGGAGAGAATTTCTTGGATCAGATATAAGCAAGATACTTTGCAGTAACCTTTCAAAAGGAAAACTGTTAGGAGACCTAAAATGCTGGAAAAATATCCTTGAAAGGCATAGTATTAAGCATGGAAAGAATATTTAAAATAATTTTTATCAGATCTAGAACTGCCATGTAGAAGATGTAGTACTCAAATACTAGGCCACTGTACAGAGTACAGTGTCCCATAAACAGAGTATCCAAGGGACCTTTTCATAAGTCTGGGGTCTAAAATGTCCCTCTCCAAAAATGAAAGCTTTGAGTACGAATGAAACTATTGGGTATTTCTGATGTACAAACCAAGTGCTAAATAATGCAAAGGAGAAAGAAGAGAGAAAAAGGAAAGATAAAAGGTTTGGAACAATATGCTAGTCAGTGCTTAGCAGATAATAATGTCAGAAAGACTTTTAAAAGAAATGTTGAAAAAGTGAATTCATTTTTGTTCGGTCCCTCTTTTAAAAAGCACCTAATTCTTTCAATTAATTGATTTGAATGACAGTTGTAGGCAGCTAATGAGCTACAGATGTCCAACTCTATAAGCTGCAGTCAGGAAAACAGGGCTTATTTATTAGTCCTTTACAAGGGGAAAAAAACACTGAAAACTTTTTATCTGTTCTTTTTATTTGTGTTTAGTTCCTTCTAACTTTGCAAAAATCTTTAGCTCCATCTTCAGTGCAGTAACGTGTATGCACCTTCAAACCAGAGAGGTAGGAATCTGTTAAGCAAATCACAGCGCACTGGGAAGTAACACAGCACAAACGCTTTGAAATATCATTGAAAACAAGAGAGAATTTAAACCAAGTATGAGACAGAAAACTTTGAACTACACCACTTCCCATGGATTGGTCCTGATTCTGGCAGTTACTTGCGCTGAGTTGGTTTGGGGACTTCTCATATGGCTTAAACATACGTGTGTGTAAATACTTTCCTGAACAAGGGTATGTTTTACCCACATGCGCATAAAAGGTCAATGAAAAAACCTCTTGGCTGGGACTGGGGGGAAGGAGTAGGGAGTGCAGTGAAAAACAGTGATCTGTTTAACCCAGTAAATTACTGGGTGCTGAGCTGAGTGGCTTAAAGCTGCTGATGAAAGTTGACACTCGGCTGTTGATAGCAGAGGCTGAATACTTAGGAGCTTGCTGTGTTTGAAAATAGGACAGCCATCATTTGGCAGAGTTAATGGGCCTGTTGTCAGCTGTATGACAGCTAGGTTATAGAGTAGTAAGGCTAAGGAAGTCCGTGGAGTACAGAATAAACTAATTCTCAGCTAAGAATATGGTTGCTTTAAATGTCAGTACTTTAAAGACATTTCATCACTTGGCTCTTAAGTGCCAAGTCTGCTTTTGTCAGTGGCTTCTTTTTTTTTATGCCATCCCACCAGTGCACCTTCTGTCTGAGATCAGGTGGAGCTATGACCTGTGCTCCTGAAAACATTGCATCTCCTTGAATTGCCAGTGAACGTGAGCAAGTTTTGGGGGTTTATTGCTATTTCAATTGTTCAGTTCGCAGTGTTTTCACAACCTACATCAAGCAAATAACTCTTGCAGCTCAGTAACCAGTTTGGGATCTAGTTTTACTGTAACCACAGAGGTTGAAGAACAGACTTAAACCCTTATGGGTTTGATGTAAACATACACATTCAGTATAATATGCTTCAAGTCCAACTTTATTAAAACAGACTTCCTCGTTTCAAATTCAGCAAAGTATCTCAAACTGTAATTAAAAAGACACTGACACTAAAACCCAAGAACATTAATATTTGCATTGTTTTTTCAATAAAGGCGAATTAAAGCAAATTTAAGTTTTAATAATAGCTAGGAGAATTGTACTTGAGACAATTCAAATTAAGCTGGACATATTATGTTCAAGACAAGTGTCCTGAAGCAACCCTAAATAATTGCTAATTGTCCTCCTTTCTGCAAAATGCAGTTTTTTCAGACTTAGGAAACACGTTGCCTTGGAGTTTGCTCGTAATCTCTGCATCTCTCCCTCAAAATCAGGCTGTAAAAAGAATAACTTCAACGCCTATGAACTTGCTTTTGCTCCCATTGATGGGCTGTGCAAAGGATGTTTGAACTGGTTCAATCAAACATTAAATACTCTTAAAACCATAAGCATCTTACGAGCTGCCTATTAAAATCTAGTCCTGACATGCCTGTTGCTACTGATCTGGTTTTTCATGGGTCACAAACAGCCCATTCAGTTCAGCTGGTAGTTTCTTCTTTACCTGCCAAATGCAAGTCTGCCTAACAATGTAAGCACAGAAAGAGGGATTGAACCTCATTGATACTAAGTAAATAGCTAAAATAGAAAGTGTAGGAGGAATGCATCTGATGTGTCCGAACAGCAGCAGCGCTGGTAGCTCAAATGCTACACTCTGTAGATGCTGGATTGTGCCAGATACTGTAGGGACTACATTAACTCATTCCTAAGAGTAAGGAATACGCCACCAAGAAAAAAAGTTCTCCGCTGGTTACCGAAAGGACATATGTTTTCTGAAAAAATGCCAAGTAATCTCCTCCACCAGTAATTCAGGGAACTGAAGGGACATATGCAGAGACTTTTCTATGTAGTGACCTCTGTGGAGGTCATTTTTTCACAGCCCTGAAGGAGAAAGTTTTAATAAGAAATAGAGCTCCTATCCCAGTCCTACACTGATGTGAAGAAAAGGCACAATCTCTTAGGAAAACACAAATTTGTATGAAACAAGAGCTGGTAATACTGATAGTCTTCAGCCAATTGCCTGCCCTGAGACTGAAGTCAACCCATCAAGACTGTCCTGGACAGCAGAGAGAGCGTTGCCCAGGATCTACTCATTCTCATCTCCTGATAAGATTCTGTACACTGTACTCATTAGAGTTTGTGTGTAGTAATATTGGCCATTCAAAAATGTCTAGAAACCTGAAATAAAGCAACTCTTGCCATATGTAAAACATAGTGAAGGAAATAAGGATGATTGAAACAATGGTCAGCTAGACAAATTATTTGTACTTTGTGCTACTAGGTGTGATACTCTAATATTAACTGGGCTTATTTTGTAGCTGGGTTTATTTTGTAGTCTCATGTAATGCTTTTTTAATAAGGGTCTTTCAGTCATTGTTTCTACTTTATTCTTAATGCTAGAAGAAAGTTGGTATTCTCTAGTTCTTAGTTCTGGTTTTAATTAGTCTGAGCTGCGAATCTGATTGTGTCAGCATAATGATGTAAAGTGAGGGGGATACACAAGTCAGATCTTGCAACTTGATGGCTAATGGGCATTAGCAGATACATTTATGGATGTATTAATAACACTGTGATCTAGTCTGTGTGCAGTGCATTACAACTGCCTGCTCATACTCTTCTAAGAGCTGCTATTAGAATCTCATGTCAGGAATATCATGTGGATGGCTGAAATAAGGCAGTTATTTTATATAGCTGCATATAATAATTTTAACATTTTGCTGGCTAGAAGGTTTTGAGTGGGAGGAATACTCAGTAAGTATTCTAGAGACAGAAGAATGTAAAAAAGGATTCAAACTGCTAAAGAAAATGTTTGTCTGGGACAAACACTGCTAAATACAGCATGCAAATTCAGGTCCAACCAAACTAATTGGGCCAGTCCTTTCCCTCCTTTCTCCTAAATAACAAATTAAAATTAGGGACCAGAAACTTCATGGTATCACCTTTCCATATAGTGTGCAGTGAGCCAGCCTGCAGGCTCACTGATACGTGAGACACAAGGGAAGTCAGAAAAAAGGGAAAGTGGTGCCTCACTGGATTTCATTGCATGTGAGCTGCTGGAAAGCTGCAGAGACTCTTTCAACACAGGTATTTAGAATTTGTAAAGTAGCTCCTGCATCTCTGGTTCCACTGTCACAGACTACACTGGCAGTAGTAGTGTAGTCTATTATACTTGGCACAGCGGCTTGGTGAGGCAGATTTTGGAGAGCATAGACAATGCTTGTTAGCATTAGAAAATATCAAAATAGCAACATACAAACATTTGCATCCTTCGACTGCTTGATGTTCCAGGAAAAAAGTAAAATAAAATGTCACCCTTCAGTGTGCTGTTTCTGTTCCATACCACTACAAGTTCATCTTAACTTGCATATCAGAGAACATTTGCTCTCTGTCAGTTTTCAGTACTTTGAACAGGAGGTGCAAATCCCTGTCCTCATCCATGGACAGAAGAAAGAGAAATCAAGAGATGTGAACCAGCCTAAGCAAAGCCTGGTTATTCACTGGAATAAACAGGCATGGAATATTGGTTTACTGGAAGAGCGGTTCCCTATTTATTAAGGCCTCTTGCCTTTCATTAAGAATACTTCTAGGAATTACATCCCAATTCATTTGTTCAAGGTGATTATGGGAAGGTGCTGCGTTTAAATGATGTGTCTAGCTGATAAAATGTTGTCTGTACTAAGCACAAAAGGGTGGCATTATTTATTATCACCATGTGAGAAGAAACTGAGTTTACATCTGCATTTCTAGAATCCATTTTTCTGAGTGGTGATGTAAGCATTCTGTAGATTAAATTATAAAAATTGTAAATGAATAGAAGCTAGAAAATGCGTAGTTTTACCTATGTTGCTTTTCTACATAATGATGTATGTATAGTAGAGTTTTGTTGCTTTTTCCCCCTAGTAAGGACAGGAAAATAGGAGCTTTTACTAGGGCTCTTACAACCAGCTTGTTCTACTGAGAAGCAGAACTTGCAGCAAATGCGTAATCACTCCTTACCCTGCTGAATTTATCTTTAGAGATTTCACAAAGCTCAGCTTGCTTGCAAATGTGGAATTCCTTTTGTAGTTTCCCCTTGTTCTTGCATTGTACCATGCATCATTCCATTAGTCCACAGCTTAGTGCTCATTGAACTATCATCATTCTTTTTGTGCCTAATAATGTTTACTAAGGTTTTAACAGCCTTCCTGCACACAATAACTGTAGCTAACAGATGAAAAACACAGCCATTTCAGTGCAAAACAATTAGCTTACATATCCTTGAGACATTGCTTGTGTTATAAAACGCAAGTTAAGAAGGAAGAAACCATGCATGTTAATTGGAAATAAACAAAAAATACATTACTGGCATGTATTCTGATGTAGGAAAATGCAGTACTTAAACACTGCATTTAAGAGGTTCATTTCATAGAGAATATTTAAGTGCTTTATAGTCTTGCTTTAGAAGTCTGCATAAGTCATTCTGATCATCACATATAATTCAGGGTGCTCCTGTAGTACTCCAGAGACTGACAGAAAATTATCTGCCCCTTTTTTCTTCATTGTACCCACGCCTCCTGGAACATCACTGTTCTCTGCAGCCACACAGGCAGTCTTTCAGTGAGGCCAGCAGTATGTATTCAGTGCTGGGTACTGGGCATACCTGGCATCACCAGGAGTCACCCAGTACCAAGCTTTCTTTGAAGTCTAGTAGAAAACCTTTCCGGGAGAGTCAAAACTCTTCTGCAGAAATATAGAACAAATCCAGGAGACAAAAAGCTATTTATATGGCCAGAGACTCTTGCTCGTGAACCATGGGGGGGTTGGAAGCGTGACAAACTACTGCCACCTGCTGTTGGTTCATTTTCAGCCGTCAAAGCTCCAGCAAACCAAATTCCCAGCAGCCAGCAGAAATTGCAAATCATTTTGTTCTTTAGGGGAAAAGGGAAGAAACAACTTGCTATATTTATGCCAAGAGTAGGCAGGCAGGGCTTAGACCTAGGGCACTGGTGCCAGTCCTGTGGTTGCTAGCATTCAGCACCTTGCCTTTTCTACTCTGCAGTCGCTGCTCTGTCAGTGACTTCAATGTGTGACCTGGAGAAAGCCAATTAAGCTTCTTAGTGTTATTTTCTAAGCACTAAAAGGGAAATAAAACTTTCGGTGTTTTCCACAAAAGTTTCTAAAGGTGCTGAATATATTGATGTGGCTGTTCAGGAGTGTACTTCTTTATTATTAGCTTTACATCTTAAGTCTTTCTGTAGGCTATTTTAATAAAGCTTCCATTGTAATAAAATTTTTGAGCTTTGTTAATAAGTAAGCATTGATATTCAACTGTAAGGCAGTAAGTCTGCTCTAATTGTACATATAATAGGGTGAAAAGAGAACAGCCTGAATAAACAGGGGGAGATTAAAGTAATACAATGTTTTTGTAAAGGTCTACATCCACACATTATATATGGTTTTATCTGATTGTCAGTGGGGTCATCAAAAAAATTACAGGGTGCTTCTGGAGACCTGCTTTTTTAAGATGTCAGTAATCATTGAATTTCAAATCAAAGTCAAGCTCAAGTTTACATGTTCCACGTTTACTAATAGGTGCCATGAAGCACCATAGTCTACTAGAGGCAATATGATGAGTGTGATATATACTAGCCAAATAGCTAAGAGCTCTGACTGGTTTTGCTACCTGCAGGTATCACATATTTTTGAAGGAAATCCTTTCCAGTCGGTGGCACTGTAATGCAAACTGTTCTGATCTCACTGCCAAGCATGGAAGGGTAAACCAGAGAAGTGGAGCTGCCAGTAGGTGATTTTCTGTGATCCAGAGGAGTGTCTTTGTGAAGGGGAATTTGATGGCCCTGGGTGAAGACAAAGCTTCCCAAGCTTGCAGCTCTCTCAGGGGCAGCAGCAAAGTTCTGCAGCTCTCAATCTTGGGGATGGCCTGGAGCCAGGCACCCAGCTTGAAAACTCTTTTTTTTTATTTAGTTATGCTTCTGAAAGCTGCACATGCTTACCACAAAGCAAGAATTCTTTTGATGTGGAAAAGACCAGAATAAATATGAAGTATACTAGTTTTGTCTCTACAAAATGACCTGAAAGCAATATGTTTGTCCACACATTTTTAATCATTGTTTCAAAAGCAAGTATTTCTATGGTCAGCACCATTGGAAGATGCTCAGATGCATGTCTGCTATACATAAAACAAGCTGCAGATGTAAGGAATTCTAGACTACTGATGTGTGTGGTTTTGGTATACTCTTTTAGGCAAATGAGCAAGATGATTGGACAATATGGTGTAAACTCAATAGCATTTAAGAAAGCACACTGGAGACAAACTACCCACTGGCAATGTACAATGTGCAGCTACTTCAGGGAGCTGAGTCTCTTATTTCCAGTCTTTATGTCAAAACACAGGGCCTCATCCTCTGTTGCTGCTTTGATTACTTCATTCCCTCAGATACAAAATTCTATTTAAATGGTGGTATTTCTCCCACGTGTTTTTTCTTTGGCCATAATCAAAAAGAATACACGGAGGTTACTATCTGTGATAAGAACATCTTGGAGCCTCTTGGCTTTTTCAGATCAAAATTAACTGCAGGGAATCCTAGGGAGGTTCATTGTGTAGCATCAAATACTGTCACTGTTCTAGGATGGTTTATGCTCTGTCCCTTAGTATGACAAATTCTGCCATAACTGACTTACTCTCACTTCATATCTATGGGGAATTAAAAAAATAAGGGTTTATTTTAAGAAAAAGCCTGTACCTCTTCTTTCTACTGTGGAAGAAGGATAATTCATCCTCTATGTACAAACAAGTGATAGCAGTGCATCTTTACTTTCAGCCAGAAAAGTCTCCATTTGTCAACTCAATAGCTCAAGTTAGAAATTTGATCTTTATTCAAAGAGCAGCTGTGGTGTAAAAAAATTGTTGCTGGTTTTAGTAAGGGGTTTTGTTGGCTATCACTGTTGGCCTCAGTAAAAAAAAAAAAAAAAAAAAAACTTATCCAAGATCTCATGAATATGGAGATTTTTAAATTAGGACAAGGTGATTAATTTGTAATGTTGTTTGAATGTGCACCGGAGCTTTTTGTTTTCAGCTGGGACTACAAGCACAGAAAGAAGGGAGAGAGACTTCTTCTGTTTGCTGGTTATCTTACTGGAGTAAGGCATTGCCATTCTCTACTGTCAGCCACTTTTCTTACCTTAAATGAGCCACTTGAATCTTCAGTGCCTGTGTTTCTCTGTAAGACAGAGACAAATCTTCATCACTCTGTATGTAAATCTCTCTCAGCACTGAATAAATACTGAAGACTCACTGGTTAATCTGTGAGACATCCTAAGACCTGTTCATGGGATACTTTCACCTCAGCTGAATATTAAGAAATACCAGAAATTCTGAGAAAATATAATCCTTCAAGATTTCCATGGAAACTGGTCATCACGTGCTCAAATGACCTGTAGAGTAGTTCAACTGAGCCACTTAGACATCTCAAGTTTCTCACTGGTAATCCTATTATGGTAAAGGTAGAGTAGTTCATGCCCTCAACCTGTAGATTCAAAGAAGAATATACTTGTCTGCTCCCTTTGGAGCTGGAAATGGCTCTTTCAAGAGGGGAGGGGTACACATACCAGCTATTGGAAGGTTTTGCTGGACCTCATTCCTTATTTTTCCTTTCTTCTTTCAACAATGTTGTGATATGGATTTTTTCATTTATGTTCACATTACGAAGTTATATAATGATCCCTATCACAAGAGGACAAGCAGAACAAGATGTTGACCTTATGCTAGCTTACAACATGAAAGGTGAAGGTCTCTGGACAACTGCAGATGGGAAAATTGATTGGAGAAAATCAGACATCAGCTCCTTCTGTGAGAGTCCTATCACAATGCCTTATCACAGTATCAGTCACTGAGGTTGGATGGTACCTCTGGAGATTGTCTGGTTCAACCTGTCTGCTCAGAGTAGGGTCAACTAGGGCAGGTTGCTCAGGGCCATGTCCAGTTGGGTTTTCAGTGTCTTGAAGGATGGAGAACAGGTTGTTTCAGTGTTCAACCACCCACACTGTACAGTGTGTTTAAGTGGAATTTTCATAATCCATTCTGTGCTTATTGTGCCTCTTGTCCTGTCACTGAGCACCATTGAGAAGAAGAGTCTGGATCCATTGTCTCTTACCACTCCCCCCGTCAGGTCCCAGCTCTCTCAGCCTCTCCTTGTGTGACACATGTTCAATGCCTTAATCGACTTTGTGGCCCTTTTCTGACTTGCTCCATAACATCCCTGTCTTCCTTGCACTGGACCTAGACTCCAAATGTGTCTCACCAGTGCTGAGTAGAAGGGGAGAATCACCTCCCTTGACCTACTGGCAACACTTTTCCTATTACAGGCCAGGATACCGGACTCGGCATTTTCTTTTGTTGGACTTCATGACACTACTGTCAAGTCCATTTCTGCAGACTGCCAGTGTCCCTCTGAATGGCAACACAACTGCAGTGTATCAGCCACTGCTCCCAGTTTCATGTCATCTACAAACCTGCCAAAGGTGCACTCTGTCCCATCATTCAAGTAGTCAGTGATGCCGTTAAACAGTACTGGCCCCAGCATCAGCCCGTGGGGTACACCATTACGGACCTATCTGCAGCTGGAGGTCATGCCACTGATCATAATCCTCTGAGCCTCGCAGGTCTGGCAGTTCTCAGTCTACTTTGTGGTCCAGTTATCTAGCCTGTTCGTCTCAGTTTGTCTGTGAAGAAGTTTTGAGAGATGGTATCTTAGTAAATTTAGAATACATAACATCCACTTGCTACTTCATTATTTCAGTGTACTAAATTTGCATGACCTTTCTTAGATTTGCTCACTCCAAACAGACAGTGTTTTGGGATAGTCCAGCTAGGTTTACTGGCATGCAACAAATTTGCCTGATTACAACAGATGAAAAATATTGCTTAGGCAATTGAAAGTGAGGGCTGTCAAGGTCATGGTCCTGATTATGGAATGCTTTTCAATGGCTCTCTCCTGATGTGCTAAGTTGCTATAGCGATTATCCATCTGCTTTTACAGCAACTTCATAAACATCAAGGAAAGCTAATCCATTTCCCTGTAATATTCATTCTGAATATTAAACTGTTATATGAAAGAGGGTGATACTTGACACTTCTAGTTCATTAAAGGTTTCCCTGGATAGATCTGAAATGATATTACAGGGCATTTGGGGCTCTAGACAAAAGTTTTTCAAACTTGCTAAGCAAAGTAAGGAAATTACCCATGTAAACAAGAAGAGCAACTTGTGCTCATAAATCTTATCCAGGATTTCTGAATTAAATTCTGTGTCTGTAGTATATATACAGCCAAAGGAAGCACTACAATGTAATATTTATTCTCTGCAGGATATGAGGACTATCATAATACAGTATCAATGAACAATTTGAGGATCATGTCTCTGTGTTAATTTAATTAAGGTGCTCTGCATATTAGGACTTGGCATCTATTAACCGCATGGAGGGTGTACTCACCTGGAAGATCCCGTAATTCAGGCAGTGGCACAAAGGTCTTGGTGGACAGGGATTCTTTTTTTCCTTACCTTGTTGTGTTTCAGTTCCCTTTCTTTGTAACATTAAGCATAGACAATAAAACAACAACTTTCTGAAGCTCTTGCAGAGCACTGCAATCAGCAGATATCCATACATTTTGCCGGTAAATACCTCTCCATTGTTGCAAACATAGTAAGATGGATCCTGGAATGACATATAATTATATACCATATATGTATGTTTGTGTAGGTAGTCATGCAGATAAAAATATTTTGTTTGTTCCTTTTAGAACATTGGCAGGGTTGCTTTTAGTTCCTACTAGTTATATAGTTTAACTTGGAATTACTCTGCATTGGACTTTGGAAATAATAGCTGTGGTGGGTTGACCCTGGTTGGATGCCAGGTGCCCACCAAAGCCACTCTATCACTGCCCTCCTCAGCTGGGCAAGGGGAGAGAAAATATAATGAAAGGCTCGTGGGTCAAGATAAGGACAGGGAGATCACTTACCAGTTACTGTCACGGGCAAAACAGACTCAACTTGGGAAAATTAGTGTAATTTATTATCAATCAAATCAGAATAGGGTAATGAGAAATAAAACCAAATCTTAAAAACACCTTCTCCCCGCCCCTCCCTTCTTCCCAGGTTTAACTTCACTCCTGAATTCTCTACCTCCTCCCTGACCCGAGAAGCACAGGGCAACAGGGAATGGGGGTTGTGGTCAGTTCATCCCACCTTGTCTCTGCTGCTCCTTCCTCCCCGGGGGGAAGGACTCCTCACACTCTTCCCCTGCTCCAGCATGGGGTCCCTCCCATGGGAGACAGTCCTCCACAACCTTCTCCAATGTGAGTCCTTCCCACGGGCTACAGTTCTTCACAAACTGCTCCAGTGTGGGTCCCCCACAGGGTCACAGGTCCTGCCAGCAAACCTGCTGCAGCATGGGCTCCTCTCTCCACAGGTCCACAAGTCCTGGCAGGAGCCTGCTCCAGCGCAGGCTTCCCATGGGGTCACAGCCCCCTTTGAGAACATCCACCTGCTCTGGTGTGGGGTCGTCCACAGGCTGCAGGTGGATATCTGCTCCACCATTAATGTTCATGGGCTGCAAGGGGACAGCCTGGCTCACCCTGGTCTTCACCAGGGGCTGCAGGGGAATCTCTGCTCCGACACCTGGAGCATCTCCTTCCCCTCCTTCTTCACTGACCTCAGTGTCTGCAGAGCTGTTGCTCTCACATATCCTCTCTCTCCGGCTGCAATTGCTGTTGCGCCATTTTTTTCCCCTTCTTAAATATGTTATCACAGAGGCACTACCACCGTCACTGATGGGCTCGGCCTTGGCCAGCAGCACGTCTGTCTTGGAGCCAGCTGGACTTTCTGGTTTGCGACTTTGTGGCTTCTTGCACAGCAGGATAAAGTTCCAGAACTGGAGAACCTGAACACCCCTGTGATGCAATGAATAAATAATATTGCATGATCCAAAACCAATTAAAAGCGACTCAACTTTAAGTCATGCTTAAGCACAAACAATAAACTGGGAACAGATCTTGCAAGACATCCAGCTATTAGATCTTGATAAATATATTTCTTCCAAGTGAGGCATTTCATGGCTTCTAGTTTCACTCCAAGCTCTTTAAGAAAGTTGACAAGGGACCTCTCAGAAAGTAAATAACTTCTCCCGGTCCCTAAAATGAAAGAAAGGAAAAGGAATCCGAAACACTTTTTGGCAAGTTGTCAACAGCAGCTTGATATTTTGCAGCCTACTCTGAGAAATCTAAACCTACTGAAAGTGTTTAAAACTGTACCTCTTCCCTTGGTGCAGGAAGGCATCCACAGTGGGACTGTGTAAAGTAGGATAATTTTAATTGGTTAGAACACTTAAAATACTTCAGAGAGGACAGTCCTTTCTCACAGCTAAAGACCTGTTAAAGATTTAAACCGCTCCGGTAATTTGAATTTGTACATCACAGAGCAAGAACCCCATCTGAACCAGCATTGTAAGGACATGTATACATAAGAGCAAATCTAAAAAGGTGGTTCCATTTTGGGGAAGACTGTGTAACGTAAAGGAACTAACCAGTTATATTCACCTTTTTCATTAATCACTACTGAAAACAGTACTGATGAACAGAAATGAGAGAGAAATGCCCGAGTTTCTCACTTACCCAATCAATCTTTTTTTTTTTTTTTTTTTTTTAAAAAAAAGGCAGTGAGGCTGTACCTAGAGAGTAGGCTTATGAAAAATAAATAAGATGTTGTGAATGAGTGTGGTGTTTGCATGCAAGGGATTAGGCAACTGGCATAAAGGCCAACAGAATACTTGGGCAAGGATCCTCTGTATGAGATCGTGGATTTGCTTATGATAGCTGGTGTAAGGGCTGATAAAACCAGGAATGTGTGGCCATTTAGCAAAGATAGCCAAGAAGATGCTTAGAGGAGATAGAAAGGAAAGAGAGTAATGGAAGATGGGCTCCTAGTAGCCGTCTTGCTTGTGTGGCATCTGGAAAAGCATCTGGAGGCCCAGTGGAGAGAACAGTAATATATAAGCACAAAGATGCTAGCAAATCTGAGACCCAAGTATCAGTGTTGAATTTTGTGATACCTACACATGCCTGCTCGGGAATGATGACAGCCAACTACTGTGATGAGGCATTTAATTGGCATATGATGAATGTTTTTATTCACTGTGAGTTTGCTAGCTAGAAAACACTGAATTCAGCAGAGGAGTCAGTATTGGTCATATTAGTCATTGTCATATAAGTGGAACGCTAAGCCAAAGCAGCAAGATAGTGGGCCAAAGGTCAGATGGATGAACTGCAGTTTACCTGAGCAGGGACTTGTGTGTTTTCTTCAGAAAAAAAATGAGTAAATGTAGTAATTTAACAGTGGGACTCAATGGAGCAAGTAAGCTCTGTGCAGGCAGGTGGTGGTTCTTGGGATAGATAACTGGGCAGGAGACTTCCATGTAACCGCTCATGGCAACTCTTTTCTCCAGAGCTTCACTATTGAAGAATACCCATGCCATTATTCTATAAATAGGCATTTGCTTACCAACCCCATTACTCAGAAATGTCAAGCAGGGATTAAGAGACAGTGTCTTATCCTTCTCCTCACTTGAAAACAAAGATAAAGATTAAATTAATCTATCTCAGCTCAGAAAGTCTCAGAAATTTTCTGTGTTTGGCTGTCTTTGTAGAGTGAATAAGTCTCCTAAGAAAAGTGGTAAATAAATCAAAATAGTCTGTTTGGGTTCACACTGGAAATTCGAGTGCTACAAAGGCAAAATTCCCCAGGTACAGATCAGAAAACATGGTTTGTTTTTTTCCCATCTATGCGAAGGAAGCAGGTTTTTATGCCTCAGTGCTTTGTTGTGGGTTGTTACACTCCTGAGCTGTACTACGGGCACAGCTGTCACCAGTAAACAGCCTGAGCCGCAGTCTCACAACTGGATGAGTACCATTAAACGCTTACCTTTCACACAGTTCATAAGCTCATTGTATTTCAGGTTCATGAAGATACCAGGTGTTTACAGGTACCCAGTTCCAAAGGCTGTTTGAATTTACAAACGTGTGCACTCTAATTTACAAATAAGAGTTAGATGGTTGCAAATATGCTTTGAGTTGTACAATCTAGTTCTAAAAAATTATCCATATTAGATAAAAAAGGTGTACTTTCCCAGCCATGTCATTAAGATAGCTCGTGGTTCTGACTTACCTTGAGGTTTTTGTTCTCGGGGGGGAGGGGGGGGGCTGGGGAGGGAGTGTTGGTATCTCCCCCCTTGCAAAAGTTTCAGTAGCTATCATCCATTTTTTTTCTCTGAAGTCCAATTTAGAATTTCCCTGGGATAAGCAAGTAGGGGGACTATGGCAGTCTGTGGGAAAACAATTTTGCAAAAGTTCAAGTTCTCTGACTTGAACTATGGAAGAATTTGCTATATTGCACTGCATTACAAACATAGTTTGTCTATCAAACTTTAAAAAACAGAAATTAGAATCTGAGGCCATTAAAGAGTTGTTGCCTGGGACTCTGCTGAAGGCATTATACCCACAACAGTGTCTCAAAAACACCTTTTCTGCCTCCTTTTGCACTGTATTTATTGTTTTTTCTTATCCCTCTCCCTCTTAACTGGCCCTTAAGTCCATTAAGTTGGAGAATGACACATGGTAACATTTTTTGTGGTCAGAGATCCCCCGCAGCCACATGTCTTGTTTCTTCATGGCACTGTCTGGCACTGGCACTCAAGGCTTTTGTTAGAGTCTCTGATTTTTTTCTGAACTAACTGTCCATCAGACCCCCTCTTCAGCACCTTGCACAACACTGAAACTGGACACTGAATAGTGCCTCTTGGTCATGCGTGTTTTAGAGCAATGCAACCCTTCCAAAGGAGAAAAATAAAAGCTTTGGTTTGGGTTTTATAGCAAACTCTGTATCTAAATCAGGTCTTTGAATTTTTCTGAGAACTCTATTTACCCATGGTTCCCCTTTTATAGTTGATACAGGTCAAAATTGCTCAGCAATGTTTTCCAACATCGTCAATAATTCACAAACTATAATGGAGCTGAGAATCATTTTTTATTCATAAGGTGCTTTTTTTTTTTTTTTTTTACATGGGAATTTTAGGCTTGGTTTGCATAGGGCAGGAATAATGTATGATGGAGTGTGAACTTTAATGGCTTATAGAGTATGCAGCCTCAGATACATTGTTGAGCGAAAGGCTGTGAGGCCACTTGCGCTGGAGAAGAGAATCTAACTCATTAGCACCACACCCATATACTGTGTGGCTGCTTACGGAGATATATTATTTCCGCTGCATTGACCCTGTCAAGAAGTGTAGGCTTAACATCTCATCTGCTGCTCCCTAAAATGTTAAGACATCATCGGAGAATATGTCAGAGAGAAAATCCATCAATATTGCTTTCCCTGAAAATACCACCCTGCCTGGAACTAATAGCCACTTTAAACTCAGCAGTAGTGAGCCTGCGAGAGCCTAGCTGACAGCACACGGCCCCAGGGTCCTCAATATGACACAGGGAAGGGAGCAATCCAGCAGAATAGCTTTGAAACTCGAGAGGAGCTAGTGCTGTGTCTGTGTGGTATGGTCCTGTCTGACTGCAAGGATATCAGGAGTCATTGACACCAATTTCGTGGGCTCTGGTGTCCTTGGGCAGACAAGACCAGATGATGCAGACGCAGGTCTGGCACCTCTGAGAGCTATGTGGCCAAGGATACACGTATTTTAGGACATGTGAGGAATCACCTTACACAGTAGGGTTTTGTTTGAATGCATGACTAGGAACTAGCATCTGGTTGACAGGAAACAGTCCTTCACCGATGCTTTTCCCGCAACTCATGACTGACCAAAATCTATGGTTTAGATCATGATCTGTAAATGAAGGCAAATATTACTAATGTACCTGTGTGT
Organism: Fratercula arctica; assembly: GCA_947846985.1. Lineage (NCBI taxonomy): Eukaryota > Metazoa > Chordata > Aves > Charadriiformes > Alcidae > Fratercula > Fratercula arctica. The sequence continues at coordinate 90,849,865 of CANTUZ010000002.1, read as the reverse complement.
TCTCTACAGCTGCCCTTGTAAGAGATCAGAAGCCCTTGACCTAAAGAAGTGATTTATGATGAGAAAATTAAAACCAGCTGGATTTTACAGAGCCTGTTTTGCCGTTAACTGAGCTCTCCCTAGAAGAAATGAGCAACAGTTCACATCGCTGTTCCTGCATATGACATAAAGCGAGTCATAAAACTCCCATCAGCTTAATCCCATTTACAGTGAATCTAGGAAAGGGCCTTTTTCAGCTGCCTAACTAAGCCAATGAGAAGCTGAGTGACATTTAACATTGTTTAGTGTAGAAAATAATATTATGTAATCATCAGTCATGCAGTTTGCAAAGACAAATAATTAATATCCCACTACTTTGAGGTGTAGCCTATAGTTCTGCAGGGGAAAGTTGAATGAATTAAGCTATTCAGTTGACACATTGAGCTTAGCTGTGTCATCTCCCCAAAATTTCTCTGATGCTCAGTGGAGAGACAAACACTCTTCTTATTAGCAACAGAGTGCCAAAATCTGTTTTCTCCACTAAATCACCTCTGGGAGAAGCCCATTTCAAGTCTAGTTGCTCAAAATTGGGTGATCTTACTATTTCCCTGTGTTAAATTACAAAAATTTGGACAGCATGTCAGTGAATACTTGCTGGTATGTTTGTCATCCGTTTTAGATTAAGTCCCTTCCACAAGAGTAGAATCAATGAGGTGCACTGAGTTAGGGCCTGATGCTGCAATCCTGGCAGTCGATTCTGTGTTCACAAAAAGGGGGAGAATGGGATTTCCTGGTGCCAGTCTAAGCAAGGAAGTCTTTCTTTGTGCATTCCCCAGCTACCAGAATGCCGCTCACTAGAGAAACACAGCAGGAAATGCTGAAATCATGTCCCCTAAACTGGCAGATACTTGCTGGAAATCTGCATGTATTCTACTGTCAATCATCCTATTAAAAAAATCTTTTTTTAAATCACAGTGCTGCTAACTCACCTTTCCTGCAAGGTCACTTTCAGCTAAATTAAGTATTTTAAGAATGCTACATATGTTGGATGGAGTGAAAAGGGAAAGGTTTGCCATTTGTTTTTCATTAAATACAGAAATACTGTTTGGTTCAAAGTCTTACCTTGAGTTAAGCCATTTACTCATGAGTCACACGTGTCAGGGCTTTGCTGAATTTCTCCAGAGGCTGACTAGGAGGTTATTTGGGCAGCAGATATTCTGGACCATGAGTAGAAATAACTAGGGACTGATGAGAACTACTAAGCTTGAAGGCAGCAGACAGAGGGCAAGTCAGCACAGAATTACTGCTTCTTTTGTCTAGGGATTGAAATAGCCTGCTCTGTCCCCGCTGCCTCTAGTCACCGGCTACACATGTAGTCTTACAGGCCTGCAGCTAACAAAGCATTTAAGCATGTTGTCAGAGAGGGTTGAGACTGCACATAATTCACAGCTGATGACAGGACAAAAAAGAAGTTACTTGCAGACTCAACCTGCAATGCTGACAGTCTGAGCAGAGAGGGTCAGAGAGGAGACTACTTTAATCAGATTCAAGTTACTCAGCTTTTCCCTTCTGTCTGTTACTAAGCAGAGAAGCTGGTAGTCAGGTAGGTTTTAAGGAATACAAATGAGTCAGCAGTTCCATTTTATGACTGTTTTTAAATCAGTCTTCTTTCCTATTATGATTACCATTGTCCCAGAGCTTTAAGTGGGATGTTATTAAAGAAAATTTAATTAAAAAAAAAATCATCTAAAATCATATAAGTGGCAAAATTAAGGACTCTTTGCTCTGAGTCATAGACAAGGTGAACGGAGTAAAGTATCCCACACTAAAGGACCTGTGCTGTTGTCCAGCTGCTAGTAGAAAAAACCAAAAATCTCCCCCCAAAACAGTAAAAATTAAGATTGAAAGCAGCCCAGCAGTACTAGATTTATCATCCCTGCTCTGTCCCACATTTTCAAAATAATCTCAGCAAGTCACTGAGCCTACGTACTCTAAAGTGTTTGTAAGTCTCCGGCTCCCACAGATTTCAGTGGGAATAGGCATCCATTGCTTTGTGGCTCTGGGATTTAGTTTCTCTGTACCTCTCATCTTCACTTGTGAAATGGAATGAAGAGAATCAGGTTTTCACTGTAGCCTCCCCTTCCCAGCGTGGCATTCTGAGGCTGAACAGCGCAGAGCTGGTTAGCTGCTCTGCGGCAGAGGGAACTTCCCTGGCCTCAGTCCCTCCCCTGCCTGACCTAGCCCTGCTTACCAAAACGCTTACATGTACAAGTGCTTTTCTAAATCATAGCTTCTGGTACAAATCAGGAGGAACAGCTTTCATTACGTTCTTCAGATCTCGGAGAAAAATGAGAGGCGATACCAAGGTGAAGTGACTCAAATGAGGAGATAAGTAATCAATACCAGTGCACATCAGTACAGCACAGTCCCAGATTTCTCTCATCTGGGTACAATACTCATGGTAATCATTTGAAAGCAGAGCAACTGGAGGATGAAGCAGCGGAGGGGGAAGAAGAGGTAGTATATTTATATCTTTAAGATCACAGAACACAGCAACACAGAAGAAGTAGAAGCTTAATTTGCAAATACAAAATAATAATGCGCCTTGGAAGTAAACTGTACATTAGTCAGCACTGTGCTGCTCTGTAGCAGAACTTTGTGCCTTTAGTCACTGAGTTTTTGCTATATTTGACAGTGATATACAACTACTGGGTAAAAGCCTTAAGTACAATTTTCTACATCTATATTTATATTGAGACAGATTATTTATCTTTTTGACAATATTAATCACCCAAAATATAATCTGTAAATTAAAAACTCTATAATATTGTTACCCAGAAATACTGCATCCAGCTGAGAACATTTGTCTTCTGTTTTGCTTTTCTAGTAGAAAAAAGTTATTACATGATTCGCTTAACTATATCTGTATTAATTATGACATAATTTTGCTATAGTTTTCTTAGGCTTCTGTAAGTTAAATGAAAGAGTTGACTCCTTGAGATTATCTACAAGTTCTGTGTTTTGAGATGGTGAGTTTTTTGGAAGATCGATATGTTTTGCAAAGTGTTAGAATATACAAATACTTTAAAGTCTACAAATCTTACTAATCCGGACAAAACAATCTAATATAAAGCATCTAGCTTAAAGTTCCTGAGTAGCTGTGCTAATTAACGTTCCCATGGGCCATTTCGATGCGAAGGGCCTGGTATAAACTGTTTCAATAATACATCAGAGATGCTGTTGCTACTCTGCACAGATATAATTTTCTCCATTTCTGCTACCAAAGCGGATGTTCTGTAGTTGGATCCAAGAAATGACCACCTGTTGCCCTAGAGCAGTCAGCCACTGCAGGTTCCTTCCTGAGCATCCTTAAAATTGCATCACAATCCATGAAAATATCAGTGGGAAAGGACAAGAACTAATTACATTTGCAGGCTTCTACCTTGTCTCCAGAATCATCCAGTAGAAATCTTTAAAGATTTTACTTGAAGCTGAAAAAGAAAATAAAATTTCAAAAATAAAATGCACCCCCCCCAAAAAATCACTGCATTAACACTCTGCTAATAAGTTACAATTTTATATGTAGCTGCACCGAAGAATTTGAAGTCTTTGCAAACCGAATTGCAAATTGTATTACAGAGAGAAAGTGTGATTAATTTGTTATCCTCAGGCCTATTGCACTAGATAAATTCGGATTCCTTTTCTTTCTTTTTTTTTTTTATTTTAGTAGTAATTTTTGGCTGACAAATATCAAAGCCCTCTGAAAATTTCACAAAACAACATTTATCTTTAGCTTGTATAATATGTTATGCCTATAGGCGAGAAATGATTATCAAGTGCCATGTAAGGTGACACAATTTCTGTACTTTTAAAGTACCAGTCTCCCTTTTCAGATAATTTAATATCAGTATGGCCATATTCATTCTCTAGCATAAGGAATTAGTTAGCTCTGGAAAATATTTTTCACCAAGTTGGTTCTTTTAAAGCGTTAACCCATTAGAACCACCATTCAGAGAGCCGCTATAAAATAAAATAGTGTCTCTGCTTGTCACGTCCAGTTCAAAGACCAAGTAGGAAGCAAATTAATAGAAACCAGGTCTCATTTGTTTTTCTACTAAGAAAGCAAGGCATTAGTTTTCAGATTTTAATTGTAATTGCACATTCATCTCTATCCTGACCTTTTAAAAAGTTTAATACCTGATTTAAACAGATACTTTGGCTTTGTTCCTGCTGTTTTGCCAACAACTAGCAAATGCATAGTTCTCATCTTCTGCAAGTTTCGTATAGATTCATAGAAGCCAATGGAACTATGTTCTGTTATTTAGGCTGTGTCAAATTTCAGAGTTTGGTCAAATGCCCTCTCTAAAAGAGTTAAGGTTTTCCATTCAGGTTTATGTCCTTCTGTGCAAGAAAATATTCTCCATTAGAAGTCCAAATAAACCAACATTTAAGTCCTTAGCAGGCCACAAAACATGAATGGTGCTAATACCTTTCCATCAGTACTCTTCTGCGTTTTGGACTGAGCCTGCTGAATGGGACGTGGTGGCCCTCCACCGTTCCCACTAATCCCAATGCTATATTTTCACAGCGTGCTCTGTCGTCCAGGGATTTGGCTTACTAGCCCCTGAGTATTGGTCTCTGAAGTTCACAGGATTCGTTTCAAAGAACAGAAAGCATGTATTAACCAAATTGTTGAGAAAATACTTCAAAGCTACTTGGAGCTGTCAATTTTTTACCTTTTTGAATCACTTTTTTCTTTATTTTGTTACACAAATAGTGAACACAAATAGCCCTTATCTTTATTAGGGCTCATGCAACTAATAATCATTTTACTGTGTTTTTGTCTGTCTCCTTTGGTTCATTATTCTTCAACCTAAGGTCCACCTCTTTTCACGGTACCTCTCTGGTCTGTACTCAAGAATTTGATTTGGATGTGAGACTCAAGGTGATTCAATTATATTAAATCATGATTTTATTATATTTACTCTCCGTGAGAGATTATACTATTACTCACATGATTAGTTCCACAAATCAGCAGTTCTCAAAATTTAAGACCTTACAAGATCAGAAGTAGTTTGTGTGTACTTCTTCATATTAGAAAATATAGTCATGAATAGTTTTTGTTACACTACCTTAGTTTTTAGCAGTAGTTTTAGCCCTCTCCAGAAATCTCCCAGTAAATTCAACATCAGTTTTACATAGGGACAGCATAATTTACATAGAACACTAGACAATGTAAACAACATTGTAAATTATGACTTTATCTTCTTTCCTAAGATGTTAAAGGAAGAGTTCATACTTAAATTGTACCAACAGAAGAAAACCCATCTAATAGCTGTAATGAAAAACAGTATCAGTGCATGCATTTGTACTCATTTTCTGTCAATTTATATAAGTGAAGAAGACAGATTTTGGCATTTATACATATATATACACACTTATAAATGAGGTATCTAGTGCACTGTGTGTTTTATACTTCATTCCATAGCTCAGCTAAACTGCAATAAAGAAAATTTCCAACTTGCAACTACCCAGTCAGTGTGAAAAGCTTTTAGTTACCCTTGTAGTTACAGAAGATCATACTACAAGAGGTTCTTTTTGAGTGTTCCAGAGATGTGTGTCCATAATTCACTATGATCACAGAAGCGAAATGATCATGTAGGGAAGATTAATATAGATGCAATCTATGGCAAATATACTCACACCTGCCTTGAAGGTAAAATGCCAGGAAATGCCAGGAAAAATAAACAGAGTAAGTATTTGTGTACTTGAACATCTCTTGCCTGTATTTTCAGAAAATGGTGTGTTTGGTTTGGTTTGCTATTGTCAGAATATTTTCAGTACTGTGTCAATAATAACTGTCATGAGAAGGTGTCCTGAAATACAACTTTTCAGGACCTTTCAAAATTAGTAAGTACTTGTGTAAAAGAATTCATTTTTTCACCAAGGTTTTAATCTCGAAAAGAATAACAGCTAAGCACAGAAAAACAAAGTCTATCTGTAGCTACTGATGGGCAGCTCAACATAGCGTAGTGAAAGAAGGGTGCAGACCTTCCTTGGCCCCTGTTGATATAAAGGGAGGTGAGGTCAGGTTAAGAGACAGCTATATGGAAGAAAACTCCTTCAGCAAGAGTCCTTACTCCCTACTGGCCAAATATACATCAGGGAGTAAGCTGCTTTCTGAAAAGAGGTTGTATAAACTCCTCAGTTCTCTCTGTAAACCAAGAGTCAGGGAGAATGTGTAAACATCCATTCTCTGGTCTGCTCTTCAGACAGATTTTGAAGTCCTACTACAGACCTTAAAGCTTAATTGAATGTGACAAGGTAGCACCACCTGAGGGCAGCAATATTTCAAAAAGGGTGAGGTAAAAACAACGGTTATTTGAATTATGAGAAACTCATGAGTTTCTTAACTGGGCCCTTGGACACTCATCCACAGACCATTTAGCCACGTAGCAATCACTAAATTCAGAGAAGTTAAGCACCTAAGTATCTTTGATGCTGTAGACACAGAGCAGGTATTAATAAATGCAGTGGCTTATTAATAAATGCAGTAGCACTCTGCTAACAGGGAGTGGCTCCTGTTTAAAATGAAATGGGTCATGCCTTTATCAGGGGGAAGGAATTAAAAGAGTTCTGAGGCACATTGTTAAAAGGAGTAGAAGGATGGGAAGGAGACATGAAGCTGAGATACCCATGTCTCCTTGGTTACATGGGATGTAGATGAGAGAGAGGAACAGCCAGTTAGAAAGGTTTCCTAATTTAGCATTGATTCTAATAATGTGCATGCATGCTGGTTTGTGGGAAAATCCTGAGCTGTGGAGGGTATATTAGAAATTGTTATAATTCCATAGTATCTCCCCTTTCTTACTGTTTTAGACAATTGTATCTAAGAGAAATAATGTGTAACTTTGGATATAGCGAAGAAGGGTGCTGGACTCCCCTGAGCTTCAAATCAGTAAAAATTTTGTTTGAACTCCCAGCTACCAGCAAAAGTTTGTAGTCTAGCTGTTATGAAAAGTCCGGAGAAAAAGGCAGGTGTTTGCTCTAAATTCAATTACACTTTGAATTTTAGATTTTTTATGCCAACTGATTAAACTGGACTAATTTCCACTGCTGGGGTCTGCCTCAGAATACTACCAATTTACTTGTCCATTGAAGCCACATTTTTTCTTTCTTGGACTGAATTAGGCATTCTGTAGACTTATTAAAATGATCACTGTGATCAGCAGATGGCAGAAATGTAGTTCGGGCTTTTCTTTCAGACTGGTCATCTGGAGACCAAGTAACACCTCTGACAAGTTGTATAGATTTATACTGTGGAGGAAGCATTTTGTCTAATTTATTTGATTTTGTGGATACTACTTAAAAACTATGGAGTTTGGCAGGTACATTTTTCTTTTTCTGTTTCCTTCTGGAATTAAATCTGCCAAGAGATGTCAGGGAAAACAAGACGGGCTTCTTCAAGTACATCTTGACTAGGAAGACTAGGGAAAATGTGGGTCCACTTCTGAATGAGGTCAGTGCCCTGGTGATGGAGGATATAGAGATGGCAGAAATACTGAATGCCTTCTTTGCTTCAGTCTTTGCTGCTAGCACTGGCCCCCAGGAATCCCAGACCCTGGAGGCAAGAGAAAAAATCTGAAGAAAGGAAGACTTTCCCTTGATTCAGGAGGATCGTGTTAGAGGTCATTTAGGCAAACTCAACACCCACAAATCCATGGACCCTGATGGGATGCACCTGCGAGTGCTGAGGAGCTGGCAGATGTTATTGTGAAGCCACTTTCCATCATCTTTGAAAGGTCGTGGAGAACAGGAGAGGTGCCTGAGGACTGGAGGAAAGCCAGTGTCACTCCAGTCTCCAAAAGGGCAAGAAGGAGGACCCAGGAAACTCCAAGCCAGTCAGCCTCACCTCCATCCCTGGAAAGGTGGTGGAACGGCTCATTCTGGATGTCATCTCTAAGCATGTAGAGGAAAAGAAGGTTATCAGGAGTGGTCAACATGGATTCACCAAAGGGAAATCATACTTGACCAATCTGATAGCCTTCTGTGATGGCATGACTGGCTGGGTAAATGAGGGCAGAGCAGTGGACGTTGTTTGCTTCGACTGCAGCAAGGCTTTTGACACTGTCTCCCATAACATCCTCATAGGTAAGCTTAGGAAGTGTGGGTTAGATGAGTGGACAGTGAGGTGGATTGAGAACTGGCTGAATGGCAGAGTTCAGAAGGTTGTGATCGGTGGTGCAGAGTCCACTTGGTGGCCTGTAACTAGCAATGTTCCCCAGGGGTCAGTAGTGGGTCCAGTCTTGTTCGACATATTCACCAATGACCTGGATGAGGGGGCACAGTGTACACTCGGCAAGTTTGCTGATGACACAAAACTGGGAGGAGTGGCTGATGCACCAAAAGGCTGTGCTGCCATTCAGCGAGACCTGGACAGTCTAGAGAGTTGGGCAGAGAGGAACCTAATGAAGTTCAACAAAAGTATAGGGTCCTGCACCAAGGGAGGAATAACCCCATGCACCAGTACAGATTAAGGGTTGACCCACTGGAAAGCATCTGTGCAGAGAAGAACCTGAGAGTTCTGGTGAACAACAAGTTGACCACAAGGCAGCAACATGCCCTTGTGGCCAGGAAGGCCAGTGGTCTCCTGGGGTGCATTAAAAAGAACGTGGCCAGCAGGTCGAGGGAGGTCATCCTCCCCCTCTACTCTGCCCTGATGAGGCCGCATCTGGAGTACTGTGTCCAGTTCTGGGCTCCCCAGTTCAAGATAGACAAGGAACTACTGGAGAGAGTCCAGCAAAGGGCTACGAATATGACTAGGGGACTGGAGCACCTCTCTTATAAGGAAGGGCTGAGAGACCTGTGTCTGTTTAGCCTGGAGGAAACTGAGAGGGGATCTCATCAATGGTTATAAATATCTAAAGGGCAGGTGTCAAGAGGATGGGACAGACTCTTTCCAGTGGTGCCTGGTGACAGGACAAGGGGCAATGGGCACAAACTGGAACACAGGAAGTTCCATCTGAACATGAGGAAAAACTTCTTTATTTTTAAAAAATGAACTACAAAGTAGAGCAGGTAATAAGACATTGTGGGACATAGCTAATACAAATGGAAAGATGACAGTCTCCTCTGCCTCCTGATAAATCCTTTGCTCTTCGAATCTTTGTTTCTCATGAGAGTCACTTATCCAGTATGCTGAGTTGACAAGTGGGGCAGGAGGTCAGAGATACGCTGTGTTGTTTCGCTGATGCTGTCCTATATTTCAAATATATATTAAAAAAAAAAATTTGCTCAAGCTGATAGTCGGTGAAGTATCTTAACCCTCCAGGCTAAGGAGAGAAATCTTTCTTCTTAACTGACTCTGCTCTCCCAGATTGTCATTTCCTACATTTCTTTCTGTGTAATGCTAACCAAGTTTTTTAAACATTTTTCAATTTAACTGTAGAACCACAAAGTCATTTTTTCATAGAGATTTGATCAAAAATAACTCAAATTGGCCTTCAGAAAATGTGTTGAAAGGCATACCAAAAGAAGTTCCTCAGTGCTGAACACCGAGACAGGAAAGCATGGCACGAAACACAAGATATCCACAACAGTCACATTTTGTTATATCTCATTAGATGGTCTGGCCATACACTGAGGAGTAAGGATGTGAAACTCTGGTAGGCAAGTACAAGACAGCGCACAGATATCCCAGCTCCTGGGCAGAAAGACAGGGAAGCAATTTTTCCTAGGTGATAGTAGAACACAAGTGTCAATTATGTAACCATGCCAAATCCACAAGACCTGACAGATCTGCACTTACCGCTTTGTCGCTGCTTTAAAATCCCTTTTTTTTTTTTTTTTAGCCGCAGTGTCTGTGTGTGGTTTGCCAAAGTGTTCTTTAAGGCATGGCTGAAGGTCAGTCTCCACAAATCCATTATCTCATCAAAGTGACTGACCTGCTGTGGAGCTGGCCTAAGTCAAGAGTCATCAGTCAGCTGCATTTATGTACCATGCTGAGGCGTGTGTGTAAAGTGTGGGGTACCAATATACATGGAATGTAAACTCAAAGTGTGTATGGGCGTCAAACTGTGACGAATGTTGTTTCAGCAGTTGAGAAAGTGCATTTATCCCTCTGTAGGCTGATGACTTATTAATAATTCAGTCAAGCATGGAGACGTTCAAAAAGGACATTAGTAATTGCAGAAAGACAGAATAGTCAATAGACAGAAAACAGGAATATCCAGTTACTTTCTGCAAAACTTGAGGAACAAGCCCTCTTCAGAAAACGAGGGATAGACCTGCTAGGTTATATCTTGACATAACTAGATGCAACATCGCTCTTCTGTGTATTTCATCTAAGTAATTTGTAACTATAATGTCCATATTTGGATTTTGTAGCCAACTTTTTTTTGTCCACTTACCTTAATCCAACTTGTGTTGAAGGTGATTTCAAGGTCTGAGCAACAGGGATGTGTCTGTTCTTTCAGATCAGTGATCCTTCTTTCAGGAGACTGGACAGGATGGCAGTGCTGTATAGCCAGTACTTTACTTCAACAGACACAACAGGCAGCTCCTCCATGTACCTGATGGATTGGGGAACTAGTAAAAACAGAGCTTTATGTGGCAGAAGTGACCTGTGGTAATTGGAGTCAGCCTGGTGAACTCCCTGGAAGCAGTAGGACAGTGGTAAAAGTGTCCTTGAATCCCAGCTACCCTAGGGAGTTCATTTCACTGGGAAAGAGTGTGAAACAGCTGCTTTATAAATTAAAGCAATAGAAGATATTTTAAAGTGAGCAATACTGGTAAGTACCATTATTTTAGAGTGCTAGCCAGTTAGAGGCCCTTTCAGAAAGTGTTTTAAGGGTGTGCTGGGCAATTTCTCCTTGAGCTCTTCTCCCTTCAGATTGTCAGGTATCTATCTTAAAACCAGTACACCCACTGTTATCCATCACTTATGAAGGTCTGAACCATAGAGTGAAATCTTCAGCTATTGCCTAAGAGCAAATGGATTAAGACAGAGCTTGGTAGGTGAGGATTGTTCTGTACACAAAGGGGCTGAAGCATCAGTTAAGGGCTGGTATGTGACAGCATAATCCTACACAGAAAGGCATGCGATACAAGAAATCCTTGTGCCCCATCCACACTGTCAAGTACAGAATTGAAAATATGCTTTTGAACTGCCTTATTTTGAACTTCCCATCCTCTCAATTGCTTCACACACAGTAACTTCAAAGTTTATAACCTAGGAATTGTCACATTAAAAAAAAAAAAATCCAACAGACAATCTGTGTACTCATTCTACAAGCCTGGTTGTCTTCATCTTACTACTTACATATGTATGCGTTTATGCATTTATATGTGAGTGTATTAAAATTATGTATTTACTATCATTTTAAATACTATAATTTATTTTAAAATAAAATGCTATCTTTTAAAATACATAGTATCATATAGATATATGCATATTTATGTTTTACTCTATTCCTCTTGTTACTAATACTCTTGAATTACGCAATCTGAAATTAGAGGATTGAGTCTCTTATCTTAAATGATCAAAGAGGGTGAAAAGGTGGTAGCTTATTTATTTTCTACATCAAACAGAGCTTTGTTGTTCTAAAAATGAGCTAGAATCATTTCAGCTGTTTATTCTTCTGTGAAAACTGCTAACCACTTCTTTTACTATTTAAGCAGGAACTACTTGCCATTTTCATTTACACTCGTAGGTAATGGTAGCAAGCTCTACATTCAGTGCAATAGCGTCATTGCATTAGCCTGCCTTCTGTTGTTTTATATGGTTGTGCTCTTTCAAACACTTTTTTCTTCTAACCTGAACCTCCTGTAAATGTCACCTTTTGTTTTTGGCATCATAGCTACCCCAATGGGAATTTTTTCACAAAGGGTTATGGTCCTCACATTAATAAAACCTAGATTTAGGGATGCACAAGAGCACCCATTTACAAAGATCCATCTTCACTAATTAGCCACTTATAGGAAAACCAACCCTCAAATAAATGACAAATCCAAATGTTTCTGAAACTTGACTGAGCTCAAAAGTTCACTTCTAAAATATTCATCCTGCTGTCAAAATGGTAATGATATCAAGAGATTGTTTTCAGAATCTATACCACAGACATTGTATTTATTTCTTTTTCTTTTTTTCTTTTTTTTTTCCTATCCTAAGAATAAGCACAGACTTTGAATTTTGGATGGTTATCTACGGACCATTAACAGAACAATGCCTGGATTCAGAGGCTCACATAAGTGCAGTGTCTTTTCAGTGAGTATGTGGATAGTGCTTTTATTTAGTTGCTGTGACAAAAGTTGTAGCAATAAAGACTGATTGATTGAAGTCACTGATGATATTGGAACAGGACTGCAGCTAGTATATATGGATGCAACTGAACAGAGGAACTAGTCCATTATTTCAAAAAGCCTTTGTTCATCTTCCATACCTTTGGTCTACTGACAAATACACTAAGATTGCACTGATAACTGTATAAATTCAGCTGAACAGCAACATAATACCAAAGCACAGCAGGTGATACAGAAGACCAGGAGACACACAAGAATATCTGTAGAGTTCATATGTGTGTTTGCCCAATATGAATTTATCCATTAAATAATAGCTGTAAGTTGCTATCAGGATGCTACATGATTGCAAGCAGATGAGGATGTGCCCAGGGCAAAGGGGAAGCAAAGCATCCATAACACAACATCTGTACTACAACGTATTTTACGCTGTTGTTCATGTTCCTCTGTCTTCGATACTCTGTGTTTATTGAAGAGACTAGGAGTCTGTTTTAAGAAAACTGCTACTTTTTAGTTTCTACATATTATGTTTGAGTATACACCTGAAAGTATTACAACATAACAGAATTTGTGGGTAACGTTAACTTCATTGTGGTATTTCATGGCAGCATTGGAACTGCAGGCTATCAGGAATGATACATTAATGATAACACAAACGTCTTAACTGCAGTAGTGTTGTAAATAGAAGTCACAGTTGTGCTAAGTTGAAAATGCTTACACACCAAAGAGGTTTTCAGATAATTGAAATGAATAGAGCCTAGATACCCAAAGGTTCTCTAAAAATTCCAGCTTTGTTTTCAAATACATATTCATGACCCATACACTTACTAGGAGAAACATTTCTTCCTCAAATATGAATGTAGATGATTATGTAAATGATTCTTTGAATATTATATTTTCACAAATAGAGGCTAGTGAACATTTCCATACTACTTGTAAGTTCTCTGGAAAATGTAGCTCAGATATTCTGAAAGTATTTGTGAATTTACACTGAATTCATTGAATATTTTCAGCTCAGAAAAGATACTCTGTCATAGAAAACTGACTGAGGGGGAAAAGCGTGAAAACCACGGAGAGCCTTGGTGATTGTGTTCGATGGGGGAGGAACGGCAAGGGGTGCAGAAGGAACTGAAGGATGGTAGTGGGAAAGCTCAACTCAAACTTCCTCTATGATGTTTGTCATATTTTTCCAACAATGCCATAAAATACATCACAGAAGTGTGTGATTAGGGTAAGCAATTAAACCTTGTTACAAGAGCAAGCATTTTCTGAGTAACTGGAGAGAAGTGTGCTCCAGTGCACCTTTAAATGCTAGCAACATCAAGACATGACGTAGGGAAAAAGAATTTAGGATTTTGAGTTTGACTTTGGATATTCATACTGGCAGACCGCAGAATGAATTACTGCACTGTTTTTCAGAGTATTTCACTTGTACACCATCTGTACGCCTGCCCAGGCTAATCCTGTGTTCTCTTTCTTCTTCCTTGCTGCTTCAAACAAGAAAAAAAATGAGTATAATTGCTTTGCCAAGTGGTTAGGAGGAGCAGATCTGATGTCCTTTATAAACTGCTTTGTAGATCAATCAGTTACATGCAGTCAGCATCCCAGTAAATAAAAAAGGTAATCATTTTTACTACATCTACAATTAGAGGCAAAAATACTGTATCTGCAGCAATTAAATACTTATCAGTAAGTAAGCATGCTCATGAAAGTTTGTTTTTTAGATTAAATATTTGTACATATGTGCATATATATATGTGCATGTATATACAGACATAAATATATACAAAGTAGGATGAAGTAACTTTCCTGTAAGTCCTGGCAGTGTTGTTATAGCAGCACATGATGTATTCATGACTCAGTTGCAACAAGGCTAAACTACAAAATGCCCACTTCAACTAGTAGTTTATAATGATTGCAGACTCCTTGTTTCAAACCACAGGTCTGACCCTCCTGTTATGACAACAACATCAGATATTTCCATGGTACCCGCTCCAGGCTGACGGTGATGTACCTGACAGACAAATAGGAGCCTCTTTTTCTCTGACAAGCTCCTGTACTACACCGTGGTATGCCAAAGCCCAGTAACAGCTACGAGCACAGAGCAGCAGCAGTGATGCAAAAGGGGAGCCACACAGCCCTGCAGCCTCTGCTGTATGACAGCTTAAAATCATATTGATTGCTCCAGGGGACAGTAACAACTTGAGAGCAAAGCTGTATCCCCCTCTACCCCTCTTGCTGTCTATCTTTGCCTGGACTTTAAAAGCTAGAACTAGCTCTTTATAGGACCTGATTCTCACTGAGGCATTGAACTCAACTGGAATATAAATAGTAAAAGTAATTGTAAAAGCTCCATGAGAAAAAGTTACAGTTGGTACAAAACACGTTTAACTAAATCCTTCATATAGTTTTATAACCAGTGAAGAATTTTACTGGCACTCAGTTTAAAGTCCTGTGAAGAGACATGGTTCATCTTCAGCTTGGCCTTTCATACCTGTGAGATTTCAAGCAAACTGCAGACTATCAGCAGCAGAATCGTGAAGCTCGTTAATCAAGGTATTAGCCTATTCCAACTGAGTGTTAACAAAGCCAGGACTAAAATATGCAAACCAACACTAGAAAGGAGAGGTTTCAGCATACTTATGTTCTGCAAATGCTAAATAGCGCTCAGAAAGTAATTGCGGATCTCGGACATAATCCACATGTCTTGTTCTAGTATTAGAAGTGAATTGTGGTGTGTCTTTATCTCAGGAACAGACTGATTAGGATTTCCTTGCAAAAACTGAAAGGCTCATCACCTGTTGCAGTTGTCTTACACTGATTTGGTAGCTGCTAATCCTCTATATAAATTTCGAGTGAAAGGAATTTAGCAGCCAGAGAGGGTCTGTGCAGCTGAGCCTGGTGGAATTGTTTATTAAAGACACTCCAGAAGGTTTCCAGCTGTTTCTTCCACCTGCACTAGTCTAAAGGCTGATGCAGAAAAATGGAAACAGCTGGGTCCAGATGCCCATTCTCGCATTCATTTCGCTGTGGATCAGCACAAAGCGTCTTGGACGTGTGAGGATTATGTGCCCAGTCAGTGTACGGTGGCTGCCAATTTGTGTCCTTCAGGTGGCACATTCTGATGTTTATGCAGGGAACAGTGAGTGGAAATCTTAGCTGCTGTTACCAAAATGTTCACTACATTGGCCAACTTCAAAGTGGTCCCAATATTGCAGACTGATGTCCTCCTAGTGCAGTCTGGAAGGTAAGTTCTGTTCCTCAATGTGATGAGAACAGGTATATAAACAGCATATAATCTCTTTAAGGACTTCGGTAAATAAATGGTCCTGCTGAACAGAAGATCTGCAGAATAGAGAAGAAGAGCCAAGGAATATCCTCAGCTCCTTAGGGTCGGTTACAAAGCCAGGAGTCCAGAGTGAGATTCTTGCTGATGAAAAGTACCAGGAGTAGCTGAACTTTTAAGTTCCTAGATGCAGAGAATATCTTTCTCTAGAAATTAAAGTAACTGAAGGTGACTCCCATTCAGTATAAGGCAGAGTGGCAGCATCTTTAGTTTAGCAGTCTAGATTGTCTGATTCTTCTCTGTCCATGAAATAAAGTCCAATAGTGAAACTTTTAATTAGAGTGGCTGTTGGTCTGGGCTAGATCAAGCCCAGGATGCTGTGGAAGACAATCAAAATGGCTTAATCTAAGGAGAGAGAATTGTTAAATTAAAAGATCAACACCTGAAGCTTCTTGAGATGAGGATAATATTAACCTAAAATACAGGGGGTTAGAAATATGTAAAAGTAATACAAATGTCATCACCTGGAAGAAATTGTTTTTAATGAGTTCATAGCAGGCATATACTGTATTAAAAACAAAAACAAAAAGTGATCCCTACACTCATCTTCCCTATCAAGCATCTTTTATCATTGCTGCCACCATTAGAGTGTGGCAAAAGTTGTCCTTTTTCCGGGGGATGAATAGACTCTTTCCCCTTCAGATCTACTCTCTCCTGCTTGGCAATGTCTTTCTCGGGGTTTGTTGTTTTACTTGTAACTTCGCTTTGCATTCTCCGTTATCAGCTGCCTGCTGAAGTTTTCTTTTTCTATCATCTCTCTTCCCTATTTCACTGCCTGCTATTTTCACACTCTCCTGTTCACTCAGCATCTTTCTCTTTGATCTTACTGTTTTCTTTTGCTTTCTTCTCAGCCTTCTCTCCAGTGCAAACTAATCCTTTCATTACACAACCACTCCCCAATTTATACATCTCGTTTCCTATTCTTTGTCATTTCCTTCTGTCACATACATGGTTTTTTAATGTTTTCTCCTCATTGTAGCTTACCTTTTTCCTAGTTTCCTCACTGCTGCTCAGAGCTCTTTGTATTTAGTACATTGACTTTAACCTTAGTTTGGGAGGGGGTTGCCCAAAACTTAGAAATTTTTACTTGCAAGTAAAAGTTTATTTACCTGTTAATAGTTTGTTTTATTTAAAAGCAAGATGCAACAAGATTTGGAAGCCTTCAGATGTAATGAAAATGCAGATATTCTAGCAGGTATAATAATTTTCTTAAATAATATGCTGTCTTCCTGCTTCTTTAAGTATTTAAAATCACTTTGCAACTCTTTCCACACATTACAGAAGCAGAAAGCAATTGGGCAAAAATAGCAGTCATTAACTTTGGAGATGCACTAAGCACAGCAGGTAGTATGTATGATTCAAATTCAAACCACCACTTCTCAGAAGCGAAGTCTGGAGGGGTTATGGTTTCTGCAGTAGACAGAGGGAGTCTAAAATAAAACATAAGGACTAATGCATATATCTTTATTGGGATGAGCAGAAAAAATTAATTTGGGACTAGGGACTGTTATGCTTAAAAGAGGAAAAAATCCTCGAAAAAAACTAAGAAAAAATATAGATTAATGAAATAAACTGAATATTAGTTAACTGTATTGCAGACTCTAAAAGACGGAAAGTTGACCTTTGCAAATGTGTATGTATGGTAGATAAAAGTCCTTAAAAGGTATTTTGAGGGAAATGGATTGGTTTCCTTTTCAGTATGCAGAAATGCATTGAGTATTAATCCAGTACTGTTTTTAACATGTTTTTGTGTCTCTTAGGGAAAAAGTACATAGCTCATATTTGTAACAGAACATAAAAAAAAGTATGCTATTGATTGGTCTTGCTGGCTGCACACTCGCTTTTTGCTACATTAATTACATCCACCTTCCTTTTCCACCTGCTTCATGAAGGTCAAAAGTTAAATTCCCGTCCAAAAGCTTGTAAGCAGCAAATAGATCCCATCTGACACCCAAAAAATAATTTTCTGTGAAGGTCAAGTTTGATTCCCTCATACTAGCAGGCATGACCACAGCGCCGCTCACCAAAGCTACTCCCAGAAACCACAGGATTTTTGGCAGGAGTAGAGTGACTCCATGTTGTGGCACATTCAGTGGTTCCATTCTGAATCTGCTGGTGACCTCCAGGACACAGAAGCTACTGAGTTGCCCAAATTTCTTTCCTGCATGACAAAACCAAGCAGGTTTTACTGCATTTCATATCCCTTGGTTTCATGGAATCTCTGTATCAGCAAATTTAAAAGCAACCACCACTGACAATGTGTATTCAGTGTGAAAGTAAGCATGGAAATGTTAATGAGACAGCAAGGACAGGCTGGACCACAGGCACAGGCTGGTGTATTACAGAGGTGCACATGCCATTCAGATGGGATTTCTGCAAAGCACTTACAGACTTTCCCATGGTGTCTGTGAGCTCCTCCTGTCCCTGGCCATGGGGAGAACACTGTGTCTGTAAGGCTACTGCAAGTGATCAAAAGATTGTCAACTAGCCTGGGCTGAAATAGAATGTGAGAAAGCAAAGGTTATCTTAAAGCTGCTTGGTACCCAGGGAGTTAAAAAATGTGTTGACTATCAGTCTTTGAAAATTTTCCTGCTTAGAAGCCCTTTGTAGTGTCCTCTATTATATGTGAAAAGTTGCTGGTTTCAGTCTCCAGCTTTGCAGACAGCTTTCGTCAAAAAAAAAAAAAAAAAAGAAAAAAAAAGAAAAACCCAATTGATTTTAATTGCTTGCAGTCTCAACAAAAGGTCAGGGATTAAAGGTGGAAAAAACAGAACTAACCTTCTGCTTGCACAGGTGCCCTGGCTATATGTGGGAGGAAGGATGGGAGAGAGACGGTGGGAGCAAGTTCAGTCGGCCTTATCCCATTGCTGCAGAAATTACTGTCCCAAGGAAAAGGGTAAAGGACTTCCGTGTGCAGGGATTTCAAGCCTTCACCTTTCCTGAGCACTGCATTTCCCTTAGTGATTTTTATAAATAATTACCAACATGCCATTAGCTATGGCACTATACAGTAGCCTTCACCAAGTCAGGCCTTTCCATCTATATCAAGCTGGATAATATATTTCAAAGTCAAAAGGAAAAATGCATTAGGCAACATGATGGCAACTGTAACCCTTCTGGATATATTGCACCATAAATACTAGGAACCACTACAGTAGAGCTTTTATCAAATCCTGGGCCTCAATGTAAGAGACTGTAGCTTCCACAAATCAGAAAAATGATACAATAAATCATTCTTCCTGATGTCATATTATTCTGAGCTGCCATCCCTAAAGAACACGGGATGGTCAGCAGTTGGTATGACAAATGGAGCAGCCACTGCAGTAGCTTTCAGACACATGCTCATCTCAGGTTAATCAATGTAAAGGGCATAAAATATCCAACTCTTTGATACTGTTATTCAAAGCTCCTGTTTGGCAGAGTACTAAAATATATATGGCTAATTTGGAATTCAGATTGCCTTCAACAGCAGCCCTTCTGTGCTTAAGAGTAGGCATGTATCTAAATGCCTTAAAGAAATGGAACTTAGAAGGGAAAATGGGCTAATAAAGATTGAGGAGTCTGAGCTGACAGACTGACCAATTTTAAATTCAGACAAGGATGGTGCTTTTCATGTTATAAGGAGGGAGGCCCATATTGTTCATGTTTGCTACTTTGTAAGCAATCATACTTGCTCTGTTGGCACTGCCCTCCCATAATTATTTCCCTTATCCAGTTAAGGCTGCAGCTAAAATTTTGCTCATAAATCTTTCTCCTCCAAACGATTCAATTGCTTTTACTTACCTCCATTGTGATTAGCTGAGCATGCACTTTTAAAGCCTCTTTCTTCCCCACATTCAAATGTGGGGCACATGCTATCTTAAAAATTAATTTTCAAGCAAATTGTACTTTACTGGCACCTCGGGTACAGAACAGGGCACAGAACAGTAGTGATGAAGCACAGAGAGATAGTTCACACTGACTCCTGTGTACGTGTTGTGTAGCTACGGCTAGCTGACTCCTCCATGGTCAAGGATGAAGTTATTACAGAAGAAGGCTTAGGAATGGGTGATGTAGGCTACATGTATGTACCTGTATGTTGTCTGAAACAGAATGGCCTCTGCATATGTGTAGGCTGTTATTAAAATGAAAAAAAAGGTTTGGGCTAGGAGCTGAGAATTATCATCTTTATCCAACTATATCTAAATTCATACCAGCTGTTGTACCACATCAGACCTACCACTTTTCAAATTGCTGTAATAATACCAAAACAGGGTCCTAAAAATACTGCATCTAGTCTGTTATTTTGGTGCAAAACTATGAAAGAACTGCAACAGCTCTGTAAGCATCACTTAGCATAAATTCCAAGGCAACGCATTGGGAAGGTCTAAGGGAAGCTTTACTTGATATAAAGCAACCTTTGAAATTGCAGCAGTCTATGGAAATGTAAATAACCACTCTTTTGATTTTTAGGAGCCAGGTAGAATTTGCAGGACTGGCAGTGAATGGGGAGGGAGGAAGAAGCAACAGTTGTAATTTTATATGTAGAAGGAAAACATTTTTATAGAGTAAAAAAGTGCATGAGGTGAGGAACTTATTATTGCATGGTACTGGTTTAGGTGTTTTTAAGAGCAAACCCCCACTGAAGGGACAGATTATGGAAAGGGACATATACTGCAGTACTAACGTTTTATATATATTGTACCAAATGTAATTTCTCTGGCTCATCCTTCTGAATTAAATAAAATAATACAGCAAGAACATGCCTTCTTGAAAGAATTTCCAACTCAGTAATGAAATTGAAGGGGTGCTGAGACGAAACACCAAACGCTGTGTTTCGATGGCAGCTCCGCCTGGTTTCAGACATCACGACAGCTGTGCTAATACAAGCCCATACAACTAGGAGGACTTCTCATTTGTTTACCCTGTTTCAAGTAGGGAGAATTAAATGGATTCGGGGTCTTAGCAGGCTTTAAAAAAAATAAGAAAACATACCTTTCTACTAGGTTTCAAAGCATGCAGTAAACGAAACTATTTTTAAGAGAGAGAAGGGTACTACATCTAAATAAGCTCTACAAAATACATTATTTTTCAAAATATAGTTGGCAAAATAGCTATTGCTAGCAATAATTCCCACTTTGTTACGTTCTCACTGATGCTGAACCATCCTTAAGTGGAGCGATGTAATTCTCTTATTGGGGAGTTAGGAAGGAAGGACTGGAGAACAGTCTGCTTTTCAGTGGCCTGAATTTCCTCAGTGCTCACTTAGAGTGCACTAGCTTGGGTTTGGCTACTGCATATCTTCCAGTCTTCAATTCTTTCACCATTTTGCTCCAATGCCAATACTTTCTCGTTATTTATATGTGCTTTGCTCCTATTTTGAATAGGGCCAGTCTTTAACTCATTCCTGAATTTCTCTGAAAAAGGATCAAGAATCCTTCCTTTTTTTTTTTCTTCATCAGTTAAAAAGAAAAAGCAAATTCAGATGGTTCTGTCTTTGAATGGCTCTTGCTTTGTGAACTTGTAGTTCTGAAATGAATTGTTTTATTGAGAAGTTGTGTTAAGCTGTTTGAGTATCTCAAGCAATTCCAGAAATTTTGTAAACATATGCAATTAATTATATTTTAATCAGTGACCACTTACTTTTTTTAATTACTATAACAGCTAGTCAAGGATTTTAGGAGTTTATGTCAAAGTATTTTTCCTTTGAGAAAAGTAATTTTGTCAACATTGAAATGCCTGAGAACTCTTCAGATCTGATACACGCAAACCTTTTAAGTATTTACTGAGGATGAATGTGATAAAAGGGAAAAGAAGCAAATAAATTCCTTGAAAGATCACAGGAGCACAGAAGAGAAGAGGAAGGGTTACACTATCTGTGTAAGAGATTTCACTGTGACCATGGCAGAAATCTTGTGTCTGGTTTTGGAGTTCACAGTTCAAGAAGTTCAGGAAAGGATTTTGAGAAAAAAAAAAAAACATGAAGATGCTTTATGAGTTGGTAAATTGCTCTGTACTAACAAATTCAAGTGGTCAAATACCAGATGAACGTGGGAAAACTTAAGGAGTGAAACGATCAAACCCCAAATGCGGAACATAAAAGTGGTAACTCAAAGCGTTCTTCTGTTTTATGAATTTAACGATATCAAGAAGCAAGACCATATGTAGTGCAGCTAGATAAACATCCAGATTATAATTGTTAATCTTAAATATTACTAAGATTGTAGTGAATTCTTTCACTGGCAGCTTTTTCCATCAAGACTGAAATTTTTTACTATAACTTTTGTTCTGCTTTCACACAATGACCTCTGGCTCTTCGTGGTATCTGTTATTTAGAATATTGTTTTTTAAATATTGGTTAGTGTCAAAAAGCCTAAACTGAAAGGAAGCATTTAGGGTGGACTGTTCTCTTAGTAAATGTTTTTCAAGAGATCTCCATGTTCTTGATCTGCATTGTTTGCATTTGCAAAGAAAAATTGCTGAAACTATTAAATTTTATGTGAAAGTAAAATGTTGGTTTCCCTCTTTTGGATATGCCCTTTGAATGAAATCTCCTTTAAAAGCTGTATACTGAAGACATTTTGAAAAGCATAGATTTTTAGAACCATGAGACAGTGAAGCAGTCATCCATTACGTATTCAAAGAATGTATCCTGTCTTTTTTTGTGTTTACTGCATTAATAAATGCATCAATAGGTGCTCTAACACTTGAAAGATATTTGTGCTATACCTACACCTTTATGCTAGTGGATCTGTCTCTCTTAACAGATGTTCTTCTAATTCATTTGTGATATACCCTCAGCAATATTTATTGTATTTTCAAGGGTTAATGGAGGGAAGCCAAATGTGAAGGAGTAGGATTTTCAGTCTTCAGTGCATTCAGATGTTTTCCTAGTGCGTACACAATGTCAGTCTGTAGTTACTGTGGGCATTTTCCTTTCTTGGGGGGGTTCTCTGTTTCATATTTCACTATGGAAAGCTTAGCACTTATCTTTTCCTTTTGCTGTTGGTTTGTTTTTTTTTTTTTTTTCTCTCCAGAGATATTTCTAGCATCTTTGTGGAGTCTGTGATTGTCTAAAAAAATCAATTGATCATATGCTTTCTGCTAACCTCAGCCTTTTTTTTACTTCCTAGTTTACGTGCTAGAGTTCAGAGGCTTAGTCCATATTTGTAGTCCATACAAGTACTACATCTTACCAGCCTTTGCTGCTTCATGTTGAAATAGTTACTCTCTTCTATACTGAAACTACGAGGTACCCAGCCACAGCGATACCAGCCCAAATTCAGCTGAACTCTTGATTTTAATCAGATGCACAGATCCAGATGCTCTTTGGAGAAAATTTAGGTTAGGTTCTGCACAGTTCAGCTTGGTTATATGTGGGTTTCAAGTTCAATTTATAACAGCAGTTTATATTCCACGTAATATTTGAGTCTAGTTATATTCTACACTGATTTTCCTGCTGATCCCTTTCTGGTCAGCCAGGTTTTTACCTGTTTGGGGCAGAATCTAAGAGATGTCTGGAACTGAGGCACAACAGCTGCTCTCTGTCAGTTGCTTATTATCCAAGTAGAAACTTACGCCTCTTCTTTTTGAGAATCTATGAATGAGCTGGTAGAGGGGTCTTCAGGAGAGGAGGTCTGTACCCTGTGTGAGCAAGACAGAAATACTCCCTTAGCTTCATGTGGGTTTTGATTTGAGCACTCAGAGCTATGGAGGATCTTGGAGGTTTGTTAGTTAGCTGCAGGCTGCAACTTTTTCAGCAAAGCAGCGGTGCTGAAGACCAAGACAAGTGATCTCTACAAGAGGCAACTGAAATGAAAGGGGGCCCAGAAAAATCACAGTTGACTTTTCTGGAGTGATTGGCAGGATTATTTCCTACAGCCAGAATATGGAGTAGGAGAGTTAACACACTGTTAACACAGGAGAAAAAAGGGGCAGAAAACTCATTCCCCGTTTTTGAAAATGCTTCAGCAAACAGTAGTGCACTACGGTGCTCCAGTAACTGAATGGGCTTGTGTACTACTGCTGCAGACCAACATGGAAGGAATTGGATCTGCTAGTTACAATACTTCTAGCTCCAAACCTTAATGAATGACATTTTGCTTTCAGGTTGCAGGATCAGCCCCCGTTTCTCTGGCAGGTCTTAGAATTATGTATACGCTACCTTAAAAATGAGAGCCTATTAACGGAAAGAGGAAATACCACGTCTTTAACCTTTTTAAATTTTCATTTGGTTTTATTCAGAACTTCTGTCCTTGTTTCAAAACCCTTGTGCCCGGGTAAACTGGTAATCTGAAGATGGTTAAAAACAACAAGGAAGTACAAATTATTTCAGTTAATATAAACATTTTTTTTTCCTCCTGCCTCAGTGTCACTGTATTTAAAAACTCTTCTGATCGCTTATTACAAAATAACATTCTGTATTTTTAAAACTGCCAGAAAAATAAACCAGTCTAAATAAATCAGATATTTCAAAGATACCATTTTGCAAGCAAAGTAGAAAGTTTTTTGGAACTTGTGATACTAATAAAAAATGCTGTTTGTTGAAAAAGCAATTAAGTATTTTTCTAGTGAGGCACTACACAGAGGTGTTGCAGATTATTTTTAGTACTCTCAGACCTTTCTATATTTATTACACCAAAAGGCAGTCAAGCAGTGACACCCAGTGGCTTCAGAATTCTCTCTTTATTTTCTATCACAGAGAAATCTTGTTTATCTCTCTTGGTTCCAAATCCGGTGTTACTCAAAATGGGTAAGTAATTGTCTGTTGAAGAGGTAGTCAGAATCTCGTAGTTATACATGGTAAACTGGACTTCTCTGCCTGATTAGGTGACTCTAGATGAGATGACTTAACTACCATGAATATGCATACTAATCAACTCCGTGCATTCAGGGAGTTATTCAAGAAATACATGGGAATACACTCTGCAAGTAAGCATTTAAGTTAGCCTTTGAACAATGAAGGGTACAAAATCTGTGCTTAAAATCCTTTACCTGTCAGAGAGAGAGAGAATTTTTAACCGTTTTTAAAGCCTTTGAAATTCATGAATGGAAAACACAATGTAGAGGCAAAATTCTATTAATATTTATTATACCAGTAAAAATAAATAAGAGGTGATATTAGTACTGGCAGTTAGGATGACAGCTTGACATTCTTAAAGTCTTCTAGAACTTAAACTGCAAAGTAAACCAAAATTCTGCCAAAATAAGTTTTCCTATGAAACCTGACTGATCTGTAATTTCCACAGAGGCAGTACCTTGAAAATAAATTGTCTGCCTAACATAAGAAGTAAATACAAGAAGTCTCATTTTGCAATTGATGTGTCTTGGAGATAAACAAATACAACATTTTTCTTTTTTAAATCGATAGCCTTGCTGTATCAAAACAAGCAAAATGACTTAGTCACATAGTACTGATGACCATAAGAACAAACTGTCGTATCACCCAGCCTTTTAAAATAAGGTCCAATAGCTGCTCTCTGGGTATGTCTCTGCCCTAGGAATTGTATGAAGCATTTGTACCTTGCAGAAGCTGCAGAAGAGGAATCCTAGCAGACTTCTTTCTTTTGCAGAGGTGCTTCTGAACCAGCTCAGTGTAACCAGATGGGTGTATGGAAATGAAGAGCGTGTGGAGCTGCAGTATACCTATTTCAGCATGTAGGCTACATGATCTCATACACGTTTTATTGTCTGCGCTCAGGAAAATGATAAGAAAGTCCATGTCCATTACATTCACACATCTCAGCATTCTCTCAGATTTTCATTAACTGCCCACTGCAGAAAATGATGCAAGACGGGCATGCACTGCGCCGCTCCTGAAAATATCAACGCATGCCTATTTCAGAGGAAATTTTGTGAATAGCAATCATGACCCATAGTCTGTACTCCCACAGCAATGGGAGGGAGTAGTTGCATCAATTTAGAAATTCGTTACGACTCCCAAGCCAAGGTGTTAAGAATGCACAGACTATTAAGGTCTTTCCCAGGACATGTCTCCCTTTTCTTACCAGAAGGGAAAAAAAAACACCAAAAAAAGCAGTGGGAAGGTTTGTCCTTAAAACCAGAGAACAGAGCAAGGGTGAACCTCTGACTGAAGAGAAACCCCACCACCTCCAGGCCCCAAGGACCCCAAGGTGCCATCTCTCTCCAGCAGACTCCTTGCATCACGCCATCACCGCAGCACAAAGGACACCAGGCCGTCTCCTCCCCTCTGCCTAGGGGCTCTGTGCAGAATTGATGGCAGCTCTCCACACTCAGGGACAGGGCCGGGCAATTCTTTTATGGATCACAAGGAGACCTTGCGCAGGCTGGCTGGGCCTCTCTTACCCGCCTGCAGGATGTCTGGATGTTTTGCCCCCTCACAGCCACTACCAGGCACAGGGGGCTGCACCACTTGCAGGGCACCGGGTGGGTGGGGGGGTCACTGAGGACCCTCAACCCTCCTGGAACACTGTTGCCACCATCTCATCCAGGGGACCCCAGGCATGGGATGGGGAGGGGGCTGCAGCCCATGCACACGAGGGGAGGTGGAGGGCAGTCCCTGTGCCCACGGGCAGCAGAAGGGCACAGGGGAGCGATTCCCAGGAAAGGGGTCCTCAGCCCCCCCGACCCTCCTCCTTCCACAGCAGGGCATCTTACAGGCCACAGAACCCCCAGTGCCCAGAGCAGCCGTATTTGGCCACACACATCCACCTCCACAGTGGCCTCCTGTTGTCATGAGCCACCTCGCTGCCGCCTTTTCTGGGCCCTGTAAATACAGGGACCCCAGCAGCTGGCCCACAATTCAGTGAGCTGCAAGGCCGTCAAATGCCAAGGATGCATGGAAGCAAGAGGTCCCAGAGCAGCAAGCTGTCAGCTTCCCACCTTTGCATGGGAGAACAGAGGTGTGGTTGCAGGACCCACAGAGGAAGAGGAGGTGGCAGCAGGGATGGGGCACCATCAGCCACATGGGAGTGCTGGCCGTTGCTCATGTGGCTGATGGTGGATCCACCTGAAGGTCAGGAAGAGCAAATGGAAGTGGATCCAGCTCCAGTATGGCTCCCCTGGCACACGGTGCCAGGCCTCCTCTCCATGATGCCATGACAGCAGCATCTCAGGACCATCGGCCCAGCCTTCACCTCTGGCATTAGCTGGGAGGCCCAGCCTCCGCACCTGTCCATCCTGCGGGGTCACCTGTTACATCTCCCAGCAATGAGCAACTATTTTGTTCATTGCCCAGAGTGGTGTGAACCCTTCTCTCCCGTCCCCCACCCCACCCCTCCTGAATGGGTGCCATCTCTCTGCTTCGAGCCCCAAGAAAAGGGGATGAGACGACCTGGCTTCCGCCGGGCTGCTGCACCAGGTGACAGGAGTCATCCCTCAGGGGGCCACCAAGGTCCCTGGGGCCTGGAGGTGGGGTTTCTTCAGTCTGAGGACAAGAAGGCTGCCCGATGGGTGGCTGAAGATGCAGCCAGACCCTCCACGAAGAATAGCAACAGATGAAACAAAGCAGTTGGAGAGAGAGCTGTTCCTTTGGAGAAGCAGAAGACTGCAGTTCTGCCAGGAAGAGGTGCTGGCCTTCAGCATTCAGGTCCCTTCTAGATGCTTCATTAGGAGTTCTTTTCAAGATCAGGCAATAAATAATTTTAAACACAATAAAACATGAAAAAAACCTCAGTAAAAGTGCTTTCCTCTCTTATTTGGTACTCTGGCGACTGCATGTTGACCCCTGTGTCCCCTCCTGGTCTCTCCAGTCCAGGAAGGACACTCGTGTGTGGCGTGGGCCCAGCCCAGGGCCTTGGGGATGGTGAGGGGCCGGGGCACATGGCACATGAGGGCAGGCTGAGGGAGATGCCTCTGGTTAGGAAGGTGATGAGACACTGGAACAGGTTGCCCAGAGTTGTGGATGCCCCATCCCTGGAAGTGTTCAGCGCCAGGCTGGATGGGGCTTTGAGCAACCTGATCCCTGCCCACAGCAGGGGAGTTGAACTAGATGATCTTTAAAGGTCCCTTCCAATCTAAGCCATTCTATGAGTCTATGATTCTTTGTTCAGCATGAAGAAGAGAAGGCTCAGAGGTGGACCTGATTGGTGACTACCAGCTGCCTACTGGGAGGGTGTAGAGAAGTTGAATCCCGATTCATCTTAGATGTGCTCTGTTGAGGAAGGACAAGCAGCACTATGCCCACACTGGCAAATGTAGGAATTCCAGTTAAATAAAAGGAAAAGATTGTCACCACAAGGGTGCTCAGACATGGAACAGGTGCCCAGGGAGGCTGCAGAGTCTCTGTTCTTAAGGATATCCAAACATGACGGAGCAAGGCCCTGAGCAACCTGACCTGACTGGGGCTGCTCTGAGCAGGAGCTTGGACCAGAGACCTCCAGGCATCTCTCCCAACCTCTGTCTGTGGTTCTTTGAATGTCAGCCTTCCTGGCTTACCCAAATTGGAGCCACCCACAACAAGGTGGCTTCTGTCCCACCACCTTCCTTCAGAAAATCACCAGCGTGCATGACTGGCCCATCACTGCCCCGAGGCACATCACCACCAGGAACTGCCCCATGGGTGGGCTTTGTTCTGCTGAGCACAAGGCAGTGGTCCTCCTGCTTTGTAGTCTCCTTCTCCTGCCCCTTTGCTATTATGGTGCTGTGGGAGGCTGCTGAAGGCAGGGTAGAAGACATTCACTGCTCTGTGCTTGTCCCTCTGGGCCAGCCAAGCAAGCTCTTAGGTCAGGCCTGGCATGACTCACCCTTGGCGAATCCCCGCTGGCTCCCACCACCCGATAGCTGCTGCTGGCTTGGGCAAATAGATTTCCTCTCAGAGGCAGAGAAAGCATTTCACCCCATGGGTTGCAGCAGGTCACTCTTGGCTTCCCTTCAACTTCTTCAAAGCTGTTGCAGTGTCACAATAGCTGTATCTTTTTTTTTTTTCTCCCACTATTTAAGGGCAAATTCAACATCTGAGGTATTGCGACAGTAAGAGCCAGCTGTCCGCTATTTGCCTCAAAATAGGCTGGAAAGCTGTTCTTATCACAATGCAGCTTATAGTTCAATCAGTATGTATCTTTGCAGACTCATCACCAAAGGAATTTTTAAAACATATAAAAAACTCCTGTAGGTGTTTACAGAGAGATGGATGAAAACCACGGAACAGCACCGAGGAGAAAAATTGCGATGGGAACAGGTCTTGGTTTGCTCAGAGGCTTGTTAGATAACAGCTCGAAGATCAGGGATGTCTCCGGCTAGAAAAACCGTTTGCTGCCTGCCCTCTTCTTTCCGCTTTTCTCTTCTCAGAGGAGTTGTGTTTACGTGGCAAGGTTTTGGTAGCTGCAGGAGGCTGCGGTGAGAAGCCCCCAGGAGCTGCCCCCATCTTGGGCAGAGCCAGTGCCAGACGGCTCCAAGACAGACCTGCCGCTGGCCAAAGCTGAGCCCATCAGCAATTCTGGTGGCACTCTCATAGCAATGGGAGGGATTAGTTGCATCTACTTAGAAATTCATAACAGTTCCCAAGCTGGTGGCCTGAAAATAAAAACAGACATTGTTGAGGTTTCTCCCAGGGCATCTGGCCCCCTCTTCTGATTTTTCTTCTTTGAAAAACGCAGTGGAGTATTTGCTGTGGACAACAGATGCTGACATGGCTTGTTTTATACTGAGGTGCCAGCTGTTCCTTATGTTCCAAAAACAATGCCAAACCTGCTGTTATGAGACTTATTATAGTCTCTTTTATCCACTGGTAAGTTGTTCCAAGTGGGCAATTATTCCCGCTGAAGTTTTTCCTCTTTTTAATAGACACTTGTTTCTATGCCAGAGGTCACTGCTGTTATCATTACCTGTAGTGGCTGGATATTTGGAGTAATAACCCATATGGCTTTCTCTAAAGCAGACCTACGAGTGGAGAGCAAACAGAGCGTTAAGCAGAAAGGGAAATATTTCCATAGCTGTAGCTGGGAAAGAGCTTTCACTTCTGCCAAGCCAAACGGATTCTCTCTAAAAGCAGCGTTCGCACCGCAGTCCCCACCTTGGTAGAAGTAATATGGGTAAAAACCCATATTGTATGAAACGTCTGTTCACAGTCCAGTCCCTCCATGAGTAGCTACCCCAACAGCTACGTCCTTATTTAGATTATGTGAAAATCTCCCAAAACCATAGTTCCTAATTGTGTCTCTTTTGGGGGGAGTTCAAAACATTTTTGTACTTGTGCAGCTGTTTTGGGAAAGACAGGTTCTGTAGCAATTTTGGTTCCTGCCAGACAACTCATGATATTTCAGAAGTTTCCCCCAGTGACTTGCTTTTCCTGTTTCCACAATGAACAACTTCGTTTCCAAATGGAGAGAATGTATTTTCTCCAGGGATGAGAGCATGGAAATATCAGTGTAGCAGACGCTAATAATTCAGAAGTCGGTATTGTTGCTGCACATTTTTCTATAACATTCGGGTACAAATGTAGGGTAAAAATGAAGATGCGTCTGTTTATTTTAAGGAAACACAGCCCAGCAAACACCTGATCCTGATCTGCACAGCTGCCTACTGGAAATGACTTGAACTAATATTGTGACAAAGACGGCAAATAGACATCAAGCCCTGGAATTAGTAAGGCATAACAACCAGCTCTAATCATTGGAGTTCCCCCTGCTTAAACCCGGGCTCCATTTAACTAATTTAATGAAATTAACTTCTCTCATGACGTTACAGCATGCAATGCTGTCACTGAAAAGACGCAACAAGTTAAAGGTACAGTTCAAGAGTATTTACCTGAGGCTTCGTGATTAATAAAATATTCTCTGTATTTTCTGCAGTATAGCGTCTCCTTGCTTCAAATGTGAATATTTGAGAAAGAATTACTGTATCATTTTAAAATACGACGAACAAACATAACATTGGGATGATCACTGGCACTATCAATACCATCTTGAAGTTGGCGTACGTTATTCATACAGACTTTACTTCCGTAAGAGGACAACTAGCACACTTAATGCTTAGCCTATATATTTTTGCGAGAAAATGTATCAAAACAGAATACCAGCGCATGTTCTGAAAAGAGGCAAAACCAGAAATTGTCAGGTAATTCACCTTCATTTCTTTTCAGCTTTACATCTTTTCCATTCTTCATGTAAAACATTACTTTTTCAGACAAAAACTACATTCCTCTGGGCAGAAAAGACTTCAGGGGTTTGGGGGGTTGTATACAAACACACACCAACCCTTAACCTGCACAATCTCTTGTACCAACATAGTTAAAAAAACAGCCTTAAAAATATAAATTAAATATCTTACAGGCAGCTTTTTATTTACGTTACATTAAGAACTCGGTATTTGGTGATGGGGAAGATATTTATGAATAAGCTCGTTTTTCCTCCTCAAACAGTTTTGTTTGCTGCAGAATGGGAAGCTGGAGAGGAATACATGGTTTACTGAATGACACATCTACAACATGAGGAAAGGAAATTTTTTAGCAGTTAAAGTGGTTTTGCTTCAGATCTGTGGGCATTCTCAGCTGGTTGGAGCAAGCAGCAATAGATCTTTGCTTAAACACACACCTAAAGTGAATGCTGTTAATGGGGATAATTGCCTTTGGCTGAGATGACCAACATCCTAAACTCTTTCTGAGCAGCAGCCACAAGTCAAGATGAATTGTGAAGCCTCGATGCAAGTTTGTTTGTTGGTAGATTGTTGTAGGTTGTTTCACAATTGAGTCAATAGCTCATGCATATAAATTACATTTTCATTGCCATAATAAGTCCTGGCCTCAAATACAGTGCACTACGGCAGCCGACCTGAAAACGCGCAGACATGGCAAAGTGTCAGCAAATCCTACACACGAGGAGAGAAAATTGCACTGAATATTCAGGATGCCCACAGTTACCTTTTCAAACTCTAGTAGAAAGAGTCTACACTGAGGGGAAAAATAAAAGATTTGGGTAAAGGAAATTAGAGATGAACCATGAAACCTTTTCCAGTTCCTCCAGGTGACTGGCACTCTTGTCTCAGCCAAAGCCAAAACTCTGTTGTCTCACCTTCAAGTCTAAATGGGAATTCTTGCATTTAAGTCATGTCCTTGTCCCACCTGGGTGTCCCAGGTGGGGTGCTGCTAACTGTTACCAGCTGTGTGTTGTGCACACCCTTATTAACTTCAGTAATGGCTGTATGCCGTCCAATTTCTGTCACATAAGAGGTTACAAGATGGAGCCCTGTAGCCTCAAGCTATAATGAGCTTTCAGGTGAAAGCCCTAATCTTTGTGATGACCAATCTCTCAAATGAGTTTCTGTTGCCTGCTCTGCTGATGGTGGGTCAAGAGGAGCTTCATCGTCCCAGAGCCTCTGATACTGAATACAGATGAAGTTTGGAAAAAAGACCATGCAACTGTAAGTAGATTAAAAAGCAAATACAGAGCAATGTAGGCTGCTCAGCGCCTCGTAGTGAGACATTTTAATCTCAGTGTATGATTTTCTGTAGCTTACGTATCACAGCACATGGTGAAAGCCTCCCAGGTAATCTGGAAAATTCATGAGTTGCAGCACACTTAAGAAAGTCTGAGCAAGTTCTCAGAAAGGGGATATTCTGGAGAAACTTCTTTTGTTTTAAAAAAAATTAGTGGGTCTATATCACAGTCATTACGGACCAATTGAAAAGGCCATTGCTTAGAGGTAAAAAAAAAAATATCTGAATTTTCTATGTAAGATAAAATCTTGTTTAAAAAAAATAAGCTGTTTTCTTTTTTTTTTAACTTTTGTTGTTGTTGTTGGGAAAAAGATGTAAAATAAGAAAAAATGCCTGTTTTTTTTCCATCTGAATAGAAAGGAGGGGGAAAAAAAATAAGGGAGAGAGGTAGTTCAGAGAAACCAGCTTATACAAAGTGCTGAATCTTTGTTCTCGAGTACTTTACGGGCCTGAATTTCAGGTGGCTGTTACCTAATGTTAGTTAACTAGAGAATACTACAAAATAAAACTTAACAGTAATACCATTTATCTGCATGATCTCTTCTGTGCGTGATGTTCCTCTTACCTGCTTTTGCTTAATCCAATCCTAAAAGCTCTCAGGTTAAGTACTTCACGCAAGCAATGGTCGTTTACAGTAGCTGTTGCTGTTTTGTAATTGCCTTTGCTCCTTCTAGTGAAAAAATGGCCACCTATATCTAATGAGAGTTCATTTACTAATTTCCCTCTTCATTCTTTTCACTTCTAGTTGCTCCTGAAATTTCTTTTGTTAATTATTCGGAAACATAATTATCTGTGCCATTTTAAAAAAAAAAAAAAAATTTTTTTTCTAATGCCTTCTATTCTTTTATTGTCTGTGTTATAAAATCAGGGGGGTTTAAAAAAAGAAAAGAAAAACCAGTTTATATAAACAGCTTATATTTTTAGAGCACAGGGTCAAGCAGCTCAGCTTTTAATTAGAAACAGATTAAACTTTGCCCACTCCGCAGAGCTCTCCAGCACTGGCTGAAGGTAATCCTGACAAGCTTCAGAGTGAGGGAAGCTGAGATCTCTTGCCAGTGACTTTGCATTTAAAATTGAAGGTCAGAAAATCAAAGCCGCACGCTGAAGCTGGGAGGACTCAGGTCCTACTGGGGCATGGACACAAATGATGTGCTGCTGGGGAACACAAAAGAAGAGTAGTCCAAACTACGAATCAAGGGCTAAAGTGCTCCTAAGCTTTCAAGATCCGTTCGTTGATTTATGGTAATGTATGAATGCGTCTATTTCAGCAGAAGTTGTATAAAACCAGATAGTATTGTAGCTCGTATCTGAGGAATGGAAATAATAATCTCTGTTGCTGTAGTTCTTGGTCCCAGAAGCTAATGGGAGCTTCAAAATGCAATGGAAAGGATCATGAGATTTGACTAACAGTCTATATGTATGTCATTGGTCTTAATAATCTTTGAGGTGTTCATGGTGTTTCTGTGACTATCAACTGATTTAAATCGCCACGTCCACGTGCGTCTTTGTACTTAGGTTTGTTTCAGAAATTTACAGCTGCCAAAAAAAGGCAACTTAAAAAAAAAAAAGGCAACTTATAGAAAAAAAAGCCTCTTAAGGATAGAAGGATGTATGTTTATTGCAAGAGAAGCATCAAAATTTTGTGAAGAATATTCTTAAAGCTACCATTTAAATAACATGATTAAAACAGGGCGCAACTGCAGTGGCAAAGGTATCCCTCTAAGAAATTCAAAGTGAGAAGATGGAACACAAAGCTTTCTCACTGTGATTAACAGTAAAAATAAAATAGAACTTTGGAGAAAGCCGGTTATGAAAGCACAGTCCTTTGTGCTTGATTTACTTCATTATGCTTTATTTAACTGTTTCTGAAAGTCTCTCTAAATGTTTAAACATTCTCTGTGCTCATGTGAGTGCACATCACTTAATATTGCTTACTGTAAAATCTCACTGAAGTTTTCTTCAAAGCGGTGAACAAGCCAGCAGACCTAAATTCTGGGTCCAGTTCCGGGGCAACTCAGTTGAAAACCATTTTTCTTAACTTTTTTGGGGATACCTTGCACTATAGGAGTACCGTGGGTATATGGAATTTAATGGGACTGTCTTGTTCCTTGCTGGTAAATGATAGAGTGACCTATTAGGCCCTAAGTGAAGGGCATAATGATTGAAGAGCACAAGCGGGCAGAGGGAATGGTGACTGCCGTAACCCTCTGAACATCTTCCACGGGAGGCAGTCAGATATGCATAGTCAGGAAGGCACTAGCCTTGTGGGAAAGCTTTCACTTACCTGTCCAGTCTGAAATGTGTTCAAGTATTTGAGATCAAAAGAAATTACTTTGGGAAGCAGCTTGGTTTTATTAACTAATGGAAGGTGTGTGTCGGTGTACGTGCAGCCCTGTGCAGTCCCGTCAAGGTGAGAGTTAGGAAAGGCCACCTGGCAAATCGTGTGTGTGTGTGGGATCAGACAGAGCTAGAAGAACATGTAGGTATCTGTTTATATCCTAAGATGAACTATTTGGTTCTCAACTCTTTTCAATCTACAGTTAATCTTTTATGTTTAACGTTTTCCATATAAAACTGGAGTGAATATAAGTTTTGGGTTAACTTTTTTTTTTACACTTGGGGTATCAGTCTTGGAATACATGAGTTCAAAATACAGGCAGTAGATGTTCGTAATACTGAGCTTTCCCAGGGGAATTTTTTTTTTTTTTGGTCAAAAATGTGGAAATGAAGACATACTGGTTTCTGTGGAAAAAAAAAAAATTCTAGAACAACAAACAAATATAATTTAAAGTATAATGTTTATATTTTCCTAAGTGATTTGATTGAATACAGTGAAACGTTGAAGTACTGAATTGAGACTAAAAATCTCTGACTTCGCAGAAGCCGTGTGGTCTGATTAGTAAGAACTTTATTTTCAAGGACTTCTTAAACCTAACTTTCCAGGAAAAGAGGAGAAAGTCTGAGCAGAGTGTGTGCACTGAATTCCAATTCAGTTTTTCCAGTAAATTTTCTATGAAGGCGGTGGAGGGGTGAGCTGGATTATTATTTCCTTCTTTTGCAACTGTAAGTTGACACCCGCCCCTGGTCTGTTCAAACTGATGTGCGGTGTCTGGCGTTTCACTGCCCCCTTCTGCATCGTGTTTACATTTTTGAGGAGTTTTTTTTCTGGCCCTGCGGCCTTCCCCACGCCACGGTAAAGCCGAGCGTGGGGACAGGCGACTGTCACTAGAGGGTGCTGCAAATCTAGATTTTTAGGCGGGTTTTGTTCCCCTGCAGAGTAACTGACGGGCAGCGCCGCGGGTTGCGGTGTGTCTGACGCGATTTGCTGCGGCTGTTGTGAACCTTCCGATTAGTTGTTGGCCGTGCCTGATAACCCTGATAAGAGAAGTATAAGACTGTGGGAAACGACTAGGAGATATCACTGCTTAGAGTTTGACTGGAGATGCTGTGTGTAATTTTGCTTTTTGAGCTCTGCTCTTGCTGAGCTTTGCTTAAATATTTGTCTGCCTGTGGCATCTTCTGGCTTTTGTCAATTTTTTTTTTTTTTTTAAAAAGACAGGCATGGTTCTATTTTTTTAGTTCATTTTCCTATGTCATCGAAACATAAA
This sequence comes from Fratercula arctica, assembly GCA_947846985.1. NCBI lineage: Eukaryota > Metazoa > Chordata > Aves > Charadriiformes > Alcidae > Fratercula > Fratercula arctica. The sequence goes on along the minus strand of CANTUZ010000002.1, from coordinate 90,814,242 downwards.
TGGGTTGATATTTTTAATTAGATAGGTTCATACTTTCTTCCAGCGGTCTTTTAAAGTAACTTTTGCACATGCCTAACCCAGCTGGGCTTTCTGGTAATGTGCGACGGGTGGGCAAAGCAATAGCTCCTGCTTATAATGATCTACACGTGTAAATGTTCTTATGGAATTGCTATGAACGCCTATTGGCACTTTACAGCAGAAGCTAGCGTATCTGAGAAATACGAGACTGTGAGGTACAGTGCTGCGAAACAAAATAAATACATAGCTAGAAAAACACCTAAGCCCCAATATTATTTTATTCCTTTTCTGTCACCATTTAAAGCAAGTATTTGCTCTTCCAAGCTGACGTTAGCAGCAGTATACATGTGGCCCATGCAGCACCACGTTGTGAGGTATACCCAAGCCAGCTCTGAATGAGTTGGTGCGGCTGAACAGCAGAGGAGCTCCTCTTGAGCCATCTGTGGGAAATTTAGCATAGCTGCCTGTGTCTGGGATGAACTTGGCCTCTAAGATTTGACACCTGGCTGTAGTGAGTTATATTATGGGAGACAGCTGATTGCCATACTGCAAGGACAGAAGTGATGAAGTTTGACACAAAACTGGGAGGAGAGGCTGATGCACCAGAAGGCTGTGCCACCATACAGTGAGACCTGGACAGGCTGGAGAGTTGGGCAGAGAGGAACCTCATGAAGCTCAACAAAGACAAGTGTAAGGCCCTGCACCTAGGGAGGAATAATCCCATGCACCAGTACAGGTTAGGGGTTGACCCACTGGAAAGCAGCTGTGCAGAGAGGGAGCTGGGAGTCCTGGTGGACAATTCACCATGAGGCAGCAATGTGCCCTTGTGGCCAAGAAGGCCAATGGTCTCCTGGGGTGCATTAAAAAGAACATGGCCAGCAGGTTGAGGGAGGTCATCTTCTCCCTCTACTCTGCCCTGGTGAGGCCACATCTGGAGTACTGTGTCCAGTTCTGGGCTCCCCAGTTCAAGAAAGACAAGGAACTACTGGAGAGAGTCCAGCAGAGGGCTACAAAGATGACCGGGGGACTGGAGCATCTCTCCTATGAGGAAAGGCTGAGACACCTGGGTCCATTCAGCTGGGAGAAGACTGAGAGGGGTTCTCATCAATGCTTGTAAATATCTAAAGGGCAGGTGTCAAGAGGATGGGGCAGACTCTTTTCAGTGGTGCCTGGTGACAGGACAAGGGGCAACGGGCACAAAGTGGAACACAAGAAATTCCATCTCAATATGAGGAAAAACTTCTTTACTTTGAGGGTGACAGAGCACTGGAACAGGCTGCCCAGAGAGGTTGTGGAGTCTCCTTCTCTGGAGGTATTCAAATATCACCTGGACACATTCCTGTGCAACCTGCCCTAGGTGACCCTGCTCTGGCAGGGGGGTTGGACTAGAAGATCTCTGAAGGTCCCTTCAAACCTGTACCATTCTGTGAAGTGTTGGCACCCAGGTTGCCACAGCTGCAGTCTTCATTTCATTTTTAGGTTAATTCCTCAGATCTTAGGGATATGTCTGATTTGGGAATGGTAAGGCTTTGGCACCCATTTATCCCAGAGCTTTTGCCACCATTTGAGAAATAAGAGTATCTCATTATCACCGGACCCATCAGGAAGTTGGGCAAGGATTTTATTTCTTGTGTTGTGATTATCCTAACCAAGGAACAGAAGGGACAGGCATGCCAAATGCTCACTTGAGAGGATACCTATTCTACTCTCCAGTCCCCCTAAACAGAGTGGAGAAGCTGTGTCTGTTCCTTTCAAATCTGTAAAGCTTTTCAGGGAAGTTTATTTCAATGTCAGTATAAGGAGCTGTTGAGAAGCCTTCTGAGTTGGAAAACTAGCGGTGATGAGCTCACAGATTAAACGTGGTACTGGAGAGAAGTGAGGTTCGATACACGGGCTTGCTGGATATATTCTTTTTAAGCTACCGCACTGCATCACCAGCTGAGGGATTTAGTGACTTTGTGCTGACTGTGGGATTCCCAAAGCTCTGTACTGAGCCAAAGCTTGGTTCCCTGCTTCGCCCTGGTCCACTCTGGGGTGCGCCATGGCTGTTGGCTGTTAAAAAAGCAATATTGGGTTGTTGTCCAGCTCTTTAGAAAAGAACATATCCAAAAGGAAGAGACTCAAGTTGCCTGGAGAGCTCTGTTTGGGAAAATACCGCTTCTGAACTTCATGCAGGACTGTTCCTCTGGTGGGTCACAGCCATGTCAAGATGTAGCATCCAACCTCCTCTTGGGTTCTGCCCAGGGCCCAGCCTATGTTCGTGAGCAGCTTGTGTCCCTGCTCACTAGTCACTTCTGCCTGGTCCCTCCGACACGAATGTCCGGCATGAGAGAAAACTGTTCCTCTGCTAACAAGTACTTTACAGATAATTAGTTCTAACACAAAATAAACAGAGATCCTTTTCAATAGGGCACAGATTCTTCCCCCCACCCAGGGGCTAACATTCCGCGTTGTGTACACACACAGGCTGTGAGATGTCTGGACTCTTCCTTTCCACAATAAATGCCAGCAGGTGTTTATATACTTTCTCCCCTTTGACACCAAGGCTGAAGTTGCTGCTTTAGAGCGATTGCTGTGTCCTGTTTCCATGAGGTCTGTGACACGCAAAGCAGTCAGGTGGTGACCTTGAGTCAGAATGGACGTCATAGCCCCAAATATTTGTTTCCAGCGCTATTTAACACTCGCTGTTTGCCCTGAGATAGCAAGTCAACTTTTCTTATGGCAATTTTCATTTGGAAGCTGGCCTGCAAGAAGCTCCAATTTAAACCTGATCTGATGCAAAAAAGTAAGCTAAACCATGGAGAGGTTGCAGATAAAGTGGATGCATTTTTGGTGCCAAGAATAGCTTTGACAGGATCCGCATACCAAATCCTCCTGCATCCTCATGGCTTGGAGGGGAAAAAGATTCAGGTGCTTGGTTAAGACTCGCCTTTGAAGAACCGCTTCAGAAAACTTGTTTTGCTCTTGCAGTGTGAATTCTGAGGAGAGATTATCATCTATAAAGGATCTAATGGCTTAGCCTCTGAACACCTGGGCAAAACTTAATCAAGGAGGAGAACAAGTAAGAGACGCTCATGGTGTGCAGGGTTTTAGTACTTGCTTTTGAGTGCCCTGTGCTAGGAACTCAGATTTGCTGAGTTCTGTCCTCTTGAATGCTTTTTTTTTTTCTTTTTCTCAGGAGTGCATGCATGAAGTAGATAATTAAATTTTCCCTTGGGCTTGGATTTGGGATGGAGCAGTATGTGTGCACTACCTCCACAGCTTGGGATGGTATTCACGTTTGGCAACAGAGAAATAAACTGAGGTTAAGGAATGGCTATAGAGGCAAATCTGATTTGTACAGCTGAAACTTGTCAGAAAGTCTTTCTATAGGATTAGGGGTTTTGACAATTATTGATCTTTATGATGTAAATTTTGCCTCAAACACTTAGTGATCTTGTCAATGAAACTTTATCAGTGATTTTGTTTCATTACCCTCAGTGTAATACTGGTTTTGTCTACTGAAGATTTTCCCTCAAACAGTGGGCTTTTAAGTCCTAGTCCTTGGATCTTGTGCAACCCTAATTGACTTATTTGACTAATTTGACTATTTCCCATTAAATAAGTCCTTTCTTTTTTACTAAGAAAAAATCTGGGGAAAGTTAATTTCCCTAATACCCTCTGTAATGTTATAATTGCCACTAATCTGTAAAAATTGTAACAAAACAACATCATAGTTGCTAAAACATCACAACTGAAACAGTGGCATCCGATGTTTAAAAAACATGAGCTGCTACCATGTAGATCAGGTCAGTCTTTTTGCTCCAATAGCATGCCTGCTTCTGCTCTTCAGCTTCATTTCTCTTACCCCAAAATAGCTAATACTTCTGGTCGTTAGGGTACTCGCAGAGCTGCAGAAGGAATGAGTTTAAATCCTACTACAGTTGATGTAGATAAGTGTCAAACCTATTTTTGCCTTTGCCCTGACAGGTATTTTTGGGATGGCTTTGCTTTCGATTGGAGCCTACTAAGAAACTGTGTCATGACCATGGTCAGAATTACCAATCCTTACAAAAAAACTTTCCCTAGCCAAAAACTGATTCTGTCTCACCTTGGGGTGGGGGGGGTGGGGGGATTAAAACATTGACCAAACCTTCTTGTGGTCACTATAAGCTCAGACACTAACTTTCTTCCATGAGTTTCAGTGTATTTTGATATTCTTTAGTTAATGTATTAGGTTTTCCCAAATAGCCAATTTAGAACAAAATTAAACAGCCCCTATCCATTTTCTTGTGCTCTGGTACCTGAAGAAACAACAAAATTTGGGATGTATTCACTGGTGCCTGTGTCAGAAATCCAGGGTAGTGATAGATTACTCTTATTTCTTATGTACTTATGTGTAGTTGTCATTTTCATGATACCTTGTGACAGTATTTGACCTTACTGACCTCTTTTGGCACAACGCACTGCAATTCCATAATTATTTTTAATCTCTTCTTAATGCCATTAGTGCAACTCGCATGTTCTCTACTGCCAGTGGAAGTGACCTGCGATAATCTTAAAATAGCGTAGCCTGACTGTACCCGCTGTCTGTTTTACCACCTATTCTTTTTGTGGGCCTCTGAAAACTGGGACAGGTAAGCGTCACAAACCCTGGCTGTCAGTTGGCATGGGAACAGTCCAGTTGCTCGTCACAACTACAGTGAGCGAAATTAGCTGTGCCTTGAAAAATGTCATCTGGTCTGCTAGCGATTCATTCTGCAGCCGTATACTTCAGAGTCAGGTAATATTCCTGTGCCTGTGAGGCAGAAGAATATTTTTGCTCCATTGTGTAGGTGCTTTAATTTCTTCTAACTTAATCGAAAGTGAGACAAAACAATCTTTACCAGTCTCCCAGAAAAGAAATAATAATGCAGTTAATGTTTTTCTGTCGTTCAGGTTTGTCACTTCAGGTATTCGTTATCTATGACATCAAGCTCTGTTTTTCATTAATTCTTTTTACAGAATATAATTGGACACCTCAGTGAAAGGTGCTTTCTGGTGTTGTTAATGCCAGCCACTGCTTTCTTGGGTTTTTGGGTTGAGTTGGGTTGTGTGTCTCTTGGGTTTTTTGGTATTTTTAAATTGCAGTGTTTACAAGAATGGCAGAGCTGGGAGGTTTTGGAGCATCATCGCCAATGACATCATCAGAAAGCTTCACGATCAATGTCCTATTAGCACCTCTCAAGAGGAAGTGATTGTCCAAAATTCACTCTGCTGTCACCTCTATTGGCTTGGTGCTATGCAAATAAAGAAAAAAAAAGTTACTGGAAGTTGATGATATGGCAATTTTGCATTAGTAGACCAAAAATAACATAGGCAAAGAATCATCTCAGAGCAATTTACTTCAGAAGAAAAAGATTTCAGTATCTCTCAACCTTGAAGATATTTTGGTTTGGTTTTTTTTTTTTCTTCAGGGTAAGATTGCCTAGTAGGAAGGGATGGGGTCAGATTAGACTGTGGTATTCTACCATTGTGTGCTCTGGCTTTTCTAGTGTGATAGGCTTCAGTCCAAGCTGACCCCTAGGTAAAGGGTGACAAAAGTGAAGAGGAGACAGTGTGGGAGCATCTCTGCAGGAGACTTTCTACTGGGAGAGGACTTGCTTTGTCTGCTTTAGTTCTGTGAGCCTTCTCTGAAAGGGAAGGACCAAAAATCTGCTGTTCTATCTGAAGCACTGGCAAAGCTACTGCCCCTACCCCCACTCCCAAGTTTACACACACATTCATTACCGATGGCACAGAACAGCAAGCAAAAAGCTGTGAAAATGAGCTTCTTTCATAAAAATGAAACTTGTAAATTCATCTCCTCCAGAAATCCAGAGCGTGATGGTGCAGTGTTGATCACTTTGTTGTCCTGTGAAAAGATGTCTTTGTTCTTCATAGTGGTCTGAAAGCCAAAGGTTAAAGGCTGAATTCTTCCTATGCTTTTTCTCAGGCTGAATCTCACCCAAGAGATCAACCAGATCCAGGCTTTGTGTCGGAAGCCCTTGCTGAAAAGGATGAGCTCAACTTGGGAAAATGTGAGAAAAGCCATGAGAGAAATGATTGATGGGAGAAACATGAGGCAGAAAGAATCTTTTTAATATCTATTTCATTCTGACATGTAAACAAAGCACCTACTTGTTCATTTAGGCTTCCTTTTTTTAATGTAATACCAAGTAATGGAGGGAAAATTGTTCAGTCTCACTTGATTGTGTGATTGTGTTATCCTGCTTCCTTGCAAGTGTGCCCAGCGTACAAAGTCTCCCCTCCAGCCCTACTCTAGACCCTCACAGAAAAGCCCTGGGTCTTTGAAGTTCTTTGTGCACCATCTTGTTTATCAGAATAAGATGTCTTCCTTTTTTTTTTTTTTTCCTTCTTTTTGGTGTCCTGACTGGAATGGCACCCATGCCACTTAACTGTGTTAGAAAAGACTGCTTCTCTTTTCACTGCAAGGAAGACATAATGCTGGGGGTCAGTCACTGTCATTTGATTCCAGCCTTTCTGCTGGGTTTGGGCTTGACTGTCACACTCAGCCTTCCTAGAAGAGGTTCTATGTGTGTCTAGGCAAACAACATACAGGTAACTAAAAGTCTAAGATTTAAATTTAGAACTAAGCTAATGTTTGAATTCATATAAGCTGTCTGTGCTGTGCGTGTCTTCAAGGCCAATCTTTATTTCAGGTAATAGCAAGTGATATTTGAAGGTGAAACTTTGCATCTTAGTATTTAATAGTAGCTTTTTTTGCACTAACTTCATGTATTTATTTGTGTTGTGGAGTCTCAGGCTTGGACCAAAATAAAAAATCTGCCCCACCCTCTGAAAACATTCCGGTGTCTTAGTTCTGGAAATGGTCCTTGGGGTAACCCTGTAATGAATGCATTCTAATTTTCTGCCCTGTACGGCTTTCTGGTGAACAAACTGTCATGAAATCAAAATAAAAGCTCTTCTAGAATGATCAAAATGCGTTTAGGGAAAGGCTTTTTACTATCCTGGAGACAGGACACTTGCCAACTCATCCACTAACAGCTGCTCTGAAGTTTTTATACAGCATTTTTTGAAAATGGTGTATTAGGTTATGTAGGTCTATGCATTCTTATCCAAGTTCCAATTTTCAGAGCCAAAGTAAATGGTTATGGTGAGACTTAGACTACTAAATTAGCAAGTAGAGTACTATAATACTCCAGTAGTGGCCCCTTTGTATTAAGCCTAGAGCTAGAGTTCAATAAGAAATTGTCATTAAAAGGACAGTTTGGAATAGGTAATGTTTTTGTACTGTAACATTTTCCTTTGCTTTGTGAAGTTGTTTCTTATAGGTAGGATACCTGCATTAAAGAAGCTGCCCACATTTGAAAACCAGTAAAACAGTCTTTATTGATGGGGTTAGACCCTTTTTAAGAAAAATTGTATGTGTGCATGTGTGTATATATTTAAAAAAAAAAAACCCAAACTTTTACATATAGACATCTATTTATATATCTCAGCTGTCATAGCACTCCCAGAAGTCTAATTGTGAAGTTTTTAGCTGAATTGAATGTCTGGAAGTTCATTATTCAGAAAGTCTAGATGCTATTGTCATCCACACCTGGACATAATGTGCTGGACCCTCATGACTTTCTGAAAGCTCAATCTCTAACAAGGTTCGCTGTTTCGCTGTCTCTTAATGAGCCCTGTGATTACAGAGCAAGAGAGTACAAGGAGCTGTGAGACCAAAAGCTATTCCGTGTATTTTATGGAGTGTCCAAATAGTCATGTAGGGTAACAGCGAGCCAAGGACTTTTTTGTTAGCACTTAAAAATAATGGCAAGGATGATCACAACACAGTGAGGGGCACCACTTGTACCACTCTTCAACTTCGAGCTCATTGGTTCATATTGATTTAAAAAAAAAAAAAAAAAATCTTTTGGTTTTCTTTGTTTTGGGCGCCTCTTGGTAGTGAGTGTTTTTGATAACCAATGACAGTTTGTTTGAAGAGCGTCTTTGCAGATAGGACTAAGAGATGATTATTCAAGTCATGGGGAAATAGAGACCAAAATTTTACATTGCATCTTATGGAAAGGCGATACGGTGTCTGTGTGAGTGTTGGGGTGGAATGGCTTATGACTTTTTTTTTTTAAGCTTCTTAGGCTAGCAGTGTTGGAAGACATTTGGCGTCATAAGCCTGTGCTGTGTCTACATTATACACAGTAATCAAGTTAGCTTGAGGCCTGACAACAGCCTGGTGTTTCATCTTGGCTAACTAGATCTGCTCCTCTTCCCATTGTCTTATGTTTTGAAAACATTTGTGCAATTTCAGGTACTTGGATACCTGTGCTAGTTAAGGATGAAGCTGTTATTCCACCACGTCTATACACAGAATTGTGTAGAAGACACAGTATGAAAGACATCCTGGGACTGCCTCTGTTTTTTTATTACTGCTTTTCTATGGAACAACTCTCTTATGTAGGTAGATAGCCTTTCAGGCTGTCATATGAGCTTAGTTTTGAGTTATTAGTTTTTAATGTTTTCTAGATTATTTTTTTTAAATGAATGAATTAAATATGCTATGGAAAAGGAAGCAGAGTTTTCCTCTTCAGCCTAGATAAGCATATTGTAAGCTTAAAAGAGTGCTGTCCAGGTAGATAATATATTGGGCAGGTGTTTGTCAACAAACTTTATTAGCAGTCATAAGTTACCGTATGCTGTAACTTGCTTTGGTTGTACTCTTGTAAGCCTTGGGGCAAGGTATTGTATGTGGGACAAATACTGCTTTATGTCTTTGCTGATGTCTGTCATTTGATTAACTTGCAGTGTTTAATCAAGCTTGGCTTGAAGGACAGGTCTTGGTCAGGTGATGTTGTCAAATGTACAGAGTGTCCTTGGGGAAGAAAGAGGAAGAAAATGACAGGTTCTTCATTGTTTCTCTTCTGCCAACAAACACAGAAAAAGGAGATCATAGAATCACAGAATGGTTCAGGTTAAGAGGAACCGTAAAGATCACCTCGTTCCAACCCCCCTGCCCTGGGCAGGGACACCTCCCACCAGACCAGGTTGCTCAAAGCCCCATCCAGCCTGGCCTTGAACACTTCCAGGGATGGGGCATCCACAACATAATACGTATGTGCAAGTCTTGAGGATGTTCTCTACTGATCTTGCTCAATAGATGTTTAAAATAGTCCATTACTTACCAAGCATTTGTGCTATATACTTTATGTCCTTTGAAAGTAAGACTTCAATTATCTTGTAGCTTCAGAAGAGACCAGAGATTTGCTTTTAATATCCTTGTCCAAGCATGCTGTCTGCCGGTTAGTCTTTAGATATCTGGAGTTATAAGCAGAGAAAACAGAAGACTATGTGAACTCGTATACCACTTCATGTTGGCTGCAAAGTGTAAAAGGAAACGGGGAAGAGATTCAGAAGCAAGTTGTGGAAAAAAAAAAAATGTAGTACAGTAAGATAGAAAGGGACCTGTAAGAGACATCGAGGCAAATATCCTTTAAAAACAAACCAACCGAAAATGCTGCTTTGGGGTATCACTGTGTCCTAGTTACCTTAATATGTGTTTGAGGAGAACCTCAGAGGTGCTGTAAGACTGGACTCCAGATTTTATCGGTCTCTGCAGACAGGATCCCCTTTGGGTTCCTGCCCGCTCCTGCAGAGCGCCAGCAGTGCTGAGCACTGGCGTTGGCAGCCTGGCATTGCTCTGCAAGGAGCAGCGTTGAATACACGGATGGACAGTTCTTGTCAACAAAATAGATAATATCAGCATTGAAACCTTGGGAAGACCAGCGCGTACCTGTATGAGCTGTCAAAAAGCTTCATGTTGACAGTTCCGTAGCCATTAAGCAATGACACTGAGAATTAACAGTCTGGGCAAACCCCCAGTCTGCAGCCTAAAGGGACTTTCACCTTTAACTCTGTTCCTTATTTTTTCCCCACTATTTAACCAACTTCTGATCTGACAGCTCTCAAATAACCGACTATTAAATCGTAAATAGAGACTGTCATTTCAATGTCTTGTTATTTAGAACACCTTTGTCTAGAGCCTTAAGATAAGTATCCACCGAAATAACAAGGTAATATCTTATTTCATTAAAACTTTCAGATTTAGAAGAAAAACAACAAAATCTGACTTTTAGACTGTACCAGTCATAGAGCTATGAGGGTAGCTCTTATGAAAGTGACTTCTAGAAAGGAGAAGCTAAGAAATGAAATTGAGAAAGCAGTCGAAACTTTAAATGATAACTTTCTATTTGAGGTGCCTTGATTTTGATCTCTGATTGAGACAGATTTCTTAGGAAAACTCTACTATGAGAAAAATACCCTAGGAATGCTAAATTGTCTGCATCTGGATGTTTAAGTAAATATGGAAATGTACCAAATAGCTAGTTGCTCTTGAAATGTCTATGCATGTAATAGATTAAGAGGATTTGGAATAACCTGGAGAGGTGGGTGTATGCATAGCAGGAGGAAAGATGTGATCCAGATCAGAATAAAAAGCAAAACTAAAAACCAGACATGCATGAAGTTGTATGGACATGATGAGACTGAAATATCACTCAAGTTAAACAAACAAAAAAAAATCCTATTTACCTGTAGCTCGGTTATGTGGATGGTGAATTAGTTGGACTAAACCAGACTTGCTTATGCAGGATACCACCAGATAACCCATCTTCAGTGTTATTTGTGTACCTATGGGGGATTGTCATGCCTTGTCTTCACAGGACATGAGAAAATCACAGTGCGTTCCTATGGACACCAGTCAGCACTTCCGAAGGGATATAAGAAATGGTACAATGTATTAGGAGGATGTATTTTGCAAACTCAAATATTTCAGTGTGCCTTGAATTTTTTTACATGTGGTCTATTCGGTGTTTTTATATAAACCAGCAGTCATACATATAGAGGCAGGGAAACAGGGGAAACATCATGCTTCTATGTGGATTATACTATCTCACTTTAAGTTTGGTTTTTCTTGTAAGAAATCCTTAGAAGAAATAGAGTAATGTGTGTAGGTGAGGTGCTAACAATAATAAGCATACCTCCTGGACAGAAAATGCAGGCTACCTTTGACAGCCCTCCAGGATTTATGCTATCAGCCAAATTAGTAGTGTTCCAATTAAAGCAAAAAGCTACATTGCCTAGCACAGCTCACAGGCGTGAGATGGGGTCTCAAAATGACTCGGGAGTCCTCTGTGGCTGCTGCTGCTCAATGGCCTGAGCAAGCACATTGCAGATGGACTGCGGTGACTCCTCCATCCCTTGCCACTGCCCCAATGGACCTTCCCTCCAAAGGTCAAGAAAAGAAGTTGTCTGGTTTGGGGGGTTATGGGGGTGGTTTGGGGTTTTTTTTGTAGTTTTTTGGGTTTGGTTTTTTTTTTTTCTTTCCTTGGTAGGGAGGGGGTGCCCCATACTTAATACATTTTAACATTTGAAGGCAGAGAAACTGCTCTGAGTATCCAGACATGAGGAAGGTGCTGCCTTTGGACACCTGAACCTGGATGTGTTGGTACAGAAATGTTTCTTCCTTAAGCCTTATGATGTGACCTGAACGCTTATTGATGGTGGGAACCACAGCCTGACAAACACATCTTTCCACAAATATTTAGCTGAATACTTACAGGTGCCTTGTTTGTACCTGAGTCCTCTTTGTGTTTCCTTTCAATGACCATCCAAGCAAGCAATAGTACTCGCAGGAATTTACTTAGGAGCTTTTCATTTTTAAGCAGTGACTGGAAAGAGTTCACAGAAAGCAAGACTTGATTTTTAGAAATGCAGCATTGACAGAGTAAAAAAAAAAAAAAAAAAAAAAAAAACAACTTGGTTAATCATCTGAATAGGAAAATCAACACGTGCTTGTATGCATTTTCAAAATACCTTATATATTAAGTATGGTTCCTGAATTATCTGCTGGATAATTATTATATGTGATTTTTCTTTAAAAAATATTTAATATGGAAAAACTTGCTAAGAAGAAATCCACAAGAAGATATGATTGTTCTTGTTTCATATACTTACTTTAAATTATCCACATAGTTCTGAAATCCACTGTTTAATAAATGGGTATCTTGAAACACCAACGCCATTTTCCCCATGCGAGCAAAGCTACTTCTGCTGAAGCTAAAGATCTGTTCTTAGATGTTAGTGGTGGATTTATATAGTTCTAATGATTCATAGACATCGGTGCAACAAGAGCCACGAGAGGGCAATGCTTTTACATAGCCTGTACAAGGAACTGGGGTTTGGATGGCTTTCTCCCTCTCGGTCTCCATTCCTAAACTACAGGGCAGTGCAGCTTTTTGGGGGAAGAGATTCATTACTTTCTCCATTAACAACGCACCGAACAAGGAGTATTTTTTCACAGGCTGCCTATCTACGCTTCAGAACAACCTGCAGTCCCAGCAGCAAGCGATGAAACTACTGACAGAAATGTCTAATTGGAGAAATATTCAATTATGTTTTAACTCAAGTGGGGCTTATTCAGTAAAGAGAGTCCAAATGAACAGTGTATTCTATTCACACTCCCAGCATGGGAGCAGATCTTGGCACAAAAATGAATAAATAATTAAAGGTGGTTTTGCAGTACATATTGGTCCACATTTCAGCTAATTTTCTGCTTTAAGCACTGCTTTAGACCTCTTACATCTTTTTTTTTTTTTTCTGAAAAATTATTTGAATTCCAAATCACTGAATTTGCTGAAAGGAGGTACTATCTTCAGAGACTTAAGAAGTTAGTCTTATTCTTTATCTGCAGTCATTTGGTTGAATTATTTTGAACAAACTGTCAGAAAGTATCCTTAGCCCTCAAAAGAATTCTTGACTTCCCATGCTTCTTACAGGTTTTTCTTGTTTTTTCCTTCTTCTATAAATATGTAGATGAGGACCCTGGTTCCAATTCTCCAGAAAGAATCTAACAGATCTTTTTCTTAATGAAAGCAGGTTGGTTGGTTTTTTTGGGTGTTTTTTTATTTTGCTTATCCTAGTCATAAGGCCTTTTAAAAAGTAACAGTTAAAACTGTAGAGCGTACTGCGAGAAGAAAATTATTCTGGGTTCGTTTTATTTAAAAACAAAAGTGTAGATTAATTCCCTCTCCTCACTGAACCTTATGAGAACCCTAAGTTACTCGTGTGGGGTTTTTTAAATTCTTTTTGCTGCGTGCAAAAATACCAGCCCACAAGTTTGATTCTTTTCCTTGACTAAAGGTGTTATTTTAACGACTTTCCTCTGACCTCCTACCGACATCTCTCTTAATGGTTCCATTATGCTCCTTTTTGAAATCAACGGTTTTCCAACATTTTCAGCGGAAACGATATTTAGCTGTGAAGTTTGCCACCTGTTCAATGTTTCTCAGCTTAGACTTGGGCGTCCCAGGGCAACTTGAAGGGTAGTTCCCTTCTTCTCTGCCTCCCCCTGCTCCCGGTGATGACGAGTGGGATGCCCCCAGCCCCTGGGGTGAGAGCGCTGCTGTGCCACCCTGCACTGGTGCTGCCAGTACACCAAAGAAGCCAGGTGTGCTCTGATACGTGCCCCAGAGGGGCAACCCCCTGGAGAACTCCCTCAGGGCTGGCAGCGGTGTGGCTCTTGGCTGGCTTCTCTTGGATCGAGAGAATCCTGTAAAATAGAATATTGAACATGTATCAGTTTAGAAGCAATAAAAGGCTGTCAATTTTTTTTTTTTTTTTTTCCAATTCTTAATCCTGGTAGTGGAGGATCATTGTCTCTAGACTAGATGGCAAAAAAAGCAGTGACAGCTTTTCAGCTCTTGGAAAGAAGAGAGGCAAAAAGTTTTGTGTTTTTTTTTTTTTTTTTAAATCAGAATTTATATCACCTTTGTAAACATGACGGGGGGGTGGTAAAAAATTTTCGAGCCATGTGAAACTGTACCAATTTACATTTGCTAGCAATTGAATGATTTACACGCATCAAAAGAAGCAATTGCAAACTGCAAGAAGTAAAAGGCGGGGGGGGGGCGGGGGGGGGGGGGAACCTGTGGAAAACAAAGACTCTTTGAGTGATCTACAAAAGCCAAACAGAATTTGTTTAAACCAGTTAGGCAGGTTAAATGTAGAGATGCCCTTTCTTTCAACAGGAAATCCCCCAGAGTTGTTAATTCTTGTAAACCTAGACAGTGAGTCATTGTCCACTGAATAAACAAAGCATAAAAAGCAGTTGTGGACATCATGATAAAAACACCTTTGAGAAAAGCCCAGAGCCTTGAGGACTGAGATCTAGGTGACAAACTGTGATCCACCTCCAGGTTTAGCTTTTTGGTAGCTCCCAGCTTTTTGCAAAAGGGTACAGGAGTTCTCTCTCACTAAGCACGATATTTTAGTACCCACTTGACTAACACTGAATCAGGTATGCATTGGGGGGGGGGAGAAAAAAAAAATGCCTGGGGAGAATATTTTTTTTTTTTTTTTAAGTTGAAGTGAAGGTTTCACAATTACTCCAGCTGTATGTTCACTAAATGTCCCCTGATGTTTATGCAGTGAGAACAACGTGTATTGTATGTTAGCACAATGCTGCCGAATGGAAAAAAAAAAAAAAAAAAAAATCTCCAACTGATATTCCCATCTCAAAATTGGTCTGCTCTTATCTGAACCTGGCTGGTTCCTATTAGTTGATTAGTATTTAAATCTGATTATAACAGTGCGATGGAAAGAATGAGCTGTGCATTAGCGATCTTGATATAGCTCCTGTTAACTATTCTAACTTGGAGTGAATACAAAGGTGAAGTACAGTAAAGAATTACTTTTAAAAACTTCTGCGCTTCTCAGGTAGAGAACACTTCTTGGCAAAAGAACTGTTGATGAACTGTTCTTACTAAGGGGGTATCTTTTTAAGGACACTTAATAGATCACGAGCAGAGCACCTATTTCAAACTACACTGTCTCTATGTAATCCATACTGATGGATCTAAGAAAAATGACAGAACATCTGTCAGGAGAGCTGTTATGTTGGAAAAATAGGAATGTGTACATTTATCTCTCCGCAAACTTTTTTAAAAAAAGGCGTCTGCTTGCTACTTCAATATAGAGTCAGAAGAACGAAGAACTTTCTGACTGAACCAGCCACTTCAGCGCAGCATGTGAATTCATCCCTGCCTTGAGATGAAACAGTCTTCTAGGGCTCCTGCCAGTGTATGAAAGCATCTGTTGAAAAGAAATGCTGTGGTTGTCTAACGGGTGGACTCTGCACATAAAGTCTGAACAAATCTTCCCATAAACGGCCTGCGTCTAGGCAGTACCTATTCTCAAAAAGGTGATCTTATTTTAGCAAAGCTGTAAGAAAGTCTTAGGGCAAAAACTATGACGATGGAAAAGACTGAATTGTCTCCTTTTCTCACAAAAATAAATTCTAATGGGCATGAAAGAGGAAAGAATAAACCACTTCCTATTGTTGGCCAGAATTTCTTGCCAATTCCTCGTGGCAAGAAATATGATTCAAACAGGAAAAACGTTGGTAAAATAAGGGAAAATAAGTACTGCTGAAGTATTCCACCGTTGTTTTGAGAAGCAGGAGTGTTATCTTTCAATTCCTGATTCATCGGTCACCTTGAGACAAAGAGCTCAGAAGTATGCATTTGACCTTCTATTTATTTGTAGTTTAACTTTTACTATAAATCCAACCCTGAAGAGAGAGTTGATCAGAAATGTGAGCACTCACTACAGTGAGATTTTTCTCAAAGTATGTGTTGGGTTAACGGAACGCTAATTTAATAAATTCTGCCAATGGATAACCGAGTAGTCAGCAATAAAAACTCAATATTAAAAGCTGTCCTCAAACTTTGGGTATGACAGTCTTCTGGTGAAATAAACTCCTTCTCTACCAAATTGTATAGTGCCATTAAAGATTTATCTCTTGTTGTGAGTAGGTATTAAATTATAAAGAGAAGGCAGGAAGATATTCTATAAAGACTGAAGCTACTGTTTCAGTGTCTTGTTCGGGCACTGCTCACCAGCTGATTTACTTATGCCCTGTGCCAAATGATATAAGAGCATATTGAAGAGAGAAGAGAGTTTTTTCTTTGTGCTTGTGACTGGTTACAAATGCACCCAAAAAAAGTTGCCCGAGACTCAGAGGTGTTTTAGTCTCTCTTAGACGTTTTGTATTTTCGTCTCAGGTGAAGAGCTTTTATTTTCAAGTGTGAAATAGCAACGGTGAAGTGTTTGAGAGGATGTAGCTTTTTTAATGCAATAGAGACTTAATGTCAAGTGTTTAGCATTTTTATTCCTTGCTTGTAAAGTAGCTAATAGTATCCCATATGGTAATGATGGTAGTGTATAAAAACCACCACATGTTGTTTTCTTCACAATTGAAGAATGACAAAAAAAAATGGAATATGTGTATACTGTTTAAAAAACAAACAAGCAAACAAAAAACAACCACCACCCCCCAAAAACCCCTGAACACCTTTACCTGCTGCCTTGAGAACCTGAGGTCTCCTCTGCTGTTATAGTGTTAGTCACTATAACGATCAAAGCAATACAAAAAAGTAAATTGTTGCTTGTTTGCTTTCAGATGCTGATGTTGAGGGAAGACCACAGAACACGCGAACAGATTTTGCCAGGCAGAAGTCTTTGGGATCAATACTTGGCAAGCTTACAAACCTCCCAGTGGTTTAGATGCTAGACTAGATTAAACCCTAATTTAAGATCAGTTGCCTTAATTGAGAGCTGCTGGCTCAGAAAATCCAAACTAGGGACTGCTTTTCAGGGGTAGTTCAGTATGGATGTTGCAGGTGGTCAAAACTGGTTCAGTGCAAACCACGTCTGGCCAATGCGTAAGCGAAGTGTGAGTAAAATTGCAGGATTGATGATGAAAAGCAGCATGTTTGGGCTTTCTTTTTTCCATCTCGCTAAAAGTTCATATGCTGCTTCTGTGGTTCTACTTCCGTTGCAGGAAATAAGATATTTTACTCTTGATACCAAGCTCTTAAAATGGCAAAATTTTCCATTTTTCCGCAACTTCGTTGGGGAAATCCACTAATTGCCTCCTTTGCAGTTGTGTGCAAGGGCTGTTCTCTTGGCAAGTGTTTCTTTGGATTGTTTCACGAGGTGCAAAGCTTCCTTCAGGGCTAGAACATGTCTTTGTCGCCCACTGGAGCCAGTAAGACCTGGGATGATAACGCACGATGTAGGGGTGTCCTTTGTCTTATGGATAAACTCACGACAGGCACATGCAGTAGATGTTCCACATATCTCATCTCATACATCAGTGACTAAGTAGCTGAACATCTGGGGATTTTGGATGCTTAACTCTTACATGGCAAATAAATGATGTAGTGTTGGTCTGAAAAACAGAAAGAGCTCAGAATTCATGTTGCTTGATCCCATTTTTACTGGTATTTCTTGTGCCCTGGGGTGATTAACCTATTTTTGTTGGCTCATGTTCCTCTTCTGTAAAGAGGGCATAATTCTCAGTACCTGTACTATTTCATAAGCATGTTCTAAAACTTGGGTAAAGCGTTAATTAAGATGACTTGTAAAGCATATGAAGATTTACTGGTGGGAAGTGCTATATTCACTCTAGACATATTAACTTTTGAAGAATGCGTGTGCTTATTAAGATGAAAAGCCGGTGAATTGAAGATTGAAAAATAGCAACAGAGGTCCCGTCGGCATGCATTTGCCTAAAAATCAGTAGGAAGGAATAGAACAACTAAAGAAAACACTTAAATAAAATGAAATTTGTCATTACCTAGTGTTTCACTAGATATCAATATCTGCTTAAAGCTTCCATAAGGCTAATATTTCAGCAAAACTGTAATTGTAATTCCCAGAGCTTGCAGGAACAAATAAATAAAATAAATATGATGAGATGGATCTTTGCCTCTAAAACTTTGCATTTTTATGCAGGTGAAAAGTAGTTCTCTTCTTGCTGCTTTACCAGGAAATAACTGTTTGCATCTCTGGCAGTTATAAACTGTTTCTGTTTGTGACCCTAGTTCTGATCCAAAACTATCTGAGTGCCATCATTCCAATACTGACCTTCTTGTTAACTTTTTTTTCCAGTGCCTTCTACAGTATTTTGCCTTTTGCTTTTTTTCTCACCACTTAAAAGCCATTAGTTTGTTTGAAACAGTCAGTCTTCCAGCTGAACAGATGCAAGCATCGCATGAAAGCTCCGAGGAATGTTCCACGGCAGCATCTGCTGCTTCACTTTAAAGTTTATTTTTAACATGAAATAGTTATGAGCGTTCATTTGTAGCTGAAAGGCTGTGTTCTCAAAGCTACGCAATTAGGTCTGACCCTTCAACAGGAGGGGGGAAAAAAATATGATGACATGCACTTTTAAGGTAGAGCTGTTACAGGCAAGCCAGTGACTTTGCTTTGTTATTCACGGCACGTGTGTGCAGCGGCAGGTATCTATGTATCTTATATGCCAACATTTTCTTTGAAGTCAGGTTGTGTCATGGGGGCTGCACCTTCAGAACAAAATCCTATCAAAAGCTTCGGGAAACTCTAACTTTTTTGAAAACTTTTCTTATTCTAGTTTACAGTCTCCTCATCGAAGGAGATTAGGTGCCTTTAATGGGTGATTATCTCCATAACTTCAGTGTGACATCACAGTGTCTTTGGAATCCTTGCTACAATTGCTGTGCCTAAAACTGTGATGTCACAATGGTAGGTATGATGACATAAGATGAGAACCAAGCTGCTGGGAGGCCGTGGGAGACAATAAAAATGGCTTTGCGGCAGTTTATAGCCCCTGGGGAGTCAGTGTGGGCTTCAGCATGGCTGGAGCGCTGGGGGAATGAACCACTGGGGCAGCCGGGGTGTTGCTCCCTGCCACGGTCCCTCAGCTGTGCCCTCTCCTTCAGGGCTGAGAGAGAGAGTTCTCTTACTGCCCGGGGCCAAGCGGCAGCTCCCATCGTTCACAGGGGAATCCCAGAGCCTGGCTTACAGCAGTTTTCCAGTCCTCTGGTGCCAGGGCTGGTGCAGTAGGAGAGAATCTCCGGCCCATTATTTCCAGCAGTGCAAAAGGACTGACAGGAAACATATTTAAGCAGATGGCTTGTGTTTCAACAAAGTTTCAGTGAGTCATCCCCATGCCCTTAGGCATTCAACGCACCAGACAGCTTTTTAATGGCTGTGGCATCTTGCTTACGATCTAATATTATGCACACATTCCATATAGTTAAATAAAACCCACATCTTCAGCTGGGGAAGGTCCATAACGCGTTGCTAACCTTGCTAAATTTGCTGTGCAACGGAGAACCTGGCACAAGAACGCAATGCCCAGTACAACCTCAGTCTGATTTGGTGTTAACAACCAGAACCTGATTCAGGGCTGCAAGTGGTGTCGCTGTAGCAATCTTCTGGGCCACCAGCATTTGCCGTCTTCAAACAGCCACTGTAGACAAATGGCTTTTTGTGAGCTGGCTGGCAGCCTGCGAGGTACGAATGCAGCTGTGCGCTACGCTCATTTTCCCCTTCTTTGTCCCGACATGCCACTGGGGGACTGACTCAAAGTGAATTAGAAGAAGAGCAAGATGTTATCCAGATTAGTATTTCAGCTGTTAACAGCAGCAAGCTTTTTTTCTCCTATGGGTGCAAAAATGAATGTCCTAAACGAGGTCAGTTGTGGTCTTGTTGCATAAGACAATCCAGTGCAGCAGCTACTGGGGGCGATAGGGAAGTTTCTCTTTTCCATCCAGTGCTCACCTGCATCTTCCTTCTCCTCCTGTCAGTAGAAGTACAGCCCACGCTTAATGCCACCTAATTAATCTTTGATGCTGTATGGAAGCAGCAGGGGAGGACATGTGTCCAGCTAATGATTTGGCTACTGAAAGGTCAGGGAAAATATTTATGCACAACCATGGCCTGCACAGCTGACAATGAACAGCCCTGCCTGGTTGGCCCCGTACTTTTGGCCTGCCACTAAGCCTGGATGTGAAGCTGGGATTTCTGTATCGGCAGCAGCAAAGCAAAGCCTCATCTTAAATGTTTGCCCGGATGACTGCAAAACATTTGTTTGCACGTATGCCGTGTGTTTCATCCACCCGATAACCCGATGTCATGAATTGACATGAAACCATTCCTAGGGATAAACCCTAGCTAAATCAGAACATTTTACAGAAGCATGAAAAAAAAAAATTTCACAGTGCCAACTTGTGCGAGAAATAAACGGAGAAATTTACGGCAATATGATGTCTAAACTGAATCTTGCACTGTTGCAGACCTGACCTTGGATTTGTGTAATTTTGGGGTTTTATAGGCATGCTTTCCCTGTTTCACACAAACAACTCAAACACTTCCTTTTAAGAGAGAAATTTATCTTTTTTCCAGCCATCTCCCTACTTATTCTGTAAAAATAGTTGTCATCAAATATCATTTTTACTTATGATTATTATACCAGACTGCCTAAAGACACTGTTAAGTATGCTGTGCTGCTAAGCATGTTTATGGAGGGGGATAACTTTAGAGACCGCTTTGCAACTGCTGCTGTTTGGTTTTGGTGGTGGTTTTGTTTTTTCTTATGTGGTCTTGAACAATGCACATTGCCTTTTTGACTAAGTTGCATCCATTTTAGCAGTGTAGTCCACGTACCACAAATAGTCTGTTAAGCAACCTCAAAACTGGGAGTTATTTCAGGTAGAATCAAGCAGCAGGGCTGTTTCTTCTCCAGGGAAACAAGGCCTCTTAGTTTCATCCTTTGATTAATTTCAGACTAAGTTTAGTAGACCTTGAGCCTTGAATACACTCTTCTCTGAACCATGTGGAAACACTGCATTGCCGCAGTGTTGCTGAGTTTCTGACATTTTCTCTCCCAAATTCTCTAGTGTCCTGCAGAAAATTCACATTGAATCATAAATTGTTGGAGAATTGATCTCACTTTCACCTACAGTGCTATCAGGCCTGTTCTCTTGGAAATCTCAAACTGCTGCAGCCTGTTCTGAAAGGCTTTGACTTGCAAATACTGTTCCTGTATTGGAAACTGAAATCTTGCCATGTAAGAGGATGGCTTGTCCTGCTAGGTATACTTTAATTTTCATTGTTATCAAGGAGAGGGAGGAAAGCGCAAAATCAGTGTGAAGAACCTGGCTTTTGGAAATCTAGTTTATTGCTCTTCTTGTGAAACTGAAGAGAAATCATTTCATACACATCTGCTTTTGCAAACTTTGATACAACATGACACCTGAGGTTACCTGTATGAATGCCTCATGCTACTGTGAAATACTGACAGTAATGTGGAAGGAGCTTGTGTGACGTTCTTTTAAGAGACACATTGTTGGAAAACAAAAACATGATCCAGGTGAAGCCTTCCTCGTCGTTGAATTGATTTGCTATGGAAGTGGGAGCAACAATTCTTTCCCGCATGTTGCTTTGCTGTGAGAAGAGGGTATGTTCATGTTGTAATTAGTAAACAGGCAGCGTCACTTCCTTTATATAGTGTATTTCTTTGGCTTCATTCTTTGGTATGAAACCAAAGGGAGCACCAAAGCTCCTACAGACTACAGTAAGCAAATATATTACAGACAACGATGTACTTGATGTTTTAAAAGATAAGTCTGAATGTACCGGATGGTGACAATTCTGCATTGTGGCTGATGGACAACTTCATCACTGCATCCTATACCAGAATTTTAAATATTTGAATCCAAGCTTTTTCTATTTTTTCTTTTTTTTTTCTTTTTTTTTTTTTTTTTTTTTTTTTTTTGCATTTGACAGCAATCAGTATCAAGTTTTCATTCTGACTCTGAAGATAGTCAGGAAACTTGGGTTTTTTGGGTTTTGGTGAGGACCTACTTTCTGTTCACACTGATGACTAACAGGTCTCAGTGGTTTAAGTACTTTCCTGAAGGAGAAAAATGCTCAAGATGTAAATTGCATTTACTCTGAATAGAAACCTGCTCAGTGAGGTCCTTGAGGACGTGGTGGTTATTCTTTGAGTAGGGTGTTACTTTGAATGCGTAACCCCATCTTTTTCATAGAAAGTGTGGGTAAAGAGATAGTGGCATCTGGCCCACTAACCATCCTTAATCATTGAGATCCTGCTCAATATGACTAGGGCTGATGGAAACAGGGTCTTTGTTTCGAAAACAAAGCAAAACCACAACCCCCCACACAAACAAACACTGGACTAATTCAGCAACTAAACGTATATGTGAATCCTGAAGTATCAACAAAAGGGATACGAATGAGGAGAAACTTCCTAGGGCATGTCTAAACTCCTTGTCAGTTGACAGTAATGATACATAAAGTCTGCACAAATAACATAGCATGTAAATATCTCTAACACTTACAGAAATTCTACAAAGGAAACTCTTACAGTAAGTGAATAGAAAATGTTAATAGTTAAAGTAGTGTGCTTTAAGAAAGCTAAGGAAGCAATGGAAAGATTGTGAAGTTTCAGGAAAATCTGGATAGCATAGAGCTATTAATAAATTCCACCCTGGGTTTGAGTTCCAGTGTTTTTGTTCACACAACGTTTAGTGGAAAATAACTTAAGCAAGATGCACTATGCTGACCTCATCTATTACATAAATTACATTAGCTGTGGGATCTGTTAACTGTATTACAGAGAAGAGCAATATTATCCACAACGTTTATCCTTCAGCTGTTTGGAAATCACCTGCTGCAGTTGGAAAATGTTAACTGGGAAAGAAACTGGGAATGAAAGAGCATCTTGACCCTAGAATGAATTACATAAACAAAACCTGTCATGAAAGACTGCCAAAAAAATAATGCCAAAAAACCCAAATCCTCCAGTGATTTGGGAGTGAATAAGAACACTTGACTCAGGCAGAATAGGGCTTACAGGCAAGGTTTCCTACATCGCCACTAGAGTCCTAGGCAAAGGGCTGGTTAAAAGTGTGTGGTGAAATATGTCCCTCTGTGAGGTTTTCCATCCAAAGTTGAAAAGGCTTGAGTTTCCAACTAATGTAGAATGTGAACACCTTTGATATATGAATTCGAATAAGACAGAAGTATTTAATCTCTAACTCTGTGCTAAGGACCAAATAACTGTTTGCTGTACTCTTGCAAATGTCCAGTTACGTGCACTGAAATTAAGTCCATTCTGATTCTGAGCAGAAGGACTAGAGTGACAATTCTGTTCAAATATCACCAGTTGTTTAATGCCCTTTAGCTTTTGATTAGAAGTGTCGCAGTTTATCAGAAATATATGCAACTAGAAGCATCCATCTCATCTCATGTAGCATGTACATTATATGTCCCTCATTCCTTAGAATCAAAAGTCCCAGATCTGTAGGACTGGTGTCCATCTCCTATATATTACGTTCTGACAGCTGGCTGAAAATTAATTCATTTCCATTGTGTGAGTAACGATAAGCCCTGTATATGTATTTAATATTTAAACTTCATAATAACTGGCTTGAAAGAAGCAGAAAGTTTTGGGAGTTTAGTGCCATTTCCTGAAAAGTGCATCTGGCACATGGTTAGTGAATATCTTTCGGCCAAAGCTCTACCTGAGTGAGTTTGCATTAGGAAGCTGTTCTTATTAAGTTTATTTTTTCTCTTTTTTCTGTTTTTCTTACATTCTCAGTAGTTGCTGTACACAGGTTTCCTCTTCCATATTATTTGAATAGATACCCAATGGCATAGGTCTGCTGTTACGTGGGTCTTCGCATCCATCAGTTACCTTATCACTTCGTGTAGAGGTAAAAATTTATGTTATGGTATTCTTTTTTTATTCCGTCACTTCTCATAGACATCCTTGAATTAGTACTTGTTGAATTCATTAGAAAACTGGTGTTTGCTAAACAGCAGATTTGGTTAATAAATGGACTCAAGTCTTTTCAAGTCTTCTCAAATATTATTTCCATGTTTATAAATGTAATTTTTTTGCAAATTGGGTAAGCTGACAAAGACTGTCTTTTGCCAATGGAAAACACGTAACAGCAAGGAAAGATGAGAAACTGAGGTAAAGGACTGCAACATTCAAGTTGTAGACTTGAATGAACTTTCTTTCCTTTCTTATGCCCTAAAAAAAAATGATCTTTTGACCTTCATTTATTTTGCACCTCGTTTGGACTATCTTCCTTGCCATTTGATATGACTGGAATTCCAGGGATGTTAGAGAAGACCTTGCTGGTTTTTAGGCAAGTGACTTGCCAAGAACTTCTTTCTGCTGTTCCCACTCTACATCAGTATTGTCTGGGCTGAATTTTATTTATCAACTACAAAGAGGTCCTGATACAGGTTTCCACGCTGTCTAACATATACTTTCTCAGCTATCAGAATATCTCCCTTTATACTTAATGGAGGAAGAAAGATAAATTTGTTTTTCTCTACAAATCGAGAAGCTGGAGCGCTCTGAACTCAATTCCATCTCCTGGAGGCAATGTATAAAGTAAGAGAGGATGAACTTAGTTACCTAAGTTAAATACCTGAAGGTAACAACCCCATAATACCACTGACTTCAGTAAGAGCTGAGAGCGCTAATTAGCGCCTAAGAAGTACTCAGGTCTTTGAAGGCTCCCTCTGCCATTGAATAATCGAGATAACCAGCAACTACCCTACAGCAAATAAGACTTTACTTTCAGAGCACTTGCACTTGACAGGTATTTTCTTTTTCCTGTGGGAAGTACAACGTATTTCACATGAACAACCTGAACTAGATTTACTGCAGAGACCAACGCAACTGAATATCGGCTCTGCAGTCGCTGTCAAGCCACAAGCACCGTTATGGGGCAAGGCCACTGTGGGCATTGCTTTCCTCTGCTTCTCCCTTCTCGCTCTTTCGCAGTAACTGTGGAAAGAAAGACTTTTTGCAAGCATCTTATACAGTCTTGTGAATTTTAAATGAGCTACAGACTACAGTCTTTAAAACTGTTCTGAATATCCACCATAAACTTCACCTTACACATAAGCTCTAAGAAAAAAAAATAAATCCTTTAGATGCTTAAGAGCTGTCTGTAGGAGGAACGGGGGTAAAATGGGGTTATATGCAATGCTGTCGCTGCTATAAAGCTGAGCCTTGCAGGCTGCCTGAAAGAGTGCCGGTGAGTATAGGAAAATGAAAACAGTATTTTATAGCTGTAGTGAACCTTAAATGAGAATTATCCCTGGGAGCAAAGCATTTTCTTGAAGGAATAATTCCTGTCTAAAAGTGATATGCTGGGCTTCATTCTGCCTTTGGATGCTTATGAAAAGTCCTTTTTGGCTATTGTCTTTTGGGCCACGAGGGCTGTGGTCCTCTACTGCGGGCAGGGCCATTCCTGATGGCATTTCTTGGGCAGTACAGAGGGTGCCTTTGCGATTTATGCGCCCAGGCTTTTGTATACAGCTGCTCCCACTTTTCAGCCACTAGGTGTGCATGCTGGAAAGACTGCAAGAAGAAAGATGGCCGTATGTTTGAGATGTTGCTGGTCTTCTCATTATGCAGTAAAGAGAGTACCCATGAGTGTGCACACGATCAACACGATGCATGGATTAATTGCTGATAAAGAGGTTAAGGGTGATAATGCAAATGATCCCATCTAGTGACTCTGCTGTCTGAGGGCTGATCAACAGTTTACCTGTTCATTTGGCTTCCACGTTCAGTTGAGTGTTTTTCCCAGTATGGGCTTCCTTACTTCCAGACAAAGGTGTTTTCAGATATATCTGAAATGGGGCTACTCTCTATCAGCTCTGAAACCAGACCTAGGGGGTGGGAGGAGGGGGGAAGACATCTGTCTTGTCCCCTGTGAACACATGGAACAGTTTCTCCCTGACAGGCAGCAGCTGCTGGTGTGGAGATGATAGTGCTGGGTTTGCATTGTAGGGCTCAAAGTGATTTTGTCCAGGCAGTATGGGCATCCTCCTTGCTTGCTGGTTAGGTGTCCTATTACCCTTCTTGAGATCAGCCGTGGTACCTTAAGTGCTTGCCTGTGCAGAGAAAAATTGAGGGGAAAATGGCAATCGCCACGAGAGCATGACTCTCAGGCTCAGCTAATGTGCCCGAGAGCCCAAGGATTAATATCTTCAGAAAAGATATGAGCACTTCAGAGCTAAACACGCAGACGTGAGCCGAGTGTGATGTGATGTCTGCACGCGATCTTATCTCAGTGCTCTTGGAGAGAAAAGGGGGATTTTTTTTCAGTTGGTGGGAATTTGATACCTAAGTCTCCTGAGTACTTGTTGGAAATCTTACTGTGAGGCTTATCTGCTTAGGCATGCATTCAGCAAAAATTATTTTTGTTTGGGGATTTTTTTTTGGGGGGGGGGGGATTTTATCTGACTAAGTATGGGAGAGGGCTAGGTTCCAAGTTTCAAACCGATTTTTTTTACGTTCTAAAAGATTCACTCTACTTATTATAAAATATAAAGAAATGCAGCTAACAAAATGTACTTTAAATGAACAGCTGCCTCTCTGAAGAAATCTGATGCCAGTTAGAAAACATTGCTACTTATCTTATGGACACCTAAGACATGGGGAAATTTTGTGGCATGACTGCAGCACCTTTTCTTTTCTCATAATGGACAATATTTTATTTTACCTGTGGGCAAAACGTGTAACCTGTTTGCATAAGTCAAACAATGGAAACATATTCCCTGAACATACAGATAATCTTATATCTACTCTGATCATATATGCAGTCCATATTCAAATAATGAAATCTGAAGAGTACTACTTCTGTGAGTGCAGCATTAGCAACTCTTTTTTTTTTTTCCCGGGTACTTCTGGACCCTCATGTTATTGTTAAAACCATAAGTAACTAAAGTAACACATAGATATGCTGCAGTACGTGTTTTTCTGCTGTTTAGAGAATGAAGAGATAGAGACCCTTGAGCTCTATCCAGCAAACTGCTTTTAGATCCTGAAATTGCAATTAGGATTTTGTTCAAGCCACCTCTGCCACTTCTGAATGAGGCATAAGGACTTAAAAGGGCATGGTAAAATGTAGGTGGGCTAAGAGATAGGCATGAGATGCCACAAAACATTATCCCTCCTTTCCACTGGGAATGGAAGTATCTCACTTGTTCAGTCCAGACACCAGGTTTCCCAGACACCAGACAGGACTGGTGTATGCAGGACTGTTATGCATATGAGAAGGCTCCAGTTTAAATTTTGTATACTTTTTCCAGCGTATTCCTGATGATGGACACAGCTTTTTTTCCTTGAAATTTAAACGTACTGGCTAGATGCATTCCATTTGTCTTTAAATGCCATGAAACATATGCTGAGAGTGTTATCAGACATACAAGATTTATTTTTTTTTAATTGAACTTAATATTTCCAGAATGCTTGAGTACTCTGTGGTGCTCTCAAGTGCTAATGTTTGTGTTAAGACATGATACTAGCACATATGCAACGTGCTCCGTCCCATCCATCATACCATCAGGGCATCCATCTGCCTAGTAACCCTTCTCAAATGGAGTAGCTGAGCAGCATTTGTATTCAGGTCTCATTTCTGCCTGAAAACAGACAAGTACAAGATGGTCATGTGCAGTGGTTTTAAAAACAAAATCCCCCCTGGATCCGACCTGCTACCTTTGTGGAGATTTACCTCCTTGCAGAAAATAGTGAGCAGCCAGCGTGAACTCTTGTCTGCAGAATGGAAATATCAAGCTGATCAACATTTCCGCATTGCTAGCAAGATAATCCTTCAGTTGAGCTGCTTATCTGAAATCTGTCTCATGAATCTGATGGGAGGATTTACCCTAAGTAGTTAATTATGGTGTTGCTAAACATCCTCCTCTTTCCTTATTCCTTCACTTTAACAAAAGTCATGCAACTATAAAGACTGTAGACTTCAATTAAAATTATCTAGCCGAACACTTAAGGCACCTGAAATTATCATTTTACTTTTGTCTTGATCTTACCCTCTTCTCCAGACGCTCCTTGTTGGTGGCCTTTTTCAGAGGGATGGCAGTCAGCTAGGTGGACTTTTAGTCTGAGCTAATCTGGCTGTTCTTAGAAAGTTGTGGGGTTTGGTTTTTGTTTCCTTTTTTGTAGTACATTTGGGGTTTTTTGTTTGCTTGGGTCTTTGGGTTGTTGGTTGAGTTTTTTTGGGGTGGTTTTTTGGTTTTTTTTTTGGTTCAGCTGTGACTTAGGGCACTTAGCTGGAGAATTCCTGTGTCAGGCTAAGCCCTGTCTGTTGTCCTGGCCTGAACCTGGCTGTGAGGGAAGTGCAAAGACAGAATAAAGACCTTGCCAGATTAATTATTTCTAGGGCATGTGAGAGTCTTATACTCTCTTACTCTAACTTAAACTACGGAGAAGAACCGTGGATAAGGAATTTGGTTTTTAAGGTATTTTGTACCTAATTGAGACTTACGAGGAAGATTTAGTATGTTTTGCAATTCTTAAGTGCCACATTTAACCCCTAATGTGATGGTGATAAAGAATTGCAAAGACATGTTGTCGTACATACGATAATATGGGAAATAGTTTGGGGTTCATTTCTCATGCACGAAATAGTTTTGTCCACTGGTTATTCATATTTCTTACCCAACTTATTTAGGAAGATCCTCTTTAGGTTCTGTTTGCACACAAACTTTCTTTTCCTTCAGGATGAGCTAGGACAGTGAGATCGATATATTTATCTCAAGGCAGCCACTGAATTAACATCTAGTTCCACTGTGCAAGCGAGGTCTGGCTTGGGGGGTGCTTCTTACGTAGCTTAGCAAAAAGAGCATCTCATGAGACATGTGAGAAAAAGACTTGAATTCAAGTAATAAAAGGCATTTTCATACCAGAGAAGAGGTACCCATAAGGTTAAGTTTTACTCAAATAGTTATAAAAGCTTTCATTCTCCTTTTCCTGAGTTGCTAAACAGGCTAGCAGGTTTCATGTGGTGCCAGTCTGGCTTCTTGGGAAGCTGTTGGGCACAGCCTTCCTAGAAAGCTCTCCTGCCCAGAGATGGATGTATCGCTCTGTGCAGCACAGCCCCTAGAGAAAAAACAGCAAAACGTACTTGATTGTCATTTTTCATCCTCAGAGCAATCTCAGAGGGAGGAATGGTTCCTGTCCAACCTCTTCTCCTATTAATTCCTAAAAGAGGCTAAAGTTTCTCCTCAGAAGGTTTAAGACTTTGTGGATGTTCTCAAATTGCCTTTTGTTAGCTTTACAACTATAGCTAAATTCTGGATGAATCCCAGCAGTTCCCACTAAATCCTCGGGAAGTTTTCGAACTCTAGTATTTCAAAAGGCATAAGGAAGTGTTTTATGAAGGCATCTGCTTAGGCATTTTTGTGATTTTGTTAGTTGCCTCCCCCTTCCCATATTCATCAGGAGACAGGTGTTACATTTTACATGTTTTCTCATTTTTCATGTTTTCTCATTTTTCATGATTTCTCATGTTCCTGGCTGTTGTAAAATTTTTAGGAGCCTTTTGGTATGTAGTTTAGAGTTTTCCCAAATGTGAACTCCTTTGAACAAATAATGCTTCTGCCTAATTCTTCCAACAGGGCACTCTCCATGACATGCACAAGCGTTGCGAGGACCGTGCTCAAAACATGACCATAAGCTGTTTTCTTCTCTCCCTGGATTTTGACAGTAGACAGTTTGACAGCATGCAGAATAACTGTTGCACAGCTCCTAGCCATATACATCACCATATACATGAGATCAAGTACTGAATTGTGATAGATTTATTATTATTAGATTTATTATGAAGCATAGCTTCAAGTTTTGGTTTGCATTCAGTTTCTACCGAGGCCTGTGCTCAGAGGCTTCACCAGCCCTGAGGGCAGTGGGATGTGTGACCTGGTTTGATGCCCAAAGAAACTCATCAGTTCATGGAAACCTACACGGGAACTTGCTTGGCATCCAGTTCTGTGTTTTGAAACTTCTGTTGGTCCTTGCTATGCAGGGTTGCCTTTTATTCTTACATTTTGTAGCAGTTTTGTAACTTGAGCAACGCATCCTGCAAAAAGAATGTGAGGAAAGAAAATTACTTTTCTCCTCCTTTCTTGTACTAAGTTATTTCCTAAGGCTATCTACTTCACTGCAGCTGCTGTCTGTGCCTGGAGATATTAGAAAAAATGACATTATGGCTCAGCACAGCAGCTTAATCTCTGGTTTCGATTTCTTCTGTATTTACCACCAGGCCCTTTGGGGCCCTTACGCTACCAAGATTGAGTAGATTGTTAAAAGCCCGTGCGGTGGCTGCTTTGTTTCCCCTTAACTGTTTTTCGTGGTTGGTGGCAGGAAAGTTTCTTGCCACTCCCTTATCTGAGGTTTGTGTAATGAATTGATCATAGGCAGTGCTGCCTCTGAACTTGTTCCAGTTTGGCAGAGCTCGGCTGCTCCTGAGTCACCGCAACTCCCAGAGGAATTTTTCCAGACTTCAGATGTATGTGGGCAATTTCTCCCTACTACGGGCATTTTGAAAAATGTCCCCAGTGACAATCAGGCTATCAAAGGGATACTGAAATGGCACCATTGTTCAGGCACACTCTTGAGGTTAGAGAGTCTAAAAATACAGACCAGCTCTGACCCCGGGCACAGTATTGAACTTTCTGCTCTGTGTGTTGTGCTTCGCTGGATGAGATAGTCGCTCTAAGTGCATATTCAAGATACCTCTGCCTGCTAGGGTCAGCCTGAATCTCCTTACACGAGTGTTATAACACATGTTGTCATTTATGCGCTGTCTGTTTGTTTTTTCTTATGGCCACTGATTTCCCACAGACAAGCTCTAAGTGTATCCCCACTATCCCAGCAAATCACCGAACTAAACCTTTCCATGAGAAGCAATGATACAGGATGTAAAATTTCTTGACAGAAAACTCTACTGGATTCTTTCACTGGAAGGCTCTAGATACTAAGCAGATCAATCCAGGCTGATAAACAGCCAAAGGCTGTGCAAATTGGAAGTTTTTCTTACTGGTTACCAACCTGGGGTAAGCAAAAAGCAGAACGTACTGCAAAATACCAAGCAGTAAGTCCTCACAGTTGCTAGAGGATGTGATACCCTGCTGACAGTCTGGTGGGCTCGCTTCACAGCCAATGGTCGAAGCCTGGATATAAAGAAGAAATTTTCTTACGATGAGGGTGGTGAAACACTGGCACAGGTTGCTCAGAGAGGTGGTAGATGCCCCATCCCTGGAAACGTTCAAGGTCAGGCTGGACGGGGCTCTGATCTAGTTGAAGATGTCCCTGCTCATTGCAGGGGGGGTGTGGACTAGGTGACCTTTAAGGTCCCTTCCAGCCATTCCATTCTATGAAAGCATTCCAAAATAACAGACCTCGGTGGAACCACAAAATCACTCCCACCCCAAAAAATGCCACCCAAACTCTGTGTGTGATTTGGACAGTGAGGTGGATTTATCCGAGCATCCCTCTCAAGTTGTAACTGCAGGCCAGGCAAGGCGTTGCTTGCTGGCAAGAAGGTAACTCCTCTTTTTCCTCCTTGAGTCTCTCTGGAGTTTCTGTTTCACTTTCTCTTCTCCAAAGAGGAAAAAAAAAATCCTCAGCTCAAACATAACTGTTGCTGCATACTCCCCGGGAGACACCAGCAAACACGGGTGTTCACTTTCTTCAGTTCTCTATGGAGAATTTCCCTTTTTCCTCTCCACCAACAGGTGGAGCAGAGACCTCTCTCTCGCCTGAGTGGCTCTCGATAGGAACCTTGCCCTATTAGCAGTAGTATGCTTGCTTGTTTGTCTCCCCAGAAATGATCCCAAATCTTTACGTTACTTCCCTAGCCTTTTTTGCCAACTTGTTTTTCCCACTTTGCCACACTTTGTGTATCTGTTCTCCTCCCCTGGCAGGATGCAAATATATCAGATGGGACGAATTGTCAAGGGCTTTTTTGCTCTCCTCCTAATAATTCAGTGGTTGTAAGACAAATTTCAGGGCACTGTTAAAAAAAAAAATAAAAGGTTTACTCTTTAATGTGTGTATTCCTATATTTTGTATGGGAAACTTTCTCCCAAACCCATGCTTTGATCCTAAATTACCGAAAGTGTCCTTACAAATTGCCAACAGATCCAACTAGCACATAAAAAGGTTGCACAACGTACACATTCCTAAGAATTAATGTTTAACAACAGAGTGGCACTGCTGAGAAGGTATCTGTAAACAGTGCTTGTTTATATGGGAACCCTTCGCATATCTCTGGCAGTGAAGAGCAGATCTCAATAAAACTTGCACCTGAGTTGCCCTTGCCTCAGAGTTGCTGAACTCTTCTAATGCAGGAGAAAGCCAGCTTCCTGCAAAATGAGCGTGTGACCTCAGAAATTATCCCAGGGGACTTTTTGTTCACCACTCCTTCATTTGTAATTTGGTTTTAAGTATCCTAAACAAGGTTGCTGCATTTTAGTCATGTTTTGTCTTGTGCAATTACCTTACAACCAGCACAGATGTTCAGCTGTGAGACTGAGGTTGCACTCGTGAAAATACATATAAACATCTGGAAAAGCAGAATTAGGTGTATGCACATGGGTATGTGCTTTGCCTGTGTTTGCCGAGTTCAGCTTGTGCTCCCAGACATAGGATTAACAACTCCAAAACATTAATTGAGGCAAATGTCCCGTTACAGAATCTGAAAATCAACACAGGGGTGGAAGGGTGTCGATATCTTAATGGGCCAAAAAATTTAAAAATAAAAAAAATACATACATGAAAAGAAAAAGCCTTTTTTTCCTCCATAGCTGCAATAGATAGTATTTTGCTTGCCTGTACTTGGACAACTCACCAGTGGATCAGGGCTGATGGGCTGTGACCTCTAGAAGTTAATGTGTTACACGGCAATAACATAAATCAGCGTTAAACCAGCAAATGCCGGAATTAGTGCCGAGTCCAGGGCGTTTCAAGTCCAAGTGTCTTGACTGCTCCCCTTTTCACAGTACTCGGGGTATGTACGTTGCTGTGCTGTCATCACTGCTTGAAGACATCACTGCGCCGCCCTCCAACCCCACCCCAAACCAAGCCAGGAAACCCATCCGGGTCAGCAAAACCCTTCTCCGTTGCTTGTGGATTTTTTCCCTGTTGTTATCAGGATGGCTGTAACCTGGAAGGGCGCACGGGGAAGCTGTGATCATGCTTGAGAGCAGTGGGGCTTTCCCTCCAGGAGAACGGCCTGCCCCGCTGCATGCCACGCAGAGACAAATAAAGCTGCTCTGTGTGTGAAGGGGGGGGGGGGAAGAGGGAATAGCTTTGCTGGGGACAGACAGGCAGGAGAGACTGCTTCTTTCATAAACGGTGCCAACTTAGATTAGCTTGAAGTGAGTATGAAACTGCAGTCTAAATTAAGTTTCATCCCATGTACCCAGCATTATTCATAATTGCTCAGAGCCAAAGAGTCTGTTGGATTGGAGTCTGGGATGATATTTAGTTATTTTAATACATTGCCCTTTTTTCTTCCTAGAATCTCCTCGTTTGCTTCCTTTTCTAACTCATGAGATAGAGTACACTGCCTTAGTATATCCTCAAACTACATCTCCTCTCTCCTACATACCAGTGGTGGTAGGGATCCTCTGGAAAAAGAAGAGTGCAGTCATTGCATGGAAACACTGCTCTTGTTGTTCGGAGGTGACCCTTCTGCCAGACAGGACTGCCAGCAACAAGGTCTGGGTTCAAATCGAAGGGAGTTGCTCCGAAAACAGTGACTTGAGGCCACACCTGGATAACTGGGAAAATTATTTTGAAATAGTTAGTTTTTCCTATTGGCAAACATGAATCAAATGGCTAAGAAAGTTTTTGGTTTGGTTTTTTTTTTTTTTCCTAAGGACAAAAATTTGACCAGGTAGATAAACAGAGTGATAGTAACTGACTGTTAGAGTTACTCTTTAACTATAACAGTTCATAGCCTTTTCCTCCAAGGAAGCAATTTCTAGGCTAGACCTTTTCCCATCATCTGCAGTAAGCAAAAGCTGTTTTGCTGGGCAATAAACCGCTGTGCGAAGCAATGCTCTGCTAGCTGCTCGGCTCCCTGCGGACGTGCCTCCGGCTGCTCTATCCCTGTGGGCCCTGGCAGCTCTGCTGGGAGCCCCTCCGCTCTCATCCGGCTGCTCCCGACCCGGCACAGCCACGTATGCGAGTCCTGCAACTTGGCTACAGGCTTCAGGACCTCTCCTACAGTGCTTTAGTGTTGAGAACTACCCACAGCCATCAGCTGAACTGACCTGAACCGAATGGGGAACTGGACACAGACCTTCCAGGAGGCAGGGAAAAAGGGTTTTTTCTGCCTCTTACGCTTGCACAGTCTGCGGCACAAAATCTCGTGACGCCTTCCCCCCTCCCCCCCCGCAAAGCTAGCTAAGCATAACTGCTAACCTTGCACCCGCTGCTGGGCATTAGCGATTGCCTTAAGCTGGGATGGCCATTTACCCAGATACATTTCACAAAGCTATAAATGAATTACAAAACTATAAATATTATTGTTATAGCTGTGAACTTTTCCCCAGTTTGTAAACTCCCTTCCTCAGCAATGCCTCTCCAGCATAGTAACCCAACGTACAAAAAAACTATCTAGGGCATGTCTGTTGGGGCTTTCTGTTTGCCTCCCCCTCGCCCCACTGGATGGCAAAAGAGCCCTTCTCTGGTGGGGCTTCCCTCCCCTCCGGGGTTCAGAGGTGTCCAGGCAGGGGTTGTTCTTTGATTTTTGGGCCCAGCCATCAGGTTCAGGACTCAAAGGGACTGAATTAAGGATCATTCTTCTGTCTAGGTGTTTTTCCTTTTGTTTTTTTTTAAACATAGCATGCCTGGGTGTACAAGAGACAAAAATACAAGTCCTTCACAAGCAGCAGAAATCCTTGTCCCACCGATGTGGCAGATGAAACCTCTGACTGCCGGTGGGTTCAGCCTGTCTGCTTCAGCTCATCAAAGCAGCCACGAGCTCAGGAATTCAAAATCCTTTTGCTTATTTTTGCACCCCTCTCTCATCAAATCTGGAAGCTCCGATAACAAATCTACCCAGGGCGTCCTTCAGCTTCCTGCTGCAGCTTCGCTTTTATGATAGTGTTAGCAGGATCTTTCATCATTTGCCTCCTTGGAGCATCCTCTTCATGCCCACGCGTTTCACTCCCATTTGAAGTAAAAAGTAAAAGCTGTTCAGCTTTGCTTAGAGCATAGCTGGGGATTACAAACACAGATATCATGATTAAAATAAAACCAGCCTGTTCTTTCTTCCAGGAGGTAGTGACACCTTGGGAAAGGAGTTCACCCCTCCTCTCAGAGCTGTTTGTGGGGACGATCGGCCCCATGTCCCCAGGGAGCAGTGACAGAGGCCTCCCAGGGGTGGGGTGCTGGATATGAATGTTTTTAAAGCCTAATTCTGCAATAAGACCTTGGGGAATTTTTGTTGTTTTGGTTTTGTTTTTCTTTCCTGCTGATTCCTCTGTTCCCTTTCTCAATCATTAGTGCTTTCCAAGCCTTAATCCAATAACTGAAATATTATTAAGCCTTCCATTGGCCATTTTCTTGTCACACGTTGTCACAAGACTGCTGAAGAAATCATGCTCATCAAAATTTCCTTCCCTGACTTTTCCACAGACTGTTTTTTGATCATATTGTTGCTTACCAGCTCACTGCAGAAGCACTGATTTCATTTTTAGCTTCTATGATAATATCTAAACAAGGGGGGTGTTGCTATCTATTTTGTTCATTCCACTGTTGGACTCTCTTCTGTTTCCACTGAAAATCCTCCAGTTAGGAATAAGGGATCTGAATCTTGGCATTCAGTTATGAGTTGACCTCAAATGCCTTCAGTTTGCCAATGATGAATCCGATATTCTGACTTGGGTGCACCAGCACAGATACCCAAATCCTCATTTGGGTACTCAAGAATCACAGAGCAGTTTGGGTTGGAAAGGACCTTTGAAAATCACCTGGTCCAACCCCCCTGCCATGGGCAGGGACACCTCCCACTAGATTGGGTGATCCTGATCCAACCTGACCTTGAACGCTTCCAATGATGGGGCATCCACAACTTCTCTGAGCAACCTATTCCAGCGTCTCTGGAATTCTGTAAAGAATTTCTTCCTTATGTCCAATTTGAATCTACTCCATTGTAGTTTAAAACTCTTACCCCTTGTGTTATCGCTATGGGTCCTGGTAAAATCTGGTCCCCATCTTTCTTACAGGCCCCCTTTAAGTATTGAAAGGCCACAATAAAGTCTCCCCGGAGCCTTCTCTTTTCCAGGCTGAACAACCCCAACTCTCTCAGCCTGTCTTCACAGGGGAGGTGTTCCAGCCCTTTGATAATTTTTGTGGCCCTCCTCTGAACCTGCTCCAACAGATCCATAGCTTCTTGTGCTGAGGGCCCTAGAGCTGGATGCAGTACTCCAGGTCGGGTCTCAGGAGAAGCCACAGGCATCTGGAGCTTCCAAGTAAATCAGTATGCAAAAAACCCCACCCCAAAGAAAACAAAACTCTATAATAATAAAATTATATATATATATGCATAAATATGTGTATTTTACAGTCCATGTTACATCCACCTGAAAATTCTAGGCTTAGCCATGCTTAGTCTTTATTCATTAGGAAGGAATGAGGCATTCACAAAGCAGTAGGGAGCAAGTGTAATTTTCAAGATCTGTATTTGACAGCGGTTTGGAAATGCAACTGTAATGTATAACTGAACTGTATTTTACAATTTTCTAAGTAACCACCTTAAAACTGAAAACATGGTGGTAAAGTATTGTGGATTTGCAGTGATGCCCTTGCAAATATCATTCTTTTCCAAAGGGTTAAAAATGCCCCATCTCAAGTTGCACAAATATCCTCCCATGCTGTGACATTAAAATCTCACAGAAGGGGAAGGTTACACCTGCACAGGGGTGACAGCGGCCTGCCTGTTTTTTAAGGTACGCTGTGAGTTTGGCAACGGTTCAGCTGGGATTGGGCAACATGATAGAGAAGGGTTTCGGCAGTAGCGAGCTGAGGCTGTGGTGGGGACGGGCATGGAAAACCTTCAGTTTGCGGCATGAACAGGTGGGAGCCCACCACCCTCCTGCATCAGGGCAGGACCCCAGGTCCTGTGCCGGCAAGAAGGAGTTCAAGCAGAGGGCTGCTCGCACCGACCACCCTGAGAAACCTTCTCAGAAGCAATGACCTAGGCCACAGAGGTTGCTGCAAGACCCATGACTGGTTACTCTTGTGCGCACACCTACAGGGTGTGCTGGAGCGGGCCCTTTGCTTCCTAACCATTGGGGTGGGTTGGCGTGTCATATGCAAAGTACACATGAAGAGTTGAAATCTCAGTCACTTGCTTCTCGTTTTCCCTTGGGAGCTGCAAGGAAGCTTCAGACAGTTTTCAAAATACGTTTTGAGTGAAAGCCTGCAAAGATTTCGATGTGGGTTTTGGTTCAGTAGTGCTCACTGAAGTCACCACGGCTTTTGTAAAATGTAGGTTTAAAACACCAGCCAGTGCTGTGAAAGCACCTCCATAGTTATTGCAGGCATTAATCTAATGCATTTTAGGAGGACTTACACTTTCACTTCTCATCTTCCATTTAAAGAAAAAAAAAAAGTAGGTAAATTTGTGAGTTTCTTGACTATTTCATTAGGTTATGAATAAGTAGAAAAATTAAATGAACCAATGTATTCCTTGAAATCTCTACAGACACAGGCCTATTTATTGAAGAGATTGTAGTTGATATTCTAGAACCTTCGTGGCTGGCGAGGCCTTTCTGCAACACCTGTGCCGTGTGAAAAGATGGGTCTCTGTAGGACTATTGTTTTTCTCCCTTGTCACCCATCTGTGTTGAGGGAGGAGAAGGTGGAGAAAAGGTGGGGCTCTGGCTCGCCACCCGCTCTGCTGGAAAAGGGAGTTGTGCCGACGGGCTGAGCAATGAGCAC
This sequence comes from Fratercula arctica, assembly GCA_947846985.1. Lineage (NCBI taxonomy): Eukaryota > Metazoa > Chordata > Aves > Charadriiformes > Alcidae > Fratercula > Fratercula arctica. The sequence goes on along the minus strand of CANTUZ010000002.1, from coordinate 90,776,552 downwards.
CGTGCCAGAGACCCACGGTTGCCGGGAGAGCTCTTTGCCATGGGGGCAGAGGAGGAACCAAGCGCAGCCCTTTGCATCACAATTTGCTTTCTGGGCTGTCCCTGAAGCAACGCAGCCACGCACCACCCTGCGTAGCAAACTCACAGCAAGCTTTGTCATCTGCTTATTCTAATCTGCCACTGCCAATGATAGGAAATTAGTTTGCTTTATTTGTAAGTTAGAGGTGCTCCATATTTATTTTTCCAAAGGAACTCTAAGGAGCTAGCTTATATTCTTAATGCCCTGAACCAGAGGTAATTTTCATGCTGTACATTTTCTGGATACCTGCAGGTGACTCACCTGAAGAAAGGGAGTGTTGTTTCATTTAAATTATGTCATAGTTTATACCCCTCCCCTAGACTGAGACAGCAGGGTGAGGAGAGCTGGCAAGCCAAGAGAAAACAGAGAAATAAAAAGGTTCCAAAGGTTCATCAACCACCTCATGTCAGGTATGGGGCATTTAAAGCACATGATAGACTTTTTCCTTTATGTCCTACTGGTCCTTTAGGGGCTGGTAAACACCAGGTTCCTGTGAAGGTTCATGTAGCACCAGTACAAGTGGTTAGAGATAGGATTAAGATGTAATTAACTTCACATTCAAGAGGAAAAGGGGAGGAAATGGGAGAAGAAGGGTTTTGTAAAATGCCCAGTCGTTGCTGATCATGTTTGCAAGGGATGTAAAAGATTTGGAAAAAGCAGTTGGAGCCAGTAGAAAATCTCTCATTAATATCAGTAGGCTTTGGATCAGGCCAGTGATGTTCTCCAGATAATCCATCTTTCGTCCCCCCCTCTTTGCTGGCCAGTTTATTCAGTCCCTCCCTTGTTGATTCAAGGAGAGTTTTTCTTGTTTCTAATTATGTGTTGCTTACAGGAGCAGGGTGAGGAAGGTGACCGCAACCCTTTGTAAAGAGAGAAGCATTACCCTGTCTTGTCCCTGCGTGACTGCATCTGTCCAATGACACTGTGGTGAACCAACCGTGTACCTCATCTCAGCCCAAGTTCTCCTGGATTAGTACCACTGGACATCTTTGGAAGATCTCCGTTCCTCTTCCTTTGCTGTACCCAGCTAACCCAGCTAACATATTTTCTGGAAAAAGAGATAAGCAACAGGATTGGTCTTAAGGTATGTCAGCAAAAAGAGAGAAAAGCATTACTCTAATGTCACTTATTGGTATCAAGGTGCACAGCTTCTGAAATGCATTGAGGGAGAGGTAAGAAATTTTTGCTGGCCTCAGAAGGGTGGGTGGTGGGGAAGCCACTTCTGCACCAGTGATTGTGTCATGACATGGTGGTGGTTAGAAAAAACGTATTGTACATTATATCAATCCAAATATGCCCAAGAGAATTACACATGGTAAGTTATTTCATTGTTTACCTCCTCGCTTTCGTAACCTTGATCCAAATTATATATAAGACTTTATGTACATCAGTCTTCAGACTTCATCTGTCTTCTTCAGATGGTTTCCTGACAACAGCATCCATTGTTGTTCTATCCATCAGGGGTACGAGTCTCATATTAATATAATCCAGTGATTTCAGGAGGTTCATGAGGTCTACATTTGGGGTGGGAATGAATAAAAGGTAGGCCTTTGGGGCTGCGTGTAGTAATTTAACAGCACACAGCTATTCAAGTCCCTGTTCAGTTTATGAAGAATTCTAGAGATGCTGTGTCAAAGGGTCTTATTGTTTTTAAACAATCAAAGAATATAAGTTAAGTGTAACATTGGTGAGCTCTCACATGCATGTAAGACTCATGTGCTTTAAGGTGTTATTCAACTAAGGCAACCACGAATTAAGTGACTCAGTAGAAACAGCAGCAGCACAAAGCCTGATACTTTTCTGGTTTTGCATACGTACATATGTATTTGTCTTTATCTATAGCATTTTGATTTAAATACAGAACCAAGTCCTGTTTTCATTTGTGCTGCTATCAATCAGGATTAACCACTTTAAATGAAAGCTGCATCAGATGATGCAAGTGTGAAATGGGAATTACATAAGTGACTATGAAATTCTACAAAGTTTGTGTTGTTTTTATCCATCCCAAAACTTGAAAATGAAACCTTGGTATATCACTACCTCCTAACCACGGGAACTTTCTAAATTTCAGTGACAGACTGTACTGAGAAAATCTATTTAAAAGCAGTAGAAATTTTAACCCAGTCTCTGAGATGAAATGTAGTTGTGGACGTTGTTAAAAAAGCTTGTCTCAGACAGTGTTAAATATTTATAGAAAGGACTGCAAGTAGATATAATTCTTCTGATTTTAGCTTGGCTATACAGTATACATGAAAATAGAAATAACCTTGAAATAGAAACCCTGGTATTGAATATTGAGTACAGACACGGCTCACTTGAGAATCGTTTTCTAAGGGCATTTGGTCACTGCAGGGACTAACTTATCTCAAGAGTGACTTCAGGAGGTAGTTGCTGAAGCCCCACGTGAAAGCCAGCATTCTGAAGGCAGCAAGCACCCCTCGCTGCCATGACTTGGGGCTCCAGCCGTGCGTGCTGTGGGCAGAGCTGGGTACAACGCCTGGGAGAGGCACAGGATGGTTGGCACGGTGGAGCCACGAGTGTTGTGTACGCAGTGTGCCCCATAAAGAAAACTGAGAACGTGCCGTGTCCATAGTTTACAGAGAGAGAGAGCTTTCTGTTTTCTTCATTGCTGCACTAGACCATACGCGGAGCATCCCTTACGCCGTCTCCTTGTCAGTCCTGCCCGGCTTTACAAAAGCCTGACCTGCCTGTACCCGAATGACTGGAAAAGCGTCATGCCAAAGCAAAGTGCTCTGCTGTGACTTCATGCCACTTCTAAATGAACTATTTTCAGATCTGTGTAAAGTTGTCAGGCAGAAGGCTCATTAAGTTTCCCTTCCTGCTAGTTCTGCTGGGCTGAGCGGTCCAAGAGCTCTACTTCTCTGCCACGAAAACGCTGAGATTGAGGCAAATTCTAAGCGTAGCACAACATGTTTGAATTACAGAAAGCAGTAAGGATGAAGGGACTTTTAGTGGCACCAGCATTTGGGAGAGGGTGAGTTGCTTCTCTGAAATGCTGCTTTGACAACCTCAGACTCTCCTTGGTGCAGTGGCAAACAAAAGAAAAACCTCACAGTGAGGAATGGGTGTAGCTGGGTCACCCTGACCAGCACGCTGAGAGGGATTGCCCGGCTCAGTACAATGAAGATACATTTACATAAATTAGCTAATGTTTTGATTTGTAAGCTGCTCAAGACTGCCCAGATGCTTTTTTTTCAGTCATATAACACGACATGGTCTTAAAGACTAATTTTATATTTTCCCTGGATAATAGTATTGTCTTCTCTGACGCTGTTCTCAGATGAGGGTGAGTCATGCAACACTCTAATTTGGGGAGGCATCTTACATTAGCCTCTGGCTTAGGAAGGTTCTCACCGTGGCTGAGCCCAAGAACACGAGCTCTGACCCAGCAGGAGAGGCCAATAGTCTGTCCAGGTAAATATCTTTCCATTAATGTCAGTTTAATTGCAGACTAGGCCTGGGGTTTCAAAACCTGAAAAAAAGGTCCCATGAGGAATGGTGGAAAAGAGAGGAAACAGAGAGCTACTTGTCCAAAATATATAGAATGAAATGTTAGGCGAAAGCAACAGACTATAAAACTGCTGGGGGAAAAAAAGAGGAAGAACGGAAGAAGCAGCATGTAACCAACATGTAACTTCTAAAACAAAACCCCCAAAGGTCTACGGTTCTTCAAGACTGTGTCAGCATATTAAAGAGACATATCAGCTTCAGTCTGCATTATGCTGGTCTGCCGTGTCCACTTTTAGCCATGTTTAAAATAACCCATTTTTGATTTCCTGATGGCTCTGTCACTCACAGAAACTCCTCTTATTCTTTTCACATCGGGCTTTTAAACCGTTCCCCACCTCTGTTCACGTACATCACGTTCTCCACCCTGCATGTGTGCTCTGAAATACTCTCTAAGGCAAAAGGACCCTCCCTTTCCAGAATATTTTTACCTGGCGTGACAGCGCTCGACCTGCCCTGCAGCTCCCGAGCGTCAGCGTTGGGCCGGTGCTGCATCACGGCCCGATCATCTGCCATGCTGCACTGTCCCTCTCTCCACCTCGCCACTTTCCAGACCACAGTGAGGTTTGAAGGCAGGAGTAAATGGTCAAGCAGGGGTTTCCTCAATAGCCTTTTCCATGCAGAGGCTGGGAAAGAGTCTCTAGCTTTCTCCATCGGACTCCCAATTCTTTTTTTCTATGTGTCTTAAGGCCAAATACCCTTCAGACTCTTCACTGACTTCAGTAAGTTTTGGGAGATAAAAGAAAAAATCTCTGAAAGGATCTATCTTTCAAAGCAGAACAGGTTGAGAGATAACAAGACAAAGGGCAAGCTTCAGTATTTCCACATACACGGAGAGGTAATTACCTGATAGCTCAGAAATAATATAAACTATCTCAGCTGAAGCTACAAAAAGCTGTATCCATATCCACGTGCTCTTTCAGATGGCTTCTTTGTCATGTTTTTGGATAAACGGTATCTTTTTTGGTTCTTTCCTTGGGAGCCTCAACTGACATCCTAGATGTCTTACACTAAAGAAAACTAAAATGTCTGTTCCAAAAACCCCAGGTTGTCCAGGGCAGGAACTGTCTTTGCTGTTTTCTGGATGCTGTACGAGTATAGTCCGGTACTGAATCACAAAGGAGGCTCCTCGGCGTGACAGGCAAGAAGTAAGAGAAACAACAGATGAACCAGAAACCTGTCAGTGATTCACTCTCTGATTATGAGCAGGGCCAAGCACAATATCCTCATTCCCCCTTGAATGCCCCACTCATCGAGTCACGGTGCCTTGCTAAAGCAAAGTCAGCCTCTTCAGTGGTATTTGATAATGTTGTGTCTGTCTCCTATGGACCAGTAATGACTTGCTATTTGTTCAAAACTACTTATTGTTCTTATTCATTATTTTGACACATTCCTCTAAAACTGTTATCCTTTGCTTACAAGTTATTTCAGGTTCCTAATAAAAACAATAGGACCTGTAGGGCTAAATGCCAAAACAACTTGCTGAATGAGAGTGGCTCTGGGACTCAAGAGGATGCTCTAGCAAGCCCTGAAAATCTCATTTTCCTTCGTCTTTTTTTTTTCTTTTTTTTTTGCTGTCGATAGCAAAAGAAAAGAATTTTGTGAGCTTGGGGCTACACAGCTCCAATTGCTATAATTACATAGCCAGGAATTTTGCAATTGTACAGTAAATCAACTTTCTTACAGGGACTAATGCTTAAATTGCAATTTCTAGATTGCTTAGGATGGGAAAAGGATTTATGTGGTTAAAAACGTGTGTTTGCTATTAAGTAAGCCTAACCACAATAACTAACTTGTATTCACAATCTTTTCCTGCTATAAATTCAGGTTTGTTGTATTTTTGCCTTGGTTTTTAAGCACAAACCTGTTTTCCAATTTTGGGATGGTCCTCAAACTGCTAAATCATAGGACGAGATGTGGAGATATGTCCTAGACTAGAGAAAAGGCTCAGTTAACTGGTGCATGCTAGCTACTGCTTAGCAAATTTTAACCTCTTTTTGTTACATTGGAAATAAATTCTTTGGTATTAGACTTGTCTTACTAGATTCCTTATGTGGTTCAGTTAAGTTTATACTATAAACGCAAATTCTTGAAACACCGCAGGCCAGTTTTAGCAGAAGAAGAATGTAGACTAAAAGGTTTGATTCACTAACATTACTAGTAGTGGCGGTGAGGAAAAATAGGAATAATGTTTTGAAGACTGCATAAGAGCAGAAATGTGAAATAGCACCGATGATTAATCTTTTATTTTTAAAGGCCTAAACTATTTTACAGCAAGAATTTTGTCATCTACATGACTTAATATTAGGAAATATATTGAGGAGGCCCATCTAAACGGAGATGAAGCTATAGAGACAGGAAAGGGTTAAAAAACACTCCTGGGGGGGACTGAAGGTACTCAGTCTCACAGACATGAGATTGGCAAACACTCATGCAGCCCCTCTCCGAACTAATGCCCTTTGCCTAAAAAATGAGCATAGCACCCCGATTGTGGGGATTACAATGCACACTAGAACTGCCCCCTTTGCCCTTTTTTTGAGAGCTGGGCCCAGGGCCAAGGAGCCTGGAGAATGGCAGATTCCCACATCATATTGCAGCATGTGCTCCCCACGTTTCACTCAGCTTTTCCGTCAGCTAAATGGGACTGAAGAACCAGGGCCGTAGGCAATCAGCGCTGCTGCTCCTAGAGCTCTGGAGAAGTATTAAGGTGATGATTTCGGTGATTTAATAGGCTTTCACTCTTTTGCTGTGCTATATAAAAAGAAGTGAACATAACAAGCAAATGCTGTTTTGTTGTTTCGTGCTTTGTTATGACAGCCTTCATATAGCCCCAGAACGGTGTTTTGTAGGACTTGGAAGAAAAGATGCTATCAAACAGAAAAGATGGATGTGATGCTGTTAGAAAATAAGCAAACGTGAAATGGTGAAGTCATTAGGAGAGGGTGAGGGAAACTGGAAGAGCAGCAGCACCATAGACACATAGAGAAGACACTGAGGTGGTTGCTTCAAGACGTAAGAGCAGAAGGAAGGGGTCGGCGGCAGTGGGAGTGTCACAGGGCACGTTGGGGATGGGAGAGGCAGGAGCGGGTGGGATGCAGATGGAGCACACCTCTGCTCACTTGTTCCGCAGTAGAGCAGAACTTACAGCTGAGGCCAGGGAAGTCCGTTCAGGTTCTTGAAATAACTGGAGCGCTGCAGCTTGCTAATGATGGGGACAGGGGAAGATTTGGGGATTTCTGTAGAGTTTGCGTGCCCATGCAGCTTTGGCATCTATTCAAGGATAGGGAAGAGTTCATTTTGATTTTGGAGCAAGAAAGTGAGATGAAAAATGATGGAATAGATGATGAACAGAGCTATGAAATCAAGTTCTCCACTTAATAGATCGCCATTCATTCCTGGAGCTATGGTAACTGACAGCATGCAGTCTCTGAACCAATCCACTTAAAAAATAAAGTATGTAAGCCAGCCTATTTATTTTCATAAGGGCACAAATTAGGAACATGCATGTGGCTCATTACTGCAGCATGTGGCTCAAATGACCGGGGTACTTATTGAACTGCAGCAATTCAGTCAACTTCTACCCACGGTAATAGGGAAATGAGAGATCAATGTTTTGCTTCTGCAAATTCGTATTTTTGTTTCCCTACTTACGCGTAGGCCAGCCAGCTGCCTCCCTTGCCCTTAGGCCATCTGGGTATGTCAGGGATGGAGGAACACAAAACAGCATTCTTAACTCTCTGCTGAGGAGATGGGAATTCAGGGGAGACCTCAGGTTGTCAAAGAGAGAGAAGACAAAATTAAGGATGACTATACTACAATAAGTGTTCTGTTATACATTGGGGTAAATGCACAGAAACCAGTATTTTGATAATAATGCAAAAGCCTTGGTACAAGACAAAGGTGGACATTTACGGTAATCTTCCATTCATGTCATACAGAAAAGACAAATGTGCCCTTTTCCTTTCTGTTACTGGCAAATCAATCCAATGTCTAAATGTTTCCAAGTATTTACGATCTGCCTGGGACGGGAGTTTCTTGCAGACAGCAATGCCATCACTCCCGTGCAGCTTCTGACCCAGATTTGCCAAGTCTTCCTCGCTGAGGAAAAAACTCTCCCTTTTGGGGCCAGAGAAGCTGATTGCATTTACTCTGGTCACTGAGCTGGGCAAGACACCTTCTGATGTGCAGAGAAATGAGCCTGACAGAAGGGAAGGGTTTGGGGAAAGGGGTGAGCATTCATTTACCAGAACCTGTGGGACAGAGCGGTGTGAGGGTGACAGAGCACTGGAACAGGCTGCCCAGGGAGGCTGTGGAGTCCCCTCCTCTGGAGACTTTCAAGACCCGCCTGGATGCAGTCCTGAGTAGTGTGCTCTAGGCAATCCTGCTTTAGCAGAGGAGTTGGACTAGATGATCTCTAGAGGTCCCTTCCAACTCTGAAAAATTCGGTGATTCCGTGATTCCATGACTGTAACCAAGGCAGCCAGGTGAAAAGGTAACTCAGGCAGCATCTCCCCTTGCCCTCGCAGTCCCTCGCCATGGTTTCTCGCCATCACTTTCTTCATCCCACTCACTCCTGTCTCCCTATCCCTGCCTTGGCCGGTGGCCTCACCTGCCTGCAGTCTTTGGATCCTTCCACCATGACCGGGAAAGCAAGGTGAAGCGAATGGAGAGGGCTGGAGGGGAGCAGAGAAGCTCCTGAGATGCCCGAGGGAGGCCAGGGTGCACAGTGGGCACATGCTGCAGCAGAACACACCATTCTCCTCCCACAGAAAAGCCGAACAGTTGCTCTCCTGGGGGAAAACGGCACGAGGGGAATATTTCTGAAATGGCACATTGAGATTTTAACGTGCCACCTGCACTGGCCACCATGGCTGTGCTGGCTGGGCCCTTCGCACCGCTCTGGGTGCCAGCCTTGCCTGGGCTGCGAGGCTGGGGCTGCACGGGGGGCCCGCAAGGCCTTCCCCGGTGCTGGGATCACATTCCTGGGATGAGACACCCCCGGGAGAAGCCTGCCGTGCTGTGCCTGCCCTTCAGCCCCTCTCTTGACCAAAGCCACTGCTCGGCTTTTCCCCCTGTACTTGGCACTGTGTACTCAGCCACCTCAAATACTGTGTCCAGGTTTGGGCCCCTCACTACAGGAAAGACACTGAGATTCTGGAACGAGTCCAGAGAAGGGCAACGAAGCTGGTGAGGGGTCTGGAGAACAAGCCTTATGAGGAGCGGCTGAGGGAACTGGGGTTGTTTAGCCTGGAGAAAAGGAGGCTGAGGGGAGACCTTATCGCTCTCTACAACTACCTGAAAGGAGGGTGTAGCGAGGGGGTAGGCAGTCTGTTCTCCCAAGTAACAGGTAATGGGACAAGAGGAAATGGCCTCAAGTTGCGCCAGGGGAGGTTTAGATTGGATATTAGGAAAACTTTTTACACTGAAAAGGTTATTAAGCGTTGGAATAGGCTGCCCAGGGAAGTGGTAGAATCGCTATCCCTGGAGGTATTTAAAAGACGTGTAGACGTGGTGCTTAGGGACATGGTTTAGTGGTGGTTTTTGTCAGAGTTAGGTTGATGGTTGGACTTGGTGATCTGAAAGGTCCCTTCCAACCTAGGCAATTCTATGACTCTACTAATTTTAAGGAAGTTGCTTGCGCCACCTCCAAGAAAATACTAAAAAAAAAAATAATCTATAAGAATAAAGGTAACGAGAAGCAAAGCCTTATGGCACAACGCTAGGAGCCGGGCAGGGCATGAGGCTGCCAGCAACAAGCCTTGGTGCCCCGGGGAGCAGCCGCGGGGCAAGCTTCAAGTTTGCCAAGTTTGTGGCAGAAGCGGGGCGGGGGGGATGTTCCTGGCCCGTGGGGTTTGGTGGCTTCTCTCTCCCCCGCCGGTTTCCCCCTCCCTGCCTCGCCCCCGCCGCGGCGTGGGCGGCCGGCCCGGCAGTGCCGGCGGGGGCGGCCGCCCTGTCGGCGTCTGTCCTGGCCTGTCACATGGAAACGGGCTGGCAGCGCCGCCCGCCCCCGCTCCCGGGCCGCTCAGCGGGCAGCCGAGTCCGGCCGGGCAGCCCCTTCCTCGGCGGGCTCAGGCCGAGCTGTCAGCGCCCCGCCGGGCCGGTAAGGCGGGCGGGGGGCTGCCGCCTCGGCGGGGTATCCCGGGCCGTGCCGGGGAGCGGCGGCGCCGCGGGGCAGTGCCGCCCGGCGGCGGTGCGGGGCGGGGAGCGGGGAGGTGGGGGTGAGGGAGGGGGCGAGGCCGGCTCTCACTCCGCTCCTCTCTTCCCTCCCTCTCGGTTCCCCCCCCTGCCCGCCGCCGACCTTCGCTGCGGGACCGCGTCCGGCCCGGCTCGGCCCGGCCCGTCCCTTCTGGAAGCGGTGAGGGAGGCCCGGCCATGGAGACACTCGTTCGCCCCGGGGCCAGCAAGCCTCCCAGCGGGTAAGTCACCCGCCCGCCAGCCGGGACGGACGGAGCGGCCGCCGCGGGCAGCAGCGGCTGCGGGGCAGCGGCAGCAGCGGGCCCGGTTGCCCTCCCTCCCTCCCTCTCCCAGGGCGGCCAGCCGCCGGGCTCGGAGCCGGCGCGCAGGTGTCGGCGCCCGCCGTGCTGAGGGCAGCCGGCCCCGGGGGCGCTGGGCGGGCGGGGAGAGGGGGGCGGCGAGGTGAGGGGAGGTCGGGAGCGGCGAAAAAGCGTCTGCCGCCCCCGTTTGCAGCCGGGGCGGTGCGGATCGCGGTGCGGGTGTCGGGGCGGCCCCGGCCGGGGTTCTCCCCCGTGTGCCCGTCCCTGCCAGTGCCGCTGCCAGCAGCCTCCGAAAGGTTGGTTCGTCCGTGGGTCACTCAGCCCGGCCGCACAGGGGAGGGGGAAACGCTGCCGAGCTCGCATTGAAAGTGCCCGAAAGGGCCAGAGGTTGGTCGGTGGCGGCCGCTTGGTCCCCGTCCCCTGCCGCCTCCGGGGACAGGCGCCGCGCTGGCAGTAGCCGTGGCAAACGGCGGTCAGCCCTGGTGCGAGCCACAGGTGGCTTCGGGGTTTTTCGGGAGCAGAGAGGAACGCCGAGCGTGGCAGCAGTGAATTCGCCAGTCCGTTAATTAAACGACGGGAGCAGCAGCAGCAAGATGAAGTCCGAAGCGATCGCTTTTGTCAGAGCAGAAGCCGGGCAAGTTTTAGGAGCCGCGCTGTTCTGCTTTGCTGTGATTTACTGCTCTACTTCACGCCGTCTGCACGGGCTGAAAGAGACCGTGGTTGCTTCAGCAGCTTTTTTTATTTTTAGTCCCAATGCGTATGTCATAAATTTCTTTTCAGCTAAGTAGAAAACAGCTTTAAAGTAGGTGCTAGTGGGATACGGTAGTTCTGTTAGGTTTAATTTCCTTGGTTTCTGCGTTTGATAGGGAATCTTGTAGTGCCTAACTCACAAAGTGGAAGAGGGAGCGATGGGCGAAGAAAAGATGCCATTGCTGGTGCTGTAGTAATGAAACCGCCTGTGTGCAATGTTCCTTTGGCTTGCAGAGCATGACATAGCTTGCTGCTCTTTTTGTAATTAAAATCCTTAATTCCAGATAAGAATGAGTGTGTTTGATCGTGACCTTTTCAACTAACATGCTGTGAGAAGCAGTAGATATAAAGTGCCTCCCCTCTCTGTATTTAGTCGATGTGATAGTATAGCTGCTTTCTAAAATCCCAATGAAGAGGAGATCTAGCATGTGTCAGTTTACACGTGTGCTTTGAAGAGTAACTAGCATTTCTCAGATGCAGTCCTGATTAAAAAATTTGTCTCGATTGCTAGGTGTCCAAAGATTCATTAAAGGGTTTGAATTTGCAATGAGAAAGCATGTCATTAGCACATTTCAGAGATGAGCATTGACGTCTGAGGGCATTTCTGAACTAATCTCCTGAATCCTACGCAGGCCAGTTTCATCTGTGTAAACCTCAGATATCACATATATGAACAGAAATCACAGTAACTCCATTAGCTTTGGTTGGATCGCTCCTGACGTGGCTCAAGGGGGCGAATGCAGTTGCAAGGTGAAGATGCGCTTGCGATACTGTATAGCAAAGTGTGTGGGTGCTAATCCCCTGCTGCGGAAGCTGATGGTGATACTGTCATGTGCACGGACGGGCACTGCCTGTCTGTTTTGTCTGGGCTGATTTCAGCCTTGAAATGCCGCTTGTTGCCTTTTCTTGCAAGTCAGAGGTTCCCAGGCTGGATTTGTCTGTGCTGGTAGCACTGAGCTTCACTGAACAGTTCGTAATTCCCTGGGTTGCCAACATCTGTACTGGAAACCGGTGGATGCTTGGTCCCTAATCAGGTTTTACTTGCTCGATGAGGAAATCTGCTAGGGCCAGGAAAATGCAGCAAGCGGACAGCTTCGTCTATCCTTCTTGGTTCCCATATGAGCCCAGAGGTGAGCAGCATCTATGGAGCGTGCACAGGGAACGCTGTATTTTAAGGTCACTGTGGCAGAAATACCTTCCTTTAATGGGAGAAGGAAGGCTATACACGCTTCCAGCTTATTGATTGGGTTAGCTTGCAGTTATGAAAGCAAGAGGTCAAAATGACCACAACTTCACAATTTTTAACAAAATTTCGGCAGATCTGTTTTGTCTCTATGTAAATCATTAACAGCAGCCTTACGAGTTTCCCTTGTTAAACAGTGAACAGATTTAATGTATCATTTGGTACAGGGTAGAGCAGCTCTGCTGCGTGCTTTACACAGATAAATTGGCTCCGTGTGTTTCATGGCACGGCTGCTTGAGAACTGCACATTTAAAAGCAGGATACTGTTGTGGGTTTTTTTTCTTTTAAATGGTAAAGGAAAAATGTAGTTTGTGCTGGCGTTGCAAGGTTTTTCCCATTTCTCAGTTTCAAAAAATAACTTTAGACTTCAGCACTGAGAATTTTATTATTACTAATTATTAGGCATGAGTTTTGCAAAGCTTTACCAAGTCCATAATGCTTTATTTAATTAACATTTATTTTAGCTTGTGAAGGTGAATTTAAGACAATCGGTAGCAGCATCAGAAATTAGGATTTATTCTTCCGTGATCATGCAACAGGTGCTAGAACAGAGAAATGCACTTACCTAAACCTACTGCCTTGGTGTCTGCATCTGTGCTAACTTCATTAGGAAGAGCAGAGATAGGCCTCTCTGGATGTCTTGATTGGCGACTTTTTTGACCATAATGTGGCATAATTGACAAACATTGGTCATAAGTCGCATAGAGGGCTCAATCCTAAAATGAGGACTTACAGGATCAGTTCTGTCCTGCTCCATTAGGACCCTCGCAAAGTGCAAAGCGTCTTCCCATGACACTGAAAGCATCTCCATTCCATCTCCCATGGAAATCAGCCGTTCATGGGTCCTTCTCCATGCCTGGGCACAGAAAAGCTTCCTCTGGAGTCTGCACCAAATGTGGGGAAAGCCTCTATGTTAAACAAGATGTACAAGTGCTTTCTTTAAGTAGGACCTTTATTTTCTGTGCCTCAGCTTCCTTCCCTGTCTCACAGGGACTTACAGTACTAACAAATACAGGCAGACACTAGCACACCTACTTTGGAGGGACTCATCTGCTGGGTTGAAGTCACCCTGGTGGTCAGATAAAGGCTGTGAAACGTCAGTAACACATGCAGAGCCTGCAAAAGCAAACCCCCAGGACAGAGCAAGTCACGCATCTCAACTTGTTGAAACCTCTTCTTGTTATTTTATGCCTACTCCACATAGTTAAGCAGGTTACTTTGTGAAACTGCATGACCAGCTTAAAAAAAAGGAAAAAAGGAAAAAGAAAAGTTGTTATTATGTTTACCATATTATTTGTAAACCTTGTCTCAAAAAGCCTGGAGGGAACTGTTGTCTGGAGAACATCTATATGAGCGTTTGCGTAGTACTGCTTACGCTGTACTCTCTCACCTTCAGATGTTACGAGATTTAGGATATACAGAAAAAGCGATGTAAGTAATCTGTAAATCAAAACTGGAAAACTGAGCAATTTGCACGTGTTTCCCCGGCTTTGTATTTATATGAGATTTCAGCGTAATGTGCAGAGTACTGGACGGCAAAAGACGGTGACTGCAATTAGAACTGTGAAGCGGCAGAATAGTAGCAGAATAGTAGTAGAAACGTGGTGCCTGCTTTGAAGGTTGCTGCCTGGGCCCGTTGCAAGGCTGACACTTGTGCTTTTGGCATTATCCTTCCTGTTGTGGCCCGGTTTGTACGTGCACTGCTCCTGCAGAATTCAAGTGGAGCTTCTTATGTGCACACCTGGGGCAAGGAACTTCTCTGTAGCACATTTTTTCTGGCACCACAAGCAACATTAGCTCCTCTCAAAAGTAGTTTGGGTGCAAAGTATTTCTTTTTGTGTCAGTGAAGATACATCACATGAAATAAAACTCTGGTAATGGTGACGGAAGAGTTGTGCTTGCTATTGCATAAAATAAAACAAGGCAATTTTTACTGTGTTTTGCAGCTCTGTATGAATATAACTGTTGACCTAATATTTTGGAAGACATTTGTGTTTTCAGTCATGACTAATATCTCAGGATTGCTGAAGATAAGCAAGCTAACTGTAAGAATAAGCTAAATGGTGAGATAAACGCAATGCAATCCAGTCCTGACAGCTGTTCTTTCTGAATTCCAGTTTCCTATTTCTCCTATCTTATTTTTCCCCCTTTCTTTTCTTTTTCCTTCAGAAATCTATTAGTCTTGTACCAGCATAGAGGATGAAATAGATGGCTTTCTAAAGTCTCTTCCATTTCTGGGCTGCTTAGAATAGTCAGGATTTGTTCTCATTCTCCCAGTCTCCCAATTGTCTCTCATTATTTTCTTTCCCATGGATGTATTTTGTATTTTTTCTATCTTGCTCTTTTATGCTGCTCCTGCCGCTGTTGAATGAAATTGAACCTTCTCTTTCCTACTGTCGCTTGTCTTGTTTGTTCTTCATGTCTTTCCCTTGTAATTCCAACTTCATTTTTCTGCAGGTTTTGCTACTTTAAGTTTACATCTTAGCCAAATTGCTTGTCTTTATGAAAGCACGTTACTGCTCAGCGGGAGGTAGTGCTGTTTTCGACGGGACAGATTTTATTGCCACCCCAGTGAGTTTCCAGGATGCTGCACTAGATAAAGTTGGGGGAAGGGGGGATTAGCTACAATTTAGAGCACGTGCATGGGTGCAGTTTTAGATGATGCTGACCATTAAGGAAAGCAACTTCTTAAATATTAATTTTGGAGTCAGTTCAGTTAATACATGGCTGCTTTGTGCATAGTTAATCTTCCTAGGGAGGTGGTATATTGCTTTTTGCTGAGTAATTCAGATCACAGTGCAGCCCTGATTATGGCCAGAGTTAAGGGAATTTTTTTTGCCGTCAAAGGAATGAGAGTTTTCTCATACACGTGTATGGATTCTTAAACATCTGTGGTGTTATAAATATTTGTTAAGGCTCTTGTTGTCACAGATTTGGTTTATCTTACAAGCATTTATGAAGGCTTCCTAACAATATTTTTTTTGAGTTAAAGAAATACATGTAGGAGATTCCATTTTATTTATATAGGCGAAAGTGTGAACACATTTATATGACCTGCTCCAAAAGCAGCCAGGAGGCCTGTGGCAGAGTTAGGGAAGTACCTCACTGCTCCTGAATCGCAATTCAGTGCCTTAACAAGTATTCCCCTGTGTCTGGCCTTTAGCTACTACTCTGTTAGCATCAGCAAACACTTGATTTTCTGGCAACAACGGCAGCGTTCTGTATACTGAAGCTTTTTTGTATTGCCCTGGCATTGTGATTTCCATGAAAATTGACAGCTTTCACGCTTTAATGCTTCTTCTAAGAGATGGAGGGGTCTGTAGAAATTTATTTTTGTGTAGCAGCTTAAGCCAACTTCTGCATTAGAGTTTGAGAATGGCGAAAGACTTAAAATCTGTTTTCAGCTAAAATTGTGATTTAAGGATCTTTTAAAAGTAGCCACATTTCCAGTTAATGGAAATTATGACCCTTATTAAAGTATTAATCCTCTTTTTATATAGAGTGTTTCCAGAACCATTTGTTGCCCAGTGAGCCAGGCTGCTTATCATTAAATAAGTGATCCTGGGAATAGTGTATTGTTGTCATAGTTTCAGCATGAGAGTGTCAGCGATGAGCCAGGGACTTAACCCATGCCAAGGAGTGAGTCACGAAAATTGCGTGGCAGGGCTGTGTTGTGATGGCACTGACACACAGCATCCCATACCCGCTTTAGTCCCCTTGCACCAAAAATGTTATCTTTTCAGTTTCATTAATGCCCCAGCTAACGAGCTGTCTAAGATGCTGTGCATTTGTGCAGAGTAGTCATTGTAATCGGAGAAATGGGAAAGAAAATGGATTGAGAATGGTTTTTCTGTTTATGTTCCTTTGTTCTTACTGTAGCTTCCAGATTGAGAGTGTCTATGGGACAAAAAAATATAATTTCTTACTCCTGACCCTCTAAATTCAACCTGGTACTTGCATGTTAAGCTGTGTTTTGTGTGTTCCTTGGCATGTGCTGTGTGGAAGAGAGTTGGTGGTCTCCTCTGACAGTTTCAGTGATGAAATGTGAGTTACAAATCTTTCTCTGGCAATCAAAAATGATGCAACCTTCGTGTGTGTATACATATATATATTTTTTTTTTTTTTAAAGGTGATGAGCATCGTTAAAGCAGGTAGGAAAGGTACAAATGAAGTGAGAACTTGGCATAAGCTGGTCATGAGGAACTTGCACAGGTGAAGCAGACAGACTGTGTTTTTTGGGTTCAGTTCTGTGTTCTCCGGTGTCTTATTTTTGTTAAAGGTGATTGACCTGTGCATAAGTTTCAAGGTTGGTCTGTGAGTTGCTCTGCCTCTCTCTCTCCATGTTACTGTGGCGTATGCAAAGTGGAACGGCTCAGTAAGGTGTGATGGAGAGTCCCTCGCCTAAGTAATCAGCAGCCAGGTAATTAGGAAGCTCGCTTACAGAAAAATCACATTCAGGGACCTGCTTGGCACAGGAAGGGCTGAGGATTAAACCTGTGGTAGTGTTTACTGCACCAAATTGCCAGGACCACCCAGCAGCCTGGAGTCCTCCCTTTTTCTTGGAGCAAGAAGCCGCGTAGACGTAAACCTCAGTATTCCTGAAGCTGTGGTGTTGCAATCCGTGCTTCTGTAGTAAGCTCTAGCAGTGACCCAAAGGCTAAAAAAGATATGGTCTTTCTGAGCTGTGCTGGTTTTGTGGTGCTAACAGTGAAAACTTCCTTTTCTCAACAAAATAAACAGATAAGATGCAAAGTCATACCACTGGCATGGAGTTTGAGCAAGAAAATGACATTTTTATATTATCAGTGTTCTAAATATAGCCATATCATAAGGTTCAACAGCAAGTACCAATCCAGAAGTACTTAATCAGGTAAGTGTTACTTTATGCTTTCGGCAAGGGTGACTAACAAGCAATACGATTCTGTTTGCCATACCTGTTTTCCTTTGCTGTGTGTCGGGTTTTATTTATATAAATGCAGGCTGATCCGATCGACTGTTGCTGGCGTTTTACTGTGTAGTTGAGCCAAAAGGGTAGAACTGTTGTTCTTCAGTAATCGAGGGTTAATGACTTTTTTTTGTCTTCTTTTTTTTGAAGACCACACAAATGCAGAGAGATGTAAAATGGATAACACTGATGGCTGATGAGATGCTTTCTGAATTTTCAAACATTGTTTTTTTAATAAACACATGTGCCACCATTCATAGTAAGACAATATAAACCCTCTTTATATTGCTGCTATTATATTACTATCAATAGTTTTTTGATGGCTTAGGCTAGAAAACAACAAAATTCAAGGGTCTGAGTACGAATGCACCATTGCTGATCAGTTGTTGCAGTCTCCCAGGCCTGACAGTAGTTCCTGTAAGTCTGCTGGTCCCCTTTCCCCTGAAAAGGCAGTTTGTTTGTTTTTTTTTTTTATCATAGAATCATATAATAGAATGGTTTTTTGGGGGTGAGACTGCTGGATTTCTCCTTGGTGCGTGTGGTAGGTGGTGTCAGGAGATGGTGTGATGGTGATGTGAGGAGGAGCTTGTCCTCTGAGGTTGCGCGAAGGTCCTCGTGTTGCCGCGTACGTAAGATCCACCACATGCAGAAGCAGCTTGGTCAAAGCTGACTTCTCCAGGGACACAGGAGGGAAGCTGCAAAGAGCTCTGTTTTAGATTATCTAGATGACTTCAGTTTTAAAAGATCTTCCCTTCCTTCCCACTCCGCACATCCCACAGTGGGCATTCTCCCATGCTCACCCCTGAGATCTGTTGGGAGCCATGGCAGTGGCTTTCTAATGTAACAGAAAATAAAGTAGTCAATTCCGTTAAAGACTCTTTAAAATACTAGTATTTCTTTTATTTCTCTTGTGTAGAGTTATTTTGGAGTGTAATAAGCACTATTTTTTTCCTTTTCAGCATATTCCAAAGAGATAATAAAAGCTCCAAGTGATTTTATAATAAAGTATATTATTTCATTTTTGTTCTTATGTCTGAGTTTAGATGGCTTTTCTGTCTGCATTTTTCTTTTTTGTTTGAAGTGAGTATCTTACATACGCAGCAAAAATAACTGCCTAGGTAAATACATCAAGGATGGCACGTCTGATCTTACTGTGCCCAGGACATGTATTTCATTTCTGTTTTTGTCTGAGTGTGCCGTGAGAGGGGTCTCCAAAATCAATAAATAGTTTCAGCCAAATTGGAAAAAAGCCACCCTGTTTTCTGTGCTTTTCTTCGATCTCTCCTCCTGAGGCAGTGCTTTATTTCTGAACGGCACAGCAGTGGTTCTGGGTGTTGATAAGGAAATATCTTGGTGCAAGTCCAGATTCCTTCTTTTTCTTTTTTTTTGAGTAACTTCTCATGGTACTTGGTACCAAGCCTATGCTTTCATGGATACCAAATAAATTAATCCTGGGTTCCCTGGGGGTATGGCTCATGTTTCGGTGTCAGCGCGGCTTTCTCTGCTCTAATGGGGCTTGTGGTGTTGCTCACCGTCGCTCTGACGAATGCTCTGACCAGTCCCTGCTAGGACAGGGCTTTCCTCTTGGGAAGGAGACCAGCCTCTGGCTTCTGCCGCGATTAAAATCTTGGTACTGTGACACCTTCAGGTGCTCCTAAGACTGACTCTACCAATTCATTAAATACAGCTACAAATAGGTCAGATCATGTTGCTAAACTGCCGGTGTTGTAATTAACACAATTATTTATTTTGCTTGCTTTTAATTACCTCTGTTTCTCTGCCTGTGCTGAACTGAAGAGTCACTTGTTCATCTCATAGCAACACAGGGCAGTGTGGCATGCTAAAATAATGTTACGACCTCAGATGTGCATAGCCTTGTGCTTTTCGAGGCATGCAGTCTTTTTACTGTCTTGTTTTAGGGCTCCTTAAAGTCTGTTGTGTGGCTTCGTTCCCTGGGTAGCGGCTTGTCCAGAGGGAGACAAATGCTATTTCTGTCCTCAGCGAGTCCCAAACCCTTCTTGTACCCAGGGAAGCTGCGGATCCTCCAGCAATGGGCTGTGTGTCGTAGTGGACTTACCCGAGGTCAGCCTGGCACAGGGATGCTGGGGAGAAACCAGAGTGTGCTGGGACATCATCCTCAGACTCCGTAAGGGCTTTTATAAACCATAAGATACTTTTACTTCTACTCTTACGTTAGTAAGTCAAGGATTGTTATCTTCAGATCAAGTCTGTTATTCCTGAATATCATGTGTTAATGCGGAATTGCATTCTTCTTATCAAACCTGGCTTTTCTGTTGTGAGACGAACACAGATGTATCTGTGCATGATGGATAGAGAGTCCAGGATCAAACTTAAAAATAAAAAGAAAGGAAAAAAAAAAAGAAAATAGCTATGTGGGTAATTGCAGAACAGTATATTATCTTAAATTTAGAGATTTGTGAATTTTACAAATTACTAGGTATTTAGGAGGAGGATAAAAAGTTATACCACAATTTTAAGTAATCAATTTAGCTGGCATATTTTTTCCCTTCAAGTCTTATAGATTGTGCCACTTTTGTAAAACTATCTAGAAAGAGACTATCCAAGCATAGTCCTAGGATTATATGGTTATGATTAAACCATTTCATAACGAAAGTAAAGTTGCCTTTCTTCTTAACATATGAGCAAATAGAGTTGAGTAAATCCTCCTTCCAACTCTTGCATGGATTTGTGAGAAACAAGCGAGTATCTTCACGACAGTTAGTTATTCTACAAGCAGTATTTTCCCAGTTTTCAACCTTACAGATGTGCGGAAAAATTGCTCTTCTAAGGAAAATGGATTATACTTTTGGTGAACAATTCTTCTTTCTCAAGAAGGCAAATTGTGAATTTCTGAAATAATAGTGTCAGTAGGTGAAAACTGTTACTTTATTTCTTTGGTTTGGTAGTTCTATTTTGTAGTTAATGAACAGCGTGCCAGTGGGTTTTAGCACTTGATGCCAGGATCAAAATGCAATGTCATCCCCCCTTACCCCAGCTATGCTCTTTCTTTCCAATTTTTTTGAAGATTTGTTTCCCTCCAGCCTTATATAAGGCAATCCAGGGATTTTGGTTTTTCTTAAAGCATCCTTTTAAATTTTTTTTTCTCCCCCTCCCCCCCTCCCTTTTTTTTTAAGGCTATTACTATAGTATTTTACAAAATGGCTAGTAGGGGCCAGGCAAACTTAGAGTCTCCCTGGTCCCGTGGTTGGTTGGGCTCTGTTGGGACAGAAACGGAGAGCCTGCTTGCACTTGCTACAAAATGAAGTGCAGCAAAAGCAGTGGTTAATTGTTTAATGCAATATTGGAAATGGGGCTTTGGTCATCTACTGTGAAGCAGCTTGAATTTAGGAGAGCGGGGCATGGCTGTGCTCCCATTACCTGGAATATTCAGCTTTAGAGCTGAAGGGCCCATGGAGTTTGGTTTTGCTTCGCTTGCCGGGCTGAGGTGTGGGACTCCCAAGCAGCTGGGCTGAAATCTTGGGGTCTGCTCCTGCATGGAACAGGTGGGAAAGGGACCGGAATGGGCTTCACTGGGCCACATTGGTGAAGCAGTTGTGGGTACAAGCTGCTCTTGTCTCTTTACCAGGATTCTAGTTTATATTTTATGTTGAAGTAATAAAAGTTAGGCATCTCATTCTAAAGGCTGGGGAGGGAGGTTTGTGCGTGTAGGTAGAGATCGGTGAGTTTGGTGCCTGTATTCCCTTCTATTCTCCACCTATGGTTGCTTTTCTTTATTTACATCATGGTAAACTTCAAAGGGCCGTGTTTCCACTAGTATTTCACAGCTAAAGACCTTTTGGACACTAACAATATATTGTTTATATTGGTTAAGGATAAGGAGGTCACTTGTTTCTCTTCTCGCCTGTTCTTTTCACAGGACCAGATAGTGCTAATATTTTTTGAAAGAGCCTGCAACTTGTCATGCCGTTACGCCAGCCTTATTTAAGAATACTGCTAGTCTATATCATTGTTTATTGTTTGTTATTGTGTAGTCTCAAATTAGCCATAGTTATTTTGGAATGAAATCTCCTTGCATTCAAGTGGTTAAATACCATACTTTCTCCTATTAAAAATGAGATCCAGGTCTGCTGGAAAGTATTTTACAAATATAAAACTGCCTGAAGTATAAAACCTGTTTATACAGATACCGTGGGTTTCTTGCCATGAAAAGCACCGTAAATTCCCCGTGCTGCTTCATTTTCATAAGGAGTTACTTGAAAAGAAATGTTGCTTGCGGTGCATTGCCAATTATTTATATACTAATTTGCTACCTGAGAATAATTTAAGATTTTTAAATTCATTTTAGTATTGAACTGATGGGGGGAGAAATGATCTTAAACTACTTCATATTTTAGAGGTTAGCTTAAATTTACCTGGAAAGAAATTGTCAGTGATGAATTTTATTTTTTTTTTTTTTTGGTGGGGTGGGAGAATTAACTTTTCAAAAAAGTGGTGTATGTATGAACAGTTTTCACTCGTTATTTTTTAATATAAATTCCCACTTACCTGTATTGTTGCAGGACAAACAACTTGGTGCTGTATGTAAAATATTAAGCTGTCTTCATGTAAGTAGACTGTGTGCAAAATTTAGGTGCCAAATTTGAATAGGAGGCCAGGTACAATGACTGGGGGCAGAGGTCTGTTCTGCAGTCGTTAGAGAGGATGTGCACGTCAGCCTCTGCTACAGATCAACCCTTCAAGTGTGTGACCCAAATAGTTGAAAAGAGGAAATATATTCTCTTGCTTCTCTTTTGTAGGTTATCTTTTATACTTCAGCCTTTTGATTAATCTCGGAGAAATAATCTAGCCTATGCTGTGTCTCTTTTTTTCCAGAGCAGATGGTAACGAATGTGTCACTAGCGTGGAGGCTGAATTTTGCTTCCCAGCTTGGCCAGAAAGGGGGTAGACAGAGTTACTTGGGAAAACATAATGTGAAAGCTCAGATTGCAAAGAAACCCCTCATGTCCTGTTTAGCACCTGGCTGTACCTGTGCAACAGTATTCAAATATTTATAAATCTTTCATAAGCATTGTTTATTTGAAAACAAAACCCCAAATCAGCAACGGGGGTTTTCCTGCATTAAATTGCTTTCACCAAGCATTACTTAAGGTTAAAACCTTGAAACTCCCTAGGGAGACTTTTCTCAATTTTCTGTGCTGCTTTTTCCTTTTACTAAGGATACCATCACCACCTATAGAAAGAAAAGCAGTAAGTTCAGTGGCATTCAATTGTACTACAGTGATGCAGTTAAGCGAGTAAAAATAGCATTGTCTTATCTTCCAGCAACCAGACAAATTTTCTTAGGAAATTCAGACAACTAGGTGAATTGGAGAGTTCATGTTCCTTTTGAGCCTTCTGAGGTGCCTGTGATGTGTTCCATAGCACTTATCACAGAAAAGACCTCAGTTCTTCAGAATTAAATGATATAAGCATAGAGAGGTCCACGCAGGAGCTGTTTTGGAGGCTGCTTTGCGTGATGTTGGTGAGTAAGTACATGTGCAACTGCTCAGGAGTGGTGTGAGGAAGGTTTAAGGTGTCGATGCTTCCTACACGGCACTAGTCCTTGCATGCAGGTGGCCTCAGCAGCAGGGCTTTGTACCAATGGGTAGAGAATGAGCATGTGGCACTGATCTGGTGTACTGCTCGTAGAAAGAAAGAGACTTTTCTTTGACCCTACTGGTTTGGTAGGCTCTCTCGGCATTTAAAAACGAATGTGTGACTATTTCAGGATTCTTTGAAAATTGCAGCCTATTTCCGAATTAATGTGTTTGTGTTTCTCACGGAGTTGCAGGTGGAAGATTAAAAGTTGTTCTTTGAGCAACGCGTGTTGAGTAATAGGGGTAATAAATGCTACCGTATGGGACCTTGCTTCTGCACCCAGCGTGTCCACTGTGTTGCACAGCTGTGCCATTCTTTCCAGAATTGTTCTGCAATCTATTTACATTGAGCAAATGTTGCAGTCATGGGTGGGTTTATGAGGATAATGATCTGACAGACCATGCAAGCTTATAGATTTTAAAATTTTCTGTATGTGGGGAAACTAAGTGTTCCCCAGTGAAATTCCCCTTATTTAGAGAGGTGGTACTGTGAATTGAAACAAAATTCGGGAGATGGCTTTTGTTCCTCAAAGAGCTTGTGGAAGATAAGGACTGAGGGATATCTGATTTTATTGCTGCACAGTAGGGTGCAGGCCTGTTGACATCTGATGCAGGCTCAGAATTGCCTGAAATTCTGTATTGGCCTGTATCGCTCGGTGCTTACAAGGCACGATCAGTGTGTTTCTGTGGTTTGGCAGTGGTGCCTGCAGATTTCACAAGTGGTGGAGTTCAGGTCTTCATGGTTTTATTAGAATTATCTGAAAGTACATCCCTGGGGGCTCAGAATAAATAGAGCTTGCTTGGAGAAAACACTGGGAAAAAATGAAACTGTCCCGTCATAGTGAAGTTTATTCCTCTTAGCTTTTTTTTTTTTTTTTTAATTCTCTCCAAGTTTCTAATTTTATGGCATGACAGAAGAGGAGAATCGCGTACTTGAATTTGTATCTGGAGTAAAAGTTATCGCTGCTTGGGGCTGCATTATAAAAGCGTTGGAACGAGCTCCCTCTGCCATGACTTGCTGTCTGATGGCCGTGCTCTGCTTGGTCTCCTGCTCTTTGGTCCTTGCAGGTCTCATTCGCAAACCCCTAGCTCTTGGCAGAGCTGTGACTCCCCAGGTGGGCTTCAACAGCGCTTTGATGCCTCAGATGGTGTCCTTACTGCTGACATTGGCCCAGAAAGTCCCCAGCCCAGCAGACCCAGGGAGTGTATGTAAAGACACGGCTGGGCATATAATCAAGGAAAGGTTTAGAAGGACACAGCTATGTAACTTGCTTTCCTCAAGCTGCTTGTCTTTTTTTTTTTTCCCCTGACATCTTTCAGTTGTCTCTGCTGTCTTCTCTCACCGGGGGTCCCTGTGCTGCAGAAAAAAGAGGGGAAAAATGTGTTCACAAAATGACAAGTTAACCTGTACAGGTATAGTAATAATCATAAAGTTTTACATTATTAGATATAAAGTTTACAAGCAGTGTGTTAGAAGAAGCACTTAAAAACTTTAGATTTAGGCTTATAGGTAGGATTTAGGTAAGAATATAGTTCTTTTTTTTCTCACTTAGTCTGATTCCAGCTCTTTTCAAGCTTATACATTATGAGTGTATTCCGATACACACCTTTGTAATTACATAAAATTGATAATGAGCCATATGACCTCTGGTTACAGATCCAAATATTGGCATCAGTTCGTTTATTATGTCTGAGTACGTCTCTGTGCTTAGATCAGTCTGTAATTCATAATGTGCCGTCTTCATTAGTTTCCATAAAGAAATGTATTCTAGTAGACTGGTATTTCAATGAACACTTAAATGAGAGAACTGAGTAGGTGATAATGCACAGGTTTTTTTACAGTGAAAAATGTTTACCCTTTTAAGTAGCATTTAATACTTCATTGCATTAAATTATTTTTGTCATGAAGTGGCTGAATTTGTGTGCACATAGTCAGTACATGAATTTTTTTTCAGCCCGTCTCCAAACATTAATAATCAAAACAAGTGAATGTTGTGTAACTTTATGATACCCTTATATAAGTCTGGAAGTTCAGTTTTAGTAATGAAATTAAATGTAATATACAAAGAGCAAGGTCTTTTTCATCTGCAAAACTGACTTACGCTTGAGTGAAAGTTCAGAACTTTTCTTTACTGGTGGCAGTTTCATTTTCCAGCAAAGCTGAAAGTAGTGTTTTAATGTCTGAATCCAGTTCTAAAAAAATACGCTTGTGAAAATACGAGATTTTTCACTTTATACAGCAAATACACATGGCATATCTTGCATGTTTTGGTGTCATAGTGAAGAAATTCTAGTTTAAATAAACTACAGCAAGTTGCCTTTTAGAGAAAGGGGAGGGGGAAATATGATAGTTTTTTCCCTCCCTAGATCAAGTTATAATATGCAAAGCTTTTTTCCCCTCCTTCAAATCTTACCTGAAGTGACCAAATCAAAAAGACTTTTGTTTCGTGAAGCCTGCTTTTGATTAATTTGATTGAGTTTTATTTACCTACTTAATCTGAACCATGCCTCCTCCTCAGCATGTAAAGTCGCTTACTGTTGCTAAATATACCAGTGTATTTTAAAGAAGCAAAGCCGTGCGTGAGTTCGACCCATTCAGAGCAGGGTTGAGGGGTAGGGAGGGACCTGCTGGTAACCCGAGAACAAGAGCAGATGCTAAATTAGCAGCTGGATCGTTAGTAACGAGTCCACAAATGTCTGCTGGGAAATGATCTTCTTTGGGCGCATGTAGCGTGGGTGTGTGGGTTATTCAGAGTTTCTAGCATCTAGTTGCTCTTTACTCGTGACTCAAAGGAAAGTCGTGGAGCCATGAGGATTTTATTTGTGGAGTGACTGGCAACTTGTTTTCATTGAAAGTACAGGCTGTGTTTATAAATTGTTATTATTGTGCGGCATTTTTTATTAAGGCGTGAAGTTGGAAAAGGAGTGCAAGTGCAAGCAGATTGTTGGCAATATTTTAGTTACCGAGTTAAGTAAAAAACACTAAAAGACCTGTGGAAAAGCAAATAACATTATAAGGGCATCATTAATAATCCCAGAGTTATGTTCTATTTCCACCTTTAACATAAATAGGTATCGACCATTGCTTGCAGGCAGAAATAGATCAGATCATGACTGGATGAGCCCCTAAATCGTGACTGAATAATGACGACTACTAAGTGATGTGTGTTAAGTGGTAGCCAAGCAGGAGAATCCGAATAAATAAAAGATCGGGGCGGGGGGAGAAAGAATTAGAGAGCTGTCAGAGAAGTCCTATTTATCTGGGAGATGAAACTTTCATTTGCCTAAGTCTCTTGCTAATACATGCTTTGAAATCTCTCCAAATACTCAGTGTAGTTTGCCTGCAGTCTGCTCTTTCCGTGCCCTGCAAGCCCAGCACAGCTTTCCCACTGCAATACTGTGGACTCAGCCATGACAAGGAGTATGTGCCCAGCTTTACTTTACACTGAAAACCGATATATTTCTTTATTCCTTAAGCCAATGTGTGCATCTACAAGTCACCATTTCCCCACACTAAGGAACATCTTTGGGGTTTTTTTTAAGCTTATCAGTTTGGTGAAAATGATTAAATTTTCTAGTGTAAATAGGTACAAAAATGATACAGACGGATAGAAAAATGGTCTATGCATACTAGGGCCCTAGTTTTCACCAAAAGGTTTTGTGATTTATTTGTTAGGCAGGAAAAAATGCATTGTTGTGGAGAGGAAGAAAGCCTTCCAGCTGACTACTGTGACTTTACCAGTGACAACCTTGTCGTTGGCAGAATTATACTCAACAAAGTGAGTTTGTGGTGTTCTGAGATAGTACTATGATTTAAAATCCCCCAAAACCAAACACACACACATACCCCACCCCCATCCCCCACCCCCCACCAAAAAAAAAGCCACCAACCCCCCCCCCCAATGAACCCCTTCCAAACTCATGTCTGTACACCCACACAACCGTGATTTAACGTGTGAAGGTACTGTATCCTGTTCAGCTCTCCTCCTCTGGTATTTCCACTCCAGTGCCAGGAGCTGACTGAAGGTCAGGCCAAAGTTAAGGCTTTGGGGCCAGCAGCGAGGTTTTAGGTTAAGATGTCAGGAAAGGCTCCTCAGGTCGTAAAGGTGATTCTGACAGGAGCCCACTTCTAGACACAAGCCTCTCAGCTGTTTCAGAGAGGGGTGCACAAGCTGAATCTCCAGCTCGAGACTTTCCTATTCTGGAGAGGGTGACGAAGAAACTTTCAAACAACTGTGTTTTCATTTGAGAATCCTTTTCTGCTAAATAACCCGGCAACTAGACTAGATCTTCCCACCTTTTCCTTGAGGAATTAAGCATCTGTCTGAAAGAGAGGGAATGTGTTGAAGTAAGTGGGTTTCTGTGGGAGTACAGAAGCCCAAGAAAAAAAAAAAGCATAACCAGTTTTGGATTGTGTAGTGGCTATTTATATTAATCTAAACACGGAAAAATGTTGAGTTCCTATAACTTGTCAGAAGAAGGTGGAGATACTGCTTGGGTTTTGTGCGTGTATGTGTATACACACATAACATTATTGAGTTTTAATTAAAACGTTAATATCTATGGTAGAATAGTGCATATGTGTGAAGACCTTATAGTGTTACTCAGTTCCAAGTACATGCATGGGGGTGGTTTTATTTTGGGAGGGGAAAAAAAAAGCCACGTTACTCTCTGGTAGCTTTTTTACAGGGAAATTAATGAGTGTGATTGTTCAGTTGCCTTTTGGTGAGGAATTGCTTTTCCATCTTTGTACACAGGACAGTAATTTAGCGTTAATGGAAAAACAGACTAGCTTGGTGTAAATCCTCCAGACAATACACCCCATTCTGGTGGGGATTCAAAATGTTCTGCTGCATAGCTGATGTGCTGGATGAGACCGCTGTCTGCTGTGAAGCAGGTGGGATGGAGAAGGGAGAGAGTTTGGCAGTTCTTTGTGATCACTAGGCCAAGAGTAGCTACAAGTTTGGTGTTCAGGATTTGGTTTTTTGGGGTCTTTTTTGTTGTGGAGTTTTTTTGTTTGTTTTTATCTAATATAATACTTTTTTCTTTTCTTTTAATAAATTATTGTCTCCCCCATACAGCAGTTTACTGTGAGCCTTTGTCACTAGTAAAGCAGATTGTTCAGGGTGCCACTAACGCTTGGAGAGCTGTCAGGCTGTTTCTGTGTACAGTTGTACAGGCTAGGCAGTTTGCTCTGTGTACTTTCACCTTGCCGTAGTTTTCCAAATGACAGTTTTATGCAGTTGTCTTATATATATACTTCCATGCTTTAAGCCAAAACAAAAATTAGCCTTTGCATTACTGTCTGTAAAATCATGTAGTTATTCATAGACTCATTGCTGCATTGATTTGTATCTCCTGTCTTGTACCTGGCGTGTTAGTTTTGAAGCTTTGGGTAGTGTCTGTTTTTTTCATTTCCAATGTTTAATGTCATATCTAAATATAAGAATGCACTGCGTGGTTTCGGCATGTGAGACTCTTTGTATTACAGAATTTAATTTGATTCTGCTTGCTTTCCTGAAGGCAGCACATCTCCGATGTACCTTAACACCTTCTCGAACAATTATGTTTTCTTTAGAAACAGGACTTAGATATTCAGGACTCATTTGGTCAAATTCTCCTCAACTTGTTTGTACCAGTGTGCATCATTTTCTAGTGCTTCCTATTTCATGGACGATCTGTGATAACAACATCATGAATGATCTGTAAAGCTCTGGATCACCCCCGTGTAATTTTGCAGCAGAATGTTGTCAATTGCCTGCATAGGGAAGAAACCAACTCATAAGCTTCACTCTTTGCTAATTTATAGAAGTGTAACCCAGGAGTATTTCAGTCTAAATTAGTGATTTGAGAGATAGTAGTCAGGTTTAAGTGATGTGAACCTTTAATACAGCATTTTAATATAAATTATATAGTCATTTTAAAAAGCACTATTAATGCAGAGAAATTTTTTGTAATAATCATAATTAAACATCTCTGGGGATTGTAGGAGCTAGCCTGGAAGGTCTGGCTCTTCAGTCTGAGGCTTTGGTCTTCAACCCAGAGTTTGGGTTGTGTACAAGAGCCAGCGAGGTCAGTTAAGGAGTCTGCAGAGCAGACCTTTTAAGATCACGTAGGCATAAGCTTAAACAGCACTTGGGATTAAACTATTTACCCAGGTGTATGCAGCCATATTCTGTCAAATTTTATATCCTTTGAAATTGTGGTTGAAACACTGCTCCTTGGAAGTGGCTGATTGAAGTAAAGTCTCTCTGTGGAGTTTCATGTAAAGACCTGGGGGCTGCTTCAGTGCTGCACCTTCTGGGAGAGAAACAGCACAGAAATCACAGTGAATGTGTGGTTTGATGCCTCCTTTATCCTTATTCTAGTTCCTGAGCTGCTGCATAAGCTAAAATACCTCAGCTACAAGTTAGAGCAGCCCCTTGGAAAGCTTTATTTGTAGATGTAAACGTATATACCAATCATTTTTTTCAGCAAACCCTTTGCGTTGGCTTTGCAGTGGGAAATATTTTCCCTTAGTGTACAGCCTAACATATTTTTGTAAAACTTCTTTGCAAATTAGAATTGCTACACAAGGCCTAGACTCAGAAATGGTGTCAGCCCTGTTCCTGGGGCAAGTAAAATCTGCAAACGTGGGTGCAAGAGCAGATGCCCCGACTGTGTGAACCCAGGTCCTGTGCTGGTAGTGGATGGGGTGTGGATGATGCAGTTTTATTACACAGTTCTGGGACTGCAAGGCTAAATTAAAATACAACAATAATGAGCAAAAGTCACTCCAGTCTGCCACTGCCATCAGAAAGGAGGAACAGTCGCTCACACGTGTCTTTTGGCTTATTCATTCCTTTCATTATAGTATTCTCCTAGAACCTGGCCATGCAGTAGACATCTATAACAGATGAGCAACAGAAATCTGTTGCTCATTGCTGTTGGAAATCGCAGTGGATTCCTCCAACAGATCCAGCTGTTGGGAAATACAGTTTAAGCATTCAGACAAAATCCTCGTGGGTTTTTTAACGTGTGTGAATGGAGGTGTTGAAGACTGAAGTAAAAAAACAGAGGTTTCATGCCACCTCGAAGTTGTTTGAGTTCTGTTTGGGTTTCCGCAGCGTAGGACAAAGAGCACAGAGGCCTGACAGGCCTTGGTGAGGAGGAAGGGTATTAAGAAATGCTCATTAAAAGGCGACGTAAGCCTCCGATTGGTATGGGAGCCTCTGCAGATGTTCCCTCCTTGAAGGTGTTTCAGTGGTGTACCCGTTTCGCTGCGTGTTTTAACACAGATCCTGTACGATGTAGCATTTCTACTCCTCCCCTGCTCCCCCCAACACATTTCGTACCCTTTCAAGTCTGCCTCATCCATCGTGTTTCTCCTGCCGGCTACACTTACCTCTCAAGCCTTCATCCTGCTTTTTTTTTTGCTGAGCTGAGTTTCTGGCACATCCCGCCCTGCCAAGTTACTGCTTTGACTCCATTGCTTTATAGGAAAGCCCATCGATGCTGACTCCAAACCACTCGGGGCGGGTTATGTCCCCCTCTGTGCTCAGCAGGCAGGTGTAAAAAGAGTCTGCTCCTGTGTGCAGCATTATTCTTGGCCAAAGCGTTTCTAAGATAACACAGGTGTTGCCACATACAAACCCACTTCAGAGGGGAGGGTGTGAGCAGGCTTAGAGAGGAACAGGGCATAAACAAGGCAGATCCTGTGCATTTCTGTGGCACGACGATCCCGTGAAACCTGCCCAGAAGAGAAGCCAGCTTGTGGAGAGATTGCTTCATGCTGTGTAAACTGAGGTTTGGCTCTGGGAGAGGATTCCTTTTTTCTTTCTTTTTTCTTTTTTTTAGGGGGCAGTCATTTCCCTTTCATATTCTTGCTGACTGCAGACAGAGGAGCTGTTGTGATTTAGCTACCAAAGACTCGTTGATGATCAGCTACGAATATAAATCCAAGATCAAGAAAAACAAAGCAGGGCTCCGGTCCCGCTACGGAGATGGTTTCTCTTTCATTGCCCTGAGAGGATGAAGGAAGGAGACACGACACTTCAGCAGTTTGAATTAAGCTGCTGTTTGGAATGATTTCAGGCAAAACTCTCCCCAGGTAGATCACGTGGTGTACTGTATCTACCTGAAAATAAAAATACCATTATAGAGAATGCGGCATAAATACACCGCTTCATATGGGTCACTTTAGAAAAGAAAGGTGGCATAACCGTCTGGATTTTATATTTGCAGAAACATGTACAGCGATACACCGGAGATAACATGAGAAGGAAATCTGTCCTGTTTTTTCACCCACAATTCAGTTGTGATTTTCAGCTTTCAGATTCATATCGCTTTTTGTATGAGGTACAGATGCTAACTTGTAGGTTTATACTGAAATACAGTGGTGAGGGCACAAAGGGAGGTGTTCAGAAGCGGGCTGCTGCTTACAATAATAACTCCTGTGCTTTGTATGTCTTAGATCCACAAAGTACGTGGGATTTCGATTTGACTGAAAAGAGTAGTTGAAAGTAGTGACTTCAGAGAAGGTATCATTTGCCAGTCTTGATTTGACCAGAGGTGAAAGCACATGGATAGTTAGTGCAGGAGATCATCCGCTAACACAAAACGGGATAATTTTTTGTCCGGTGTCTCTAGGTGACACTGCTACGAAAAGTTAGGGGTTTTATATTTTGATATTGAATCTTCTTATGAGACAACATAAACAAATACCATTTCTGTAACTTTTCTAGGCATGTTTTTTTCAGTTTGAGAAAAAAAAATATATATTTTGTTTTGTGTGACAGCTGTTTAGTAATGTTTGATATTGGGTTGTCTGTCCTTTCTTAATGCCAAATTTTTGTCATAAAATACAGAAGAAGTACAGATTGTCTTGGAGATTATGACAGCTGGGGACTATAAACTTTCTATTTAGACACAAACTTCGGGAGAATTTCTAAAGTGGTAGTGTTCTGTATTTAGTCTAAGACCAGAGTGGTAATGGGAGGGAATGTGAAGCTCACTTCCAGGAATTAAATCAGACTAATAGGACCAAGATTGGTCTGCCTATAGCAGAATGTCAGTGGCTTTCCTAGAATAAATTTGTAATGATATCAAATATATTGAAAACATACTTCAGTGGGATTCCTTTATGGCCCTCCATTACCTCATTGTGATCTGGGGATGCTTGTTTTAGCATATGTTGTTCTTGGGGACTTGCATGTTTTTCACCTGCTATGTGCTTTCTTTGGGAACTTGCAATCCAATAGCTTAAAGAAGTCTGGCTGTTACTAGTAAAAAACAATTGCTGTCTTTTTTAACCAATACTGCAACATGCCAACAGGGTTCTTCAGTTTTCAAGCTGACTCAGACTAAATTCATTTTGCATTTGAGTGTATCAGAAACTGATCTGCACCACTGCTGTATCTGGTGAGAACATTACTTCTAATCTCAAACAGATGTCGTATCTCTTTCCTTCTATCAGTCCATCTTTCAGCTCCTCTGCTGGTGCAATTTTTAAAGTTTTGTTACATGTGAGATCTGACAGTAGAGTGGGAAAGAGCAGTTTGTTTTAGGGTATCCATAAATGCATGGTTTTTTCCTCTCCTTTGAAGCTCATGTTCAAACTTGAGTATTCTGTTAGTTTTCTGTGCTAGTTGGCATCAGATGGAGAGATCATGAGAAATCATGAATTACGATGCTGCCAGGATGTACCACTATTGAGAATGGAACAGAAAATAAGTTCAGGATATCTAGTCAAGAATTAAACCAGAGATGAGTTAAGTTGATGTAAGGAAAAACGAGCAACCACTGCTTCAGGATCTGGATCTAACTGTAGAATAAGTATGACTGATGCAGTATTAGGCATTTTTCTATTGGTGAGCACTTTCCACAAAAATATTAATAGTCAGAAAGTTGATTATGCTTAAAAAGTCTTTTTTTAATTAATCAATTTCTTATTCTCAGCAACGTGAAATGGATATGTCCTATGATGCATAATCCCATTATATTGGCTGTAAAAAAACTGCTTCCGCTTTTGTTTCTTGCTCCAAAATGGGGTACTGTAGAACAGTTATTGTGTGTGCAACAGGAATAGAGACAGTGGTCTTTTTTTTTTGCACACAATGGCTTACTTGTGATACTGAAGATTAGCTTTCAGCAGACTACAGAAAAAAAAGAACAGATACACTGGGTATCTGGCAGTACGAGGTTTCTCTGCAGACTCTTTTCAGCTGGAAAGCATGGCACTCTAAACAGCCTTCGGTTAAGTCCGTATAGAGTGTCATTTCCATTCTTAAAAACATAAAAGTGAGTTGTGTTAAACTGAGGGCCAAGTGGCAGAATGACAGATTTCTTAGTATTGTCTAAGGAAAATATTTGTAAGAGGTTAGGTTCAGAAAACCCCAACTCTTAATCCCCCTGTGTGGGCAAAACAGCAAAATCTAGTAGTTTGTGCATCACATGCTTCTGGTAGCCCTGCTGTTGATTTTTGGAGGGCAAGGGGTGGGGGGCACTTGCTCCCCACTCTTTCTCAATTTCCATCTTACAAAAAGGGATAGCTTGCCTACGTGTTACTAATGGCTACAAATACATTTCATACATAGTCACATTTTTTAATCACGTACATTTTTAGTTCTGTTGGTGTAGTGACACCTGGAAACAGTTTAAAATCTCCATGCCTTATATGTAGTTTCCTTTAATAAATTTTATATGATTTAATTTTTTTGAATGTGAAAAGAAATGAAAGCTCTCAATTTCACTGTTAGTTTGACACACAAACATTTTGGTCAAAAATAAAGTTTGGTAACAGCATGTGTATGCTGAAGAGATCACAGGAGCCGATTATTTCCTTGGTTAAGTTAGGGGTACTCCAGTAACGTAATGGACTATTCTGATTCACATACCAAGGGAACTAAACATTTATCAATTTTATTTCTGTGAGGATTGTTACAAAATCAGCTAGACTGTTGTTGTTACCCCTCTGGCCAATATAGTTATCCGAGGTGCCTGTTTGCCTTTTGTGATTTGAGTAAGCTCGTTCTCTAACGATGGTGTAATTATCAGAGTTCTGCCAAAGGAAAGGGGATTTCTCTTTTGGCTCTTGCGTCTGTTTTTCACGGTGAACAATAAAGAGGCAGCAGTAGCTAAAAATAGTGCTTAAAAGAACAGGAGTTGGAGCGTCCCCTCCGAAATAACGCTGGAATAGCGTGGGGTATGAGCAGCTGCTGCCAGCCTGCCGAAGCCTGGGTTGGAGTTCAGGTGGAGGGAGGGAAGGAGGGAGGGAAGCCTGGCTCGGCTGGTGGTGGTGGTGCCGGGGTGACAGAGCTCCCCCGGGTGGCCCATGGCCTCGCTGGCCCTCTGTCTGTGCTCGCTTAAAGCTGCGGTCAAACACCTGACAGAATTGACGAGTCCTTAAAATTTACCAGCATCAAGAGACAAATGTGCAGTGTTGATATGAATCCCCCTTCTCCTTATCTTCCCTTCCAAGCGAAACGTAACAGGTTTTAAAGCTCTGAAAACAGCAGCAACGCTATAAATGTGAGTCATTTAAATAGAAACATATACTCCTCGATGAGGTTTTACACACCCATTTTGCCAACAGGTGGCCACAGCAAATGATCAGGAAACCCTCTTGAACTCGGGAAGCTGGGCTCAGCCACCGTAGCTCACTGGACTCAGGAAAGGGTGTGAGGGTACGAGCAGAAGGATGTCTGCAGGAGTACAGGTGCCTTACTAACAGTGACAGGTACCTCTCTGGCACGAGTTGCTATTTTTTAAACAGTGGCATGTTTTTGAAGGTCCTGAGTTCAGCAGGAATATCAGAATTTGGCACTTTGTTTTTAAGACCATTGCTGCTGACTTAACCCCCACGCGAAGTTAGTGTTTTAACGCTTGCAGTCCTCGGTTTACTGGCATGTATTCAGTAAGGAGGTAATCGAAAACCTAAAGTAAAAATGTGAGGATGGGGTTTTGTAGTTTGGGCAGTATCCAGAGCCTGTCTGCCACCATCCAGGTGTGTTGCTGCATCCCTGTGCTGTGTGACTGTAAGAGGAAGCTGCAGTTGCTTTGCTTCAGTGTTTGGCACTGAAGTAGCATTCCCTGAGTTGGCGTTAAGAAACTGCTGCTGATACACTTACTTCTTTATGTATTTGCTTTTACTGGATGCTTGGGTGGTTTATTCCATCTCTGTATTCATGAAAGTTCATTTTAGTTAAAGAAGGGGTCTAGCTTGTTTGAATGGTAGACTTTCAGAGTTTGGTAAAAGTTTGTCTAGAAGTATTCA
The DNA here is from genome assembly GCA_947846985.1 of Fratercula arctica. NCBI lineage: Eukaryota > Metazoa > Chordata > Aves > Charadriiformes > Alcidae > Fratercula > Fratercula arctica. The sequence continues at coordinate 90,741,643 of CANTUZ010000002.1, read as the reverse complement.
TCACTTACAAGTAACACATTTCTGTATCACTTAGCGTGCTAGCTTCGAGTGAGTGGGGGGCAAAATGAGGGCAAAAAATAAATGTAACTTCATTTTTCTTGAAATAATTGGAGATTCTGTATTGATGGTGCCTCTGTAGGTGTAGTGCCAGCCAGAGCTGCAGGACACAGATTGAAGTCCTCTTGCCAAAATCCTGAGGCAGTGTGTCATCCCACAATGGTGGCCTTAGAACAAGGAATTCTGCCATCTTTTTGATGCAAGTGAAGCTTGTCATTGGCCTTCATAGTTTTCTTGTGTAGTTTCATAAAGCACATACCACGTTTGACATGGAGTGGTTGGACCTGTTGGAGCGGGTCCAGAGGAGGACCACGAAGATGATCAGAGGGCTGCAGCATCTATGAAGGCAGGCTGAGAGAGTTGGGGTTGTTCAGCCTGGAGAAGAGAAGGCTCCAAGGAGACCTTATAGGAGCCTTCCAGTATCTGAAGGGGGCCTACAGGAAGGATGGGCAGGGACTCTTTATCAGGAAGTGTAGTGATAGGACGAGGGGCAACGGTTTTAAACTGAAAGAGGGGAGATTGAGATTAGATATTAGGAAGAAGTTCTTTACTCCCAGGCTGGTGAGGCACTGGAACAGGTTGCCCAGGGAAGTTGTGGATGTCCCATCCCTGGAAGTGTTCAAGGCCAGGCTGGGATGGGGCTTTGAGCAGCCTGGTCTGGTGGGAGGTGTCCCTGCCCATGGCAAGGGGGTTGGAACTAGATGATCTTAAAAGGTCCCTTCCAACCCAAACCATCCTATGATTCTATGAACTCTGTGGCTCGGGGCAAAGATGAACTGGCCCTAAGAGTTTTGCATTATTTTTACTACATAGCCTTCTTGGGCTCAGCATGAGCAGTGGGATCTGCTGATGTTGGCTTCAGCTGCCACTGTTGGTTTGTGTTTTTTCTGTAGCCACAGGCCGAATTGTTTCGTGCAAGGCTTCTTAGAATCATAGAACGTGTTGAGTTGGAAGGGACCTTTTAAAGGTTATCTAGTCCAACCCCTCTGCAGTAAGCAGGGACATCTTCAACTAGATCAGGTTCAGGTACTTGCACACAGTGTGATGCTTCAACCACGTGTGGGTCTCCGCAGCCCAGGTGCTGTGGGCTGGCCTGTTGGTAGATCACTGGGCACACCATCAGGAAACCTTGTTTCTCTCTTCATCTCTGTTTGCTCTCCACTTCCACAGTGTCTGAGCATTTTTCTGTGGTACCTGTGTTGCCAGAGAAGGAGAAACTGGATGAGCTGGAGGGATCTGCCTGGGTTATGGAGGTTATTCCTCTGCAGCAGAGAAATGGATGGGACCTCACTGTCCCACAGCCTCTACTTGTGCCTCATCTGCAGGTTCCTGGGCAGCTTGCCTTGACTGGAGAAGCCAAATGGCAAATAAAGCTTCTTCTCTGCTTCTTCGTTTTAGCCAGTGGCACTAATTATTAACTGTGCTGTGCATAACTGGTAAGGTGTTGGGGTGAGGCCTGCAGGGCCGGCCCCTGTGAGGAGCGGCCGGGGCTGCCCCGAGCCGGACACAGCTGGTTCCAGCTGGCTCTGACCGACCTGCCGCCAGAGGCACCATGGCTGAGCTCGTAGCGGCCTGGAGGGATGGCAGCCGGTGGAGGAGACAGGTGAGGAGGAAGGCAGGAGTGAGGAGGAAGGGGCAGCGGGAAGAAATGGCTGCCCCCAGCCCCTGCGCTGCCTCTGGGACCGGCCTGAGCCCAGCTGGCTACTGTGGGTCGGGCACTGGGAGGAAGATTCACCTTTCTGGTTACATGGGCAGGCCTGTATATGTGTCCTTTAAATACTCTTCCCCTCTGCCCCTCCCATTTGCATCAAGGAAATATCTAGGAAAATACTTGGAAATGTGTAGCCATGTTTGGGCTGCCTATGTCTATGGCTTTTCTTCAGACTGGCTGAAGGAGAAACTGCGAAGTGGTTAATTAGCTGTAGAAGTTACTAGTTAAATAATATCAAATGAAGACAGAACAAGATTTCTGTTAACAATAGTTGTTTCTTCTCTCCACAGTGAAGATGTTTAAGGGTTGACAGAAATTCCCTTTTTGATGTATATGCATAATTAAAATGCATAGTCTACTTGACACCAGTTCCTCGAGGGTGTAAGTTTGCTAATTCAAGGGACAGACTGCTAAGTGAGGTTAAGGTTAGGCTATTTTATTTTTATGAAGTGTTTTTTTCATGCTAGCACTGATAGCATACGCAGAGTTTTTTTCCCATCCTGAGCCTGTCCCGTCCTTTTCTGCAGCAGAAATAAAAACAATATTGAGCTACATACTGTTTTCTCATTAATGTCATGAGTACAGGAAGCTTTTCCTTTTTTGCTTTCAGATTTCTTCTTTCTTTTCAGTGACTTCAACTGCTACCAGCTATGCAGACTGAGTGCATGAAAAGGGTGTGTGGAATTACTTTGTAAGCCCAACCCAGATATTTTCAATTGTTCAGACACTTCCAAGTTTAAAAATAAGCGGTTAGACTTGTTATGTGACACCGTTCATATATGTTTAATTTAGTTGTCATTTGCCAAGACTATCAATATGCCAGGTATTCAGTGAAAGATTAAACTTTTAATTCATTATTTACTTTGAGAGAAGAAGCACTGGTGAAATGAAATTCTCATTCTTCTCTTCCTATCCCATCTCTCTGGTCCTAATCCTGTGGCCAAGAATATCTGTGATAAAGCATAGCTTGCTTTTAACAGCAGCATGTTCAGGATAATTGGAAAAAGGTTGATGCATTAATAAGTCTTTGTATATTGACAAGGAAACGGGACTGCTTGCAAATAGTATTTTGACTAATCTCTGTGTGTGCGCACCTGCATGCATATATGTGTTTGATTCACTCAGGGGGGACTTTTTGTGTTGCTGCTTATGTTGGGAGGTATCTGCCTCCAGGCATTCATTTGCTGCCTCATAGAAAGCACAAAGAATACACGATGTTTGATAGCAGGGAATGTGGGTTTTGGCACTCACGGGCCAGGCAAAAGCTTCTGTGTGCTCTGTTATCATGCTTACGGACCTAGCAGACCAACTGCTCTATCAAAAACAGCGCATCCTCTTGTAAGGGTTTGATATTGACAGTAGTGTCAACAGGAGACTCTGTAGTGTGTAGATGCCTGCAGTGTCTCTTTCCCTAGCTCTGAACATGGGCAGTGATGACACGCAGATGGTTACAGATCTCTTATGTCTTCCGTTACTGCATTGGCATACAATAGCCTACTCAACTGGGGTGGGAGAAAAAGAAGTTTGGTCTCGCAGTTTCCTGAACGGATCCATCCTTCACTGATTGATCCCTTTCCCTGATGCTGTGAGGCTGAACTTAGGCTGCTAAGAGGCCTGGGGTGGCTGCAGTCTGGGTTGGAAGCATCCTAGCTTTGCCAGCAGGATTTGGTGATGCCCTTCCATAGAGCAACAAGGAGCGATGCGATGGGCCCACTTTGCTCATGCCCATGTCACTAGATAGCTCTAATAACTTCTTTATTCGGAGTACTGTAGAGGAGTATTATATCAGAAGTTGCATAGAAAATAAAGCAATGCTGCACAGAAGTAGCTGAATCTAAATAATGAATGCAATTTATATAGTATTTAATCGTGCTTCTCATATATTACCCCTGACTCAGAAGCAGAAACAATGGCATATAGCCTAGTAACATTCCTGTTACATCAGATACATATGCATGGTATCATTTGGGTAAGCAGAAAGCAGCATTTACATGCTGTGTGTCCTGTGAAGGTGAGAAGCATGCCTGTGCTCTTCTCAATTACAGTGTGCAGCAGCCACGGGTGTGGGATGATTTGTTTTCCCTGAAGGGAGAGTGCAACAAAACATTGCGCCCTTCTCACGCTGGTGTGAGTAGCCCGTGCTCATTCAGAGGCATTTAGCCTGAAGGGCAGGGGCTGGGTGTGCTCGCAGGAGTAACTCAAATGGCATTGCTGTCATTTCTTTAGGGCTAGAATTAGACTTAGGACACAAGGTTCAGTGGTGAGTGGTGGCCTGTGGGAAGAAGCCTGGTGGTCCTAGTGCCTGTGTTATTCAAAATTCCTCCCGACTCTTCCACCTTGCTCTGGTTTTGGCTACTCCCTGCTTTTCCATTGGGTTCAGCATTCACTCAGCAGCTCAGGCTGATGAACGATCCATGGGGCTAGGGCTGGTTGCTGCTTACCTTCCTGCTCCAGGACTGGGTTAATGATTCATTGTAGGCAGATGCGCGTGGAATTAGGCACATGTACTCTGGCACACCTGAGTGAACCGGGTAGCCCACAGAGGAGGAAGTTTTGTTTCTCGGTGCTGGTAAGAAACAAAGCCCAAAATTTAAGTTTGAGTAATGAAATCTACTAATGCTTTTGTTTAGTTCTGTCAGTGTGTGGGCCACACAGCAGTACTGTTTTGGGATATCTCATGAGCTTGTAATAGCCCACCGAGTGTAAGATTTTACATGGTCTGGTGTAGTAAAATAAAGAGAGCTGCCAAAATCTTGAAATAGAGTTCTTGTAATAACATGGCTTTTAATTAACCTGGCCTTTTGAGTAGTCTACCTTTTGAAGGTAGAATTTTGTGGGAAAAAGTATGTTTTATTTATATAAATCAGTAATACTTTTTGCTGCAATTTGTACTATAAACGGGGGTGCAAGAGGGAAAAAAGCTTTTATGCATGTCTTTGCTATAGCCTATATTTCAAGCATGGCACTCAACATTATAAACAAGATCTTAGAGTGGACGTTATTACTTTTGCTTCAGGAAGTGTGGAACAATATGCACGTTTTTTCAGTTTAGTTCCAAAATAAAAGGCAGCATTTTTTTCTGGAGGATCTGTCAGAAATACGGGACCTCTATATTATTTGTTGAAGTTTGAAAACTTGAAATGCTGTCTTTAAATCTTTCTTTTCACCATCTATGCTTCTGTATTCAGTGTGGAAAACCCCTGACTCAGCTAGGAAGCCGAGTTCTTTTCACTTTTGCTTTGGTAGATTTCTCCCTGTGTTTCTCCTGCCTTGCTGCTTTGCTTGGGTGCAGTTTGTGTCGGGCTCTCAGCAGAAGAGAAGTGTTTGGAGGAACCTTGCTCTGTAAGCTGCATCCAGGATTTTCTTGTCTGGAAAAGTCCAATAAACATCGGAGAGGATGATGCTAGGTCTGCTACTGGTTTACTGTCCTCGTTTCTCTTCAGGAAGAACGGTGCCAGCATGTGTCAAGTGAGCAACTGTTAGGCCCTGGCTCAGGGAGTGCTCTCTGTATGCTGGTAATTTCACCAATTATCACTATGCCACTGACCTTCCTATTTCAGAGGAGGTGACCAAAGAGGTTGTGGTGTGGCAGCTCCAACTTTATCTTGCGTCCTCAGATTTCCTTGACCTCTCTGACTGATTTTAGAATCGGAAATGATACAAAGTCAAGGTGGTAATGCATGAAGATAGGCTTGCTTGCTTTTTTGGCTGATTTTTTAATATCTTTTTTTTTTTTTTTTTTTGATACATTAGTTATATTTGATACTTTCAGTTTTTCATAAGATGTAGTAAGAACATAAGAGAACTGTGCCTTTGCAGATCTAAAAGGCAGCTGGTTGGATGTCCAGGGCAGTACCATGCAGTTGCTCTCAGCATCCCAAAGCTTCTCTAGGTGCGATGCTGCTGGGGCTCGGCTTCCTCCTGGTGCTTGAAAGTTGTGCTCAAGCTGGGGGAGGCAGCAAGCAGGGCTGTCAACACAGAGATGAAACTGAGCTCTGCCGAGGTTCTGCCAGGCTGAAAACTTGGCTTTCTGCAAGGTCAGTGGCAAAGCTCCCAGTGACATCACTGAGTCCAGGATTTCTTTGTTTTGGTTTTTATCGGTTGTGAGGAGGAAACTCTGTAGTTAATCCCTTCCCTATTCTGTTTCCATTCAGTGTTCCCAGGTGGCAGCTTTCAGATGGCACAGACACCCTTGTTTCAGCGTACTCTGCCAACAGCTTGTGTAGCCATGCAAAGCCAGATTTAAACGTGATTTTCATATAAGATGGGGTTTATTTGGTGGTGTTCTTTGCCTGCATTTTCTTGAAAAAAAAAAAAATTGTTTGTTTATTTGTTTTTTCAGCCATTGGTTTGATTTCAGTTTAATTGATAGAGGAAAAGATAAGCCTAATAGCTCTTTATAGGTCCCTGGAAAGTTGTTGGCTGGTAGAGAGGAGAGGCCTCATAACCGCCCCACTCAGAGGACAGCTGCAGATAAGATACAGAGTTGAAGGCAGTCAATTAAGTGCTCCAGAATTGAGAAGGCCTTCAGAGAGACTTTTTTGATATCAAAATCAGTCCTGACAAGACAAGGAAGCTGAAGGAAATCAGATGTCATTAATATTGCTGTTTCTTCGTTTTTGACAAGGAGACAGAAATCTTTTGTCTTGGTTAAAAGACCAGCTCTAAATTATCGGGGTTTGTGGTGGGATGTGCGCCTTTTGCCATTTCTAGTGTAACTATGGCAGTTCATATTATAAGGTTATAATATGCCCTGCTTCTTATGTGGATTTTGTAGGCTCTGCTGAGTTTGCAGCTAGCTCAGGCATGTTTACACAATCTTGCTGTCGCTGCTGTGATGCCCCATCAGTACTTACAGAGCAGCCTGAAGCGTGTTTGCATTGGATCATCTCTGAGTAGCATTTAGAGCTGCTAAGAGGTAGATACCTTTGCTCTCTTGGTAATGTTTTCTCATTTATACTATGAACACCATTGCCATGGCTTCCAGTCTGCTGATGGGGATGATGCAACCTCTTGGTTTTACTCTGTAAAGTCCATAATGGCGCAGACTCTTAGTCTGTCCCCTGTGTCCTGTGCCAGTGCCACCCATCAGTAAAATGCCCAGAATAATTGTCCCTGATTTGAATGTGTGTGATAAAGAGGGAGGGTATTTGGCTGCTTCCTCTCACTTTTGATACTGACTGGGTGTGTTGACATGCCTGATTTATCAAGATTTGCTTCATAGTATGCTCTAGTTTGTACTGCATGAGGCTGTTAAGTGCTTAGTTGATACCACATCCTTTTTCGTTTTGCGAGATTTAAAATCCATTAAGTACCACATGTGCCTACAGGATACATTAAACAGAATTTTAAATGGAAACTAACTAGACAAATGGGTTTTGCTAACATTTAAAAATCATTAAAACATTTATGTTCTTACTTGATAAATGAAGATCAAATTTCTGAGTCCTACTAATCAGCTGTTTGATGTTGTAAGTGTATTTTTCTGTGTTAACGTTTGCAATTTTCTTTTTCATCAGACTTTCTGTTTTTGTATTAATGTAGGTCTCAGCGCCAGTGTAGAGTTGGGGTAGGGTTTATTACTTTACAATTAAGTTTCAGATTTGCTTTTAATAAATCGAAATACTTGAATTTCAGTTTAAACTAAGAAGTACTTGATTCCTATGTCACCTAGAAAGAACAGAATTTCTAATTTCTTAAAAGTGAAAGCAAAATATATGCAGTTCTCATAAATTCTATTAATCAAATCCACACCATGTAAATACACAGAAAATCGCCTGAAGCAGTGGGATTTCCTGATAAAAGCACCTGTGGCATTCCATAAATACAGGGTCTGACAACAGTTAAGACTGTTGTGTAGAAATTGGATATTTCTTTATCTCATTGACACTGCATATTTGCTTCATTAACTTGTATTAATATACCGATGTACGTGATTTCTTACTGTGTGATGGAGTATGAATGAAGAGTGAATTATAAATGCTAATTAAGAAGATGATTAAGAGAGTAAGGAATGTCCTGGCATCTCTGATTCTACTTCTCAGCAAATGAACATAAACTATATCTCACAAAAATACATTGTTAATATCTAGGGGATTTTTTTTCTAGCTCTAAAGAGAAGCTTGTCAGCCCTGTAGTTCTGGTGCTGGCTGCTTCTGTAAATGAAAAAAGGGGGTAGATTCATTCCATTGGTGTTCTAGATTGGGCAATCCAAAGTAAGTAAATTGTGTCTCCTTTTTTGTCCTCCAGTGCATCAGCAGCTCTGGATTTATGGATACATAGGAACAGTGGGCATTGGACTTGGATGCAGCCTTCCCTTCCCTTCCCCAAGAAATCAGGTCATCTGTGAAAAGATCAGAAGTGCTTCTCCAAGGGCAAATAAACTTAAGAGGAAGCACAGAGGCTTTCCCTCTTTCAGGAGAGCTCAGTGCTGCAGGGGGGTTGGACTAGATGATCTCCAGAGGTCCCTTCCAACCCTATGGTTCTATGATTCTATGGTTCTATGCAGGAACATAAATGGCTTCAGGAGGCTTGCCTCCTGTGCTTTGTGTCTCTCCTGCCTGGGACCATCTAGTTTAAGTTTCAGAAAAACCATATTCCTTCTGGCCTGCAGCCTGTAAAGACATAGAGCTAGCTGCTATTGATTAATTTAATTTCCACCTAAAAATATGTATTTCTGATGTTTTGGGAAGTCCTTTAGGATGTAAGGGGTACTCTGGAACTGAGCCAAGATGCATCTTTACTCTGGTCCACACCCTTTAACTTTGTCTCGGCACTCTTCCTTGGGATATTAGGGTGTGTACGTTTTCTGAAGTAACTGTGATCTTGCCACCAGTTGCAGACAGATGAATTAAAACCGTTGTCAAGGAGGTAGGTGGAATGACATAGGTTTAATTCTGCAAATGCTTCCTTAACTACTTTTGCTCGCCTGCTTTTGTGGGATCTGTTTGTGTAAGGGTGAATGGGTGAAATGAACTTTGGTAGCATACTCCTGGAGAATTCTCATTAAAGGAGAAGTGATGATCTGTCTGGTCACAGTTACGTGTGTTAATGTTTGCCATAGGTGCACTTATTTAAGCAGGTAATCATTCTAAGCATAATTCTTCTGCATCTGCACATCAGATGGACACAGTTTTAAAGCTCTTTCTTGTTGAAGCAGGTATCGGTAGGAATATTATTCTATAGTAATGTTAGTGGTTTTCCACTGAAGTGCCCACTAGCTTTTAAGCTTATTATAAAACTAGGAATTAGCCAGCACAGTAAATCACATCAGAATTTCACTAGCTGTATATGTTGTTTTTCTCTGATTCTTTCAAAACTGGTCCATCTTCTGTGTCCCTTGTAAACAGACAATAAAGAAAGCACTTTACTGCAGTAGGGCCTTAATCTACAATCTTCAGGCCTCTAGAGAATGATTCTTAGTAGGTGGTAGTGAGGTTAAAAAGTCTGTGGGCACAAAAATAGAACACAGTGAGATACATTTGCTCAGTAATACAGTGCAAATGCACCTTGAAGTTACATCATAATAGACAGTGCAAGTCACCACAGGAGAGTTTATAAATCAGTGTTGCTAAGCAATAAACTTTTATATCTGTTTATTTAAATAGCCCTATTGAAAGTGGTTGTTGATAAGCAATTAAGAAAGGACAACCACACTGAAATCTGTAGAGCACCTATAACTTCAGGGAACATACCATACAGCACAAATATTTCTGGGCTAGCTTCAGGCTTGCATAATCATATCTTTAGTCATTGACCCCTCTAGAAACAAATTACCTTCTCATTGCTTTCGTGGTTTGCTATTAGTAAACATGAGGAAGACTAATGTAATTATTGGATGTTTAATAAAACCTATTCCAACTAATAAGTTACCTTTCCAGACCTAAGAGTGTTACTAGAGAGCTCAGCATGGAGTTGTGGCACCAGGCACAGACAGGTGCCACAGGTGAGAGCTGTAGTGTCCTTACAAAAATACAGCTGATGGGTAGTAGAGTGAGTGCATTTAAAGGGTGCGTGTTTGCCCACAACATGCAGAGGACACAATTCCAGCAGTGATTCCAGCCTGCTTAGAAATAGTCTTGGCTTTGTTTTCATGCCAGTGTTTTCCCACAGGTGAGCATGGTTAGTAAGAATCCAGTTAGCCAACATGAATCTGACTATAACTTCATGAATAGTGCTAAGAAATCTCACCAGTTAATGATACTTCAACCGTGTGGGTTTCACAGTTTAGCCACAGGATTTTCCATCTGCAGGGAACTCAGTGTGCAGCGGCTCTCTGCATGGTTGTAGCCTCCTGTCTGATAAGCTGAGCATCCTTAAAACAGCTCAGTGAAGATTTCGGAGCACTGAGAGCAGAACAGAGTGCCCTGGCAGCAGGATTATTCTCTCTAAGGATGTTTGGGATGTTAGCATGGACACCTTTACACCATTATTTTTTTTATTATTTCTTTTTTTTTGCTAACCAGTGCCATTGTGCTTAAGCATCAGTAAAACGCCAGATTTAGTCACGGGTGAAGGAATTGGATAGCATTTCAGATGAGCATGAGCAACATGATGTTTCCCTTAGTGTGTTCTTTATTATTATCATTATTATCCTTATTATTTCTGCTTGGAATGGAATGAGGCTAATAGCTCAGCTCTCAATAAGTGCGGAAAAAACAATGTGAGTGTGTGGATAATGGATAAAGTCAAAAATACTGGTGGGAGCAGGATTGCACGGCTGGTCACTGAATGTTTGCACTAATTCCCTGCTGGTTCTGCTGCAAGTCACTTTAACAGCCATTGCTTGGCAATCTTTTGATTTAGGTCAGTGTGAAACTAGCAGGTAGTTTTAGCTCAGATGTTGGTGGCTAAACATCTGTGTCCTGAAGCCTAAATATGTATTGCCTTTATCAGCGTTCTGGTTCATCTGATTCTTCCGTGGCAGATGTCATTGTGAAAGGAGTAAGGTGTCACCATCCCTACCGAGTGTGCTATTTCTCTACTTTTGCTTTTCTAGACCATATTTTTTTGAAGGTGAGGTTTGTTAACCCAGCCTCCAGTATGAATTCTTAGTGGGGTTTTGTTTTGATCACATCTCCCGAGGTGAAGAGTTAAAGCTGTTGCTGTATCTCTGACTCAGAGATGTGATAGTACTGGAGTTTAGATTGCAGGAATTTAACGTTCCAAAGTAGAGTAACTTACCTATGCTTTCTTGCCTTTAACAACAAAAGACTTCTGTTTTTATCATGTGTTTCAGCAGATGAGGCAAATAATTACATAACATTAGCTGCTCTCCCATTTCATTCCTCTTTACTTTATGTGCAACCTGTTGCACACGATGGCACCAGCTCATAGTGTGGTCTTTGCCACACACAGAACATGTGGGTGGTATCTCAAAAGTCCTGTGATAGAGCTATTAGGCCAGACCTTGCAGTGCTTATTCAGGCGGTGTTTTCATTAACAGCAGTGGGCATCTACCCAAATCCTGGGGTTTGGCTGCTTTTTAAAAGATTTTTGCTAGGGCTTGTGTTTTATTTTGTTTTAGGAACTGATACGGGTAGATCTGTTAAGCTCCCTAGTGTGACTGTGGTTAATAGGTGTAGAAGTGTTTGTAGGTTGCAGTGTTATTCCTTGATCAGTTAAAGGCTACCCCACATACAGCTCCGTCCTTGCTTTCACTCTAAGTGAGGGCTCTCCGAAGTATCAGTGAGGTGAATTGCGTGGCCTGTGCACTACAGGAAATCAGGTTAGTGTGCTTCTGGCTTCTTTGGGCCCTAAAAAATGACTGTATCATGAAACTGATATGTGATCGGCTTTGTACTGGATCTTGAGGGAGCGCCTCAGTGACTGGAATGAGGGTTAGGCTTTTATTGGAAGATAATGCACTCTTAATCGAAAGTGTGGGTAATGTATAAAAGAAGTGTATTGGAGCATACCCGCCATAGGCTAACAAATCATTTGGCGCTCCTGCCAGAGGATGAGCTCTCAATAATTCAGCTACATAGTGTCAGTGCAGGGGTCTGAGTCCTGGCCAGACGGAAGCCAGTTTTCTCTAGTTTGGCAGCTGTGCAATGCTTCACAAGCAACGGAGTGGCCAGGTCTGTGCTGTGTGTTGGGTGGCATCTCAGTCTCTCATGAAATGGGTCAGATCTGGGGAGATGTCCCTGGTAGCAAATTTTGTACCAGTGAGTCCTATTGAAATTAAAGATATAACATTAGGAACTACTTCCATTAGACCGTATCGTCTCACCTTGACTTCTGTTTATTTTTCTTTTCTTTCACCCTTGGGCAAGCATGGTCATGTACTTCCATCCCTGTTTCCCCTTCTGCAAATGCTCTCATTCAGTTTGCTGCTGGACTTTTATTTTTTTTCTTTCTGGCATCAAAATTTTATTTTTAAAATGCGTAAAGCTGTAGGGTTTCTCATCAGTGGAATCAAATGGAAGATCAAAAATATAATTAAATAACTTTCATTTCTTTGCCAAAAACAAATTATTTTTTCTTGTCTGTTTTGGGTGACTTTATCATGCCTGCAAGGGAATAATTTTCATCATGTCTGTCAGTGTGATCCTGCCATGGGATGATCTTTTAAAAGTAATATGAAAATCAAATAAATGTTTGAAAAGAGAAAAGCATAAAATAATTATATACCCTAATAGTGAGAGAATTCAGAGTAAAGACTGTTTAAAAAAATATTGTAAAAATATTAAAATAAATTAACACAGGCAACCCTAATTGTTCCTTGAGCCATATCAACATGGGAGTAATCCAGTTCGTTAGATCTTAGTGTATGCTGAAGATTTCGGCTGTTTACAAATGTAATATTAGAAATGTTAGGAAATATGGTAAAATAATACTGGAAATAAGTTACTGTAAGAGTAGTATATTATAGACCTGTAACTTACTATGTGTGAGACATTTAAAGGCGTAAGTTACCTGTGTTGCACATACTTACAATGAATCAGTATATTTTGCCTGGGATAGATTAAGTAAACTTTAGAACGTTCTTGATTTATTTTTTTTCTTATTCTTCACCCTCTCCCTCCAAATAAAGAGCAGACCAAAAGCTCAGTTTAGTTGGTTATTTAAGTGTTTTGGATGGTAAAGTGGAATGGAGCTCTAGTTTGCGGTGTGAGGCTGTCTGGATGAACTCCTGCCTAGTAGTTACGGACATTATCACATTCTCCTGGTTTCCTTTCTCCATCTCTGTGGGATTTGTTTAACTTCTGTTTTCCATTTTCAAAATTCTTGAGGTGACTTTATGTTGGTGCTTATCTATTTGTATTTCTTTTACATTTGTGTTGTGTTATAATTTTTCTGAGCTGCTGCATCGAGAAGCTGAAAGGATTTTACTTACGAAGAGGAAACTTGGCGTGCTATTAATTCTGTTACAGTGAGTTTCTTTTTCCAACCTGTGATCATCTGGGGTTGTTTTTTGTTTGTGGTTTTTTTTTGTTGGTTGGTTTTTTTGGTTTTTTTTTTTTTTTTGCTTTGCCACAATCAAAGAAAAGATAAATGTTCTCTGAAGGATATCTGCTTCACGGGCTAGATCACTAGGCAGGAGTGACTTCTACCATGTTGTCTGCATCTTGATAGTTTGGAGTATGAGGTGTGCCTCAGGGCTGGGTTTCTAGCTTTGCTGTGCAAGTTACCAGAGAGAGAGAGAGAGACAGAAGGTACTCGTCTGCTTTTTTTCCTCAAACAGCGATGTACAGAATTTCCCCTCAAAAGACTTGTAGGAGTGCAGTCACCTGAAAGTGGAGAACATTTACTTCATTGCCTCCTGTTTTCCACTGTGGAGACCCTGCATTTGGGTGCTGCGCTGATGGCTGAGCACTCTCACATTGGTTTAGTCCTCCTAATTATGAGATGGGGTGCAGATGAATGTCACGGAGAAACCCTCTGCAACTGTTCCAGCCTTGTGCATTGACAAGATTGCAAATTGGCTTGACTGGGTTAGAGGTCCTGTGCTAGTTGTTCACTATATCAAAGATGAATGTTGCCCATAATCCTGCTATGTTGAGGGCTGGTTGTTTTTTAGGTTTTGTTTGGTTGGGGTTTGTTGTTGTTGGGATTTTTTTGTGCTTTGTTTTTGGTTTGTTTTGGTTTTTTTTTCCTTTTTTTTTTTTTTTAATGGACGGGTAGAGAATTGGCATAGAAAGGACGAGATTCTACAAACAGGTGTAGTATGGAGCTCTTGCCAAACTCCTGCTGATATCCATGGTGTGAAGTGTGCCCAGTACCTGTTAAGTTGCTTTTGCCTTACAGGGCAGAGAGGGTTCCAGATTTTCTTGAGCATGGTGGAAATGTGTAGCATCCCTCCGTTTTTATTTTTTGTGTTGGTGTTAGACCTTATCTGAAGACAGACAACCTCTCCATAGCATTGCCATGAGAGCGGAGGTCCCAGAACCACTTCTATTTGAAACAGAGATCATGCTTTTTCAGCATAGGATAGTAAAGTCCGGGCCGCATCCTATTGCTTCGTAGTTACATATTAATAAAGTGTAGGTCCAAAGGGCTTGTGTTACCTTGTCTTGAAGTTCTTAGTCTGGCGAAACTTTTCTTTGTTTCTGTTGCATTTGTTCTATGCGCTGTACTGCAGAAGTGCTCATCTTGTTGGTCCGTTTGCTGCTTGTTTTTCCTTTTCCGTTCTGGGAAGTCTGATGCTGCTACTGAGAACAGTGCTGGTAGGTTATGTATGTATTCTGCCTAATTATTTCATGCCTATATACATTTTTTCAGTTTACAGTAGTGAGGTGGACTATTTCAAGCCTTGGTAAAAAAGCACTGTACATTTGTATGTGAAAATCAGCTGCTTTAGTCTGTCTCCTTATCAAGGGCTGGATCACAGCATTCGTGTAACTGTGAGTGAATCATGGGTTTGAAGTGTTCCTGCTTGTAACTTCATCCGCACACTAGGGCTAGGGGGGGCTCAACAAATATCTGAGTACTGAACACAGTGAAAGATGCTTGTGGCAAAAAAAATTGCAGTTTAGCTAAATTTAGTTTGAATTTAGCTCATACTAAAGAACGGTATGCAACTTTTCTGTAGTATGTTGTGTTTATAGCTTGGAAAGTACCTGTGCTTAAAACAGCCTTTTAAATCATACACTTTCTCTGTGCATTATTTTACTGGGGAAACAAACAGGCTTTTATTATGAAGTGCTTTTGTGTTGTCCTTCATAACCATTGTAGCTCTGACAGAGAAAGCTGAATTCTTTTTCTGTTAATAGTATTAACAGGCTTCTCAGTACCTTCTGACTGCAGTTGCTGGAGCCCTTCAAAAAGCAGCTGATTGTGCGGGTCCAAGGTAGAGCTAGAGCTGTGGATTTTGGTCTGCGGTTCATGGAGCTACTTTCTACTACTGAGATGTTTCAGAAAATTGACTAGGCAATGCAAATCTGTGCCACATATCGCTGTACAAATGTGAAATTTAAAGGGATCTGCTTCCACTGAAGTAGTTTGAAATGTGTGATTTGGAAAATGTTGAAACCCAGGCATTTAAAGCAGTCGCAGTGTTTCAGGAGAATGTGTAGTCCCTATTGTGGAAAAGTTCATATGAGGTCACCTGAACTGTTGCTAGGTTAGAGAGACTGTAGTGGGAATGGTTTCCCTTTTCCTTTCTCTGGTGTCTCTGAAAGAAACAGACCTGCACTGTCCTTTCTGCGCAAAAGAAGAGAAGGACTGTAGTATCTAAAAGGTCCTGACTGTGTAATGCCAAAAAGAATATGCATTGTTTTGTATTTTATGGAGGTAAAGTGAACATCACTAGCCAACGTATAGCTGATGCTTTTGCTGGTATGATGCCTGATTTCCTGACACACATGCCCGCCCCAGGCCCCAGGCAGTGTTGTAAAAGGTCTGTAACTGCAGAATTGGCTGTAAAGAGTACTTAAAAAGTGACCAAATAAAACATGCACTCCCATTTTGGAGCTATAAATCGGTATTAAGGTGTCCGACTTTGTTCCTTCAGAAAACCAGATGCAGCTTTATGCTACTCTAGGGAACAAACCTGTGCAGCATGCTCCCAATTTGCTTCCAGCTCCTTCATCAGCTTCAAAACTCAGTCGTTCTTCACTTCTCCCCTGAAGTTTCAAGTCTCTTCAGTTTCAGCTGGTTTCAGTTTCATGTTTATTTTATTACCATTGTTTTATTTCCTCTCTGTTCCCTGTGAGATCTGGAATTTACAAGTCCAGGTAAATCATAATTAAAAAAGAAAATAGTTTTGCTAGGCTCATGACGCTTGCTTCTTTCTTCGCATGCCCTCTGGTATTTTGTATTGGAGATTGTCCCCCACATTGTAGGACAAGCTTTAAAAAATCAAAATAAAAGCTTGTTTTAAAAAACAAGTTGATGTGAATCTCTGTAGCTACTTATATTGATGCAGTTGACGTTATGGAGGGCAAGAATTACATCATTTGTAAATTGATCTGACGTCCTTAAATGTTGCACCACGTGATTGTAAAGCTATGTTGGTGTGATCTGAATTTATGCAAAATTCGCATATCTCTCACCACCTGCTTACAAATAACAACTGTAGCCAAATGTGACAAGATCTGAGCAGAAGATTAATCCCAATTTCTTTTTTGTATCTTTTATAGACAAGTAAATAAATTAAGAGT
The DNA here is from genome assembly GCA_947846985.1 of Fratercula arctica. Classification (NCBI taxonomy): domain Eukaryota; kingdom Metazoa; phylum Chordata; class Aves; order Charadriiformes; family Alcidae; genus Fratercula; species Fratercula arctica. Next base: position 90,725,272 of record CANTUZ010000002.1, on the reverse strand, counting down.
TTGGTTCATGGACATAAAGAAAGTCAAGGTAGTTTGAACTTTTTATCATCACCTGCATGGGGAGGAGTGTAGGAGCTGCAAGTTAGTGACTGATGACTGCATGACTTATTGGGTGTATATAGGATAAAAAGTGAAGGTTTGTGGGAAATTTCCCATGGAAGAGAAGTTGCTATATGCTAATAAATATGGCAGTAGCTCTCCCTGTGTATTTGTAGAGAATGCTATTTGTTATACGCACAGGAAATGAAATGAAGTATCTGCATCACCACTGATTTTATAGTGTCCTGCAGTGGTCTTACTGAAATGTGCATTTTCAGAGTAGTGTAGTGATTTTTTTGCAATTGGAGACATGTCATAGAAATTGTTGGTCAAATGCAAATACTGATTAAAAAGTGTAGAGGATTTGGATTGTTTCTGAACTCTTCTTTTTTGTGGTGTGATCTAGCTCTTACTTTTTCCCCTGCCAGGAGCTTACATTGGTAATCAAAACTGTATGTTTAGTCTTATTATCCATGAGAATACACAGTGTCTCTAATTAAAGAAAGTTTGGTTTGGTATTAATCTGGTTCAGTTTTTTAATTTTTTTTTTTTTCCCTTGAACACAGTTTTGCCCTTGGCTGATTCAACCATTAAGCTTTGCAGGCTTTTAAGGGTTAGAGTGCTTTTTCTGTGCTTTTCATTTCTGGACCTCTGTTTATGTTGTTTGCAGGGTGAAAATGATGTGTAGAATCATAATCTCTTCTCTTTCTGCACCCCAAAACCAGTCAAATCAAAAAATTCAGGCAGTAAGCCTGGGTAATAATTTCTCAGTAAATATTTCACCACTTTTTCCATCTGTTACACTAAAATCTGAGTTAAACTAGGCATAAATCTAGTCAGAAGAGGTCACTGGGATATTAATCATGAGAATTAATCCTCTTAGACATGTGCTTGGTATGAGGCCAGCTATTCAGAAGTTTAACAGCGCACATACGTTGCTTATCTGTCTGGCAGCTTGCCAATGAAGTAAACTTTGAGTTTGTGGTGGTTTTATATCTCTGTAAAGTACACTGCTTGTTTGGTGCAAGTTGATGCAGCTTTTCTGTATGTCAGCTGTGGAGCATAGCCTTCTACTGAAGAATGAGTTCTCTTCAGGGTGCTTTCAAAGAGCCATAGTCTCTTAGCGTTGCATGGTAAGAAGTGATATCATTCATGGTTGACCTTTTCATGGTGCTTCCCTATGAAGTATGATGAGCCAAGTTTAATACTACTTACTCAGAGCAGAGGAAGAGACAGTATCTCGAGTAATACTGTGGAACCCAAATATAGCTGAATGAAATCTCACCCTGCCTCCGCTCCTGCCATTCTGACTTGGAGGAAACATTCGTTTACCTAAATACATCTCTTTCGTGAGTCAGATCTGGACTGGTGCCAACATTTCTGTTTCTCTCTTCATAAAAGCATGCTTCATACTTGATAAAATAATGATTATTTCATATCCTAATTATGGAATTGATTCATCCCTTGGGGCATGGAAAGCAAACAGCAGGAGTGAGTGCATCATCTAATAAATTAGCATATTTTTAGGGAGGAGATAAAAATAAAATGCAACTCCATTGAAAAGTTTCACGATAAAGAAAAATGGTTTGCATTGGAGGAAATTTTTAGAACAATCTGAGATTATGGCAGAAAACATCTTTTCTTATTAACATTTATACGTCGCTTGCAAGAAATTATTAATTTTCTTCTTACCTTTATTTCTCAAGGAGAAGAATGAAAGCTCGTGCTCCTCCTCCACCAAATCAACCTTCTGCAGTAAGTAGAATTCACAGTGAGGAAAAGTCACCTGCAGAGACAGCTGTAATTTCTGATCACAGCCTTGTGAGCATGAAGGAGAACATGATAAACAGATCGGTGGACTTCACAGTCATTTTACCCAGCGGGGTGGAGCAGAAGAGCACAGTACAAGGAAGGTAAGGCTTTGATTAGCTCCTGCTTTCTGGAGCTCTCCGTTCCCAGTGGAGTACTTGCTGATATTAATGTCTCCCTTTCTGAGTTGATGGGATTTCTCTGGCAAGCTTCTCTCTGCATTTTAGGCAGCTGTTGTACCAGAGAGTCCTGAAAACTATGTATAAAAGACCCTTTCTGCTGGGGCAGGAAGGATTTAGCAGCTATTGTGTCACTGTTTTCCCCATGGATCACCCTTAGAATGTGTATGGATCCATCTCTTCTATGTAGTGCCACAGGGCTGGTCTTAGATTGTATCACGTCTCATAGTACAGAGGGGTTTTGGTGTAGTGGAAGTAGGTGCTGCTGCCATACAGCAATCCTGACAGTGCGCCTGTCTGGAGTCATGCCAAGAAGCAAGCTCAGAAGATGAATGATTCATCACATGTAGAGATCCTGCCTTCAAAAATATATCGCAATTGTGTAGACATCAAATACATTGTAATTGTGTAGACAGTAAAGCATCTGCTGGTATTTAGGAAGCCTTTTCTATATACAAGTGTATTGTTTTTTCCACGGGAAGAGAGAGAGAGGTTCTCCTTGTCACTGGGTACAATCAAGGGCAAATTGTATTGAAAAGGCAGTTTTGAGAATAATTTTCTTCACCATGGGAGCTCTTCCTTCTCGTCAATATCTCTGCAAGAACTGTTTTGAAAGAGAGAAGCTTATTACTCTAAGAAAGAATTTGGAAGAGTTTTAACAATGTCTTCAATACTGTGATGAAACTGTACCAAACAATGGTGTGGTTAGTGGTGGTCAAGAAACCATAGAAAGTGGTAGTACCACATTAGGAGGATCATAAAATCATAGAATGGTTTGGGTCGGAAGGGACATTAGAGATCATCTAGTTCCAACCCCCCTGCCATGGGCAGGGATACCTCCCACTAGACCATGATGTGTAGATGCCTGTTGGTGTGCTTATTTCACGTTTGGAGTTTGCAGTAGTTATTTTGCATTCCTGTAAAACTACTCTTCTTGGTCATATATTAGTCTATTTTGACAGTTTGTCTGTTAGTGTGTTTTGATGGCTGAGGAGGATGCGTACAGCAGCTCATAGTGTCTTCTTGTGGAAGTGTTTTCTTGTAGCAATTAGTGTTCGCTTATTCACTGTCAGGAGACTAGTGCAACTTTTGTGGGTCAGAACCAAAGCCAGAGTGGGTTAAAGGTTTTAAAGGAAACCAATGCTTATCAGAACTCTCAAATTATATGTTTAGTGACCAAGTTTTTATAGGGAGATTTGGGCTTAATGAGAGAAAGAAGAGAACAGGGGTCTGAAAAGTAGAATAGGGCATGAAACTCGCTGGCCCTTAGATCCCAAAGAAAGCTGGTATTTCATTGGCAAATGCAAGCCATCTGGGAGCCAACAAGAGGCTAATCTTCATGCAGCATTTTGTATGGAGAGATACATAATTGCCATATGGCAATTTCTTTTCCTTAAAAAAGACCCACCCCAAAACAAACACTCCAAGAGCACTACAAGAGTGGTGTTTTAATGAGACCTTTTGAAGAACATACAAGTTATAGGAGCAGGGAACAAATGAAAAATCCCTGTAGAATAAACTTTCTGTCTCTCGTGCAGGTGTTTATCACTACCATTGCTGTCATGTACACTGAGACTGAGTATTTTTATTGTTAGTGTCCTTAGTTTGGGGATTGAAACCTGAAAGAAATGTTGAAAATTAGACCTTAGACATTTCCGTGGGGTTATTTTTGTTGTCTATGTTAAGCACGCTAATCAACCAAAGTGTTCTCTTAATAGTTCAGTGAAGGTGCCCACTTCTCTCCATTGGCTGCATGACAGGTCTAGGCCCCTGAATTAGGCAGCAATTAAATTCCTGCTTGTGTTAATCTGAGTTTCACCAGTGCCTAACGTAGGTAATAGGTGTTCTCCCTCAGCACTGTCTTGAGCATTTGGAGTGGAGAGTTAGTGACGAATAGCAGGCACTGATAGCCAGCTGTGGGAGGTGGAAGGTGATGGAAACTGAGGAGGGGAGTAAATCATTCTAACAAGTTATGAAATAAGAAAAGGATACCCTCTAATGAGCCCTGTATTGCAGTGGCATCACCCTATGAACAGACCTCCTGTGTGCTGCTGTTCTTTCTAACTCCTGAAAGATGAAATTTTGTGTACATTAACACTGGTTACGTTTTTAGAGATGTGGAATAAAAGAAAAAAAAGTCAAAAGCATCTGAAATTTTTAGGGAAGGGACTGTCTTAAGTCTCCAGGTTTGGGTGAAAGACCATTTTTTTTCATCTTTTTGCATTGTTTTTACATTGTAAAGTGGACAGCTACAAAGTACAGTGATACTCAGAGGTAAACATTTAATGATGAAGATACTGGATGAAAAAAAAAAAAACGTTTCGTTTAGTTTGAAACAAGTATGAGAGCCAGTGCAGATGATAAATTCTTTTCCCTGTTCGCTCTTTTTATCTCTGGTGATATAATGGAAGGACATTTGAGACAAATTCTGCTGCTGTTTATACTGCAATAAATCTTTAGTATTTTTGTTGCCATCATTAAAACTGCATTCTGCAAAATCTGCTTTTTAGTACCCTGGGGAAATAGCTTTTCTGTTGCAAAAAAATTTGCAAAACCTTGCCCTGGGCATCATCGTAATGAAAAATGATTCTGTAATTTCAGAAAAGCAGTTCACAGAGCAATGAAGTACACTAGAGGATGTTTGAAAATACAACTACTGTAGTTAATTATTATCACTTAAGGTTATTATAAATGAACCAAGTTAAAAGTCAGTTATCTCTTTCAAATTGTTTATTGTATGTAAGCAGAGCAGCACATTGTTAATTTTACTTTGTTCTCTATATAGAAAGTTCCTATAAATATCAGCAAGAGGGCAGAAAATTCTCATTAAATTTTCTTCAAAGATAGTTCAAGAAAAAAAGAAAGTGTGTGCTATTTAAAGATATTTTATTGGAATCTGGAAATTTTAGGTAGATTTATTTAGTAAAGTTAACTCAAGCTGTCAGTCTCTCTTTAAGAGTTTGTTGCCATCTTGTAACACACAATTTATTCTAGATTTTGGAAATACGTGTTGCAGATTTTAGGAGAGTTAAGTTCCTAAGAATAGGATTAAAAAACAGGATTTTTTTTTTTTTTTTTAAATAATCGATCCCTGTGAACTCTACTGTAAAACATGTAAAATATTAATGAAAAACCGTTAGCCTTCTGCCCCCTGAACAGAATTATAAAATATGTTGCACTGGCCACTTACACATTTTATGCATATAGATCTGTAGCAGATCCACACAAACTGTAGGCCTGGCAGAAGCGATGGCTAGATATTTAGAAAGAAAATAAGTTGAAAATCCCATAAGAGTTAACAGAAACTTTTTCTGAATGTGTTTCTCACAGGTAATACTTCTAATGGGTAACCTATAAGTAAAGGGATCATACGTCTGTCTCCATTCACACTGTGTGACGCTGAGGAGGACTTCCCAATTAACACAAATACAGACGTTTAGTGTCAGCAGCTTGAGAAGTCAGTAGTATCTGAAGTATATTGCAGAAAAATGAGGATGTTTAAAGCTAAATGATGTTTGGTTTGGAGCTGTCAGCACATGGATGTCCGACATGCAGAAGAGTAGACTGGGCAGTTGTTGCTCATGCTGTTATCTTACATGTTACGCAAATTGTCTCATCCGTGTGATGCACAGAGGGCAGGATACCAGAACAAATAATAAACTAGCTGAAGCTGTAGTCCCATTCTGCAGTTCAACTGGAGGACTGAGCTCAGTACAGAGTGTGCATTATATATGGAGCATAAAGCTGATATCATCACAGAAAGAATATTCTCACATAATTCTCAGTGAAAGATACTGAAGTGATATTAATTATGGGCTTATAGCTCAACATACAGAACGATGTCTCAAGAAAGACTGAAGGTGTGAAATCAGGCCAGGTTGGTGAAACACAAAAGAGGTGTTCTTAGAAGATGAACGGGGCATAGTTTGGGAAGAGAATACTATTAACTTTGAAGTTGTTTCAAAAGCTTCAGAGATATTGCTTAATTTGTACTCCTGAATGGTGCAGATGAAGCCTGGGGATGCTTTTTATGGAACAGTTGTGTATTCTGAGCAGCATGACTCAGGATGGGATGTTGCAGACTTGAAGTGTTACAGTTAACACACACCTGCTCTGTAGTCAACAATAAGATGAACCTCTAATTTGGCTGGATTTTTAAATTATTCATTGTCTGGACAAATTTATTCAACTTGCATGATTGTCTGCAACATTTTCTCAAATGGCTGGTGTGGATTCTAATCTCGTTACAGTTGTGGTACTGTTGCTGCTGAAAATATTTTATAATTTCAGTGGAAGGTGCATGGAATCATAAACTGTTCTTTTGACAAACTGTAGTTTTAAATGCTTTTTCAAATACTCATTTTTTAAAGTGTTTTTAATAGTTTGCATGAGGTAAGATAGCTGTCCAAATTCAAATGAATTATCACAATATTATGCACTACAGAAATATATTAGGGTTCCACTTTAAATAGAAGTGTCTGACACGTAGAACACCGTGTATTGCGGTTCTGCCAGGTTATTTGCTTTTCTCTGACACAGTAGTAATAAGGCTGAGGGGAAAAAACACATGCAAATTTCACTTTAAAAGAAGTATGTCTGTAAACAGACAAGCTGAGATCTGTATCAGGCGGACTTACACTTTGTTAAATGCTCACTGCTGCACAGAATAATGAATATTTGTGTAAATATCAGTGTAGGTGGGGTTCTCCTATAGTTTGGACTTAGTAGGTGTGAATGTTTTTGTTGGTTTGTGGCATGTTACATATGAATTAAACATGGTTTTGAAATACAGACATTTGCAACTTGAAGACAGTGCCAGAATAAGTCATCGTGAAATGACCTGATGTAGTTTCAATTTAGATACTACATGTTTCTGTTTGTACGCTCTCTATGTTAGGAGTTACCACACTGCTCTATTTTTCCGAAGCCTCCTGTACATATTAATGACACCTGCTTTCCCTGTTTGATCTTCAGTCATCATCTTCTCGCTGTGTTCTTCTCTTTTAAATGCGATCATCTATTTCAAATTTTCCACACTTCCACTTCTTCAGCTCACGCCGAGTAACTCGGTTAAATTTGAAATAGGTTACTTTAAAGAAGGTCCTTTATCATCCGTTGCATGGGAAGAGCTGTCATCTACATATGTTTTAGTCTTTTGCCTCTTAATAAGGGATCATTCTTGTTTTTCATTCTCGTTGTCTTTCTCTGCCATTAGCTCTCCAGGGTTCTTCACCAACTTTTTGAGCAATTGTTGGCCAACAACATATACATAGAAGGAAGATGGGCACCCCCCCACAGAGCAGCATCCCAAATGCCGACAGCTTGCACTTGAAGGGCAGTTCTTGAGCTACAGATGTAATAGTGGCAGCTGATAAACTGTGAAGGATTTTATTTTCTTTGAATTTGCTTGTATTTTGAATCTGTATACAGTTTTACAGTTTACGTATTAGAAGAGATGCCAGTTCCTTTGGCAAATATGCTGTCTACGCACTTGTTTTCACTTCTGCTAGAAGAAAATTATCTCATGTATATGACAGGCTTCAGGTAGGGCTGGTAATTTTTTTTCAACTTCCATTGTTTTGTTGATGACAGATACCGGTTTGTGAAACCAGACCTTTTCAGAAACATAACCACTTTTGATAAACCTGTTTTCTCAGGTCCTGGATGGACTTTTAGGGAAGAAGGTTGAAAAAAAAAAAAGAACCCTTCAGTATCTTGGTAGAGGAGAATTTCTGGGGTGTGGAGGAACTTGGTTCATACCTGCTGTGTTAGGCAGTATCAAGCTCCAGCGAATGTTGAGTTACTGACACAAAAGGGAGTACCTCCATGCAGAGGCATGGTATAAGAGAAGGGTAGTGACTGACTCTTTTAACCTCATGGTTTAAGAATCACATCTGCAGTAAGAGTTCTTGATAATGCAAATACTTGAAACTTGGTTTTACACTGGTTTAATATCCTCGCCAAAACAAATATGGAAGGGATCTCTTGTACTTGGAAATATTGCTGGTGTCAAATGGATTGGTAGGAAGGGGGGAGAAACTCAAAAGTTGTAAGCTAGAAAAAAAATCCTCTCAAACTTTTGTTTCAGATTTAAGTGCTCCATTTTGAATTGCATTCTGTGATGGTTCAAACCTAGGTAGAGTTTATTGTACTATGAGTGCATAATTTATTTATATCTTTTCTTCATGTTAAAGAACTGGGTTTGAATTGGAGAATTTAATTTATGGATTTCACAGATCAGATGCACTTTGTCCACTCTTGGTTTATGTTTGTTAGTGCTATTATTGGCACTGTTGTCTGCCTCTTAGTGAATAGTTAATTGCCAGCTCACAAACACACACTGAAGTGCAAATATATTTAATTCCTAACATTTTATCTGGTCTGTTTAGCATTTCAAAGCATTAGCACTGTTTCCTCCCAAAGATGGTTAACTAGTGACACATCCACAGCTTGTATTGTCTTTTTTTCTCCTATATTAAAACTGAAGTAATTTTTAGACGCTGTTTTTTCTCATGCTAATGGCGAATGTCTTCTTCCCTGCAGTAAAGCTGTGATGGATCTGTTGGTTGATTTATGCAGCCAGTATCGCTTAAATCCATCCCAACATAGTCTTGAACTGAAGTCTTCAGGAACGCAACAACCTCTGAGTTATAAGCCAAACACTTTGATAGGAGCCCTGGATGTACAGACAGTCCTTCTGAAAGAGAAGGTTCCCGAAGAGAAGACAAAGCGACTTCTGCCAAGGGTCCCTGAGGTCGGTACTCTGTAGGGCTAAAATGGTGCCATGAAACATCATTTCATTCCTATGATTTCAAGAAGTTCTTCCAATCTTTGCATCTTCAGACCAGCTGGGAGAGGCTTGAGATAGACTATAACCTGCTTTACTAGCTGAACTGATTTGCCTGCAGACTGGCGGATGCCAGCCTGGACTCCAGCATTTAGACAAAACGTTCTGTTGCATGTTGTTGGATAGATGGAAATCTGTTCTTACAGAGACCCTTGACTGAAGACTGGGGTGATTGAAATTTGCAGTGGTGGCTGAAATGAGGGTTCTGGGGTTGTGTGAAGGTAGGTAGGGGTTTGGGTGGTATTTTTTTGCCATCTTTATTGAAGATATGGGAGAAGACTGATCATTAATAAATGTATTTCACAGTATTGTGTAGATTCTGAAGTAGCCATTTTCCAAATACATTTTCTGAAATTTTTATTGTTCTGAATTACTATAGCTAATTACACTGTCACACCTTTCAGAGTGGTACTTGTAAACATTCACAAATTACGGCTGCCTCTGATTTTTTCCTTATTTGCCTGTTCTTGTGAATGTCTCCTTAGTGACAGGGGAGTTCTGGAATTACTTTTTTTTTTTTTTTTTTTTTTTAAAATAATGTTTTTGCAATAGTATGCATGTGGGGTAAGTTTGCCTAGGAGGAGTTAAGACAATATGGAAATCCTCACTGCCTGTCTCATTGTAAGAGAGCCTATCCATCATGGAGGGAAGGCTCAGAGTTTGTGTTTGTTTCTGCAGAAATCCGTGAGGCTGGTAGTGAACTACTTGAAGACACAGAAGGCTGTGGTTCGAGTCAGTCCAGAGGTGCCTCTTCACAGCATCATCCCAGCCATCTGTGAGAAGTGTGAAGTCAGTCAAGAGCACGTTGTTCTTCTGCGAGACGGCATCACTGGGGAGGAGCTGGAGCTTAGCAAGTCCTTGGAGGAGCTGGGAATCAAGGAGCTGTATGCCTGGGACAGAAAAAGAGGTGAGCTGAGATTGAAAGCGGTCACTGCACGGTTAGATGATGTGCCAACAGTATTATGGGCAACTAAAAAGAATTTGTACTCTCGTTCCTTTGGGGCCCAGTTGAAACAGAAGAGTGACATCTCAGTGGGAGAGCAGCGCGAGTTTGTTCAGTGAGCCATGCCCAGAGCAGCAGCCAGGACAGCAGTGTGCCCAGCCGTCCCTGGCTGCTCTCGGGCCTTGTGCCAGGCTGGGCTGGCCCGTGGCAGGGCACAGTTTGGCCTGGGGAAGGCAGAAGGAGGAGCTTTGCTACCTCCCGGAGCTGCTGTCAGTACAGGTGTGCATAACACGGGGGCCTTGTCCAGGCAGAGCCTGTCACCTGCCCGTGCTGTGGGTTGGAGAGAAAGAAAGAAGAGACATGCCATAGTCATGGCAGCTGCGAAAGCTGAGAGACAGAGGCAACAGACCAGGGCTTATGAGAAACAGACTGTGGATAGGTTCAGAGGCGCTTCCTTCAAAGAGTGAAATTATTGACGGTTTGGTGAAGAGGAGCTAAGAGGTATTTGTATTTAAAATTTTGTTGTCTTGTTTATTCACCCTGACTTTCTGTTCTTGCAGATGATATTGTAGCGGCAACTTCTTGGACTTGAGTTTTATCAGCCTGATTTTTTATTCAAATAGCGTATTTATGTGATGTGCTTTAAAATACACCTGCTTTAGAAACACACACTGGCAAACGCTACTTCCTTTGAGGTCAGAAAGCGATATTCATTAAAATTGTCTCCCGCAGTTTGTCTCAATCGATATCACTTCCAGCACAGTAAATGTCCTTATTTATTCTTTAGATAACGTCAGTCTTGTAGGTGCTGAGAAGCAGGCTTATTTTTTATTTATACAGTTACTTATTTATGTTGATGTTCTGTCTCTTCTTTCAAACTCCCTGGTAAGTGACAGTTCTACCTCTGTGTGAGTCAAATTTCAATGAGCTTAAACTTCTAAATAAACTAAATGTCTCCTTTCCTTTGAATTGTTAGGATGCTCAAGAAAGTGACTGACAACATATCATAACTCAAATTCATGTTTGGTTTTTTTAAGACATTTACTGTAATTAAGCTAACCATTTTGGAGCAACATATTGAACATACAGACTATTCAGCAGGACTCATTCAGTATACTTCAGGGACAATTTATAGAGTAGTTAGCCTAAGACTTCCTTAAACTCTTTTCCTTTAAAGTGAAAGTGATGGTGTATACACTGGTGCAGTATTGGTCCTCAGATCTGGTTGTAGCCTGTACAGTCAAAATCAAGACTTTGCTTAGGGCAGGGTTTACAGCAGCAAATTATGTAACACTTCATAATGTACTGCTCTCTGCATCAGATTTTTTTTAATATTTTATTCTTTTTTTAACCTTTCAGCATACCTTCCATTATGATAAAATCCCCCTGATCCTGAGCATATTTCAGCCTTTTTTGCCTTCCTCCTACTTTGCACTTTGGTATCTGAGGAGAAAACTGGTAAATACACATAAAATTTACAAGATTTCCTTTGTTTCAGCAAATTCCTTCTTCTCATTTGTAATCTCCAAGAGGAATAATCCCATTGGTTTCAGTAGCAGTTGATCTATGAATTGTGCATTGAGAAGATGTCCAGTCTGTTTAGTTATCAGAACAGACAGATTTTTAAAACTAATTCTCACTAACGAGTAAGGCATCAGAGGTGCTGAAAGCATAGGCTGTGCTTCTAAGAGCAGGTTCTAGAAAAACTTCGCGCTCGTCATTCTCTCCTTCCCTGAAACAGAAATACCAAGTGCTGAAGGATTATTAAAAGACAAGCTCTGCTGCCACCTGCTTACATAACTCGATTTTGCAGTTGAAGCAGCTTCACAAGTGAGTTGGGAATGAATACAAATGCAGCTAAACTGCTTTCAGTAGCAGTGCTGCATGTCTGTTGTCGGTCAACATTTTTTTCTGTAACGCTTAGGAAAACAAATACTAGGAGTAATGAATTAATATTGCGGCTTATGAGGCAATATTAGAACTTTAATATGTCTTCTCTTGTCCTTTCATTGCCTGTCTTTTCCAGTTCCTCCATCAAAAACTCAGTCTGAACCTTCTCTGAACTATAGAGGTACTGTACAATGCTGCTGAGGGAAAACCATCTTTCCCTTCATGTTACGTTTAATGTGGGATTGGTAGATGTATCTTTAAGAATGTCATGTAAAATGCTGTCAAGAAACAAGCTATTTTCATGATCTGTGTTGTCTTTTGCACAGTGTTGTTTACTTCTGTGTTTTTGCTCAGAACAAACACACTTCTGTGCATGCTGCTTCTTCAGTAATTGCCATTAAAATGCCAGCAATTAACAAATCTTGTCATTGAACTGTTGTGTGGTATGGTATGCTTCTATACAGATTCCAGGCCTTTTCATGTTACCTACAGTATGATTAGTTGAATTTCTGGAATACTAACATTTCATAGGTCTCTTGAGTTCGAAATGTATATAGTAGCAAAGAAAGACTACTGTGAGATCTACGCGATCTTCCAGTAATTTCCATTTACTTGCAATGAAGCATATTAATATCAAACCTACATATACATGTTGGATAACTGAATAGATGCTGACTTCTGAATTGCTACACTAGGTGGCGTTTGATAGATCACATTGGTGCTTCTGCTTCTAGTTAAAAAGAAAATGTATGTACATAGTGTATCCTTCCCCCACCCCGTCCCGAGTCTGTTGTAATACATTGCTTAAATTAGTTATCCTCAAGAAAGGTATGGTTGATATTATCCTCAAGAAAGGTATGGCTTTCCTTCTTTGCATTGCTAGTAAGCACAAAATAACCAAAATAATACTGTGGATAACGTCTTTACATTTTCCGGAAGGAAGTCCCTCTCCAGTAAGCAGTGACAACCATCAACTGAATCTTAGCCTCTTGGCTTCGCTAATGCCAGCACTTTTGCCCCCAGTCCTCTGTCATTACTTGCTGTGGCTTCCTCTTATACAGAGCATAGTACTAGAGATAATATCTGCTGTATTTATTTAAGAAAACTTGATCCAGATTCATAAGGATTCTCTGTTGTTTTGAGATGATATGCTGTGTTTAAAATCCCAGTTTATTGGGATCATACAATGTTTAATGGTGATGTTGATGATCAGCAGTGTTACTGACACTGCTTATGCTAGCCTTTCATCGTTATTGTTCATAGTTGAAGACTATGTGAGCCCACGTGAGCACACTGTGTGACCCACATCTAGTTGCAGCCCAGCCCTGAGCAGAAAAACAGCAGTTTCTGGTAAAAGAGCATAGCGAGCACTTAGTGTTTGAGGAAGGCATTACTTTATTACTGTATTTTTTTTGCAGGGGAGTTGCAGCCTTTCTTAAGGGTAGTTTATCCCTGGTTTTGTATGGGTTCATCATCTTTACTCTTCTACTGTGCTTTGAACTACTGTATGTGCTTAACACCTTCTAACACCTGACATTGTTGATATGCAAAGTGATCTGTCTGAAAATCGTGTGCTTTCTGTGAAATGCAAACCAGTTTCCAGGAGTTCTGGGGTGAGGTTTTCTTTTGTGAAGTAAAACTTTATTCTGTGGCAACAAACAAGTCCTTTTGCATTTGCTTCTTATTAACAAATAAAGAAAATATTTACAAGAGAAAGCAATTTTTCTCTGTACACTAAAATTTCTGTGTGCTAGTGGAATACTCTGATGTGTTTGGAACCAAGGAGAAATCTTTATAGCATTATGCAGCATCCATTAAAAAAAGTGGGAGACCTTTACAGTCTGTATATTGAATGTCAAACCAATGTTTTTTCCCTGTAATGCAGGACCTTAGCATGTTGCTCATCCAGCTCGGCTCATCTGGGGAAAATTGAAGGGAGACTAAATGGGCTGAGAATTCATACAGTTCCTTAGCTGGTTCAAGGAGGACATGCTTGTTTGAGGTCTTACAGCCTGAAATGCATATGAACTTGCCTCTCTTCCCACCTGAAGTAAAAGCACCAAGATGAGAAAAGATGACCACAACCAGCTGGTTTAAGTTCTAAGGAGAGCCCTTTTTCCAGGCAAAAGGTCTCATTCCTCTTCGTGGAGCTTTATCCAAATCCACATTGAGAGTCTTTCCATTAACTTCATTGTGTTAAGTCAGGCCTGTTGGTTGTTAAAGATACGCACCATCATCTTTTTAAAAAGGCTTTTTCCTCTTGATATTAGAGTACTTTCACAAGTTTTAAGTGAGACCTCTAACAAACATTTCTAAAGACTAAGCAACTTGCTCCTGTTTTGCCTTTTAATAAGGATTAATAAATTGTGATTGAAAACTTACTGAAGTTTATTAAATTATTCGATTTGCTTCCATTAGATTTTGGAACAAACTCAAAACAAAAGTTTCATGAAAAAGGAAGTGTGGGATCTGGCAGCTACTTAGGTAATTCAGTTCATAACATCTCCAGCTTAAAAAAAATACAGCATGAGAATCCAGGATGTTTTAAAAGACTGGTCTTCTGAATATTTATTTCAGAAGTGTAAAAAATATTCCATTATAATTGTTTCAGAACCAAGTCGAAAGGCTTCAGTAAGCAATGATGCAATAGAAAAAGAAAAGACAAGACTTCTGGGATTGTTTCAAGCTGACAGAAGAAGCAGCAAGGTAGGTGTTCAGCAGTGTACTACCTCACTAAAGAGAATTATTTTTTTCCAGATGTATTTTGTCTATAGGTGGTGGTATTTGTTTGGTTTGGGGTTTTTTTTCTTTCTTTTTTTTTTTTTCCTTCCAAGTAGTAATCTGTTACTATATGTACAAACTATGTTTAATCAGTGCAGCCTTCTGGAGATGCCACCTGCTTATTGAAGGAGTCGGGCATGTTGACCATTTAAATATTTATTTATTTATTGTAAAATGCTGTAGGTTCAGTATGTGTTAACAAAGGGCAGTAGCGTCAAGCAACTTACGTCTGCTTAGTAGTGCTCAAATTACAAAATGCGTTTATGAAAGAACTGATGTAATATAGAACACACTGAGATTTCAAGTGTAAGTGTCTTATTAACTCTTCCGTGCATGGGTGATAATCTGTTTTAAAGCATTTATATCTTCAGGAAGCTCTGTGTAGTCATGCTATTGCCATTTCCAAGTCTGTAAAACCAATGAATCGGGTGTAGAAGAAATAACTTGCAGTACTAAAACGAGTAATAAACTGAAGGAGCAGTATCTGCTGGCATTCATGCCTGTAATTTTTAACTTTGTTTTTAATCTTGAGCTGGAAAAATTAAAAAAGAGATTTTAAATAAAATAATTTTCTTCTGTTGAGATGGCTTTATGAAAAATGTGTCGTTCATCACAGAAATGAAATTTCTAACTCAAGAGCATACAAAAAATACTGGGCTTTTAACTTCATATTTTCTACATCCTTTGCTACAAATATCAGTGTCAACTGGTTTTGATTATTAAGTATTTAATACTCTGAAGTGTCAGAATGAAAAGAGAATTATCTTTTGTCTGGTTTAAAAGGCCTCCAAGGTTTTTGCAGTGAAATCATAAAATGTGTGCCTGATTAACTGGTCCTAAGAAACATATGCTTGGTAATGGACGGGTGTTTCACTTACACTTCCAGTCTTCTCAGTCATGTTTTTAAAACTGTGAAAGCTTTCCAAAATCTGTATTAGTTCTCTGCCCTTTTGATTATTATCAAATTTGGAGTGCTTTTGCTGGGCAATAGCTTCCTTTATGGACATCAGGAATTACTGCGTTGAAAAAATCTCATCTGTCATGGATGTTGAACTCTTCTTAACATCTTATAAAGGACACATGGAAACTGTATTTTATGAGATAGGAAGTTCGTCACTTTCAGAGTGTTTATCCTCTGTAAGAAAATATTTCCCATTTAGAAGGGAACAAAAGCATAACTGTAGCAATAAAGCTTGGAAGAATCGAGTTAAGGGAGCTCAGCTTGAGCCTCTGTAGAGCATGCTGCGGGGCTGTAATTCCTCTGGAAGTACCAAATATATTAAAGCACACAGTTTCTGCATTATAGTTTGTCCTCTGATTCTATTTTCCTGAATGTAGTGTGGGTTCTTGGAGTTCTAACTCCTGAAATAGCTCAAATTTAACTCAGATTTAAGTTTTATATTTACTCTTGCAACCTCAGAAGAAGTTGCTATGAAGCATCCCAATTCTGTGGTTACTGCAGCGGGTTTCTCATAGCTGAGTTTGGGGTGAGTGTCCTAAGATTGCAAACTCCCCTCCTTTTTTCTATTCACTTCCTCATGCTTGTTAATCAGATATGTAGGAGGTGATACTCTGAGGCTTTTAAAAATAAAAATTTTAATAGCTGCTAAGGATATTGAGGATCAATTAACAAGTTACAAGTAGTATTTGACCTGGGAAAAAGTTGGAACTGTACAAACAAGTACAAGAAACAGCTTCTAAATCTAATGTAAAGGTGTAAGTCTTTCTTGATGATAGTTCTGACAAGTTAATTGACTTTTCTTGGTCATGTCTTTACTGGGCTCTTACTTTCAAATGACAAATACTCTGTAGGAAAAGAAACTAAAACAACCACTTTGTTTAGTCCAGCAAAGGAAGTCCTTGTTGCCTTTTCAGTACAAACTTCTAGGAGTTTGAACACAAATAGACGAAGAATAACCGAGAACTGCTGAATAGCGCAGCATACAGGAGCAAGGAGGTTAACTGGCCATAATACATCTGACTTGGTGTTGTGGAAGATTTCTAGCCAAAACAGCAGTGAAACTGCTGAACAGACTGATTTAGCAGAATGAGGGCAAATTAATTAAGTTCTTTTAAGAAAGGATTTGGTAGGTTTATGAAGGGATTATGTGATGGAATGCCCTGTGATTTCAGGGCACTGGAATAAAAGGCCCAGAGTTCCTAAACTCTGCTCTTCACAGTTACTCTTACATTTTTACTCCTCCGCAAGACTTAATTTGGTTCTGCTTATTTGTTGTATTTTTTTCTTTGTTTGCATTACAATTTGCAGTGATTGTGTGTGTGTGTGCATGTGTTTCTGCATAGTCCGTATTTTAGAACAAGTTGATAGCAAGAATTGTCCAAAGTCGTGCACAATAGTAGCGCTGCAGAGTTGCAGGCATTTGCAAGGGGAAAGCAATTTCTTTTGCAAGGGAAGAAGAGTATTAGCCCGTATTGCGAACTGTCTTGGATCAGGTGTCGCTGCACGCTATAGGCCTACGCTCAGATTTCCATGCCCACACACATGCTTTCTTTCTCAGATAGCTCACTGAAAGCCATAATCATGGTATGACAATACACTAGATCTAATTTTTGGGAAAAAACCTTTCTGCTGTATTAAAAACACTGTGACACAGAATGAACACTGAGTCCTATTCTCGTGTTTAATATAAATTTGTTGAAAGTATTTCTTTGGTTAACTTTGTACTGGCAGGCTTAGTGCCAGATCAGGTATCATCTTGTTCTCTCCATTCTAATTTTATGCTGGATCAGTTACCCTCTGTTCTCCTGCAGCTGGCATAAAAAACATAAAGGTGGCATGAACTCCATCTCTTTTTGATGTGAAATGTAGTCATGTGCCTGAGGCTAAATCCAGATCAAATTGGCACTGCTAAGCAATCCACTAGAGCAGAGGTCCTGTGCAGACACTCATGGGATCTGGGCTTAAGTAGGCTATATGCTAGTTCATGGACAGTCCCATCATTGACAAGTGGCAGGGAAGAAGTTCTCTGCTTGTTCACCTGTGTCTTTGGGTATAGCGGAGACTTGCAGTCTGGTCCCTGGTGCTACAGGAGTTGCTTACTACCCATTTTCCTCCTTGCCCAAGAATTGTTCTGTTTCTTTATGTTCTTGTTCTTAGATCTTTCTGGTAATGGGTTTCTTAGGGCCTTGCCTACATCAGAGAAATTCTGCAGACCACTTCAGAGTTTCTCAGCAATCAGGTCCGGCACTACTGAGGCATTTTGTCTTGGTTCTGCGATGAGATTTGATGCTTTGCTGTGGCATGTTTCTGCTGTTTTGTTTCCTTTGCTGCTGCTGTGTAGGATACTTGTTTGTGTTGCAGACAGAAGAACACTTGAGGATGAACAGAGATTGTGGTGAGGAGGATGTTTTTAGTTCTACATCTACAAGTGAAGGAAGCTTGGATGTAAGTACTAACATGGCTTTTAGATGCTATTGCATTCGTATTAGATGCTGCAGTTTGAATAACCAGAAGCCACTGCTATTCCTGATGCTTAGCCAAGTAGAAGTAGAAATAGCTTACTTCTTAGCTGGCTTAGTTACATGAGCGTGCCTTGATGTGTATCTTGATGAAGTTAAAATGCAATGCGCTGTCTTCAAATGAAACTTGCTACCTTCACTATAAATTTCTTTCAAAGTTAAATTCTAAGCAGTTGTGAGAAAAAAGTGTTTTAACCAAGGACATAAGTGTTGTGACTGTAAGACAGTGACAGTGCTGCATGATGCAAGAGTATGTTTGCCTTATCAGTGACATTTAGAGGGGGCTTTTTTCTTATAAAACCACACTGCATTTTTATCCTTTAGCACATGTTCTGTGGCATGGCAGCATTCCATTTGTTTCCGAAGTAGCTTAGGGGTGGACAGTACTTTTGGTTTAAACACTGGAAATAACAGAAAAGATTTTTGTGAAGTACTTCAGTAGATTTCAGGGTACTAAAATCTTGTGAACCACATTTAGAAAGGTTTTTGAGTGCCTGACAAACTACTAAATTATGAGGATTTAGGTATCTATTTAGGAAGCGTGAATCCTAAGTATTTTTGCCAGGCTATTCTGGTGGATTAATAACCATAATAAATGCCGTGTCTTTCTGGTGCTTTTTTTTTTAATTACTTGGCTTTTTGTTGTCATATTTTCAAAACCTGGAGAAGACTCTGTTGATGACATGATAGAAGTCTGAAATGTGAGGTTCAGCTCTGAATCCCCCTTTCACAAACAGGTATTTGGAAAAGGAGTGCTGATCCGCAAAACGTACAGCTCACTAGACCCAGAGAAGGGTGACAGAAAATTGTGGAAAAAAATGGAGGAATGAGAGAACAAATCCCAGATTAAAAGGATAATATAAAAGAAGTTAAAAGGGAGAAATAGATGGAGAAGTGATTGGCTGTGAGGTTAAAAAACACCTAACTGCAAATCTGTGAAGACTTCATAGTGAAAGAGTACTGAAATAGGAAAGCTGCTTATGATGCTAAAAATCTGGGTAACACTATAAAGATTAATGTTTTAATGAGAGAGGTCTATTAATATAAAGTCCTAGTAGAGGGTGATGGGGGTAGTTGAAATATACTAGGTAAAAGTATAGAAAAACCATCACAAGCTCTGCCAAAATAAAATTATCTTGTGGTTTGTATTCACTGACCATTATACATTAGTCTCAATATCTTGATACCCAAGTACTAGAACAGGAGGAGGCAGAATTCCAAGTGAGGATATGAAGGTAGTTCAGATACTGTGAACTGTCTTTTATGCTAGTGTGTGGTACTTTCCTCAGAGGCAAAGACATCTCTTAATTTAGTTTTGTAGGGAATCTTATAGGGAAAATCATAAATAAAGATCTTTTTTTTTGCTTTTGACATTGATGAAAAAATGTTTTCAAAACTGTCTTGAACATGTAACTTTGTCTTCTAAAGGCACAGGTGATAGGGCAAAGGGATCTCGAAGGGGTAATTTTTTTTTTTAATCTTTTTATTCAGTTACATGAACATGTCAGGGATTTAATTTTTTTTCCCTTTCCTCTGAAGCCTCATGAACACTGAAGCCATTGTCCAGTGTTAATGTCTTTCACTTCGGGCTTGACACCTGTATTTGTATGAGCAACGATCCTGCTAAGACAGAAGTACATACTTAAATAAATGCATTGACATAGTTCCATTTAATTTGGTACTCTTCTGTTAAAGCTTGCGGATGTATAAAATACGTCTAACAGATCCACTCAGTAGCACAGAAGTTCCATCCTTTGAGCAGGCTAGATGGGCTTCAAGAAAAAGGTCAGCAATGGTGACGTCTTCGGTGAAAAATTCTAAAATACTGCAAACTTGACATAGATAGTTGGCATAGATAACTTGTATTAACTTATGATAAAATTCAAGTGGAAACTTTGAGACCCATGATCATTCTGAGTAATTCTTTATTCCACTTGCTCAAAAGATATCCTCACTTATTTACTTCAGCGGAACTGAGTATCCTTATTCAAAGTAAGTGGTATCTTACATAGCCACATATGTGAAATACACATTTAGAGCTCATTCTATAGACATTTCATTGAGCTAAGATAGGACTTCTCGCAAAATGTCATCCGGTAGAGACTTCCTCTTTTGCAATTTCCTCAGGTCTACTTTCTGTTACTGTTTTGGGTCATCTTGAAAGAATTTTGCATTATTGTGCGGGAATCAAAGCCAAAGTTTCAGGTTGATTTCTGAAAGGAAAATTGTTTGCCATTTCCTTCAGCATAGTGCCAGGAGATAGACTGGCTGGATCACAAAATTTTTCTTGCCTATAAGGAAATGGGCAACTCATGAAGTACTACTGAGGTAAGGGTGTGAACTTTGGTATGTTTAGTTTAAATCCTTTTTTACTATTGTGTGGTGGTGACGTGCACTGAATTGTGGAGAAAGTAATGATTCTGTTCTGGATATTGATTGGGGTTTTTTTTGAAAACTGGGTAATATGAAGGGATAGAATTAAGGCATAAGAAATAAGAGATCTTTAGTATTTATTCAAGCAGAAGTTATACTCACTTTTTAACCACCAAACCATTTTCAGTGCCATATTTATCTAGTTATTAATGCTTCTAAAAATACTTTGGAATGTTGATGAGGAAGCAGATTTTCAAGGTCAAGATGGGAAAGTCAACACTTATGCTTGAGGTGAAAAGGACATTTGTTCACAGTATCAGCAAAAATAAAGGCGAAAAAAGAAGAATTTGTTAACACCTTAGAGAGAGAGAGTGTAAAAATGCCAGAAAAGAATTCTCCATGACAATCCTCAGAGTGCAGCAGTTCCTTATACCACACGTCAGTAAAGGATCTGAAATCTAATGGTGTATTGTAAATGAAGCAAAAATCTTTTCACTTAATCTGTTCCAGTTTTTGTGCTTAGCAGGTGAGCTTTACATCCATGTTAACTTTTCAGAAATCAAATGCTATTGAAATACACTGATGTATAAATACAACATACAAATAAAGCAGTTGGAAGTTGCAGCACACTTAAACATATTCTGCTTTTTGTATGCCAAAGACAGTCGGAGCTTGAATTTAGAACAGCTGGGGGAAAAAGGGGGAGTTTAAATCATCTCTACCGCTTGGTGTCACTGTCCTCAAATAAACAGTTGATCAAGATGAAACATGATATTTGGAATGCAGTACTAAAATTAGATGGTTTTATTTTTGGGGCCTTCATGTTTTCATAAATCAAGAGCGAAAAAACACATCCCAAGTGCTGAACGACGTGTATCTGTGATGTGGAATTTGTTTATGTAATAAATCAGCTTGGGAAAAAAATATTTAGAAGTACAGCCAGGGAGACTTATCAGAGGATTTGAAACTTCAGCACAAAGTCTTATCACACAAGGTTTCTCTAGTTCAAACAGGGCTTCAGCAGAGCAATGTTAGAGGATTTTCATCAGGACCGTTTTTAAAAAATCTAGTCTTCAGCGTATGTCTGAATATAGGTATTACTCATAACAGAATCAGTGAAACTAAATGAAGCAGATAGTCCAGTAGTTCACTGCTTAATAAATCTGTCATGCCTATTATTATATATGTTCATGAACAAAACTATTAGTCAAAAACAATGTCATTTTAAATTCCAAACAGTTATAATATATATTTAGGATATGTTTATGGTTGTTTTCTATTTCGTAGTACCTGTGTAATTGCAAGATCATGTTCCGGAAGAAAAATACTGTGCTAATGTTTGAAAAAAGTTGTAAGGACTTCTAGTGCATTACTAATCTTGGCAGTCACTTTTTAAATGATGGGAACAGCTATTTTCCCTATAAAGACTTTAAAAAAAAAAAAAATCTATTATTTACTTTTTCAGGGCCTTCTTTGGTCTTAATGTACTCTTAACTTTTATGGCCTTGAATGATGTAACTCCTGCCATCAACATGATACGCTTTCCCAATTCAGAAGTGGTTGGAAGAAGGATCAAGCACACTTATGCAAAAGTGTTTGGAAATGTGATTTCTCTTCAGCCATGTCAGGTCCCCGGTGATCGGTTAATACCATCTACCTACTGTCAAGGATTTCACCTCACATGGCAGCAGGAATGAGAATACTGCCCATGTCATCAAAATGGAAGTTAACAGCCATCTACTTTTAATATTTCCTTGTGTGACAGTCACATTCTCTTTAAATTCCTGTTCT
This sequence comes from Fratercula arctica, assembly GCA_947846985.1. Lineage (NCBI taxonomy): Eukaryota > Metazoa > Chordata > Aves > Charadriiformes > Alcidae > Fratercula > Fratercula arctica. The sequence continues at coordinate 90,703,140 of CANTUZ010000002.1, read as the reverse complement.
CATGTTCTTGCTTCTTGGTCTCCTGGTGAGGTTGGTAACATGTGTTTATTTGTACTAGCAAGGTCAAATCCTGGATAGTTCTGTTGCATTTAGTACAGTTAGAGCTATGTACACTGTCATTGGTTGTGATCTGGCCTTGAAGCAATTTTGCTCAGTGTGATTTTGTTTGCTGAACATAAAACTCAACCAACTTGAGTGCAGAGAGTTGTCTAAATACTACAGCAGACTGGTCTGTCCCATTAATCTTCTGTTACAGGGCGCCTGTAAGGCAGTAGTTAGATGCCAGAGGGTGACACTAGGGAAGATACAGTATAGTTATAGATGTTTTCATTTGTGCAGCTGTTTACATGATTAGAAGAAAAACAGATTTATTAAATACCAGATATCTCAAGATAAGGTTCACCATCACAGTAGAGTTATTGTTAACTTTCCTTGGTCAGGAGAAACATTTACCAGAGCCAAGTGGCTTCTGACTGGCATTCACAGAATTCCAATAGGTAGCAAAGATCACAGTGATCAGCCTTCTTTGTCCTTGTCTGCTGAGAACAGGACAAGAAGTAATGTGCTTTGTATATAGCAATGAAAATTTAACTTCGAGGGGAAAAAAAAATCTGACTGCATGGAAGTTTCGCAAGGGAACAGGTTATTAAAGAGACTGTGAAATTCTTATCATCACCTAATGTGTAAAACCTCAAAAAATGTCTAGAGGATGAGTTACACATACTTGATTTTGTCCTGGAGCAGAGGAATAGATTAGATGGACTGTGGAGGTGCCTTTCAGCCAGATTATGGCTGCTGAATACCACCTCCTTTTGTGGCATGGACTTAAAGGATATTAACTGTCTTCGTTCATGTGAATCAGAGATACTTTTACATAGTATAGTATCTTTAGATTTTTCTTTGAATATGTGATAGCAGATGGCAAGAGCTTGAAGCAGTGGCTGCCTGCCACTAGACTTCAAGTTCTTGCACCAAAGCATGGCGTTACTAGACCTCTTCAAAGAGAAGGTCCTTGGAGTTAGTGTAAAAATTAAAATAAATAAATAAATAAATAAATATCTCAGAACCAGCTGAACTACTCAGGCTCAAAAAAAAAAAGAAAATAGCCTGAGGCAGACACCTGGAATGGAAAGTCTCAGCATCTCTGGTTAAAGCATGGTAAAGTTACGAGCTATTAAAAACAGTATCTGGCGAAGAGACATGTTGGCTGACCCCTATTCTGTCTGTGCTGCTTAGCTTGAACCTACCACAAGATTGCCAACTTCATGCATTCAAAAATCACTTGTCAGCTCTTGCCCTTACCACACAAAAGTGGCTTAATATCATGAGATTTGAAAACAAATCATTTAGGGTGGACTTTTCTTCCCTCCATTTGGCTTCTGAGCCAAATGGTTAGGTTTATAGAGGTCACATTTATGAACGTTTTTTGGTGACCATGAGGGTTTTATTAAAAACAAAAGATTATCACATAGTCATTGGTTGCTGGGACCTGCTTCTTTACATAAAATTGCATGGTTCAGAGTAAAATCATCACAACGCATTGCATTCAAGATGTTGCTTTTAAAAAGGCAACTCGGAAACTTCAGTTCCTGCAGCGGTTTTTGCAGGACATTTTTACGGAAATATTCTCAAGAAATGTTGTGAGATGAACAGAGAGAAATGGATCAAGTTGAATTGAAAGTGCTTGAGTAGGACCATATCTACAAAAGGAACTGGGCACAGTTGTGCCTGGCCGTGCTGATTTTAATACCCAGTAGTGCGGGCTTCTGTTGGATACTGGATCTAAGTATCCCAAAGTCAGGTTTCCCAAGTTTTGAAGCCACTGAAATCTGCACAACAGGAGTTGCACACTACACTTGGCCCATCCTCTGTGTCTGCTACCTGCCTCTGCTCAGGATTGAAACCTTGAGTCGTCTGCTGAATTCAGGTAGTTAAAGCTTTTACTCTAAAAGCTTACCATCTACTTACTGTTAGCCAAAATGTGAGACAGCTAAGTTCAGTTCCCTCTTCTGCCTTTAGAGATACCAGCCAGTCTTCTATCTCTCTCAGGACCATTACTGAGAGAATTATTTCCTCCTTTGCAAAGAAAACCAAAATACTTGCTGGGCTGGAGAATGCCTGGAACAAAGCTGTGAGGTATTCTTGATGTGGGAAGCGCCCTTTTGTAAAAATACTCGAATATTCAGTGACTCAGAGAGAGCAAGAGCAAGCTTAACTGTTCAGACCAGTAACGAAATAACTTAAGTGCAGTGGCAGCTCTGGGTTCCAGTGCCAGCACCAGAGATGTTTTTCTATGTTTTATGCTAAGCAGATGTTAGATTCAGCAAATAAGTAGTCACTGAAGCTAGAACTGGAAGAGCCAAAGGGCTGTTGCTCCCTGCTCAGATGAGTGCCCTAATTTATATCTTTCTAGCTAAACTCATGTTCATGTCCTCAAACAGAATAATCTCACTTTGCTCGCGAGAGGGGGAAGTTTGTTTTTTCTCAACTGGAAGAAGGTTTTGAACATGGATTTCCCATATTCTTACTGAATCGTTGAACTTGGGGCAGGGGGGAGGGCAAGACAGGAGAGAAATACCGTAGCTGCCTCTTCTAGCAGTTATGTTTTGTGTGATGTGCTTTTTGGATTAAGCCCCTTGGCTGATGAAGATGGAGGGATTTGCCAATTTTATGGATCCCGATGCAGTTTAGGCAGGAGGTCAGGAGCATAGTTTCTCAGCAGTTTTCACGCTCAATATGCCCAGAAGCAGAATTCAGGCACCCAAATGGGAATAAGCACATCAGAAGGGTATGTGTCAGGCTTATTGAAGGGAAAGCACAAAGCGATGTGTGTTAGGGAGGCCCAACCTAACAGGAGCATGGTAAGTTAGGCTAGTGCGAGGCAATTCAGCTTGCAGACCTAGGCTGCGTGGCATCGTTCTCTATACTGTGGATGTACCCAGTCGGTCTGGAGTAAGTTGGCTCAGATATCTCCCTCGGATGTTTAATTAAGACCTGGTGACACACCCTTAACCACCCAAATCCTTTTATGTCTGATTCATCTTTTGTTACTGATTTCACTGAAAAGTTCTGAAGTTAACTCACTGGAAAAAAAATAGAATAAAGCAGCAGCTAATAAGACCAATGGCTTTTAATTTGCATTAATAAAAGGACATTAAAAAAAACCCAAAGACAAACTTAAATTCCATTTGAGATTTTTCTAGTGACATCTCAACCACTCAGGCTTTGCTTCCTTGGTGTTTAATATTACCAGAGCCCCTTAATAGTGTATAATAGCCTTGTAATTCATATTCGCTCATAATTTATTCAGCATATTGTTCTTAGTGTAACTGGCAAGCATGCAGTGGTGTGGAAAATACCACCTTTAAAGAGAAGTTTATCCCAGGATCAGGCTTTTCTGCAATCGGATAAGCAGAGATGTAGTTCCTTGAAAAAGTCTTTCACGTATTTCTGTGTATGTAAAATGCTTTTTGTGTTTAAGTTTGGGATGGTCTGGGAATGAGTCAGGGAATTATTAATTCCACTGCAAAGTACATTTCTTTTTGATTTAATGATGGATATCCAAAATATTTCTTGTAAAGCTTTCCAAATGTAACTACTGTAATGAAAGGATTAGTGTGTATTTATGCCCATGCCCTTTACTAGATGAAATAAGAAATGGCTAATTGTATGTCATTGACTCCATATTTCTAATATACAATGGAAAATTTTTTTTCAGACAGTAACACCTGTTTTTGTAGTGGCATAATTCGAATCTCATGTAACCATAGATTTATTATATTAGTCTAAAATATCCTATTAGCATATGTAGATTTTAGATACAGTAAAGATTTTCAACACTGGTTAAGGTATAATTTCTTTTCTTTTGCAAACAATTTCTAAGGCATGAGCGCTAATAGGATTTGGTTCTTTTCCAGCCTCTTCTGTGGACAGTGAAGACTCGATTTCATTAAAAGTAGTGGCAAACAATAACATTTCTTTTAATTAGATGATCTCATGATTTCCACATGTATTTGTTCTGTGCATTATTGTTCGTTGGCAAAACTGAGCTGCTGGGTAGCGTGTGAAACCGTATGTCTCAATAACATCTTATGGCAGGTGAGGGAGGATTTGCAAAACAACATTTGCTGACAGGACACAATGCATTTTACTTTGATGGAGAAGTTTTCCTAAGTGAAATTTATGGCTTAGTTCTCTCATGCAAAGTCAAACCTACCTGAGGCTTAGCGGGCTTTAAAGGTCTCCCTTTAACTCAAAGAGGGGTTGAGCGTATGAAGGAAAGACTGTATAGCACTAAGTACTGTGTGTGCTGCTTAATCGTTCATCACGACAGAAAGAGACCTTCTAATGCCTGTAGTCTGTGTAGCTGTTTCACATTCTTTCTTCTTTTTCAGTAAACTGTTAAATTAGGTTTTATTGGTCTTGTACATGCAGCTCCAATACTGATCTTCCCCTTTGAATTTAGCAGAAAGGATTACAAATAATTTCAGACATTGCTTTTTCTCTTGCTCCCCAGTGTTTTATATTTCATTTGAATTCTCAGCAGCATTTTGGGATGCAAGCTGAAGAGGGGAGTGTGACAAAAAGCAGTCAGCCTTTTTAAAGACTTTTAGAACAGCGTGAAGTACTAATACCTTCAGTGAGATACATTTCCTTGAATTATTTTTTTTATATCATTTACACTTTTAAGCAGATCTCAGAATACTCGGGGAAACTAAGGGAAGTATTTCTGGTTTTATAAATGGTGAGCTGGAAGGCCAGAAGAGAAAGCAGATCAAGGCAAATAGCAAGATGTAGCCCTGCAGAGTTCTTAAATAGGTGAGTAGCTGTAAGCGTAGGAGTTGGACCCACTGACTTTTTCAGTGTCGTACCAAGCACCTGTTTAAGCGGTTTTCTGGTTCGCTACATCGGTGACCTGGTGAGAGAGCCAGGTGCAGCCGATGTCTAGGACATGAGCTGTGTAGGCAGTCTCTGAAGTGTACTAACATAGAGAGATGGAAAGATTACCAGTAGATTTATGATTGTTAGTGTTTTGTTCCCTCACACCTCCCTCCTCTGATTATAACATTTTCTTCTTTCCATCCCAGCAAATGCCCAGGTACACATCTTGATTTTGATCTCTCCCAGTTTCAGCACAGAGATGGTGTGATTTCACTGACTCTAAATGGAGCTTGTTCTGATTTACAGTTGTTTGTGTAGGACAAGAATCAGGCCAGTGAAGTGCACTGTGGAGGTTTGCCTTGTAAAAACCTAATGGCAATGGATTTGACAGAAGGGGGAAGGGAAGAAGAAACATTTAAGACTATTTATTAAGCAAGAATTCCAGCAGCGAGGCTTTTCTTGCCTTGATTCTGGCAAATGTACAGATGAGAGATACTGTGCAGAGACCATTTCTGTACAAACAGAGAAAGCCCTTCAAATGTAAACATTTGAGCAGCTGGCATGGAGATTAGTGCAGCAGCGGTGGGAGGGGGGTAATAGTGGATAGTGGCGCTGTCTAAATTTAACAAATGTTAAACAAGGTCCTTGTCCTAGTTTAAGGGCTACAGATCAGAAAGACAGTATCAACTAAAAATACTGACAATTGTACAAGTCAGTCAAAGTCATTAACTAGTATTTAGTTAAAAGCAAATTGCCTTCCCAAAGTTGTGACACCTTCCTCCCCGCCTCAAAAGAGAGGGGAAAAAAAAAAAAAGAGGGGGGGAGAAAATATTCTATGCAACCTGTTTGAATTAAGAAAAAAAATCAACACTTTATCTATGGAAGGCAGCACTTTGAGGCTTCTTAATGGTTTTGCTTTGGATTGTGAACTGACTTAATATATTGTTCCACTTTTAATTTCCTGTGGCTGAATATTAAATCAAAAGAAAGCATCTTGCTGAGGGTAAAAGTAGTGTGAGCTCCGTTAGCTTTGTAGACATGTGTTCATATGCTGTTTAACATCATCTCGGGGTCTACGTTTTGGTTTTATAAACGCTCTCCAAATAGTTACACAACTAAGCCATACATCAGCGTATCTGATCATGTGTTGGGGTTTTTGGATTTTGGTTTTTAACTTGAGTTTTGATCACGCTTTTAAAACAACTCTTTGCCTATCGGTTGTGATCTGTTTCCCGTGTGTTTTGTCGGAGGTGGTTTACTTCCTTCATTTCTTTAGCAGTAGAGACTAAAGTATGGGTATGTGGAGCCAAATTTTATGTTTAAAAATCAGACTTATGCTTTCTCTGCTGGCGTTGTTATGATTTTCATTGAGTTTGAAAGGATACTGAAGAAAAAGATTTCCTGGAGAAATGACAGCAGCAACAGAGTTTAGAGCATTACTGTCTTTTGGCATAGTAAAGTTAGAGTGACCATTGGAGACTGGATGCAGAACTTGCTAGAGCCAGTGGAAAAATTCCTGCTGGTTTCAACTGGCTTTGCACCATGTCCTTTACGAGTTGTTAGCCATTACTATAGGCCGTTTTAAAATCATTATTTCTTGGGCTACTTCAGGTTCTCTTTTGCATGGACAAAGATCTTCTGATACTTTCACTGTCATCTTTGAAACCATAAGACCTACGTTCCTTTTTGATGGACAGTTGACACAGATAAACCCCTTGAAGTTGCTCAATTTATAGAGCGTTTTCTCACTGGGGAAGGAGAAAACCCCAAAGTAAACATGTTAAGTCTTGTAGAAGATGAATTGCAAACAGTGGCAAAGGAAGGGAGTGGCTTTCACCGACCAATAATTTGTTGCAAAAGCAGGTTTTTCTTTGTTATCTGAAGCAGTGCATACCCAGAGAAGTAAGCAGAATTCTCAGTGCTGCTTGCCCTGTTTTAAGATGCAATTGTGCCAGTGAAAGTCCAAGTGTAGGTATATGTTGTATCTATTTCCACAGTTTTTAACTTCGGTGTCAGTTAAATTTGAGACTGAGCTTGAAAAGTTTCTGCTACTGCTCCTCAGTGGGGAGTGCACTCCAGTGGATTGGAATACTCCAGTCAGTGGGAATAAATAGATTGGAGAGATGTGATTTCATAGCATTTCATACTAAATTCACACAGGAAACAAGGCTGTTCACAGTGGGGAAATTAGTTTCTTAGGAATAACATTGACAAGTCAAGCTCTGGTGTCCTAAGGATATAGTACTGAAGTTTTAGACTTGGAGAAACTTAGTTGGCTAAAGTATACTGCAAAGGAAGAAAAAATATAAAATTATATAAAGTGGGAAAAGGCTGAAGTGGCTTGGGCTTCTGCACAGCTGTACTTCCAGTCTCTTTGCAGTATCCTATATTCTTGCTTCACTTTTATTTAGAAGGTGGGCTGGCCAAGACAAAGTTAGAGTTAAAAGAATAATAGTGAGAGCTCACAATAGGAAAAATAAAATGCCAAGGGTGTTTGAAGTAATGTTTGACTATAATTCTAAGAAAATTCAAAGGGAGGGGTCTGCTTCTTTACTCTTAACCTGTTCTGTGCCCAGTTATTGAACTTGCATGATTTTTGCCAGCATGGTCAGGATATTGATTGTCCTCCAAAGGGGACAGTGTTTGGAGAATGCTCCAGGATGGAGAGGAAGCTTGGATCTGAATTTCCTGCTCTTGCAAGATTCAAATCCTGAAATGAATTTGCTTGTGACTTCTTTGGAGTATAAGCATATGTGTTTTCTGTCCAAATTGTTCATCTCCTTTAATGGGACAAGCTTAATTTCTGTAGGCGTTATGAAACAGAAGATGGATGAGTACAACACCTGGGTGTGCTCTATCCATTGTCCAGCAGGAGGGTGTTGCCTCTAAACCTCCTCTTCACCCCTGTACTCCTGACCACTGATGTTGATCTGAGACTAAATATTAATCTGTTACAATTCAAAGTGGTTCGTTGGCATCAATATCTGAGCATCAAGGTATGAGCATGATGTGTGTGAGTTTGTCTTTTGGTTTTGTCTTCTGCAGCAAGCAGTCATGTCTCCTTAAAGGACTGCTCTGCTTCAGTGTCATTACTTGATGATGGAAATTCTGAGCATGGAAGATGCAGATAAAGTTCAGGGGCTTGCTTAGGCCACCCCTTAAGGTTTCAGACTCAGCGTGTTGTATTCAGTGTGTGTAAGTATGTGTACATACACACACAAACGTGCACATAGACATCTGAAAAAGCTAATTGAAGTGATAAACTTGGTGTGTGTTTACGTACCTGTGTTTGTATGTAGATATATGTATGTACACACAGGTTATGTATACATACACGTGTGCATCCAGACATCTGAAAGAGCTAATTGAAACAGTAAAATTCCTGGCTTGTTGACTTCTGATTCATGTTGCTAGAATCCTCTTAGTAACTCTGTAATTAGGATTTGTGTTAAGATTTGCACTAATTTCAGAGTTCAAAAGCTGATTTGTTCTTCTAATTTAAGTTTTAAAATCTTCAGAGGTTGCATTGTTTTTCAGTAATAGTTTTGGCAGTGTTTTATCATTAAAAAGTGTAAAGCTTCCTTTTGGAAAATTTGCTTTGACAGTTGAATGATTTTATTTGTCTCCCTCTAGCTAAACACCTACAGTTACCATAGACTTCAAAGGGAAAAGTAGTTGCACAACTTCATTCTAAATTAACAAAGTATTTGTGTGGGAATTAGATTATAGGGACTGGAGCTAGAAGTCACTTCCCTGATCTTGAGTAAATCAGAGCAACTCCTTTGACTTTAGAGAAGTTCTGCAGATCTTGGTGAAAATTTGCCTTTGAATTTCAGTACAGATTCTCTTCGTTCCTCATCAGCTATAATAAGTAGAGGTTTCCACAGTCACATGTGTCAGAATTTCAGCAAGCACTGAAAGATAATGGTACTTGATTGTTAATGTTTCTTGTCTCTGGAAAACTTGCATAAGGGCAACACTTTCCTTAAAATGGGGGAAAAACACTTTTTAACTGCAATAAAAATACTTTCAGTAAAAAACAGAAATTACTTCTTCAAAACCAAACAAATACACACCCAAAAAACTCATGCCAGGAACTATTCCATTCACGATTCTGGTCCCCATAAAAATTGGCTATGCAGACATTAGAGCAGATATTTTTAAAATTGTATGTTTTATGTGAAGTTTCCGTGTCCTCCTCCAGTATAAATTGGCGTATCTACAATGAAAATATATTGAAGATGGTCAACTCCAGTGGTTTGATAGTTCCTATATGTTAAAAGAATTTATTGCAGCAGAAGTTCTTCTCAGTAGTTTTTCAAAATATTTTGAATTTCAGAAGGACATACATCACAAATACAACAACTCCTGTCTTTCATGAACCAAACACATTGGATGATTGATTTAAAAGAGTTAGTAAGCCCAGAGAAAATAAACTCCTATTGCAGTGATGAATTTATTTAGCTCGAGACCTCTGATCCTTTTTGTGGTTATTTATGATTGATGAATGCTTAACACCAGTGGAAATTATGAAAAAGTCTTTTTTGCTGTTGTTGGTCTTTGACCTTTTGAACTCCCTGTTTCCTGAAGCCTGTTGCCAGACCATTAATAAAGACAGATTTTTATTTTTGGCTTGATTCTTCAACACTATTTGATTGAGATAATCTATTTTCACATAGTGCAAAAGTCTTAAGTGAAAGGAGAAACTATCCTTTTCAGACTTAAAAAAATTTGGCTTTTTCCATCCGCACTCTTCCAAGATTCCTCTCACTAGATCTACTAATGGCCTTCGAAGGCCAAGTGTAAATGGCTTCTTTTCAAAAGTTCTTTCCTTGTTTTCCTTCTGGCTTGATAATTCTTCTGTCTTCTTTCTATACTGGGACTGAATTGAATTTTTGAGTCCATGTGAATTTTCCTCTGTAATTCTTTCTTCTTCAGGTTTCTTTAAAATGCAATTTTCCATTAGAGTCTATCATTGGCTTTAAAACCTCTTTTGTTATGTTTTAAGGTGTTTCTTTGGTTATTTTCTTCCATTCTGCCTCATCCCTTTTCTTTGTATGCATTACATCCCTACCATAGAAATATTTATTACACATTTGCAAGTCTATATATTAATCTGCATTCCTTTCAGTGCTGAATCTTTACCAGTTTGAGTTCTGTTCATGTGACTTTTCCCCCGCCATCTTCATGTCAACAAGTGAGCATTAACATCGCCATCTTCCTGGGCTAACATGCCAGCAGTCGTTGAGTTTTCTTGCAGAGTATGGTTTGTGTCCTCTGCAGTCTCCTTAGTTCATTGTTCCTTCCCTAAGATATGACCCAGTGCTCTATCACCACATTTACTGAAGTCGTCTGCTTTTGGCTTTGCTCCTCTACTTTTCCAGATTTTCGTCTTCGAATTTCTGCAAGGACGTCCTCTCTGGTCAAATTTGGTGAACGTAGTCACTTCATTTTTCACCATAATGACAGTGGGTTTGTTTCTTTCCTCACTTATTCTGGTGTTCTTTCCTACTTCTTTCTCATCTGCTTGTGTACCACTTGGACAAATATCCAAAAGACACTTGTAGTGTTTTCCACGTTTTTTCCCGTTTCCTTTTATAATTCACCGAACTCCCAGCAAGTCAAGTCTCTCATTACAAGCCCATCTTCTGTCCCCATTTGATGACACGCTTCATCTTGAATAGATAACCCTTTCCTTTACTTCATAGATGAGCTCTTCTTTTTTTTTTTTTCTTTTTTTTTGGTCTGGCATAGTATGTGACAAAAATTTGTCTTTGTCATCTATCTATTGCACTATCAGGTAATGATACTCTTATTTAGCATATATGCACGTAGCTATCAAAAAATCATCAATAATGTGAGCAGCTGAATTTGCTGACTGCCTATTTTTTGTTAGCTGTTCCCTTTTGTGAACATTTTGAAGTTAATTTCTCCCCATATTGCCTTTACATATTTGTAATTTTGAGACTTATGAAAAATGCATTTTCAAAATACAGTCTTTTTTTATAGGCTGACACATTTTGACAGTGCACTGTGACAAAAAGAGTTGGACTTGTGGGAGATAAGTTTTTAGCAGTCTAACCAGAAAGACATAAATCAGCCCTGAGAGGGTGCATTTTACCTATAAATTGATTCTGGTATTTTCCCAAAACGATATTAAAAAAAGGAGGAGGGAAAAAAAAGACAACATAACTCTAACAACTAAGACACAAAGTTGTTCACACACTTCTAAAAGTCAATATAAATCATTTTACAGTTGTATGAAATGCAAACAAACTTTATCCTAAGCATCTGCCAGCATCCCAGACTGTCACCCACGGTTCAGCTTGACTTTGGAATTCACTTCAGACTGTGTTTGCAGCCTGCACCCCTACCACCCACCTGAGTGACGGACAGTCAAGTTTCCATTAAACTACCAAGCAGCATAAAAAGTAACCGATGAGGAAATGTTTTCTGTGCTATCTTAATGATGGTTTTGTGTTACTAGGGTTTACAGATCCAAAACAAAAGCAAGAATATATAGATTTTAGGGGTATTCAAAATGCATCTGTCATCCAGAAAGTAACAAAAGCCAAACATACGCTTTATTTGCTATCATTTAGCCTGATGGTATCAGGTGCAGAGCACAAGGGCATGAAGGAAGTTGCTGTGGTCTGGAAGCTTGTGCATATACACCTCTGATTTTTCTGTGATGTGTCTGTCACCTTTAATGTGGCATTTTGAGGGATTAGACATGCATGTGTTTTTTAAAAAAACATGGTGATTTTAGTATATCGGCTTACAAAGATACCTGTAACACACCCGTGCTGCGGCTTGTGGCTGTTTCATGCATATAATTGGATTTATACCAACGCTGAAATATCTTCTAATAATTTTATGTTTCATAGCTTTTTAGCTGTATTTCTGGAAATAGAGAATCTGATGGAAAGCAGAATATTAAGTAGAATATTATCTGGAATATTATGTGGAAAATATATCGGCTTGTGTGGTTATGAGCTGAAGTTTGCTTTTTTGAACATACAGCTGTTTGCTTTGCTGATCACATTTGTTTAGAAAAGAATGTTTAGCAACCGAAGTTTCTTTAATTTGCAGCTAAATAGCTTCAGATTTCAGCAAAATAATTTTTTGTCCTTCATAGTACGTGCAGTGACAGAAATGAAATCAAATTATGCCTTAGAAAGATTTGTAGCCTGTGTATTTTCACTGCATTGAGTTGAGGCTGGCTTGTCAATGCTAACGGCTCTGAATCAAAGCAGATATGTTTCTCTACTTTTTAACAAGGTCCTCAGCTCTGATGCATGAGGCCCACAGGATACCTGCTTGCTGCTTACTGCAGTGACTTCAGTGTCCAGATTGATAGGAGAGGACACAAGTGATTTATGTGTGCCTTCCAAACGCTGATTTATACAGTTCAGTCTTCTCATTAGCACCAGGCAGTACACTGCCTGCTCCCACCTTCTGAGTTTTTCAGGTATGGGTCTGCTTGCTTTCCCTCTGTCCCACCATTCAGAAAAGGTAGCGTCTACCTTCTCCTGTCAAGAGAGTCTATTTTTGCTAATTCTGTTGAGATGCTATTTTTTAAAAAAACTATGAATTTATTTGAAACACTCTGTCACTGAAACAGAAGAGACGATGCAAGCACCCAAATGTAAATCAAGTTAGCATGTCTTCCCTTTTCTGCATGTATTGCTGTGAAGGAAAAAAAATCATTGCATCCATTTCTCTTGATGCTATGACTGTCATCTTCGTTCTGATGGGCAGACTTCCTCATGTTGACATAAGTGATGTTGAGTAGCAGTAATAGACAAAGGTTTTGTTAAGCATGAGGAGTAGCGTGACTTGAGAAAATTTGAAGAGTGAAACATGGAAACAGGAGAAATTATTTAAAGGAAATACATTGAACTTTACATCACCAGAGGTGATTCAAAAGCTTCTATTCTCAAAGCATTGAGGAATCATGTCTATCATATAATCTTGAAAAAGTATGAATGATTTGACAATCTCTGAGTTGCTTGAATAGTATATATGCATTGTTGAATTCAGAGTTCTGTATTCCAGTGCTTTATATGTGCCTTGGTAGTTTATTTACTTGCGGAGAACTCAGATTAAATTTGTCATTTCAGACTGGTTGAATACTGAGGGAGGTGATAGTAGTAGGTGATATTGATATTAGCAGTTAGGCTTGGTTTTACTGCATCCAATTCTTTATATTTGGAAGAATTTACGGATATGTTCATGGTTATCTGGAATTCATGTATTGCCAAACCATATTTTCTAACCTGCTACTGATTTGAGTAAAAACTTCATATTTCTAAACATCAAAGTAAAATATTTGACTGTTCATAGAAAAAGTAAACAATTTACTTGCAATTTTTGTCATATTCATTCAATAGCCATGTGGTTTTTCAAATGGAAAAGGAGTTTTGAATATTGCTTCACATACAAGAAGTGTTACAAAAACTAAAGAAGATTCTTAGAAGCTCTCTCTGGTCAGGCACCCTCTTTGTCCTCAGTGTAGTGCATGGGGCTTGAATTAATACCCACACTTGTTCCCTCCTTAGGAGTTCACAAACCGTGAATCTAACCTCCTCGGTCTGCTTTGGAAAACTTTTCTCCTGCATGCTTCCACTTTTCTAGTTCCCTCCCTTGAGTGGTTGCTCTTTCAGCTTTTCTACTGGGAAAGAGCTTAGACACCACAGGAGGTGCAAAGTGAACATAAATCAGTTGGAGCTGGAAACCAAGGTTGTGCTCCTACCTGTAGAGACATAGGGGTACTTTACATGACATGACCTTACGTAAGTGAGGACAAGAAGTAATCAGATAAACTTATAGGAAGGGAAGTTATAGTTAAGGTACAAGGAAAAAATTCTAATGATAAAGACAGTTAAGCAATAAAAGAGCAAAAAAAAAAATTTCTAATGATAAAGATAGTTAAGCAATAAAAGAGCGTTATTGCGGGTGGTATGGACCTGTGTGATAGGAAGGTTATAGTAACCTCTGCAGGGACAGATTGATTGTGTTCCTTCAGTGCTGAGAGATAAAGTAGATGCCTTTGTAAAGGAGGTGACCTCCTTGCACCTGGCACTGCTAGGATTTCTGATCAACAAACTTTGTACTAAAATGAGAGGAACGTGGTTGGCCACGGTGAGGGAGAATTGGCAGGGGCACAGGAGAGAGAATGTTCTCAGACATTTCTAGTTCTGGCTGCGGAAGTTCTGGTGTCCACCAAATGGGCTCTGACCACAAGATCTGGAATTGCTAGCTAGATACTAAAACGGACTTACACAAGCATAAGATAGCACTGTAGTTGTACAAACCTCAAGGTATAACTCAAAACTCTTACAATAAAACCTTGAAAGCCTACTCGCCAGACATATCAAATCAACATGGTGCTGCCTGTATGAGTTACTGGTGTGGAAATGAAATACTTGCTTCTCTTTTAATACTGTGACGGGTGACCAGATCATTTCCTACCAACAGCAAAATGCAATGAGGTAATAAAGCAACATAAAGTAAATTGCATAAAAATGCATTTATTTTTTTTAGTTCAGAGCAAGAAAGGGTTAACTTTTTTTTTTCCTTTCTGACTGCAGACTGTATGCAAGTACCAGAATCACAAGTGCTTCAGGGAGTACAAAAAACAAACTGTATTCAGTGTGTCTGGTTAGAAAGGAAAATCTGAGTAGTCACAATTTTGGGTTTTTTTTAAACTATGTCTCCAAGCAATCTCATGACCACAGTATTATGCTTTGGTTTTGAAGCAGGAGCTGGGATTAATTCAGTTTTGGTGTTGTCAAATTTAGTGCTAGTATAAGGAATTTCAGTATCAGGAAAAGGAAAAGGAAAGCAGCCTTTGACTTTAATTTGTGCGGTAGGTCTAACATAACCTGTCTGGTGTTTTAAATGGCCAGTTGTAATCAGTTGTGGTGTCATTCAGCAAATCAATAAAAGTTTGCATTAATGGAGTTTAAATGTCCAACAGGCATAAGTATTCTTGCTGTCACTGAGTAGATGGATTTGTCTGCCTGCTCTAAATCTTACCTTTCGTATTCACCCACGGTATACTTGCAAAAAAAAAATATTTCCTTCATGATATTTTTATTCTTATTTTTTGTCTCTGTTTTGGAAAAAATAAAACCCCTTTTTGATGATACATCTGGTACTTTGAGTGCTTAAAAACAGCTCAATTGATTACTTTTGATTTAAAAACTTCTCAGAAGGAAATTGCATAACAAGACTGGGAGCTCAAATATGTGAGTTTTGGCAAAGAGCTGCGGAAGAAAGGCCTGGCTGTAGCAACCTCAGAAGAAAAGAACTTGACATTTTGAAAAATTTTTATTGACCGGTGTGGACAGGGAACCGGGAAGTCATATCACTCTCACAGGCAAGCTGCAGTCTCTTCCTTGCTGACCTTTAAATGCCACTTAGTGTCATCAGAAAATCAAGGAAATGCTAATAACAGGGCTTTGGGTAAGAGAGTTATATATGAGGCATATCTTTTGAAAACAAACATAAGCTGACTTCCACTTTTATACACATCTATTTTTGTAAAATGGAATTCTCACAGCAGTACAGTTATATTTTTGATAGATTAATTTTACTTATTCATATTAACATTAAAATTTTCAGAAGTATCCATAAGATATCAGGGCTTCTGTTCATCCTTAAAAAGGGAGTAGTTTGCAAAAGATGATTTTTAATTGCGTTCTAGGTTGGTGACTTCGGAACACAGACTGGTCTCTGCTTTAGACTCTTAATCTAGCTTGTGTTGAGTTCAGCAGGCTATGGACTTTGGTAGTCTTGTGGAAAGTTGACTTCTCAGTGTCTTTTGAAAAGGACTGCTATGCCTAAGCCACCAGGTTACTCTGAGCCTTCATACTTTTGTGTTTTTAACAGCCCCTCTTTGCGCTTCCAAAAAGTCTTTGAAAGCTAAATTTCAACTAGAAGAACTAGTAGGAAAAAACCCTAAAATGAAACTGCTCTACCCAAGGAAAGCATCTTGGATTTCAGAAGTTTAATGACAGAGAATAAGCTAGCTGGCAAGTATAACATGAAACAATGGATCCGTGAAACCTGGTGGCACCATATGTGCTACTGCAGCTATTTCCTGCCTCCTTCCAACATCTACTTCATGGAATTGAAGTGGACTTTAATCCATGGTTGTGGTTCAGTACATGTTCAAGACGCTTGCTCAACTAGAGTCTAATTTGATTGCTGACCTGTGCTGGTGTATCTGTGTTGTGCTGGCTTTGCTTTGGCTTAATGCGGGGGCGGAGGGGAAGGGGGGAAGGAAACTATTTCTTTTTTCTTACTAGTTTGCATTACTTAATTGTTGTTTGAACTGCTAGCAAAGTGCGCTAACACTAGTGGTCTGCCAAAGACTATGAGTTCACAAGTTGGGAGACATTTTTAAAAGTTCTTTATATAATTCATTGCCACGAAATTTCTTTTTCTGACATAATTTTTTCTTTTTGCCTTTTTTCTTCTTTTTTTTTTTTTTTTTTTTTTTTGCAATGCAGTTACAAAACACCTGGATTGTTGGAACTGATTTTGATTTGAGCAGAACACTGATGCTAGCCTGTTTATCAAATGAAGCAGAGGATAAGGGCTGACTTTTTTAGCCAGATACATTCATTGTCTGTAATACTTGAGCTTGTCTTTCCTCTCACTTACACTACTATAATTTCAGTAATTCCACTTAAATCAACCCATTGATAACGAACTAAAACAATAAGAAATGAGATATGGTTTGGGTAAATGGCATGTACATATCAGGTCCCTGCAAGTTTTCTTAATTAATTGTATGCTCTTAATAGTTGCCTTGCTAACCTGCCTGAAAACCAAACCTCCAAAATCCAGCGATTTGGAAAAATGCTGCACTGCATCTAACACAACGTAGAATATAAAAGCTGGGTAAGGCGTTGTCTCTCTAGATTAGGTTTACAACAAAAGACGAGTCATGCCAGAAACGCTCGTGTCAGTGGTTTGTGTCCAACATTTATTTTTCTCTTAAAGCTAATGAAGAAGACTACACACATGGGAGAGCTTGAAGATCTGCCTCCATTTAGACAAAGCTCTCATTGCTGAATGATGAGGCATTCGAAACTACTTTGAAGTTGTCCTCATTCCATTCCCCTGGAAGCTGTAGCGAGTTTTTATTTTAGGGGAAGAGTCCTAACATGAGCATTCTTGAAATGGTCACTCGGTGAATAATGGGCTTGACATAAAGTTTGGACTTGGAAAAGAAAACATAGATGAATTTCCAAGGTTTTTATTTTTTCTTCCATTAAAATCTTTTTATTATAAACTATTTATAGTGTCACATAAGTATTCTATTTTTTTCCTATATCTTCTGTTAGGAAATCCAAGCTGTTTAGTTTTTCATCACTGTATTCCATCATGGTGATCTGTTGCCTAGAAAAAGATTCTTGTAGCTCTTCAGCCACAAGACCTTGAGGTAGAATTGAATAGGATATTAATTTAAAACTAGATACCTCCTCTCTTCTTAACGGTATCTTGTGTTTGCAATGCTGGGAGGGAAGTCTTAGGATTTTTTTTTTTTTTTTATTTGCATATATACACAGGAAAATCAAAGAATTAAAACGATCACAAAAGCATACCTGTAGAATACACCATAAAATTATTTTGTTCAGTCATTTTATAAGTGTGTGAATAGAGGAAGTTGCTTTCTATTTCATGCTGTGAAGCCTGTCATTTCTTTAGGAGTAAACAAACTTTATTTCATAGAACCAGGTACAATATGCCCTGAGAATGACTTAAAACTTGTAGGTTACAGATGAGATCATTATTTTTTCTGCTGGTCAAGATATAGGGCCAAGAAAAGACTATGTTTCTTGCAAAGATTAGACCTAATCTTTTAAACCCCGCATTCCATTTTGAGCTTTTTTCTTAGTTTGCTAGAAAAGTGAACAAGCTATTGAGGCTATTCAGTTCAGAGAAACTGGCGATGAAAAAGATGTGGGAAATATTGCTTTAATCCTTCAGTAAAACTCTAGTCAATCAGGGAAGACTGATAACATGCCTAGTTTGTGCTAAATACGCTATTCCAAGATGAAGTCTGCTGTGCAGTGTGCAACATAAACGATAACAAAAGCTTCCAGATGATAGTTTTAACTCAGTGATAGTTATGACATGCATAGTAAATGCAGGACATGACACAAATTAGTTTGCTATCTGCATTTAGCATTTTCAGTTGCTTTCACAGGAATCTGTAGAACATTGAACTTTACCAGGCAGTCAGGAACCTGTGTTATGTACATCTTTTTGCACTGGTGTATTTTTTAGCTCTTTATGCTTCATCAGTGCTTCCTCAACAGTCCTAAAATTAAATGAATTGTCTTTTTGAGCTTGCTGCCCCAAGTTTTTAATGTTTACGTAAGATTGTTCTTGGCATTTGTGGAAAGGAATTATTATGCCATGTCACGAGTCAAATTCACTGCAAGTTATACTCCTATGGAAGTCCAGATATCCACCACAAGGATGAGGTAGCTATACAATTGAGGCAAAGCATTTTCCAGCACTTTCCAGATTGGAGAACTTCATTTCAAAGAAATACATCTTTTATTTGGAAAGTGGTGGGATTTATGGTGGCCTTTAGTTTCCTGCCAGTATGTATTCTGTGGTCTTGGACAAAATTTTGTGTGAGAGCTTTATGTCCTCGACGGGTGAGTTTTGCAAATGCAGTAGTATATTCTGTTGTGATAAGAACAGCATTATCAACCTGTGGTCATCAGCCTATGCTTCCAGAATAGGCGTCCTGCTCCAGTTCATGGTGGATTAATATCAGTGGTGATTTCACAGAAGCCATTTCTGAGAAGAAGTGACCGTCTCATAACTTAATTAAAATGTAAAATCTTCAATTTAATATGAAAGCTTCTCTTAATTAAAAATAGCAAAAGGTGACTCACAGGTTTTGAGGGAAAAGTTTTTGCAAGATCTTTATTAGCAGATTAAAAAAATTAATTATGTTGAATTTAAGTGTCAAAAATAAATTAAGAATGCACATTTTGAAGCAATCATGTGTCCTAGTCTTTCCCATTTGTAGATTTATTACTATATGACTGCATATTTTCTTTTTGTATGTTAATATAAAAAGGTATTAAGGCCTTGGTCTGAAATCAGTGAGATGTCTTCCATTGATTTTATTAAGTCTTCAGTGAGAATTCAAATAATTTTTAACACTAAGGAATTATTGAAATAGTTTCTGCTTCTCCTTTGATCTGGAACTGTTAAAATCCAGAGTGGGACCTGTGAGTAGGTGTTCTTTTGACCAGATTAAACGGTTGTTTTCAGTAGATTGTAAATGATTGTTTGATAGTGCATGTAAATTGGAAATAGTTTGGTGGCAGAGTTTCTCTTACGTAAATCTGCAGAGAAGACTCAGGTAAATCAGGCAGATAGATAATAAAATAGACAAGCCTGGGACACAGACAGTATGGGATTAAAACGGTGTCCTCATTTAAGAGTAAATCTTGCTTTCAGAAATGTGTATTTCTTGTAATTGAAATACAACTGCAAATGCATTGTAATTATGTGTCTTGCTGAAGCTTATATTTTAAATATCAAGCGGCAGTAGTGTTCCCATCAATAGTACTGTTAAACTGTGGTAGGTGCTCATTGTGCCTCCTGACTTATTAATATTGCCTGAAAGCTTTGTTCCAGTTGACCTTTAGAAGTTTCCAAAAGTTACAGTTTGCAATTCAGCAAGTTTGGCAGAGGAACATACATGATTATTTATATCATTGTTTAAACCAGATGTGTCTTGTTTTTCTTCTTTCTTTCCCATTGTTTTTAAAAAGTGATGTTAATCCAAGATGTTAATCCATTTACAGGGTTTTTCCACAGCACCAAATTCCCCTTCGGTGAATTCTCGTTCCAGTAGCCTGGGTTCATCACTGTCCCTTGGTAACATCTCAGGAATGACAGCAAACCCAGAAGTGAAAAAGCGCAGAGCACCTCCTCCACCAGTTGTCACACCTGCGTTGCAGAACGTGGAGATGAGTGGACAGGACAAGACAGCAGCACAGGTAACAGTGACACCACAGAATGGGCTTCTTTGCTCGATGTGCTGGCTACCTTCAGTTCATTCATCAGAGCTAAAGTCATTCACAGATATTTTGGCTAGCCATTTACTACAGCTCACCAAAACTCTTGATCTTACAAAATAAAATTATCAAAAGTCCTGGAGTTTACTGAGCTTTCTTGAGATTGCCCCAAGCTTTCTCCCATGTCAAGAATCAGAAAAATTTTGTGAGGAATTATGCTAAAAGAAGGAGGGTGAAGAAAAAGTAAGGCAGAAAGCTGGAAATTTTATAGAGTGACTAGGTATCCTAATTGGCCAGGGCAGTCCTGGAAAACTGGTGACTATTCTAATGACTGACGAAAATCTTCGGCATGCAGTTTTGCCCAGATACTTGTCAGGCTGTCGCGTACATCCCTATTTCCACTGCTGCCGTGGGATACCAGAAGATCGGCTCTGCTTTCTGAGTTGTGCCATATGACCTTTTAAAGCAGTGCTCTGTTTTTGTTTTTAAAAAAGGTCACTGTTCCGCAATACACTTATCGAGAGTTAAACAGAAATGGGGGGAAACCTTTCTGAGGACCTAACCCTTTGAAAAGAATAGAGTTAAGGGAAAAGGAAATTGTTTTTGTTTTTCTAGTGACGTTCAGCTATGTGTGTTACTACACATGTGCAAGCACACTAAGACTTCTGGTTCCACCATCAACAAACAGTATTACATTCTAAATGTAAACTGTAAAAGTCAGTGTGTAAAGCTGTATATGGAGGCCAAATAAGAGTGCAAGGAACCAGTACCATCAAGGTTGTGTAATGTGGACTGACTGCATCTGCTTAGGGCTTGTCACCTCTACAGCAGGCTTTGGAAAGCGAACTGTATTAGTGCAAAATGGAGTCCGGAAAGAATCTTTGAGTTCAGCATAGTGGAGGAGGAGGACTCTAGTGCTCAATCTCACTCCCTGTTGCTCTTGTATTTATCTACGTTAAGACATACGTTCAGTGCCTTCTCCAGTGAAGCATTGTGTAAGCAAAGTTGATGCACGCTCTTGGTAAAGGATTGTGGAATCTTATTTTCCCGTTCTTAGGATAACTAAAAGTGTGGTTGCTGGAACATAGCAGTGTTATATCTTTCAAAACTGGAATAGGTTCCTTTGAAATAGCACTCACTTATAGACACAACTGAAGAGAAACAATGTTTTCTTGCAAAATTTGGCGCACTTTCTTTTTTAAAATTTGCTTTTGAAATTCCTACTGTAAATATTTTGATGAGGTTTCCTGTGTCCCCCCAAGTTAAACATTTAATATGTTTAAAATAAGTAGGTCTTTTCATAAATCTTTTCATAAACTCTTAATTTTGTACAAGTATGGTAAACACAGACTGTATTATTCTGCTGTTCTCTTAGGCTTATCTCCATGCAGGGTGGCGCTGAGATTTTAAATTGTGTTGCACTGAAAAGTCTAAACTCTCTTTACACATACTAACATTTCTATTTTCATCATTGTCGCAGATAGATTCCAGTGCTGGTTTTCTGAAGCATTTGGGAGAAAAGTATTTATTTAATCTATCTCGAGTAGCATACAGTACAGCATCAGTTTCAAATTCTCTTAGTCTAAAGGAAAAGCTATTTTAAAGAAGGGAAACAGATGAAGGTTGCATCAGAGGATTTTCCATGATGAAGTTAATTTTAGGCAATAGAAATGTCTTGTGTAGCTGACAAAGCCAATGAAGAGCACAGTAGATTACGAGCACAGTTTCTAGAATCTGGCTGCATTTGTTGTATAAAGGACATCTTTCTGAAAATGGTTGCATGAGTCAAAACATTAAACAGCTATGGTGTGCTTCTGAAGTTCCCAGCCTAAAAGTTGCTCACAGGCTGCCCTATAGTTCGAAAAAGAATGTGTGGAGTACAGTTGAAATGAAGCACAAATTTCATGAAGCAATCGAAAACCGAGGGAAGAGATTAATTATTCAGTATTATGTGGCAAGGTAGCAACAGGGTTATTGTTTATAAGAAAACCCAAACAGTTCTATTTTATCTACGTGCAGACTATCCAGTTTGCTGTGAAAATAGAGTAAAAAGTCTCAGGGTGTAAGTTTATTTCTTTAGTTTATGGGAAAGAATTAGCACTGATCTTTTTTTTCAGGGAAGGACGTCAATTCCTTATTAATGGACTTCCTTCCATAAAAAGATAAGATGTTTGTTTAGAAAACTTTATTTATGTGCAACTGTTACTAACAGGAAGATCCTGCAAAAGGGGAACATGTTTATTTCCAGTTGAAGCTAGCACATTAATAGAAAATGAAAAAGATGGTGTTCTGAACTTTCAGAAGTTTTTTTTCTTTTTTAACTAGCTCGTTCCATAAAGTTGTGTAGAAAAGCGGATACGGTAGCTGTTATGAATACCTGTAGTTTGGCTTTCCAACCTGATAAGCCTGTTATTTTTAATCCATTGTTAAGCTCCATGGCATTCAGTTTTCTGTGCAGCGCAGATGATTCTTTAGGAATATATATCTCATCTCCCTGCCTAGTGGTTGCAATCAGAAATTTCCATGTGTATGAAAACTGGTGTATTTTAATTTATGCTTTAGATTTAGGTTTTCTCCACTTGCTTTTCTGAATAGATGGATCACTGCAATATAATTTGACCATAGTGCAGCTTTTGTTTCTGTGCGGCTTACAGTAATTTGCCTCCTCGAGGGTAAGGCCCCTGTAGGAACTTTAATTACTTTTTAGTGCAGCATCATTAGTTTTCCATGTCTATTTAAGGTTGTGTTCTTTCTGTAACTGTTTGAAATCTCCTCTAGAAAATATTTATTTCTGTTCAGAGCGCAACTGAGCAATGTTTCAGAGTGTGCTGAACATGCACTAAGTAGTTTGCAAAGGAACGCAGAGTCAAAGAAAGGAGTCTACAGATTTCTTCTCTGGAGACTTCCCCCCCTTTTTTTTTAAACATCTCCCAAGTGATGCTATTTAGAATAATGAGAAGTCACTTGAAAAAAATACTCTTCAAAAGACCAGGGTATGGTAACATTTCCAGTCTGAAATCCAGAAGGTAGCATGCTTTAGAAAAGAAGGACTTCCCCCTCTTTCTTAAGTTGCAACACGGAGCCCACACCGTCCAGAGAGCAGAGCAGAACAGTGTAGGGGGTGAACAAAAACTGAACCCCTTTTGCAAACAATCTCTGTTCTTCATCACAGCACTTTAGATGATGTGCTAGCAGAATTTGAGGCCACCTTACAGTAGCCATAATGTAAACTGAGTTTCCACCCCAAAAAAATCATGCACCATACAGACAAAATATTTAAGAGAAAACCTGTATGAGTATGCCATTGTAGACAGAGCACACGGAGAAGAGCCACGTGTGAAGTGTGACAGAATTCAACGCATCTTCTCAGAGGCTTATTCAGTGACTCCTCTTTAAAAGAAAAATAAGTGTGTTTGGGTCACTTCTTAGAAGAACTGAAGAAGTGAGTATTTGAGTCTTTTGGAGGTAAAGACTATTGTACGCTGACAAATTAGTTTATGGCAATAATTTATTAATATTTTTTAGTGTGAATGGGAAAATACAGAAATTGGAGTGAGGTGAGATGGTAAGGAAGGCCTCAGGGACTTTCTGTAGGAGCCTTTTCTATGAAATGGAGTGGTTTGTTCAGAATAGAATCATGAGGCTTTTTGGAGATAACATCAGAATTAGAAGAGGGCTCTACAGTGCCTTAGTTTGCAGAATAGCTCTGATGTCAACTCCAGAAGCCAGAAATGCAACTTGAACCCTGTGATAAAGGACCGTGTGCTATTTCAACTGCTGCAATTTTCAGAAGAGAAGCACTTTCATATAATATGTGACGTAACAGGAGACATCTGGGATTTGTTACTAGCCAGTCGAATTCCTGTACTAATCGGAGAATAGGGCGATATAACAGATGCAATATTCTAACATTTGTGTCACAGATTTTAATCTTAGTTGTCATAAGGCAAGACAGTGGGTTCAAATAAAAATCGCATCGTTGCTTTTAGTGCAGGCTGAGGAACTGGCCTCACTCTTTCAGAAGGTTCCATTATAAACCAGGGCAATTTTCAGTTTTATTTCCATGTTTATATAGTTTCCTAGAGATTGCTGTAGACAAACTAATGTATGTGACATACTGTGGGTTTTGCCCTGCTTCTTACGTTCCTCTCCTCTCCATTTAGATCTCAAACTTGGGCTGCTGAGGACAGTTATTGACTCCCCATTCTTGGACAAGGCCATACCTTTAGAGCTTTTTATCAAGGCTGATGTTTTCTCACCAAGAGTAACTTATTCATTGAAGAGGCTTACTCACATGAAAAAAAAGGAATATTGCAGCCAAAGAGAGTCACAGGCTTACTCAGATACATTGCTGTCAGGTTTCTTTCTGCTTACCTCCATTTTATTTTTGACTGATTTTATGCCTACATGAGAAGTTCAGCTTTAAGAGAACCATTTTAGCATGAAAAAAATATAAATGAGACTTTCATATCTTTCCTGTAGAAAATAAGGTACTCACACTAAAAATTTGCCAAATGTCTTGTTTATATAGAGAATATACTTTCAGTATTAGCTGTACATCTTATTAAATGGAAGGAAATTAAAAATGTGGAAATGCAGAGGAAATGTTACTTTTGACATCTTAGTTGACAATTCCTAATACTGACCACCACATAGGGTTTTTCTTCTTCTTTCTTTTTTTTTCCTTTTCAAGTGTTTCTGTGCTCTTGTTGGAGATAGCAGCCTACTGCGATGTATGTTCCCCTGTTCCAGTGCATATTGCACTTGAAAGAGTTATGATTATGCTGGCAATCATTGACAGGAGTGCCGTGGAGCTGGCAGGACGCTGGGTTAGTCATCCTAGCCATTTAATATCATATTCATGCCTTTGATAGGGATGCCTTTCTCATAGCAGAATTTATATTATAGTAATAATATTCACTGTCCTTTCTATATAAACCATTACAAATGGACTATACCAGTGTTTGAAAGCTTAGGTCCCTTCTGGTTGATTGAGCATATTAAGAGTGTGTCAAAAGGAGGAAATACTCCAGTGAAATGTCCTACTGAAAGCCGTTGAATTTGTGCCCATCTGCAGGCAACCCTGAAATACTTTAAATAACATTGCAAATAAGCACAGCGTATATTGAAAACATACCTGGAATACATTCCACCAGCAAGAACCACAGAATAATGTTCAAGTGGTAAATATAAAGGACAGGCAGTGAAGGAAATGTATGAATGACATATTGAAATCATAATTAACATATTAATTTTTTTCAAAGTCTTATTAAACCATATACTCAGCCAAATTTCCAAAATCAGTCCCTGAATTTGCAGTTCTCAAATTTCCCATGTGTAGTGTGTATGCTACAGGCATGGACTTGGAAGCCACTTGGAAATGTGACTCATTATCTTCCTTAGAAGTAAAATGTATGTTAAAATGGTGGCCAAGATTTTTAGAAATGGTTAGCTTGGCTGTCCATAATTAGGAAGCTGAGTTTGTAGCTTGACGTTTTCTGAACTTTTAAGATGTCAGAAGCTACGTCTGGTTGCTCAGCAACTCAGTGTCTGGCCACTGTGATTCTAATATCATATTATTCTTCACTATGCCACCTTCTGTTGCAAAAGGAGTTTAAATTGAGATTGTTAATATAAAAATCTGAGCAAAGCAAGCATTTCTTCCACTGATGTCCCCCAGCATAGCAGAGATTTTTTGCACAGATATCTTTCTTGCATGTTTGCATAAAGTGATTACCACTCTTCCACCTTACTTCATAATCTAATACCACAGATTTGCGATTAGCTGATTAAAAGGATAATCTTGATTGGTATGAAATCATCCTGCTGTTCTCCTCAGGTTTTCAAAATGACATATTTCCCTGTGGCTGCAAATTAAGCCCTAAAGCAATGGATACAGATCCTGTAGAACAGTGTAGAGTAACGTACATTCCTAGTATGCACTCCTGGTATGCACAGCTGTGTCAGTAAAGATGCCATTAACGGAGGTCTGTGTGCCCTGTGAGTTAAAGTTTCTTGAATCTGCTTTGTCCCTGGGTATTTTGGATAAATCTGGTATTTCAAATAATAATACTCCTGCAGTTGGCTTTCCTTCTGAGGGACAGTGGAGTGCTTAGAAGGAACCTGCGTTCATTTTATGGGAGAGGAATGATATCAGCAGGCATTGCAATTTTAGGCAAGGTGAGGGACAGAAGAATGACAACTAGATGAGAACATCTACCACGGTTAGCTGCAGAACTGAACTCTATTGTAGGCAGGTGTCTATAACCTGCTTTATTATCATCTACTATGATCACTTCTACAAGCGCTGTATTCTTACTAGCTTACTGTCTTCTACTTCTTCCTTTGTGCATCTACTGCAATACATTATTGTGAAAACTCCAGTCTGATCAGCCCTGTGTCCCAGGAGAAAGTTTCAAATGGCTTTAGATTTGCCTAGTTGGTTGATCCTACTTTTGTACAAATTATTACAGTTGAGGAAGGGGTTGTTTGTTGATACTGCAGCAGAATAACCTTGTGCTGTAGGTA
This sequence comes from Fratercula arctica, assembly GCA_947846985.1. Classification (NCBI taxonomy): domain Eukaryota; kingdom Metazoa; phylum Chordata; class Aves; order Charadriiformes; family Alcidae; genus Fratercula; species Fratercula arctica. The sequence goes on along the minus strand of CANTUZ010000002.1, from coordinate 90,676,666 downwards.
TTTTCTTCCTTTTTACCTAACATTTTTTTCTCTACTTCTGTATGAGGTGAAGGGTAGTGAGCAGTTCATGGCGGAGACCATCTGACAGTTGTATTCTGTTTTAATAAGGAGCCCAGAATTCAGAGAAAGGGTGGATGGAGTCGGATTAGTTATCTCCCTTTCATAGGTTACACCTAAGCCAGAAATGTCTACTAGTCAACAAGATACGAGTGCATGGTTTTTTTTAACATCTTTCAGAGAGGAAGGGAGGTTTCTTTTGACTCAGAGGTCTTCTGGGTGAGGTCTTCTCAACCTTTCTCTTATGACACATTTCCTTTCTCCCTTAAGTGTTCTGTGAACGTATTTTTGTTTTGCTTTGTTTTTTTTTTTTTTTTTTCTGTGGAGCATCCAGAAGTCTCCTTTGAGAATAACAGATACTTTTTTCACATTCTGAGGAAGGATGCAATGAATCAGTTTCTGCTGTAGGAAAAAGCTGTTTTTCAAAATGTGTCTTTTACTTCTACAAAATATTGCATCTTCTAGGTCACTTCTCAGGTTTTTTATAAGTTCCCTGAGGATAATAAAGCACGATTTGTTCTGAAGGAGGAGGGAGAACACTTGACTGACTTTTTAAGTTTTTTTAAATGTTGATTAAAAGGAATTTAATGACTGGGTTTGTACACCTTTTTAGTTTGTTCTGGTTTGATTTTCTTTTTGTGTAATAAGGCCTGAAATGTGAATGATGCATGTTATTTTTAAAAGTTCCTTTGTCTTTGTTCATTAACTGAGGATATGATTAGCGTTAGCTATGATCTTCTCCAGTTTTGGTGGCAGACTTGTTAGAACTCTCAGGCAATGTGTGATATCTCTTGACAGCATTTTTGTGATGAGGGCAGGGATATGGAATCTTTATTGAAGATGCTTTTTCTTCAGAATGTTGAGGTGCCCAAGTTGTGCAAGCACAAAAGAAGAAAGAGACGTATTTTACGCTTACATAAAATAAGCATAAAATTATACCTATGTTATAAGCTTTTTTTCTTTTTAAGAATTCAGGAGGTAGTTGAGAATGTATAAGATGTCCTTTCATGGTTTAAGAATAAACCTAATGCTGATTTCCAGAGTTCTTGAGGTGATAGAGGGGTAGTAAAGCTGCTAAGAAAACTTACTAAGTTGTGCTCTCTTCCTAGTTTTTGTATTAGAGTTTGGATATTAGGTGCTAGAGTGCACAATGTACTGCGGTACGATGCCAGATCATGAGGCTGGGGACTTCTTACACAATTGGCATGAGGCAGTATTTTGATAAGGTCAAAGAGTAGCTATACAAATAGATAGGTTATTAGTAGATAGATACAATCTCCATTTTTAATGGGTCTATTTTTCTCTATTTCACATCAAATTAATGTAGCAGTTGCTTATTGGGATGTACTGGGCTGTAAATACTGGAGGGGAATTATGAAACTTTCCATTAGGCTTTTAGTATCCATCTGGTTTTGGAGCTTTTATTCCAGTCATTCTGTCTGAAATTTTATTTAGAAGCTTATTTACTTAATTTATGCATTTCTGCAGATGTTGAGAGTTTACGGATAAGATGGGATCTTTTTCCTTTCCTTTTTCTTTGCTCATATAGACATATAAAAGTAATTTATTTTGCCACACTGACATAAACACTATCTTACTCTTTGGCCAGAGAATTGCCTACTGTTCTCCTAGGATGGTAATACAGTTCAACTTTGCTTTACATTTTTTGTAGGCAGATATTGAACATCAAGCTTGTCCAATAACATAGATAAGGAATGCACTTCAGTTCCTTTGTCAAAGGAGTGCGCTCTAGTTCCTTTGTCTGAGCAGTAGCTCTGCAAAGTATTTCCAAGATGATGCACCAGAGACCACGGTGCTATCTGAAATGGAGACAATTATATAAAATAACTGTATCTGTATTAAGTCTCTTTCTACTGTGTGGAGCAGTAGAGAAGAAATAGAGAAAATATTACTGAATACTATTGCTGAATGCTACCAATGCCACACTTTGGATTTTCGTAAAGAAATTCAGAGAAAAAAGGTGGAAGTAGAGTTGTTGTTTGGAAAGTATGAGGGAAGTCAAGAAAACTATAAGCCTCCTAATGTGGCTTATGTACTTGAAAAATTACTAGAAATACAATAGGGAATTAAACTAGTTGGCATCTCTATGAAGATACTTAAGAGGGTAAATATAGCTTCAGTAAAACAGAAACCCTGCTGTACAACTCAGAGTGGCTCTTGACGCATTCAGCAAACAGGTGGACATATGTGATCCAGTGGATACAATCTGTCTAGGTTTCCACAAAGCTTCAACTGAGGTCCCTCACCAGGGATTTCTTAAATCAAGTGTCCATTCCATAAGGAGGAAGGTTATCTTACTCTTAAGTAACTGACAGTAAAGAAAAGAGGAATTGCAGGTTAGGAGTAAATGATCCACTCGTCTAACAGTGGAATGTTGCAACATCTTTGGAGTATTTGAGGATCCATGTTCATCATGTTAAGAAGTGACCTGGTAAAAAAAAAAACAGTAAAGTGACAAAGTTTGTTGCTGGTATTTGAGTTATGCAGATAGTAAGGACAAAGGCTGAGTATGAAGAATAACTGTTGAAAGACCTTATGAGATTGAGCGCTGGCAGCACTTGCAGGTGAAAGCAAGTAAAATTCTGTGTAGGTAGGTGTGAAGTGATATACATGAGAAAAGACCACTCTTAATTTTCCTTAATACTTTGTAAAATACTGGTCTCTCAGCTAGCAGTAACCAGTTAGGAAAATCTTTGGATCATAAGACCTACTTCTTTGTAAAAAGTCAGCTCAAAGCTCAACAGCAATCAAAAAAGCAAATCAAATCACATGCAGAGTAATTTAGGAGAGGAAAAGAGGGTAAAGAGAGAACTTTATAACACTACTGTATTGTGAGCTTTATTATGCCATCTTAAATCCTACAGTAGTGTTTCCCTTGTTTCAGAAGGATATTACAGAATGGGAGGAGACTCATGCAAGGGCATCGAGGGTGATCAAAAGTGTGGAGCAGCTTAATATATGGACAACTATACAGCTTAAGTAAACTATGATTCTTCATCCTGAAAAAGTGGCATGAAGACTATGGATAGGGATTTGACTGTTCAGCCAGCCGTGACAAGAGCATTTGAAGCTAGTAGGAAACAGGAAAACCACACAAATCCAAAGAGTGTCGTTCTTCATGCAAGCAGATCTGTGGAACTCCTTTGCAAGGGTTGGCATGGGTGCTAAAAGTTTACATGGGTTCAAGAACAAATGCTGCAAGAATGACAAATCCATTGTGAATTTTTAAATATAAATGACACCAGGAATTCCCTTACATGAGGATGGTTGGTGGCTGCAAAAGTATTAGGGAGAATGCAGTATTGAATGTACCTTCCATTCTGCTCTCCTCTAGGTGCTTGCCACAGAAGCCTGAGCAGAACCCTTGATCTAACCCCGTATAGCTATTTTTGGAGAATACTGAAGAGATCCGTACCTAAATATTTGTCTCATATGATCTGATACCAATCCAGGAAAGTGACTGGCAGCATTCTCAGTGACTTCACTAAGTCCTCTTATCACTGGTAATTTGATAACCAGGCAACATGTCTCTCATTATAAACAGAAACAGCTGTCTTTGATTGCTATTCCCAATCATCACTCTCTTTGTTTTGTGCTCATAAGTGTAAAACTTGCAGAATGAGGCCATAGGTTTTGCCAGTAAATCATATGAGCAATACGAATTTTCCAGCATGAACCCTAAAACAACTTGCCTGGTATATGTGTTACAACTTAGTACTCTAACTGCAGTATCAGAGAGCCCTACAGGACTCTGAGGGTCGTATTTGCAGCCCCCCTGGGCTGCATCTCAAAATACTGAGAGGCAGGTATGTAGCTCAAATTACAGATAGCTGGGAGCTGTATGGGTGATGTCCAGTGCACTCCACTGGACATGTGCCTTTCACTGACAAAATAAAAAGCAGTGTGAAAGACTTGATCCTGTTCCATTTGAAATCAGTATCAGATCCAGGTCCCTGCCAAATATTCTCTAGATTGCAAGTCCTCTGAGGAAGGAACTGTTGGGACACTTTTGTCTTGTGCAGTGATGGGGCTATTGTTTTGCTTAGCAAATTACGATTTCTACCTTTCAGGAGACAGTGAGTCAAATTGATCTGTGGCGTGCTGCTTTCCTGGATCTATTCAGTTTTGCCCAAAAGATCAGGCAATATTTCTTCAAAAAGAGTGTATGAGGGTGTAGCTTTTCTTAATGACTTTCAGTTAATTGCCTTGTTTTGAAAAAGCCATGTACAAACTGTTGCCCTTCACAGACATGAAATTCTGTGATGACATACATTAAGATTTATAGAAACAATGGTCTTCGTAACCGGTCATAAACCTGAAAAGTTTTATCTATTTAATATTTGCACTGGAGCTGAACTGGAGATAGTGCTGTCCTATTGCAGATTCCATTATCAAGATGTATCGGAACCAATTAGTAGACACAAGAGCGAGTAGTAAAAGAGGTCTGTGGTCCTTAAAGTGCCCTACGCTGCAGTAAATGACTAAGAAATTAGAACACAGAACAATTAATTTCCAATTTGAAGGTGATCTGTTCATTTTTCCCTAAAGAGCTTTAAACATGGCATTCAGCTAGCTGAATGAGAAGTATCCAGACGTGTTCTTTTCATGTCTGACAAAACAATGCTCAGATGGCAAACATGAAACCAACCGATAGCACATCAGATAATGTTTGCTGTTCAGTCTGGATGCTTAATTTAGCTAGACAAGTACACTCTAGTAGTTTGGATAAATGATGCAGACCCAAATTAAAAGAAAAAAGAGAAAAGAGCAATGATAGCTGAAGGCTTATCTTGCTGTCATGTAAAGCATCAAATTTAGGAAGGCTCAAAAAAAGCTGCTAGTGAAAGGGAGTAGTAATTTGTACCTCTTTTTGTGAGAAAAACAGCTCTAAAAATTAATTCTGGTATATGAACGCTTAATGAAACACATTAATTCTTTTTAAATAGTTATCAAAGGCTATGGCTAGATGATACATGCACTGTAGTATCTTCAAAGAGTTATCGGTTATGGGTATGTTACATTTTAATATTATATTACATCTAAAGAAATTCCATAGTTTCAGTCCAAATTGCCACCTATCCTCTTTAGAGCTTCTAATGCTCGACTTTGTGTTGCTGCACGTTTATTTACTAGCAGCACGTGTCCTGTTTTAAAAACAAAATTTCAGAAAGCATTTTAATAACTGTAGGCAACTAACTTATTTTCCAGGAGTTTTTTTGACTCCCCTCCCCCCCCCCTTTTTTTTAAATTTGCAATTAAAGTACTTACTTTTGGACTCTTTTGTCCCACAACTTTAAATAGAGTAAGGTGTCACAGCGTGATGAATTAATTAAAGGGAATCTTAGCTTTCTCAGTCATGAAGTGATTAAGTGCAGTTGATTATATTTTTTTCTGAAGTTTGGCCAGTATGAATGAGGATGTTAGTGTAGAGTTTCAGTAGAGGTTTTGATGTTAGCCAGAAGGTGCAGCCTCTCAGAAATGCCTTTTGAGAATCTGTCTTTTCTCAGATAAGTTCACAGTCAATTAATAGGTTTTGCACCAGAGAAACTTGAAATTTTAAAGTCTACTTTTAAATTATGTCGTTCTTCTGAAACGAGAATATTGCTGCTTTAGCTGGGGGAAGAAAACTGCTGCTGCGTAAAAGGATTCCACTGTGTGGCTTTTATTGCATTTTTAGAAATAAGATTTTTTTGCAACTTTGTCCAGGAAACAGGTCTTATCGCTCTGAGAGCAAACAGTTCCTGCACAATATGCGGTTAATTTCAGAGAGTTAGAAGAGGCTTAGCTAATGGTTCTGTTTTACCTCAAACCAGGACACAGTGTCAGTTCAGTAGTGATTTAAATTGCTTACCTGCTTTAACTGAAGGCTGGACTGTGTGAAGTGCCGAGTGTTTCACACTTTAGCTTGGATAGGCTGTTACTGTAGAGAGATGGGAGAATGCCATCTACAAAATTTTGTAAGATTTCTCCATGGTCTGTTTTCCTGTTGCTCTCTGCAAACTAGTCCAGTCTTGCCCTCTAACCTGTGTAGATACAATCTCTGAATTGACATCAAAGTCAGAGTGACCTGGTGATCCTTAATATGTTACAAGAACCCAAGCAAGGTGAGCTTGCAGTGTCTTTATTTTAACTATTTAACATATATCACATAATAATCATGCAAGAATACAAGATTTCTTTGACAAGAGGGCTACTGATTTATGACAGAAGTTAATAAAACAGATCCTTTTTTTTTTTTTTTTCAAGAAAACATACATCTTGAGAATTGAGTCCTTGAATTACGTGCAAGAAAAATTCTTGGAATAGTCTTTTCGCCAACATCAATAGCATTCTTGATCATTTGCAATAATCCAGTTGCTTCTGGCTGTGAGTTCATGGATCATCTGCCAGCTGTTTCTGAACAGACTATACTACCTGCCTTGGGAATAATACCACAACTTACCATCTGGTGAGATCATGATAGTGTCATTTGACCTCCACATGTGGTCTCTGTCAAGCACTTCATTGAAAACTGGCAAGACATCAGGGCCCGAACATACTGTTCTGTGCAGCCCTGAATTTTGGCAGGGTTGCAATATTTAGTAAGTAAACTTCATCTGGCTTGCAAGTCACAGACAAATAGGACAGGCTGATGTCATCGTAAGCTTTAGCTCTCATTAAAGAGAAAGTATGTGTCAAGTTAATTATTAGGCTCTGTTGGGCAAGGTACTTAGGGGAAGTTAATAGACAAAGAACATTTTAAGCAGCATGGCTTCTGAAGAACTGGCCTTCAGTAAGCAATGAAAAATGACCCGAACGCTGTGCTTAATTTAGAAGTTGGGTTTGTGTTGCTTTTCAGATTTTTCTTGTAACTCCACCTTTCTTAGATCCCAAATTAAAAACGTAAAAAATTATATAACAGAAAAATTAACTAAGTAAATACATGCGGTGTAAACCAGGTTTAATTTAATGGCTTAATAGCGTTGCATTCTGGTCATTGTTTAGCCAAATAAGAAAGCAAGAAAATGCAACACAAGTAAGTACAATCTAGTACAAACTGTTCTCTGCCAATTAAAGCTATGTTTTGTTTGAATTAATTCATAGTCATATCTCAAAAGTAATAGAAGTGGGGAGAGGGGAATGCAAATGCAGTTCCTTTGACTGCATACCACTTCAGTATTTCACCTCTTTAAAGGATGGGTGGTGCAGGTCACTGGGAGAAATGAGCACATCATTTTGTTTGCAGTGTGCTCACCTTAATCATAGCTCAGCAGACGACCCCTGAGTCCTGCTTAACTCTATATTGCTGGCACTTCAGGCATGGATAGCAAGTGAAGTGCCATGGTGGGTTTCTCTAACAAATCTTCACAGCAGAGTCTATTTGTAATTTTGCACAATAAAAATCTTGTACTTGTGGGGAGTAGCTTGATGTAGAGCCATGTTACTCTACCTAGTAACACATCTAATTGGCATTGCGGTACTACTTTGCTATTCTCCCCCTCTTCTTGGTTTCTGAAGATTGTGGAAGTAGGGACTTCTGGCTGCCCTTCGTGAGTGCTGGAAGGAACTAGACTGAGTGGAAATTTGCAGGGGGCAGTGGGAAGGGATGGTGTGAAACTATCACTTGACTTATTGCCTAAACCAGGTTTCCCAGGCATTCTGTGTGCCTGCGAATGGAGAGGGCTGATATATGGAGGGTGAACACTGGAAATAAGTCAGGTATGTTTTTCTCTAAATTGAGAAGGTTTCTGAGGTGATTGCCTAGGACTTAGCACCAGGCAGTAGAAATTGAACTCGGCTAACTCTGCAGAAAAAAATTGTATGTGTAAAAGAAAACTTAAGCTCAAGGGAGGTGGCAATAGAAAGTGTGTGGTTCTCGTCAAATGTTTGCGATTGCCTTCCACTTTCCAGCACTAACAGATTTTAGGCTATAGCCCATCCTTTTGGCAGAAAATTTGACAAAGATGCAAAATAAATTTTGCAGATCTTCAGTTGGCTTGTAACATCTCTCAGATTTTTAAGGACAGATAAGCAGACCAAACAATCAGCCAGCCTGTAGTTGTGGATGTGAGACTGAGGCAGAAATATGATGTATAAAAACCCTTATGCCAGTGCCTTTCCCAAAGGCAATGACTCAAGGAGATGACATTGACCATGTCAAATTCATTGACAAAGTTGTCAGAAGAAATACTGAGCTGCAGTCCTGCTATGTATCTTAAACTCTTACTTATGTTTATTTGTTCTATTAATTGTATTTTCTCTAACTAAAAAGATAAGCACAAATATGAAATGAAGATTTGGAGGTGGTTTTTGCCTTTGTGTTTAACTTCTCTAGAGGAGAAATGAATCTTAGTAGCAAATAAGTTTGTGCTGGTTTTAAAATGTGATTTTTTAAGTGTTTGAGGTTTTTTTGTTGTTTTTTTTTTCCTCTCTAAATGAAGACATAAGTGAGGAGGATTACATTGTATTCGGAGAAACAGAGGAAGTTCAAGTCTCTGCCAAAGCAAACATCCGCAGACTTGTGTAGTCTACATGTTTCAATGCATGTGAAAATATTTGGTGGTGTAGAGTGACTTCCTTGAGTGGAAATAATATTGCAGCTAGTAATGAGATTTTGCAAAAGAAGGAAATCACAGCTATCTTAGTAATTTAACATCTCAAATTTGTTTATGGATAGTTTCCTGTCTGACACATTTGACCGAACAAGTTGAAGTGTTTAAAGAAGATTAGAATGACATTAATTTTTAACTGCCCTTGACCATGACATTTCACAAAGGGTGTGTTCAATAAAAACAGATGGAAAAATGAGCTTGCCCCTTCACCTTGTAGTGGCTTTCTTGTGTCAACTGATTTAGCTTTCTGTCGCCAGTCAGATGAATATTCAAGGACATCCTTGGCTTTCGTCGTCTTCATTTTATGAATAAAATAGCACAAGAGCATAGCAATTTCTGTAGAATCCAGTAATGCTAAGCTTTTTGTCTTTTATAAAGACAGAGGTGTTTTTGCAGTCACAGCTTTGTTTTTGGTAATGAGTACTAAGTTTCATTACCAAACCCTGTTTAATACCAGAATTAAATAATGTGAAAAAAAATACTTTGAAATTAAGCAGCATAAAAGTAGGCAAAACAATACAATATTTTGTGGCTTCTGATTAAAATATCAATGGTAAGGGTATTTTCAGAAGAGCAATGCAGTTTGCACTCTATTTATGAGCCAGACTTCCCACTTAACACAGCGCCTGAACACTCCCAGCAGCAAAGCAGCTCCAAAGCTGAGGCGGTGACTATGGCTGGCGTGCAACCATCACCTGGGCCAAGCACAATAGAAGAAGGCATGGTGCAGAGCTTCAAAGTCAGGAGGAAACACCCTGATACAGAGCAGCGTTGTGTCGCGCCACAAACGTGGTTGTCGTGCTTGAAGAGTTAGCTGGTGTTACATCGTGGACTTGAACTCATGTTGGCACTAGCTTGGGGCTCTCCCATCTAGGCTCTCACGTGTTCCATGTGAGAGTGGCGTGTCCAGAATAAGACGAGATAGCGGGTCAAGTCAGTCCAAATGTCGGTCTTGCTGTCACAGCATACATTTCCAAACTTCATATGGCTTGCTTAAAAATCTGCCTTTAAGTTTATTGTCACTCATTTTATTGTAAGCTTTTTGAGACCCAACACTGAAAAATCAAGATGTGCAGAACTAAAATGACCAATTCAGAGAAACTGTGTAACTAAAGCATAGTTATTCCTCTGCGTTTTATCAAAATCACAAGTTTTTCAAATTATACTCTCTTTAAAACTGTTTCCACGTGCCAAATTTTTTAGTATCTGTGTTTGTTGTATTTACAATATGTTGTTGCATTGCATGGGATCCTAGTAAGCGTTTTAAATAACCCACACAAATGCATTCTGCAACATAAGGACATGTTTTTGGGAAACATCAGACTGCAGTCTTTGAATGCTGTTTGCAACGTACTTGTGGAATAAATATTCAGTTTTTAATAAAATGAAATGAGGTACTACCCAAAAGGAAACAACATAGAGAAGCTCAGTGCTGAATAGACGATTTAATACAGTGGAACTTACAGTGGTCAGCCTCCTAAATTGCTCATCCACCCTGTTTCTTTGAGAGCTCCCTGAATTTTCCTTTGTCAGTGTACACCAGTGAAAAGTATAATAACGCATGACCTGTCCAGGGAATATTAGACATATGAGTAAATGTTGTTTAAGACACATTAATGTTCAGTTGGGACTTCTTGTGGTTCCTAGTGCTAGGCATGTTGAAGCATCTGTTGCCCTGTGAAAATGCAGAATCAGCTGGATAGAATAGCTTTTATATCATCAAGTTTATTGGACAGATTTATGTCTCTGTTCTGCAGCTGAAAGATTTATCTCTCTGATTTTCCTAGACCGGCTCCTCTTGGATCAAAATATTTTCTTCTCAACTGCTTTAAATTATGTACAAAATCATAGCAAAATATTTTTAAAACCTCTCAGACCGTAAATCTTACTTATATATTGCAACCTACCACTTGTCTTTCACACAATGCTGTAGAGGCGTCAGTGCAGTGATGGTTATATCAAGAGTTTAAAACTGGTTAATAAAAAATGTGTCTCTTCTTTTTACTTCTAGAGCTTCTTGTAAAATGTCTCTTAATTATTTCAAGATTTCTTAAGATTCTTTGTGAAGGAAAGAGAGTTGGGATTGGTCCCACACATAGTTTGGGGTGATACCATTGTTTGTTCAGTTACAAGTTAGCTCTGAATTTTTCTGTGGATCGTATTTAAATAGTCTTGTAATTTGATAGGCATTCGGACCCCACATGATATCATCACCAGCAGGTGTATCAGAATCTGGCTTGCTTAAATCAGAGTATGTGTCTAGTCAGTGTTGGATGATAGAAACCAGTTTGTAGTCAGGGCATGCCAGTGATTGAATCCATGTGTTCTTTTTCCAATCCTTTTTATTTACTTCTAAAAATAATTTCTACAAACAATCACTCACTGTTTCCCCAAACAAGGCATTTTGTATACAAATTAGACAGAAGTTGCAACTATGCAAGCATTCTATAAAACAATAAAGGATCCTGACATGTATTGTTGCATAAAAAGGATAAAGAAGCAAGAGAGTATATGAACTTTCTTCACACAGTTTATATCATATGCTATGCAATTTTTTATTTTTGTATGCTAAACCATCATCCCTTAAAAACAATTCTTATTCCAGACATAATCCTATTGCTGAAAGAATATGCGTATCACCTGTTGCTACAATGTTCGAGCAGGAAGAAAATTGCTTTAAGAAGGATTTTGTTAAATAGCAAACCTGGAAAATTGTTAGATTTTCAAGTTTCCATTTTTCCTTTTTTATGGCAAAATGATAGCAATGAGAGTAAAAGGAAAAATCTGTTGCTGTAAAACAAATATTTCTTGTAATGTTTATGAAAATATTGGGAAGAGTGGTTTGGATTTTGAAACACAAACTACGCCCATTATTTTTTAACATCTGAATCACATATTGACTAGATCTACTGAGGGGTTTTCTCTTAAGGCACAGTTAGAACTGTTTAGATCTGTCTATCTGTCATCAGGGCTTTCTCTAGTAGGCGTGGATGCCAGCTGCAACAGAAACCTGCAGTTGTTCAGGGAAAACCTGTTCCAGGTAACTCAGAAGGTGTGTCGTGATTTAAGTCCAGCCGGCAGGTAGGACCACACAGCTGCTCATGCACTTCTCCCCCTTCCTCCCCCCAAGAAGGTTAGGGAGAAGAGGGAGAAAAGGAGGGGAAAGGAAAGGGGGGAAAAAAAAAGGATAAATATAAATATATAAAGATAGTTTAATAGAACAATAACAGAAAAAGGGAAAATAACACTAATAGTAATAATAATGGTAAAAGAAGAAGTAATACAACACTAGTCACTATCACTACCTGGTGAATTGGTTGCCCAGCCCGTCTGGAGCAGTGACCCCTGAGCAGTGATCATGGATTCTTGCCCCCTCCTCCCCAGCCTCCCCCTGTTCATATATCAAGCATGACATCTACGGTATGGAATATTCCACTGGCCATCCATTGTTCTGTCTATGCTCCCTCTTGGTTTCTATGGAAAGCTGAAAAAAGTGCTAGAATAGTACAAACATCACCTAGAAACAACTAAAGCAATATGCATTCTTGATGTTCCTTTCATACTAAATCTGAAACACAGCAACTACTGGAAAGAAAATGAACTCTGTCCCAGCTGAAACCAGGGCAAGGTGCTGTTTGCTTTTAGTGTGCAAGTCCAAGAAAGTCTTTCCATGGCAATTTTTAAGTTGTTCTTCCCTACTTGTGTTCTTAGTTGTGCTTCTGAGCTGAGATCACCCAGCTTTTTTCCAAACTCAGTCTTGCAAAAAGTACATGTCTCTCATATGTCTACTTTTCTCCCCAGACTTCAATCTTGGGAGAAGGAAGAAAATATGGCTCGTTCTTCAGGTCTCTGTGTCCCAACACAGTAGTCCTTGAAGAGATCAAGGCCCCCCCCAGCTATTCAATAAACGGGCAAAATGTGTTGCTTGAAAGGCAGTAGTTCCCAGAAGGCACCAAAGTGGCCTTCAACATCCAGTTTAGAAGTTACATGATACTTTCCCCTCAAGCCCACAAAATTCAGCTGGGCTTCTAGTGTTAGCTTAAGGTTTTTTTACCTGGCTGTATCACTATTTTGGAACACCTTTGTAGTTGCTAGGTTCTTTACTAGTCAAGATATAACTGCAATAATTACAACGTTACAGTACTTTGTTATTTAACAAGGATGCAGTATGTGCACTTTCCAAGGTTGCATTAAGCCCGATTCCTTTTTCTCTACCATCTATGGCAAGAGTTTCTGGGCTGTCCTTAACAGAACAGCCTTGGGTATGTGTGGCTCTCTGAGTATGCTATTGTAGAGTCTTTAATCTGACTTTGGAGACAGCAGAGTGAAATGTCCTTCTTGGTCAGAGTAGTGATTCAGGCAACCGAGATGTGTAGTCAGTGTCATCAAGTGGATTGTGAATGTTGGTAGATACTGAAGGGACAGAGGAGCACAAATTAATTATATAGTTTCTGTCTTACAGAAGGAGGCTCAGTTTCAGGAACAGTAAACCTGCAGTAAATTTAGGCCTAGTTTGGTCTGTGAATAAAAGAAAGGTGGCATTTGCCAGATGGCTGAGCAAGTACTTAATAGATAAACACTTCTGTTAGAAAGATTGATAGTCGAGGGTTGATAAATACAAAACCGGTGTCTGACCTGTAAGTAGGGGACAGGCAAGGCAAAGGAGCAGAACTCATATTGGAAATTTATCTGAGAACCTCATTGTCTTTGAATGCTTGACGAATTTTTGGTGGTGGTGACTTTTGTTTCCTTGGGCCTCCATTAGTATTTTTCATGAACTGATATTCAGTGCAACCTAACCCAAAGAAAATACTGGACTCTTATGCATGAGGAAGCTCAAACTAAATATATCTGTCCACTCTTACTGTATCCACAGACCTTTTGGAAGTCAGGTGACTGTCAAATGCTGAAAATTTCAAGCATTAGCCTGGTAGGATTCTTTTCCACACAATTTTGACACATAACCTCCCCATGATGTTATTGTTACGCTCTAAATATATTCTAAAATCTTATGTAAAGGACTCAAATTTTAGTAAAGATGTTGAGCTTTCACAGAAGGAAAATCCATTCAGCACATTCCTCAGATATTTTGTCTGCAATATTAGAAGTATTTTTTAAACAGCCTGTGAGCCATGACACGCACTTAATGGAAAATCGGGTTTTGCATCTTATGTGGTCTCATCAATATGGCAACAGAAGTGACACTCTTTGTCAGACTTAGGTGCTTTTTGGCCCACTTTATTCATCTCTAGCTCAGTTGATGGTATTCATTGTAGTCAAAGAACACTTGTTATTATCTTTAAAAACTATGTGTTCCTTGCATAACAGAAACTGACCTAATAATTTCTTCTAGTTAAAAATGCTACATAGGTGAAGCATGAGTGCTAAGACTAGGAAATATTCTGTTATGCTCAGAGAGGGGCTCCTGTAAGAAAGTTTGGATGGGAAATTACTTCAGATAATGTTGTTAAGGCTTGATTTCTTTATAAAAGAAGCAGCCAGCCATAACAAATTATTTTCACTTTCTATTGTTTTGGTATATACAATTGCAAGAAAGAAACAGAATGTTCTTTGTGTTTTTTTCTATTTATGTTTAGCCTCATAGGTTTACTGAGGTTGGCATTAAAGAACTACTTTTAACAATTTTTATGACCTGTTCTTGAACTAGACACTTCTTATATACATTGTAGTGTGGCTGGCTTTAAACAAGCTTTTCGTCTTCTTTATGGTGTTTGTGAAGTATACTGCACATAGCTGACAGTATAATAAAAGCATTTTTGTGTGTGTCTTTGACCAAACTTGCATTATTGCAGTTGAGCACAAGCTATTTTCTAGCCTTTTCTTTAGCTGTATCAGGGTGTTCATCCATACATCTATCTAATGTTCCTCGGAAGACTCAACTAAATAAGAACGCATAGAGCTGAAAACGATAAGCTGGCTTCTAACAAGGATCCTTTCTTCTTAGTAAAGCACTAATGTATCTTTGAGGAATTTGACTATACCAGACTAACATCCTTCACTCATCTGGTACTTGGGAAAGTGTGATTAATGATCTCTATTATTTCAAGTGGAAACACACGTTTCCTTGCTTTCTGCCTTGATTCTCAAGATTTCCTAGACTTAACTTTTAAATCATCAGTCCATCCATTTTTTGTCCTCAAGTAAAATGAGCTTTCTGCCTGGAGAGACAGGAGTGAAAGTGGAAGCTGTAAAATGCCATTAAATAATGGCAGAAGTTGTGGCTTGTGCTTAAGTGTTGGAGAAGTTCAGATGCTGCCTGTCTCACAGACAGTTCAATTTCTCCATATCTACTGAATTTTTGAGACTTTGTAGTCAGATTAATCAAAGCACCCACTTTGATAATTTTCTCTTTTTTGTAAGGTTGTATCCTGAAGAATCAAGTTTGAAGTAAGCAAAATTTCAAATTTGGTAACCAAAATTGAAGTCTGTAAAATCACTACTATTAATGTTTTTGCCCATTTACTATGACTAACTTCATCTAGATTGGCTTCACTGGCTTTAGTCATGCATGCGCTATATCCAGTGGGCATTTAATGTACAATGCAGAAATAATCCATGGTAGTAGGAAGCAAGACCAGGACATTTTTCTTTCCCCCCAGTCTGTCCTCTCCACCTTATAGAAACTGTTTGCTATGAAGCTGCAGCTCATCCTGGTTAAAGTGCTCTATGTCCAGCGCAGTTACTACCAAGTTTCTCTATATGCAGGATGCAGGTTCACCAAGAAAGGGTGGAGAGTGTCTAATTGTCATGTGGCACGGTGATTAAAGCATTATGCTGAAAGGTGGGAATTGAATGTTTGTGTTTTATAACATAAGACCCTCCTGAGTGCTTTTAAAAAGGAAGGCTTAAGCGAGAGAGGCTCTATTCATGTTCTACTCTGTGTAAAATTCATCTATTCTCAGAGTTTTCACTCGACATAGCATCTAAATGAGTGCCTGTCCTCTGAACTCTGATAATAGCTTTGAGCAGTGTGAAGCTGCTATTTGTTTAATGAAATCTCCCGCAACAAATGTATTTTAAGGGTTCATTAATCCTCTGGATTAAAGGAAAGATTGTTATTGTTGTTTAAGCCTTTGAAATATTAGAAAACCACCAGGCAGTTCTGTATATTAGATATCTGCAGCTCTGGGGAGTATCAGGATGGACAGAGAAGAGTGAGGAGTGCCAACAGCATGCCATGTGTGGGCTGCTCCCGTTACCCTCTGCCTCAGCTAAGCCTGGTTCTGTCTAGTCTTGTCAATACCTTTCAAATATAAGAATGCAACGGATTTTCCTTCATGTTTTTGGTTTCATTATTATTGTTTTTCCAGAAAAAGGAAATAGAGCTAAGTTCCAACAAGCTACAGAAAATATTATGCAACCCAGTGAAACCCAAGTCACTTGCAATAAAATTTTTCATATTTTTAAAAGCAGTGTAAACAGTAATGAAGCCTTGACTTGCCAACCAGCATGTTGCAATTATTGGAAGCCGAGGTGTTACAGATCTTCAAAAGTATGTCTGTGAAGTCCAGTAGACATAAATAGAGTATAGTATGATCTCATATCATCATGCAAGCAGACTTTCAATGCTGATTCTTCTCTCAGAAGTCCTTAAACAAGAATTTGAGAGGAAAATCAAAGAAACGAGAGAGAGTTTATTCCCTACGCTTACCAATTGGACTATTTAACCATAATTTAAGGTCTGAAGCAACCAATGGAAAAACAAGATCATGCTATGGCTCAAGCTTAACAACACATGTGGTGTCATACTGTGCATCGCTGAGTGTTGGGCTCTCTAGTTCCCTATTACCAGAAACATCCGATGTCTACCAGACTGGTATTTCTGCTGTGACAGTCATTTGCAGTTCTTGTCCCTTTCCTTCTCTGAGTGCAGTATTACTATACCCCTTCTGATCTGTCTTTTTAATCTTCTGCTGTCACTATAAATGTTCATTATAAATATACTGTGCTGAGAAATTAGGTCATATGACAATCACTTTTTTCTTTTTGTTACTGACAATTTACAACACTGAGAAAATATATCCTTTACTGTGTCTATTTTTCAACTTTGCTAGATTTCACAAGGATCATCCCTAAATGATTTACAGAAAAAGAAGAGGCGTGCCCCTCTTCCACCAACTGCATCTGCTCCACCCACTCCTGCTGTGCCAAACAGGACAGAAGAGAGGGAAGACAAGAGGAAGAGCACAATGGGTGAGAGGCATTCTTTTCTCCTGTGTAATCCCATGCATGTGCTTTCAGTGCTCACTGTTTGAAGTTTCCTTAATTCTGTTATCCTGTGAGTTTGGAAATTTTTGTAACTTGGGGAAAAAACGCATTTCTCTGCAGAATGAAAGTCTGGAAATAAGTGTTTGCGTATTACCTCTTTTTTTTTTTAAATTACACCATTCAAAGCACTATAGGGTAGTAAAAGGTAGATAACACTCATCAGATGATTTGAATGTTTGGTACACGCTGAATATCCAAAAGCATCAGCCCTGGGCCTATTCTGCACCTTTAAGGTCATGGTGGTTTTGCTAGTAAATGGAAATACGGAAATAATAAATGGAAATGCTAGTAAATGGAGATAGGCCAGGCAATACTCAATGCATCTGAAGCCATGGGGTTCTGCTAGAACTAAAGTACAGTCAAACTGGTTCAGTATCTCCTCATGTTCCTAAAGCCTGAAGATGGTTTCTTTTTCTAAGTCCCCCAACAGTTTGACATCAACTGACTGTATTCAGTGAAGCTTTTCTTTTTAATTTAGTCCTCAGTTTTATTATGAGTTAATCTCTGCTGAGTCTTTAGCTAATCAGTAGAAGAAAAGAACTGGTCCTCTCAAAGGAATGCCTTACATAGCTGGACACAACAAAAGAAACTCTAGCCTTCAGCTCTATGTGACACCACATTTACTCTAGTACAGGAAGACTGAAAAACGTTCTCCCAGACCTCTGTCATTGTATGACTGCTAGCTTATTCAGATCGGTGGGAGCTTTGCCCGAGTGAGGACCCCAAGATTATGCTTTTAGCAAACAAAGTGATTTTATGATGGGTAACGATATGAGATAATAACCCCGCGTATTGGAACTCGTTTTTCAGTACATTAAGAGAATCATTCTTCAAGTGCCGTAATGCACTCAGTGCACTTCAGTTTGTGCTTTTGACCTCATGTTTCATAAAGTGCTTAAGACATACAGATATGACATCCTGTCATACATAATTGCTTACATTACAAATGCCTCACAGTTTAGAAAGAAACCTCTTGGCTTTGTTCCAACATTTATTTTCAGTAAATGCTTCACATTTAATGCCTCAGCATTTATGTAGCAGCAGGAGTCCATTATCTTGTGACATGTTTGACTCCATTGACATGTCTTATTTAAACCCTCTAAGAGGAACGTTATCGCTGTGCCGTATAACACAGGAGTTTTCAGCAAATTGACTTACTTTTAACCATTGCAGATGTCATGGTCTGTCGCTCCTCATGCTTTGCCCTACTGCTGGTCACTTATTGATGACATTTGGTGCTTTAACTTTTTCTAAGTGTTCATTTTATTTTGTATCAGTGCTCAGAATATTACAGATGAAATACAGCAGAGCAGAGCCACTTCTAGTCTGTTCAGTACTGTGTACATAAGTGCTTGCTGGCCAGACTCTGCTGATGTAGGATTCTGTAGTATCGTTTTCTTTAATGGAGCCTTATTAATTTACACCAACAAAGAACTCGTCCCACAGTAGCCCTATCTTCAGTGCTTTTCATTTTCTGCTACTTTCTTGAATGAATGTGTTCATTAACAAGAAAAAATGTTACAGCAAGGGAAGGCTGGTAAAACAGCCTCTTTTGGGGGCCCTTGCAAGAAAACGATGAGAAAGCACAGATGGCTCTGAAAACAAGAGAGAAAAGCTGTGAAAAAAGCAAGACTGTAGCGAGGGAAATAATGTGCTGCAAGAAATAGGCAGCCACATGATGGAAAAAGGATTAAAGCTACCCATGTATCTCGCAAGTTAGCCACATGAATCAAAGCAAAAGATCCTATCAAAAATATTCTCAAACTGGTAAATTCACTTCAGTATTCAATACTGAATCACTTACTCAGACCCCAAAGTATTGTGCCCAATTTTCTCAAAGCAGTAAGAAAGGGTCTGCACATTTGCCAGCATTAAATTGTGTCTGAATGGTTTAATCTTTTTTCCTCCCTCTTGGTGCTACTTCACTTCTCAGCAGCACCAGAGCATGAGCTAGAGAGTTCAGGAATGACCAGAACGGATCAGACAAGAGGTCTGGCTCTGCCAGCATCTGTCTTCAGCAATGACCACGGTAGATGCTTAAGGCGGGGTATGAGAGCAGAACGAGCAGGTAGTCATGGTTCCTCAGTGCACTGTCAGCCTCTAAGGACTTTCCAAATTGCAGTAGCTCTAGGTCTGTACGCTACAAACTGGCAGCAGCTTTTTAACATTGCAGATGGTTAATATAGTGCAAAGTTGCACGTATTTATTTAGCTATTGCACACAGTATTGAAGTAAGCCCCCAACCAAATTTATGAGTGTTTCCTTTGATAGCTTAAAACACTGTTTTGCAAAAAATGACTTAATCATCTGCTTCTTCACGATGTCAAAATAATAAAAAACCTACTCAGGAAAAGAAAAGAAAAACCGGTCGAGATACCTACTTGAAAATACTGACCTGAGGCATCATCCTCTTTCTCTCAAAGAGTCGGGGAAGTAGTCATGTAAAGTATCCTAGAGGTCAGCAAATTGAGGCAATTTGGCACTCAAGAAGATAAAAATAAAATATTTTTTGTATTTCCTTGCATAGCTTTTTTCAGTTTTTCTTATTAAACCTTTTTTTTCTCCTTCCTTATGTCTTCCAAAACTGGTGATTTTTAACTGTTAGTTGTGATGTCCATGTATGTGCTGGGCCCAATTCTGGTCCCATTGCGGTTGTTTAAGAGAGATCGAGCTTTTCCTTCTCCCTTAATTATTTGAGGATAAATAAGGGCAGAATTAGATCCAGAGAGACTTTGGATGTGGGTATGGGAAGATCAATGTGTGTTTAAAAAATAGCAATAAACAGAGCGATCGTTATCTTGCAATGAAGTAACTGGTCAATTGATCCCCCTGTAGGTGATGGACGGCAGGTGCCACAAAAGCCTCCTAGAGGCACCACTCGTGGTCCACCCCAGTTAGTGATCCCCCCACCCCCACCTTACCCTCCTCCTGACAGAGACATTGTGGATCCAACAATATGTTACAGAGAAGCAGATGTTACAGCACCAACAGAGCTGGTACCTAAACGTATGTTTGAAAATATATATATATTTGCATTTCCACTCCTTTCATGGTTACTCTCAGGGGTAGCTTTTCCAGACTTTCCTCTCTGCTCTCTAGACACACGTCTGTTTTTTTCCCTTTTTTCCAGCCTGTTGTCTTTTAAAATGTCCAATGCAGTGTAACTAATTAATAGAAAGTAAACAAAACACTTGTTTGGAGGCAGTTTTGCGGATGATACCTGGCCATTGCATAAAGCATTTAAAAACAACCATCAAACCTTGTGACTTTGTGCATCTGGAAGCAAAAATCTGCTGTCTTGTAGAAATTCTCTATGTTTGTTTTTCTGTACTAACATTTTTTCTGTCTCTCCAGAGACAATTTTCTCTGAGAGTAAATAGGTCTACCAGTCTAATTTGAAAACTACAGGGTGTCTCCCTTAGGAAAATAAAACCATTTATAGGAGCTGTATATTGTTAAAGGCCTTACTTTCCTAATGGGTACATATTCCTTGCCATCTCTGGATAGTCCTTTGTGTGCTCTTCCCCTTGAGGCATAACAGTTATCAGACAAAGAAATAGGATCTTTTCCACGTCCTTGTGTATTTTTGAAAAGCATGTTTTCATGCTACTTTTTCATGCTTATCCATTGACTGTCTTTAAATCTTTGTACACAATCCAAGTCTTTGATCATGTATTATGTTCCCTGTGGGCTTGCCCTGCACACCCATGTAGATCCTGTAAAGGCAGCAAAGCTCTGCACGTTATGGCATCTCATGGACACACTTCCTTTGAAGGTTAAGAGGGTGTCTCCTAACCATGGCATAGAGAAATATCTCCATTAGCTGCTAATTTGACAAAACATCTTTTTCCAGGATGTTTTCTTTACCAAAATAATTCTGCAGGTAGCAGTTACTCTGATACATTAATGTTGGTGTCTTTGCTGTTGGATACCAGCTAAATCTAAAGCATTATTTTTCAAATCTGTGCTGAGGAAATGAAGATTGACAAGTTTTATTGATGGGGAAGGAAGGAAATTAAGGAGATCCATACTAACAGAAAACCTGAATCTTACTGAGGATTAACCCTATTTCATTTTTACCAGTGTATGCACAGAAATCATATCATACTTAAAATCTTGGGTTTTTTGCTAGATACCATCAGTGTGCCTACAATGTTTTCTTTATTAAAAATCCTCTGTGGCATTCTTTGCATTAATATTTCTGCTTCATTTGAGTTTCTACCACTATTATTTTGCAATGCTTTCCTGATCTACCTTGCTGATCAAATACCCTTTAATCAATGCAGCTCTGATTTTATCAGGCTGATCATTTGCTCTTAAACAAACACAATATCCCAGCCAAAAGGATTTGATTAAGCTTGTACATGGAAACATAACATGAGCTTTTATTACCCTCAGTTTACTGAGAGAAAAAGAATAGTGATCAGTGGGTACTTACTTTAGACTTAAAGCATCAGTGTTGGAGAGGAACAAGTTTAGCTTTATAATTATGCGGTGCTCTACCTAGATAAAGATACGTGTATAGATTTACACAAGAGAAATGGGTATGGATGTACCCATGAGAGAAAGCAGCGCGTATGACAGATGCTAATTATATTGCCTAATGGCATTCTGAAAGGTGCTTAGATACTGTAGTGATGGAGTGGTATAAGAACAGAGTTTTGCAATGATGTTTTTTATTGCCTGAGAATGCCTCAAGCAGTGCAAAGAGGGCTTTGGCGGTAGATTCAAAGAAGAACAAAATTTTCAATCTTCCTTACTCTAACCTCAGTAAATGTGTTTTCTCATAGAACAAGGTGGGAAGGAGGATAAGCTACTGATGCCAGCTATTGATGAAAGGCATATTTGTTCTGAAATCAGCTTTCTCTGATGAGGATTGTGGTCTTCCTTTGCTGAGTGGATGAATGTCAGCAGCAGTTTGTCTTTCACAAGATAAGATTCCCATTGAGAAATTAAAATTCTGTGATCGTGTGGACTTTAAATTCTCGTTCCTTACAATCTGCTGCTGTCTGTGGGGCACTGTGCCTCACCCCTCATTCCTTCCCAGTAAACATACAGTTGTCCCATTGTGCTCTGGGAAACCGATGTTGAGGAATTTTCATTTCATAAAGGATGGTGGTAATCACTCTTCACGGAGTTTTCCAAACTTACGTGGAGCATAAGTCATTCATGAATAGTGCCTTTAGTAAGATACTTGGGCTTTTCTGACTCTAATGGTAAGAAACTTTTCCACAAACAAGAGTACAGTTGTTCCTCACAGTTTTTGCTCTTTTAATCTTTTTATTCTCATAACGTGACCTTTCCTCTTAACTTTTGGTCTAGTGGACCCTTAGCTGCATGTTGTGTACATGTCTAAAATGATATATTTATGCAATCCTTTCTCCTTCTTTATCTTACTAATCAGATTGTTCATGGCCTGTGATTCTAAGATTGCTTTTTGGGAATGCAGAAATGGAGATTGTCTCTTCTGTTGCATGGCGTTTGGTTATGTCACATAGCTTGTTCCCAATAAATGAGTCGATAGTAAGCTCCACTTCCTGAAGTAAGTGCCACTTCAGGTAAAGAACGCACATATTGAAAGATTGCTGTACCTAGACAAGCAACTAAAACATGCTAACTAAACTAAAGCCTCCATGATTAGCCCTTTATTTGACTTGTTACGAACTATCATTAAGAAACGCGGTAAGAAATTTGTTTGAAATTTTGTGGTGTTTGAAAAAGAATAAACAATGCATCTTCTTGTAGAGTGAGATCCTGAGGTTAAATTCTTCACTCTGACACTAGATAAAGTACTAGTGAATTCAGAGTTCACACTGGGTAAGGGCCTGACAACTGATTGATTTTTAAGTTTTGGAAAGTGTTCTGTCTTTAAAGAACAAATGATTTGAACATGTCTTTTTTTTTAAACTACAGATCAAAATAATCAATCATCACTCAACCAGAAAGTTTGAAAGGGGTGAAGGAGTGCATGTAAGCATTCCCAGTTATTTTGATAGATGACACATATACTACTAGTTGATACCAGGTTAATTTTAAGGAACAAGGAGAACAGAAAGGAGCTGTGTACCCATATGTAATTTTTAATGTTTTTCATTATATCATTGATATACTAACTGGTAATACAAGCCATTTGACAAAAGCCGTGACAGTTTCACAAGCAATTTGGTCATATTTCTTCAGTCACCTTAGATATATATCTAGTCTTTCCCGATCATTAGGTATAGTCTCTAAGGGTTGGACTTGGTTGATTTGAAGTAAAAATAGGTAGAGAAATTCACAGAGAGGAAACTACATTTTCTTACACGTGGGTCTGAATTAATTGAGAACTGCAGACTGCTGAGTAGGGAATTTTGCTGGCCTGTCATAGTGCACTGCTTCAGAAGGCATCTGTCAAGTGACCCAGCCTTTTCTTTCTTAGAGATGGTCTTTAAAGCAAGAAAACTTGCAAGGCTGACTTAGGAGGCTTACACCGCCCTTGCTCCTCTCACTCATCCAGCCTGATCTGAGGCTAAAGAATGAAGCTGAATCTCCAGCATCATCTATCTTGTACCTTATGGAGAATTAAAGTTCAGGCCAAGTAAAGCAGAATTCATAGACGTGCCACATATTGATAGGTGTGTGTTCTGTTGGGATTGAGTTAGTTTATACATGAACCCAGGGAGTCAGTCTCAGAGCATCTGTGGGATTCCGAATTTTAAAATATGTGCCCACGCACCTACACCTCCTTTGTGTGTCTAATTCTTTAATGTTACTGAGCTTGCTAGCCATTCTGCTGTCTGACCTACACAATATTTATGATTTTATCCTTTTACTCTTTTCCCCCAACAGTTTACTGTTGTGCATCATTCCCTTCATATACCAAGCGCGTCTGACAGACCTTGCCTCTTCCTATGACCTTCATACCTCTGAACCTCCCGTGCCTCTGCTACCCTGATTCTTCTGTTGCCTTCCTTCCTCCCCTGCTGGAAAAGAACCTTTTTTTCTGACTGAGATTTTGGCTTCCTTTCTTTTCAAACTCTCACATTCTCTTTTAATTACTATTGATTATTTTTGGCTGTGGTTCATACTCATTTGTGAGATGTATGCTCCCGAACTGAATGCTGTGTTCCATAAATCTATATATCAGCCTCAGAAAGATTATCCATACATTTGTCTGTTCCGTTGCAAAAGATTCTCTTTATTTTGAGCCATGCTTTAATTTGATTTGGTGTTTCAAAAAGCGTGTTTTTGGAACAAGGTGTCATTACTTTCAATACTGTCTAAAGGTTTAATGAAAACTTCCTAAAAATGTTTTCCTTTTTTTTTTCTGATATCCCAGTATAACATTTTGCATTCTCGAGTATATTCTCTTTTGCCTTCATTGCATGTATTTTGTTCCTTTGGGCATGGCCTAGTCAAGTTGAAGTGCAAGATTCTTTCTGTATCTTGGCTATCAGTCAAGCTGCCGAGAAAAAAAGAAACAGATCTGTTGGATCTATAATGGGCCTAAAAGGAATACTAAGAGCCAGTACCAAATGCACTGATTCATAGGCTCTAGTTCTGCTTTCATCCTGATCCTTAGTATGAGTAATTTTATCTTGATGCTAGAGAAAACCTATGGAAATCAAGGTGTGTGTTCTATTTCTGTAACAAAAGATGCAAACACTGTTTGCTCAAGAGAAATCTTGCTCCACAAGTCTCCTTTTTACAGTTGTACTTGAAATAGTCAGTGAGTTATAATTAAAATATCAGCTATAGGATTGTATTTACCAAAAACTTCTTTGCGCTGAAGAAAGTTCTTCGTGTGAATGGCCCATAAGGCATGTATTTTTAATCATTCTGAACTATAAGCATAGGTTTTATGAGTTGCAATGGTGCACACACCCAGAACTATTCTGACCTCACATGTACTGTGTTTTAAGACATTTATGTTATTTAAATGAGTGAGTTGCAATACATAACTCTAATTTAAATGATGAAAAATTATTGTTTTACCCTCAAGCAAATAATCATGTTCATCTTGAATCCTTTCCAGGTAGGCAAAATGGAGAATAAGAAAGCAAAGCATTCCTACAGATAATGTGGAACATGACTAAAAAGAGTTTTGACGGTTTTTAATACAAATATGACATGTAGTTAATAAGTTTTAAGTGATGCTTCAGAAAGTATACTTAATACCCTAAGGGTCTTCTAATAAAAGTGGAGTAGAATTGAACTCTCTGCGCTGCCAGATACTTTGTAATAGCTTCTTAAGGCAGGACAATGATTTAATTGTAAGTCTTCTCTTAAAAAAAAAAAACTTAGTAGGTGTTCACAATGTGAAGATTAAGAACCTAATTTACCCATTCTCATTACTCTGTTTACATCCTATTTGTACCTCCACGGAGTTACATGCCCCATGGAGTTCAGACTAGTATAAAAATGGAATAATGAAGTAGTGAAACAGAGTCTTTTATATTGAGTACA
This sequence comes from Fratercula arctica, assembly GCA_947846985.1. NCBI lineage: Eukaryota > Metazoa > Chordata > Aves > Charadriiformes > Alcidae > Fratercula > Fratercula arctica. The sequence continues at coordinate 90,651,263 of CANTUZ010000002.1, read as the reverse complement.
ATGTAGAATTACAGTGTATTGTAAAAGCAGTTCTTTGCATTGACACCAGTTTAGCTTAAAAACCACGGCCACCATGGCACAAACCACGACAAGGAAGCTCAAGTTTTCAACAAAATTATGGTTTTGGTTAAAAAGTTTCCTTGCTTTGAAGGAATACAGCTATAACCCCTCTCCACACAGCTAAGTTTACTGTGAAAAGCTGTGTCTCTTCAGGTGGTCTGCTCAAACTCTTAAAAGCTCTAGGTGAAAACTCAAAAAGTTCATTACTCATCCTTAATTTACCTTTTTTTTTTTTTAATTAAAATGCAAAATTTGCCTCTAAAAATACGTTTGTGGGAATTAACATTTTCTGTGAAATTTCTACATAAAATATATTAATGACTGGTTTAAGCTAGCCAGCTCTGCCTTTTGGAATTCTAAAAAAATTTCTTGCTTATGCTAGCTCATATCCTTTGTTTCTTACAATTTCATAAGTGCCAGGTACATAAACAGTATTATACAGAACTTTAAAAAAGAAGAAAAATTGTTACATCTTTAAAAGAAATCATCTTAATTATAAGAAATTATGCTCATACTATAACATTAGCATGTTTAAAACCTCCCATTACTATACACAGTGTGGGAAAGAACTTTCAGTGACACTCATTAAATCCAAATCTATTCAGTGGAATTGCATAGATACTCTGTTTCACAACTGTTAGTTCATAATAGTGTGATGATGGGAACATGAACTCGCTGGAAGTTTGGTTCATGAGCACCAGCTCAGCACCAAGGTACAGATGGGGAATCCCTGCTTGTTCCAGGCTTCAACCCAGGATTTCTAACGTCGCCTCAATTCGGCTTCTGGAAGAGAATGAGAGGTTTTCTGTCATTTTCAGTGAGAGGAAGAAATGTCAGTGTAGATGAGTTTGATGGAGTCTTGGGTTAGCAGTGATATGAAAGGACATTGCTTAGTTTTACTCCTTTTATTTTAACCATGGAGACGTTAGAAATGCAATGAGAATGACATGGAGAAGTTGATAAAAGATTGATACCATACTACAATGTTTCAACAAAATGCTCTTACCAGAGTTAGTAAGAAACACATTCAATATATTCAGGATTTATCTGCACTACCAAACAGCATTGCTCAAATACTGTCCTTCATGGTAACATATCTGAGGTGAAAAACAAAGGAAAAAAAAAATTGGAAAATATTATTAAACGCTTTCAGGAGGTCAAGTAAATGCATAGATAGCTTATAAATCAAAACAAATTCCAGTAATATGACTCCAATGTCAGTGACATTCAGTGCTCTTAGGGAAAAAGGAGAGATGTATAATTTATGATTAAGCCCATTGTGATACCTGATGAGTGTGATCAACCCCTACGAAAACCATTGAATTAGAAACAGATTAAGTTTCCTGGTGCATAGATTTTACTGAATGGCTGTATGAAACTTTTTTTATGTTGACCACCAGAGGGAGCCGATGTTGTCATGTATTTGCAGTAGGTAGCAAGTAAGAATAATGCTAAAGGTGAATTTTAAGCTAATGGATACCACACTTACACAAAGATTTTCAGTTCTTTAAGAATGCCATAACATTAGTTTACTGAGTTGTTTTGTTAAGCAACTAAAAAGATAAGCACATTTTTTTTCTAGATTTTTTTTTAGTCAGTTTCAATGCAAATAGGAAAAGGAAGGTAAAATCATATTTGCAAGTGATACCACTGTGATGGCATCTTCCAAACGTAAGCTCAAGTTTTTACTCTGGCATTCTAGGCATGTTGGGTTGGCTATTATTTTACGTTAGCATTGCCCATATATTTATGGCAGCTGCATCCAAGGTGCAGAAATTAGTACATATGGCTGGTGTATGTGCTTAAGAACAAGTGCATAGGAGTAGGTTAGGTTTAGTGCCAGTGTAGAAAGACCTGTTCTGCTAGAAAGGTTTATCAGTTTGAGTTTTAGCATTTTAAAAGCACGAGCAGATTGTTTTAGTACCCATCCTCTTTCACAGACAAATGACTTCATTACCAGCAATTCAGTCATTTAGAGACTAAAATCTAGGATTCAGAGACCCTCCAAACATCCTTAGATATCTTTTCTACACATTTTGATTTCTTTTTTTTTTTTTCCTTAGGATTGAAATCTTTGAGGATTGAAATGAATGTTGTCTTTCTCACTGAGCAGCTGGATCTTTTTTTTCCTTTTTTTTCCAGTGACAGGGCTGTAGAATACTAAACTTTGAACTCATTCCATTTTTATCTTTAGAAAGTGTGCTACTGGTCCAGAACTGAAACTTATTCTGGACAGGTAAAATACGGAGAGAATATTCTAAATATATGAATGGAAAAAGGAAATATTTCTCTTTTTGTTCATTTTTAACGGGAAGTATTTAAAGCTGTCCATGGCATCTGGAGTGCTCGCATAAGTGCCAAGGAAGAGTGATTGGTAGAGAAATTATCCAGTCCAAATTGTATAATGAATTGCAAAGGCCTATGATGCATTTATATATTAAACATATGGCCGTGCAGTCTATCATATGCCCATCATCTGTCCCTGTATTCTGCATTTGTAAAGTAAACTCTGTGGTCACGATTCTCATACACTCATCATTTATGTTTACAGCCACTTTAAGCCCTCTTTATTGTTCCAGCCCACTATAAACTGCCTCTTTGTGAGAGCTGGGGTGTGGGGGGGTGGGTGTGTGTGTAAGACAGTAGTTTTGTCTTCCGAACTTGGCTTCCAGTCACCTCCATGACTCTCAATATATATTTAGTGCATGCAGTAGGCACCATTTAACTTTCCATACTAAAATACATGTTATTTTAGAAGACAGAATGTAACTTATTCCATCCCTCCAAAATTACAGCCATGTTGTTTTCTAATGTCATTGCAAAACTATGAACTCCCCCCTCAAAGACAGCGAGACAAACTTGCTGTCACTGTTTACACACTTCTTATTCAGATATCTCATGTATAGTATGCAGATAGGCTTCTGTATAGCACCTGTATGGCTAGAGAAGTCTACACTTAAAATTCATAAGGAGGTGATAGAACAAAAAGTGACATAATTAAGTCTTTGTTTATCCAGAAGAGCTTACACATAATAAACTCTGCTGATTCTTGCTGAGGTGGAGAAGGGGAAAGGTGATCTTGTATTTTTCTATGCAAGAATCAGATGCTCTGTTCCTTGTTTATTGCATATTCTTCTGTGATGCTGTTTTCAAGTGGTAAATGACTGTTGAAAGGATCAAGCCCAGTAGCAAGAATGAACTACTTCAGAAGTTGGTAACATACTGAATAGGTATCAACTACTGAGTCCTTTATATCCCTTGTATATTTCTTGAACATGAAAGATTATTTTTTTTTTCCTGTGGAAAGGGTGTATTTTGTACTCCCTTACATGTTCACTCTGCTGCCTGCCACAGTATTGGAAATAATACCTGTGATTTTGCAGACTTTGAGCCAGAAGTCGGTCCTACTGTAAGGGAGGACAATTCCTTTGAATATAACAAAATATTTTCTGGTTACATTAAGTATGGGACTGGACTCCAGTGAATCAAATAGTCTTCCTAGCCTCATTTCCTGATATTTAAGTTTTTAACTGGTTATTTACCTATTTCACAGGGTGTAGAATAATCTTAGCTTCACATTTCCCATCCTGACTAAATGAAAAGGTATTGCTCTTCTAATTCCCTTGCAGCCCAGCTCTGCAATCCAAGTGGTCTGTGGATAAACTGTGAATGTTTATTCTAAGTGAAACCAAATTCCCTGTTTTCCTTGTCCTTAGTCAAAATAAGCGCAGTTTAACTCTGTGAGCTGTACCTTTAATAACTCAGTGATGTCTTAAACATACTCTGTTGTGCTTGAACAGTGGAATATGAAGAAATTGTCACACCCATACAAGTAGAGAGACTTAGGCTTTATCAGTCACAAGCCAGACTAAACTTCTGTGTCCAGGCAAATACATGCATGTTGGGGGTGTGTATGTGTGAGAACTTTAATCACGGGCACAAATTTGAAGCTATGTTTGTTTTACACACTATGCATGGGGCAAATCAAACTGTCAGGCTGGTATTTGAAAGAGCATTGAAGTTTGTAGTGCAAGAGGGTACTGATCAAATGCAGGCAATGCACAGAGAGCTACAGAAAGCAACCTGTTGAAAATCTTTGTATTCTCTGTTCCAGGTAGGTGATAATACCCATACCAAAGTGCTTGTCCATCCTTGGAGATGCTCATACTCAGCTTTTCCTATTACCACTTCTAAGTCACTAAACACTGACTAAAATGCCTGCCTGCTTTCTTCTAAGAAATTGAGAATTCTGGCCATGCACATTCACTTCTGGGTTTTAGGGCCTGAGGGAGCAAAAGGCTAAGAGCAGAGACAGAGTCTCTTTTGTCAGCTCCTTTTGTGGATTCCATAATTGGTTCCTGGCATGGGTAAAAGAATTACTTTCCAACCTACTGTACCATAAGCAAAGGTGGGGTGTAATGGAGGACAAAGACCTAAAACAAAAGAAGACGGAGGAAAGAATGAGAAAGGAGGACTATGACAGACAAATATTTTTTTTTTCTTTTAAGATTGTTGTGATTCAAAGGTGAAAGTAAAGTTGCTAAATATATGGTAACCTCCCATAAACAGTGAAGGACTGCTAGGGGAGTATCTACTTACTTGTTAGAGCAAACAAAACAACTAGTTTTTTACCTTCAAGCATCAATAATGAAAATTATCATTGATATGTTTTTTAAAACACATAGGTAGCGTTTTTCTTCTTTTCTCTTCCATAATTGTTTCTTACCTCAATTTTTTCACTTGACAAGAAGTCAAAAACTAAAGGGGAAAATATTTTTTCAGTTTGTAAAAAGAAGAAAATTAATGGAGAAGTGTTTTCATAATTTTTTTCTTAACTAAGTAAAAACATGCAACTGCTCTATTTATAAGGTGTGTCTATAGAGGTAACAGTCAAGACTTGAATGTAAGAATTTAAGAATTCTTATAATTAGCTCAGAATTTTGAAGAATTACATAGGAATTACAAAGGCTGTAAGAAAAACTAATCTACTGCCTTTAAGTTCAAGATAAGAACTTTGTTTACTTGACTCGTAAGAGATGGAAGATTTTGGAAACTAAGCAAATCCTTGTACTTGACTTCCTATACAAAAAGCCTCACAGTGGTCTGCTAAAGGCTGTAGAAGGGCCAGCCTGTATCACTGCCTGGTGGTGTTACAAGTAGAAGCGACTTTGGGGACCATTGCAGGAATGCATTGGTATTTTGATTTTATTCTGAAACCCTTTTTGGGTACTACCAGTCTCTCAGACATGTTAAATCAATGCTCAGGAGTGACACAATTCTTTTTTACTAGGTAAAACTTATCCTGCTTTCTCCCCAAAGAGGGGAAAGATTTATTTCTTTTCCCCAAAGAAATCTTATGTCAATTACATAACATATGTAAACATTTTTTTAATTATTTATAATTTTAAAGTATATTTTTTTTACTTTTAAAACCCTTCTGTGCTTGCCTTGAGAAAATGAGAACAATATGCTGCTTAACTGACCAGTCAGTTAAAAAGACTTAGAAGTTTAAGTGTCCAAGTTTTCCAAATGAAAACATTTGGTAAAAATAGAAAAAAAAAAACGTGCACATACTGTAATTTGCTTGTTTGCTCCACTCCCTTGTGGACATGCCCAGCTTCCTCTGTACCTGGCAGCTTTCCTGTTCTGTATTCATCAAGCTAATCAATGGGCTTCAGATGTTCCTCAAATACTACAATCATTTGTCCTCAATCTGCTCTTACAAAGGACACAGATTGTACTTAAAAGGCTTTTCTTCACTTTCAGGGTACATTAAATACATGGCAGTGTTCATAATATAAGGCTTTGGCAGTGTATCGATTGCATTCTTTTTACACAAAAAATCCTTGCACAGGGAAACTCCTTGCGATTTTTCCACTGAGTTAAATTAGTGCCTGGGCGAAAATTAGCAGACTGAAAGCAATGGAGACAGAAGTCCTTAAATTTACACGCTGTAATGTGAAGAGTAGTAACAAACCACCAGCTTGATTCTGTGCTGTTCTGATAGGGGCCATTCTAAGGTGAGAGTTCTATAATCGTATGCTGAATTTATGAGCAATGAGGAGAATGAAGGTAATGTTTGAGCATTACTGTACTAACTGTACTGTAAAGTGGAAAAGTGGCCAGTCACACCTGCTAAAGAATTTTCTGAACACAATCCTTGTGTGGTGTTTTTAGGAAAAAAAAAAATTATCTGGTTCTTTGTATTCAGAAAGAGGAGATGCCTTTTTTAATGTTCTTTTGTAGTTAGGAATAAGAAGGGGAAAGAAAGGGGTAATAAAGGGATAATAATGGGGAAAAAAGGGAAAAAATAGATGGAGCGGAAAATCCCAGAAGCTTCACCTTCTAGCTTTTCAAAACCAAAATGGATGTTAGGATTTGGGAATTTTTCCCTTTTTTTCTTGTTTTCTTCTCCTCCTCCCCTAGACCCCATCAAGTAATTCGTTAAGCATTTCTTTTTGACTTCTACATTGATGACTCAGTTGTCTGGTATCTAAACCCAGCACGCTCTGGGTTGAAGCTTTGCTATTGTTCATAGCATCCTTCCCTCAGGTATCCCTAGTAGATAATAGAGAATGAGCTTTATGTCAGCACATATATGAAGAAAGTCTCCTTGCTCTGTCCTTCTACCTCTTTAGGAAACTTTTGGAACTGAACTTTAGAGTGTTATCCTTCCTGACTAATTCAGGAGAAGTTGGCAGCCAGTTTAAAAGTTACTGGAGGGTTTCATAGACAGACTTATAAACCTACAACAGCATGACCTTCTCACCCTTATTTCTGTAGGAACTGAGGCTAAAAAGAAAGTAAGTCAAAAACATTTCCAAATTTCCCGTAGGAAAAATGACCTTTTATGCTGATCCTAATTAAGCCCATTAACTCAGGTGAAAAATTCCCCAAACTAGCTTGTCTGTTTTGAGGGTATGATCATAGTGAACCTTCAAATTCTAGAAATGGCCCTGCTCCAGCAAAGCACTTAAGCATGCTTAATCAGGTACCCCATTATACAGCATGCACGTTATTATTGAATGAGCTGTGTAAATGAAAGCCTTAAAATGCTTCACATGAATAAAAATGCAGACAAATTTTCCCTGTGGGGATTCATCCCATGCAGGAGGTATCTGCAGCTTTGCATTTTAATCAGTGAGCGGTCCAATCCTGCTCCCATTGAAGTCAGTGTCAAAACCCAACTGCTGGAGCAGAAACAGGATCTGATACTAACAGCACAAAATATGAAAGGGGAAAATTTATTCCAAGTGGGTGTTCAGGTGATGACCTGTTTCTTGCATCAGGGTAGTGTTCACCATAGCACCAGAGATGACACTGCCATTAACATTTTATTATCCACAAATCAGTACAGAGCATAACATGCAGTTACCACTCTTCCATGTTTGCATTTCTTCCTCCTGGTATTTCAAGTTAATAGGGAAAGAGAGCCCCAGGGCAAAGCAGGATTGATGAGATAATTGACTTCACAAGAGGACTATGCAGAAGCAGGCCAAATTCAGCTCTGACTTAAGTATTCCCATCTCTGCTTATATCTGAAATAATCTGATCTAGTCCATCTGCTGTCAAAGAGGAGTGGTGGCATGACAGCAGAGCTCTGCTGTGAGCACTTTGTTCTCCACCTCTCTGATATTCCCCTCCTTACTAGGCTCCCAAGGAAGAGCTTCAGTGTGCACTGTTGAAAAAGATTCTCATGGCTAGAGAATGAAGTGGAGTTCATGATACCCTGCATTTCATTCTTGCCCCATGCAGTGATTTCTTGGCTCTGTCTGTGTTACTGGAAAAGAAGTCCATCTCTTGCCATCTTTCCGTACAACCAGTTGGCTTTAAGGGCTTCTGCAGTGTGTCTGTAGCTCTTTGCTGCTAGCATAGCCTGCAGTGTTTTAGGTGGGGAGTGTGCTTGGCTTGCACTGTCCTGGCCTCCCTGCCCTTGATTTGCCCTCATCCCAGCATGGGAGCCTGGTCTTCAGAGTGCCTTGGAACTGTCCTTTGAAAGTGACACAATGCCCCTGCGGAGGATATCGCACGAGATCTTCAGGGAGATACTTAACATACTCTGGTCCTCAGTTTTGTGCTCTGCAAGAATAATTCTTTCTTCGCTGGGCAGCGTCAGAAGGCAAAACGTCTTAGTGGTGACAGGTTCGTGTACTCCAAGCAGTGTCTCCACTGTTCTCTGTTGACATCATTGGACATCTTACTTAACAGCTGTGAGAAATATGATAGCAGAGTAATCGAGTGTGAATGTGCAGTAACATGTATAATAACTAAACTCAGCAAAGAAGCATGCTTTTCTAGGTTAAAATATTTCTAGAAATACGATTACCAAAGTAAACCACTGGCCAAAGTATATTGAAAAGCCTATTATTCTTTGAACTTTGTAGAGAGAAACAGGTATTCCATTTGTCAGGAGGTCCATGAGGAGTCGGTTAATGTATATCAAAAGAGGTCAGACTAGAGCTTTGTGTCTTTATAGCACAGAGGTGTATGAAAATGTTTTCATATCTATATTTGGATCTAGTTGCTGAAAATCTGCTGTGAAGGTATTTATGTTATTGGTGGTTTGGCTGAAGCCTGTTTTGGCCAATTAAATAGAGTTATTTTGTGCCATCCTAATTGTAAGTTAGACAGTTGGTTTATGCGTGAAACATTTAATTTTCTCAGGGCTCTGTCTGACTTCAGGTGATACTATAGATGCGTATCCTATACAAAGATAGAAGGTGATGTAAGGGAAAATGATGGGTGCACTGATGGGGGAACTGAAGAGCAACATCACAGATCTGAATGGACTGAGGTGCTGTGAGAATGGATTACAAAAAAAATCTCCAGGAGCAATGAAATCCCACTTTATTAGCCACCACTCCAGCCTGAAGTTCACTCTTAGGTTTTGGTATTAAGCAAAACCAGTATTTGTTGCCATTACTGCCTAGTAAGTCTGCATTGTTAGGAAGGTACTAAAAGTATTTTTTCTCATTTGTGCAGCAGTTGTCAATAGAAGTGCTTATATGCCCAAGGCAAGTATATGTTGTCCCCATAAACAGAAAACAACTGTTAAAATTTTTTTATGTTTGTAATACCTAATGGCTTCAGTAATAGATAGCTTATTACAGATTGACCTAATTCTCTTCCACACTTCCTACCTTTTAAATCACTTTTAATCAGAAATAAACACACAACTGTGAGTGGAACGGTGTCTCTGTACTATGGGAAGAGCTCATAAATCCCACAAGTGTGACTGTATGTATGTGTATGCGTGTTTGGTTTAGGGTTGGGGTTTTTTGTCTCTTCTTTGCTGAGTTTGCTGGCAGCTGGTCTTTGGGGAAGGAAGGTATAATTACAATGCAAAAAGTGTTTTATGTTTTTGTCCTCTGTATTATGTTGGAAATACAAAACTGTAGTAGAGATTTTATGGAATTGTTAACAGACAAACTAAGGAAGAGAATGAATTGATAGAATAGAGTGCACAAGGGGGAAAGATGATGAAGTTTAAAAAGAAAAGTTGAGCAAATCACCTTTTTTCTGTGGTCTTAAAAAACACCTAATAAAACATTGTTTTATTGCATAGGTGCACTAATCATTTCTGGTTTTAATCGTTACACCGCATACACTTTTCAGGCAATTTTATAGAGTGCATTCTCTAAGGTGGCTCATGAAAATCACCTTGACAGTACATTTGTTTAGATTCTGCAGTGTGCTTGCATGAAAGCCGACCACCTCTGTAAAGGATGCAGATTGCCAAAATCTATCACTTAAGACTAATAATTGCCAGCAAAATGTGGAGAGTGGTTTATTTCTTCACCAGGCTCATTATATTGGCAGCCTCTGGGTTTGGATCTAGTTTTTCCTTTCCCACAAAGGCCTCCAAAGAGCCCAATTATTGATCACGGCATGTTACCAGTGTTACACATGGTGATTTATGAAGTGCAGGTCTGAAGCTGTCTTATTATATGCTCTTAAATATTTTTCCATGTTATCCTGCTCCTTTAACCTACATTGTCTGCTTGTTCATAGTCTTTTTGAAGTGCACAGATTAGGCACGCTGCCCCTTTTCCTCGCATCTAAGCAAAGGACTGACTGGAGCCAGGAAAGCACCTTGTGAGTCGTTCTGGCTTGCTGTTAACTTCAGAGAGTGAACACCAGGAACAGTTGGGAAAGTATCCCCATCATACTTCATTGTGTATAGAAGGAAATTAACAACTCACACTACTGACTCATTTTTTAAAATCTATCTTTCTCCAAGCCAGGTGGCAATGTTCTCTAGTTAATCAAGGAAAGATCTACTTTGACACAAGATCCTTTTCCTGTCAAAGAGCATTTTGCTCTTCATGTCACTTCTGCGACATCTGATCCCTTTGAATAAGGAATGCTGATTGCTGGCTATGGTGTGGATCATCAGAGCCTCGAAACAAGGCTTTTATAAAAGCAAGGAACTAGTAGGTTCAAGAGAGTGCCAAAAAGGAGAGGATGAAAAGTAGTTTAGCAATAGCAGCAGCATTCTAGGTCAAATGGGCTTTGCAGAGGTCAGAGAGGCTTTTTCAGTCATTGAAGAAAGGATTGTGGGAAGGAAATGGGGATAAAGTCCAAGATGTTAGTTTTCCCCTGTCTGAAAATCTGTACTGTATTAGTTCAAAAATTTGTCTTTGTTTGCTTGTTTGGCAGGTGGTAAAAATAAAGGTCTGAAATGGGAGAGGGTAGCAGATGTTTACTTGAAGTGGTGGTTTCCTCTGAGTCCTTGTAGAGGCAGCAGTCTTACATAGTGTCATTTTGAGAGAGAGACTTCATAATAATTTTCAGCATAGGTTTGAAAGGAAAATCAACCATTAGTGCAGAGACCTTCACAGTCACTTGTACATGGAAAAAACAATGGAGGGACTGGGTTGCTATTCAGTTTCCACTCCCTGGCTAGATCCTATCTTGTATTGCCTTTGGTGTAGGAAACACCATTGCCAAAAATCTGTTGTAAAAGTTACAATACCTTTGTGTTTCGATATCAACTAACAGCAGACAGGTTTAACCTCAAGGGAAGTGCTTAACTACCTCAAATTGGTAATGCAGGTTAAATGAGTCCACATTGCATTTATTTTTCAACCATAGGAGAATAGGTCTAGGTAGCTAAGTTAACTGTAATTAGCTTGGGATCGACTGTGGAAATGCTGAAGATTCACAGGGTGTATCTAATAACACTCCATATGTACCTTTCTGATGATATGTCTGGTGAGACATGTCCTTTGTGAGTCTTTTAATTTTTGTTATTGGCTGGCATGTAAAGGAATGGATTTACTTCTGTTTGCAGGTTTTGTGCAGTAAGAAGGACTGCAATTAAAGAACCTGTTGGAAAACATGAGCATGGGGCATAAGACTAGGAAGGAGACTGAAAATACCTTATTATATGAGAACTGGGAGTCACATGCAGGACTGTGTGAGTAAGCAACGTGCCCTTGTGGTGACGAAGCACTAACCACAGACTGGGTTGCACTAGCAAGAGCATAGCCAGCAGATCAAGGGAAATAATTACATCCTTTTACTTGGGTGCCATGATCTGTGTCTATTGTCCAAAAGTGGGTTCAGGTTTGAGTTCTGTGGAACAAGATAGTGACAAACCAGAGCAGAGGCAGCACGGTCTAGCAGAAGGCACTGAAGATGTATGTGAAGGTGCTGAGGCAGCAGGGCTTGTTCAGCCTGCAGAAGGGAAGGGTAAGGAGAATTTGAATGTTGTCTTGCATCTGAAGGAAAGAGTGAGACAGACTCTGAGATTCACTGTAAAAGGCTAAGACTGCAACAGTGACAAGGAGCAGCTAGAAAAATTTAATTTTGGCATTAAAAATGTTCTTTATGGGGAGAAGCATTAAACACTGCCCAGGGAATGTTTTGTGATTTCCCAGTGAGTCTGTGAAGTCTCCATGCTTGGAGATTTTCAAAACTCGGGTGCTTGAGGTCCTGAGCAACCTCATCTAAGATGGAAGTTAGCCTTGCTTTGAGATTCTTTCCAAATTAAATTATTCTGTGATTCTGTGACCTAAATGAGCTGAACCAACATTAAGCTGCCCTACATCCTCATTTTGGAGGGCTGGAGCTGTGGAGCATGGTTCCTCATCTCAGCATTTCCTGGCCTCACCTTCAGTTTCTGCAAGGAAATTCTGCGGGAATTGGGAGAGAAGGAGTGCCTCAGAGCTCGATCCTTTCCCCCACTCCCACCATGCTATTGTTAGTGTATAACAGTGGTCATTTATTTTCTCTTTGTTTCTTTTCATTTAAAAAACAATGAAAGCATGCGTGTAGGCTCAAATATGCGAAGAAGTGTATTGGATTAAAATAGTCTTAATTGTGACAAATAGAAAGAAGACGCCCTATCCTATCTTGTGCTTTAACTGCTCACTGAATGATTTTTAAAACCTATCTCTACGTACAAGGTTTTGATTGGTGAGCAACATGAGTAAAATGTGACCAGAACACATTGTTCTGGTGTGAAAACTCTTAAAGTAATCCTGTGTTTTCCATTTTCATAATCTCTCTTAATCATTGCCGTAACAGATGTTTTCTTTTCCCATTTCTTCCACCAGCCTTCTCCAAGTGTATGAAAAAATGTACACTTTTTAAATACTGGTCTTTTGTGATGGTCTAACTTTGTATTGCCAGTACAAACAACTAGAGCAGTGTTTCTTTCTCTTGCTAGAAGTTGTAAGTATTGTCAGTGAAATAATTCTATTGTAATTTGGGGATCATTATAAGAATTAATATTCTTTAACATCATGAAGTTTGTAATATTTTTTACAACTTCATTGTAATAGACCATTTGAACTACAGCAAAGTAATTTTAGCCCATGAAAAGAAAAGTTTTTTGGCAGTGGAAGAAGTGATGAAAGAAATTGGAAAATAATTACCAACCTCTTAGCAAGAACTCAGAGGAATTAGAGGAACTCCAGAACTGTTACGAAGTTCGGATTGTTCACCATGTAGGGGTTAAATCAACTGTTACCTCTTTAAAAATGCTTTTGGATATACTGTTTCTGTCATTATTGAATGTGACAGTAAACCACCAGCAGTGCTGTAAAACCAGAAGGTCACAGCATTTAGTGAACAGTTATAGTCTGAGAGGACCTACACCCTGTACTCATTGGACTCAGAGGGAGTGATGGCTTGAGCTTTGGTGACTGATTTTGTAAGTCTAAGTAGGATATATGTGTTTTGAACACTTAGGTCCGATTCTAATCTCATTCAAGGTCAGTGGTAGTTATTTCCATAGTAGTAATCAAAGTGAGTATTTTAGCCATGGTAGTCTTCGCTTATTGAATTAAATCTTCATTCCTGAAAGTGCTGATTAGTATTTAAACCAGGTGAGGTTTATCTGTCTCTCCATCATTGGCATTCTGTATGAGTAATGTGTACATATATGCGATATCAAACTGCACGAGTGCAGATATGACTCCTCTAAACTCAGAGTTCAGTGTTTTCCTAATTACTTACAGCCTATTGAGATTAAAGCGACAAGATCTGTTTTGTGTTAAACAAGAAGCTCACATTCTTTACTGATGAGCTACTCTCCTCTTTCCCTCTTGATGATCACGGGCAACATTCTTGCAAACAGACGTCCCAGTCCCCGTCCCCGCCGAAGAAAGCCTTTGTAACTTGTGGTTGACCTAATTGTGCAGCGACAGCGCTGCTGCTGCTAAGCAGGGGAGGTCCCTGGTATGGCGCTGCCTTGGGCTTTGCACAGTCTGCAACCTGGAGCAGGATGTAGGTAAGCGGCAATGCAGGGCATTGAGGGATACTTTCCAATTTCACTTGTGGGTGAGGTGCCCCACGGAGATTTCAGTATGACTTGGAGACTGTGGGCCAAGTTCTACACCCTTTTCAATATCACACCCCACCTGAAGCCAGTGAATGGGGTCACAATTTACTGAAAAAAAGATCTTGGCATTGTTACATATTTGGAAACACAGACAGTCTTCTGAGGTACAGCAGTGTTTCAGTAATGTATTATCTGCGGCAATTGTTATTTATGTGTCCAAGCCTGAAGTACTTGATGAATATTCTCCTTAAACTGCATGTGTCTACATGAGACGCTGAAGATCAGAGCCTATACTGAAATCTTCTCAGTGGCATGACAGAGAGAAACAAATGTTGAGATTTTTCTTTGTTCGACCAACAACTAACCTCTGTAGCTGCCATGGTTGTGATCACACTGTGCTTAGCGTGTGGTGGTTTTCTGCCTGTGCAATCCCTCTGAGAAGAAACACGCAAAAATCACAAGGCAGAATCACATCTACTACTGCATGTTACCCAGTTCTCTGTGTAGAATTAGAAAGTTTTAAAAGGTATTTTCTGACTCCTGGAGGCAAGACCACTCAGTAAAGTTGAGGTAGGCTTTTTTTGTTTCGTGTATCATTACCCAGTAATACCCATCCATCTTTGGTTAGCACCACTGGAGACTTAATCAAGCGTTTGTAGAAGGAAGAAAAGATTTTTACTTAATCCATCCAAGGATGGCTCAACTTCAAAAGAGGGGTGTTTTAGTGATGCTGTTAGCTGAAACAAGGTTGTTAACGTGACACAGAACTGTAGCAGTCGTGTTTTATATGCGTGCTTTCATGTTCAGATGAGTAGTAGTGGCAATCAAAATGGTTTGCCTCAGCCAGCAACTCTGTTTGGTGCCATGTGTTAACTGTGTTAAAAATTAAGGGATCTTCTCAGTGAAGATAAAAGATTAGGAAAGCGCTTTGACAAAATGGTAGGCTTGAAGAAAGGAGGACGTTTTGGTTTTGCTTGACCATAGGGAATTTAATCGTTGAATAGAAGGATGTCTTTCTGTAGTTCCGTGCTTGAGGATGAAACTGCTGTTGAATGAGGAGGCTCTTGCACTGGACTGGATGATTCAGCTGCCAAGATCCAGACGTAACAGATAAGGATTGATTCACACGTGGATCCTGCTAATAACAGAATTGGTTTTCATTTTGTTTGTCAATATGTGGGAAGAATGGGCTGGGGGATGGCTATCCTGCTGTACAGCAGCTTGCTGAATCATATCAGGGAGAGACTCAAGTGTTGTTACTACAGGAGACAAGTAGGACTGCATGACCAAAAGGATCTAAATCCCCAAGCAGAAAGATGCAGGAAATAGTTGCAGGCAGGCAAGTCGCAGGCAAGAAGAGGATAAGGAAATGAGAGAGACAGCTAGGGAGGAAAAGCCTGCCGTCCTCATGTCAGGAACTGGAAGTAGGTACTTTGTTATAAATTGCTGTGCCAGCTATACAGTGGAGGTAATTTATGGCATCCTGGTGACAATAGATGTGGCCTGTATATAGAGGTCTCTACATCAAGGTATACTGCATTGTGCATTACTTCAAAATCTTCCTGTACGTTTCCAGTCTTCGACTTTCACTCTTTAAATTTATTTCTTTGCTATCCTACTTTGTTCTGTTCTTAACATATTGTAGCTTTTACTGATGCTTTGGTGGTTGATTGTTACTGGGGTTTTTTGCTTGTTTGAAAGCCAAGCAGGGCATATTCGCTTCCATGTTCATTTACTGTCTATTTTTGTGGGAGGTTATTATTTGGTATTTAATGTCAAATTATTCATATTTCTCCCTGATGTTGGTGTTTTCCTAACTGTAGTTCTGTCATGAGCATACTCTAATCCATTCAGTGACAACACACTTAGTTCCTGTAATTGCTATTTTTAGATGGAACGATCTCTTGGATTAAATCTGGAACCTAAAGCTAAAGTTATAGAAAATAAGGTCAAAAAAATCAAGTAATATTACTTCCAAAGTCACAATAGAGTCTTTGGATCATCTTCCATCACTAATATTGATGCTTGACAGCACTTAAAACTTTAATCTTCATTTGTAACCCTCTGAGTTTTATTGCCTCTGCTGTCAGAAATCAATTTCAGTACTTAATGGCATCTTGTAACCTCAGTCAAGGAGAATGTTGGTTTGATTTTCATTTTAGTTGTACTCAAAGCTTCACTGCTAAGCTACACCCTTACAAAATTATTTCTGTGACATTTTTTAACAAAGTTGTTTTCAGTTCTCTGATTTCAAGAAAATACTTTTGTGTATACAAAATAATGCAGAAGTATTTTTGTCCATTGATCATTTTTATTGACCTGTAGTTTCATGTATGCTTCAAAAAGTTGTAGATTCTGACCCTAAAAAACAGTCGAGTGGATGTTTAATCTTAGTCACACTTGTAGATCTGGGACTTCTCATATAATTAATATACACCACAAGTGTCTGCAGGATCAGACCATAAACCATTGTTTAATCTTCCTTTTGCTTACTGAGGTTGAAGAAGAGAATAGAGCACACTTATAATTCCAAATTAAACATTTAGATTAGTCTTTATTGATTCCTTTTGATCAAAAGAAGGGCTTGGTTCTGTCTTCAGTCACTCAATAATTTCAGTCATTGAAATTATTGACCTTGTTGGGAGTGCCCCTTTAATGGCATAATTGCAGGATGGACTCTAGAGTTGTACATTTCTTAAGGAAAATAACAAAACAGTATTTTTCACCAAAAAAACCCACAAAACAAACAAAAACCCAAGCAGCTCATAGGAACCAAACTAAAACAAAGTACGAAAAATTGTACTGTGTCTAATTTTCTCTCAAAATTTACAACTTTTAATGGACTTAAACATGCAAAGGACATATGCCTTGATATCCTTTATAAATGACTAAATGTTGGAAAAGGTTCTGCTTTAAGCATAGTAGTGTCTAATTTTCTGTACGCTTATTGGTAGATTATGTATGCCTGAAAAAAGACATGATTGTTATTCTCCCGCTTAATGCATAGCAGATTGAAGGGTGGTAAAAAAAAGTGGCACCCAGTGGGACAGCAGTTGATCCAATCTACCAGTTCAGTGTCCTGACTGGGAAGTGCTGCCCATTTTTACCTGTGTATAGACTTCTTATTGGAAATGTCATGATCTGTTTGGCAGCATGGCAGAAGGAAAAATGAGTTCACGTTGTCAGAAGCAATAACAGGAGTGATTTCTTGCACCACATCATTTAAACTTGATCTAATTCCCCAAGAAACTGTCCCTGGAAAGTTGTTTCTTCATAAAAGTAAGGAAACTGACTTGCTATGGGTTATAAAACACAAACTCTGCAGGACAGGTATAACAAACCACCTTTTTAAAAGTAGAGAAGGACAACATTTTTATCATTTTTCAAATCATCTTTACCCTATATACAAATATTGAGCTCCATCCTACTATTTCTAATGTATTTCATGTGTTTTTTCCAATTACAAAGGAATAGCTCTGTGTTTGATTTATGTACTGATGACTTTCAGCTAACTTCCCTTGTTATATTTCATTTAGAGAGCCTGCTGTCTGCACATGATAATGTTTGTGTAGTGGATGACACGGTTCTGGAGCTATCAGAGATGGAAGAAACGGCATCAGAAAGCAGCTGTTTTGCATCTGAGGACACCACGGAAGACTCGGGTGTTGTGAGCTCCCCATCTGACATTGTATCTTTGGATTCACAAAATGACAGTATGAAGTTGAGAGACATCAAGCTGATCAATGGCTACATGGACTCAGCTGAGGCAGATGCTGTGTGTGGCACAGAGAAGAACGCTTTAAAGAACGCCTACAGCGATAGCGTGGGATCTGACAGTGTTCCACAGAGGTAAAAATTTATTTGCAACCAGCTCTTTGAAAATATCTTGCATGTCCTCCTTGTAGGGAGTCATTTAAGAAAACCAACTTCTACTTTCTTCTGCTCTTTCATAAACCAGTACCAATGCCAAGTGACTCCTCCCAGTGAAAAGTTCACTGCCAGATCCCCTCTAGGGACATACTTGTAGCAACAGGCAAAGGTCACTTTTCTGTTTGAACTTGTAGTTACATTTCTTGCAAAAGACCGCTTGCTGCCCTCCAGAGTGGATTTCTCTAAGAACTCTGAAATAATTTTGTTACAGTTTGGTTTATTTTGTAGTTCTGATAGCATATGAAGTGCTTAAAATGTTACTATATATTGATCTAGAAAAATGACATGCAGGTCATAAAATGGAAAATTCATCAAACGGAAAAATCCAAGCCACCGAAAGCCAGGTGGAAAACGATTGTATTCAGTGAAGTCTGGGGATTGGTTTGTGGGTGTGTGCATACATATACATGCTCACCTAATGCTAGCCTGCACTGGCGTTATATGTTGGGTTTGGGGTTTTTTAGAGCATATTTCCTTTTTTTTTTTTTTCATAAGCAAACATTTTCCTGCAGTTTTTGCAAGAAAATACGAGAACCTGGAATTTAACTAGAAACTGCCTTCAAGCACAAGTGACTCTGACACTGTTTGTTTGCCAAAACTCACATAGTTGGTGGCAGGGCTGCAAAGGCAACCCAAAATTTATAGGACTTTGCAAATATAAACTGGCCAAATAGGAAGCGGTGCCTCCAGCAAGGAGGGTGGCCTGGTAATACTGACAGGGATCCGCTCTGTGTGATGCTGCAGAGTCATGGGACAGGGGCCAGAAATTCCTCTGAATTCTCAGTTGACACAAAGTCTGTGCTTTCTGGTCTCTCTCCATTCAGCTGCTGATCTGTAGCCCCTTCATAAGAGCATGTATCATGACCTAGTTATTTCCTTCCATGCATTTCTGAGGGAAAACTTCATCTTGGATCATGCAGTGGGTGATAAATTAGGGATAAATTAGGCTAAAGTCAGTATTTAACCTATTGGAACGATCTCAGGGCTTTTCTTTATCCATCAATATCAATGGGGAGAAGATCAAGCCTTGAGCAGATAATTGTTCAACAAAACATTTTTCTCGTGGTTTGTCCTTTTACAGTTTCTTAGGTCCTGGTGCAGTCTGTATTTGGAGGATTAGATAGGCTAGTATAGTAACTGCAATTAACATTCCAGCCCTGATCCAAAAAAGCAACCCATTAATTTCAGTAGATTTAGATTGGGCCTGGTAAGTTAACTAAGCAATCCCAACTGTCCTCAGAACACAGAATCTAAACTGGTTGGGAAAACACACATGCGTGTTGAGTGCGGAGGAAAGAAGTTACCATAATGTTGAGCAACAACATCAAAGCAAAGCCTTGTAAGAACAACCCTATCAGCGAAAAATATTTTGTACTTTTTCTGGGTTTTTTTAGTCAAATAAAAGATTGACCACGGGTTATTAAGTGACACACTCCCTCTTGGAAGTCAGTATTCTCTCCATCTTTCACTTCAGCCAAAGATGCATATTCTGTACGTTGCATTGAGATTTTCCTTTGACACACAAACACACAAATTTTTTAGTAGTTGGAAAGAGTGCACATAGAAGAGACAACAGGAGATTTCATAAGCTGGCCAGAGGACTGCTGCTCCGGGGTCTTGTTGAGCCAAAGGGGTGGAAGCTGGAAAGACAGTGTGGTTTAGGGAGGTCATTACTCCCCCTGCTCAGCCCCTGTGAGGCTGGTACTTTAGTACTGGTGTCTGGTCTTGGGCCCCCAATTCAAGAGACAGGGTCCAGAGGAGAGCCACTGAGAGGGCTGGGGCACTGGAGCACGTGAGGTTTGAGGGGGAGAGGAGGCAACTGGGTTGTTCAGCTTGCAAAAGCGATGTGGGTAAGGAGGGACCTGATTGCAGTCTTTCCCTAAACAAAAGGAGGACTGTGAGGCTTCTCAGGGATACACAGTGAAGAGACAACAGGCAACCGCTACCAGCTGCTGCAAAGGAAATAAAATTTGAATATAAGGAGGAAACTCCTCAAAACAGGAGCGGTTAAGCAGTGGAAGAGGTTGCCCAGAGAGGTCAAGGAATTTCCATGTCTGAAGGTTTTCAGAACTCAGCAAGGCAAAGTCTGGTCTTGTTTTGCAATTAGCCCTGCTCAGAGCAGGACATTGGTCTAGGCTTCCAACTTAATAATTTCTGTGATTTTATTGTGATAAATATTCTGTATTTATCTAATATGTCCATCATTTAAAAAGAGTGGGTTTAGGCTGAAATAGGAGACCGTTACTGTTGTTTGGGTAGTGCGGTTATTTTTCATAAACGCTATTTATGTTTTAGGCTCTGGGACAGCAAAATTGCTTCAGATCAGTTTTAGGGTATAGCAGGAACTTAACATTTTGTGATTCCTTTTAATCTTGCGTCAGCAACCACTTTAGATGGCCACATCAGCAATGCTGATCGTAATATCTTTTAAATTTTTGTGCTCTGAACGGGCCAGTAATATTTGAAGGTAAATCCAATTCCACTCCTAACCTGTGTTTGTAAACAAACCAGCTTTGAAAATTGTGCTCATCTAAATCCTTTTGAGGTCAACTTGCTAAGTTTTCAAAAGCCACTTCCTAAGTGTAGAGGGAATGAAAAAAAAAAAAAGGAGCTTTTTTAAACCTATTTGTATAAAGTTCTTGTTTTAGTGGGATGTAAATCAATTCTGAGTACAATTTTGAGTACGGTTTTGAGTACAACCAAATTTGAAGAACATCAGTTTCAACTTGCACTCTCAGAAAGTTGCCACCCCACTAATAAAGCCTATTAGGAGCTCTGAGATTGTATGTAGTATCTGTGTATGTATGTATACAAATGTATTTATGTATACATATTACGTATATGTATGTATGAACAGGCTACTTTCAGGACCAATCCAGCCTCCTAAATTCCCAGACAAGTCAAAGTACAGTTCATGTGAATACTTGATACCAACCATTACTGAGTTTTAAACATGTTTCATAAGCTACAAAACCTAAAGGAAAATTTTACATGGAGTTTATTCATGCCTTTGTATCTTCTTCTAGCCCATGTACCAAGATCTAACTCAGTTCTAAAAGGAAGATAAGAACGAAGAAATTGGGAGAGCATGTCGCTACTTTAAAGTAGCAGTGGTTCGCAGCAGTGAGTTGGAGTCCTCCTTGAGTCTGAGCTACGCTCAAGCTAGAAATTTTATTTAGTGACTAATTTGGCCAAGGCTTGGGGAAAAAAGGGTAATAAGAATAATGGAAATATTTAACTTGTCATTTTAAATTGTAAAGCTGACTAAAACTTGAGCTTTTCACCCAGTGAAATAACTAATTCCTAAGAATTTATAATGCTGTGTACTAAAATCATTTTGTACTCTGTGGGCTGAGGAAAGTGTGCTTAAAATGGAAGCAAATTATATTTGGAGTGTGAAGGGCTATAAAGAAAGTCCAAGAGCTATTTTGCAAATGCACTGTGAAGAACTGCAGTGAAGAGTGGAATCAAGTCCACAGTTCTTACCTAGGTTTGGTCCAGAGGCTTAGCCTGCGCTCCAAGAGATCAAGAATATTTTGCCAGGTTGCTTACTTTGGTTAATTGTACATTTAGTTCTAAATTCATTTTCCTTAGAGTTTCTGGAATTGTTTACTGGATGGGCTGTGCGATCTCTGTGTAGCTGAAATGCCTGGTATAGCATTAGCATATCACGGCAGGGTCTGTACCTCGGCTGCTGCTGAAGTCAAGGAAAGTTGTGGGCATTTAAGGGTACAGTCTTCAACAAGCAATAGATTTGTCTGCACGTAGCAGCATATAATAGTATGGCCGGGTTGGAAATGGCACGTACCATGGGCTTTGCACACGCAGAAATGACAACCACAGCAGAGCTCAAATCTCATTCGGTTCCCAGAGCACAGACACAGAAATTTCTAAAAGAAGGTCCCCAGATTCCAGGGTTTCCAAGATGGGGTCTTTCCTCCATGGTTTTGTTTTCCAGTACATGGGAGCCACTTGCAAGTGCACTCTTTGTTTTGGTTTGGTTTGGGGTTCTTGTTCAAGCAATCTTAATCCAAATACACATTAATTATCATGTAGAATATCAAATCAAATGTCAAACCACTCAGTTCTACCCTTGGCTCTGCCTGTAAACTGTTAAACTATCTTTGTCTCCCTGCCTCTGGTATCCCCTTCAGCCACTGACTGTTTTTTTACAGTAAAACCCATAACACAGCTATCATATCTCACAATATGTTTGTACAGCGCCTGGTGGAGCAGAATCCAGACCTCAGCTGGAGGTGCCAAGGGCTAACCCTATATAAATAATTGACTACATGCAATGTTTGGCTGTGGATGTTTTAATATTAACTGCTGACTCTGAACACTGTACTACATAGTTCTCTTTCTTCATATCCTTCCTTACGGTTGATTTCTTTGTGTTATGTATCTGTTCACCAAATTTTAATATATAGTGTTAAATGAGTAACAAGAAAACCACAGAGAAGCTGAAATGTTGCTTATGTAGCAGTAAGTACATCTCATGATCTCACAGTGTTGCAACTCTGTCCTCCCATACCCCCTCCTTTCCCATCCCTTGTGTGGTGTCATCACGCAAGCTCCTAGGGGCAGGGATCAGACAATTTTATATGCCTATAAAGCGTCATGCGCACCTACTGTCTGGAGCTTTATAAATAATTACACATTAAAAATTATGTTAAAATAAAATTATTAGGGATGCTAGGTCACGCACTCAAAGTTAGGTAACACTAATATTAAGGCTGCCTGTGTAACCTTAGATTCCCCCCTTTAACCTTAATTGTCCCCCTTTTGTGCAGTCTGATAAAGTCTCTAGTTAAAGTGATCATACTCTATTTTGTTTTATTTCTTTCAAAGTTTCAGAGCTCAATTAATAAATGCAGGTATGCCACTGTTCACTGTCAGTTCAAATTCTTTTCTGGAGACAGGATTATTTAATTTCCTTTTGCTCTTTTTATATTACTCATTCCACTAGTATCCATGTGCCGTGCAGACTTTAATTCAGTTCTCTGCACAGTACCCACATGAGTTGAAAAAGTGGCAGTATCCTATTTTAGAGAAGGAGAGCTGATGTGCAGAGAGTCAAGGCGGACTAGTGACCAGTTAGACCCTGCAGGACCTCTTTTTTTCAGAGGACTGAGCATTAAATAGCATCTCATGTATGAGAAGGCAACTCTCTCCTTTTCCTCCAAACTCTGTTCTTGGAAGACATTTAACCATTTTGGCTGAAACAAAATAATAGAATGATCATGGGCATGATATAAATTGTTGCATTTGGACTGCCACCTAGCAAAGATGTATAATATCTCAAAAGTTATAGGCAATGGAAATCAGGGTTTTAAAAGGGCTCTTAAGAGTGAGTAGTTTCACCAGCCTCTCTCAGAGCAGAAGAACCACTTTAAAATACAAAACTTTTTTTTTTATTTATTTTGAAAGTTTAAAATGTATTGAAATATTTAAGAAGTAAAAGTATTTTAAAATGTAAAGGGAACTTGGCAGTTACAAAGCTAAATAAATACAGACTTGTCTGGGACAAAAAGATAAAACACTTTCCAAAGGTCTGAAAGGGATTTTCCCCTCCCTTGAGTTTCTGTTTCAGTAGCCATGAGAGCAGAATATTTTGTCACGTACAGCTAGTGGAGGGCATAGGGTGGGGGTGGGGGAACCCTCCTGAGGTGGATCTGGACAGGGATAATGCCATTTCCTCCCTTCCTCTTGGGAGAGTTTGTTACCTTTGGCTCTGGTTGGGGTAGTTGAAGATACTGAGAGGAGAGGAGTCCTCTTCGTTACCAACCTGAGAAATACTCGCTGTTTGTTACAAAACTTTAGGGTTTTGATAAGTTAGTTTAAAACAAAAGCTTGAAAGGATAGAGGTGGATGAACTTGTTCTGCTTAATTTTCAGCCCATTCAAATTGAAATGTTACAAGGTTTTGTATTTGGCTTGGGAAGGACAGCAGGGAAAGAGAAGACGGTAGCTGGAGAGAATTCAGTGATGAAGCTGGTCAGAGGAAATAGAAATATAATAGTGAGTGGCAGAAGGCAGGCAGGAAGGAAAGCAGTCATGAACAATAGCAGCGTATGTATGTATTATATATATCTCTGTCCACAAACACATTCTATATAATTATATGTCACTTGTAACTATTTCTGAGAAATATGGGAAAGTTTTATTCTATTATTTTTCTATAGGGTAGATTTTATTTTAGCTGGGTAAGCACATGTTTTACTTTTTTGAAAATAGAAATGAAGTTTTAAGGGAGAGGACGGTAGAGAAAGGGTTAAAGCAACAGGGAGAACTTCAGGGATGAAAAATTACTTAATTAAGACCCAGATGTCTGACAGATTTGCAAGCCTCTGCTTCTTACATAGTTTTGCTAATTTCCTTCCTTATCTCTGGCTTTCCCTTTCCCCTTGTTCCAGAAAACTCTTTAAATTTGGATACTGTCATGCACTTTTTGCTGGCAGATATTCATGGAGGGAAGATACTAATGATATTATGGTTAAGTAATAGATATTCACAGTCATTATAGAGCAGGAATCCAAATTAAAAATGCCATGTGCTTTGGAGCGGCAGAGTATTTTACATGTTAGAAAGCAGCTTGGGTTGCTAAAGGTGTAGTGCTGGCTTCCAGGAGAGAAAGGCTCTGGTCCTTGCTCTGTTTCTTATTTTTCTGTGTAAACCAGGAGAAGCTATTTAACCTCACTGTGCCATCTTTCAACTTGCAGTGTTGTATTGCACGAGTGATGTGGCTGTATTAAGATTTAAATCATGCTAGTCCACTTTCCTGACTATTTCTGGCAATGCTGTCTGCCTGCGGGCTTTCCCGTTGAGAAGCTGTTGCCAGAGGCCCGTGCAAGGAGGGGGGAGTCGGGGCATGCTTCCAGCTGTATAGCAACTACAAGCTGCTGCCTATGCAGCAGGACCCTGGAAATGACATATGTCGGGGGACTCTGGAAGCTTAGATCACCCTGGTATGTAACAAACTTAGAGATTTCTAGCATTAAAATGCAAAACGATACTAAGCAAAAGCATTTTCATTTGCTTTCTATTTAGATTTTTGACCAGTAACCATGGAGGAGGACTGTAAAAGGACCATAAACCCAGCAGCTGCTGAAAAATTACTTCATTTTCCTCTTCATCTGTATTTGCAAGTTCTTTTTTTTAATTGGATAGTGAAGGCACTGAAGGCACTACTGGACCTGTGTGTTCCAGGATTGGAAAATAGTTTAATTCAATCTCTTATGATGTTTATTCAGCACAGACATAAATGCAGTCTAAAGACGTTTGTAAGTTTGATGCAGTCCCACAGAACTAGAAACGGAACACAAACTAAAGAACTTGGAATGGAAATGATACCTGTACCTTGCTGTCAAAAAGTACATGCAGCCTTTTTTTGCATCAAAGACAAGTGATGACTTTGCTATCTAGCCAGTCCTAAGTTGATTGTTCAGTCTACAAATTTTGCATTTTAACAGGCTTTGGTCATTTGAACATTAAAACTTCAAGTTCACAGGAGGCAGCAGAAATGGAAAATATCGCTGGTCAGATCATAGCTTAGGAGACCAGAAAGTCCACCGCTTAAACTAGCTGCTCTCCTGCTGCTGTTATATTCCTTCCTTGGAAAGAAATAGAAAAAAGTCATCTAGCCTAAGAAATGCAAAGAATGGAAAAATGGTCCCTCAGATTTTGTAAACTATTGGTTAATCTGGAAAACAGTTACCTGCACCTTTGAAGAGTACTTTGCTGCATCACTCAGAAAAACAAATATATAAACACTTTGAGTTTACTTAATGCCATCTTTCTGGCCTGGTTGAATGGAAAGTTGTATTCAAAAAGCTTCAGCCATACTTTCTACGACTGAAAATCATTCAGCATCAGTCTCTTCTTTAACACCCACCTTGGTATATGCCCAAGGAAGAAACATTTCTCTTTTCAGCATTTCTGTAAGAAGAGAATATTGTGGATTCATTTTGAGAGGACAAATTTGGATACACACAGGCAGGTTAACGTAATTCCCCAGCATCAGATTGAGAAGACTGTCAGAGCCAGGAAAGGAGCCCAGATGCTCCAAAGCTCAGTCTGGAGTAACCGTATCAGCTTTCCATGTTGGTCAGTCCGTGTTAGCTGCCTAAGGCACCATGTGAGAAGCTGAATGCTCTCGATGTCCATTGAACTGCCTCATAGCAGTCACTACATCCCTGCGCGGTGCGCCTGTCTGGATTTGCCTCCGTTATTTGCAATGGCTCTGTCTTCCCTCCCTAGCTGGTAACAGGTTCACAGGAGCCATATTCTCAACTCTTTTGATACAGCAAACATGTTGCAAAATGAATGAGACTTCCAGGTCACATTCAGTTAACCTGAGAGATGTCTACTGCCATTTCTTCTGGCCTGCTGCCACTCCAGCAGGACATGGGTCTCCTTATCTTCCATTACATCAACCAGCCCAAGACAGATGTCGAATATCCTACAGTATTTCAAATGGCATTAAGTGCCTAAGTTTAGACAACTACACCTCTTCCTCAGTCCCTTCTCTGCGGTTTACGTAGGTCTGTGTTGTATTTAAACATGGTGGGAGTTGTGGTCTCTGCCTCTGGTACCATACATGAGTCTCACCAGAACTTGTCACAAGTGCTCAAAGACAGTTCGGTCAGTTTTATCACTTGCAGCCCCCAGGTAAAGCTGCTCTAGTTATAACAAAATGGCAGCTTCTGTCATTGCAAATCCATTGTCTTACCACTGGTTTGCATTTCTTTTTAATGCAGCATTTCCAGATAGGTTCATCAGAGAATTTTCTCTCTTTTTTAGAATGTTAACTTTCTCATAAATGTCCGTCTCCCGTGGCACTAATTTGATGAAATGCTGCTGTAAGTTTTATTTTGTCTCCAGCTGCTCAAATGACTGCTGAGGAGTCATGCATTGTAGGCTGCACTCAGTGGAGCCCTAAAGGCTGTAGTTTAGTAGTCACTTTGCTCCGTTCTGTGCTCTTGCACAAATCTCTGCTAATCTATATAAGTAATAAGTGCACAGGCTTCCGGAAACCATGCGCATTTGCCATTTTGAGCTTGGGCTAAATGCTTACCAGTGCTGTATTTTTAGCGCCTCACATTTTACCAGAAAGGCACTGTAAAGGTTATCAAGTTCTTCCCTAAGTCAAAAAATGTGTGTGAGAAAATACCACTGGTAATGTTTATCCAGAATGTAAAACATGGTATCGGAATAAGTCATATTTTTCTTGGATTCTCGCCAAAACAGAGCTGTCAACAAAAGAAAAGTGTATAGGGTTAGAAGGGAAGAAGACGACTATGAAAAAAAAACTAGAGGCCCTTTTGTTTTCCTTTTCCAAATACTGTTGTGAGAAAGAGTCCTCTTAGGCGTATATATAAATCATGTGAGCTACTGGAAACTACCAGACCTTCACCTGACAAAACACGTATCACATTTTAAATTCCCAATGCTAAGAATTTTAAGAGCCCTGTGATTAATCTATACCTTCTGGCTTGCTTTGTAGGTGATGGAGATGCTTTGGAGATGAATTGAATAATAGCTCTTTTAGGAATTTGGAAACGCAAAATGAAAGATCTGCTTTTTCTGAAGCTCCTTCTGTAAAAGCAAATAAGAATCCTTTCATTTTTACTGCATTGTTCTCTTTCCTTCAGAAGAAAATCTGTGAATTGGATATTATCCCAGTTGTCTAGATAAGGAGATTGAAGCAGAGATTGAGAGGCAAATTATGTATAGTCACTGCATAAGGGCACAGAGGACAATGAAAGAGACCTCTGCCGACTGTTGTGTCCATCAAGGAGAAGACAATTTTGCTGTAAGGGTCATTGAAAGATTCCCATTGATTGACATGAGAAAAGAGCTGGTCAGTGCAATGAATGCACACTGCTTGTTTGGAGCCCAGGAATCCCTGTTCCAGTCCCAATTATGTTTTCCTAGATAAATTACCCATAAAATTCTCAATCTGATAGTTTCCCTTATTTCCTGGAGAAAGCCCAGCATGGTCAACCTTAGTAGTACAGATTTTGGCTGTATTGTAGAACAGTTGGGCCATAGACAAAAAGATACAGTCAAGGTACAAAAAGGCAGTGAGCTGGGATGGCATTCCTGAAATTAGGTCTTATTCTCTGATAGATATGGGTTTACTCATTTTTCTGCGAAGGTTTTGGAAACAACTACTTCACAGTAGCTTAGAAAAAGAATTGCAATGTGTGTTAGTAATTTGCTTCCAGCTGTGGACCACGATCCCACAAGACCAGCTTTGTAAAGGAGAAAGCAGTATTTGCCTTCCACGCTGGATAGACCTGTTGCTTAGCTGGTGCAGTTTGAATGATTCTCTCATCAAAAATGCTCTCGCTGAGTTTGCAGATACATTGGTTTAAAGTGCACTCAGATGAGAGCAAGTATCTTTTATTAATTTTGGAAAAATTTCCACTGCAAAACCAATATGAAATTCAGTTGGTTCATTCTTTTTACCAGCTTCAAGTGGAGCGTTTTCTTTGCCAGACTTGTATCGCAATCTGAATGCTGCAGTAAGCGTAAATCTTTTAGTCAGATTGCTCAGATGAGTGGTCTCATTGATTTGTGTGCGTGTGTGCGTGTGTGTGTGTATGCTTCAGGGTACAGTAGGATTGCAATCTCACAGCACCACTTGCCTCTGGTGGAGATTTTGGCTGATTTGTGCCACCTTTCTCTTAATCCAGCAGGGGGAAAACTCATTTTAGCGTGAGTCTTGCAGTGTGGGTGCTGGGCCTGAGCATCATCAGTTCACGTTGGCTTCTGGGGATGTTCAGGGCCTGTCAAAGCTCAGCTCAGTGGCAAATGTTGGAAGAAATTCTATTTCAGTCACAGAGCACCGTGTCTCCTCCTCTGTATTTAAACAACCAATACAGAGTTATGTCTTAGGTTCCAGTTTAGGGAACCACTTAGGCACATAAGTAGCTTTGCCACCTTGAATTTATCCCTGTTTAGGAAAAAGGATGTGTATCTGAAAAAAGTTTTGGAAGGCTTCCTTGCAGATGTGTTTTGCTGTTTTCATTGATCCCATATACATGAGCTCAGCTTTTAAGTGCAAGACAGTTTAGGTGCAAGTAGAAGAATTGGGATCCAGGACTGTTACAAAAGAGATACAGAAAAGAAAGGTGAATGCAAAATAAATAAATATAAAATAAAGTAAAATAAAACATGTAATGCTTCAACATGTGCTTTCAGTTGCTCCTGCAAGGGAAAAATCAAACAATAAGATAGCAAAAAGGAATCAGTGCTATTATACGTCATTTAAATCAATGTCAGGAAACATCCCTGAGTTTTTATTCAGATTATTATCTCAAAGGGCAGCAGGAAAATGGCATTTTTCAAGTAGTGTTTGGAAAACTACCAAAAAAATATGTCATCTGTTACCGTATCTGTGATATTAAGGGTTTGATCTTGAAAAGGGCAAATCAGCTTCACTTGACCAGAGGTAGGGTAGGCATGACTAGAATGGAAAATTGTTTTTTCGATAGGCTGATCACAAGGGCAAAACTTAGATACAGTGTCACAGACAGCAGTGTCTTAAATTCAGGTGAGGAACAGGTGGCTGGAAAAAATGAATTGCCCAGTGTGAAATCCTAGCTTCAATGATTTAGATAGAAGAGCTCTGCTGGTCAAGATTTTTCTTCCTGAGAAACAGAAGGTCTGTTGTGTAACAGGTTGCCATGCATGTTTTTTTAATCTTCATTATTTTCTGTTAGGATTTTTCTTAGTTTCATCTTCTTTTTCTTCTAATAAGCCAAGACAACACTTGGCACTCATTCTGATTTCAGACTTGTTTTAGATCATTGTACAACTTCATCAAAAGCCATGGAGTTATTTTCTGGCAAAATCGGGCCCCTTGATATGTTTCATTAGAAACAGCTCTCGAGGGATTAGTTTGTCTTTCCTCCTATCCTCCCTCCCCTCAGGATGCAGAGTGATTGTCTAAAGTACTTAACTGTATTTATTTTACGTTGCCGTGCAATTTTTATTTAATTGGGGTGCAGATATATTGGCACAGTGTGTGCACAGGATGGCTAGTGATCTGCTTTAAAATTGTATGGCCACGCAAAACCTTTGTCTTGGCATACACTGCTTTTCTGCAGCCTAGCTGAAATGCGTACTTCGCAGTGTAGCCAGACCATTTCTTTGCGACAGGCTTTATTAATCCTAATCTTTTGATCGCCAGCACACTGAGTATGCTCAGGCACCACAGAGACCCTTCCTAGATGTGGATGTGTCAGTGTGGGGGTCTGTGTCTCTAAGGCTGCATATTTTTCTTGCATTGGGGAATGCTTTTCAGACTCCCGGTGAAACCAAAGGGGCTAAAATGATAGTGTGTTTCAGAGCAACAGTGCAAAGTGAGAAAAGAGGGAGACCCAACCTTTTTCTTCTCTTTCATTCAGCAGGAGGGATGAAGAAATGGCTTCAGCTAAGCATGAGAATGAGGATACAATCATTGCTGCACAACTCCAGCAGACTTTGGCTGGCCTGGATGAAGATTTAGAAGGTAGGGAAGTGTGTTACCTCTGAAGTAGAAAAGAGAGAGGCGTAGCCAGGAGATGTGGAGTCAAACTGTACTCTGCGACATCCGCACATTTCTCGCCAAGATCACTGGGAACAACTCTCAGGTCTGAGGCAGAATGTGGTCCACCCAAAGTGGCTGCTCTCCCTTTGCTTCTGGGGCAGCTGCTTTTTATCGACTTGCACTGAATATATTTCAAGCTGCTTATCAGATTGTCCTTGTATTTCAGTGTCTGCTACCAAAAAGAGATGAACAGCAGTTTATGGACACATTTTATGGGCCAAATTTTATATAATTTCATTGACTTCAGTGAAGCTAAATCAGTTGGGAATTTATCTGTTTAATGAACAATGCCTCTGTTTTGTATTTTATCATAATGAGGTGGAGAAGGAGGGGACATTTTTGTGCCCAGTGCCTCCTCTGCATTAGCAGACATATTTTAAAGTTAAAAACCATGAAAAGAAACAGTGGGAAGAGATAAAGTGTCACATTGTGCTCCTCTTTTTCCTACTGTGAATAAAAATATTTCTCTATTAATGTTTTGTCACCAAACGATGTTGAATACTTTTTAGAAGCTTCCCATCTTTATTTCAGTACGTCTGCAGTAGACTTGATTCTGATTTAATTTCTGTGAGTTCTCTAACACTGCAATTTCTTAGCTTCTGTGTTGTAACCCTTGATTTATACCAGCAAATTTGAGAGGAGAGTTAAGCTCCTTGCACAATGAGGCTTCTGGAGTCACTAGTAATGAAGGGTGAGAAGAACGGAGAAAAAGTACTGTTTCTTTGTTTGCTTGCTCAAGGAAATCCTTCAGCTGGGCTGTTATTACTAACCAGGTCTGGGAAACATAATTTGGAGTTGTTCACTGTTTCTCAGAAATGTTTCTCCTTTGGAGTCATGTGGTGAAATGTTTATCACTGAGAGAAGTTAGTCAAAGATAAGGTATGAACAATAGATTAAATTCTGCTTTCAGCTGCATTTGTATGTTTCCCACTGGCTGAAGCAGGAGGACTGCAGGAATATTTGGCTGATCCTAATCAGCAACCAGACAATAAAAAGGACCCAGATCTCTCCTTTTTTTGTAATACAGGCATAAATATATTCCTGTTAGCTTTAGTGTAACTAAAATGTCTGATCTGCTTAAGCTTGTAGTGGCTGTTTGTGTAATTTAAAGTCATATTGCCTAAATACTGCCTATATATAATGTTGTACATGTATTTTGCAGCAGCAGATGGTATAAGTACCTCTGACTCCGAGTACATCAATGAAGTTTTGAGCCCACACATAAGAAAAGTTGAGGCTGCCCAAGATGTTACCATTTCTGTTCCAGTAACAGTCATAGATGATGCTCCAGAAGTTAGCACCTCTAACTCAGCTGGAAATCAAGAGACAGAGACAAGGGTTTCACAAAATATCTCAGCTGACTCTGTTAATACAGGAAACTTTACAAATAAAAACAACAATGCAGGTTCCTTTGATAAGGGACACACAGATGGTGGAGCTGCATGTATATCCAAGGACCTAATGCATCACCAACCATCTGAAAATGAATTCAGTCACTTGCCTGTGGAACAGAGGAGAGATATGTTTGAATCTCTCACATCCTCCTTCGAAAAAAGAAATGAAAAGAACTTAAGACTGGACCCTCCTCCCAAACATGGTGTGAAGTCTGAGGAATGTAAATCTAAGCTGACTCCATCTCACTCCAAGGCCACAGCTGAAATCAGTACAGCAAAAGAGAAGATAAATCAACTTAATGAATGTAGTAACAGGGAAAGATCTCTGAAAAAAAGTAAATCAGAATTAGAAATCAAATGGCCACCAGCAAAAAAAAATGAAGTAGAAGAAGTCCCATCAACACCCACATGGTGTCATCGTGCCCAGAATTCAGGAATAAACTATGAACCTAAAATAGGTTTGACAACCTTTAAAGTTGTCCCTCCCAAACCTGAAGTAAAACATATTGATAGAAGAGTTTCACTCTCCAGCGGTGCCATTAAGATAGATGAACTAGGCAACCTTATAGGCCTGAACACTGGTGTCAGTAAGCACATACCAGGTACCTCTACTGATGAAAGTGAGGAAATTCAGATTGGGAAAGTGAAGGCATTCTGGAGGTCCAGTTCTATGGAAAAGCAAAGTGATGACTCTGCTGAGCATCTTCCCAAAAAGTCCACAGTCACCACAAACTCTAAGCCCTTTACTATAAAACATGAACAAAAACCTGTCTGTCTTGCAGCTCCAAAACCTGGAGCACCACAAACTCTTACTACCCAGGTAGCTGAAAGACAGTCTGAGAATGAAAGGACCAAACCACCTCTTCCAGTTACACAGTCTCAGGTAACACCATTAGTGGCCCCAACCATTAATAAGGAGAAGCTGGAGCTTCCATTTGTAAAGCCACAGAGGAGAACTTCAAGTCAGTATGTTGCCTCTGCCATTGCAAGACACATCAACGTAACTACCTTTAAGTCTGACACTATGGAATATCTTGAGAAAGATGAAAATAAGCAAGGGGCAGGAGAGGTTAAAACTGAAGCAGAAGTTTCACCAAAAAGATGTATTATTGTGGCCAAATACAGCCCTATGGAAACAGAATCATCAGAAACAAGAGAAATGCTTTCAAGTATTTTTACTTGCAATCAAAAAGCATCCCACAGGTTTACATCTGGTGATAATTCTGGCGTGGAAAACAAAGTAGTTAACATCAGGGCACCAAATCAAGCAACTCCTCTGAGTTTCTATAAAAAGAATGCCAGTGTCCCACTTACTAAATCCTCTTCAAAGGATAACAACAGTGCAGAAGATGATCATGGTTTAAACAGCAAACAAAGTACAGCAGAGAAAAAGGCGCGTCTTCTGTTTGACCAGAAAAGTGAGACTTTGACCCATACTAATTCCGCCTCATCTCTCAAGTCTCCTGATCTCGAAGGAGTCCCATCCTCTTTCAGCTCGCCTTTGCGAGTCACTAAATGGCCTCCTGCTAACGGTGTACAAGTTAGTTCGCTTAAAGCTTCACCCAAGCTAAATGGTGCAGCAGCAAATGCAGAGTCAGAACAGGAAGAGAAACCTGATGATTCACATAATATTAGTGCTATCAGCGAACTGGATGTTAATGTGCAGACCAATATCTTTGGACCAAAGAAGAAGTTCAAACCTGTCGTCCAAAAACCAATTCCAAAAGACACATCACTGCACAGTGCCCTAATGGAAGCCATTCAAACAGGAGGGGGAAAGGAGAAGCTCAGAAAGGTAAAGTGGAGACTTTTTTTAGCCTGTTCAGATGGTAGAGCCCTGTATTCACCCGGGCAGACACCAGAGGTTTTATAACTGGTACAGTTGCTGGTGAGCTGGAGCATACAAGGCATTTGAAAAATTTATAATGGCAAAATACAGACCAAGCCACTGCTTATTCTGCACATCCTGCAGAATTATTATTCAACACCATTGCTGCTGCACTAGCCAGAAGAAGCAGAGAGTGCAGAGATACACCATAAAGGACAGATAATTGAGGTTAGCCTAAGAGCGGAACCCAGATTTCAGTGTGTTACATAAAAACAGGAACACACAGCATGAAGAAAACTTGTAAATACGTACAATGAAAGAAAACGGCATTTTGTATTACTAGGTGATATTAGCTTGCCACTGACTTCATGCTCAGGGGATATGAGACTGCATCTGTAAGTACGTTACTATCTACACATATCCTCACCGCTCAGTGAGAGTAAGGGTTGTACAAGCAGGTCCAAAAGAAGACAGACTGATTCATCTCCATAGCTTACATTCTGGTACAAGTGCCAAAAATGTTTTTAATAGTGTTTCCAGACTATCTCTAAGTAAATACCTAATAACAATGTGAGGTTTGTTTTTTTCATATTCTAGGTTTCAAACAGTGCACTAAATGGCAATCACAGGAAACCCTCATATGTTGAGCCAGAGAACGAGCGCTCAGCCCTACTAGCAGCAATTAGAGGCCACAGTGGCACCTCAAAGCTGAAAAAGGTAAGAAATCAAAATGGTAAGTGATCTTTTAAGCACAGTCTGTTCCTACTGGGTATTTTGAATAAACCCAGACATGCCACAAACTAAATGTCATGCTGCAAAGAGAAAAGTTGAGGGGGAAATAATATGACACAAGACCAGATCTGACTTATACAGGTACCATAGCGGGTCTGATCCTGTCCTCTGCTATAAAACTTAATGCTCTTTCAAATGATGTGCTAAAAGCTAAGGAAAAAGCACATAGAAATCCAAACAAATTACAGGGAGCGTACATAGAAGACATCAAATGTTCATCATTTTCACTGGGGGGGGGGAGGGGGGAAGGGGAAGGGGAAGGAATATGCAGTTAGATTAATATATTTGCATTACCTACCATATACATCTAGTCCCAGTTACCTGAAAACACACTAAGTGCTTCTGCAGGCATGCTGTTTGTCTGTTAACATGAGCTGGTGCATGGAAGTTGTATACAAGTAATTGATGTTGATAAAACATCAACTTTCACCACAGTAGGATGATTCCTTCTGTCTGAAAGATTTATCTAATCACTAAAGCATCTCTTATTTCTAATAGCCAAAACCTGCATTGTTCTAGCCTTGGTTTTCACTCAGTTCGCTAATCCAGCCAAGGATGTGTATTTGGCAAGGAGGTTCCCATTTCCCTCGTGCAATGACTCAGGCCATTAGCACATATCCAGATAGCTGGCATTAGATAGAAAGAATCTCTTGCCTGTGTTAGGCAATTACTTTGTCCCTCAAATATCTTACTGCCCTTGCTTGCAGGTAGGGTAGAGCTTCCTCTGAGCCTGGCAGCAGGACATGCAAGGCAGCAGCCATCTTCACACATACTTAACTACGTTCTGCATTCATTGGGAATAAATGTAAACTTGTGCAAAAGAGGCTCTGACAGTGAAGTGGCGGCGTATTATCACAGAGACTTTTTGGAATACTTTCCTCCAGCAGAGAAGCTTTTGCCATCATTTTAAAGGAAGTTGCCTAGAAACCGTACGCTTCTTTTTCACGCTATGTCACCTGTGCTAGTTAAATCACCATCTTTGTATGTGTACAGGGTGAGATATAGATGCACTATGATGAAAAGGCTGTCCCTTTCATGTTATCTCAAATGTTCATGTTTTATCTGACATTACATTATTCCCATATAGTGTATGTGCGTGTGTGTACAGTGAAGGAATAGCATATAGGAGTTCTCTGACTGTGGATTATTTGATGGGAGATGAATCCTTTCATTTTTCACTAGAGAAGTTTTGTGCCTCAGTTTCTCTGAGAAAGGGATGCTAATGCATCTGCTTGAAAACCTCCCATTTGGCACATGATACTGAATATCCTAATAATTGCCAAATCATTGTAATTACTAACAATTTACCATGATTATTACTAGTAATGTTGTTAACAGTATTTTTGAGACATTTGACGTAAAAGCCAGCTTAGGCTGAAAGACTGCCTCT
The DNA here is from genome assembly GCA_947846985.1 of Fratercula arctica. Classification (NCBI taxonomy): domain Eukaryota; kingdom Metazoa; phylum Chordata; class Aves; order Charadriiformes; family Alcidae; genus Fratercula; species Fratercula arctica. The sequence continues at coordinate 90,615,483 of CANTUZ010000002.1, read as the reverse complement.
TTCCCCTGCCTGCCTTTAAAGTAGGATGAGTTTCCAAGCTGGTAATTCGTGCAGAAATTGTAGTTTCAGAAATTCCACATAAACATGTTTGGAAGAGCAGTCAATTGATTTTGTTCTCAGTGCTTTCACGTAGTTCTCTCTGGTCCTATTTTATTTTGTTTAGGTTTTTTTTAGTGTGGCTGGAAACTTTAGGTTTAACCGCATTTTTTTCAGTAAAGCCATGTCTCTAGAAGAGCCTCCCTGCCATCTGAGATTATTTCTCTGCAGCCCAGACTGCAGAGTAACAAGATTCTTGGGTGGCTACTGCAGCCTTAATATATCTTCCTGGTTCTAAAACCCTTGTGGTTGTTTCCAAATGAATACCAAGTCCAACTCTCTCTGACCTTACATGCCAAGAAGAGTTACAGGATGCTGGAGCTCACAGTAAATAAAGAATGAGTTTCTGAGACAAAGTCAATGCCAAATCCTTGATGCTGATAATCAGCCCAGCTGAGTGATGTGAGTGAGTAGCAACAGATGTTCAACCCCATGAGCAAACGAAAGTCGTACGTGTTTTATATCATTCAAGCAAAGTGAAATTGGGGTACTGAAAGTGCATCAAATGTCAAATAATTACAGTGTAGTCGTGCTTGATATTAATTCCCTGCTTTCAACTGCATCATGAACAGATCTCCTCATTGGCCTCTGAAGAGCTGCAGAGTTTTAGGAATGCAGAACTGGCCTTGCAGAAGGCAGAAGACCCTCAGGAAGAGCAGCTCTGTATACCACCTGCCCCTGCCCAGCCACCACCACCACCTCCCACTCTGCTGTCAGCAGCAGCTCCTAAATCCTCTGCCACGGCTACAGGTAACCCTGGGGACGCAAGGCAAGCCCTAATGGAGGCCATTCGTTCTGGTGCTGGAGCAGCAAAGTTAAAAAAGGTAAATGTGTTTTTTTATTTTATTGTGGATGAAACAACCTAGGCTTGCTGTGCTTTGAGGCCCATTTATAAGCTGTTCTAGCCATACATTTCTTTCTTCCATCAGAAGAAGGTGCATGCACTGTTTTCTCTAATTGAATCAAAGATCAGGAGTGTATTTCAAACCTTTGAACAGCTATTAAAACATACTGTTAAGACTAAGATATGCCTGTGCATGTATGCAGCCATATGAATAGTCAATACTTTTTTTTTTAAAGAGAACATCAAGAGCATGAATGTCATTTCAGAAAGCATTTTCATGCCCTTTTCATTCCTGTGAATCTGAGATAATACTGGATGTCCTTTAGATATGGTGAACATAAAAAAGATCAGATATGAGACCCTGAAGCAAATTTAAAGATAAGTGTCCTCTCCTAGTTTCAGTAGCGTGTCCTAGACCTTGATTCCCAACAACAGCACCTTGATTGCACATGCTGAGAGCTGTCAGTAAAACTGTGGGGTCATTTTAATGTCTGTCTGAACTTTATTAATTGGACGATGTGTATTTCACTTCTGTGGTCAGCTATGAATCAGTCAGCTCCCAGATGGCTAAATGCTTAATTGCCCAGGTGTGATCTTTGGAGTAAGTTCACTTATCTCTTTGATCAAAATTTGTTCTTCCTAACTTTGAGTTAGGAAGAACCTTCATTTCTTGGTAAAGAGAAGCAGATCAATTTCCTGAGTGGAGTCACCCCAGTATTACACTGCAGTATCCAAGAATAGACTTTGATCCAAGGACTTCAGGGAATGTACAAAAGCAGATGTAGTTTTCCCAACACATGATTTAGCTGATGCCAGCCATAGTAAATAGGCTGTAGCCTTGCTTGCTTATCCCTTCAAAGTACAATTACAATAAAATTTTAACATTAAAAAGTAGCCAAAAAAATTTTGTTTCTGATAAAACAGAAATTCCACAGAATCGTACAAGTGGCATAAACAAATCGGTATTTCAGGGAACTTTACATCAGCATGCAAACAGAAATCTGGATTTTGCATGTGAAAAATTATATCTATCTTATGCATACTATTATGAGGAGTGGCTGAGGTTACTTGGTTTCTTCAGCTTAGAGAGGGTGTGGGGTGACCTCATGACAGTCTACAACTTCCTCAAGGAGGACAGTGGAGAAGATGCCGATCTCCTCTCTCTGGTGAGCAGAGATAGGACACGAGGAAATGGAATGAAGCTGCATCGGGAGAAGTTCAGGTTGGACATTAGGAAAAGGTTCTTCACTGAGAGGGTGGTTGCTCACTGGAACAGGCTCTCCAGGGAAGTGGTCATGGCACCAAGCTTGTCAGTTCAGGGACCATCTGGATGACGCTCGTAGTCATATGGTTTAGTTTTAGGTAGTCCCGCGAGGAGCAGGGAGTTGGGTCTGTTCCAACTTGAGATATTCTATGATTCTAAGACTGCAGATTATGAAGAAATAATGCTCCAGATCAGGCCTTTATTTCCCCACTTCACCAATTTACAGAAAAAATGGGATTTGGACATTCAAGAATACTTCATGCAGTTGTTTTCTAGCTCTTTCCAAATTCCTTGTTCTTCCAACTGGATTATTCTTGGAGAAGTCTCTGAGGGGACCCATAGCTCTACTTATTAAAACAAGTCTTTGTCGTTGAGGATTTATTTCAAAACAGTTGGATAGCCAGTGCAGGCCATGGAAGCAAGCTGGATATATGTATTCTGCTAAATACTGTGCCTGTCTTCTGTCCTTTTCAAGACAGAGTCATTTTGGGGAGTTTTGACATTGAAATGACAGAAGAGTACATCCCTTATTATAGAGGTCTTTTATGAAGACAAAAGAGAGCAGTGTTTTGTCCAAGACAGAGTATGATTTGCTTATTACTGTGCTGTCCTTTCAGATATTGGATATGCAAGCTAAGTCTTGTGTATGCCAAAGACATCGTATCACACTGACATCTGAGATCTCATGCCCTTGATAACTGATAAAAGTAAAAATGTTGTCAGATTTCTCAAAGACTTTCTATCCAGTGCGTATTAATATCTCCTCTAGTTTGCTGTATTAAATGAGAGCTGAATTCTGGTCCTTCTCTGCAGCTGGACCGCTTGTGACAGCAAAAGTTGAATCTGTAGAGGAGAATACATGATAGCTGCGTATCAGGGTTTTCTTCCTTTACAGCTGAAGAACATGTCTCCAAGGAACACCAAGTTTTTTGTAGCCAGTGGATAGCAGGTGATTTTGTGCCAGGGCTGAAGCAAACCTTTTTCTTTATTTTGCCTCCTGTGTCAAAGATCTGCCATGTCATGATTTGGAGATGTGAGCACAGAGCTGTTTTTGGCTTTGCTTTCTAGATGTTGGTTGCAGCAACTACACAGCAGAGTAGTTCAGTAATTGCATCTGTTTCTTTTCCATTGTCTCTCAAAGTTTTCTGGGACAAGGGCTTCTGATGGTGAAGTCACTGATTTAGCTAATATTGTGTGGAACTGGGAAGAATCTGCATTGCTTAGTTATGTAGGGCTCCATTTGTGCTTATTTATGAGGGGTTATTTACAGTGGAAGTAGATCAAACGGGGCTGTCAGGGGAACAAAATGTAAAAAGCAACCAATTGCCTAGATAAGGAACATCCCAACAAACATTTGAGCTCTATTAATATCTGTGAAAAGGCACCTCCTCCACTCCACCCCTGATTACACAGCTGTTTGCTAAAGTCATGAACTTTAAGGTTAAAAGATCCACTGTGCAGGAAGGGAGGAGAGAAATTGCTGCAGGCAGACCTTGCCTTGCTGAGAGTCAGGGTCTGCACCGCACAGGCTGTAATTGGGTCAGCCAAAACAAACCAGAGCAAAAATAGGTACTTGAGGGAAATGCCAAGTATAGGTAAGACAGCATGCGCATAGGTCTCCTGGCTGTTCTTTAATCCATTTCTTGGAGTACCGTGCCTGCTTTGGCAGATAAATCATACTTTGTTTTGAAGGAACGGCTTCTGTTTCATTGCACACTCTTGCTGTCCACAGACTCCTGAAGGAAAGTTCTCGTGGGTGCCAAGCCCAGTTGGGCCTGCTCAGTAAAATGGTTCATCCCCAGTGCAGTGCAGTTCAGAGACCTGCCAGAAGGTGGTTAGACCACAGATCCTACCGAAAGGGAACAGAGACACAGATGCATTACTGGAAAGGGATGAACGTACCAAACTGCAAAAGACCTGACAATGTGCAAGAAGTAACCTTTTTTCTTCGGTTTTCAAAATGGTCTCTCCAGGAACCTGGCAGGTGTTTAACACGTCCAGAGTATGACAGCAAGTCTGGGAGATGGCATCAAGTAAAGCCACCAACCAGGATGGCTGACCTAGTGCCCTTGGTGGTGGTGAATTGACTTGAGAAATGAATGTGCCTCACTAGCGAGGAGCCTGCTTCCCAGCCATGCGGTCTGCCTCCTGTACAAAGGAGAATCAGTTGGTCTAGAAAATAAACAGCTGATCTGAGACCAACTTTTGACTAATTCTGGTGAGCAAAACTCAGGTCATAGAGGTGTACCATTTGAGCTTCTGGTGTTAAAACTAAACTAGTGTTTTCCTTAAATTGTGTCAAGCAACTTGTGTTGCAATTTCATATACTTAAAATCTTTATGTTTAGTTTTTGAACTTTTAATTTCTATCTCAGAAAATGCAAAATAACCTAGATAGATTTCAGAAATTCTTTATATTATTGCATGTGTATTTTTGTGTCTGTGTAACTTGCCTTGGGATTTACCATGATTATCTGTGGAAAAAACCATAACTACACATGCAAATAACCCATTAGATGTCTAGCTGTAGGTATAGTTGCAGCACAAGCCCATGCAGGATTGAAAAATCTTACCCAACAAAGAGAAGCTATAAAAGTTGCATATGCGTATATGCCATCTGCTCATCTTAGGTAGAGTTGTACCCAGGGATTTGGTAGAAATATTGCAGGGGAATGTACCCACACAAGGTGGGGAAGGAAAGTTGTGTATCTGAAGAACAGGCTTTTGCTCATGGTAAAGTTATTTTTTTTAGACCACTTCAATGGTACATGCAAGAGAGATTCTACATTCACGTGTTTTCCAATAAAGATTGGAGCTGTATCTAAAGTAGCCTTTTCTATTTACTTGCTGTGATTTAAAAAATTAATTTGGTTCTATCACAGTATCCACAAGCATTCATGCCAGTGTTCAGCATCAGCATTTAGTCACATGAACTCTTGATACGTGCAGTGTATCATTCTGTTGGCAATCAAAAGAGCCAGGTAAGGCAATTACTGCACCCGTTACAATGAGTCCCTGCTGTACGATGGGATAATTTGAAGTCGGTTGCCAACAAGTAATGCATCGATCTGAATTATGGCCCGTTGAGTGTCTTCTGGGAAGCATGACCTAGTCCATACCTTTATGTCAAGCAGTGGACTATTTTTCTCACATAATCAGTGATATAAAATTGTGAATGAAGAAATACTGTTTCTTGTCATCAGTGTCTGCCATCATCAGCAATGACAGAGTTTACAGACTCAAAGCCACAGTTGATGTTGGCATTGGTATGCTGGAAATGGGGCAGGAGGCCCCACTAAAAGGTTGGCTGAGCTTGATACACAGGTAGCCAAATGAGCCTATAAAGTGACTCTAGTTCCCATGCACAGAGGCAGTCGTTTGCGTGCTGTTACTCTATTTGAATTGAAAGACAGAATTTAATTTGAACTCTTCACCTTGCTAATAATTTGTACCGTGACCTATTTTTTTTCCCCAATAATAAAGCTTCTGGCATGGATACTAAGGCCGAAAAGGAAGGTTTAAATTTGATCAAATACATTATTCCTGTTTAGCTTTTGTGATGACCTTAATGTATATCTCTCTGATAGAATCAAAGCTCAGTAACTTTGATTTTGGAAGAGCACCCTAGCATAGGTATTTAAAATGAAGCATATGCTTAGATGACTTGAGGACTAGGAAGGAAGATAAGCATTTGTTTAAGTGTTTTCCTGAATTGAAGCCTTTGGGAGTTTCCTTCATTCAATCAGGAAGCAAAGTGCTCATCAATTGATTTTTATGACCAGTGACAGCTAACTGGTACTGAATAGATTTTGACTGCCAGCTATTGCGTACTTGCAGCCTGGGTTTCTGTTCATTTCACAGGATGAAGGAAGACCACAGAAAAAGATATCACCTGTTTTCCAGTAATCATGTAGTTGTAACCTTAATAGCTAAGGATGTATGAGGTGTGGGTTTTTTTAGAGAAGGGTAACACCTTTCATTAGACCAACTGATACAGCGAGAAAAAAAAGCAGATAAGCTTTAAGTAGTCTCAAGGAGCTGATGAAGAGACCAAACTTGAAAACAGCCCCACAGGAGAATGTTTGGTTAACAATGTCAACAGTTGGAGGTTTAAAAATATCTTGAATGATCATGTGCTTTTCTTCATTATAGGTCCCTCTGCTCGTTTGAATCATGTATAAAGAACAGGTAATTGGAAAATCTAACCCTGAATGCACCCATAATCATCATTCAAGGTCTGAAGTGGCAAAAAAACATCAAGAAGTTTAGTTTATTCTCTTGTCTACAAGCCAAAATAAGTTGTAGTTAATTTTCTGTGTGTTCCTGCATAATGGTTCTAAGGGGAAAATATGTTGCTCTGCTGTAAAGCTTCCGTGCCAAGGAATTGTGTTTTGCCTCTGAATATTTAAGGTTGCCAATAAACTATTCTTGTTGGCAGGTTAATAGGCATATAAACACTGTGCAGTCCTGTGTTAATACTTAATTGTGTTTCTGGGCAAAATTAAAAGACTTTGCTAGCTATCTGAAAAGTAATACTCATTTCAAGTTGTTAAAAATATGTAATTATTTCAAACTATTTACTTGCTTCTTATTTGATTTGGAAAAGGGCTGCAAGCTATTAGGGTGAAAACCAGAATAAAGATCTATAAAAAACAATCACAAGAGAAAAGTTACGGTACGTTATGAAGGACCTAAATTGTCATATGCTGGAGTCATTGGTTTTTTAAATTAGATGAACTTTGTATCTCTGGTAGAGCTCTGAGAAAGCAGGCAATCAATAATGAGTGTGAGACAGTGTCTATTGAAAAGTTACTTATGGGATATGACGTATAGAATGCTAATGTGCAGAGATATACTGAACCCTGATAACATTCATGGCACTTTAAAAATACTGAGACACCTTAAAGGATCTCTATTTGCAGCAGACTGTGAAGGTTATAAATAAGATTCCGAGTACTGCGTAGAGGTCCAAGATTTAGAATTCATTCCTGCGCTGCAAAATGAAGTGAAGCTGGTTTATGTCAGTAACCAGGACTTTGTCGTCTCTCGTTCAGGTCATGTGTAACTTGGCCCTTTGTTTCCAATTCGTATGGCTGTTGTATGTTGTCCCACCAGTATTTATAGCAGCACCTTTTTCAAATGTTAACTACTTTGGTAGTTGTCGTTGTACATACTTTGAAAATATTTCATTAAATTGATTAACTTAAAAAGGACAAATGGAAATGCTTTTTCACATTTCTTATATTGTAATGAAACTGAAGAAGAGGAAGTTTGTACATTTACGTTTTTATAATCACAGACCGGAATGGTGAAAGATTCTTTTTTTTTTTTTTGGAGCTGAAATTTAAAATGTATAGCTATGTAATGTTGAAAGCACGAGAATATTTAGCCATCTGCGTTTAATGTGACTATATATTATATATTGTAAAATATTGATGTCTGTTAGTGCCACAAATAAAAACAAAATCAAAACCTGACATGGCTTGAAAGACTGTTTTTGCCAAATGTTTTCCATTTACAGAAAGAAACTAGAACTAGAATTAGACTTAAGCAAACCAGTATGCTGTGTTTGATATCTCAGGTCTAATACAAAGTGTCTCAAGCCAGGAAAGGACTCACAACTAATAATCTGGGAACACAGTAGAAATCACCAACTAGAATCAGGATGTCAGAGTTACATACATTTTGATAATAATGCAGTACTGATAATGATCCGTTTCCTCATTAGGGAAGCTAATTTATTCAGAATTAAGGTGCTCTGTCACACCCTAGGATAAATAAGATCACCTTTGTGGACTGGTTAGCCTTCTTTTGCCTTAAAAATCTTCACAGTATGCTTTAGGTCAGAAATATGAACATGTTAAAAATGGTATCGCAGGAAAGGATTCAGGGACTCATGAGCTTGAATGCTGTAGATAGTCCCACCAGCAGCGAATAAAGTTTCCTCAGTCAGGTGCTGTAAGACAAAATTCAGTGCACGCAGGTCTCCTCCTTCTTGTTCTTAGGGCCACCTGAAGGCTCTGGGTCTGTAGCCCCTCCTTACTAACACCTCTTTAGTGTAATAAGTTGTATGGGTACGTGCTCTGGATGCGAAGGTTCTGGGTCTGGGTGCTGGCACTGCATAGAATTAAAGTTTAGAAAAGAATAATTCGTGGATAAACTTCTGAGTATCGAATTCCCGTGGGTGAAAAAACTATAAGATTAAGAACGGCTGCAAGATGAGATGTCACCTTCACAGTGACAGCAAAAAAAAATTACGAAAAATCCTGCTGGCTCAATCAAAGCTCAACCTGAAAGTGGAGGGGGGGCTTCAGCTGTCTGCAGCAGGAAGCTAGGCTGGGTGTTCATTGCCTTCTCTTGTTGATGGGAGGTGTGTGTGCTGTTACGCTGTCATCCAGGTGCTGTTGGATTGCTGGTAGCAGCTTAATTTAACCCTAAAGGAATGGAACTTTTAATATAAACCCATTTATAATGAAGTCTAGTTATAGGTCCGTGTAATAACTTTCTATTAATGCTTTTAGCAGTCTTCATTTGGGAAGTAAACATGTGTCAGTGTTTTAGTGCGTATTAGGCAAGTGCTTTTGAAGCTCTTCACCCCATCATCCCTTCTTCTGCCATGCTTCAGGACTAGGCAACTGGGTTCCTACTGGATGAAACGAATTCAGGAGATGCGCTCCAGCACAAATGGGCAGTCAGTTGGTGGAGCGAGACTGGAGCTCCTCCTAAGTTAAACGAAAAACCCTGAAATGTGTCTGGTAAAGACATCGTGTCCTCAGCACCAAGTATTTTGATCTATGTATCTGCTCCGATTGGTCCACACTGTTAGGTAGTGAGGGCACAGCCTGTGTCTGGAGGTGTACATGCCCCCTAGGTTAGTCCCTGACATGTCTTTTCGTGGCACTTGTAGCTGGACAATCTGCAGGCTGGTTTCTTTTTTGAAGGACTGAAAGAAGGACACCGAGCTCCCCTTTTCCCTAGTCTGTCTCTCAGCCTAGATTTTCCCCACGTACCCGTACCTCGGGTCAGCCGGAGCAGAGTCTGATATATGCCCGATTCATCTGGTCCTTTATATTGTCTTTTTGAGTAAGATAATTGAAATGAGGTGAAAAATGGTATCACCAGGGAAATTGAATGGAGAATTTGGTATCTCTATTCCTTGTACAGGTATAAATCAATGTTCAGGGCTTAGAGAAATCTAGTCTCATGTCTCAAATAAAATTGGTAGGTCTCCCCTCCCCTTTTTTACATGTTTTTATTAACTTTTTTTCTTTTTACTGGGCTCGGAGTATTACTCAGCCACAAAGCCAGCATTAAATCGCTCTGATTAGATATTTAATTTTAAATAATATTGGCTGTCTGCATGAGCTATTTGACTTACGGGACTTCATTATAGAGTCTTTTTCCTTGTGCAGACAGCCTGTTAATGCCGGTCATGCAAAGTATTGGACCAAAAGACCTTTTGACGTGCACATCAATCTACAGAGTTTCCAACACAGCAGGATTCAACTTCCCCGGTTCATACAAGTGATTTGCACAATTTATGCTACATTTACCACACCCAAAAATTGGCACTTCATCGGTATGTAGGAAAAAGGAAGAGGACGAGAGATGCATTTATGAAACAATGGAAAATGCCACCCCGAGATAGTTTGCGATGTTTTCCCTCCAACCTCTCCAGAAAAGAAAGCAGCAGTTCTGTTGTTTGGCGCTGCTTAGCATTAAGCACGTGGTTTAATTCGAATGCAAAAATCTGCACGAATCTCGATTTCAGTCAGTTTGTCTGAATGAAACATTCATATATTGGTTCTTTGTTGGTGCAATATGAAAAATAGTTGTCTTCCACAACAGCTAATTAGCAACTTTTACGTGTTGAGAGTGTTTATTTGTCTGTATTGTTTCTCTACTCATCTCTAATCCTCTGTTGAGTTACGTGTGCATTATGTGTAGCAACGTGCTTTGCCTCTGAGACTTAATGTTAAGATTTATGAGACTATTCCTGTTCTGTCTCCATTTGTTGCTGTTGAGCACACACAATAAAATATTCCATACCCTTGCCATAGCTGCCATTATGGTTGCATTTCCCCGCTTGCAGAAAATTACCTTTACAATGGCGGAGTTCCTTTTTTTGAAGACAAAATGAAAGAAAGGTTTGTCAGTAACATCCACCTGGATTTGGTACAACCTCTGCTTTGCTTTTTTTTTTTTTTTTTTTTTTTTTTTGCTGAGTAGGGCGTGGAGTTTGATTCATTGCTGATGTCTTCATTTGGCTGGAGAAAGTTTCCATGCAGTTGAATTCCCAGGGTTGTTCATCAAAGAATGCTAAGATGGACGAACCTTTCTAAGAGTGAAAAGGTACCTTTTTTTTTGGTTGTTAGTGTTACTAAATATTATTAAGTATTTGTTAAACAAATACAGCTTCGTTAAGTACTAGCAGGCTACATGATGCTGCACCAGATATAAAAGTCACACTCTCCTGTGCTTGTCTACCAATTTGAGGATTTTTCTGTTCTTGTTTAAACAGTTTTCTGATTTGTTGCAACATTGAAGACTCTTTAAAAAGAGAGATAAAATAGAACTACTTAAAAGGAATATTGTATGTTCTTCACACGTAAGGAGTTTAAGAACAAGCTCACTTCCATTGTTCCTTCCCGTCACTCCCTCCACGTGTATGGGAGCACATGGACACACCCACAGTCTCCTGCATTGTTTCAGGAAGTCAGGAATAGTTAAAAGCATCTTTACCATGGGATCCTTTCCCATTTTTAACAGTAGCTTTTTTGGTCACGTAAAATAGGGACTCGGGACTAGGTTTTGACACAGTCACAACAGCTATATGCAATCACTGCTGGAAGCAATGTCAAATCCAGCTCCAGATAATGCCGTCTTCAGCCAATTTCTTTTCCTTTTGCCTTTTTTCTTCTTTACTTTTTTGTCTATAGACTGATAAAACCATGTACGTGCCATGTCTCTTTTCTGAGGTCATTATTGTGCTCGAAGCCCTAAAAGTTTCCCCCTGAACAAAGGGTAGTGTTGTTGCAGTTGAACATCGGACTGAAAGAGGACATTATTCATGCACAAACAGCACTGTTGGCAATTCAGGAGTTGAAAAAGGAAACCTTGTTGATAGAACAAGACTGTGGAACATCAGTGCCTTCTGCATCGTAACCTGTGTTTACTGCAACAGGAACAAAGCAAACACAGTGCAAGTAAGCGTGGGTTTCCTTTGTCTCGTTTCATGCGTTCAACAGAGGAGTTTCTGTCAGAAGCGCTGGGATCAGTCCCTCGTAGTGCTTGGCACAGGGAGCTGGCGATGAGCAAAGGCTCTTCAGGTGGATGGCAGTTGAGGTGGAGACTGATTCGTGATTCAGCCTTTGCGCAACTACAGTACCCAGACCCTGGGAGCCAGTGGTCTGTGCAGTTTTGTCTCCTTCTTTAACCATAGGTAACGGTAAAAGGAGAGGGAAATGGACACAGCTGCCTTATGACTAGAAGTCATAAGAAGCTAGAAGAAGAAGCTAGAAGTCAGGTACATGTAACCTGAAGAGCTGCAGCCCCCCCTTCCACAGCAACACCGAACAGCGCGAACGACATACAGGAGGCACCTCGGTAAGCAGTACGTCCACTAAAACTACTGATACGTCAGGATCTGTTGGACATGGACCTGTTGGAACAAGTCTAGAGGAGGCCAGGAAGACAATCAGAGGGCTGGAACACCTCTCCTATGTGGGCAGGGGTTCAGCCTGGGGAAGAGAAGGCTCCGGGGAAACCTTATAGCGACCTTCCAGTACCTAAAGGGGGCCTACAGGAAAGATGGGGAGGGACTCTTTATCAGGGAGTGTAGCGATAGGATGAGGGGTAACGGTTTTAAACTGAAAGGGGAAATTTAGTTTAGATATTAGGAAGAAATCCTTTACTGTGAGGGTGGTGAGGCACTGGAACAGGTTGCCCAGGGAAGCTGTGGATGCCCCATCCCTGGAAGTGTTCAAGGCCAGGCTGGATGGGGCTTTGAGCAGCCTGGTCTGGTGGGAGGTGTCCCTGCCCATGGCAGGGGGGCTGGAGCTAGATGATCTTTAAGGTCCCTTCCAACCCAAACCATTCTGTGATTCTGTGATCTTGGAAGTCACCAAAGCGATCCTGAGACTCAAGCATCTCTGCATGGTCAATTAACATGCTCAAGACCAGACTCAGCTGTCCCCACTGTAGACCCTTTGCTGATAAAATCCAAGCCTCGGTCCTTCAGCCGGGCTTGGTGGTGGCCATACCTGCCGCGTTCCCTAACCAGCCAACACTGAGCACGGAGCGGTGGTTTGGCTGCCTGCGCAGTGCGTGCCCCCTCATCCATTAGCCTCACTGCTCATGTGCCAAACTTCCCAGCTCATGGAAGGAACTGTCAGAGGTAATTTGCAGATAGCCAGTGGTACAGAAGAGCAAAGAGTTATATTTTTATGTGTCGATGAATAATTTAGCAACAGTTCTGTGTTATGTAAAATTACTGCTTTGCTGCTGCTGGGGCCAGTGTTCGTACAAAGTGTTCTTCTGAGCCCAGTTACGCAAGTTAAAGCTTGCTAGTTTTATCCTATGCATCTGTCATTAGAGAGAATTTTTCCAGGTTCGAACTGGGAATCAGAGCAGGTCTTTCATTCCCAGAGAGGGCCGTTCCCCATCCTCGTTCTTATTTATAGTCCTGATCATCCTACCTATTTTCCAAATAGTCAATTTTGCACTAGGTTGCATATATCAATTACTGCTGGGTTTTTCCACAGAGAAGGATGCTGTGTAATGTTTTTCCCATAGAAATGCCATGGAAATCATCCATCCTCATAGTGTTTTCTTTATATTAAGGAGCCAGCTAAGACACTGTTCCCATGCAGAGCGGCCACAGGTTTCATCCCCCTACCCTGTGCCTGAGGCCTGTGCACCTGCTTGGTCAGGGAGCCCAGAATATGGACAGATTTAGATATATCTTGTTTTGGTTTCAGGTTGGAAATTGTTCCTTTGAGATTCTACCTCTTCTGTGCTCAGAGGGGGGATTAAAAGTTTAGGGAATGAAAACAAAGAGCAATATTATTGCCACCCAAACGCACGCTTGTAAGGATAAAGTGCGATTGAAAAGCTGCAGTAATTCAACACCAGGACACGTCCAGAAATGGAGAAACTCACAGGTTTCCTTAGGACTCTGCATCGCAGCTACTGTTTCTGCCGTATTCTACAAGTGTTGCCAAGAGATGCTTAGTTGAAAATGCAAATATGTTCAAGGCTGAAGGATCAAAGAGCAATTAAATTAAAAACTGCTGACAGGTCAATCTTAATAGTCATTTCCATGCTGAAATAAGTCAATAAATCTTAGCTGGCAATAAATCTTACCACATAAAGGTGGGCTTGCATAACAGGAAAATGTAGTAAAATATAGCAATATATTTTATGCAAATGCTTTTTAAAAGTAATGAGTAGCATGTTTTATTCATCTTGTCCTGGCATCAAAGCGGTCAAGGAGACATTGGACTTCTGGAACGGGTTAATGCTTTGCAGCAGCAGTATGCTGAGCAGGCAGAACATCTTCTATTTATATTACTATTTACTTATATTTGTAAATACAAGCCTTAATTGGGCTCCTGAGCCCTGCTGTGTTTGGTACCGTGCAAACACAACGTGAGTGACTGTCCCTGCCCAAAAGACCTTTAAAACGGGAAAAGTCAGAAGAAGAGGAGGATGGGAGCAAAAGCAGTCGGGCGACTTGCCTGAGGTCACCCAAGATGTTAGTGGCAGAGGCAAAACTGGAGCTCAGGACTCCTGTGTCATATTTTGGCCCCGTTCTCCAAGTCGTGCAGCTTCCTGGCCTATATACTAAATATGGTAAGTACGGGTCAAATAAGAAACAAACTCAACCTCTCGTGGTATAGTTCAAGCTTCAGAGATGCGGGGAAAGCAGCTGCTTTCATCACAGGCACCTTAATGTACCCTTGTGTTTTTATTTATTTGCCCAAATGCATAAAGTATGAAATATTAGATAATATTCCTAGGTACTTGCGTCTATAACTAGACGCATCTCCAGCAAAACTCCAAAATACAAGAGGGAGCTGGGATAAAGCTGCTAAATTTGAAACAGATTTTCTGCGTGGTAGAAGTTCCCTGATTGTGAACTAGCTTATATCTCCCTTCCAGCTTCCTGCCCACCTGTAGCTATAACTCCCCGCTATCCCCGAGGGAAGACCTGAGAGGAAAACGTTCCTGATATTGCCGCTTCACCAGCGCCCGAGCGCTTTAACAAGGATCTTTCTATTCGCCCCTGTGTAAACACAGGACGGCAGCCCAGGCAGGCAGCTCTGGGTGGAGGGAGCACGGATCGTTTTAAATCATTTGCACGTTCTAAATCATCGGGCACGATCTGCGAAAAAGTAGATCTTGTGTTACATACGGCGCTTGGGAGGCAACGCAGACTATTTCAGGCTAATAAAATTCCCGACAAGTGACCCAGCACAGGAGAAGTCCTGTTCTCAAGGAAAAGCCTTACATCAGCACCGGCTCACAGCTCGCCCTTCTTTTCACAGTGGAAAGGCTGGCGATTTTAATCCCAATTCTAAAACAAGTCAAAACTTGGTGAGTGCAGTAATTGCACAAGCAAAGAAAGGGCTTGGGGACAGCCTGTACTTCCCCCCCCTCCTTTTTTTCTTTTTTTTTTTTTTTGCATTGAATCAGAAGAGCTGTTCTTAGGTTTGTGTGGTCTCCGGCAAGATGCAGTACCTCACTTCCAGAGTGTTTTTCCTGGCGCTAACAGACCGCACAGAGCCCAACCCAGGGTAATAACGTGCTGCCTGTTCCCAAAACTGGGAACAAAAGGTGAGGATTTCTTGTTTTCCTTGGGATGCTGGTCTCACGTTACATTACTGAGGGTGCAATGTGAATGAGATTTCAAAACTAATTTCAACCAGGTCCCTTCGTGTATCTTCTCCTTTAACCAGAAAAACATTTTCCACCGTTACCAAAAATGGGAAAAATGCACGTTTGCCTCGTATGCCCGGGTCAGTAAATTGTCACCGATAACCAAAAGTGCCGTGAGAAAAAATAGATTAATTTTCAGGGGAGGTTTCTCCCAAGAGCAGGTAGCATTATTCCCCACAGCGGCAAACCGGCCCAGCACTGCAGTCTGCCAGTGAAATATCAAATGGAAGGTGTAAACCTGGTTTTGTAAGAAATGCATCCCAGCTCTGGCTGACCTGGAGCAAACTTTATTTTTAAGTGTGTGAGGCAGAATTATCGGAGATGAAGAATCATGAGTCAGACCCGCAAAATCATGAGACCAGTCTCCAGCATGACGAGGGTTGCATTTTTTTTTTTTTCCCCATTTTCAAGGGAACAGCTTCTGCGGTGTGGTTTGGGTCTACTGGGTTTCTGAAGCTCCTTTGTCTGTCGCTGGGTGCGGGGGGGGGGGTATGACTGTCAGCGCCATCCTCTCCCGCCTCGTCCCCCCCAGGCTGTGCTGCAGGGCCAGGCAGGGAAACCCAAACTGGCCCCAAAGGCAGTGGGTCCAGGAGGAGGGATGTTGTGTCGGGGCAGCCTCGTGAGCACGGCTCCTCGCTCGGCCCTCGTCCACGCTGGTGTCTCCACACAGGGTATTAACTGCTGCTTAAAAGGGAAAAGAACCAGAATAAGAAGGATTAAAATACAATGTTCCCTACGAGCACTGTCATCTCTCCAGCAAGCCTCCCTGCCTGTCGGACTACTGAGTATTTGACCCGCGTTTGCCAGTGAGCACTGAAAGGTAGTCCAAGCCAGCGCTCAAAAAAAATCCATCCAGATTACTTATTACGATGTTTTTTATAGTATAGAGGGAGGAGAAAAGGAGCCTGTCATTAAAGCTTTTACTTGGGCCTCGTCCCCCAGTAGGTTTTGTACTGGTACGACTATTTCTATTAGAGGTGTGATATTTTTTACTGAAATAGATAAACCAATATAACCACTAGTTGGGGGACACTGTTGTACTGGCACAAAGGCGCTTTATACCAGTACAGCTTATTTGCCTTCTTATGTGGCAATAGAAATGTCAGCATAAATAAGCATCTTTATACTGGTATGGCTGTTTTTACCCCAGGGAAATTATACCAGTTTTACTATACCAGTATAGTTACAATTTTGTGTGTGGCCAAGCCTTCGCAGAGGTACGCCTCCTGTGTAGAAAAGCCCTCATGGTGACCAGTGCCTCACTGTGCCAGAAAGCTGCAGAAAGTCAATGAGATTATTCAGGTATTCGTTATTCCACTGGATCAGGCTATCAAAATTTGGAGGAGGCGGAGGGGTGCTTTCGTTTACTTTTGTTGGCTGGTAAACTAATCCGTGTGCCTGGCATTGACCGGCAATGGTTTTGCTGGTATCTAGAGGCAGCGGACAGATAACGTGAGAGTCAACAGGAGGAGTTACTCTTCCAA
Organism: Fratercula arctica; assembly: GCA_947846985.1. NCBI lineage: Eukaryota > Metazoa > Chordata > Aves > Charadriiformes > Alcidae > Fratercula > Fratercula arctica. Next base: position 90,598,857 of record CANTUZ010000002.1, on the reverse strand, counting down.
TGTCTGCCTAAGTTCATTTTACCAAAGAACAAAGCGTTGGTAGCAGAAGGGCGTCACTGGGTGTCTCTCTGCTTTGGAAATGAGCGTCCTTCCCTTGCTCACGCGTGGGTATCTCCGATTTGCCTCAGCACGATGTAGAAGCAGCAAGCCATTACCCTGTGAGAGAATAGCCTGTTCAGTTGTCATCACTTACAGACAGTACGTGCTTAAGCGAAGAAAGGCGAAATACAACTTTTAAGGGTAGTCAGCAGTTATGCGAAGCTTTTCACCTTAAAATGCCTTGCAGACTCTGGTTATATTTAAACTCGTGTCACTAGAGTACGTATGTGCGAGTCAGTCTGTGTGGGTGCTCTGTCCTTTTTTATATGCTCTCCGTAAACGTGCAAGGAAGATAGACAACACTCAGCAGGTCAGTGGATGTATCAGGAAAATGAGTGAACTGTGCATAGCAGTGGCTGGAAAACAGTGGAGCTCCTGCCGTCAGGACTCCTGTGGGAGGGAAGAGAAGGGAAGGACATTGTCTCACAGCCTCTACCTGCACTAAAAAATGGAATTAGCTGTGTCATTTACGCACTAAGAAAGGTAACTTGAAGAATGAGGTGGAAATGATTTTTAAATACCTGCTGACAGTATGATTACTTATGGTATTATTGATAGAGTATGCAAGTTGGTGACCCAAGTCCTTTCCCACTATATACAAATTCACAGTTTTCCTCTCTCTGCCTTTAATAATTTAGAGGTCATTTTGGCAGTGTGAAAAAGAGATAAATTCACCTGCTGTCCTGATGGCCATTATGAGAAAATCACGAAGTCAGAGCAGTGGCTTGATTTTTATGACTGAAGTCTTCTGCAGACATGAGCCTATTATTCACCTGCAGAGCTCTGTGGCCCTTGAAGCCGAGTTGCAGGGGTGAAGGTCACCGCTCTGCCAGTAACCACATTGCCATTACATGAAGTTATAAACAGCAAATACTGGGTAAATATAGCTGGTACTGTACTGTTAAATATAATGACATTTGCCCCACAGATGACCGTGGGTCCTCGTTGTCAAATCAACTTTGCCTATTTACCTTTCAGCTGCAGGTTAAACATACGAAATGTGCCCTAATCCAGCTTTTCCCACATCAGAGGCTTGAAGAAACCACTTTCCTGTATCACTGCATATAAAGAGGTAACTTTTCTTCCTTTGCCTCGCATATCAAAATTCAAGGCAATCAGTCATTCATTCTGCATCATAAATAATACATGGACCCAACCAAACACAAAAGGCCGTAGTTCCGTCTGCTTTCCCTCCACACTTTAATAAGATCATCCGAATTTCAAGATGAAATGTGCAATCTCGTATTTAAATCATTAGGTCCCTGTGTGGTATTTCATCTCATTTCTGCAAGGTCAGGGTGCCCGACGTGGTCAAAGAAAGAAAGAAAGATAAATGCTTTATCAGCAGAACAAACGTAACTGGTTCATGTTGAAGACGGAATAGGTTACCCATAGAGGGTGAAGACATGCCAGAGATCTGCGAGGGAGCTGTAAATCAGTGGTTTCAGACCACGGTGAGGTGCACCTCCCCTGTGGTACGGTGTCCCGCAGTAACGAGCCCTCAGCGCCTCTGTTGGCCCTTTCCCGGGTTTCAAGTGTGTTTTGCTGAAAGGGTAGGAGTCCAACCTCCAAAATGCATGTGGCAATTTTTGGGAAACTGGAACAATCACTCAAAGGAAACAAAATTTCACAATCCAAGTATGTGGCCGGCAGCTAAAACCTCCTGGTTTCTGAGCAGTTTCTGGCTGTGATTCCCTCTTTGGAACAGAGGATGGTCTTGAGACCCAGCAAGCCTGGGTTACATTTTTGCCTCCTCACAGGCTTCCTCTGTGACCCTGGGCAAGTCCCTTCATTCCTGCATACCCCGGCATACCCCGGTTTCCAGTCCTTTGTTTGTACAGGATATCCCCTCTGCTGGCCTCCCCTGTCCCGCCTGTTTCAAAAGAAACCTGGCAGAGGAGGCATCTGAACTGCTGTGTATTTGGTAAGCACCGGGGGAGGTCCAAGTCTTGGGCAGCAGTTGTGGTCCTCCTAACATATCACTATTGTAATAAGGCAATTCATTGAACCCATAGAATCACAGAATGGTTCGGGTTGGAAGGGACCTTAAAGATCATCTAGTTCCAACCCCTTGCCATGGGCAGGGACACCTCCCACCAGACCAAGTTACTCAAAGCCCCATCCAGCCTGGCCTTGAACACTTCCAGGGATGGGGCATCCAAAGCTTCCCTGGGCGACCTGTTCCAGTGCCTCACCACCCTCATAGTGAAAAATTTCTTCCTAATATCTAACCTAAATCTACCCTCTTCCAGTTTGAAGCTATTACCCCTTTTCCTATCACTACATACCCTTGTAAAAAGTCCCTCACCAGCTTTCTTGTAAGGCCCCCTTCAGGTACGGGAAGGCCACTATAAGGTCTCCCTGGAACCTTCTCTTCTCCAGGCTGAACAACCCCAATTCTCTCAGCCTGTCCTCATAGGAGAGGTGCTCCAGCCCTCTGATCATCTTCGTGGCCCTCCTCTGGACCCGCTCCAACAGGTCCATGTCCTTCTTGTGCTGCGGGCTCCAGAGCTGGACGCAGTACTACAGGTGGGATCTCACCAGAGTGGAGTAGAGGGATGTAACTTCCCTGGATGTGAAACTGTAGATATTTCTGGTGGGTTGCCAACTCATAAAGGTGTTGTGGATAATGTTACTGAGGCACTTTTTGTTGATTAAAGGTGCTAAGATATCTTTACTGCCAGAAGATCTCGGCAAGGGCTTGTATAAATCCATTGGGCACAGGAGTATCTAAGTAAATGCTACAACTCTTATTGGCTTTAGCACAAGCCGGAGCAGGACCTCAGTCACAAGCAGCTTCCAAAAAAAAGTGAGACAAAAATTTGGCAGGCAGAGCACAATATATTCTCATGTCATCTTTATATAACCACTTAGCCAAAACAATAAGGTCATCTATAAATCCAGATAGGCCCAGACAACTGAACTCTAAGGTTAGTTTACAGAAAAGGTTTCCAAAGCTCACGTGGTCTTCTATGAGATTAAAAATGGATAAAAATGTAACCTTGGGCCACAATAACCTGGGCAATACCAGCACCACTCTCAGCAGTGGCAGCTTAAGCACAGAATAGCTGCGGAAGTGCATGATTAAAGCACGTGGAATGGGTAACAGTAGCAGAAGTGTCATGCCTTGCCCCCTAGTTATGCCCACAGCAAACTCTGCTCAGCTAGTTAAGTCTTCTGTGGTGCCCAAATCTGCTCTCCCTCTTCTGTGATGCCCCTCATGGGACCTTTCGGGAAGCAGAGAGGAGATCAGAAATAGAGGACCTTTAAAAGGAGCTAACTAGACTGTGGTGGAGGACTACCGACTGCAGCCGCAAGACTTTAACCCAAGTAAGCTCATTCAGTAATAGCCTAGTTTGGGATAGTTGCGGTCTTTGGTGCAGGTTTTCTGTCCCTTCCACCATGTCAAGCTACTGTAGGCACCCACTGGTGCAGGGCTGAGCTCTGGCACGTTGCTCTTCACTCCCACCATCTTGCAGGCAGCCCCATTTCCAGCTGTGATGCCGGGGGCAGGAGCAGACCTTGGCAGCTGGGATGGAGCTCGTGGCATCACTGCTTGGGGAATAGGTCAGAGAGCTTCAGAATTTCATGTGTCCTCACAGCCAGCACAGCCAGACCACAGTGGCCAACAGACCACTGACCACAGAGCAGTCACTGGCCCACGCTGGACATTATTCATGAGAGGAATAGATTGTTTCCGCCTCCAATTATCTTTTTATTGCTAAAAGCAAAAAGAAACAAAAATCCTTTAATATGTATTTTAAGTCCATGGGTTCAAGATAAACTGGCAGACATAAGAAAAAAAATGTCCATAGAGGTCAAAATGAAGAATTATGACTATTCAAAACACCACATATTCTTTCCTACTGATTTTTTTCTCTTCTGTAAGCTGCTGGAAGACAATAGACTGACAGACATGTTCCTGAACAACCCTTCGTACATGACGTATCTAGAAATTGAAATAAATACGTAGAATTAGTTATATTGAATGCCTTATGTCTAAATTAATCACAACCCAGACGGGATGGGGAAGATGTTACACGCTCATGAACACACAGAGTCAGAAGTCATACATCCTGAAGGAGGTTAAAAAGGAAACCTGTAAGTGATGGATGAAAAAATAAGTGTCCTCTCTACGTTTATTTAAATATGCATCCTCTGCAGAGCTTATCTGAACCCTGAGCTCTTAGAGGCACTGATAAGCAAGACAGACCTATTAAAGACTCATTTGAAAATCTCCAGAATGTGCTACCAGCTGAAACCCTGCTGTCCCCAGAGCCCCCAGGCTCATGCAGCAGCATTAGCAATGTCTAAAAAAGCGTGGTGTGTTGCTTCCCTGTGCCTCGCCCCTTCCAGGCTCCCCCTCCGTAACCAGTGAGAGCCCACGGCTCCCCTCTCCCCTCCGCAAGTTCTGCTCAAGCATCAATAAATATTTTCTTGTCTTCAGATCTTGACTCCCAGCCCAACTTCATCCCTGGGTCTCGTGCCACACATTTTAAGCCAAAGACTGAGGTTTTCCTTAGAAACTCCCTCCTCAGCTGGAGAAACTCCTCCAACTCTTCCTATCAAGCCCTGGCTCCTCCTGGAAAACAATCGAATGAGCCTGGCTTTCTGCCTCAAGGAGGCGGCAGGTCTTTGCAGCCGCCTGGATGGCTCAGGCTTCCCAGAGGGATTTTTCTGATGCTCAGGCAAATCTTATGGAGGGAAGGAGGACCTACAAACAACAGAGCAAGGGCAGGGAGCCGCCTGTCAAAAGCAGCTCCGTGCAGTGTGCCTCCTGGAGTGCGGTGGGACCTTTCAGGGTGGCCTCAGAGCCGCCCTTGCTGTCCCTCAGTGAGTGGATTCACTGGTGATGGCTTTGCTCTCGTTTTACGCATGCAATCCTATAGCCAGCTGGGATCTGGGCCAGTTTCTGCAGTAATTATGGTCCTAAGGGGTCATTTGACAGAAGGCAGTCAAAGGGGCACAGCAAGGACCTGCCCATACTTGGTCTCACCTAACCACAGTCCCAGTAGCTGGGGGTTAGTGTAGGAATGGCCACAAATGCTTTTGGCAACCTGGAGCTTCCCTTCTCTCCTACCCCACCACAGGGTGATTAATTAAAACCCCACTGTGACTGGTTTGCTTCAAATACCAGCTCCCCTGAGAGTGTAAATCTTGCCCTCAGATCCTAGACTAAAGTTTGTCAGCGACACAGCTCGCATTTTGCTCCAGCCATATATGGATGGTTTATGAGCTGTCATTGCTTTTTGCCAGGTCTTGCCTGTGTGTTTGTAAATAGCCTGTGAGCTTCCTAAAACAAAATTTCCCATGGGGATGTAGAGCTGGAAAGGGTATTTTCACTCTGCTGCCGCAAGCCACGCTTACTGTTTGTTACCCCGTTCACAGCTCATCGCTTCTCTAGCACTAAGGTTTAGAGCCTTAAGAGCAGCAAAAAGGCTGTTCCAGTCCGTCCTTCCCTTGTTTAAGCCTAGTCAACATGTGCTCATGGGCAGTTTATCTCTCTTCTACCATTTGGAAATGTTGGAGAAATGCTGCAACACTTGCGAGTTGAAAAAAAAAGGGCTAAACATTGACAATCATTGACTTCAACGTCAACCACAATGAGCTGCCAGGTGTGGCCCTGCCTCTCCGCTGCAAGTTCTAACCTTATCCCTATGGCAGGCAGCTGCTGCAGCAGGGCTGAAGGGGTGTTTTCTGCCCTACGCCGAGACCTGAGCTCTCTTGCAGCCGCGTAGCTGAAGAGCAGCAGAATAGCTGGTAGCTATTGTGGTAGAAATGGGCTCTGTAGTCTGCTCAGCCTTACAGGTAAATACCTGCCTGCTTAACAAGCTGCTGTTTTGGAGCAATTTTTAGGATCATCTTGTATTACAATAGTCCAGGCTCAAAAGCTTTGATGTCTCTGTGATAGAAACTTCTGCTCGAGACAGGTTTTTTTTCCTCCATTATTATTCTAAAGGTGCATGAAGAAGTCCTAAAAGGTTTGCTTAACTTTTTTTTGACCTGTAAAGTGGTTTTACGCTAGCCTTGTTCATGCCTGCTGAGAGGACTGTTGAAATGGATCAGGAGCTTTCTCTACCGTTTGCTGAAGAGGCAAGGTCATATATTTGTTAAGAACGCTTCTCTCTCAACTGCTGGGAGTTCAGTGCCTGTAAACAAAGAGCTGGGCACATTTGGGTTCACCCACACGATCGCTTTGCTAGTGGTGGTGGTACTCCACAGGCTCTCCTGCTAGGGGGCACAGGTGGTTGGTGTTCCCCAAGTCCTCGGTGCTCACATCAAGTAACCCAGCAAGAAGCGTGCCTGAACGCCTGAGCTGGAAGAAGAGAAAAAAGAGAGAGAGAGGGAGAACCTGTATTTCGGAGCTAACATTTAAAGAAAAGACACAAACATCTTTCCTATCTTTTCCGAGATGAGAGAAACAGCCAGGCAGGTAGACTGGATTTTTTGTTATGGTTCTCTTTAAAGCCTTAAAGGAGATGAATAAAAGGCACAATCTCCTATTTTTCTTTCTTTTCTAAGTATACTGAATATAACAAGTGGTTTTATCTGATTAAAGAAGCAAAATCCTGACAGAAGGGGAAAAGATGTATCATTTTCTGAGGGAATGCTCCCTGCTGGTTTTTGTAGCCCCCGCACCATGCTGTAAGCCTTTGGACATGATAAACTCTGTGACCTCCTCATGCGAATTGAAGGTGATTTGATTTTTTTCTTCTCTTTTTTTTTCCTTACTGCTCCAAGCGATATGAAGCTTGGTTGGAGACATTAAAGGACGTTAAATTACTTGGTTTCCAGAGCTCACTTTCCTTCGTAGAAGGACTGCTGCTCTTTTTTTTTTTTTTTCAGCTTGGTAATTTGTTGCTGCTGTCTGGAGAAAGGTCAGGCTTGCTCACATTGTACAGCATTTCTTTTAGATTTCTGGGTGTTTTCTTAGAAGGGAAGAGGCTCGGTGGTGTCACCCTCCATGCTGTACAGGTTCTGTCTTGCAGTGAATATTGGGAAAACTTCTAGTAGTTGCATTAATAGGATTGAAGTCCGTTTGTAGAGCCAAATTGCTCTGTAGAGCGTTTGCAGAGGTGACTGCTGTATCAAATAGAGATGACATCTTAATTGCTGGGTGCAGACAAATCCTCTCCTTCCAGAGTAAAGGCAGCCCCTGCCGAGTCAGCATTTGTAGCCTTCCTGCCCTGGCCTGAACTTCTCTCTCTAATATACTTCATCAGTTATACATATAATACTGGCTAAGTTAAAGCATGAGCTCTTCTAGGTGGAGGGAGCGGTGTGGTAGCTCAGGTCCTTCCAGCCTAACACTGAACAAGGAATTGTATCAGGAGAAGCAAAACTGTGATACCCCAGACTTGTGTTTCCCTGCGGTACTGCAGTACCAGAGCTTTCCTGGCTTTTTTTTAGCTATCCTTCTTTATATTTCTTTATAACTCATATGTGCAAGACAGGCTTTTTAACATATCCTCAGCGTGCCCTGTCCATGGCCATGCCGGTTACAGCACAGGACTTCTAGGAGCACGGTGGTGTTTGTCCACAAGCTCCTGCATCACCCCAGCAAAGCCCTGACAGCTTGTTCTCTCACCCAACTTGTCCATGCAGTGCAGCAGCCCATCACTGCGTGAAGCAGCTCCACATGAGGAGCAATGCCTCCTGCGAAGCCCCAGCATCCATAGCCACCTTGCTGGCTCCCCTTAAGGGATACGCTGTTAGCTCTACGGCTAGCTGCAGTTTAGAAAGGTGGAGAGAGCAAGGTGATTCCTCAAGAGAGCTTGAGGAAGAGGCAGAGACATGAACAACTGCTCCTTGGTCAGGAGCTTACACCCAGGTCTGAGGAGGAAGCACACCCTGGGCCAGAAGTGGATGAGCACTTTTACCCCACCAGATCACTCTACGTCTGTGGTAACAAGCCATGGTATCAACCAAACTGTTCAGGATATTATCATCAATGAAAACCTCTGTAGCCTTACGTCTTCTAAGCCATCCTCAGCCGGTCACTGTCTGTGCCAGCCTGGATGCCAGCGCTGCCCGTGGGACGCCCAGTGTGCCCAGCTGCGTGTAGGCCAGGGGTACGACACGGGTCTCCCACCACCATCTCCTGGGGTCCTGCAATTACTGTGCTTTGAAGGATGTCATCTGTTTTTACCCCACAGGCCTACTGATTAGCACAGGCTTCTCCCCTACGCCAGGTGTCGTAGGACCGACCTCCACAGTAGCTCAGGTGCACCCCAAATGGCTGTCAGGTATTAGTCCAAGCAGGCTATAACGTGGCTGAAGGCCAGCTGATGGTGCTGACAGGGCCATCTATCTGGGCAGTGCAGCCAGGATTGCTGTGGCTTGCTGTGCATTTTCCAGCCTGGATCAGCACCGTGGGATGCCCTATCCATCCCATGGCTCTGGGGACATCACAGGGTCCAGAAAGGGCTTTCCCCAACCTGACACCAATTTTCAGCATAGGTTGATCCTAGGGGATGTGATCCTATGAGGGAAGAACTGGATAACTGTGCCTCCTGTCCCTCCATCCTGCCTCCAAGTACCACATCACTTCTTACAAGCCGTGCCACTGCTTAGTCTAGGGTATATTGACCCTTTCTTCCACCTCCTTCACACAATGTTCCCCATCCTCCTCCCTTTCCCACCTCAGAGCCTGTGTCTGCTCCTGCTCTAGCAACTTGCATTGGTCCATCCCTGACAGCCAAGTCAGCAGAGATCCTTGCCCCATGCAACAGTAAAACCTCCTGGCTTTTTCCTGGAGTCTCTGGCACTTAGCTGCAATGAAAGGCAGGCTTGTCCCGTGCCAGGGCCTTCTACCACTTTCCTTCCCCCAATATTCAAGGAAAAACCCTTCCCTCTGTGTGACCTCCAGCGCTCAGGGACACGCTCTCTCGCAAATCCACAACTCCTGCCACACACGCGTGCAGAGGCACATGCAAACACAGGCCCCTGGCACAGCCACCCTTGGCTCTCTGTTCTCTCCTTCTGTACGAGCCTCAGAGCCTGCCGCAGGGGTCTGTCCTCGAGTCCACCCATGTCACTGCTCCTGCCCGTGACTGCCCCGGTGTCTGGGTCACCTCTCCCTGGTGTACCCTCACTCTTCCCCTCCCATTTTCCCCAGGATTACTGGACCACGGTTTCCAGTGACTTTGGGTGAATACTGGTATTTCTTGCATGATTCAATTGCATCAGGAAAATTCTTGAGTTTCTGAAATGAGATCGAGAGGTACATTTCATCTCACCGGCCCATGTGACTAAAAAGTACATTGGGTTATTCTCCTAAATTAATGAGTTTAATTTAAACCTCTGCTATTTTAAAAGTATGTATTTTAGGTTCTCTGTTTCTTTTCTAGTTTTGGAGTCCTTTCAGTGCAATCAGGATGACTCAGAACTACTGTTTCAAAAATGAAAGCTGGGCTCCAAATGATAGCACTATACGCAGGCAATGGGCTGAGAACAGAAAAAGAAAAAAGAAAAAACCACAATGCAAAAGTCATTATAAGATCCTGAGCTGTCAACATCAAATAGTTTAAGCTAATTAGAAGACCAGACATGTCTAGCCCAAATGGATATTTGATTTACTGCATACCATCACAAATATATACTCATGGGTTGTTTAATCACTGCTTCTGGAGCAAAGTAGAAACAGCAGAAACTGCAGTCAGGCATACTGAGTGATGGGGATGGGGATGGGGATGGGATGGGGATGGGGATGGGGATGGAGATGGGATGGGGATGGCAGTGGGGATGGGAACCCCTTTCTCTTTGTTGACTTTCAACAGAGAAGCCACCAGGGAACACAATTAGAGTCAGGAAATCTTGTTCCATCATCTTTCACTGGCACTTCTTGCATCTTCAGTAACCAAATAACCACATGACTGAGCTCTTTGCAGCACTCCTGAGGTAAAGCATTTTGGGTGGGCCTCAGTGCCGGCTGTAGCCTGTGCATAGGGACAAGGCAGGGTGGCTGCGGTGGAGTTCCCTTTCATGGAGCGTCTGCCCAGGCTTACTCCTCATGGTGGGATCACACAGTTTGCAAGCAGCGATAGGAAAAGTCACCACACAGGAAACACGGCACTTTGTGGCATTTGTCTCTGCTTGGTTTTAATCCCAGTTCTGCTCTTCTGTCCCTTCCTCAAGCCCGCGAAGAGCAGAGAGATGCTCTGGGGGAGGTGAGGTGTTTCTGCATCAGAAGGAGGTTGGAGGCACGGGCAGGGGCTGCGGATACAGCGTGGGAGAAGGCACAGGGGCTGAATGAAGTAGAAAGAAGGTTTTCCGCCCCCTAGGACAGTTAAGTGAGAAACTAAACCCCCGTGCAAGCTGAGGAAGAGTGAAGTGATGCTGGTCTGGCACAGGACTGGGAAGGTGAGCCCCAGCGCCAAGCGAGTTCCCCTTTCTTCTCTGGGGAAATGCAGGGCTGAGACAGAAAAGTTTTGGCACTGGATCTGCACGGCACCAGCCCCCTGTGCCTTGGGGTGAAGCAGGCAGGACCCCTGGCCTGAGGGGGCAGTGAGAGAGCCAGGGGGAAGCAGTGGGAGGGGAGCAGCTCCAGGGAGGGACATGGGACGGAGGGAAGCCCCAGCGAAGCACTATTTTCAGTCCATACTGTCAGGCAGGAACCCTTCAGGGACAATATATTTCCCCATCGTGACGGCTCTGGCAGACGATGCAAGTGTGGCTGGTCCAAAGCCCTGCTCAGGAGCTCGCTTCCTAATTAGGAAGAGAATTTAAGAAGAATTCCGGAATTTTTGTTGCCGTTTACCACCACCCTGGTGGCCACTCTGCCAGGGCAAAGCAATTCTGCAACCTGGAGACCTTTGGTAAAAACCTGTCCGAGGAAAGACGGTGGAGAAAGTGTTGGTGGTACAAATGGTCACACAAAGACTCTGCACACAAAGGGATGCACAGGCTCGAAGGAGACAAAGAAGCAATGATTTTTGAAGATGGATTTAAAGTAGATTAATGAACTTTATAGAGGAAGTAGCCATACTCAGAGTGCAGGAATGGGAGAGACTCAAGCAAATTAGGAGGCAAATGTAGGTAAAATACAGTTCTTTTAAGGAAGGTGCTCTATATACAACCAATAATTAACTTGTGGAACTTAACTGCCCCAGCTGCTATTATTGAGGTTGGCAAAGAAATAAGATTTAAAAAGGCCCATGAATAATACAAACATCAAGCGCTGCACTGAATAGAATAACAAATTACAAGGGATATAAATCACCATGCTTTAGATCATAAATAACAATAAATTGCCCAGTGATTAGAAGGCAACTTTCGCTAGGGGCAGGTTCCTTAGTAATTGCTCATTTTAGCGCTTCTTGCCCTTTTTTTTCTCTGAGCATGTGGTGCTGGCCACTGCCTTAACAAGACAAATGGGTTTAGATGGCAAGCAGGCATTTTTCTGTGTACGGTGTATCGTAATGAAGAAATTCGGCTTCTTCTCTTAGATAAGAACTATTAAGAGGGAGTTTCCCTTGCAGAAACACTACGACAGCAGCTGAAACCTGCAGTATGCTATTGTAATCTCTAATGTTGGGAAAAACCTTAAAATACATAAATTCTGAATTATTTCAGTATTTTTAGCCTTCCCAGATTAGTTCCTATTTTTGGTCATAATTTTGTTTGTTTGGGGCTTTTTTTTTAAGTAAGTCATAAAACAATTTCAAGATAAACACAGTGCTTAGACTGCTGTGGTTTTGTGGCACCTGCTTTTGGCTGCTCTGTCAGACAAACCGATTTACAGATCGGATAAACGCACGTTGCTTCAGTTGACACACCAGAAAGCCCAGGTTCAAGCTATTTAGATTCCGGCTCCTTGCTAATAGAGATTAATACAGTTCTCCGAGTTAACATTTAATTTCTGGGCTGCCAAAAAGAAAGTAATTTGAAGCAGCTAAGAGACAGTCGTGGAGCTGAGCTGGGTACAAATTGAATCAAGGCTTTCAGGGCGCCTCTCACTGAAGCTTTGCTCCCTGGCTTGCTTCCTAGCAGGATGCAGGGCAACGTTGCCGGCACAGGCGTCCTACAGAGACATTTTGTGCCGCCTCCCCGTCCTGAGGTTTTCCATATGCTTTCTCCATACTCAGTAATTAAAGGGTGAGGGGGGAGCTCAGGTGGCACCACCTTGCTGCCCCTGGGAATGCGTGCTCGGGTCAGAGTTTTTGTAGCTTAGGTCTGCCCGTATACACCAGCAACTATTCTGGTATCGCTCAGCTCTGCAGCATCTCGATGGGTTTTTTGGCCTTTCAGCACACATAGACCACAGCCCTTCATATTAATAGGGTTTTTTTTTTCCTCTAACGATTCATTACTGCCTTCATCTTATTTTGAAGGAAAGGCAATTGCATTACTTTTCTGTCTCCCCCTACCCCATCACCCCCTGAAGTGCTTCACCCTTTTGAGCATATCTCTAACCCTTTCCTCAAGCTCCGTGTGCCACCAGAGCAGGGCACGGCCAGCTGAAACCAAGCTTGGTCATCTCCCCTTCACTGGGCAGCCAAGTTGTTGGTAGGGTGAAAACCAGCCTCCCGCATGACACCAAAGCTGCTCCTAAACTCTTCCTGCTCTCCATGGCAAAGCATGATCCATCCTGCCCCACAGAGAGGCACTAATAATACAGTCTCTACCGTTTTGCACCAGCTGCTCTCCTAAAATTAAGTGCACTGGAGTGCCTGGCGTTTCTTCTGAGGAAGTGTTTATAAATGTTAGGCAAGGACTTTACACCACCGGTTATCAGTTTGCAGGATGTGCGAATAAGGCAATGCTCAGCAGAGCACACACGCCGCCTGTACTGCACAAGCAAAACCGGTGGCAACATTCGTCTCCTCAGGGGGAAAAAAGTGAGCAACCCCGTGGGTTTAGATTCAGATAGCGAAGAAACTAGAAAAGATGTACTTGCACGAAAGACAGCATGCATCTTAACTCTGTACTGAGGACGTGATTTGCAGTTTTTCCACAGTATTTTTCATACTTGCCCTATTTTTCATACACAACGCACACATTTGCTGTGTGGAAAGGTGGGATAGTCATGATCCTGTAACAACTTTTTGCAATTCGGGCCAATGCGGTACAGTACTCTGCTAGCGCAGCCCGGGCCAAAGTCAGCAGCTGGCTCCTGAGGTCTCGGTAGGAAGGGGACGTGCAGGGGAACGGCTGGGCTCGTGCACGGTGACCTCCTGGTGCCACCTCATGAATGGACAACATGTGGCCACCTAGTATTTACCTGCGAACCCAAATGTTTAGCAAGAGGCTTTGGTTTGTTTTACGTAATGTTTCTGTCTCACCACAGGGCACTTATCAGCGTTTACCTGATTATTCAGTGTCAAATAATGGTGTCAAATGGTTCTGCTAACTTTATTCAGCTGGGCTCTTCTCAGGGAAGGACGGCTGTTCCCATCCACTGAGTCCTTGATGGAGCAGTTAAGTCAGCATGATCCAGCCTTTTTTCTGGGCCTCCAGATAGTGGGAAAGCAGATGAAAAATAATAGAGCCTTGAGACCAAAGGGACAAGATGATTGTCGAGGTTAATGATGTCTTGGATTGAATCGACACAATTTCGGCAGATCACAGGAGGAATTTATGGTACTCGGGAATGAGAGTCTGCGCCCACACAGACAACTGGGCATTCCTCCCACAACGATATTATTTGGCCTGCTGCATCTAGCACATAAATCCACGGCTGGTTTTCTGTACGAGGAATCCCACACAGGTCCAAAAAGACTTGTGGCAGTCGTTTCCCTGGCCGGCTCCTCCTTTTCCCAGATCCTCAGCTTTTGGCAGCACTGGGGAAGCATGGGGAGCCGCGGGGTGCATTCGTGTGGGCACGGGCACACGGGAGAAGGTGTGCATAGAAGGAGCCGAGGTTCTGTCCCAAATGCTTCCAGGAGCCTCTTCCCCTCCTCTGCCGCTGCTTTTCACTGCAGCTCAAGAAAATCTGCGTTTTCACTGTTGGCTGAAAGTTATTAGGAATATCATAGCATTGACAATTACTGTGAAAAGAAACCCTTCCTATATGGCAAACTAACTCAGAGCACATAAAGAGACAGAACACCATCCATAGATCAAGTAAAGGGGATGGTTTGAAATGATACAATTAAATACCGTATTTTTCCCCTAACAATTTTCAAATGAGCTTTTCTCCATGACCGAGTCTTGTTGGAAAAAGACTTGCTTCAGCTATTGATTGGAAACAGATTACCCAAAAATACTCATCTGTTTGTTTGTTTGCAGATGGAACCTTGTTCTCTGCCCGCCCCCCCCCCCCCCCTTCCCGAGAACAGGTAAACTGGCAAACCTCTCACGATGACTATTTGCTCATCCTCATTTAAGGCCTGTAATTGATACACTAAATGACGTGATATGTTTCTATCCCCTTGGTGCTGCGATTAGACGACTGGATCTCTTTTAAACAGAAGAATAATGAAATAATGACTAGTGAATAATATATCCTTGTTTGCATGCTAATACTCTGCTGAATATCAGGTGCGGTATAAAAAGTGGCTATTCCCCAAACAATTTGCTCAAACAAAACCCTTGTTCTGAATTCAAACACTGTTTCTGCCATATCCAGTCATCTGTAGCCGGAGGCTTTGCAGGGAAAGTGTGTTTCAAGGAGTCATTTAAATGAAAATGGGCGGCTGCTTGGATCATAAAAGAGGGAAGGAGTTCCAAGAATGAGAAACAGTGCGGAAAAAGGGCCAAAATCATAAAATGTAAATTCGTGCTTTTAGGAATCGTTCACTACTTCTCAGACAAAAGGAACCGCTTACCCTCTGCTCACTGGGAAGCACGTCCCCGGCTCTGGGAGAAGGGGAGGTTGTGAGTTTGATGGGAAGGCAATTGATATGGTAAAGGGGGAGCTCCAACCCCAGCATGTGCTGCCTTGTCGTCCCTGGATTCGGGCTGCGCCTGAAGCCCCGTGCTGCTGCCAGGCCAAGGAAAGGCTCCTCTCCAAGCCCACGGGCCTTTGCCTCCGGAGCAGAAGGACACAAATTCTGCCCTAACATGACCTGCGAGGAATTCACCGCCAATATGAGGAGGGAGATTAAGGAGGAACGTGACTTTTAAAAGGTGTTACAGAGTGCGTACACATGCACGAGCGCCACGCGTGTAGGTAGCAGATAGGATGAGCCTAGGGAACGTGGGTGCGTGTGTGTATAAAGCATCAGATTGAAAACTGAAGTTGGTTTCTAAGAAACAATTTGTTTCTGACACAGTCTGGCGATGTGATAAGCCTGTCTGTTTGCTGAGGCTGAAGAGTTAAAATTGTCGCATCCTGTGCAAAGGATTTTTATATTGTTATATTAATCTTAAATTAATTTTAATAACTTTATTAGATTTACTTAGGTATCTGCTTTGTTTGCTTGATTGGATTACCCATTATGAGGACTGGATTTCCCTCAAATGTGAAGATACGCATGTTGCTATAGCTACCTCGGTTCTGGCTATTTTTTCCATAAAGCAGGGTTCTGAACAGCCTTCCTGTTCCAGCATCTGAAACAGTTCACCCATAATTTTTGTATTCACGTGTATCTTGCATTTAAGACATCGGGAGTTTTGTTTCAATTGCCTCTTGAGAAATAGTGAGGACCTTCATCTGAGGACACTTAAACTTCACTTAGGTACAGGAGGGGACAAAAGGTGTTTTCACCTTTGAAATTAAGAATTCACTGAAGAGACAGTGAGGAAACCCTGGGCAAGGCGAAGCAAAAGCCCTCCTCAGCAAGAAATAACTGGCAGAAAAGTAAAGAAGAAAGACCAAAAACTAAAACACAGCAGAGGTATAAAAGCTCAGCTGTCAGACAACTATCTATAAGGTGCCATCCACTAGGAAATCCTAGAGATGGGGAAAACGTACAGCTTTTTGTGTGTGCTCTCCCACTGGTGGAGGAATCCCCAGAGCTTGCTTCCTACCAGGACCAGGGGAGAAATCTGACCTGAGGTTCAATTTCTCTGTCTGCGAAGCCTTACCGGAAAGAAACCTCTGGAGACGTTCTCTGAATACCAAGGGTCTAATACTGTCTATCTAGAGTGGTCCAGGTGCACACTGCAGTCCACATTCACCAACAGCCCTCTGACACTTGTGGTCAGATGAGACTCTAAGGGAGAATGGAGGGGCATCCAGGCAGGTGGGTGAAGGAAAGTGTGAGGAAGATGTTTTGTGACTATCGTGCAGACAGGGCAGATGAAATTTTGCTGCCTTGGCAACTACCACCTATCCCATCTGCCCTCGTGGCCACAAATCACATCTAAGCAATCCTTCTTACATGGCTCCTCATGATGCTTCACCTAGAAGCAAACACAATTTATAGCTCAGAGTTTCTTATGCAATGTGGATACCAACAGGTTGACTGAGAAATATGGTAGAGTCGTTGGCACAAATGCAGAGTGTGGGGTCAGGGGGTGCACCAGACTTTCCCTATTTGTGCTTGACAAGCTGTGTAGACGTAGCCTAGAATTATCACCGTCCTCTACTCCATCGACATCTCTGGTATTTCCTCCAGGCCCTGCAACTGGCAGCACTGGATTCTTATTTTACCTGGCATCTGTTGTTTCCTTCAGACCAAATGGTAGCCAGTGTGTCTCATACGCTTTAATATCATATTAGCAAAGCCCCAAAATATGTTCAAACACTGGGAATGTGGTTTCCTAAGGTTACATGTTGTCAACTATTTTAAAGTGCAATTCAAGGTTTTTGAGTGAGGTAAACAAAACAGGGGGGAGAAGTTGTTTCTACCCAAGTAGGAGTTTTTAGCTTTCAGTCTGCCTGAAAATCCTTGAAGTTGGTTCAACAAATAGAGGAGAAAGAGTTAGCTCTGTGAGGCTTGCCCTACCCCCTTGCAGCGACTGACTGCCTCACCTCAAGCAGCCCCAACTGTTTGGACTGAGGAACTGACATTTAACCTTGATTTCACATTTCATGGAATGCCAAGTCCAAAGGCTTTTATTATTCAACAGTTCGTCTAAGCAGAAGGGTGTGACTCTTTGCAGAAACTGAGATTTCAGACTTGACAAGTATCAAGTTACACCCTTATCGCGCATTGAATTACTTTACGATTTCTAAGCGCACAGGGTAGACTGACCGGGATGTGCGGTAAAATCTCGCCATTAATCAACAAATACTATAAATGTGACCTTATGTTCCTCGAATGAGCTGTAGATGCAGTTCACATTTCCCTGACCCCATCTGTCACCCATCTTGTCTCTCCTGAGGCCTCTCCCAGCTCCCTAAGGGCACCCTTTCCAAGAAATAGGCAGGTCCCTTCACTTGTGTCTCGGTTACGAGTTAATGATCTCCTTGCTTCCATCTCCAGGCTGCACCTTCATGCCAGCTGAGCATGATGCTTGCCTTTTACGCGCTGTGGGACCTCCGCCTGGAATTCAGCTCCCGCTTTGGATAGGCATAACTGAAATAGCCCCCTTCTCTGGAGAGCCTGGTTACACTTTGGGCTCAGGCTCTCCGCATGCCAGCTTTTGCAAATAACAATTTCCTCTCTTCCTTCTTCCAGGAATCAGGCCCTTAGCAGATCGCTGTCTTTCAGTTGCTCTCCTCTAAGCTTTGGCAAACAACCCTGCTGCCGGGAGAGGAGCACGGACTGAAGAGTCACCTTGAAGCTGTAAATCTGTTTGAGGGGATGCTGCTTAATTAGGGTGTTGTTTTGATCTTTCCTGCACCTTTTTTTAGCAACCACTCATGATCGAATGTTAATCATTCACATAAAGATACTCCGCCACACAGATACACTAAGGTTATACGATATGCAGCTAAGTAATACATATTAAAGTTCAAACCTTGTGCTAAGAAGCTAATGATCAAGTTATCCATGTCAAGGACAGCTTGACCCAGTAACCTTAATAGAGACAGCTTCCCTTTTACCATCGGTGAGATGCAGAGGGCTGCACTCATGTGCCGGCTCCTTATAATCTTAAAGTCGTGCTTTGCCTGAGGATCACGATTTCTCCTTGATCTCCCCCAGGCACAATCTTGGTCATCACCCGCCACTCCACTTAGTCAAATGCCTTCTGGATATCAAGAATCAAAGTGTGCAGGATATGC
Organism: Fratercula arctica; assembly: GCA_947846985.1. Lineage (NCBI taxonomy): Eukaryota > Metazoa > Chordata > Aves > Charadriiformes > Alcidae > Fratercula > Fratercula arctica. The sequence goes on along the minus strand of CANTUZ010000002.1, from coordinate 90,580,703 downwards.
ATCAAGAATCAGTATCCTGCAAAACGTAGCAGAGACTGACTTCTGTAATCTCTTCTATACAGAGACGTTTTCACCAATGTGTTTGAAAACTAATGGTAAGAAAGAAGTGGTGCCTTTCCCAGCCACTGATGAAGCTATTGCCTTCCCTCGTCTAGCATCTTTTCCTTTGAAACCAGTTGATCTCACGGTTTCCCTCTTTTCTCTCTCTTTTTTTTCCCCTTGTACAGGCAGCCTTATAGTACAGAGCACCTTACCTCTCTTTTATGCTCAGGAGAGAATCCTTGAATAAGAAAGGATTAATAAGCCTGACCTTCCCTTCGTCTAGCTCCGTGGATTTTAATCTGTTTATACTGGTGGGGTCTCCACCACGACACATCTGCTACGTGTTCAAAGACTTTGCTCATCTTGGTCCTCGCTTTGTAATCTGTATTTTGAGAACTAGCACTTTGCCGCTATCAAGAAACTTTGCTTAAATAGGGAAATACGATTTATTTTGAACTTCAACAGTATGGGCTATTCAACACTAAACTGTTTAAGAGTGAATTGTTTACCTTAAGTTTTAGAAACAAAGAAAGATATTCTTCATATTTTCTTAAAGTAGCCCATTGTGCAATTCTCCAAAATAGCAAAATAATAACACTTAATTACACTGGGATACACTGAACTCCCAGCACACTTGTTTAATCAAAAGTAAACGTTGTATCTGCAGAAGTTTTCTAACAATGTGTTATGACTACAGCAATGTTATTAAACACAATTGAGAAAGTAACATAAAAACATCTGTTCTGTAGAACAACGATATTTTAACACAAATATCTTTCTATACTACCAGCCTGCTACAGAAAATGAAAAACTATATTAAATATGACTGAATTATCTAATGTTTTATCTCCTTCTATTTTCAAATTTGGCTTTGGCATCTTTCAACTTTCAACTACTGAGTGCTCAGTATGGTATTTAAGTTACTCAAAGACGTATTATATAATTTATTTATATAATTGGTTCCAGCAGTATGCTGAGTGTTGTTTGAAGCACGGTGATAAAAACAGCTCTCACCACAAATTATTTACAGTCTAGATAGAGGCATGGTCCCATTCCCTCACAGCTTAAAAGCTCGAGATGCAAACAGCCTTTAAAAATGTTAAGGATCGCACTGGTGTCCAGAAGTTTCACTCAGTACTAGCAAGCTGACCATGAGTCTTTTGCCCAAAGCCTCTACCGTGGGCATCAGTGTTACACAAGGTTACCTTCCACTCTGTCTTTCTGACTTCTTCAGGCACCCTCAGCCTCTTGCTGATGAGCTCCAGAACTAGACAAAGGTAGCTTGGGTTGTAACCCACCTCGTTTCCCATTCTTGCATGCCAGAGTGCCGGAGTTTGCCTGCTCAGGAGCGAGGCGAGGGACCTTCTCCGCTCCTTATACCAGTGAGGAAAAACCTGTGGGGGATGGGGATGGTCCCTGCCTCCGAAAAGGAGTTTTCCCATAAGCACGGTGAATCATATAAAATACAGTAACATGGTGGTAACACAGAGGTTGTTAATTAAACCATTATGCAAAAAGGGGTTGCTTCAGCAATCTACTCGCATCAGGCATTTCTAAAATATGTGCTGTCCCACCCAGATTTTTGGTGAGCTGTGATCTCGGGACACGTCTCTGTTGCCAGCTGTGCAGGGGTGACAGCATTTGTCATGCGGCGAATCAGAGGCAGATGAGAGAGAGATGGCTCCTACAAGGCAACTTCAGCGGGTTGCGGTACCTCACGCTCCACCACGAGCAAGCCTAATGGCAAGCAGAGCTTTGCACGAAGCAACGCTTCAGGATCGCTGCTGCTTTAGTCTTACATGAACCAAGTATCAGCCGGCGCTCACCAGCTATCTCTCTCTCCGAAAATGTTTAATTTATTGGATTGTTTCATTTATCACAATCACAAGGGTGCTTTAAAAGCTTGAAATGTATTATGTCACTAAGAAATGCATGCTCAGAGCGGGCGAGCTCTCCTGATGTTGCTGTCATTACTACGGTCATTAAATAAGATGGTCGGAGTTTTAATTGTTCCCCTAATTATTGCATCATATCTTGTTTGGGTTAGGGCAAAATGCTTTATGGGCTGGTCGCTGTTCCAAAAAGTGTCAGAAATTAATCATCTGCTGTCTCACTGTGGTCTGGGGACACTGACCCTAAGGAAAACAAACCACAAATCAGCTCTCCATCAACATGCGCGGCTGCTGAGCTGTACGGCTCTGATTGCCCACCAGTGCTGGTAGGAGGAGTGGGCCTGACACCACTGGCATTACTAGGGGAGTCCTCCACCTTGGAAAGACAGATAAATACACAACCCAAACGTCCACCCCTTGTCCTTGGCCCACCAGGGAAGAGGACCCAGAGAAAAGGCTAGTTTTCTTGAGGGCACTGCCCAAAAGCTGAAGATGAGACCATATTGGTTTTAGATGGTAGCTTTCTGGAGGGAGTCGGCATGGGTTTTGTCTGGCCAACTGCCTCAAAACGAGTGGCTCTAAATCAGTCCTCTGGAATCCAGGCAATGTAAACCTTTCCTGTCCCCAGCACATGCCAGCATTCACAGCTGCTGAGATGTGGGCATACTCCTGCGTCCCAAAAATAAATTGTGACCATAGCCGATATACCCAGCCCTGCACCCGGGGCCGCAACTGTCTTAGAGGCCAGCTGTGGAGAATGCAAGGCACTTAGACAATTAGGAAATGCTAGCTATAGGAGGGAAGAGAACACGACAAAATGTTTGTCGTAACTTGTGAGATGAGAAGCCAGGGAGACAATAGATACAAGTTCAGACAGGGCAAGAGCTGAGGTGGAGAGAATGAACGGGTTTTGGGGGGTGGAAAGAGCTGATGCATTGACCTACCTCCACACTGTTGCCCATGTCTTCTTCGGGTGGCTTTGATGGGGCTACGCTGAATTACACCACCCGCTGGCTCTCACTTATGTGGTCAGGTTGGCTGAGAAGCTTTGTGCAATAATCTCTCAGTCCTTACGAGAACTAAGAGAAGAATGGGAGAGAGGCATCCTGCTACAGCCAGGCAAACTGCCAGGTAACGTAAAATGCCCACTGGAGTGTCCCATCACCTCTAATGTGGTAGGTGGTCTAGTGACTTCAATTGCTGAGTCACTGGAACTTAGGAAAAACAAAGAAAGTGGTGAATAGTGATAACGGACATGGCTCAAACCATGAAAGTGGTAAGAGCAGTCTTGCATATTGAAGAACATTTCAACTGCAGGAAAAAGAAATAATGTCCACAGCTCAGTATTCATCCCTTTCTGTCCTTCTGATCCCAAGAGGTGGGCTGATTGCCAGACTCATGTTTTATAGTGGTGAGGGCTGAAGCTGCTCAGCACCTCGCAGAGGCAGATTCTGTAGCTATTTATGAGGACCATTTGCATTTAGTGATGATCTTAACCGCTAACTGAAAGAACACTGCAGTCTGCCATAGTCCCAAATGCACCAGATATTCTCAGTTCTCCAACAGGAAGGAAATCTGCATAAAATACAGCTTATAAAAAAATAATATATCCTACAAGAATAGCCTAGACACCTTCTGTAAAAGACAAATGGTTTAATTATAAACTGATGCTGCTCAGAGTATGCTCTCCTATCTTTACTACTGTGATTCTTGGAGCTGAGGGTTTGTGGTTATTCTTTTTAATTTTCATTTTGGGTGGAACATAACTCTGTTCGGAGAGGAAACGAAACAGAAATGAGGTCAGGGAATTTAAGAGAAGACATCACACAGCAGCTTCCCTCCTCCTCCCAATTGTGAAATTAAGTAATAGCTCCTCTACACTCAGCGTTCACCTTTCTGAGCTGGGGATGAGAGTTACAGGGACAAGACCACAGGAAACTCTGTCTCCCTATAAAGTAAAGACAATGACAGGGCAGGTTGCGAATTGCCGACACAGGCAGTAGCTTGCCGCTCAGAAAAAAAAAAGGCATGGTCAAAATGTGCTGGATAGACATCATCGAAGGGATGATTAGTCAGTTTATGAACTGCCTGAAATCTAAAGGCTGTGTTTGATGATGTACCCCCTTTCACACGTGCCCTGTTGTCTGACTTCTCCGGACCCGTAGTCTAACCACATCAACTACGGCTTTCCCCCCCCGCTCCCCCCAGACTGTATAATTGGTAGCCAGTAAAAACTTCCTAAGAAAACAAACCAAATCTCCATTTCCAAATGGCATGAGAACCATGAAGCATAACCAAGGATCCTGGGAGAAGAATTTAATTTGACTGCATATTCTTAAATCCATGGTCTGTTTCAAACATGACTTTTAACCACAAAAGTAAACATTAAAATATTTTTAAGTGGGAAGCCCCACATCCTAGTATTATATGTACCAAAGGGCTGCATCACTTGAGATGTGACATGGAGAGTTATTTATACGTTTGGAAATCAGGTACAGATCAGGAAAAATGAAGCCATTCAAATTAACAGCAGCATCTGCCTATTTTTCCAGGGTATAAGTGACTATGTTAGCACAGTGTGCTGTAAAGGAATTGTTTACATCACTGCTGCTCAAAGACTATGGCACCTTATCGTACATTTGGTATTGTCAATGACTTTGAGTTCACCCTTTCTGTACCTCAATTTGTCTACTAGTAAATCTGAAATAATTATACACAGTCACTGCATACATTCAAGCAACAGTAGCTAATATGTAATATTTAGGGAAAGGCATTAACCAAAAAACCCCAGGGTCCAGCCATGCTGGCACTCTGCAGAGGATTTTATTTCATGTCTGTTTTCACTTACTCAGTCCGCTTTCTGTCTTACCTGCCAGTCTCACATGCTTCCCATGTTCCCATCAGAGCACGACACCTCTCTCTCCCTGCCAGCCCCAGGCGGGGTCTGGGCGTGCAGACTCGGACACCCTCTGGCGTGCAGAGCAGCCACCCCACCCATACAGGTCCTGAGACCTGGCGGACTCCTTGCCTGCCGCAACCACCCACAAGAATTTCTCAAAATAATAAGCTCATTACACCGAGAAGGAAAATTCTGGCAGAGCCGTTACCGTTTTACTATCCCCTAATAAAAGGACCATTTGGTGCTCAGCCCCTCCTAGTGTGACTAGGTCAGTCCCCATCAGACCTAGCTTTTCTCTCTCTTCAGGCCCCATTTTAGATAGGACCAGGTGAGCTTGCCGAGGTTTGGCTACTCATTTGGTTTTTCACTGGAAGGTTAAGACTCCTGGACTCATCATGACCAGCATCGCAATGGGCAGATAGGAACAAATTTGGTGAAAGAAAGGCTGACCACAAAAAAAAAAAGGCTGGCTTCTTGTACCTCTGGATTTGCTTGGAGGATGCACAGCTTCTGTAGGCTCCTACTGACTTCACAGACAGGGCTTGTAATGAGGTTGCTCCATGAGGGACTCATTCACTGGAACACCTGAGGATAACAAGTCAGGCTCATGAGCTCTACCTGACATGGAAGAAGAGAAACATTGCCCGTGCATGACATACTCTCCAGGCGGAAATGTAAGACTGCACAAGGCAGGAGGATGTACTGCGAGTCCTATGTTCACATATGACATAGGATTATATCACCATAAATTATTATGGCTTTCTTTTTTGTAGTTCTGACATATAGATATGAGTACACAGGACAGCACAGGTCATTGGGTTTCTCTGCATTTGTACATCAGAGATGTTCAGCTCCAAAATGTCCAAAGATTATCCATTTCCTCTTGCACCATCTGCAGCATCCCAGACCGAGTGCAAAAGCCTTTTAGTTAAAACCCAAAATAAAAGCTCAGATTCTGCAAGAGGCAGAACAAAGACGACCCTGATCATGGGGTTGAATTTCTAGCACAGATGCTCATCTTGGCTTCATTTCAGGAGGCTCTGAGTGTACCATGCAATTAGGCAAACTCTTTCCCGTCACATCCCGGCACTGGAGCTCTACTGACTTGTGTCAGTCATAGGTGATGCTCTGACCCTGCAGGCCAGCAGCCTCCTTCGAACTGAGCAAAACTAAAGCATGGCACCTTGCTTGTTCTCTGCTGTAGTTTTAGGAAAGATAGATTTTGAAGCGGACAAGAGTAAATAGCAGTTTTGTTCTTCCTTTAGATGTGGTAGCTGCTCTTTGCTTCTGTGCTAAGCAGCTGAAGTCTCGTGAGATGGCTTCTGAGATGCAGAAGCTGGGAGCTGAACACAGCACATTGGATTGGCAGGCAGCTTGGGAGATTTTTGTCCTTTCCTAAACTGGGACAACAGTGGAGAATACAATAGACATCCTATTTCCCTTAGCAGTAACCATGTTCCCATGTAGGGGCAAAGCTATTCAGCCCTTCAGCATTCATACTTTATTCAGTCAGGAAACATATTATTGCCTCATAAAATGGGACACCTGTCTCATTGTCCATTAAATATTAACAGCAGCACCATAGAAATGAACTGTAATAGTTTTATTATAGCAATGTTCTGGGTAAATCTTATTACAGTGTAGTGAGGATGTCAACAAACAGAAAGAAAGTATGAAAACATGAATTTTATACAAAAATTGCCGACTGCTGTGGTTTAGACGCCCTTCTGGCACAGGTAACAGTATGAAGTGCTCCTTCAGCCTTCAGCGCTGCGTTACAGAAATGGTAATGCTTAGCGCTTACGAAGCATCTTTTTTTATCAGTAGATATCAAAGCATTTGTCTGGGACCGCAAAAGGCCTCTGCAGCGTTGCTTCTGCCGCAGAAGGAACCGAGGTACAGTGGGCACCCGGAGCCGGCTGCACCAGCCTGAAGACAAGCGGTGCAGAAATAGGCCCCGGCACCCTCTTTTATCCACTTAACGTGGCTTGCTATATAAGGGACAGCACACCACGTTCTGCCGGCGATTTATATCCCAGACAAATCTCATTAGCTCTGCTACCTAGCTCCTGGAGTTCAGCGGCAGAGTGCACCAAAGGAGGGGGCCTCGCTTAAAAAAAAAGCCACGTACCCTGCGCTTCCTCGCTTCGGCCCGGGCAGGAAGCGGCAGCACAGAAATACCACGCCAAGGGCTAGCCCTGACCCTCAACATCCCTCTTTCCTTGCGGATAAAGATCCAGAAGCGTTCGGATCAGGCTGGGAGTCTCCAGGCTTTCTCTGGGGGCTTTCCAGGCAGGCCCAGGTTTAGGGGAGCTGGGGAATCTACAAGAATAGCTTTTGTTCCGCCGTGGCTTTATTCCTGTTTTCCAGCCTCGCTGAAAAAAAAGAGGCACAGGAAACATTTTTTGGTGGCACAGATGAATAAGATTTTCCTGGAATGAATAAAAAAGGTCAAGTTTGGTTCTCGGCACAGCTCTTGCACATTTCTAGCCGGTGGGCCTTTGTCTAGGCGCAGCAGCTGTATGCTCAAAAGCCAGCCATTGCCTTTTCGCCCTGCTTTAGTCCTTTGTATAGCAATTTATTTAAAACACCCAAGCAGATAAAGGGTTTATGTTAATTTTGTGGACCAAAATCAGTAGTACATGCCATAGACATGAAAGACAGAAAACCACTGAAGACTTGGTTTGGAGGTTTCCTCATGTTTCTCAAACAATTCCAGAAAGCAAAGCTTTCAGGCTGGAGTAGAGGGACATATCCTGGGCCAGGTTAAATCATCCTTCATGTGCTCTGCTCACTCCTGGGGTATCCAAATGGTGCAGCCTGGAATATGGTGAAAATTGAGCTGGGAATTCAATTGATTGAGCTTTGATTGGAATTTGTAAGTTCATAAGCCAGTCAATAAATTACAAATTATCCCAAATAATTGACAATAAAGTCTTACCTATACAGTACCTTCATACACTCTGTCTGTTACTTTCTTAAAAAAAAAAAGTGCCACTTTTAGAAATAATTCAGAGAAGTCTTTATTTAATATAATGCTCTTTTTCATGTGACACAGTCTGTAATAAATTCAGACTTTTGTCATACTATGCATCTACCATTGAGGCCTTGAGGGGGAAAAGAAAGATTATAGTAAGTTCTGGAAAGACAAAAGCTGCCTGCAGTAGGTTTTCCGTATGTCATAACAGTCCTTAAAGAGAAGGAATATGAGAAGGACTATGTAGCTGTCTGGTCTCTATTTCTTGCCTTATTAGAGTTTATACCTGGGTGTAGTCACAGACTAAACAGTGTGTGGGAATTGGAGGGAAAGAGGGAATTCCACCTTTAAAGAAGAACGTTTTGTAGAGATTTGGGGGTGGGTAGTTAACAACACTTGGTGTTTGAAGCTGGTAAGGGGCTTGTCAGACTCAGTTCCAGGAGAGGTGCTCAGAGATTTTTACACTTACAGGGGCCCGATAAACACTGTTTGGGACTATCCCAGGAGCTGGCTGAACAATGAGAAGAAGATTTACAAATGTATGTGTGAAGAAATAACCTTACAGCTGCTTGTAGGGTAGCAGCTTTTATTGCTTGAGCTGTTTGTAGGGTCACAGTATTTGTTCCTCTAAAATATTTATCTGCTCTGAAATTGTAAGAGATGGTTGGTTTACTGGCTTTTTTTTCTTTTTTTTTTTTTTTTTTTTTTTTTTTTTTTTTTTGCTAATTGCTCTTGAACGTTACCCTGTTAAACTTTTTCTGTCATCTAGTCCAGGTGCTACAATTATGCGGTATAGCCCAGCATGATAAAGCCAGTAAATAACCAGAGCAAACAACTTGCAAATTAACTATGGGCAGACACACCACTCACCCAAACCAGCTAGCAAATTTTTGCAACAAATAACATTTACAGGCACAAGTAGGAAAGATTTCATGAGTGGTGTACAGTCCAGAGAAAAGACAGAATGTGACAGAAATGTATGCAATGCTGGCTTCAATATTCTTAGTAACTTTGCTTCCAATATATGTTATTTATACACTATTTATTGAACTTGTCCTTAAAGCAGAACATGAGCCCATCAAGTACATTCTGTACCTTAGAGAATTTATATTCTGTCATAAAAAAATCTGTCATTAAAAAACAGTATTAATGGGTATTACAGTGTTTCAGATCATAAAGTTCAATTCCGCTTTAATGAAGGGCATGTACCAATGTTATACTTGAATAGACAAATTTAAAATGATTTTCTTTCCAGGCAAGATCAGTGTCACATTTAATGCCACAAAGGCCTCACACACGTGTCAAAAATGAACTGCTTTAATTTCGGAAAAAACTGTTGCTTAATGAGTTATTTACACATAGTTAGGAAGACAAAGAAGGGAGACTATGGAGCTGAGTTCTATGTAACTGCTCTGAGGCTGAAAAATGTAAACAAATAAAAAAAAATAGAAGCAATAATCCAGTTCAGTTGTGTCTAATGGCAGATAATGTTGGTGATAAGTACTGTAATATGTTCTGCCTTCTTATCTGGAAAGACCACAAATAATGACTAACTACTGATAAAAATAACAATTCCCTTCGCGGACTCACTTTTTCCCCTCCGACTATGTGCGGACTCTGTGAACAAAAGCCCTGTGATGATGATGGCTTCTGAGTAACTTATGTGTTGTCTTGGAATAAATTTTTAATTTATGACTGTGTTGATTACCCTGTCTGAAGGGGGAAAAGCTTGGAGCTCCCAAACCCCCACCTCCTCTGCTTTTTCATCCTCCGATGTTTTATTTTCCCAGCAGTCCAGCTGTACTCTCCTCATACTGTGTGTATTGTCAGGATTATCTTCAGCCATGTGAACTATAAACACGGCTCACTGCAGCCCAGCTAACAGAGTGGCAGAGGGCCAAGAAGGAAAATCGTCCTCTTCATCTGAGAGGCATCTGGAAAACGGACCCAGGAAGGGTCTTTCCCTCACTCTGTCACCACAATGACAAAGTCAAGTCCCCAAAATAACGGAGCAGTTGTTTCTGAGTAATGGGATACTTCCAGGTAATCATGACAACCACAAGGATTTCTTGTTCTTTTTTTTTTTTTTTTAAAAGTTATGAGGGAAAAGAGAGACTTCTCCCCATTTCTCAATGGAGATAGGGATGTTCTTCAGCAACACATTTTCAGAGACCAAAAAGCAGAACTCAGGGCACTCAGTTTTCAATTGCTTTGAATTTGGGTAATGCAGTTCCTCCATGTCTCAGGTTCATCCCATGTAAACATGGAAAGCAAATCCTGCCACTGGTTTGTAATGTCTCCTTGTAGCTGTAATGTCCAGTGCTGAACTTACTGCTACGGAGAGGTATTTTATTTTACTGAAGTCTACCTGAAGAGTAAGGATAAGGGCCACAAAGGTTTAAAATCACTTGACACCCCTATGGAAAACTAACTTTCTTTAAAACTGTTGGGTAGTAGAGGCCAAAGTGGGAATTAAGAACACAAAGAGCTCTCTGCATCTGTGCCTGCAGTGCTACTGATATAACAAGGAGTACCAGGGCTAGTCCCTAATTAAAAGAGAATAGTTGTCTGATTAATGGGCAGCACCAGATGGCATCAACGGAGGTGCCTTTTTTAGTTTTACTTAGCCATTCTTCAAAAAATGCTTATTTCAGGCTGTGGTGAAATTCTCTTCCATGGGGTATCACCTATGAATGAATGCTCCCTCTGCAAATTCCTTGGGTGCCTGGGAAGTGGCATTCAGAATAGAGCAGCTTATCAACCTTAACGGGAGCTGTCATTAGCGCTCAAACCATATTTTTAGTTCCTTACATGACATGCACTTACTTTACAGTTTGTGGAAGGAGAACGAAGGGCTTCATCTCCAGCCCTGGTTACTGATGTGTGCAGCCCCGCAGATGCTGGAGTCAGCAGTGTGGGAGCACGTGTGGGAGTCCCATCTCCAGCAACCCCGGCATATATCTAAACTTTAGACTAGATTAAAGGTCAAACTTTGCTTCTGCCTGTTTTTTTTTTTTTTGGACTCGGAGAGCCAATGTCCTTGGGCAAGAGAGCTACTATGTTTTATTTCATCAGTTAGTGGAAAGCAGCTGTACTGCTTAGCATAATTAACAAGGAGGTCAGACAGTAATGCTTTGTATATAGTAGTGTTATATGCAGCACTAAGGCAAGTGGTTGCCCATAAAAACAGTATCTTGTAAAAAGGAAGGGGAAAATCCACCTCCCTTGAAGAAAAAATTAGGAGTGCAGTACTTCCTTTTAGTTATCGCTAAAACCAATCCCCCTTCAGGTCCTTCAAGGACAGAAAACCATTTACCAAAAATATTCGGGAAGTAATCCACAGCAATATTCACTACTATTTACTGAAAATTTGCAACTGACTGTTGCAACTGTATGTGAAAAATATCCATGTAAAAGGAAGGCAATTGCTCACAGTGCTGTAATTACTACTTGTGCTCCTTTTGGCTGGGATAGAGTTAATTTTCTTCATAGCAGCTCGTATGGAGCTATGTTTTGGATTTGTGCTGAAAACAGGGATGTTGTTTGAGTTACTGCTGAGCGGTGCTTACACAGAGTCAAGGCCTTTTCTGCTCCTCACACCACCCCGCCAGCGAGCAGGCTGGAGGGGCTCAAGAAGTTGGGAGGGGACACAGCCAGGACAGCTGACCCCAACTGACCAAAGGGATATTCCATACCATATGATGTCGTGCTCATTACATAAAGAAGAAGGAAGGGGGGGACATTCGGAGTGATGGAAGTTACTTGTCTTCCCATGTAACCATTGTGCATGATGGAGCCCTGCTTTCCTGGAAATGGCTGAACACCTGCCTGCCAATGGGAAGTAATGAATGAATTTCCTTTTTTGCTTTGCTTGTGTGTGGCTTTTGCTTTGCCTATTAAGCTGCCTTTATTTCAACCCATGAGTTTTCTAACTTTCCTGATTCTCTCCCGCATCCCAGCTGGGGGGAGCGAGCGAGCGGCTGTGTGGTGTTTAGTTGCTGGGTAGGTTTAAACCACAACACTACCCCTGCTGCTGTGTCCAAAGGTAATTTAAAATATATTGCAAGTTGATGTTGCCAATAGTTTCCTGTAAGTTCTGTTGTGAACAACTTTTGTTCAACTCTCCTTTGACTGCAAAATAACACATTTCTATGGGCAGGTAGGGAAAAGCCATTGGTATATGCTTAGTCAGGATAAATTGTCTACTTAGTTCCTGCTGAAGCCAACCAAGGCAAGAGCAGGAGGCACACTTTCAGAAATACCAAACAAGCTAATCCAACACTAGCTCATGCTGAGTCATTCATCAGGAAACTGAGAGTGCTGGCGAAAATGGCAGGACAAATGGTATCCCTCTCAAGCTAAGTTTCACCGTCTGGAATAGACTAGACTAAACCATTTCAGTTGGAAGGGACCTACAACGATCTGGTCCAACTTCCTGACCGATTCAGGGCTGACCAAGTTAAAACATGTTGTTAAGGGCATTGTCCAAATGCCTCTTAAACACTGACAGGCTTGGGGCATCGACCACCTCTCTAGGAAGCCTCTTCCAGTGTGTGCCCACCCTCTTGGTAAAGAAATGCTTCCTAATGTCTAATCTGAACGTCTCCTGGTGCAGCTTTGAACCATTGTCTAATTTGTCTTTGATCTTTTTTGATAGAAATGCAGGGTGGCTTCTGAAGAACCCAAAGGTGGTAAAATTGAGGATTCATGAGCAGCTGTCCGATTCACTCCACTGAAGGGATGATATTCAGGTCCCATGAAAGGCCCCTGTCTCACTACCCTGAGCATCTTCTCTTTTTACAGCAACGACAGACCATAATAGAAAGTGTCTCTCAGATGCCCCTTTACTTAAGAAAGCTTTTTCTGTTTTTGCTGTAAACGTGACACCTGAAGACTGTTCTGCCAGACTTTCTCATGCTGACTAGTACCCTGCTGGTGCACAAAGGTATTCCAGAGAACTGGAGGATGCCAGGGTCACGATATATACATATTGTGTAGGTTAGAGCATGTATGCAAAACTTCGGTATGGAGCCTTGCTCTGTGTGAACGCTGTGGACCAAATGGACCTTACTCCATTTACAGTTTTGCTAATTTTGGTGGGGATGTTCCCAGTGCAATATTGATGAGTGCAGCTGATCTGAAAAGACCTGGTCCTGTGTAAAAATGTTAGGGCGCTATACGAGAAGGCCTATTAATACACAAATTCCTCTGGAATAGTCCATTTTATACATTTTTTTTGGTATGTATTAGATGGTACTAGTTGCATGTGAACGAAGCTGTCTAAAAGTAAGGAATCTAGTCCTGTCTAGTCTGTGGGGGAGGTCATCCCATGCGAAAGTCCTCATTCATTATGGAGGCAATTTAGACAGTCATTTTGCATCAGACACCTAACCTTTGGGTGGTCAAAGCTGGTTGAGATCAATCCCCTCCATCCTGTCAGTAATATTTTACACACACACACACACACACACAAAACCATTTACATATGTAAAGATGTCATATATATTTTAATATATTTATGTGATAGGTGTCTTTTATATATTTTTTTTTTCAGCATTTACTGATATCCACATAACAAGCTATTTCCCATGTAGTATACTACTGCAAATACAGATATACCTGGCAAAACTTGTAACACATATTTAATGGTGTTCCACTAGTTAACTAGTGCTGACTGGCTCTGCGAAAGGCCACAAAGACGTAAACCGTAAGGCACAGAGGCAGGAAGGTTACTGTCTCCCTCTCCCCAGTGAGGGAAGGTGAGCAGGTTTTTAATTTTGCTTTTGCATCTCTGTTACCCTGACTTCTGCTCCCCATGGCTGCGACACCAGCTCAAATGGAAGGAGCGTCTGGCAGGAAACACACTTGTCATGATGTGCTTTTTACATTAGAAACACACTTTTATTTCACGGCTGTTTTGGCATGTCAGTGACTGCCTTGGGGACAGTAGAATCAAGCTGGAGCTTGGGTTGTGGGTTTTTTTGTTGTTGAAGCCTAGAATATTAGTTAAAATCTTCAGGCACATTTTTCAGTGCACTGAAGAGACGTGCTAATATTTTAACCTAAGATACAACATTAATAATATCCTTATGGCTGGCTCTTGGACTCCCTCCTCGCAGAGACAAATGCTACCCACACATTCCTTCACCCGACACACAGACAGTCATAACTTGGCGATTAGTGTAGTTCCAAGACCTACTGAGATAAATCAGAGAGAAGCACCACATTGCTTTATATAGACTAATAACTTGAAGCAAGTTAGGAATGCAAAGAAAGCCGTAGGAAGGGATATTTCTAATGAACAGCCCTCTGTCAAACATAACAGCAAGGAGCAGGAGTGACGGATGGCACAGGCAGAAGACAGAACGTAGGAGAACCAGGGAGAAATCTGAAGCCCAAACAGCCAAAGAAATAAAGGCAATTTATAAATTCTCAGCTGATTCTGCCATCTCTGAGACGTGACTAATGCGGAGACAATGACAGCATGTAGATGTCTCAGGGAGAAAGAAAACGGTGCTGGGAGGAGAAGCAGAGTTTGTAATTTCTAAACTGAAAAACAGCAATGTCTATTTATCTTTTCTCTTTCTTTTCTTTTCTTTTCTTTTCTTTTCTTTTCTTTTCTTTTCTTTTCTTTTCTTTTCTTTTCTTTTCTTTTCTTTTCTTTTCTTTTTCTTTTCTTTTCTTTTCTTTAACATCATTAACACAGAGACGTGCTGATTTTCAGGAGCAAGTACTTTCTTGGGAGTGTCAAAAACTGGTATCATGCACGAGCAGCGTCACTACAAAAAAGCACAATTGCCACATAGGAAAGAAAGGAGAAATCAGAGCATTCATTTGGCCCTTGCAGGACATCTGAACACATGAAAAGGATAGTTAGCTGTCCTTAAATGTAGAATGAAACAGAACTGTATTTTGGCTTGTCTGTAATAATTCAAGGCTAACAAAAAGCAGGAAAGCAAGCTGTTGCTTTTATATAGAGGTTACGTATTTGGTTTGCATCCATACTGATTTAGGGTGTTTTCTATTAGATTTTCCCTTCTCAGAAAGAAGGACATATAAAACATTGCCTGTAGATTTATTCTGATTGCTGCTTCATTGATTATGAAGCTGAAATAATGTACCCTCCAAAACCACTAATATTTCTATTGTGACCAGACTTGTCCAGAGTTTTACAATCCTAATTAGTTTCACAGTTGTCTTGTTGTTTTCCTGTACTCCCCCTCTGTCTGCTCATCACCATCTGCTGTTGTCCATGGTAAGATCTTAAAGGAAGGACTATCTCTTTGTTCTGCCTTTATACAGCACTTCACAGAAGTAGCTCATTATGGGAACCCAGGGCTGAAATTCCTAAACACCATGGCAATAAATGTAGTGGACAGAAAGAATAATGAGTCTCAGAAACAGCGGAGAAATGCCCAACTCCTGTCTTTTGGATAGCATCTCCTGCTTTCTGATTCTATCTTTTGTTCATGTGCTGTTTCTGCTGAGCCTGTTACAGGAATTGCTGGAAGAAGGAGCTAGATGAGCACACAGAGCTTGACGGCTATGCAGGCATAATTTGGGAGGAAAAGGCAATGATGGATGTGGGAAAGGGAAAAGTGAACATCAGAACAAGTCCTCTTCCAATCTCACGCGAGGGCAATAGAGATACATCACCTTTGTCTGTACCCATACTTCAGACTCTCTGGTTGGGGCTTTTATCAAGTTAGAAACATCTGAATTAGGTGCCAGTCTGTCCCAATATGGAACTGCCAGTGGATATGCTCAGTGACTGTGTACTAAAATGGAGCATTAACCCTAAGGATCAGCTCTCCTCCTCCTTCAGCAGCTCCTTCTCTCCTTTCTCCAAGAACAGACAGTAGCTCGGCATAATACTCAGTGGATGCTCCCTACTTACTGCTTTTCTGTCCCCTATTTCCCACAAGAGCTTTGTTATTTATATGTATTAAGAACATAAGACTCTGCTTCATTCAGTAACTGAAAGAACTGATTACATAGCAGCAACGAAACAAAAATATCATTTCAGCTGCTAAGTGATGGGTTACCAGAACTGGCATCTCTGCAACTGAGCTCTATTGTAAATTCTTGTGTTTTGGGGTCGAGGGGTTGCTTAGATGAACAATATGGAAAATCTGAAAGAAATGGATATTTTTCACTACTACTCAGTAGAAAAGGTTAAACACACCAGAAGCAGGTTAGTTTAAAGGCCTTGCTTGGGTTCAATATGAAATGTGATCAAATTGCCTCCAAAATCTGGGATTTGTGCCTATTAGATATGCAGCAGTTTGGGAGGCGGTGTCCTGAACTTCATTGAATGGGTTTTGGCATTTGAACAAGTCAACATAAAATAGTGAAACTAAATATTCAGGAGGACCGATCTTTCAGAATTCCTTAAGAGACAACCATTTTCATAGCTGTTCATCTTAAATTACAGCCCAGGTATTTGGCTGCTCATAAAACTCTTTGAAAGTAAATTATGTTTTTAAAAAAGGCTGAACTTGTTATTTGCAAAGATTTATTAAATTGGTTCAATTCATTCTTAATCAATTGTTTAAAAGTTCATCTAGTCAGTGTGTTGCTTATATCCACAGTCCATGCCCATTTTCAGCATTCTCTCATAAAGTACTTGTTCTACACAGTATGTTCATTCATAGGACCATACGTGATAGGTATTTATTTTTAATGCTTTAGACGTGCACTTTTTAAATGAGTGTCCAAATCTGTCCTGTTATTTTAAAATTATGTGACCAATGAAGTCCTGTTTTAAAGAACTAGACATTGTCTCTGCAACATGTGCAGTCTGTCTTGATGTAGGAAATTGCCAGGTGATTGAGCAAATGCTTAAGTCACACTATTTAGTTATTTAAGGTGACTTTAAAAGACCGAGATGACTCGTCAGCAGACAACAGTGTTCCCAGGGTAGTCCCTAGCAGGGATAACACAGCAGCCCATTGTGCAGGGCTGCAATTAAGAGTGCCAGCGCTGATTGGGATCCTGGGGCGCATTGTTCTTCCCGATTTTCAGGTCATTCCACCCAATGGGCAGATGCTGGGGAAGTCATAATAGAGATTATCAGTTTGGGGATGCCACTTCAACAGACGACCACGGGTAAGTGTGTGATTTTCACTTCTCTGAAGTCTTTGCTAGGGGAAATAACTGCATTGGAGACGAGAAGCTAACTACGATGAACGCAAGTATTTGGTGTTGTGTTTGGAGGGGTAATTGCCAGTGTGCCTCTGGCACCTTGGGGGAGCCATCCGGGCTCACATTCCTTTCCCTCCTGACACCCTGTAATCACTGGGGTAAAAACCGTCATTACCTGCTCCCTGCAGAAGTGTTCCCAGGATGTATGGACCATTGCACCTAAAGCCAATGGATACTTGGAAAACTTCAGAGCAGCAGTAAATGGCCCAGAAAATGCTTGCGACCAATCTGTCAGGCTAGCTTCAGGCAGATTCCGGGGGAGCTAAATGCCTTGGGTACCCCCCGGTCTGTGCTGGCGATTCTGAGAGGTCAGCGTGGTGCTCTCTCTGGGGTGTGGGAAAGTAGGAATTGGAAGTCAAAGGCCTCCAAGCTCTGCCACAGTGAGACTGGTTGGCAAAAATGATCTTTTTCGTGAAGTAGGGCCCCGGTGCAAGAGAGGTCAACGGTCAGCGTCCTGTATTGAAATGCTCCTCGGGGAGCAAGTTTTGTTGAGCGATATCAGCATGTTCAGACCATCCTGCTCCAACTGGGATAGATCTCTCTTCCCCTTGCCTCTCTCTTGTACCAGGACAGATTAGGGTCGCCCCCTGTATTCTCCTTCCCTTCCTTTGCCTTATTTTTTCTCCCCATTTGAGCTGCCGTAAGCATTTCCCAGTAGCAGCGTAATGACCATTGCCTGTGGGGTTGGCGCATGGTGCGGGCATGCTGGCCTTGTTTTACGGGCAGACTGGGAGCTGCCTTAGCCTTGACCCTAGCCCTTGACCTGGCTCCTCACCAGGTAAGGCAGGCTAGTTAGTAGTGCCTGCTCCTACTGCCAAGGGATTACTCCTGTATATCCCAGGAATAAAGCAGGCAGATCACATGGAGGCAGCATTCAGGAGCGCAGTGGCCTGAACAAAGACTAGGAGCAGTGGCGCACAGCTGACCTGACCAGGTCTCCAAGTGTGGTGCTGCTGTTAAGAAAGCACATGAGAGGCTTTAGGTGGATGAGCGAGCTGGGGGAGGCTGAGCTGGCGCAGGGGAGAGAGATTCCCGTGGCTGCTGAAGCAATACAAAGGCTGTGACTAAAAGATGGAGGGTTTACATGAGAAAAAGGGCACCGAAAAGTTGGAAAAGGTCACAAAAGGGCAACAAGAATGGCTGGGAAGACTTTGGCTTATAGCAAATGACATAAGGATGCTGATCTCTCTAAGTACTTAACACTGAATGTAATTCATTGTTGGTGCAATTTACTGAAGAACATGGTCAAATCTAACTCACCTGATGTCTTTAAATCTAGCTGGCTATCAAAAATATAAGAGAGCTGAAAAAGGACTTGAAACGATGAAGTCACAAACCGATGTCCTATACTGTGTGTGCTGGGTATTCCAGAGATGTTTATACTGGCATCTCAGAGCCTAAACACGCTCTGTATCTTCGTTAAGCACAACATCTCATCCTTAGCTAAACCAATACCTGAGAGTTGAGCAAGTTCCTTTTGCTTATAAGAAAATATTTCTAATTTCAAGCCAAAGCTTATTTTTTGTGTCTATGTTTTGCAAATTTTTCCACTCACTGTACAATAGGTCATGAGGAGGCAGGAAAATTTGTGATCAAGGTTCCTATATGGGTGTATAACTGTGCAGTGGTAAATGTATTTACTTGCAGCAGATGGAATGAATATGGGAGAACATCTAATGTGGTAATTGATGCTAAAATCTAAGGCATTAATTAAATGTGTGTTCTACTTAAGGAGTCAACTGAATGATGAGTGACAATTAAAAATGATGTCTTTATAATTATTCCAATTCCTATTTATGAAAGTAGAGTGTGACTGCATATTAAAATATGATTGAAGGTTTTATGACTCCTTATTCTTTCACAGTTAAAACGTTTGCAATTATTTCTCCCTCAGATTAGAGCAATGCATAGCGATGTAAAGTAAAACAGCGTAGGCTTGATTCTCCAGCCACTTAGCACAGGTTTTATACTAGCATATGGTGACTCCCTTAAGCAGAGCATTCCTCAGTTAGGGCGATTTGAATGGACAATTAAGCTCAGCATGCTGAATACTGCAAATTCAATATGAACATCTGGGAATGCATTTACGGATCAATGATTCATTTTCTAAAATAATATTTGGTTGGGTTTGGAAAGTCCGCTGCAGCTGTAAGGGTGGAGATTTCTCCTTCCAGACGAAGCAGTGGGAAAAATCCCTTTCCTTCGCGGGGAGCAAGATTAGCCCATTCATAGAAGTCAGGGTCCTTTCCCTCAATCTGCGTGTGTCTAACGTATTTCTTTGAAAATACTTAATTAGTATAGGAGATTCAAACTTTGCAAAGGGGCTGCATACAGGTCTCTCTGGATTAGGTTGTAATTGGTTGCAATACCAAGAGACATTCTCAACCCAAATCTCCTACACTTCCACAATGGCTCTCTAAGACATCAGACAGTGGCAAATTCCCTTCTCTCGCCAAGTTTTTGAAAACTCCTCACAATTGAAGCCAGAATTATTTTTTTACTTGCCCATTATGTAACCATTAATAGTCCTCATTTTCATTTATTTTTCAGATGTTGTATTGCAAATATTTGTATTCAAGAACTGATATTTGATTTTATATTATACCCAAGAATTACAGGGTATAGAAGATGAGTCCTTCCTATATTTGAATTTTATTTTTATTTATTTCTAGTGCGCATATTTTTTGCCTTTCTTTCGCCCTCCGTACTTGTTGTGGATGTGCCGTGGAACCACCGGTGCATATCTTTGAGAAGACAGTATGCTGAAAGATAGCTGGCAATGCCGTTGATTATTTTTACTGCAACTCTGAAAAGAAAGAGAACAAAAAGTGTGTGTATGTGTATATGTCTACACGTTTATATACACACACACACACACAAAAGATAAATGTTCACTGAAGCTTTAAACCCAGTGCCAAGCCTGAGAAGCTGGTTTTTGTACTGGAGTCTTTCCTAGCACCCAAGGCAAAGGACTCTACCTTTGGCTGCAGGGCAGCAGCAGGGCATCCTTGCAACCCCTGCACTTGCTGCTCTCCTGGGTGGAGAGGAGATTGGCCAAAAGCCCGCTTCATCTCTCTGCTTTTCTTCCTCTGGTACTATTACTGAGCTTTTCTTTCCAGTCTCCACGGCTCTCACCTCTTCTCCCATTTAAATCTGCTTGGCATTTGGCACTAAAAGTGCCGCCATCTCCCCCCTTGAGACTCTTTGCTGGCTCCCCCATGTTGCTAGGCACGAGTGCCTGCTCCTGAGTACTGCTGCAAGACACCCTCGCTGCCTGCCCCGAGTCCTACCCCCAGCTCTCCTTACTCTTTCCAGGTGCTACAAAAGCATTTCTGCATTTTCACGTTGTGTTTCTCTGTGGAAAACAACTTCTCTTTTCCATTCCATCGGCAGGTCTCAGGCATCTCTTTTGTGTTGATTCCCCCAGTCACCCGCTGCATTGCAATAGGTTAGCTTTTTTATTTACCTCGTTCAATTAGTTTTTATGGTGTTCTGAATTGGATTTTAGCAGCCCATAATTTGTGAGTATTTAGAATTAGATATATTTTTGTAAGCCATTTGAAAAACAAGGATATCAAGCTTCCAGATGGCATAAAATACTGGTTTCTGGATTTAGTACTTCTCAAGATAGAACCTGTTAAAATCATGCCTGACTGGAAGGGTGGAAAAAAAGCAAGAGGGCAGTCCAAGTACTGTGCTTCTGGGTTTTGGGGTGTTTTTTTTTTCCTTCTTTTTCTTCCAAGTGGGCCTGTTACAGGTGACAGTTACATGGAAATAAGCAAAGAGCCGCGCAATCAGTGCCCGTATGCAGAAGATACATCTAGAAGGTGGCCAGGACGTGCATGAGACACTAAGCAGAGGCTGAGAGCCTTGTTGCTCCTCTTCACATTAAACAAGATGAAATGAGGTGGTGGAAGCGCTGACATTGTTATTAGTGACATTAGTTTTATTTGTGTCATAATGCAAATTCACTAGTATAATCCTATTAATGATAAATAGCTGTACAATTTAGGATTTTTTTAGTTCGATATATGTTAATGCTGTGAATTACGTCTAAGTCCCAAAATAAGGTGATTTTTAAGGTCAGCTCTCCACAGCCCATTCAACCCTTAAAACAAATATTTATTTTTTATAAGTGCCGCTCCATTTAGATCTTTTCCTGCTTCTAGCTTCCTTCTTACTTTATAAAGCTACTGCTCATCAGCTTATCTCCCCTGCAAAACTCCCTGCACCTTTAATCTGTTTAGCCCATGTGTCATGGACTTTCTCCCTTTTTAATAGGTGGAATTCAAATATTCTCACTCACAGCCTATCTTTCTCTGGGCAGATTAGATTATCTCAGGATCTTACGGGCAAAATTATGAATCAGGCACAAAATCTATATTGCAGCTTGCTCCTGCTGCGGAGGCTTTCCGAGTGCTGCTCCCTGAAGATCTCTTTGCCCCAAAGCAAAGGCCTTGGTATCATGCCCTGCTTTCCTCCAGCAGAAGACGATTGAAGAAACAATATGGGAAAGAAAAGTCTCATCTGGAAGTTCCTATTTGGGGAGGGGAAAAGCACTTCTACCACATGTGGCAGGCATCTAGAGGAAGGCAGGTCTTGCTAAATATCAAAGAGTAAAGCTGCAGGAGAAGTTCACCCCCTCAGCTGGCCACGGTATGACTGTGCATGGAGGAGAGAAAGCCACCGACTGTCAATCCCATTGAGCAGATGTCCTGCAAGAGAAAGTCCTTTATCTCTGCACCTGCGGCGTCAAAAACTCCTCTGACGGCTCAGCACTGAATGCCCACGGGAAGAATCACAATTATATAAATGCGTACTCTTCCCTAACAGTTATGTCTGCCCATGCACTGTGCATATACCAGACTACACGTGAGCCACTTCCCAAAAGCCCCAGAATATTGTACATGAGCTATACGGCCCCAGAAGCACGTGCTGCAGCACAGCTGGCAGAACGAAGCGTATATACGGCGGTCTTTCATTGGGCGATCTAATTTTATAATGGTGACAGAGAAATCTCTCCATGCTCATTTGCAGGTCTGTATTGCTGTCAGTATTGCGGTATTTATATTATAGATGCATTTACATAATATTTATGTATCAGTACTGCTTTCATTAACCAGCTTTCCCATCCGGCAGTTGGCAATGAGGCTGTCACCCGGTAATTGTAGATCTAAATGGAAGTGTTGAGCTCTTTGAGGTGACAGGTACATACATTTTTGGTGGATGTAAAGGCCAGGTAGTAAGGTAAGTATGTGGTAGTTATGCTTATTTATCTATGCCCACATACTAGGCTAAAGGTATCTTAACAAGTTTAAACATGTATAAAGCCTCATTTTTCTATCTGGTGGCAAGTCAGAAGGCCGCTAACTTTGAGTAGAGACTTACCCCTTCCAAAATTTAGACGTACTGACAAATTGCTGCTTTAAACTAATAGCAGTGTTGAAGACCTCTCTGCTAACACTATCAGATAAATACATCTACAGTCTCTGCTTCCCACATTCAACACTTCGTAAGGGCTTGCCTACACAACAAAGTTGTTCTTACGTTGATTTTAAAAAATGTCATTTGGTTTTTGAGTGATTTAGTTCAACCTAGTTTAAACAGATTCTTTTGAAAAATATGTGTTTATATAAAACATTGCATGTATGCAAGTAGAAAAGCTCTGCAGAAACCAACACCATCCAGGTTTTGACTTGGATAGAAATTGGATTGTTGTGCAATTCCCAGTCTTGGATTCAGATAAAGGTTTGTGCTTTGTTTTGGTTTTGTGTTTTTTTTTTTTTTTTAATAAATTAAAATGTCTCTAGGCATTTTAAATTAATGCTAAATAAAAAAAAATATGATTGAGAGATATATATATACACACACGTATATATACACACCTCTTACTTCTGTTGGCATAACTAATGCTTTTATTTAGATGTCCTGATCTGCTTAGAGGCACTTTCATTGAATTAAGTGAAGAGAAGTAAATGCTATCTATCTGAGACACTCTCTCATATAATGCTAGTATTTCTAGACAGAAGTGCTTTCCTCTGTGAAACACGGAATGTTTAACAATTCCTTATCATTGATATGATTGTGACTGATGTGACACATTCTTTCTCTGTTGCCCATCCAATGTTTTAACACCAAAGTTAAATAAAAACTTGCACAAGTGGGATTTCTCTTGTTCTGTGATGTAGAAGAATAGCCAGTCATGGTTTGTATAAATTACTTCACAGCCACAGTTATATATGATATAGTTTCCTAATGAGGCCAATTCCCTAGGCAACAGTCCAACCCTGTAAACGTCTAAGCCCAGGAATACAGCCAGCAGGATGTCTAATTCAGTTGAATTCAATGGAGACGATTTGGTACTCCACCTCACCTCCATGAGCTGTATGCCTGTTGTAAGTAATGTATTCAGAAAGAAAAAAGTATTTATATACTCTTTCTTAAGTGAATTGTTTCAAAACCTCCTCATTTTCCCAGTGTATTTTACCATCCATGTTCTGATAAATGGTTTCTCTCCTGAAATTCAAAACAACCTTCAAGAAAAACAACTAAGAAATTATACTGAAGAAGCCCTAAGTATATCTAATGCCATGCCTTGTGGTTTGAGTAACCAAAGAAGTCTACTTGTGACGGCTTTATGTTCCCAAAATAAAAATAAGTTTCAGTCTTTCAGATCTCAGGTCACAAGCTGATGTACTTCTCTTTTGGCTTGCCTCTCCATCATTCCACCTCTTCTCCCCCCACATCTCTATTCAGCTGTGTGCAGAGCAGTGTAAAAATGCTCCCATTGCAAATCAGTGGGATATTTTGTCTTGTTAGTCCTTTCAGGCAACTTCACATGCGCTTTTGCATGTGTCGCTACAGATGCAGGTATTGCACCTCAAAATCAAAAGTTAGGCCCAATTGATTTCTTACAAGAAGGCTGGACAGCAATGACATAACTACACACGGTGATGATTTAGCTCATTTTCACATGTATGCCTGAGGTGCCATGAAATTTGCCTACATCCTGACAATATCCACAAACCTAAAACCCACCATCCACTGGAGCAGGTAATTGCCAGTGCAGGTCACTACAGTATTATTGTGAAGACCTCTGTGAAAGGACCCCAAGATGGAAGGAAAATAGACTTTGAAGTTATTTCTCTGTCACTGCCTCCCAGCCGTGCTGAGTGCTGCCCAGCCCATCCCTATCCAGGAACCTGGTGTCAGAGCAGCTTTGCAAGGCTAATAAAAGGAGCAAT
The DNA here is from genome assembly GCA_947846985.1 of Fratercula arctica. Classification (NCBI taxonomy): domain Eukaryota; kingdom Metazoa; phylum Chordata; class Aves; order Charadriiformes; family Alcidae; genus Fratercula; species Fratercula arctica. The sequence goes on along the minus strand of CANTUZ010000002.1, from coordinate 90,556,445 downwards.
CAATTTTTACTCCTCCTAAAGGACAATGCAAAGCATATATGCCTCAAAACTAAGCTTTAAAATAAAGTAGGCCATGTGAGGGTTTTACTAGGTTGTAAACGCGTGATTCATTACAACCTGGCTTACGTGATAGGACAGAGCTCACCTATACATTGGTTGCACTTTTATTCCCAATGAACCCGCTGCACCATTAAACTGCTAGACACAGGAATGAAAAGAAGCTTGAGGAACGTACGGGTACATTGCTCCCTATCTGTCAGAAAACTGCCTAGGGAAATGAGGTCAGCTATCTGCTCAGAAATTGTGCTTGAACATGAGGGAGCCTAGATTTGTTTCTGTAAATTACAGGGGGTTTGGCCTTGCTTCCACCGAAAGTGAAGGGAAATTCCTTAGGCGCTTTCTTTAAAGTAGAGTCAGCAGCTTTAAAAAGCACAAGGATACAAACAGCATAGGGACTTGCTCTTTGAGCTGAATGCTGAAGTTTCTTGTAAGTGTATGTAGCGTTCAGTTGTGTAATGGTAAATGAAGGACGGAAAAACTCACCTGTTTGGTTTTGCCTCAGTTATCCTTCCACTGCCTTGCGTTTACCCTTGATTATCTGACTGCCAAAATCATGTAATCCAGTGGAGAGATATTATCTCATATAAACATATGTTATCAGGAGCAAAGAAAATGGACTTTCCTTTAGTTGTCTAGAGGGACTGGTAAGGTTTTATGCTCAGAGTTTTAGTATGATCTTGAGTCTCCTATTCTGGACATTTTCTTTTCTGCTCAGGTAGACTTGAACTGCCTTTTAGTAACACAGAGGAGGAAATTTTCCTAGCTATGGCTATGTCTCTGCTGGACCATCGGTTTTGTATGTGAACTCCTTTAAGATAACTGTAAGCTGGGGATAAAAATAAATAGTTGTTGAAAGAAAGCCTCTATGATGATGCCTGTTTGGAACCAGAATATCTTGACCCGCTCTCTCCTATGCAACGTGCAAAAAACCCTGCAATTTGCTCCCCCTTCTAGCTCCTATAAAGATAAGAAGGAAAAAAGTCTGTTCTTTTACATAAAGTTTAATAAAGGAGGTTAGGGAGAGTTCTCCAGCCAATACAAATGGAAGACGGAATGTCCTGCCACCTAAAGAGCTTTAGTGGGAAGTTCCTAAAAATTGCCACAGACTCTAGATGACTAACTACCAAGGTTGTTTGAGGACTCAACCACAACACAGCACAAATATGTAAAGTCTGCAGGGTCTGAGAACTAATCATCATACAAGGGAGAAACTGTTTTCTATTTCCCCTGTTTAGCTTTTTTGGGTAGTCTGCCACTGAACTGTGAACGAGCCTGGGAAAGCTGGGACTCTTCCATCTCTTGTGTTTAAATTCATGTTGTCCAGCTCCGGATTTGGGTGGAGAATGAAGTCTCTCATGCTGGGGCAACTCATTGACGGCTGGAAGACATTAGAGTTGTTGACATCAGTAAGGAATTTCAGAAATTATGAGGCTATATAGTGATGAGCAACACAGAGACCACATCAGACCAGAGCTTCATGGTCACCCAGGAGTTGCGTAATTGAGGAAGATACGTGGATTCTTTCCAGAAGATGTCAAATCCAGTCCTTCTGTACCGAAGCAGAACTGAAAAGTGTGCGCTGTGTTCAAGCAGCCATCCAAGCAAAAACTCAGCCAGAATTTCCCTTTTACAGCTCTGTCTGATGTGTAGTTCTGCCTTTACCCTGATGGGCTCTGTTACATTTCTATAGCAGTACATTTCTCCTCATTGTCTTTTAGCAAGGACAGACTGAAATCCACGTATTAAATCCCACCTTCCTTGTGCTGATTCTTTTATTATTGTATTTGCATTCCTCCACAGCACCCTCCCTCATTTGTCTTTGTTCTCTTTCCCAGGCAGGTAGGAGAGGTAATTAATTAATACTCCTATTATTGGGAGGTAGAAACATGTAGCTGAAAAGCAGGGCCATTACAAGTATTCAGCTGACGTGCTGTAAGGAATGGGTGGGCAATGCTTCATCAGAAGCCTGGGACCTCATAGGTTTCAGGCAACAATGGTTTCATCCTCGGATCCTGCTGTTCCAGCCACTGTAGCAGGTCCCTGTTGGATGTCCAGTCCCTCAGAGACCACAGAGGGACTCTCTGTTCTGGGTTTGCAGGAGCCTGTGCTGTTTTGCATCATAAGGGAAGGCTTTTTGTACGCTGAGCTGCTACACTTCACCTCTTATTTTGATTGCATCTCACTTCTTTCCTGCCCCTGCCCCATGCACTGATGTGTTGATTGCAGAGCTGCCATTGTAGCTTGCCTGGTGGCTTACCTCCATGTAAATGAGGCATAAAATCCCAGCAAACGAGGTTGCCATAAATTTATCCACGTCTGATGAACACACTGATGAGCACGGGTAGCCAAGACAGAGGAAAGCAATGAATGAGACTGGAGGCACCTTACAGCAGCCAGCGTTGCACAGGTGTTAATTGCGGTGTCATGCTTTGATTGCACAGCAAATTACGATCTCTCTTTCTATTACTATAGTAAACAGTTTCCACCTCTGCCCCCATGGTTCTTGCGTTTTCATAATATGTTTTTCTTTGCCATGGGTCCTCTTTCCTACATAAAAGACATCAACTAGAAATTAAATTCCCCTTTTTCTTCAAAGAGTGAACTAGAAATCTGACCACCTGAAAGCCCATCCATTTTGGGGGGGGGGAGGTTACAATCATATTTGCCTGTCTTTATAAATTTTGTTTTTTACATACTGACATGAACAGAACTTGCACAAACAAGGAGAACTGACTAACTAAAGAGTAAAGACACTGAAACTTAAAATACGAAGAGAGCTGTCAAACGTAGTGAGTAAGTGGGGAGGAGTAGAAATTTTCTTCTAATCTCTCTCAGCTATTGTAAACACATCTCACTTGCAACAGCACATCTTATCAACAGATGTTGGCTGTTCTTGTCTTTAATTGCTGCTGTCACTTTAGCTTCTAGCAGTTCCTGCTGCTACGGCTCAGTCATTAAAAGGACACTTCCTCACTAACTTCTTAGTGCTCTGCTATCCTCTGGGGGGGGAGAGTGTGTGTCTCTCTGCGTGTTGTCTCTGTGCGTGTCCGTGCATGCGTGCGCTTTCTTTCTCTGCAGCTTCACATCCCTGCTGCCGCGTTTGCACCGCGGTGTGGGTGTGCGTAGGTGGGTGGTGTGTTCCCTCCCTGCTCAGGCTGCACCGCTGACTGCAGGGACGAAAAATGTCATCTCACACCTGGTCCCGATCCTGGGCGGCTGCAGGAGAACCGGGCGGCAGGTGCTGCTTAGAGAAAGCTTTTCTCATCCTCAGGCAGAATCTCCTTTTTATCCTGCATGAACGGTGGCAAAGTATTTTTCTCCACATCAATTCCTGCCTCTTTGCTGCTCTTCTCTTCCTACCCCCACCACTGCCTTTTCTTTCTCCCATGGGACTGGCAGAATCTCAGAGGAAATAAGTAAAGCTTTCCTAATATAGAAGCTCATCTTCTCTGAAACCACTTCTCATTCTGTTAATGGAGTTCTGGAAATGTTTCAGTTCTCTCCCTACACTAATACTTTATTCTTTTCCTCTGATAGCTGTCCAAGCACCAGTGTCATCAGTTTTCTTAGTTTTATTAGCTCGTTTTGCAAAGAAATGCACAGGCAGTCTAACAAAATAATAATAAAAAATTGGCTGGAGAGTTTTATAGCTATGTACTCTCTTTAAAAAAATAAATATGCATCTAGAGACATCTTTCTGAGGCCATTCGTTTACTGGGGTTTTACACTTCACAAATATATGTGCTCTACATACAAATACCAATGGAAGATAACACAGGTTGCTTAATAGATTTACACACGTTCCTTTCCCCTTCCTCTCTTACACTGATATATGTTTGACCTGGGGCTCTTCTTTCAGAGTCTTTCCACCTTTGTAGATGTGACATGGGTGCCGAATATTTGCAAATCCGCCCTTCAAATTTTATATAACAAAAGCACCAAGTGCCTGCAAATCCTCCGTGTGGAAGGGAGTGCTTTTTCTGTGCCTCCCTCCCCCACAGTTACACTCGTTCTGGGGAGAAGCAAGGGAAGCGCAGAGCAGCAGACGTGGAAATGCTCTTGTTCTGCAATGAGAATAGGGTTTTCCACCGGGGAGAAGGTGCAGGTTAGTACCGGCGGGCAGGAGGATCTGCCGTGCCCAGCGCTGGTTCTGCAGGGTGCAGCAGAGACAGAGGGAAGCCCAGGTACCCCCCTGTCCCCTCCAAACCCCATCTTCAAGATGGGAGAGAGGGAGTTGAGCAGGGAGCCTTCCGCCCTCAAAATAGAAATTGTGGGGAGCAAGGACATGCTGAGCAGGAGTGCTTGGGAGGGTGGGAAGTTAGTGGGAAGAGGAAGAGAAGTTCTTCAGAAAGGTGGCATCTGAGGAGGCTACGGCTGAATGCAGAAGTACAGACGGCCAATAATAGGAGAAATGCCTGCAGTCGTCCCTGGAAAGAACTAGTTATACAGCGCATATGAAGCATGCTCAGTAAGCACATGCTCAAAATACTCCGCCTGCATTTTGGAGGCATCCATTACTCCCAGCTACCTTCCCTGTGCTTTACTCTAGCTGCCCAGGGAATGCTTTCCTGCCTATCTTTTTCCAGACACAACATGCACAAAAATAGGAACTGACTGAGATAAGCACCACGCAAGGCAAGGACAATTGCTGGCAGGCAGCGCCCTGGCTAAATGGCTTCTCCCAAACGCACAGGATGGGGGACAGAAGAGTTGACCAGGATGGGCTTCCATTTCAAACAACCTCTTCCAGAGAAGACTAATGGGCGCCCCAGTCAGATGGTGCCCCAGACCAGGCAGGTTGTAGCATCTGGCCTGTTGGGTGTCCTGTCCCTTGGTGACCCGTGAGGAGGCCAACAAGACAGTTTGTTGTTTATCGGTGGTAGGGTCCACCAAAAACTAAAAGCAAGAGCAAGAAAAAGCAACTGGATCCCTGCTAGCGCAACTTGGTTGTAGGAAGTGTAGTTTGGGAAATGCATTGGTCTTGGTAAAGGCTAGCTATGCTAGCCTCAGAAATTCAGAGTGCGGATTTGGTGATAGCTGTGCGCGCAGAGTGCAGAGACAGGAAAAACCTGAGCCAAAAAAGTGTGTTCTCCAGCAGGAACACAGAATTAAGGTGCTACTTTTATGCTGCATTTTTATTAGTGGCATCTCAAAAATATCACTCTCAGCATGCCTTTTTCACTTCTCCCACAGAAGCATGAAAATTAACATCAGCTAACAAAATTTTCTATTGCTCTGGAGGAAATGTTGTTGAGAGGTGTTTATGCATTATTTGTCTAGTTTCTAATTTTTTTACTTTATCAAAGTCCAGTCATAACAAAATTCCTGGTTTATGATGGTTTTTTAATTTATTTATTTATTTTAAGACATGATTTAATTCTTTCCCCCCTTCCCAGAGTTCAAGACACACACGTACCCCAACAAGCAAAACCCAAGACCCTTCACGCAGAGTCATTTCCCATCAAGTTTCACACTGGGCGTGATATGCCAGCTCAGATAAAATACAGAAGTGAAAGCCACATGGACTGGCTCACAGCTCCCAGGTGCAGCCAGCAGGCTGGTCCCCTGGATGGTTTGAGAACATCTCCACCGATCGGATTCCGCCGTGTGCAGGAGAATAGCTGCGCTGCTCATGGAGGTGAGGTGGGGTCACATTTGGGGGTCGCAATTCATTCCCTACCTGTCCTTTATGCCAAGGGAAAGGTGCTTGAGCTCATGTCTTCTTCTGGCTCCTGCTGTGCCATGTGGAGAGGTCAGAAAGGACCTGTCCCCACCACCTCTCGCCTTACCTTCCCCCCCAGCACGGCTCCTTCCAACCCAGGTGGGCCAAGGAGGCATTGCGGCCGCACATCCAGGTGCACACACCTCTGCAGCTAGCACGGGAAGAGAAGGCACGGCCAAGTCCTAAGCTTCTGCAGCCCTTTCCCTGCTCACCAAAAGCCCAGGCCACCACACCTGCCTGTCTTTACCCACTCCGCAGCCGCACAGGAGCAACAACTAGTTGTATTCCCCCAGGCTGAAGTGCTACTGCTTACAGGTAGCTTATGCAATCCCGTACGTGAGTTAGCTCTGCCCCAAATAGGAACCTAAGCAGGATGAAGGTCAATTCCTGTGAAAATATCCTATGCTGCTGCTTGATCTATCGTTCAAGTTACTCAAGGTCAGTTTTTATTTAATCACGCTTCCTTCCACGATTTTTTCCCTCCAATATTAAAAAAGGCAATTAGATAACAAAGCGTATGTAGCTTGTTTTCTTGGATTGTTTCGCAGCTTTTTCATAAATTGTCACTGCCCCTTTGGACTCCAGCAGTGGGGTGGCTGCCAGGTTTCCACAGAGATGCAAACAAATCCTATGCAATAAAATATCATCTCTACATAATTTAAGCCCCAAATGTACATGGTGACAGTTTTATGTTTGAATAATATGAAAATCCAAGATATTGGATGTGAGTATAATTTAGGAACAAGAGCTGCAAATATTTCTGTGCCCTGGAATACAGTTAAAATGCACCGCTGCACGTGCTGTGTTTCAGTGGTGAAGTAGTGCTTGCCTCTGATTGCTGCAGGGCACGAACTTTATTTTCCTAACCCATGATTTAGTGCTTTCCACCCTCTGTAAAGTGTAACTAACAATGCCCTCTATGTGAGCTCTGGTCGCTGAGGGGACAAGGGGGAGATGGCTGCAGGAGGGAGAGGGAAAAGGAGGAGAAGAGAAGGGGGGAAAAAGGGACGCCTGCAATGGATAAACACATCCCCAGCTTGCCTTCTTAAAGAGCTGAAGGCTGGATATTGGGCGAAAACCCCAATTAGGTGGTAGTAGTGGAGCTCCACTCATTTTGAAGGAGCTGAGCCAGCCTGAACCAGCTGGGAAGCTGGCCTGCAGTCTCGCGTTTGGTGTCCAAAGTGGTTGGAGCAGGGGAGGTTTGAAACTGTACTCCTCACGTACCACGGAGGGGCCAGTGGGAATCATGTTTGCTTTGGCATGGAAGAAGGTTAGTGTAGACCTAGCAGGTTCCTGCAGTGAAAGGCTCCATTCTGCTCTGAGTGATGGTAACTTCCATAAAGACAGAAAATTCATTCGGAGATACAGCTTAACCCACATCCTTCTTTAATTCATAGGTCCTTGCACAGTGCAGACCTCAAGGCGAATCCATGTGGATACTCTTGTCCCTGTCTTCATCCCTGGATGTTCTGTGTTTCCCTGCAGGGCACAGATCTCGCGGCATTTTCCCTGGATACCTATTCCAGAATCTCCCTTTAGGCACCCATCAGCAGAGAGAGTCCCTATCAGGAGCTGATAAACTCTGATGCGGTTGCAATGTCCCTTTCCACAGCTGTGGGTCTGGGCTAGCGAAAAGGAGCTGCTGCATTTCCTCCATCTTCCCTTTGCCCTATGGAAAGCCCCTAAGAGGGAGTCTGTATTAAGTTTTTCCCACTTCTGGCATGCTTTCTGAAATTTGCTCTCTTCTTCCCTCCTGTTCTCTTCTCTTTTCCCACGATACCTGCTCTGCCTCTGTCTGGTTAGAAAGATTATCTTCTCCCAGCGTGTGAAATTAAGAATTAGCTGTGAGGAAAAAGTGGAGGCAGATAAGAGGTTTCTCTCACCACGGGCAGCCCGGTCCAAAATGTTCCAAGCAGCACAGGAAAGTCTGAACGAGGGAGGGATGCAGCAGAGCTAACATCTCGGGATCCACCCCACGAAGGCCACCTTCTTGCAAAGAGACGACCGACGGGGCAGAGGACAGGTGAACAGGGAATGGTGCATGATTTGTTTTCTGATATAATACCCAGAGTGTTATCAAAAAAGAACAGCAGGCAACAGGTTTAAAACAGACAGAGATACTATGTTATGCAACTCAGAATAAGTAGTTCCCCAGTTTAACCACAGAATCTCGTGAAGACCGAAAAATTGTATGGGTTCAAAAAGTGATTGGCAAATACATTAAATTAAAGGAAAGTAACTCTGATGCGGGGGATGCCTGAGGCACAAAACCTGGAGAAGAGGGAACTACTGAAGGAAATACCACTTTGTGTTTGCCCTGCTGCTACACTCTCCTATAAGCACCTTCATGCTGGGCATCTTCACCAGTAGGACACAGGGCTGGTGGGCCTTGGTCTGATCCAGTACCACCACTGCTATATTCAGAGGCCAAATTGGTCAGGTGCTAAGCGCCACCAGACCGGCAGCACTGTTCTCTTCAGGAACTCTGAAAATAGCAAGCTAGATCAACTTTCTAACGAGACCAAATACTGCCATGGAATTGGCAGTTCCAGATACTCTGTCCAGAAACTCTGAAGGCACTTGCCTTACAGGTAGAGGAAGATGAACGTCCATGATAAATACTGACTGTATTTATCCACAAAAAATGCATATCATTGATGTGTATTTGGTACAAGAGAGTCCTTATACATACTTGATTCAATGGTAAGATGGATACGTCGCCGGTCCTAGAAAGATACACCAACCATTCCTTGTTCACTTCCTCTGGGCTCATGGCGTGCTGATATTCCTCACCTGACTGCAGCCATGGAAAAGCATCACAGGTGAGAAAAAGAAGGAATTTTGAAAACTAGCACTGAATGCATTTTGTGTGGGAAAACTCCAAAGACAACCATTTCCCACTAGCAATTCAGAAGGGTGGTGTCGGTATGGTTGAAGGACACATGCTTGCCATGTTCAGGAATGGATGCTGATCCCTGAATGACTGCAGTGGTTACTTCTGAAGCCACATTATCTCTCTTCCAACATTATTACAACAGACCCCAGAAATCACGACCCAGAACATGCATCTATTGTCTTGTGGAGTCATTTCAAGCTGCTGCAGTACCTCGGCTTTGTTGCAGGCTGGTAAATGGCAATCCCCTATTGACTGGTATTTGGCGATATGTTAAACACGGCAACTTGAGCAAGACTCTGGGCTATCAGTTAGAAATGCTTTATCACCAAAGGAGTTGCTTTTTTTGGGGTTAGCTGTTATGTCACAGCCCACCACACCATGACACTGACATGGTGCTGTTCAGGTTTCTCAGGCTCTCACTGATGTAATATTTATCATTTAAAGGCCAGTGTGTCCAGTTTTTTGATAGTTGGCAAAACCTCTGGAGTTCTGCCTTACAAGTATCTAGGATTTCTTTTTAACAAAAGCAGAGTAGACACCACGGCTTACTACTCACAGTTTCTCTAAATTATAGAATCTATGTCATAATGTCAAGTCTGCTTGTTAGAAATAATTGGAAATATCTCACTGCTATCTGTCTGGAATAAACGTCTCATGCTCTGAATGCCCTGGTGTCAGCTAAGGAATATATTAATATTGAACATGTGAACTTATTAATTCCCCACTGAATGAGGATTTATGGCCTGATAGCATTTAACAGTGGAACAGATCATTCATCACAACAAACTGATTATGAGCATTTATAGGAAAATGGGACAGCAATACACAAATTCTTGATCTGGTCACTATTCCTCACATCAAACCCTCCCTTGACGAGTGGCCGTGACAGCTCCTGCCTTCCAGAGCTATTCCAGGCACAGAGATTGCTCAGTGGAGCAGCAGTAGGGTATTTACAAGTAGGGTACCAATGATGTGTTTCTTCCACTCCCCAAATCCTCTGGCTTCAGCTCCCTGGTTCTGGATATGTAACACAAAACAGAAGCGATGTTAATCCCAATTCAGCATGTTTGAATTGGCAAAGGTTGTGTGATGCCTGAACTATGAGATGTTGCTTTAGGTTTTTGGGGGACCTATCTGATCGTTCCTGAAGCTAATGGGGACAAGAAGGAAAACTATTTTCAATGGGATCTTCAGAGACTCAATTCACACTACCTGCAAGTTCACACTAGTGCATGAAGAAACATCAAACTCATAGGAAAAAATGTATGACTGGATTAATGTATTTATTTAGTGGGTCTTAGTTCAGTGTAGAGGTCTGTTTAATTTAACTACATGTTTGCTCCCTTCATCCTTTCTTCTGTTACGGCTAACTGTTTGTCACACACCGCTTTTAAGAAGGTGATGTCAGGTTCTAGGACTTTGTACACCTTGACATAGACCTCTATACAGCTGGCTAGCCTGGTATGGTGGCCATTGCTCCATCAGATCTGATATTAAACCTTCAGAAATAATCTGAACAGACTGATCTTGCTACACATTTGATTTCTTCAGTATAAATTACATACTTACCTGTCATAGTAATTTCTGGACACTTTGTAACTACAGTGTGCTAGTTATCCCTGTTAGCTTTGATATTGTATATAAAAGAGTTGGGGCCTACCTCTGAGAAAGAAGTAATTAAGAAGAGAGATGAAGATGCTTTAGGGACAAACTCTCAAAAATCAGGAGGATGTCCTGATGTACGGTTTATTACGCAAATTAACTTACCCCATTCTGGGATTTCAGTAATTCTTTGGATCTTGCCGAGTGTGATGTGTGAGACTGCCACTTGCTTAAAATATTATGTAACAAATCCAGGATTTGGTTGTTTGATTTTGTTTTCATTGAAGCTTTCATTGCTCTGTAAGTATAGAAAAAAAACATGCATGAGCATGGTCTGAGCGTGGGGATTCTTAGACTGGACAACTAGATGGGTCTAAAGGTGCAAAGCTTTTGAATATTTACTTTTTTGGAGTAAAACCCATCCAATCTCTTTTAGTTTGGTCAATTATGGGTCTGATCTCATTTCCACTTATATTAGCAGGAGTTTATCCACCGTTTCAGTTGGCAGAACCTTCTACTACCGTCAAGAGTAGTATAGTCAAGTTTATAGCAGAGTTCCCATTTCAGCTTGGTTCTCAAATCTTTTCATTTCATAAGCGTCTCTACAATTATGTGTTATACCAAAGAGCTGATTTCCTGCAGGTAGTAAAATATTTTGAGTTTTATTTAGGGGGGAAAGGGAGAAAAGATACATGACTTGAACAGTAACTGCCAAAGAAAATGGGAATTTTGCACTGGGATGAAGGTAGACTTAAGTGAGAGACATGAGGGAAGATGGAGGAGTGAGGAAAGAGAGACGACATTCATGGGAAATTACTGGAAAAGAGGACATTACTGGGAAATAAAAAATACTGCTGTGAGAGATGGAGGATCACAAAGACGTTAGCGTTACCTTAATCCTCTTGGTCTTTTTTAAATAAATCACCGTTTCATACAATAAGTCTCACTTTCTTCACACCCATTTCCATCATACAGGATTAAGTAACAAATTGCTTGTCTTCTCAGGAAGAAATGTGCCAAAACACATACTAAATCCACTAATAAAACTATGAGACACAAGTCTTCCTCTAACTTCAATGTAGACACCCTTTATTTTTAAAATTTGAACTCGCTGTCTTTGCCTGCATGGTACTGGTTTCTGTAAGGGCTTGGAGTTATGAACATCACAAGATGTCCTAAGTTAAATTTTGTTTTCCTCTAGTTATGTTTTATTTCATTACTGCTCAGAATTGCAGTCATCTCAAGGTAATATCTCCAGAACATTTAAAAGACAAGTAAAAATCATATACTAACTTAAGATCCTATAGCTACCTTACCCTTCCAGCTTCTCTTTCCATCTGAGTTTTCATCCTTTCTCTTTTTCATTTCCTTGACGATGTGTCATAACCTGAAGATGGGGAGCAGAAAACTTCCTGCAGTAGGAAGGAGAAGAACCAGTTCTGTGACGCCTGTTCTCTTTGATCTCCTTCTGGTTGGTCACTCATCACAACCGCTCACACTGCACCAGCTGTCTGTCCTTCTGCCCCTTCTTGTCCTGGTCTACTGTTCTTCCCAACGGCACACTGCCTTTCCCTCCACGGACCACTTCTTCCACCTTTTCAGCTCATGCAGGCTACCTTCCTTTCTTTCCAATGTAGTTTTGCGGCTTGACTACGCACATGTTATTTCCTCTAGAGACACAAATTGATGGGTATGGTCTACCACGTGTTTACATTGACTTTAGAAGATTTTTGGATGTAATCCTCTCCCTGCAAAGTACGGACTGTAAAGCAATATGTTATTTCTTCCTTGTTGGTTCTAGAGTGTTCCATGTAATACGGCAAACTCAGTCCTCGCCTTGCACACGGCATTCAGAAAGTTGCTGAATGTTGCTTCTGTGCTGTACATTTATTGACTGAAACATTTGAGTTGTTGCTTTTCACACTGGTAATTTTAGAGCACAGATGCCTAGCATGTTTACTCACATACCAGGGCTCACATTTAATGAGCAAAATGTCAAGTATATTGTTATCCACCATAAAAACTGTGAAAAATATCCTTGCCATCTGCAGCGTGCCTTCTGCTTCAGCCTAAAAGACTTTTACAAGCAACTACATGAAATTAACATTAAAGTCAATATTTATAAATGGAACCACCTCTAAAGGGCCGGATCTTCTCCCCTCCCACACCCCCTGTTTCTCCGGGAGTTAATGAGCTGGGGAGGAGGCTGGGTGCAGGAAGGGAAGCCGAGTTGCGCTTGGCTCCTGGTTGCAGTCAGCCAGAATAATCTCCCCGCGCTAAGGAAGAAGCGGAAACAGAAGAGTGTCACTAAATGGCATTGACAGCATCTGAGGGCCAGATCCTGCGCTGATGTCACTCGGTGTAACTTCATTGTCTTTGCTGAAGTGACGCGGCGAGCACAAATCAGCACAGCTCATCTGACTTACGTAGTACGAGGTTTGATTTGTGCCAGCTGAGGATCGAGCCCGAAATAACATTCATGAAATAGATGGTGGATAGCAAAGCTGAAACTGGGATTTGACAGACTGCCACGAAACAAGATAGCCTCTTCCAAGAAAATGTTTTCTATTTCTCCACCAAATGTAAGCCTCTCTAGGGCAAGAACCGGCCATTTGTTCTGACTTTTTATGGTGCTGAGGACAATAGAGATCTCATCTGTCGCTAAAGCCTCTAGCTTGTCCTACAAGAACAATAAAATGAATAACTACTACTAAAATATCCTTCTCCAGACATGCTATGACCTTTTAATTTTGCTCTTGCAAAGCCTTGAATCCCAGCATGATTAGTGTGTTGCAGGACTGAAATCTAATCACATTTTGAAACAACGCTGTTGTCCAGTGCTGTTATCCCAACATCCAGGAGCAGCTGAAATTCCAGCTGGACCTTTATGGGGCAGAGCTGATGAACCAACGCCAGAACATGCTCCCTCGGTGAGGCGAGCAAAGATAACTTTTGCCATTTGTTCCAGCTGTTCTGCCAAGTCGCCCACATACCCTGTGCTCCACCAAGCTCCTCTGAACCTCAGTCTAGCATGGACATCATGAAAGCTGGTCACTCCCACAACTGGAGGCTAATGAAACAGAGAAAGGTAGCGTAATCATGTAATCGACACTGCCTTGCATTTTTCCTTGTACACGTGTTGAACAAGAGGATCAGGGATAAAATTGCTGCAGTAATTAGCAAACATAGCAGAAATATTTATGGAGGAAACTCCAGGTCAAATGGATTTTAAAATTTTTATTTAGAGTTGTTTAGATGTAAACATATTTCCTTAATTGGACTTTAAGAAGGGCACTCACATGTTTCCTTTTGAGCGTTTCTAATATAATCATCGCTTGGGCAATTAGGCCACTCGCTAAGCCACAAATCTTATCTTTCACACTGGTGAGTCATAAATAAGGACTGAGTCACAAATAGACCAGACAGACAAATGGTGGCAGGAAGGAAATAAGATTGGCTGTGAATATATTTAGGCTGGAAATTAGAAGATGGCTGCAGACTACCTGAGGAGTGCAATTCTGATAGTTTTCTAATCGGGAGGGATCAAGGGGAGAGAAGTAACTTAAATTGCTGTATCATTCAGGTTGATAAGCTCATGAAAGGGATTGTATGCTAAGCAGGAGAATTTCTTAAGACTGAATTAGACGATAGGAGTCCTTGAGTATTCAGAGCTGCTGCCTGCCACGACTACGTGCAATTAGAGGGTTAGTGGCCTGATTACCCAAGTTGTCCCAGCCAGTTCTGTTGCTATCAGTGGTCCTTAGAACTCCTATACAGCAGGGGCAGATTGCACAGATATAACTACACCAGTGTCATCATACATTCAAGGCTCTATTTAATGCAGAATCTAGTGATTGCGCGGTGAGTTTGCAGCAGTGCGGCTATGTTGCAAAACTTTCTCCTGTTAGAGAAAGTGAGAACAGCTTGACTTCTTACCTTCTTGACCTTATTCAAGGTCAGGTTCAATTATGGGGTATTCAATGATGGGGTGCACCTAATAAGGTGGAGATCGGCTAATAGCTCTATCAGCTAATGAAATGTTTTTCCCTGTTTGACCAGCACAATGACTTTCTGTCGTGCAATCAGAGTTCCTGGGAACTGTTGCAGTACAAATAATGTGACTTAGGGTGATGGGCTACTCTTTACTGGCTTCTGGACTTTTCAAGGAGAAAGGGAGACTGGGATTTTTGCTGGTCATGGAAGACAATTTACTTACTTTCTTTGTGTAAGTAACACTGAATATGCTGATGTAGCAAATAATACAGGCTGGAAGAGTGCCTGAGTGTGTGAATGCTATCTGTTAAACGAACAAAGTCCCATGTCTGTCAAAGCATGGGTTTCACTGTGCCTTCCAGTTCCACATCAGCTCTGTTCTGCACCCGCAGCCTCATCTTTAAATGTGACCTTTGCTTTGCTGCAACATGGTGTGACTCAAAAATTGTTGTGCTTTTAATCAGTCTCTAGAGCATGGATGCACATACCGTACCACATTGGCCACATCAAGTGTTTTTACCAGTATATCCAGGGCACAGCCTGCTCCCTCTTGTTCCGTTTCCTGCATGCCCTTTGGTCTCTCTACTATCATATGATACTGGTGTTTCCCAGAGATATTCATGCTTGGTTATGCAGCAGGAATGCATATGACATGATGTTGAAATTATATAGCCATGTATGATTACCATGTGATACCAGATGCCTGCATTTTCTTATGATGAGGGTCGTGCTCTCCAGCCAGTGCTCTACGCATCTGAACGAAAGGATCCTTCAACTGCAAATATCGGGGCTATCTGACCGCAAGGTTCAGTACTAGTATTTTAGTGTCAGGTACCACTTGTTTCCTGCAAACTTACAATTAGGTAGTGTTTTACTGTCCTAGAGAAATACTTCTGTTTCTTGCTGTTTCTTAATATTTGGTCGGTCCACACGTGGCAAGAGAAAGGTGCCCCACCTCAACGCCTCAATGTGAGGGGAGCTTTTAAGTAGACAAAAAGTATAAAGACTGCAACGTGTCTCACTTCAGTTTCCTAGAACTAAAGAACAATTAAATTATTAGTATGTAAGCAATTAAAATAAAAAGTTACTTTTAACAATACAGTATGTGTTGAAGAGTTTAGAGAGGAAGACATCAAGTCTGTCTTGAACTTGCACTTTGACCTCACTGGGACCAGAAGTGCGTCCTAATATATAATATAGCCTGCTTTCTTGAAAAGTAGCCCGTCAGGGTGTGAGCTTCAGCATTGAAATGCATTCAGATTAATATATTAATTGAACTCTATACAGCAAAACACCTTTTTTTTTTTTTTTTTAAAGTGAAGTATATTTGTTCTTTGCTTACTAACTTTCTGACCTGCTAGTTAAAAAAAGGGATCTGCCTCTCCAGAAACTTGTACTTTTTGTCTCCTATGTGGTTTGCCATGGGTTCAGTTTTCTTTCTCCCCTTTGCTAACCTACATGGCGAAGATCATTCTAAAAGGATTTCTGTTTTGAAAGAGTCAACTTTCAAAAATCCCTGAGAAATCACCCTTCCATAAGCACGAAATAAAACCTTTGCGAGCTGAATCCCTACTTCAAACCATGCCAAAGTTCCTAAATCTACCTAAGAGCTACTGTGAGCTTTGCAAACCATGCCATGTATTTCACACACCATACACCTGAAGACAATGTCTGGCTGATACATGTTTTTCTAGCTCCACTTCTATAGCGAGTTTATACCCACTTAAAATCTGCTGTTGCGGATATGCACTGCAATTTACAGCAGAGTTGTTT
Organism: Fratercula arctica; assembly: GCA_947846985.1. Taxonomy (NCBI): domain Eukaryota; kingdom Metazoa; phylum Chordata; class Aves; order Charadriiformes; family Alcidae; genus Fratercula; species Fratercula arctica. The sequence continues at coordinate 90,540,399 of CANTUZ010000002.1, read as the reverse complement.
GCTGTGTGCCCAACGTTGTTCATGCTTTAGGGTTTTGCTTTTGACCTCACTGGGTGTAGAGTAAGGTCTGAGAAGTATGCAAGCTTCCTCCCACTCTCAAATTAACTTATTTATACCGTCCCCCAACATTTGGGCTGAAATTCTTCACATTTTAATATCATGACTGTATCGGTTACTGCATCAGTGTAAAAAGTAGGAAAATCTTCCTGCTTTTCTGTTGTAAAAATGTCTCTCTCATTATCAAAGAGTTTGCTTGGCCCTGACTAGGGAACCATCCTGCCCGCCTGTTTGGGGAGAGTTTCACTATCTCCCCAGGTTCCCTCTATCTAGCTGTGCTGCAGGGTATGACCCCTAGCTGGTATTCGCTTTCAGAATTCCAGTTTCCACTTTAAACAACTGCTTAACTTCAGGAGTAAGCAGTACTTCAGGAGTACTAGAGTACTTCAGGAATAGCTGGGTACCCTCAGTGGGCTCACGGGGTGAGCCTACACAGCACAACCCAGCAGCACTGGGTTCTGCTCCTGCTACGTCTGTGACTTGGAAAAGCCTCTTTTTGCCAATGGCTTTGCCTCTCATTAGCATCCCTTAATTTCACCTGCTTGATGTCTGAGTGCCCAGCTTGTGGCGGAATGCTGGGATTTGATTTTTCTTCAGATGGAGAATGGGATCTCTCAGAAAACTGTGGGCATGGGAATGATGTGAACCTAACTTCCACATGCATCAGTTCCCCCACACGCCAAGGCAGAGAAATCCTACTCACTGTGCTACCGGAGCACTATTACATTTGTCACTGTTTGTAAAAGGCAGCAGGTTTCTTAGATCAATACCGCTACTGAAGTACAAAGTAATAGTACTTCTTGAGGAGGAAGAGGATTGCCTTTTGCGTTGCCATCTGCTCCTGGCCTGACTCCAATTGCTTCCTGGTGAGTAATCTGAAGGCAATTTTTTAGAATCAATTTTGTATCACATTTTCACAATACGACATATGTAGCTCCAGGTTTTAAAGAGGGAGGAACAATCCACCAGTAGTCTGCCTCCCAGTGTAGAAGCAAATCCTCTAAATTAGAGGATAGTAATTAGACAAATTCATTGATTTGCTGTATGTATCCTTGCTGTATCGTCACCCCACTGTGGGTCACAGAATGAAGTCTTTTTTTTTTTTTTTTAATATGGCATTTTCCAAATGATCTCATCCCTGAGGCATGGGTGAAATAAAGGTCAGTTCAAATGCCTCCCAAACAATATCCAGCGTAAAAGGATCACCAAATCTTTGGGGGGAGGAGGGACAACCTACAAAGCGATCAATGTAAGATCAGAAATGTGATCTGGCATCTTAGAACAAGGGCTTCATGGAACAGAACCTGTGCCCTTGAGGTGGGCACGTGCTCCCAGAGAAGCCACATTCCTGCTTCACGGGAGTCTCCTCGCTGGAGCTCCAGTCCTGCTGAGGCCTTTTAGCCATGCAGCAGCACGTCTATAGCTTCCCGGGGTAGTGTATGTTAGAAAGGTGCTTGGTCAAGGAGAAGGAACTGATCCTGCCTGGTAGGGCGTAATTGTCCTGCAAGTCTTTTCTGCAAAGATATTTTCTGTTCACTTTCACTCATGTTTTTGAGGTCCAAATGGCTTATGGTATTGGACAGAAGTGCACCTTTTCGCTAGTAAGTTTAGAAAAATAGAATAAATCATAGCTAAATCTTAGGCAATTGGTGAAAAGCTTGCCTGCCTCAAACTTCCAGCTGTAGATGGTGAGAACTTCCCGAGGAGCACCAGTGGATCTCCTCGCAGCTGCTGTAGTAGCTCATGCGAGACTCCCTTAGATTTCTCACTGCCTGTGGACCTATAGTGCTGCTGAAGATGAACATCTGGGCTACTATGTTGTGTCACATCTTTGTTTTGTTACTTCACATCTGATAAAGCATCAGAAGAAAACAATTCGGGGCAACTTGACTGTAGTAACTTTAATTACATTCTTTGATAGAGAAATGAACAGTTCCCAAAAATTTACTTCTCAAGAATGCTACAAATCACATTAAGAATATATGCAGATTTTTTGCATACATCTGACAGTCACAGAAAGGATTTCTTTTGACAAAGAACAGCCTTTGTAGTTTGAGAGGAGAGGAGATCTGCAGTTTGTCAGGATAGCAGCTACAGGGCAGTTCTTTCTGTTTTGAAAGATTGCTCTCTTAGCAAAGGATGTATATCACAAGGAACACTTGGTCCTTCAAGTTTTTCTCTATAATATACAGTAAATGCCTGCTTCTGGCCAGACAATCTGGCTGGACAAGTCTCATCAGGATTTGCAAATGAGGAATGTGGCCTCTGCTGACAGAGGCATTCTCTGAGCACACCTACCAGATTCAGCCTAATAGAGATATTGGGAAAAGATGACAGATATGGCCATTTGCTTCTTACAATTAGATTAGATGACCCATACTAGGTGGAGAAAACACAGTTTAAAATCTTTTCTTTGCTTAAAGCGAGATACCCTTCCAAAGAAATCGACCCTCTCCCCTGGTTGGATTATATTCCGGCATGAGATTCTTTCAGACCGCCTTTTTAAAATAGCTTTCCACTAAATCGTTAACTGAGAAGAGCAGGAAGAGTTAAAACAGCACGCAACAGTTAAAACAGTAAGTAATAAACCTTTCTTACATTGGAGAGTGAAAGTCAGGTCTCTGTTGTCCTAGAAGGGTGTGCTAACTGCTAAGCCTCAGGGTCATTCTCATGCTCTCTCCTTGACTGATTATATATTTTTCCAAACAAAAGGAAATCGTTTAGACGGGAGAATGACTTCTTACTCCTCTTGTATAGTCGACTAAATAGACAAAACCTGTAGAAAATATAATTTTAAATCACTGCAGAGACAACCTGCATTTTAACGCAAGTTCTCAATGCTCTGCATAAGCAGCCTACCCACAGTTTGCTATGGATGGAGCAGGGGAATCTCCTCCCGCCAGCTGATTTCCGACAAACGTTTGGCTTAATTGGCTAAGGAGAGTTTGTAAGAGATTACAACTTTACGACACAGGATTAATTTAGATGATAATGCAGTGTATGTTTTGGTTTGATGATTTATTTATTTATTTATTGGTAATTCCTGCACCAGGAAAGCAAAATATGACTCCCTTTGGACAGTCTAAATACAAGTCCAGTGTAGACTTGAATTGAGTATTAGACATCTGCATTTTGCTCATTGAAAGCAACACGATGGGAATGCTCCCAAAACTCCACATCGGCCTGCACTGGAGAGCGGCATGAGATGTGAACTTGCTGCTGCAGGGGGTGGTGGTGCCTGCAGGAGACAGGGAGAACCTGCCTAATCATAGAACCACAGATTCACAGAATGGTTCGGGTTGGAAGGGACCTTAAAGATCATCTAGTTCCAAGCCCCCTGCCATGGGCAGGGACACCTCCCACTAGACCAGGCTGCTCAAAGCCCCATCCAGCCTGGCCTTGAACACTTCCAAGGACTTCCATCCACAACTTCCCTGGGCAACCTGTTCCAGTGCCTCACCATCCTCACAGTAAAGAATTTCTTCCTAATATCTCATCTAAGTTTCCCCTCTTTCAGTTTAAAACTGTTACCCCTCATCCTATCGCTATAAACCCGGATAAGCAGTCCCTCCCCATCTTTCCTGTAGGCTCCCTTTGGGTACTGGAAGGCTGCTATAAGATCTACCCAGAGCCTTCTCTTCTCCAGGCTGAACAACCCCAACTCTCTCAGCCTTTCTTCATAGTATAGGTGCTCCAGCCCTCTGATCATCTTCATGGACCTCCGCTGTCCCTGTTTCAACAGGTCCATGTCCTTCTTGTGCTGAAGACACCAGAGCTGCATGCAATACTCCCGGTGGGGTCTCACCAGAGCAGAGTAGAGGGGTAGAATCACCTCCCTCGACCTGCTGGCCTTACTTCTTTTGATGCAGCCCAGCTCTGCATCCGTAGCCTGCAAGCCAACGAGAGGCACGCCGACACCTTGCAAGGCTGTGTTGTACAGAGGCGCATTTTAATTCAGAGGGTGCTGGGATCTGCACACAGCTCCGCCGCACAAACCGAGGGAAGATCTGGTTTGGGTCCAGTACAGCTGGATTGCTGTCTCTCTTCTCTCGGCTTGGTAAAATCTACTTCTCTATAATCCCTTCTTGTTTACATCGCTGAAACTTTTCTGGTTTTCGGATAGCACGAGCTTGATGATCCTGCTATGACAGTGGTGAAAATACACTCCTAGAAGCTTCAGCATGCAGGGCAAGTTATGGCATTGAAGATTTTCTTTTTGGTTTTATTCCTATTTTAATTCAACCCCACCCAGGAACCAAGAAAAGACTCGAGATGAAATCACGGTCGCGCTAAGATCCCTAAGAGTTTTGCCACTGACTGTAGTGTGGCTGGATTTCATTCTGAGTCACAGTTCTCATTGCGTTCTCTCCTCCTCTGTGGCAAAGCTGTGAATGAGCACTACTTGTTTTGAATAAATCCCGATTTCTCATGTCAAAAATGAGAATATTTAGTGTAGCTTGAACTGAATCTCCTCCTATTGCAGTGCAATTTTGAATTTTTCTTCCCATCTAGTGTTATCTGGCATCCTAGTTGAAAGCTTATTATGCATCTGGAAAGCAGCTGACTTTGATTTGGAAAAAGCAAAACATTTTTAACATGTCATTTCACTTAACATCTTTGATGCCCAAAAGTACCCATTTTCTTCATCGCTTTATCGGAACTGAGAGAATACAGCAATTTATAGTTATTAAGGTTGAATCAGTCAACGCGTTAATTGTGGGACTAGCACTGGGAACAGATGTGTTTTTGTAGAAGGGTGGGCTGAATGTATTCGTCTTTTTAATGCCGTTTCTGTTTGGATGATCAGTATCTCTTAAAATTCCCTTCTCCTCTTTACCACCTTGTGTAACTGCTCTATTTTGTGCAGCCCAGAAAGAGCACATCTCTCTCACTGGAGCTTAGGACTCCATCTCAAATTACAAAATGTCCCTGACTATTCAGCCTTTTGAAAAAGCTGTAAAGAGAGATATAACTTACCTAGCAACAAAAAGTAGATTTCCAGGATGTCGTCTAAACACAGTGAGTTTATTCAGTTACGGTCATGCCAAGGCTCTTCTTTTTCTGTCGCTAGCCTTTTAGAGAACGATTATAGAAAAATTCTTTTCTATGCTCAGCTAATATTAATAAATCCTCTTGGCAACAACTGGGTGGAAGACGAACAATCTGAACTTCTAAAATTAATGTACTTGATGGAGTTTCTGCTGGGTCAGGTAAAAACCAGAATTGAGTGAAAACTGGGGGAAAACATGTAAAGTTTTGAAAATGTCAGTCTCTTGGTGAATACTGAGATACAATCTGTAGCCTTGAGTTCGTACAGCTATATTTAGTGAATGTTTTTACAAACATGTTTAGTTTCTTTCTTAGCGCTTTCCTTTCCCCTTTCAGCTTTCAGTCTCAACCATACAGTGATAAAACAGGTGTAAGGGAAAAGAAGGATGCAGACAGAAAGGAAGGAGAATGTTTCCCCCCCCCCCTCTATCTTAACATTAAAAAGATTTCTTTTTTTTTTTTTTCTGGATAGCTTTTAAAAATATTTGAAGCATTTGCTTGAATGGTAGTAAAAGCAACAGATATATTAATTTTGAGTTGGTTTTGCTACAGATTAGGCCTTGTTAAAATTCTAATGTGTTAGAAGACTTCCTGTCTATTTAAGGTGAAAAGCCTTGTCCATGACAAAAGAAACTTATTACCATTTCAAAGGCTGGTCAGCATTTTTGCCTATATACCTACTAGGTAATAATGACCATGTTGACCCTTTTTTTTGGTCGCTGAAGTCTTTTATCAGTGCATTCATACCAGTTAAAGATGATTCTCAATGCTGACTTTTATATAATGCTTTCATGAAAGTGCCTTTGAGAATGAAAGCAGTGGCCAGATTCTGATCTCTCCTCTTCAGATCTTCTGCTATTGGATTTTCATTTCCTAAATCAATGTAATAGAAAAGAAAATTATACCCGTTCTCAGAATATATATGAAATCTAAGAATGTTTCTAAAGAAAACATCGTATCTACTAGACAGTTTTCATTAGTCAATTTAATAAAACTCTAAAATGACCTTTTTCTCTCTTGGAGCTAACTGAATTGTAGAGCTTAGTGTCCTTTGGATAAGTTTCAAAAAGGAAAGTCACCCTGCAGAGTTCAAGTCTCTGTGGAAGGCAAACCAAGTCCACTGTACTTGAACTCCAACAGCCATTTATTATTAGGTCTTGAGTCTCAAATGTAGCGCTAAGTAGACAGAGGATGCCTATATTCTGCTCATATTTCAGACCTGTTTCTGAAGCCTTAACGCATGAGAAACTTACATTAATGTAAGTTTTCTGAGGAGTAAACATGATGCACCTGGAGTACCATGTCCAGTTCTGGGCTCCCCAGTTCAAGAAAGACAAGGAACTACTGGAGACAGTCCATCGGAGGGCTACGAAGATGACCAGGGGACTGGAGCATCTCTCTTATGAGGAAAGGCTGAGAGACCTGGGTCTGTTCAGCCTGGAGAAGAGAAGGCTGAGAGGGGAATCTCATCAATCCTTATCAATATCTAAAGGGTGGGTGTCAAGAGGATGTCTTGAGTGCCAGACTCTTCTCAGTGGTGGCCACCAACACGACAAGGGGCAACCGGCACAAACTGGAACACAGGAAATTCTGTCTGAATGTGACGAAAACTTCTTTACTTTGAGGGTGGCAGAGCACTGGAACAGGCTGCCCAGAGAGGCTGTGGAGTCTCCATCTCTGGAGATATTCAAAACCCGCCTGGACGTGTTCCTGTCCAGCCTGCTCTGGGTGACCCTGCTCTGGCAGGGGGTTGGCAGGGATGATCTCCGAAGGTCTGTTCCAACCCCTACCATTCTGTGATTTTCCAGGCTTTCCTGACATTTTGACAGTAGTGAACTGGAAAATAAATTGATGGCCTAAGCCCAGTTGTGCCACAGGCTCTGAGCTTGGTAGCCATGGGGTAGCAAGACCCTCTCCAGCTAGCAGGGGACCACACACCCCGTTCTCATCTCCCCCAGTGCCCTGGGTCCCCCTGAGCATGGCCAGGGACTCTCATTAGTTCCTCCATCAGGGGTCAGTGGAATCGCTCTTCTCCAACCTGAACCTTAACCACTGCAAAGAAGAAGAAAACAGGGAGCTGGGATGAATGTCTCCTGGGCATAATTCCCTGGCACAGGAGTCCTGAAGGCACTAAGGCTTCTGCACTGATGTTTACCTTTACTGTTTGGACTGTCCTTGAGCAGGAATAATGTTTACACAGAGGCAGAACGATATTGCCATTATTATTATCTCTTGTGTGTTTTTTTCTTGCAGAAAATGACAATTTATTTTTTTTTCCTTAGAGAAAATATTGGTATTCTGGGCTGTTATCCTCATGATATGGCATACTGTAGGGTTTTTCCAGACATTCGTTAGTAAAGAGAAAAGAGGATGACTATCATAAGCATGTCCTTCACTGCCATTGAAGGAATGCATTCCTAGTTCTACATTTAACAGTTTTAATGGTGCTATTTTGGATAAACAATTTTATGACAGTACAGTTTTGTCTTGAACGACACAGCTGTAGTCTAGGAAACTAAACATATCTTTCCTAGTGTTTTTATTTGTCAGAGGAGTATTTTCAATACTCATGGGTATCTATCTTTTTTAACCCACCACAAAATGAAAAATATTATACTATTAAGATTTGGGCAGTCTCTTATTTTTGTATGCATTAGAAAAAAAATGTAAGTACAGACGCATGCTTAATAATAATCCAATTGAACATTTTATCATTGTCAAAGGCATTTGTAGAGGAATCCATCAACTCTTCTGATTTCCATACAAGTCAATTTACTGTCTTCAAAATGTAACGTTAATGGCACTCAGTGTACACACTGCAATCCTTTAAAATAACGTACATGGCAAACGGATATGTTCTCATGCATTAATAATTTAAAAGTTAATTTTAGGTACTTACTCAATATGATTAACTGATGGATCAGCAGTCTTACAGAGAGAAAGAGCGCGCACACTTAAAGAAAGAGCATGCTGGAAGACAGCCAGGTAGCTGCCTGGGAGGCGGTTCAAAAATACCTGGCCTTCATCCCTCCCGTTTTCCCTTCAGCCTTGGATGCTGTGCGTCGTGGCCATAAGGGTGGTCTCCGGTTTTAAGATTAAAGGCGCGAAGTGCCTTTGAGGCTTGAGGTACCAGGACTTTTGGGGCAGAAGGGGGATGTTTCGGAAGGCGGGAATCCCTGCGATGCAACCCCGCCGGTGGCTGGCTGGCCCCATTGTGTAACTTCTCTCCTTTCACTCCTCGCTTTTCGAGGACACCCTGTAACGCCGGGCTGTAAATTGATATTCTAGGGTGGAAATACTATGGATGACAAAGTATAACCCTTTCAATGTGCAGCTAAAGGCTGTGCCGGGGCAAAGAGCATTACACAGTATGTAGAAGAGGCATGTGTTGAAGGCCTCGGCCGTGCCCATGGCAGCGGGCTCTGCGGAGGCAGCAAGAAGCAGACGTCTATTGCACAAACCCTGGTCAAATCATACAGGTACATGTCTGGCTACAAAGAGAATGGAGGCTATGTCTTCTCAAGGAGCCGCAGGGAGCAGACAAGGGGTAATGGGTACAAATTGCCCTCAGAAAGGTTTCATCTTGATGTAAGAAAGACATTTTTTACAGTGAGAACAATCATCCACTGGAACAACCTGCCCAGGGACATGGGGGAGTCCCCATCACTGAAGATTTTCCAGATGGGATTGGACAGGGTGCCAGATAGTCTCATCTAGGTTCCCTTTCCCACGAAAAGTTGGACCAGATGACCTGGGGAGGTCCCTCCCAACCTGGGCTGGTCTATCATTCTATGATCTATACATGCAGAAAGTTTCTTATATAAGCATGTGGGGCTGTGATGCCAGCCGTGCTGGTCCTGGGGTCGGGCAGGTAGTAGATGCCTCCTTACCTCCGGAGTAATCTTGGGCAGGAATCTGATACCACCTACCTTCACCTTTTCACTAGATAGATAGACACCTGGACAGGAGCCTTCTGCTAGCAGCAGAGAGGAGGTGGCTTCTCCTCCAGTGAGGTACCAGCACTCTGAGGCTGGACCCCCAAAATGCACAATTGGGGTGAATGATGGCTTGTGGCAACTCAGGGCAGACTGGCCCGGTGGTGGAAAGAGGGGGGTGAATGAGGGGCTGAGAACTTGGTGGTGCACGGAGCAAGGTCCCAAAAGGCCGGTCTGGGTTGGAACAGGACAGGATGGGATGGGTGCCAGGGGTGGTGACAGGCTGAAGAGCAACGCTCAGTGTCATGTCGAGTGGAGATGGCCGAGGGAATCGCGGTGCTGGGGAGAGGCTGGCGGCATGAGGAGGGCCAGCAGTGAGCAGGCAGAGAGCAGCACATTGTGGAGGTGACACACCTGAGGAAACCAGAGAGGTTATTTGAGGAGTATATTTGTCCCTACAACAGCATGTAGTGATAGGACAAGGGGTAATGGCTTCAAAGTGGAAGAGGGTAGATTTAGATTAGATATTAGAAGAAATTCTTTATTGTGAGGGTGGTGAGGCACTGGAACAGGTTGTCCAAAGGAGTTGTGGATGCCCCATCCCTGGAAGTGTTCAAGGCCAGGATGGATGGGGCTTTGAGCAGCCTGGTCTAGCAGGAGGTGTCCCTGCCCGCAGCAGGGCGGTTGGAAGGAGATGATCTTTAAGCTCCCTTCCAACCCGAACCACTTTATGACGGAGAGCTGAGAAGCCAGCGGGATCCCAGCGGGGCTGTAAACGCGGGGACGGAGCGAGTGGTCTGATAACAAAAAAAGAAAAAAAAGGAAAAAAAAAAACCAACAACCCAACCCATTCCTTTAAATACAGTAAAGAAGAGCCACGGAGGAAGAAGGGCCAAGGAAGCGATCGTGTTACGTTTCAACGTGGGCACCTCTTTTACCGCGCAAAACTTAGAAGAAGCAGCAGCCGCCGCCGCAGGGGGCGGCCGGTCCCTTCGGCGGGGCGGCGGCGGCGGCCCGGGGCTGCGGCTGCGTGCGGCGGAGGCGGGAGCGGGGCGGGGCGCCGCCGGGAGTCAGCTGGGAGCGGGGAGAGAGCGAGCGCGGTAGCGGCGGGGCGCCGTTAACACCGGGAGCCGGCGGCGGGCAGAAGTTTTCTCCGCAGCTTCCCTCCCGCAGCTTCGTGGGGGGGAAAAAAAAGGGGGGTGGTGTCGCCTTAGCGGAGGCGCGAACGTCCCCGTTTGGGTGTGTTTTGCCCCCCCCCCTTTTTTTTTTGTTTTGTTGTTTGTTTGAGCGGTTTAATTGCATTTTTAGATTTTTTTTTATTATTTTCATTTTTTACTGTGATTTCTTGCTTTATTTTTAATTTTTTACTTTAATTATTGTTTTATTTCAAGCTTACTTTTAATTTTTTGTTTTATTTTTAATTCTTTAAATTTTTTTTTTTTAATTTTTTCGTTGTTTTTTGAGGCGCGTGGCTCCCGCAGCCTGCCCTCTCCCCCCACGCGCCCCCCACATCCCCCCCCCCCCCCCCGCCGCCCGGAGGACCACCCCCCCCCACCACCACCCCACCTCATCCCCTCCCGTCCCGCCCTGTTTCCCTCCCGTCCCTTCCCCCGACCCCCTTGAGCCCGCCCGAAACTTGGCGGGTCCGCGGCGCCCGGCGGGGAAGGTGCCGGCCGGCCGGCCGCCCAGCAGGTAAGGGGCCGGGGTGGGGGGCCGGTGCGGGGCTCGTAGGGACGGGGCCGGGAGGGGGGGGGTGCGGGGTGTCGGTGGTGGCTGCCCCCCCGGGAGCCACCGGCCGCGAGGGGAGGGAATTGCCGGCTCCTCGGTGTCTGAGGCCGGTGGGAGGAGGAGGACGAGAACAAACTTCCTTTTCCTGGGGCCGCCGGAGAACCCCCCGTGCCCGCGGGGGAGCGACCCCCGCGCAGCTCCCGCCGGCGGGAGCCCCCGAGGCCGGGCGAGGGGCGGCCGGCGGCTGGTCGCCGCGGGGCTCGGCGGCCCTTTTCCCCCGGCTCGGGGCTTCCGTGCCGCGTTTTGTTTGCTCGCCCGGCTCCCTGCCTCTCCCCAGCGGCGCCGGCGGCCGGGCTTGCCCGTCGCCCCGCGCCGGGAGGTGGGTGAAGACCTGCCCGGCTGCCGAAACTCCCCCGTGGTCCGTCTGTCCGTCCCCCCTCCACCTTGTTCCCCGCCCCCCCATCATCGCTTGGTGTTTGCGGGAGGGCTGGCGGATGGGCAGCTGGCAGAAATGCCACCCCGGAGTGCTGCCACCTTCCTGCTCAGCCGCTGCGCGGATCTGCGGCGGAGCGGAGCCCGGTGCGGGAGAGGGGACCCCCCGGGTGCGGGAGAGGGGAGCACCGCCGCCCCCCCCCCATCCCCCCCCACCCCTCGGGCCGCGCCGAAGGAGCCCCTCGCTGGCCCAGGAGACCCGAAATCGGGGGGGTTTTGGGGGTGGTTGCGGGGAAAGCGCTGGGTTTCTCCCCGGCGGGGAGAGCGTGGCTCTCCCATTGTATAACTGTGGCACCGCGAGCTGAAACTGTGGCATCTTTATAAGAACAGTTTGCAGTTAATTGGTTTGGCAGATGAACTCCTGCACAATCCTCTCACCCGCTTCTGTTGCTTAAGTGCCAGCTCCCCCCCCCCCTTCCTTTCCCCCTTTTCCCCCTGCTTCCCTTTGAAGCTTCGCATAGCTCTGTATTGCCAGCAGGATGGAAAGTGCTGATTCAGCAGCCTGGAGCCCCGCTCCATCTGAAGTGGTGGTCGGCCTGAAATGTTCCCATTTGTTGAAATGGGAACATGTGTTGCTGGTATGTCAAAACGGCATTGATCAGGCTTTCTTAAAACAGCCTCTAAGAATGTGGTTTGCTTTTCCCTTCGCTAAAGAAGAACGAATTCGGGGTTGGGGAGGGAAGTGGGAGAGGGGGATAGGAGGGACGTGGGTAGCTACCGCCATAAATTACACTTCTGAGGGACAGTTGAAATTGCGTTGCCTCATAAAGGTGCTGAGCAGTTCGCTCGTTTTAACAGATATTTTGTAGGACGTGTTGCAGTGATGCGTTAACACTCCAACTGGTTCTATTCCTGCGTCTAGAGACTAGTTGTACTTAAAGCTCTAGAAAAGGTACGGAGAAGGGCAACAAGGCTAATCCTAGGATTAAAAGGAGTGAGTTACGAGGACAGGTTAAAAAAAACCACCACAAATGCACGGAGATTAGAAAACCTGCGTGGAAAAAGGAAATATGCTTGAAACTTTAAATGGCAGCTCTGGCTGTGCTTCGTGATCGTTTTGGGGCTGGGGAAAGGTGCAGGGGGTCAGCGGGATGCTCCTCGTGCGGAGGGTGCAGGGGCTCAGGAGGATGCTCTTCCCGGGCAGTGCCGGTCTTTCTGGAGGGCTTACCTCACTCCCAGTGGAGTAGAAGGAGAGCTGTTCCAGAGCCGTGTTCCTCTGGCTATCTTTGTACAGTTACATGCTAATATCAAGGCTGTTCGGGTTTTCTTTCTCCGAAGCAGAACTCTTTAAAATTCAGCACAACGTAGAGCAAATAACAAAGCCTGAAGAGCAATGTTTGGTAGCCTTATTGCAAACGGTAAACTGACGGAGCAGCAGACCCTGACGCTTGCCTCCAGTGATCATTTTACCGTGTTATACTCTTGATTTATTTTCTTCACTTGGACTTTATTTGTTCTTAAAGTAGGTCTTGTTTGCCCTGGCTACATATTAAAGATCTTGCGGTACTTCCATGGTTTTCCTTGGTTTTGTTAATCAAAATATCCCCTCCCTTACCACTGTGTGAGTTGGCTTTCATCCTCAGATACAGCCACACCTGGATTTCAGTAGTGTATTCCTGTGTTTTTTTTTATAATGTAGTCCAAAAGCGCTGCCTAAGTGTGAAATGGACCTCTGCGTTTCAGTTCTGCTTAAGCATATACCGTGAATAAAACAAAATATTTGCAGCCCTCTATCTTGTGAGCACTTAAATGACTCTGGCAAGAACTGTCACAAAGGTTTGGGTTTTTTTGGTGTTTTTTTTTGTTTGTTTGGTGTTTTTTTTTTTTTTTTTTTAGAAATCTTTGGTTGTCTTCTCAGCTGCGCTCAGGGTGTAAATGGGCGAAAAGTATTTGGATGTCTCCGGCGAAGGGATCCTTCCAAGGCGGGGAGTTCCCAGCTGGCAGAGGAGAGGCATAGCTGGGTCATGCGCCGCTTCTGCCAGCAGCATGGGAGTGTGGAGCTGGGAGTTTGTTTTCTGACAGCACCGAACTAACAGATGTCCCTCTAGACTGTGAGGCACCGGCAGCTTCCCTGGGCGTGTGTGGTGGCAGCGGGCTAGCCGGGGGGCTCCCGGGTAGTGTCACGCCGGGGCGGGGGGGGGGCCGTGCTGTCGCTCCTCTCCTCCCTTCTGCCATGCCCCCGTGCGCGTGGTTATGGAGCTGTGTGGTGACAATGCTAAACGAGGCCGGATTTCTAGGCAAAGCTTCTCCTTTAGACCAGCTCTGTCTCGGGAAGTGTCTGGGGAAGTGCGCTCGGGTGCTTCTGCAGAGACCTGGAAGCTGGGGGGGGAATGTGGGATGAAGGAGTGCCTTTCGATGACCAGTGGTACAGATTTTTAGGATGGACTTAAGTTTTTGCTCAGGTGAAAATCTCACTGGTTACAGCAAACACTATGGCGCAAAAAACAAAAAAACATACCAAGTTTGTGCTGGCTAAACCTCTATGTGAACTTTATTAAGTGGGCTTGGGGGAAATGCCTTTCTTCCTTTTAAGCCGGCGTTTCTGTCTAAACTAAGACTAAAGAAACCTGCTTTTCTCTGTATTTGTCTCAACTATGAGACTATTGAAGCTGGTTTGCAGTGCAGCATTTCTCGCGTGTGCCCACCTGGCCCGGTGTTTTTGCGAGCAGGGAAGATAACTCTTGAGACCTCTGCCTCTGTCAGCCTTGCATGAAGCTTGCCAAATGGCTTGGCTACGCTGTGATTGCATAAGCCTCCTTCTGTAGGGAAGCAGGCTGAGAAGTTTAGGATTGTTTTTCTTGGAAACCGGACCTGCTCCTGGGCATGTCCAAAATATACCAGTTGCAACTCTTCACCTAGGGAAATCTAGGAATGGAGATCCTTTTCCTAAAAGGTTAAACTCCACAATCTTTTTAGGAATTACGGGGAATGAGTTTGCCAAGGAATCCTTTTATAAGCATGGTACTTTATTTACAGGTTTGCTATCCTTGCACTGCCTGCTGGTCAGGAGAGCACTTGCAACCAAAGCTTGGATGTGGCAAAGCGGTCTTGTTTCCCATCACTTTTCCTCCCAAACCAGTGGTTGTTATGAGACATAATATTATCAAGTAAACAGATGCCACCTCATTGACTTTTCTTTCTTTATACTTGTTGAGCTGTGCACTTCTGAACTAGCCCTGTGCCAGGTCTTTCCTATTCTCATGCCATCTGTTGCATTGGATGATCTTTTTTGGACGACAGTTCTCCCGTTAGCTCAGTGGGGCTCCTCTGTTGTGTTGGGGATGTGGGGAGGACTAGCCAAGAAGCCAGATTCCACTATGAGTGCAGCATAAAAGAAAACTGTTGATCAGTGTGAGGCACCTTGTCTACAAACAGACTGTTAATCTCTTCAGTGATGAAACAACCGGAATAGCCTGACTTTATGAGATCTGGTTGGATGTACTCTGCAGTCCCTTTGCTGGCATGCTTTATTCCCCTGGGTACTGTCTCTTTGGCAGATGTGAGAGAGGGACAGGCACTATATTTTTCAGACAGGTACATTCGTCTGAAAGTGGTAGTGTTTGTGGTTTCTAGCAGCTTTTGGACTTACGATGTGCATAGGAGCACTGAAGATTGAAGGATACGTAAAGTGAGTCACTACCAGTGCCAAGTTAACATGAAACTCTCATTCTAAGAGATCTTCATATCCACGCTGATGTGCATCGGTTGCCTGAAAACTCATCTCCCTCTTTGCTTTCCTAGGGTCTTTGTTGCATCCTAAGTTGCAGATGGATCAGTTCATGCAGAGCAAATGGACACGGCTATCAGGACTGAAGACATTGCAAGTTCAAGCCCTACTTTAGAGCAGTGCCCTTGTGAACAGTTCTGTCTTTCCTGGGCTCCGTAACAGAAAAGACCAGCGATGTCTGTTTAATGGTAGAGAACCAGTGCTGTGAATGAACTTGAAAACTTGTTGGAAGACACTCTGATGAAAGCGTGAGGTTTTGAGCAGTGGGTGAGTCATTTTCTGTTAGGAGAAGGCGGCGACGGCTATGTGGCTGCTTGGGTTTTTACAGGCAAACTACCCATAGTAGAAAGGACCAGAGGCTCAAGTGTGGATTGAAGAAAAGTATAGGCAGGATGAATCATGTAGGTTCTTCAAAACCCAAAGTTAATGCTCATTTACAAGCCAAGAGAGCTTTTAATGAAACCCACTAATTGCATCCCAATTAGTTAACCCATGGGGAGACGCAAGTTACCACTTCTGAACGGCTACAGCAAAAACTGGCCATTGTGAAGACTGGTTGTTCTAGGTGGGCGATCTTTTTAGCAGAGTAGGAGACCTTCTACAGCAACATGGATAATACAGCATGCAACTAATAGTATAAGTTAGTGTGAGGGACCTTTTCCTTCCTGAAGCCTTTCAGAAACCTTTGATAAGTCATTTTTGGTAAGTCGTCATACCTTTGGGTATCAAATTATAACTTTTGAGGGAGCAAAATGGTAGAAGAAAATGTGTAGTTCTCTGATGTATGGTATGAAGTAAAACTATAGGTTGTATCAAGCTTGTAAATTGCTAGACTAGATCTGGCGTAATATAGGCACATGTCGTGAAAGTCTATCGCACTGACAGTGAGAGGTGAAACATGTCTTTCTTGGAGCTCATGCAGCTTTCAAGACTGCTGACTTTGAGATTATGCTGCTTCATGTATAATGGGATAAGACTTGTTTGCTAGAATAGTTTGACCTCTTCTTGGAGAAAGGCTCATCAGTGAGAAATTTCCCCTTTGCCCCCTGAAGGTAGGACGGACTCTGCTTATTCTTTCCTTAAGCGAGAATCGGGGAGAGGGGAGTTCTAAGTCTTAATTATACTGTGCAGCGTCTTTCTGAAAAGAGCTTTGGGACTATGGTGACAGTCGTCCTTGGGTGTAGAGGTGATGAGCGCCTTAGACAAGTTTGCTGGGAACACCACGACCATCTCTGCGTTCTCTTCTTGCGGGCAGATACTGTAGAGTATCTGAGGAAGAAACACGGTGTACTGTTTCTGTTGTACTCTTTTGTTGGACTCCAGCGGAAGACTGCAAGAGGTTTTCCCATTATCTTACCCTCCTGCTGCTAAGCTGTCATCCTTAGGCCAACAGCAACAAGTTGAGCAGTTATGTTTATCTCGATGCCCAACAGTTGCATTAATGATTACAATATTAACTATTGGACAGTCCTGTTCCTCCAGCAGTGCTATTCTAACAATGTATTTCTTAGCGAGTCTGTTCCAGCTTTTTTGGAGGCCAAACCCAAGGAACATGGGCAAATTCCAAAAAGGCAGTTTTACACAGGCAGGTCATGATGAATGGGGTAATTGTAAACATATGTTTGGTTAAACCACTAGCAAACCAGCCTCTGATTCTTCCCAGCGTCCATCAATGCCAGCTTCTACTAGTTCTCAACAGGACAAAAATAGGAAGTTACTTTCCTGGCAGGCAAACCGTAGAGGAAATGCCATGCCATCCCATCGGAATAAACCTATAGCCCAGTGGGAAGGAACTCTCCTGCTGAGCAGCAGTGTGGTTTTCTTCATTTGTTCACAAAGTACACTTCAGAGCGTGGTCCTTACGCTCCCTTCACGCTTAACTGCTGCAGAATCTGTGTCAACAGAGAAATCGGAGAAACCGAGCGGCCGCTCTGAAGCCGAGCCTGTGGTTGCTGAAGGCTGCGCATAAGGAGGGGTGTATAATAGTCCATGACACCAGTATCATTCTTCCATTATGCATCCCTGGTGAGAAAATCAATAAGCAGGGAGAATCTCTAAGTCTGCAGACTCATTTCATTGTGGAGATTAGCACTTGATGAACACTTGGAAACTTCTTTCAATGTCCAGGATCTAAATTCTGCCTTTCTGATGACTTGATCAAGTGGCTGCTGCTCTGTCCTAACTCAAGTTGTTGTTTCATAGCACAGACTTAAGTTTTCAGAAGCTCTTTTTTCCTTCATTTAGCTTAATTTCTAGGTTATCTTCAGGTGCTAATTTCGGTTTTGAA
Organism: Fratercula arctica; assembly: GCA_947846985.1. Classification (NCBI taxonomy): domain Eukaryota; kingdom Metazoa; phylum Chordata; class Aves; order Charadriiformes; family Alcidae; genus Fratercula; species Fratercula arctica. The sequence continues at coordinate 90,523,124 of CANTUZ010000002.1, read as the reverse complement.
ACCATGGGGAAGGGAGTCCTTGAAATGTCACTCAAATCTCTTTGACTGCAGATGCTCCTGCTACAGAATGGTTTGACGCTTAAATGTAGTCAGGGGGTTGCAGCTGGGCTCTGTGTCTATGCATGCTTCATATGTTTTTAGGGTGCTTTAGATCTCAAAATGCACTGGCAGCAGGGATTTAAATCCTTTGGAAAAGGAAATATTGTTAGAAAATTTTTCCATGTCTTGATTTTAATGGAGGACACTAGGACAAGATAGTTACATTTAGTTTACTGTGAGGGTGGTGAGACACTGGAACAGGTTGCCCAGAGGATTCTGTGATTATACATATGGGAAAGGATCAGACCAGAGGGTTTCAAGAGCTGGAATAAAAATGGAAAAGTGATATTTTCGGGGTTTTTTTTTCTTTTCTTCTTTCCTTCTTTCTCATGATGTTCATCTATGCCAAACTACTAGGTACAGATTCAGATAGGAGAACGTTCTCTCTCCTTAAATGGGAACTGGAGGGGGGGGTGAGAAGGACTGGGGGAAGGTAAAATCTGTGTGTTGGTATACTGTTAGTGTACTGTTACAGCTCTGAGCATCCTTGGAAAGGAATGAGGAGCTTTTATTATATCGAAGCACAAGTGTGGAATAAGGAGCTGGAAAAGCTAAAAATTCAGAAGCTTGCGATATTTTTGTCTTGTGCCAATGCCTTTCTTAAAAGGCCTGCTTTCCCTTCTGTCTCAAATGTATTAAAGTCCATTTAGGAGAATGTTAAGGGAGAAATATGTATTACAAGGCCATTGATTCTTCCCGAATCAATGCCTTCTGGGTGATCATTCTTCATTGTAATAGCTGCTCGTGCTGACATCACCCGAGATGTCAGGGGATTATGTCAGAATTCAAGCCTTGATATTTTGCAGAACAATGGCTCGAGTGCTGGCAGACGCTCTCTCGGTGGGTCAGGTTGCTTTTGTTTTTCCTGTCCAGCTCGAACTGTGATGTTCCAATTGCTGTACTTGGTCACAGCAAGGGGAGTAGTAAACAAAAACAATTTCCCAGAGAAAGGTGTCAGTGCAGCACAATTGTGAGGACAAAGTACTACTTGCTTCTGTATCTTATGCTAGAGGCAAAAATCTTTTTTTTTTTTTTTTTTTGTTTTCTGCTGTGATTAAATGTTTCGTTCCAGGAATCCTGAAGTCCAAAAAGTTAAGGCTGAAGGTTTCCTTTCTTGTTTTGTTTTGGTTTTTTTCCCTGGCTGCTGGGCACCTAGCTTTAGTTACTGTTTTCAAATGATGGTCCTTAATGAAGGCCTGCTAAGGGGAAAGCAATCAAAGTAGCCCATTATTATGCTCTAGAAATCATCAAAATAGAATGTCACAGATTATACATGATTTTCAAGAACTCATATAACTTTTGGTATTCTTTCTTCGTAGGCTATTATAACACTGCACATAGTCATGACATTTAACATTTGAAAGGTTTCGGAAGAGGCGTTGGGTTGTGGTTTTTTTTTTTCTAAAAGGCTTCAGAAGAATTGAGCTGGGGGCTATGACATGAGCCGTAGGACTGCAGAGCAAATGCTGTTTGGGTTGCTGGCATCTCTGATGTGTGCTCAAGCTTGTTTTGCGTTCAGCATGCATTTTTTTTGTTCTACAGCTGATGCTAAAAAGGTCAGGAAAAATCTCTATGGAATTCCCTGCTGGCAAAGGTGGAGTACGCTGCCAACACATGGAAAGTCAGAGGAGCATTGCAAAGAATGTTGCAGCTGATGTGGTGGGTGACGGGATGAGTTCAGGTGTGTGATGACACTTGCAACACTTGGTTGAGTTGTGGTCTGGGAGCTTCCCTCCCCCTGCTTTCCACCAGTGGCCTTTGGAAAACAGTACTGCTGGTACAGTCTTTGGTGGGAGAATGGCATTGCAAGATGCTTTGCTGGTCTTAGCTAATTTGGGTAAATGTGTAATTTATCCTGGTTTACATGTTCTACTCCTCTACCCAGCAGTGGGAGAAGTTCTCATGGGCGTTTGGAAAATGGGTGATTTTGAAAAGCAAAGTGAACAAAGGAATCCTGTGCTGTAACAGCCCGACTTTTAGTTTTTCTTGTATTTGAGAACTTCTGGAGACCGTCATGCCCAACTGTCCAACTCTTCCTTATATAAGATTTGTTCCCCATGTCTGTTTCATTTAAAATTCAGATGAGCTAAGGTGACATTTCTGCAAGTGATGTGAAGTAGCCTATCAGGTCAATTGGGCAGCTCTTGGTAGAGTTTCGGGGAGACAGCAAGTGTGCAGCCATCAGTGATAGAAGTCATTTCTTCCTTTCTTAGTGTGCTGAAAGACAAATTCTGTTGTGAAAAATGTGCAGTGTGAATAGGTGAAGAAGCTTTTCACCTGGAAAAGAGGCAGGTCTTCATTTCTCAAAAGATGTGGGCCATGCTAAGAGCTCATTGCTACCAAAAGATGATGTTTTTGTCAGAGCATTTGGGTCTCTTACCTTGGGCCAACTTGGTCATTCATTGCGGATGTTCATGGCTGACTCTATCTGGGTAGAAAGGTGTCCTGCGTACTTGTTTTTTATGGGATTGATTTTCTTCTGGATTAGAGGATGGGATCAACTCTTGGAAGCATGTGGTGGGGCAGCTGAGGTGAGGTGCCCTTTCAGGTAAAGGAAAGGGAAGAAATGGAAAAGGGAAGAATTGGGTTGCCCTCTCCTTTCGCTGGTAGCAAACTGCTGGGTCAGCGTAGCCGGGGAAGCCTGCTGATTTGTCTGAAGACCCAACATAGGGTTTTTCTGTGTGAATTCCAACACACGTTATGGAGCTATACAAGCAAACAAGCTAAAGACTAGACCTGGCTTTGCAGAGCATCTCCAGAGCCGGCCTGTGTTTGCAAGGTTTACCTGTTGAAGGGAGTTTTCTACAATGTGTGCGGGGGGTTAGGGAAAAGAACTGGTGTTAACCTTGTGTCTGATCTATATGATACCCTGAAGTGTGAATCTGAGTGATGGTGTCTTTACTCGTATAACTTTTTCAAATTTTTCACTTTTTTTTTTTTTTTAAGAAAACGAGCATGGGTTGTTGGGTTGTTTTCTTAAAATGAGTATGAAATATGTCAGTGCTAGGTGGGGCTTTTTATTGAGCAACTCAGCCGTAACAAAAACGTTACTATTGCTCTTGCACATTTAAAGATGATAAAAATAGCACCTCCACAGTTTCAAAAGATTATGTAAGGTATGTGAAACTGTATTTTATTATACGATCGTCATAAACCAGAGCAACCGAGGAAGTAACTGGTAATAAATCCATCATTATTCATATTATGAGAAATATCGTGCATAATAGCTGTTCATACTTAGAACAGTGCTATGAGGAATGCTGAAGATTTGGTTGACTTGCCCTGAAATGTTGTGGTAAAACATACTTGTTTCACGCCAGTTACCAGCTGAAATGTTTTTTTCCTGGAATGTCTCGGCTGTTCCCGGTCTCGCGGTCCCAGAGCTGCCTGCGAGCTGGTTCAGCCACTCCGCTCTGACCAACCCAAGCATTTGACTTTCTGTAGCCAAAGTCAAACAAAGGCGCTAGAGGTGGCAGCTCTCGTGTCTACTAGGAAAAGGCCTCGGTGGCTGTTGGGCAGATCTTGCCCATAAACTCCTGTGACTGTTCAGGGGCTGCCTTGCATAGAGCTGCAAATTTCTCAGCCTTGCTAAAGCTAGCATGCTTTAGCCTGAAAAAAAACCAAAACCAAACAAACCACCCTGCAAACTGAAAACCAAAATAAGTTCTTTAGTAATTTTGATTATTATTCTTGCCTGTGGCAAATGTGAAATTGTTTTGGGGGCAAGATGACATGTCATGGCTTTCCTTTGTTTTGCCAAACGGAGCTTGGGAAGACCTGGAATATGGGTTCTCGGGTTCTGGATTGCACAGCAGTGACCAGCCTTTCTCTTCAGAAATGTTTCTGGTTGGCTTTTTCCATAATTTTAAAACAAAAAAAGTTTGAGCTAATTGACTAGCTGAGTCTTTCTGTCTGGCTACCAAGTCCGTGAACTCTTGGATGGCCTGAGGAAGACATCTTTTCTGAGCCTTCATTGTAGGGGTCTGCCTCTGTCTAAAAACAGTTTGTCTTTTGCAGTCATTTGGGGAGTGACAAAACACATATTAAATGTTCTCTCCATCCCCTGTGTTTTACTTCAAGCACTCTATACACTGCTGAACAAAGTTCAGGTTTTATAACAAATGTTACTCATAATGCTTAAATCGCTTTGCATAGCTGCGTTAGGTTTTTGGGCTACTGAGATGAAGGAAGTAATGAATGAGAAGTAATTTTATGGGCACATTAACATGGTTGCATACAAATGCCAAATTTCTTCCTCTTCTCAAGATACCTGGCCAACTTGTATGCTTGATTTCAGCCGTGTCGTATCGGTACTGACTTTGGCAGTGATTCAGAGAAGACTCATCCAGCCAGAGAAGCATTCATGGGACAACTTCGTTTTTAAATCTATTTATGTATTTTATTTAAAGTGTGGGGGGATTGAAGCTTTCTTCCTGTGCGCAACTGCGGCTTGTCTAAAGTCAATGTTTTGAGTACGGCTCTACGTTCAGGCTGTGTGGTCAGAGTGAATTTTCGCCTAAACCTTTGGTTGAGCCATAAATCGTCGCACTGTGTGGGCAACGACGCTTTCATCCAGTAGCTGGCCTTAGGTCACCTCTTCCTGCCAGTATGCTCTAATTCTGCAGTCGTAACTCTGTGAAGCCAAGCAAGGAAGCATGCACTTTGTGTGAGGAGCTTGTGAGCTCTTCTAAATCCTGGCTGGCTATGCAGAAAGAGCAGAGGTTCCCAAAGCGTTTTTTTCTGCTCCCCCTCCTGTCCTGAGGCCAGGACTGCAGCTCCTCCTTCCTCAACAGCATCATCTTCTGTTTCCAGCAGTCCTGTGGCCATGCTGTCTCCCTTCCCGGCTGCCCAAATGCCCCATTTCTCTCTCTGGGTTGGGGTGTGTGCATGCATCTCCAGGTTGTGACAACTGCCAGAAGTCCCCAGTGGTGATTAAGTTCAGGGAGCTGGGGTTGGTGGTGAGCACCGGTGGTGTAAAGTAGAAGAGGGAAATGTCTTGAATTAGGTGTACCTAGAGGGAGAGGTTAATGCCCTAAGACCAGTTTGTCACTTGTGCTTTGCACTGTGTTAATGTGCTGTACTGACACCGTGAGTTTTCATGGCAGAGACTGTGTCCACAGTACAGAGTTTCTGGAATATTTTACGGGTTTTGAAGACTTCGTGAAGTATCTTTTATGAGCATTGACGCGTAGTTCAGTGGTATGCTTGAGTTTGGTATACATGTAATAATTGATCTGTAGATAAAACTGAGTAGTCAGTATTTTGGGAAGATAAGGGAAAAGGTGAAAGGAAGAATGTTTTGCTTCTCATGGCCAGGGTGACAAACGTCCTTCTGCAGGTCAGGATTAGGGCATTGTCAGCATGATATCAACTGAAACTCACTGGTTTAGTGAGTGGAGTATGTACTCTGAATACATGTACTGTACTATATGGCTCCTTTATGGCTCCTGAGTGGGGCGTATCTCCTCTGCGGTTCCTTAAAAACAGCCAGGGTTTCTGTGCCGCATCCCGCAGGCATTGAACACTCTGTCGGTACCCCTGGGACCTTACGACGAAGCCTTTCCTCGACATGATGTGCGCAGGGCTGGTTCATGTCAGAGGGTCCCCTGGGAGCCATAGTTTCAAGCTGGGCTGGGGAGCTGTTGGGCTCGGTGGCAGGGTGGAAGCTTTGCAGGGACGTGTCCGTGTGCGGAGCTGAGGGGCTTGAAGGAGAGAGCTCCAGGTGACGTCTTCCTATGGTCTTCTGGGATCCTTTCAAAAGTGCTGCTGTAATGGGGTAACTCATGCTACCTGTCATTGTAGCCATCTCAAATGAAGTCCCTAGAAAAGCAGTGGACTGAAAGGATTGTATCAAAAGTGACTTTCACCTGAGATGCCACCTCCGAAATCCATCAGCAGTTTAAAATTAACCAAGTAGTCTAGCTAGGTCAAATGAATCTTAATGACTTTCTGCCACTTTTATTAGGAGAGTCTGTTTACAACTTGTTCCCTTAGCGCAGCCTGGATTGCAAATGTTTTTTTGTGTGTGTTTTTTTTTTTTTTTTATCAGTGAAGATGATTTTGCATCATGGCTGTAATCTCTCTAAAGATTTGTCTGGTAAATGAAGAAATAACAGGATTTGTATAAACCAAAGCAAAGCAGCCCAGAGTAGCTGTATCCTAAAACTGACCTAACCTATAAAGCTTTGAATTGCAATGTAATCTTCCACCAGGGAGCACTGCAAAGTCTCCCAGCCCTTTTGCATCCTGTAAGAAAGGATTGAGCCATCTCATTCTTGGGGAGGAAAAGCTGAATACAGAAAAACTTAGTTACAGACTAAAACCATAAAATTTAATGAAGATTGTAAATTTTACCCTGGATTTTGGATGTAAATGAACATAAACAAAATTTTTTTTTGGCTTTTTGTTGTGATGTTTACTGTAAAAGAAATAAAATACTCCAATCTGCTTTTGAGGATTTAACCGACTTTTTTCCTAAGTGATCTCTCTGCTCATACCTATTTTTTTACAGCGGCGGGAGGGGAGCGGGGAGGGAAAGCTACTTTAAAGGAGAGAGTTTGGGAGACATGGTGAGATCCTGGAAGAGAAGGCACAAAGAAGGGCTATATTGACACAACTCTCAACTCTTTCTTTGACTTGACTTCCACCCCCCCATGCACCTACTTCTCAGTGATGTGAACGGAGAAGGAATCAAACTGATTTACGTAGTTGTGTAAGTATTTCTAGTGTGATGGAAAGAGAAGGCAAAGCAGGCTTCCTCCCCCCAGCCCTCGGGTGAAGATGATGTGATGGGTGGGAGAGATCACAGCACGGTTAGATCATGGCTCTGAAGGTGATTACTGATATGATGATCTTTTCGGAGTAATGCTGACACTTTCTTGGAGCTGCTGTCGGGTGTCTGTATGGGAAAAACCTGCGGTTCCTGGGTGCTGTGTTTTGCCCGTGTGATGGCTGTATTGCTCTGAGTTTGCTTCCACGTCCCAGCTCATGGGAATTAAATTCTCCGAGATGATGATTGCCTCTTCAAATGTGGAGGAAGTGTTAGGAAGAAGAAAAAAATGGGGAGAGAACCGAGTATTTATACCACAATGCACGGTAAACATCCTGCTTGCGATACAGGTAGCTAATGCACATCTAACGCTTGGCCTGACTTCAGTCCTGGTCTAAACCACAAATGTCACTTTTGAGTAGATGTAGTAGATGTTTATTTGCCATGTCCTGTGGTCTGGTGGCCGTTCGGGCAGCCAGGGATTCCAGGGTTGACCACATAGTGAGGCGCCTGAGCAAAAATGCTTCTGCTCTGCATGCAAACGGTGGCATGTCTGAACTCCATGAAATGGCTCAAGTATATTGACTTAAAATGACTATACCTATTGGTTATTTTTACTTTTTAGGGTTCCCCCCCCCCTTTTTTTTTTCTTTTTTCCCCAGCCCGGTCGCTCTTTAGGCGTGGCTAGCGCTTTGCCTTTGCGGACTGTCAGCCTCATACTCCAAGATCCCAGTATCTGCAGTTATAAAGCTGCAAAGCAGGGAGCGGACAGTCACTGCTGATAGGGAGGGAAGGGTACTGGTGCTAATCCAGTAAATCCACAGCAGGGCCCCTCCCATGCGTAGGAACCTGATCTTAACTCGTCACTGCTGTTGCTGTGATATTTACATATAATGCCTGTTTTTTAAAACAAGACGAGGTTAGATCTAGTCAAGCTTAAGGAAAACTGCACAAACTAGCCTTAAAATATTTCTCCCTGAATCAGCATCTTACTCTGGGATACTCAAGAAAAGACGGCAAATGACTGCCTTTTTGACACTGTGTGATATAAAGCAAATGCAATTCCAAAGCCACCTTTAAGCCTCTGTGGCATGCTTAAATATCTTCCAGTTGCATGGTTAAAGGCTAAAATAAGTCTTGTATCCAGGACTAGTGGATTTGGGAGATTTGTGAAATGCACGTCCCCAGCTACTTGCGTTGATGCAAATGGTGGGGGCCAAACTGTGGCGTGTGGGGAGGGGAACTGGAGAGAGAAAACTGGCTGAATAAGATGAAAATGCTTGCAGTTATTTCTGATGAGAATTTCTTTCCTGTAAATACTCCCAGAGGCTTTACATAGTGAGAACAAATGCAGACGCAGTTTGGAATATGCCGGTGAGTGCAGCTCAATGCTCACAATTCATGAGCTAAAAAAAAATTGAAGGGATTGAGGTTTTGGGTTTTTCTCCCTAAACCTCTGGAGACGCTTGCTACTGAGTAAGTGTTAATGCCAAGCTGCAGAAGGACAGGGTTGCACCTTACAGTACTCACTTCAGTTAATTGTGCTGGGGAAGCTCTTCTGGAAGAAGAAATGCCTCCGCTCTTGGTACCCCTCAAAAACCTGACAGCCAGTGAAACCTTAGGATTTTGATCTGCAGCTCATAGATTGCGGCTAAGCATGTAAAAATATACAAGATATTAGAGTCAAAGTGGCGTTTCTGCTGTTTGTCCTCCGGAGTGAGACTCGAGAGCAAAATTCCCAGTGCGGCTCTGTGCACGGTGTTGGCCGTGTGCCTCTGTTCTCAGGTTCTGGTTTGTTTGTAGCATTAGGACGTAGTTGGATCCTTGTATCAACAGAGGCAAGTACAAGGGTTAGACTTTTTAAAAAGTCTACTTTAACGAGTAAGGTTTGCAGCGAGTTGTTTATTGGGTTCTGTTTTGTTTTTTTGTTCTTTAAAGACATTTCGGCTCTGAAGGGTAAAGTTGGCATGCAGCTCATTGGTATTCTCATTTTGGGTAATGTCCTTATAAGAAAAAGAGGATCCATGATCCACGTGAGGCTTATTTTTTCTTTAAGCACAGTCCTAGATCTGGAGAGGAGACTTTAGAGAGGTCAGCTAGTCAATGAAAAGCTGTAGTACAGTTGTGCTTTTTGACAGCAGTTTGGTGACAGCGATGGGGAAACTCCGCGTGCTCCCCAGACAGTCTGTCTGTTGACTCATTGGTTTTTTCCTTGTAGCAATTTTGACTTGGTGTTTTTCTTTCCTCTTTCCCCAGTGCCCTCACACCACACCCACCTTGCCACTCCACCCAGTAATGTTTTTCCTAAATCATCTTTGTTGCTTTGTAAACCTTTCTGTTTCTTCTTCTGAAAGTTGTGCGCATGGAGAACAGACTCTTCCCTCTTCCTTTGCAGCAGGCTTTCATATATTTGAAAGATACCATCATGACCCTTACTTTCTCTACTTTTGGTTGAGCTCCAGTTCATTCTGTTTTTTCTTTTTTCCTCCCAGATGTCATGTTTTTCTAATTCTGTGATGTTCCTATTGCTTTTGCTTGGATTCTTTCCAGTTGATCTTTTCTGAAATTTGCTGAAGACTGGATACAGCGCCGTGCTGGAGGCTTTATCAGCCACGAGTAGAACAGGACTGTTGCTTCACGATTCTCACATACGTTTCTCTGTACGATCCTATATGGTATTTGCTTCTTTCGCAACAAATAATTTTCTGGTTTCTAAAACTTGCTTGGAATTCAGTCTTCCAGCAAGTTGGCAGCTTTAAGTTAGCAGCTTCCTCAAGTTTAGTGAGTGTCACTTTCTCCTTCATTATCTAGATCATTAGTATTAGAATGGTGTGGGACCAGGGCAGAGCTCTGCAGAGGTTATTCAGTATGTCAGGCTGTTTTGTGAGTCTTTCCGTTTTGACTCTGAGCAAATGGTAGGTCAGTGCAGTTATCCAGTGCCTTTCAAATTTGCCATAAGACAACTGCTTGCATTGATAACTGTATGGCAGAGTTTTCGTAACTTTTCATAAGAATGCAGCTTGAGTCTTTTGACGTGGTTTTGCTAATGTCAAGATTCAGTGTTTACTGCTTCTTTGTTCCTAAAGTATATTATTCTGCCACAGTAGGAAGTTGAGTTGGTTTGACCTGGCTTATCCATGGACAATCAGTTCTGTTGAGTTTGATCTCTTATTTTCTTCTCAGTGCTAGCAGATAGGTTTAACAGCAATCCACCTGCAAATAAGCAACAACTATCATTCTTCACGTTCTTCTTTCTACTCCTTTCCCCTCTCGCTTCTTTGGGATATCACTGTTTGCCATTCTCCAGCCTCTGTTACTGTGTCGGTCCTCTATGAACTCCGAAAAATAACTGCTAATGGTTTGAAGCTTTAAGAAAAACCCAAACTGTTCAACACGTTCATAACCAAATTTCATGAAAACCAGCTAATCTGAGAGAAAACTGATTCATCATCTAAGTAGTGTCTGATCTGTGCTTTCCTTCACCCCTGTTGGTCCTGTCATCACAAATGTTAGGGGTTTTGGTGTTGTTACCTGTAGCTTTCTTGAGAAAGTGATGAGTGGACTGAGCTTTCCCTTAATCATTATTTTATTGCCGTGGAATTATAGAACGAGTTCTTGGTATTTTTGATGTCTCTTGCTTCACCTTCGCTTATTTTGGTATTGCAGTAATTGTTTTCAGGCTATTGCTCTTTTAGTGAAGTGCAGATGAATAGGCTTTGCTTGACCTTTTTAGCTAGCGAGGGAGAAGAACTAATTGTTGCTTGCTTTTGGTCATGTATGGACAACAACAAAACTTAAACATCTTGGGTTTGAGGATTAACTGGAAGCCAATTAAAAACTGGAGATGAGAGAGAACAAACAGTCAGTGGCAGAAAGCTCTCTTCAAATGTAAAGGCAAGTTCTTTCATCCGGAATCAACCCATTGAAATGGTTAATGGGCAAATGCCAAAAGGTTGAATCTTCACCTTAGCTGGTTTTGTCAGATTTGGGTTTGAGAATATAATTTAGTCGGTGCCCTTATCAGTTCATCCATAATTCAGAAACCATGTAAAGTTTTATATATGCCGGTTCTGCTGCTGAGACTCGAATAGAAAGTACTGTAATGTACTGATGAACCCAAAATGGTTAGATAATTGTATGATAAACTAGAGGCTTCTAGTTTATCATACTTGGCTTGATCCTGTGTCACCACCAGATCTAGAAGCATGTTGGATGACAGGATGTTTACAGAGCGGAGACAGTGAACAATGCTAATACTCTTCACAAAATAAGAACCTTTCTGAAAAGGAACGTACAGTTTCAAGCACAGATGGTCTAGTGGTAATAGAGACTAACAAATTTTTGTTGGCTGGCGGTTGTCTTTCAGGTTAGGATCTTGTCTTGAAAGCTCTTTCATAGAGTTGACTTCCTTTCTGCAAAGTACTTGGTAAAAGGGCAGAGTAAATTCCTCATGGGAACTTGTTCTTCCTGGTCTAACAAAAACGAGCTTACCGTGAAAGCACAAGGTAAGTGGCAGTAAGCTCACGGAGGCAGGTAGACTTTGTTGGAGCAGCCTGTGGCTATTTCAGATTTTGTTCTGCTCTCTGCTCCAGAATTAGCATGCTGCAGGACGGTTGTCACCCCTTTGATGGAAGGTGGGAAGACTGAGTTGGAAATGCGCACAAGTCTTGCTCTGATCATCTCTCATTTCTTCTGCAGGAGCAGCATATTGCTTGTTAGACAGAGCTTACATAACCCTCCTTCTGCGTGTGTGTGTGTAAACATATTTAACACAGGCCTTTTGTGTCTTGACTAGTTTAAATTTACCCATAGCGTATGTGCAGTGCGGAAGGCGATGGAAGAGGGACGAGTTATGGGATACGTTTTGGATTTCTCCTCTCCTCCAGTGCCCCAGAACTTGTACGAACTCATAGTAAGCAAAACGGAGGTGAGAGAATCCCGTTCTCATCCTCTGTCTGTACCTTACAGTCAGGTTGCTCTTAGCAGGGTTTCTTTCTTCAACTAAACGGTGGTATCGCAGCCCTCTGCCGTTTCCTTGCTGGGTTGATTCTCTTGTCACACAGTAGCTGGTAGGGAGGCTTTAAATGCGGAATTAGCATGTAAGCTTGTGCCATTTGTGGCCGGCTGTTAGTGTGTAAAGTCTTTAAAGTCACCCACTAAAGACAACGCAGAAGAACAAAAGTCGGCCTGGATATGTGGCGTGTGTGTTCTTGTTTAATATCGGAATTCCTGGTATGGCCGGGGATGCATGCCAGCTTTGGCAGTACAGGGCACAGTTCAGATGCTTAAGTACTATACTAAAAATAACAGGACTATTTTAGACTGGGACCCAATTAGGGAGAGGATAACTTCTTGCTCTGCAGTCAGGAATCTGAAGTAGCAGGCAGGCTGCAGTGTGCAAGCAAACTCGGCTGTTTTACTTGCAGAGTTGCCAGTTTTGATGCTGCTTCCTCGCCGTGTTCCTTAGACGCTTTTCCAGCAGTTAAGAAGACGTTAAAAAAAAATTAATAAATTAAAAGTCCTCCTCTGAAGGCAGACTTTGTGTACTTTAGTTCAGATTTCGATATTGCAGTGTTTAATAGCATTACAGCTTCTAATCCTCTGGCGGTGGTTTGGGGAATTCCTAGAAGGCGGGGAGCAGGAGGCAGGAGCTGCCGCGCGGTGCCTTCCCTGTCCCGGTGAGCAAACGTCGCCCAGCCCTGCGGAAGGACTGTGAGGGTGAATCTGGGCAATCAAGGAGCAGAGTGGGGCTGGTTTGAAGATGGTCACTTTTTCCCTTGGCTTGCCTCCCGGGGATGGAGGAGACGGGAGTACGGTTCCTGAAATGTGCTGCTGCTGCTTGCTTTCCTATGTCAAGAAGTACGGTGAAAACAAACTTGCACGTTTAAGCATCTGAAACAAAGCATTGCTTTTCCCCTCAGTACTTTCTCTCTGATGGTTTTATTTTTGGTGATGCTGCTTGCTGCGGCCTTCTATTAGATCGCTTGGATTTTGGTGAAATGAGTTAGAGGAATCTGAATTTCTCCGTGTGCAGGGCATGTGGGGTGGTGGGGAAGGAACGAGCGTGCTCCAGTGTCTGAATCCTCTGGTCTTGGAGGGCTTTCAGGTGATAGGCTGTGTTTTCCCAGTTCTCTGCTGCTCATCAGGACGGGGTCGTGGATGAGGGATGTGCTGTGTGGAGCCTTATGCAAAGGCTGCATCGGATAGGTTTGTGCTGATGCTTGAGATGAAAGCTAAATGCACCTAAAACTTCTATTTTTGTAGACTTCTTTCCAGCATGCTATTTTGAGAACATGAAAAAGCCGGAATCTTTTTGGTGTTGTGACTCTCATGCTATTTTGAAAGTAGCTTTTCGTTTTATTCAAAATAAGAAGCTGATAAGAGACATTCAAGGCCTTGCTCGGCTATGGTCTCTTAACAGCTTTCAGTATGGTGCCAGGCTTATGTTGTTATTTTGGGAGGACTTCGTCAAAATTGTGCAGGAAGCTCCATGTTCTTTAACATCTTAGATTTCAATTTGCGTTTGTCCTGGCCTGAAAGGCTAGGACAACCTAGATGCCCGTTATGAAAACGGCACCTTTTGTATTCCGTGGTGAAACGTATTGCATCCTGGATGTAGTAAATTCCCATGGAAATAGTGGGAGAGGCACCCTGGCGAAGTGGTTCATGTTTTGTATTGTAGAGAGCCAGCATTTAGGCATGTGCTTGTCAACTCACAAGCTATACGTATTCTACCTTCTGCATTACTGCAGCAGCCTGTGGGACTTGCTGTTCAAAGTAAATGTTACATGGAGGATGCCTAGCAACTGTAGTTTTTAGGTCTGTGCCAAATTGTTAAAGGTGCAAATCTGTTAAATGGATGCAGTGTTTTCTGGAGGATGCGGTGTGGTGGTGCTGAGGTTGCGCTTCGGGACCTCTGCGATGTGGCTGTCCCTCCAGCTCTCCTTCACCCACCCCAGTTAGGTCCATGTCTGGTACCCACAATTCACAGCCAGGAATATTATTTTTTTTTTTTAAAAGAAGTAACTAACGGTGTTAATTTGAATTGTGAACTTAATTCACGGGAGAGAGCTATGTTCATCAGTCTGGCTGAGGGGCAAGTAGCCCTCTGTCCTGCTGTCTCTGCTGGGGGACGTGACCTGGAGCAGAGGGACCCGGGGCCAGCAGCTGGCAATAGCCATGTCTTGAATGCAGAGCTCATGGCTGAGAAAACCAAACCTACCTTCTGCCGGTACCTGTGACCTTGGGCCTGCTGGGTGACCCCAAAATCCCTTCCGACTGTCTCGGTTTCTCTGTTTGAAAATGGCGTTGGTACAGGGCTCCTTCTGGAGGAGAAGGGCGATAATCTGCCTAAGAACGAGCGTAGTTTTGGCTGTTCCTCTCGATGAGCATAATAACTGTAGTAGATCAGACTGTGGGTTGATCAAGAACCGTTTAGTGTGTCTCTGAGCTGTCTGTAGGTGTTGCTGAGGTAGAAGATCTGCAAAGAGTTTCCCCTCTGCTTTTAGGCCCTCCTGCTTCATGGTGAGCTGTGCCGCAGCCCTCTGCAGCGCGCGCCTCCGTTGCTGTAGTCGCTATGCCTTGATGAGCTTTCTCCAGTGCTCAGGCTAAGTTATTTAAACACACTGATCCACACATTTAACACGCTGGTCCAGTCGCCCCATGGAAACGATGTTCGTGTTTCCTATCCACTTCAGATCTCTTGCCAGCCCCTTTCTTTTGTCAGGGCCTAGTCATTCTCTGGGCACTTCGTGCGTGTCCTCCATAAGTGACTAGGTACCTGTCCTTCTCCCTCAGCTGTCTCTCTTCTCCACGCTGAAAAATCCAGGTCTGTTAGTTTCTGCTTTAGGAATTCCTCTTCTCTGTTCTCTTTCTAATTCTATTTTACCCTTTTAGTGTCATAACAGCCCACAGTTTTCAAGAAGTGGGTGTGCCCTGGGTTTAATGACTTGTCATGATTTTGCTTTGCTTGTGGCAGTTCTTTAATTCTTAATACCGTATTTCCTTGTGAGGTATTGTCTGCTTTTTTTTTTTTTCCCTTACCTAAGATGATGCTTTCAAGCAAGACTTCAGACTCCTGACACTTACTTCAGCAGTACACACAGGCAGGGTTTTTTTTTGTTTTGTTTTGTTTGGTTTTTTTTTTTTTTTGCACGTTGGCTTGAATTTGTAGAAATTAAATCAGCATTGCCCTTTCGGTTGCCCATTTTCTTGTGATCATGAGATCATTCCACTGTGCTTTGCATGAAGGTCCAGCTCCAATGACTGAACACATCATACTGCCAGCAAACTTTGTGTCACCTCGCTGTCTGTCACGTTTCGGAGAGCTTATGGATATACTGAAAAGAATGGACACTCAATCATTCTTGAGACTCCTTGAATGGGAAAAAACACTCTGTGTTTTCCTACCTTTAATTCTTATCCTTCAACTGGTTGTTAAGAGGGGAACCACTCCTCCAAATTACAGCAGCTCAGGTCCTTTTAAGAGTCCCTAGTTAGGGTTAATGTCCAAATGTGTCTTTGTCCATACAGTACCATAACCCTTGGGTGCGTTTGAGTCATTACTTCTGCAAAAGCTGTACAGACTCTTCCTCATGGCATCTTATTATCCATGTCTATGTTTTAACTAGTTCTTCTGGTAAAGAAGTCACTTCCTGATTTTTTTTTTTTTCAGTTCCCTGAATTTACCTTGCTCTCGCTTCTGAAAACTGATCTGACTTACCATCTTTCATGCTATGTCCAAATCAGTTCAGGTGTGACAGGGTATATATGGCAATTAACAGCTTGGCAGTTTGATGCAGAAGTCTTGGCTAAATTCTTTCTACTCTAGCAACTTACTACAGTCTTTTTATGCTGCTCTTCTGCAGTTGGGGGGTGGGGCTGTGTGTTTGTATATGTATCTATATAAATATATGGTGCCTCGTGAACGTTTGGAGGCTGACATTGACTTTTTTTTTTTAAATGAACAAATGTAACATCTCTTAAGGAACTAAAACAAAAATGGTCCTTATGTTTTCTTCATGCCAAGAAACCTTGAAGGTGTTTGCAGCTAAGGTGAGTTTTGGGGTAAGAGGGAGAAAAGACTTGATTTACTGTGTTTTGCATTAGAACTGAGAGCAGAGGCCATTCCAGTCTGGTCTTTGGGTTCAGCCTTATGTCCAAGTTCACTCTGGGCATTTGTTTGACGGTAACCGTAAACACGAAACTGATCTTCACTATCCTGATTTCTGGGGCTTTTGCCTTAGGCTGTAGGGAGTGCCTGTGGCAGCATCAGTACATCCTGTGTTTCATTTCTGAACTTCAGTGTCCCTCCTCTGCGTTGCGTGTTCTCAAGTTACTGGGACACCAAGTTAACATCTTCCAGTACACTTGGCAGAACAAAGTCAGAGGAATGTAGTCCTTGGTTAGAAAACTCCCAAGTTCTGCAGCAAAAAGATGAATACAAAATTTCCATGCCTGAGCAAGAAGTCTCAGGCAAGCCTCCCACTAGCAAAGGAAAAGACCTGGGAAGGTCTCACATGTCTTTTGGAATGTTCCTAGCACATCATGAAATGCTGCTTTCTTGTCTAGTCTGGGAACTTGTTTATGAAACCTAATATTGCCCTGTGAAACTCAACACTTGGCTTCTTAATACTACAGCTTGAGCGATGCTCAATGAGGTGGACAGGGTGCTTTGTGTATCAGCTGTTTCAGGCGTCGTGAAGTCTAAATACGGCGCTTCCTTAGCTGGCACTTGGAAGCTTTGCCTGCTCCCAGGGAGGGGAAAGAAATCTTGGTGCCATGGTGCAATCCTGTAGCAGATGTATCCTCCAAAAAAATAAATAAAATAGCCGAGTCATTCGTTCGTTCTTTTTCTTCCATGCTGCCGGCCAATCCCAATACCCTTGTATTTCACAAAGGAGGGAGAAGGCAGACAATACTGTCTTTTATTACTCATACCCTGCAGGACACTATCTTCTTCACAAAATACGGGTGGCGTCTGTCTGTCTCCACTTCATGGGAAAGATTAACAACAATTAAGGTCAACAATTAAGGTTGTGAAAACCTTCGAATAACTGCAACATCTGCTCCTATACTAGGATAAATGAAATAAAGCTGGAGCTCTTAATTGCCAACAGAGTACTTGCTCATATCTGTTTTGTAATTGTGGGCTTGTGTAATTCATACCGTTAACTGGTCCCTCACCGACCAATGCAAATGACCAGCGGTCGGTGCAAGAGGTGGTTTGGCCAAGAGCTACATGCTGAAACTGAGGTTGCAGGGTGAGAAGTGGGAATCCTGTATAAAATTTGGGACACCGAGAACTTTGCCACGGCAGTGGTGGTCAGGTGGCTCCTGAGGTGGCCGTGGGATGTAGTCAGCCCCTCGCCTCTGGCGTGGGAGTTGATCCCTGAACTTCCCAGTCTGTTTCAATGTCAAACAAAACCGGTTTGCCTAAACTGCAGTTGACTCTAACTGGTTTTACTCTTGCTTTGAGACAGGATAGGGTTGTTGAGGGGTAATTTGCCATGTCTCAACTGGTTGCTGTTTTTTCCATATGCTCCTTAAATTTGATGGGAAGAGAGTACTTGAGTGTGTTCTGAGACGGACATTACTACAAGTAGGCATTGAGGCAGCACGGGAAATAATGGACTTAAAATGCGACCTTTTGCTAATACATCAGGAAAAACTTGCAAATCTAAGAGGATGCCCTGAACTTCACTTTCGGAGCATCCATTCAGATGAAGCTATTTTGGTATAAAGGAATATCCTCCTATGAATGAAATAGACTGTTTCGGTTGTAAGGAACCTACAATGATCAGGGCTGACCAAAGGTTAAAGCATGTTATTAAGGGCATTGTCCAAATGCCCCTTAAACACTGTCAGGCTTGGGGCATTGACCACCTCTCTAGGAAGCCTGTTCCAGCATTTGATCACCTCTTGGTAAAGAAATGTTCCATAGTCTGAACCTCCACTAACGCAGCTTTGAACCTTTCCCACACATCCTGTCTCTGAGTACCAGGGAGAGGTTTTCCAGTAAGTAGGAATCGCATACTTACTTCATTTTGTCTGACCATACAGGGCAATTTCTTAACTTTGCTGATCATATGCTGTGCAGATGTGTTGCACCTTCCTTACAGAGAATGAAAAACTACAGTGCTGCTCAAGTGCTGGGAGCTCGAGTCTAGTCCTCCTTGGCACACATGGCCTCTACAGAGGGAATGGTGTGTGTTCTGACTTGATGCGAAAGTGGAGTGATTCTCTTTCTAGGGCTTTTTTTTGTGTGTTTAAAAATGTATCTCATGCAACAGCATTAAACCTTAAAAAGGCTTAACCTGCTAGACAGAGGTCGGTTGGGGATCTATCATCAAAGTGTGGAAGAAAACAACCGTGCCTTTCTATCCCTCAGACCATGTGAGAAATTCAGCTGTGGTGTTCCTCGGTTTGCTCAGTATTTCTCCTGCCTCATCTACTGGTAGTGGTTTTCTACTACTCTGCATTTCTTTGCTCTAGCTGCAAGATCTTTTCTGGCCTTGCAGTCATGGGAAAAATTATATCCATGTTATTCCTGCCGCTTGCCTCACTGTTCTGAGTAGTCCCACTGAGACTGAGCAGAGTGCTTGTATTGGGCCATGTGCTGTAGCACTTCAGCAGGAGCAGAGGATGAGGGTATGCCTGTAGTTTAGGAGACAACAGTGGGAAGGTTTACAACTGGGAACATCTCTGGGAACCACAGCTATCTTCCCCCGCCATGGAGGAAGAGCACTTCTTCCCTGTGAAGTAGCCTCCTCAAACCTGGTTCTTGAGAGGCATCCAGCTTCATTGAACTTCTGCGTCTGTCTTGTGTTCTGGAGGGAAGCTTTTCTGTATTGTATGATGAAGAGGTTCTCATTTAGTTAAATGAGACAGCTCTCGTGAAAATTCTGCTGCCTATTTTAGGTTATTGACTTGTATGAGTTACTGGACTAGAAAAGACGCGTAGGCAAAGAGGTTGCAAAACCCAAATGTGATGCCTTCCAAGCCATAGTATAATTTATGTAAGATCAACAATGGCATAAAGAAGAGTGAGGTCAGACATTGGCGGCAAGTCCTGTGGTACTGCTGCATATTTGAAGTGTGTGTGGATGTTACAAGCTAAGGATCTTTCCGAGATCTGTAAGCTTGAGAGCCTTAGGTGAAGGAAATATTCGCCCTCTTCCTATGACAGAAAGTAGCGTGAAAGCTCGTGGTACATATTTGTATAAAATAGGCAGTTGCATGAAGCTGTATCTTCATGCAGAACTGAGTTTTAATAAAGTAGTACTGATAATTAGCAAGGCGAAAATGAAAATCAAGACTTTTATGATGCATCTGTCAAATTGATTGTATTAATGATGAGTGAATACTTCTATAGATCAAAATACAAAGGAACAAAAAAGAAACTTTTGAATTCTTATTTCATCAATTAAGAGTAGCAGTTGGAAATTTCAAATTTCTGATATTCAGAGAGGCTTTTTCAAGGGAGCTTATCTACTGCTTTTTTGATAAATCTTTTGTTTTGTCACACTGTAGTGTATTTTGGGAGGGGGAAGAACTTTTTGAAGAGCAAAACATGAACAAAATCTCTGCCTTAAACAGCAAGGGAAATTCAGGAAAGAGGACTGAGCTAGATTTCTTTTTTAATTTTTTTTTTAATTTATTTTTTGTAAGGTGAAACTTTCACAACACTGAATTCTGCCATGTCGGCTGCAGGAGTTACCTTTTGCATTCTGTACTTCTTCTAAAGAAGCTCTTAATCTACTGATTGATTTCACATACGCGTAAGTGCGTGTGTGTAATAGTGTGTATATACACCCAGAGTGAAATTAAACCCTAAACGTTGCTGGGAGAAGCTGAAGCTTTGTCAGGGTCGACTTCTGCAGTAGAGAGACTAAGAGTTGGGATGCTGTAGAACTGGTCTGGCACGACTGTCAGTCTTGTTCAGGGATGCTGAGGGTTACAGTGCTGTACCCTGGGGAGGGATTCCTCTGGGTGGTTTTGAGTGTCTAGATTGTGGGTGTCCACATCTGAGCCCCATCTTCTAAATTCCCTTAGTAGTCTCTTCCTGGAGAGAACCAGGTATTGCAGTGGTGTGCTTCACTGAACTGTAGGTTGGAAGGGGCCTCTTGAGATCACCTAGTCCAAACCCCGGCTTCCTCTGATCTCGTCTAGTTAGCTGCCTTGGAATGAGATGAACTGCATGTAAGAAGTGCCCGTTTCTCTTCTCTGACCGATGTGACGGTGCAGGGGTGTACATTTCCCGTGTCCTTTACATGTACTGCATGGGGTATGTGACTTTCTTCATACCTGTAACAGAATTGTGGTCAGCTCTGGACATAGCCAGGCTGTTGATTTCTTTCTGTGGGCAATGTACTGCTGGGCTATAATACGATGTTGTGGATGAGGACACTTACGTGCTGTCTTCTCCCTCCCTTCTACTGCTGGCAGTACCAGTTGGACAACCTTGGGGGTGGGAGAATGCAGATGGGACCTGTGGGGGGAGGGGGGTTCCAGGCTTGGAGTACAGGTGTTTTGAGCGTTAAAATACATCAGTAGGTAGGGTGAGAAATTGTGGAAGGCACTTCAGTTACATCTGGAGCCTACACCCTTGGAGAACAAATGTTTCCCCTTCAGTGGCTCTGTGGTCTGGAGGTTAACTAGGGATTTTTCTCATTTAACGCATATCTAGTTAACCTTCAGTGCTAGTGACGTTCACTGTTTCATGCCTCTGTTAAATAGTCTTATAAGGCCTGAAACAACAGATTTCCTGTATGGCACCCTGAAAGAACAGGGAAGTAGATCTTAATGTAGGTGGCTTGGCAAAATATTCTAGTCAAGTCAAGTATTTGGCCTGCTACCCAGCCTTCGATATGTAATCTTTGGGAGCTGCCAAAATACCATTCTAATTAAGCTGACATAGTCTATGAAGCCTGGGTGGTATTACTTCAGTTCTCTTTCCTGCACTTTCCAGCACTGTGTTTTGAAAGGATTGATGGAAGCTGTGACACAACCTCACCAGAGTCTTCATTAAGCTGGGATTTTGGTCACCTTGTGACCTTCAGGATCAAAGGAAAGGAGTATTCTCTTTCTTCCTCTCTCTGCAGGTGCAAGTTAATAGCAATAAATAAATGTACACTAATGCACATGGAACATGTGATCAGTTGGCCAGACTTCAGCTTTCCGTTGAACATTAACACATTAACCCTTCTACAAAATATTAACCTATTCTGTAAGTTTATTTTCTGTTTTGTTGACACTTAGTTGGAAAAGCTGTGCCCTGTTTGTCCCGGGGGGGGGGGGGTATATTTGCAAGTAGGTCAACATACTTGCTTTTGAGATGTCAGCTTGAAACTGTTTTTCAAGGGCTGAAAAGCATAAGGGGGTAAGACTTTCGTATTTCCTATCCCCCCTCCCCTTTTCTTTTTTTTTTTTTCTTTTTAAAAGAAATTCCCAGCCTGCATGCAAGAACAGAGCACCAGTCACATTTTCATTACGTCCTGAAAGTCAGTTAGGCGCTGCTGCAGCACTGATTGCCTGCTGCTAGCTGTAAGCCACCCGTGGATTTGGAGCTTGCGTGTTTCATAATACCAGCAAATACATCTGAGATTACAAAATGGTCTCTTCGCTTTAAGAAGAGATTGTTGCGATTTGTGTGTTAAAACACACATGAGGTATCTTATGACATCAGTAGCTTTTTTGCAATTGAGTATACTCTGGCGCTGCTGGTGCTTCATTGCATAGGAGTGAATGAGTGCAGTCTCCAAATTGCGTACTCCAAGCTGAACTGGCACAATCTCTGTGTTCCAGTCAATCAAGAGTGTAGGTGTATCTCTTTAGTTTTCTTTGGGTTACCCTTTGCATTTCTTGCACTTTGTTACTATATCCCTCTTGAACAAGACGAGATTTTCTCTTTGTCTCGAGAGCAGCACAGTATCTGCTGGCGTTGCCCCCTTGCGTTCTGTGCAACCAGAAGCAGAGTTGGCCATAGTCTGCTTGCTTGGGGTTGATGTAGCCCAGGGCTCGCTTACGTGGTTGAGTTATTCATGGCTTTAATGAGTTATCACTTACCAGCTATGCTGTGGTAACTCCTACCCTGCTGTGCACGAGAGGTAAAATGGGTCTGCTTGTTTATTTGTATTACGTACTGCTTTTACTTACTCCTTTGCTGCATTTCAGCTGATTTGTGCTGTCTTCATCTTAATTGTTTGAACTGTTGAATTCTTTAGAATAAACGGTATTTGTGAGTATGTCACCGCAAAATTCTTTGGAGGGTGAATTAACGTACTGTTGATATTGGGGAATGCGTCTTTGCTTAAAGCATGCAATTTTTTCAGAGGCTAAGCAGAAAAGCTTTCTTTTGAGTGTTCTAACCGTGCAAACAAGAGGTATATTGAGAATAACTTGTGCACTTAAGTGTACCTCTTACGGTATCTCATCTTAGTGAGTAGCATGCTGTTTGAATTGAAATGTCTTAACTTGCCCTCCAGCTTCAACCATTTATATGGTATTAGACAATGTCAATAAATGAGTGCTTATTCACTAACATAAATTACAGATAACTGTAAAAGCCTCTGTCAATTGGCTTGCTTTAAAAACATGAACCTTGCTGTCTAAATAAAAGCTTTTGATAATCCTGGTTAATAACTCTTCAAAAAATCTTATACTAAGAGAGCAGCAAGTGACACACGTGCACTCACTGTGTTAACTATTGGTATTAAGCCCTGTAAATCATCAAAATGAAAAACCTGTCTAACTTTCTTGGTCCACAATGATGTGGGTTTTGTTTTTGGGTTTTTTTTTTGTTTTTTTTGTTTTTTTTTTAAAATCCAGGAAAAGTATTTTCACCCACCTGAAAACTTTGGAGGTCAGGAGAGACCTAGGAGGAATGTGGATGGTATTGACGGATATCTGCCTATAGCTTTCTGTGCACGAACGTGGGTTTTAGTTTTGAGGTCAGTCTTCTATGTTATAAAAAAAACTAGCGGGTTCGGCGAGAAGCTGTACTGAGCCCCCTGCACAAATCTTACAGAGAAGGAAACTTCCTTGTAAAAAGCATTCAAGCAAAGAATAGACTGAATAACTGTAATGATTGATGAATGGATCATTTGGATGAAACGGACTTAAAAGGCTTGAAAAACTGATTGGTGGGTCATGTGATAAAAGACTGCCTTTTGTTCTTTGTTTCGTTTTTTTTTTAAATATATCTATATCTTTTTGCATCAGTTAGAAGGGAAGGAAGGGCTTCTGCATGCTCTGGAAGATTCTCCTGTAAAACAAGGGAGTATTGCAGAGAGATGAGGGAAGAGAAGCTGGGAACAGGGTATAGGTTCTGTAGGTTGCTAGTCTTATGATTTGAGAGTCCCTCCATCGCACCCGCTTATATGCGTGTCAACTATTTGCTTTCCTAACTCTCTTGTTCTTTGTTTTGTTTTGAGGCTGTAAAGGCTGCAGCTGTGGGGAGCATCCTACCATCTTGTCACCTTAATAAAGGGAAGCTGAGGGAGTCGGGTAAATCTTTCCAGTGTAATACTTAGTGGTAGGCATGTAGATTAAGCTGTGGTTTCAACCAGGAGCTGTAATAACCTGGCTTTCTTCAACAAAAATGCATTGTACAGAGGCTGATGAACTTGCTCTATTTGTATAGGAGTTAGGTAGAAAAATGCCTTGTGTGTAGTTTAGTCTTTGGGTTGGGGGTCTAGAGCCACTGGCTTTCAAATCCCAGCCCTGGGCAGGGGGAAACACCCATTCGCACTAGTGGGGGGGTTGAAAGCATAGAGGCTTATTAGTCCATTGGGTGCAAAAAGCAATGCTTTGCTAAGTATGCAACGAAAGCAGGCTTTAGTTGAGTCGGTACCACAAGGGGAAAGTAAATGCCTTCTAGAAAATGCAATGTTATATTTTGTTTGGAGACTCACCCAAATGTTTATCTTCTGTGAGATGCCTGGAAAGCAGTAATTCTCATGGACATGCAGTAGGAAAGGTTTGCCAGCTCCTAATGGCAGTAAACAAAGAAAATGAAAGTTCACAGGTTGCCTCTGCCAATGTAATAGCTTGCTGCCACTGGAGAGGGGTGATCCTGTTCCCTTCCCATCTTGCTCATACTCTCCTGCCATTCGCATTGTGCCAGCTGAGCTGTTTGTCAGATCTCAGTCCATTGCACTTGCCTCCTTAGCAGAAAACTAACCCAGCAAAACAAATGAGTTAATTAACACAACAGAAAATTACCACCTTTTATTTTTTTGTAAGCTGAACTCATTACGGACCGTACATGGCACAAAAGGAGGAAAAGGAGGGAGTGCCATGAAGTTGCTGGGAGGAAGTGGAGGAAGAAAGCAGACCAAGGGCTGATGAAGAGAGTGGGATGTCTGTCCTGTTCTTGGCAGTAACAAGCTATTAAATCATCTTAACTGTTGTATAACTTCATTCGAAGTCTTCAGGTTGGATAGTAAAAGCCTAAAATAACAGAAGAAAATAATCATTTAGTCCGCTTCCCAAAATTACAAAATTTTGGATTCTGTGTTATGAGAAATGTGACCAGATTTGAGGGAGGGGAGGAGTGGGGGGACGAGAAAAGCAAAGAAAATGGCAACACAGAGGACAGAGGCAGTACTTTTCGGTTCTCTGGAAGTGAAGAACGTAGTGAGGAAGTGTATATACAACATCAGAGACCATGAGTCACGGCATTTTCAGCTGAAGTTGTCCTTGGGCTACCTCACTCTGCATCTCTTGTCCCAGTCGTGCATCTACGGACCTGCCCTACTTCTGCATATGGCTTACTGATGGGATTGCATACTGTATGCTACAGAGGTCTTTATTTCAGTTTCTGTCTAAGTAACATTTCGTTTAGACTTGGGTACAGTCTGTTTAGTTGTCAAAGTTCCTGCTTCAAAGCTATTAAGAGGCAGAAGAGGATTCTGAGTGATCAAGGGAGGTAGTGAAACTGCAGATTTTCATAAATATTTCCAAACTTCATTATAGGTTTGTTTTTTAAGCTGGAATACTTCCTTCAGGGACAAGGGGAAAAATCCTTTCTTCAGTGAGCAAAGTGCAAAATAACTATTGTTTTCTGAGGACTTTTTATCCTTTATTACTGTCAGTGAAGGTGCCCTGTCAGGAGGTGAACATGAACTCACAGGCTACGAGTGTTGAGGAGCCTTTTCAGAATTTTAGGCAGCTGCAGGAAACCAAAAAACGCTGAACTGCATATATTTTATTTAATTTTATTTGGCAAGACTTAAAGTGGGATGGCATCGGTTCTTCTGTGCTGCTTCTGAAGTATGTATCTGTTTTGGCTTTCAAAAGCCTGAATTGCTGTTGCCAAGATTCTTCACTTTCTGGCAAAATTACAATGGCAAATGGCTTCCTTTACAAGGTGTAATATTTAGACTAACAGCTTTGCAATTAAGAATGGCAAAGAGAATTATATTCCCTTTTTTTATAAGACCAGATTTTTTAGTATGGAATCGTGGGAGTATTTGGACGTAACTGAAGTACTTTTGATTGATGATTTATATTTTGAACGCTGCTTTTCATTTTAGTGCGCAACACTCACTTGAAATTTTAACCAGAACAATGCTTTGTTTTCAAAGGTATGTTCAAAGTACTACCCTAGTTCGGCAGTTGCTCCGTATCATAGACTTTCAAATGCCTTTGGGGTACGTATGTGTAACAAAATGTGTGTGCATGTGCCAATTCATGCAAGGGCAGTGGAAAGAAATTGGGAAATTTGCAAGTATTCTTAATTATTATCTGACATTAATCTCAGTAGGCCATCAGGATGTCGATGATAATGTCATTAGATCCTTTGTGGTTGGAGTGTTTGGGGAGGTGTTTGGGAGCATCAGGCAGAATAACTTGTTTGAAAGGGAGTTGCCCAAGTATTGGTTTTCATTGTGAGAAAACTGGAGATTTTGGGAGAAGCAAGCGTTTGAGAAGTATTTGGAGTGAGCATAAGTGGAGCAAAATGGAGAAGTGGAAAATAAAAGGTTGAATCCAGTCCTCTGTGGTGTTCCTTGTGCAGGAAGCTGCCAGTAGTAGTCTGAAGTCACAGTCTTTTGGTTGTATTTGTTTGCCAGCCTGCACTGGTGAACCTTTTGAGTCCTGCTGACCAAATGATCACCTTGGGGGTGGAGGGCATCCTCGGTCTTGTAAACTGACCCAATCTCTACCTGAAACCATCACCAAAAGAGGGGAGACTGCTTTAGAAATCCTCATATGTACTGATTGCTAAAGCTATGATGGAATCTGGTGGCAAATGCGTGTATGCCAAGGGTGCTTTAGGATCTTGTCTCCTTGGTCAGGCCAGCTATGGGATCTGGCAGGACTTTCTTTCCAGCCCACGTGGTCAAGCTTCCTTCTTGTGAGAAGTTGTGTAGGTCTTGTCCCTGTGTGGAAAAACACATCTGTGTCCCACGTTTTAAACGCAGCTGGGGACACTGTTAGCTGTCAGGTCTTTCAAATACAGAACTCTCACTGGCATGGCTCATGCTGCCCATATCCAAATCTTATTTCCATTGTAGCTATGGCAATCAGAGTAGACAAGTAAGAAAGTGTAAGCATATGTGTCCTTGTGGCCTGTGTTGGTGTAGAGGATTGCTAGATGCATCCATTTAACTACCTTATCTTGAAGCCATCTGAAGAGATCTTGCAGATTGCTCTTTGTGTGGACCAACCAGGGCCTTTTTTTCCCTGGCTCTTCAAGATGTTAAATTATAAGTTCAGTAGAGTTGATCCAGACGGTCCTGAAGGTGACTTGGGGAGAATATTGTATGAACTCAGTTGTTTTAAGACTTTATTCTAATTTCTTATAAAAATCCAGTTTTGGTCTGCTAAGCCTCATGCCATAGTGTGGGGAGAAATGAAGTGATGACACTGAATGTCTGAGAGAGCAAAAGATTTGTAAAAGAGAGGGAAAGATTTTTAACCTGTATATTAAACCTGAGGTAATGGAAAAAGTTCTTCAGGTAGGTCAAAATCTAAGGCTATAGCGAAGCTTTTTTCCCTTCCTTCTTACATAGTAGTTCAATTACAGAAAACAGAACATTACGGAAGAAAAATAATTAAGTACCCAGGACTTGAAAGGGAATAGCATTTAACAAATTTGTTATGTTACCTTTCATGAAAGAGCCTAACTCCAGTTTTCAAGAGCTCTGGAGCTTGTCTTGCAACTCTGCCAGGTTAAAATATTTTCTCCTTTTTTTTTTTTTTTTTTCTCCTCCTGTTCCTAACTAATCTGCAAGTGATTGCGTTTTAAAAATTATTTTTCTCTTGAATTTTAAGACTTTGACAGATGGCACATGTAGAACCTGGAAAACTTCCTGAATTGGCAGAGTGACCATACCCCTGCCATCTTTCTGCCGCAGTATCTGTAGGTGCGTAGGCTGCCTGTGCTTCCAGCGTGCTGGGTGAGATACCGTTTCCTGCTGGGAATATGCAGAGAGCAAGTGATAAATCAAAAGCCTACCTGGTGACAGGCTTAATTTGCCGTTAATAGATAACTTAACCTGCTGGTTAGGTGGGTAACTTGATCGTGACTAGAAACAACTCATTAGGAGCAGCGGTAATCAGGATGCCTGCCCGCAGTGTTTTCCATGCGGGATGACCATCAATCTTTGTTTAGATGGTGTGAGTTGGTTTAACAATTTTGAGAGTCTGAGATGTCAAAGCTGCGTCTCACAATAGACTATTCTTTAGGCTAGAGAACCAAACCTTGGTTTGTCATGACTGTTCCTCTTTCAGGGACTCTGTCCAAGGAAGACTTCTTAAGCCAGTGGAAACAAGTGGAGTCACTTGGTTTTGAATGTGCACAGGCAGGCTGGCTCGATGCTGCACGATAGTTCTCGCCACTGAACGTCCTGAGTTTTGTAACAGTGATTGGCTACGTAGCTTGTTTTCTATTTACAGTCCTTTGGAGCGTCCCTCCCCCATCTAAGGCTCTGTAGGAAAAGGGCAGTAATTTGACACTTAAATATCTCTTTGCAATTTGTGCTGTTTAACTTGCATGGAAAGAACATGTAAGTCTGTATGCAGTTACGGTCTCTGAAGAGAACTGACATACTGAAAATTATGTTTAAAGACAATAGCAGAGAAAAAGTTGATTTATTTTTCTTTTGAAATTGTAATTTTTATCTGCCGAACACATGAATTGGTATAGAGTTCTGTCCCTATAAAATTTATTACTTGATGATGTGGTACAACAGGGCCTTAGCTCTTAAAGGTGAGCAAAGGCTTTTTGTATTCCTAGGGCAGGACTACTTTGATAAAGTGCTTTTAGACAGACAAAAGAGATGCGATCTTAAATCAGTGCTAATGTATCCAAGACTAGGAATGATATCATCTTGAGATTATTGCTTTCCTCTGTTTCTGCGGTGTTAACAAATGAATACTCAAGAATGTAGCTATGAAGCAAATGGGTCTTGATAAATTATGCAGTCTTGACTCCAGCTATTGTTCGAGGTAATTGATGATCTTCCATTGGTGTAATGGGGCTGTGACATAAACTGCAGCACGCCCTAGAGTAGACAAATTGGTCTGGTATTGTTTAGGAACATATTTAATCTATCTTGCTATAAGTGAATCGGTGCTTTTTGCTGAAACATTAAGAGAAAGGCCAGTATTTTGATATTCAGTCCTAAATAACCTACAGTTAAACGTACAGCAGCCATGCCTTTTCCTGTTTCCTAAATACTTAAGCGATAATAAACATGAAACTGTTGCAATGCAAGGCTGATTTCTTTTCCCTTATCCCTTTACCTAAACTTCCTTTAATTTGTGGGTTTACAGGGTAACAATAAGATTCTCCTTGTTCTTGATGCATTGTACCAACTTTGGAACATCTACTCTAGTGGCATGCCTAATTTTGTTTTAGATTTATTCACAGAAAACTGTGCTCCCCAAAGCGGAAAACTGCTTCCCCACCCCCCAACCCCGAATCAGCCAAGATAAAAGGGATTTCCATAAATCTGTGCTTAATTCTCCCAGAAGAAACTGGGCGAATGAGGCAAATCTTGCCCTGAAAATTAAATCTTCAGATCCCTCTTAAAAACTGACTGCAAACTACTTATAGGTGTGGAATTGGGAGTTAGACGGCTGTAGGCCACTGTTTGTATGTGTAAAGACTAGCAACAGCACAAGTTGGGTATCATACCTACAAAGTTACATGTTTGAGAGAGGTGGCAACTGAGGACGTGGAAAAGAGACTATGTGAATCCTGTAAGATTTTGGTTTTAACCTTAAGTAAATGCTATGGAAAAATATCTAGAATAAACAACTTGATTTATGCGTATTGGGTTAATAGATTTTCAAACTTGCTGTTGCCAAAACCAGCTTCCTCCCTAGGTAATTTCCTAGGTTACTACCTCAGGAAAACTGCAGAAGCCCAGTAACTCCTTTCTGGAAAGAAGCAGCAGCTCCCATGAGTTTGCCTGCCTTTCTGAGAGAGGAGGAGGCTATCGTGTCTCAGCCAAAACTAATCCGGGAACTAGATAAAATAAAGCTTCCTCGATGAGTGCATGGTTTATGTGGACCATAGACTGCAGCTCCTCCAGGAGCAGTTTTCCCAAGATGCCTTCTATCCTTGTCCGTGACTTAACTGTCCCATGAATCTTGCTGGGAGCTTTGGTTTGGTGACAGTTCATGTCTACTAGAAAGCTGTGGGTAGCCTGTTTAAAACTCAGACTTTTGTTTTGAATATATAATTGATAATTAACAGCAAACAAGACAGGAGCTTGCTTTTGGTAGGAGTAAAAGTTCCCGCTCTGCTTTGCAGTCTGCTCTCTCTCCCCCACTCACCCTTTTTTCATCTGCTCGGAGGTGGCATCACTTGTCTTATGCTGCAGAGATTGTTTCCAGCTGAACGCCACTGGTTGGGAGAAACGCTGGGACAAGCAAATAGTGCTTTATATATTTATATGCTTTTGTTTAGTTTTGTTTCCTTTGTTATGAAGCAGCAGCTAAAATAACTTTCTTGACACTGGCATAATACTGCTTTCTCTCTTGCATTTTTAGTTCTTTAGCCATATCTCTCTTGCATTTTTAGTTCTTTAGCCATATCTCTCTTGCATTTTTAGTTCTTTAGCCATATCTCTCTTGCATTTTTAGTTCTTTAGCCATATCTCTCTTGCATTTTTAGTTCTTTAGCCATATCTCTCTTGCATTTTTAGTTCTTTAGCCATATCTCTCTTGCATTTTCAGTTCTTTAGCCATATCTCTCTTGCATTTTTAGTTGTTTAGCCACATGCACCTGTAAATGTGTTTGCAGTAGATTTCTTTTCAAGCTCAATCTGATCATGGAAGTGATGCTTAAAAGAAACACTGTTGACCTTGCAGAGTTGCTGCTAATGGTCACTCACAAGGGGAAATGCAAGACTTGAATGCGGATTTGCATGGGACACCCTGTTTGATATATTGCATGAGAATAAAGCCGTGAGAGAAAAGGCAGGCGGCAGGAAAGGGTAAAGGGAAGAAAGAGTTGTGTAACTAGGTGTTGAAGGCTAATGATGCATAATGACCTTGATGACCTACCGGCCTTTTCCAACCTAAATGATTCCATAAGTGGCTGTCATCTGAACTAACTCCCAGATTTCAATGTTTTCTTAGAATCATGGAATCGTTTTGGTTGGAAAAGACCTTTAAGATAATCAAGTCCAACCTTAAACCTAGCACTGCCAAGTCCACCACTAAACCATGTCCCTAAGCACCACATCTACACGTCTTTGAAATACCTTCAGGGATGGTGACTCAACCACCTCCCTGGGCAGCCTGTTCCAATGCTTGATAACCCTTCTGGTGAAGAAATTTTTTCTAATATCCAGTCTAAACCTTCCCTGGCGCAGCTTGAGGCCATTTCTTCTTTTCCTGTCACTTGTTAGTTGGGAGAAGAGACCAATCCCCACCTTGCTACAGCCTCCTTTTGGGACGTTGTAGAGAGCGATAAGGTCTCCCCTCAGCCTCCTTTACTCCAGGCTAAACAACCCCAGTTCCCTCAGCCGCTCCTCATAAGACTTGTTCTCCAGACTCCTCACCAGCTTCGTTGCCCTTCTCTGGACACACTCCAGCACCTCAGCGTCTGTCTTGTCGTGAGGGGCCCAAAACTAACACAGTATTTGAGGTGAGGCCTCAGCAGTGCTTAGCACAGGGTGACGGTCACTTCTCTAGTTTGTCTAGTCCTGCTGGACACACCGTTTCTGATACAAGCCTCAGTTGGTGAGAGGCGATCTCCAAATGGTTAGGGTCTAGGTGTGAAGGGTCTAGGTGCCTGGACTGGGGAAATAAAGGGGGAGCCGTCCAGCCTGAGTATAGTTATGTTGGGCTTTCGAATGAAATACCAGGTCGAATGTGTTTTCTAGGCTACAGACAGCAAATGTGCAGATTTGCTACTCCAAGTTGATGCAAATCCTTGTCACCTCATCTTGCTCTTCTCGGTCTTCCCCCTCCCAACTGTTTTCAATAATAAGTTGATGAAATGTCTTCAGTATGGTTTCTGACAGTTTGTTTGTACTCTGCAGGTCCTGTGAAGCAGTAGATGTAATTTGAAGAAAATTTGAAGGAACAAATGGCTTTAGCTGGCTGCCCAGACTCCTTTTTACATCTTCCTTATCGGATAGTAAGTTATGAAATTGCATGTTCCTGTCAGCTTGTAGCATCATATTGCTGTGTGCCAGTTGATTGATTGTACATTCAAACTTTTCATCGAACTGCTAATGGCTGTCTGGCAATTCTCTGGGTTTTGCTAATGTTTGGGAACAGAGCCTCTGTTACCATCCTGTATTCAAGATCTGCTGCTGAAAAAAAATTGGGTCACTGATATATACTGATTAAGATTTGATACTTGTCCTCAAAATAGCCAGTTCATATTTGGGAGAAGGCACTTGTTTCCAAAATAAATGGGAAGCTATGATACCAAATGCCTTGCACCAAAAAGTATCAATGTTTGCTGAATGCTATATTTGTAGGAATAAAGGCAGAGATTTTTACACTGGGTTAGATCCTGTGTTTGTCAAGTCATTATGCTGTATCTAAGCAGCCAATATGGCAGATTACAAAGAATATATTAAAAAAAAAAACCCAAACCTCAGCTCAATTCAAAGGTGCTAGGCAAAAATGAACTTAGAAGTTCTCTCTTTTTTTTTTTTTTTTTTTTTTTTCCCCAGGCAGTTGTGGTTGGCATAATGCATGCTTTGTATTTTTTTATGGAACTGCAAATGTGTTATTTTGGGCATGACCTGTTTTTTGCCCTTTTTTCTCTTTGTTTTCATAGTGTGCTTACCACCTGAAGGATTCACTTATGATTTTGGGCCCTGCAGATACACAAATGATTAAACAGAGTATCGTATGACATTGAAACCTTTTTCTCTTTCTCCCAAGAGAAACATTACTAGTAGCAATTACTACAGTCATGCTGCTCATTTGAAAGAAATGCAAAAAAACCCAAACAAAACCACCACCACCAAAAATCCCCAACAAACCTCTATCAGATTTATACATCCTTTCCGTAATATGCCAATTTACACATCTTTCCCCAACAAGAAACTTGAAATTAGTTAAAGACTAATGTTAGTATATGCTGCGTTGTCAGTTGAATGTACCTGAATGCTTTTCCTGATAACAGGGGAAACATAACAGTTCCTTTATAACTGTTTTTGCAGCTATAAAAATAGAATGCACTTTGAGAAATTGGGTGTCCTGAAAATCTGTTGCTGTACTTGGATCTATGATTTTAAAAGAATATGTGAATAGATGTGCCTGGACTTCATAATTTTGATGCACTGTGAAATTATGCTTCCAATTCATTTAGAGCATCATCTGAGTCATGATGTGAAGCTGAGGGAAAGGAGAGCTATGTAAGAGAAACTTGACATTGTAGGCAGGCATTTTTGAGCTGCGCATTCTTTACTGGACGTCAAATGTTTCTCATTAAAGTAGGGTCTTTAGTGGTTCATAAGCAGTAAGAATTTTCCTTGGTACTTCCTTCCTCTTACAAACCCTGTAGATAATCTGCTTTAGTCTGGGGCAGTCAACAGACTAGAAGTGTCAAAGCAACGCAGGTGATTTAACAGGGTGGGAAATGACTCCCTGTTAATTAATTATTTTTGCTTATAGCTTACTGTGTGTTAACTATCCTAAGTGCTTGTAACCAGCTTAAAGACTTGCTTTGGAAGCCCATTCACAACTCCTGTGCCTTCTGTCAGAAGTGAAGTTTGCATTAAAAAACCCTGAACATCTGTTTTTCCACCCCTACTAAATCTGACTTAGAAGCTTTCATCACCTTGTCTTTCAAATTTGGCTACAGTGCCAGTATTGTGTTGGTAAAGGGCTGAAAGAAGGTTAAACTAAATATGCTCTAGATTAGAGTGTGAAGAAGTATTCTATTTTTTACAGTACATTTTCTGACTTAATGAGAATGGAAGGCTATAGAGAACATTCCTCCAGAGTCGCCAAGGTTGGGACCTTAATGCCATAACTTCAGTGTTCAGAATAAATTGACGCATTGGAGTTTGGGACTATGTTCAAAGCAGACAGCAAGAGAAATGAGAACCTGGATAAGTGAATATGCACTACAGAATATCCTTTAGGATGCTGTGTTGCCAACTCTCCTCTACCATTCCTTTTTCTGTTTTTGGGGAGGAGGGCAAGGTATAGATCTCTGACTTTTTTACTGGGCTCTTTGTTTGCAGTGTTTGCTGCTTTCAGAAGCTTTTGGGTCTTGTTTATGAGCCTTTTTAAAACAAACAAACAAACAAAACAAAAAAACCAAAACACACTTTCTCAGGAGTTAGCACATAAACCAGTCACACTGAGTGCATTCTCCTAGAAACAATCTCTAGCTTTGTGGAAAAAATCAATACTACCTTTTAGTGGCTTTCAGGAGCCCTTTCCAAATTCTCAAACTCTTCAATAAAAATCCAGCAGTGAGAATTGGCAGTGTTTGTCTTCTGTTCCTGGAAATTCAGAACATAGTCCTAGAATTTCTCAGAAAAAATGGGATGATTTACTGTGTTTCCGTTCTTTTGCAATCTGTAGTCACAACAGTATTTATGCAGAGTGACTTGAACTCTTGTGGAAGATTTAGTTCTTTAACCCTTTGATGCATGAATTGTGCAAGTCTCAGTGACATAAATAACAAAAGGATGGGGCTTTTTTCTCAGTTTCTGAAGATAAAATTCCAGGCATACGTGAATGTTCTGTTCATATTCTATTTTCTGCCTTGCATTTATTTTCTCATAACTAAGATGCAGGCATGACTTCATTAATAATTAACGGAGTTCGTTTTCAGAGAGACGGATTCTTCTTAGAGAAAGGACTTGCTCACAGCGTACTCATCGTCTAAGTTGGCATAAAATGCACTTGGCCACAAAATGGGGAGAAAATGGAAATGACTTTCTCCGATGTGTACAGAACTGTGGATAGTCATGGAGCATGACTACTAATGCTAGTAGTCCTCTTGACCAGATAAAAGGAACGCAACATTGCACATCATACTTGAAAAGCTTGGTGCACTTCAAGAGTAGGGAAGTAAACGCTGCTGTAATAAAAGCTTCCTTTAATGATGTCAGATTTGTGGATATGCAGATGATGTACTGCTGTTAAAACAACAGTCCCATTTCTTTGCCTTCAGCTGGAAGAACAACAACAGGTTCTCTGGGTTTTAGTGTGGCAGCTTTGATTTGATCCTTGTTTTCCATAAAATGATACAATAAGTTAGAAGACACCTTTGGAGGTCACCTGATCCAAGTCCATGGCATATTGAAGTTATATTTATTTTCCTAGGGTCAGTGTGGGTTTTTGGGAGACTTGATTTTTACACTTTCAGGGTTGTTTGCTTTGATTGGGTGGTTAGAGATGGTTTCCATTTTAGCAGGGGGAAAATAAATGCTATATCTCTACTTCAGAGTTACCTTGGTATATGCCATAATTCTCATCCCTGTGAAATCCAGGTGCCTTCTATTTGACTTAGTGTTACCTCTGCCACTTTGGAATTTAACTGTCTGACATAGGTATACATGCTGCTGTCTGTGTTTGCCTGAATAAAATGTCTTTTGTCCTAAAAAACACAGCACACAAATCAGTTGTAGAATTTGTGTCCAAGTAGAGTGAAAAACCTATGCAGGAAGGGCTGTCAAGGCCTATGTTTTGACCCTCTTTGTCTGCCTGACACACTGCTTGAAAATCTTCATTCACTTAGCTATTAACAGTTGTTTATTGAGACTATGGAGATCTTTCTTATGATTTGTGGTGGGTTGACCCTGGCTGGACACCAGGTGCCCACAGGCTGCTGTGTCACTGCCCTCCTCAGCTGGACAGGGGAGAAAAAAATATAACAAAAGGCTCATGGATCGAGATAAGGACAGGGAGATCACTCGCCAATTACTGTCATGGGTAAAACATCTTCAGCTTGGGGAAATTAATTTAATTTATTGCCAATTAAAATCAGAGTAGGGTAATGAGAATTAAACCAAATCTTGAAACACCTTCCCCCTGCCCCTCCCTTCTTCCCAGGCTTGTTGCGATAGGACAAGGAGTAATGGTTTTAAGCTGAAAGAGGGTATATTTAGGCTAGATAGAAGGAAGAAATTTTTTACAATGAGAGTGGTGAAACACCCTCATTGCCCAGAGAGGTGGTAGATGCCCCATCCCTGGAAGCATTCAAGGTCAGGTTGGACAGACCTCTAAGCAACCTGATCTAGTTGAAGATGTCCCTGCTTATTACAGGGGGGTTGGACTAGATGACCTTTAAAGGTCCCTTCCAACCCCAACTATTCTATGATTCTAACTTCACTCCTGAACTCTCTACCTCCTCCCCCCAAGTGGCGCAGGAGGACGGGTAATGGGGGTTGTGGTCAGTTCATCGCACGTTGTCTCTGCCTCTCCTTTGTCCTCAGGGGGAGGACTCTTCACACTCTGCCCCTGCTCTGGGGTAAGGTCCCTCCCATGGGAGGCATTCCTCCACTAACTTCTCCAACGTGAGCCTTTCCCATGGGCTACAGTTCTTCATGAACTGCTGCAGCATGGGTCCCTTCCATGGGGTACAGACCTTCAAGAACAGACTGCTGCAGCATGAGTTCCTTGTGGGGTCACAAGTCCTGCCAGCAAACCTGCTCCAGCATGGGCTCCTCTTTCCACGGGGCCACAGGTCCTGTCAGGAGCCTGCTCCAGCATGGGCTTCCCACAGGGTCAGAGCCTCCTTTGGGCACATCCACCTGCTCTGGTGTGGGGTCCTCCATTGTCTGCAGGTGGATCTCTGCTCCACCATTAACCTCCATGGGCTGTAGGGGGACAGCCTGCCTCACCATGGTCTTCACCATGGGCTGGAGAGAATCTCTGCTCTGTTGCCTGGAGCACCTCCTCCCCCTCCTTCTTCACTCACCTTGGTGTCTGCAGAGTAGTTGCTCTCACATCTTCTCACTTCTCTCTCCTGCTGCGGTTGTGCAGGATTATTTTTTTCCCTTTCTTAAATATGTTATCACAGAGGTGCTACCACCATTGCTGATGGGCTTGGCCTTGGCAAGTGACAGGTCTGTCTTGGAGCCGGCTGACATTGGCTCTGTTGGACATAGGAGAAGCTTCTAGCAGCTTCTCACAGAAGCCACCCCTGTAGCCCCCCTGGCTACCAAAACCTTGCCACACAAACCCAATACATGATTTTTAAGATTAAAAATAAATGGCGGCTTAACTTATTCTCATTAGGCTTAAATATACAAAGCTGGTCCTTGTATAGAATTTGACCCGGAGTTTGGGTTTTCATGCTAACGGGGCAATTTTGAAGGACCAGAGTGCAGAATCAGTCTTTCAAAGTCCTTGGGCATAGCTGAGTGAAAAAACACCAGAGGCATTAGTGCATTGCGTCATTCTTCTACATATTGTATGAAGAAATGAAGCTGAAATGTTGCTACTGCCAATGCAGAAAGTCATCAGATTTGTGAAATATGGTGTCAGTCAACAGATATTTTGTTGACGATGCTCTTGTTTTAACAGTTTACATGTATGTGGTGTAGAGGGTTGACGGACTGCAGCAGACATAAAGTACAAAGCAGTGAGAACATTAGTGAATGTTTTTACAAGACATGTTGCCTTCAATATGAAGTTATGAAATCTGTCTCCCTCGGTGCAGACGGCAAATGTTTTTCAGCAATAATATTGATGCTGCTTGGTAGTTTTTGTTGAAGCGCAACTGGAGCTGGATTTCTAGCCTCTGTCTATTTTTCTTGGAAAGAAATTTGTTTAAAATATTGTCCCAAAAAGCAGTCGTTCTCACTAACATTGAAATAAAAGTGTGGTGCTTACCTCTTAGAGGGGCCATTGGAAGTGCACTTGTCCCCGCTATCGTGTGTCATCAGAGTATTGTATATGAAGCAAACCAATGTCAAATAAATTTGTATCTCACACTAAGCTTTTATACAATTGATTACAGTTTCCCTTCTTACAAGAAATACCCATTAATTACTGTTTTTGCTCTACCAGTTTACCTTTCTACAATTCCAATTGAAAATCTGTACTTAGCTGTTTGCAATTCTCCTTCTGTATTCCAATTTACATAGAAATTGGTTGGCAAAACGTAAAGTCTTTTTTGGAAGGTGAATGTGAGCAAGAAATTTCAAGTGGCTAGGTCCACATTTTTCAATTACATCTGATTTTTCAACTCGCCAAAAAAATAAAAAAAGACTCGGAGCATTCTAATGGTCAGTTATACCATTTACTACTTACTTTGCTGCTAGCAGTTGTGAGGAAGCAATATAGGTGTTG
The DNA here is from genome assembly GCA_947846985.1 of Fratercula arctica. Taxonomy (NCBI): domain Eukaryota; kingdom Metazoa; phylum Chordata; class Aves; order Charadriiformes; family Alcidae; genus Fratercula; species Fratercula arctica. Next base: position 90,485,518 of record CANTUZ010000002.1, on the reverse strand, counting down.
CAAATCAAGCGAGGAAATTACAAGTGAAGAAGCTTAACTTTGCATCGTCCTGTTAATGGTTAAGATGCTCATGCTTGGACAGTGGACTGAACCTATCTTTTAATCTTGTTAGATCATTACATGCAAGCAGTCTCTTAAATTTGTCCCTTGATTTAGCTCTAGTTTTCATACATGTTTAAATCTACACTTCACTACTATTTTACTTAAGGCTGAGGGGGGAATCTTGTGTATCTGTATGAATATCCGAAAAGAGGGTGCAAAGAAGACATACTGAGGCTCTTTTCAGTGGTGACCAGAGGCAGTGGGCACAAAGTGAAACACAGGAGGTTCCCTCTGAACATCAGGCAACGCTCTTTCACCATAAGGGTGACAAAGCACTGGTGCAGGTTGCACAGGGAGGTGGTGGAATCTCCATCCTTGGTGATACTATAAAGCCAGTGCCAAGCAACCGGCTCCAGGTGGCCCTGCTTGAGCAGGGGGGTGGACCAGGTCACCTCCAGAGGTCCCTTCCAACCGCAATCATTCAGCGATCTTGTGAAAATCAAAAACAATGGATCTTTTCAGGTTCTGACTTGTGAGCAACATTTAAGATGCCACTTCCAGATTGTAAAAACACCCACGTTGATAAAATCAGGCCATTTTCTGTTTGTGGTTTTTTCCTCACAAAACTTCTTGAAACCGTTCTGAAGTAATGGTAACAATGGGTTTAGCAGGCTATAGCACCAAACTAAATTCTGTATATTTTTTTCTTACGAATGGGATCTTTTCCAAATGAATAAATATTTAACAAGCTGTTTACCAACTGGTTATTTTGGAGAACTACCAGTATGAGTGTTTTTATGTTAGTAACAGCTCTCACTTAACGGAAGAGAGAAGTTGATGTACCAGTCCTAAGACAGATTCATACTTCAAACGTCTGCGTAAATATTAGAGAATAGAAACCTGAAATGTAAGAGAATTGAAGTTTGTTTGTGGTTTTTTTTTTTTTTAATTGGCTTTGTTATAATCAACTGGAATTATGTTGGTGATAGTTTGGGGGTGTGTGTGTTTTTAATGAACCTTCCTCCTACAGATGTTCTGTGCTCTACAATGAGTAAATAATAACCACTGAAGAACATTATTATTTTTTTTTTAAGAGTAAGATAAGATTGCTGTGCATTTGGAGCTGTCACTTTTCAAGAAAGTGCTGTGGCTCAAATAATTCTTAGTGTTGCTGTCCATGCCAGTTGGCTCAGACAGGCTTTTTCTATCCTTGGAAAAGACTGGAGATATAATGTTGTTTTATACTTAAGTATTTCCAAGAAATATATCTAGATACAGACCTTGCTAAAAGTTATGCCCAGTAGATTTTCTTGCCTTACACAGTCTAAAGGGAGACTGTTAGATCAAAGGAAGGACAGTATTTCATAAGCACGTATGATTTCTTCTTTTTTTAAGTTAAAAAAGGGGGAACCCAAACACCACCACCACAACCAAAACCCAGTAGTTCTGCATGAAGTTGTGTAAGTGTGATCACCTCTGAGAGCAGAATTTTTCAGTTTCTAAAAAGAAACTGTACAGTGGGTACACTTTCCAAACACTGTTGTCAATGTGATGTCTCATGGCAGGGATCATTTTGTTTCTACACTTGTGGACTATCTAGTTGTAATGCTGCAGCTGAGTCCTGAACTGAAGCTGCTGATTCTAGCAATAACAGACAGCCTGAACTCACCATGGCTTTGGTGGTGGATGTGCTGCATACTTGAAAGTCCACCTAGCACTAGCTATGACTGAAAAAGATCTTCTTTTGCATCCTCTAAGAAATTATCTTTCAGTTTCTAATATAATGCAGTCTGAAATACTCTTTCAAAAGTTCTCTCTAGGTTCCCACAAACCTCTTCATCTTTTCAGGTGTGTTTCTTGTGTGGCAGGTACGTTCCCTTCTCAGAGTCGAGGCATGGAGAGCACAGAATAGAACAAGGACTTTGTTCTTGATGAATTGGCTTTGCTTTTTCGGGACGGAATTTTACCAAATTGATCAGCTTTCAGGAATCCTTCATGTAGAAAGGGCCAGATTATTGGTATTAATGGCCTTTTGTGCGGACAGTATTGATATTTTAATCTGAGGCATTAAGATACAGTGTTTTTCTTTCTGGTTTTGAAAGAACAACAAGCAATCAAAGGTAGAACACAAATGCCCAGCAAAGCTCTCAGGCTTTACTGCTATTTTAAGATAGCTTTGGCTTGTGTACTGGTAAGACCAGTGTGCATATTTGAAATTCTAGCCTCTACAATGAAAAGACAAGCCCTCGGAAACAGCCAGTGGTTTTGGAGCATGCTTGTCCTTTGCAAGTTGAATGTTAAACAATGACTTGAGACTCTACTACACACTGGCTGTAGCTCTTGATGTCTTACACACTGGCTCCATTTTTTGACATAATTTTGGCAAGTGGGGGAACCTGGCAATCCTTCATGCTAGAGGCCTTAGCTCTAATAAAGCGCTTTAGTTATTAGCACAAGTAAATAGTTGTCCATTTGTGCTTCATTAATGCATATTAGTCATACAGTAAATACTGTCATGCTGGCAAGTTCCCCAGAACACTGAATACTTCTGCACAGTTCAGGAAGGGGTTTCTGACAAAGTGGTGTTGGCACCTTTCTTGAAGAAGTTCTTGAAGCTATTAGTGTAGGAGAGTGACAGACCATTGTTTCAGCTCACGTGGGTTTTTATAAAACTGATGCTTCAGTGGAGGCAAGGAAGTATTTTTTTTATGAATTTTATGCTGTTGCAGTAGGTCCTTCTCAAGTTTGCACTTAACTTTTCTGCAGTCTTCAGCTATATCTGAGGCAGATTGCTTTGGACTGTGGGGAGTACCAATGAGTTGCCTGCTCTTCTAATGAAAATAATTAGATATTCTAAAATCCTGTAAGATTGTCCAATATTGTAAAGTTTTAACTGTATAATTGAAGAACCTAGCACATGGAATAGCATGAAGAAATCAAAAGGCAGCACAATGATCCATGATCTGTGTAAGTGTTTTGTTTTCTTGAGAGGTAAGACCCTTAATATAAACAGTATAAAATTGTGAGCTGAAATGTCAGCTATGACTTGTTCTTTGGAACAGCCAGCATAGATTTACAAATTGCTTTTTTGACTTCTAGAAGGACTTGCTCCATAGTTTTACCAGAAACTGGGCACGGCTGAACAGCTTCTGGTTCCTCATATCCTCATCCTTGCCCATTTTGAAGATGAACGTGATTTTCGCCTCTGCAGTCATCACATTCCTCCTCTGATCAGTGACTTATTTTTGGAAGACAAGGGGGAGCAGCCTCGCAGTGGTATTGGCCAGCTTCCCTAGAACCTTCTAATGCATCCCATCTGTGGTCCAGTCAGCTTGTGTGACAGAATCATAGAATGTGTTGGGTTGGAAGGGACCTTTAAAGGTCATCTAGTTCAACCCCTCTGCAGTAAGCAGGGACATCTTCAACTAGATCAGGTTGCTCAGAGCCTCATCCAGCCTGGCCTTGAATGTCTCCAGGGATGGGGCCTCCACCACCTCTCTGGGCAACCTGTTCCAGTGTCAATCCGTAACCTTCTTTTGCTGTGAGTAATGGTGTAGTCTCCCAGATTCTGACACTGTGCTCAAAGAACTGTGAGGACACTCTTTAGTAGGAAAAACCGAGGCAAAGAAATCATTGATCTTTTGTGTCCTTAGCTGATGGGTCCCATGTGCTAAATAGCATCATATTAGCCATCCTTTTGCCCTTGCTTACCTATAGAAGCATTCCTTGTTGTTCTTGGAATCCTTTATTTGCTCCATCTCTTCTGCTTGGGCAGTATCTCCATATTCTTTCTGTGTAACCTCTTCCTGCTTCAGCCTTCTTTGCATTTCAACATTTGAGCTGAGGCAGGAGTTGCCTGTCCATTCACCCTGGCTTTCTGCCATTCCCCTGTGATTTTCTGCATGCCAAAATGGACCATTTTTGAGCTTTGAGGAGGTTGTCCTAGGAGAACAGCTTGTTGTCCTGGGCTCCTTGGTCCTTCAGAGCATTCTCCCATGGGAACCTGGCAAGCAGATCCTTGAGCAAGCCAAAAATCTGCTTTCCCGCAGTCCAGGACTGTAATTCAGCTAGGAGTCTCACTCCTTTTGCTTAATCTTGTTCCCCTCATCTCAGCATGGTATCAGGCTGCTAAACCCTCTACCTCCCCAACTGGTTCTTCTTTGTCCCTGAGTTGGCTTTGCTAGCTTGTCGGTCAAGCAGAGTGCTTCCCCGGTTGTCTCACTGATCACTTGTGAAGTTATCTTCAACCAGCTCCAGAAATCTTTGTAGTGTCCAGTGCTGACTGCAGGTGGAACTGCACTGTTTGCTTGTGAATGGGTCAGAAATGTGGTTTGGTTGATTTGTCTCCAGTTTCTTCCCATTCCATGCGCCTGGCTGCAAGGATGGACTTGTTTGGGCTAGGCAAGACAGGTACTCTGAGCTTTCATCTTCTCCAAGATGGGTGCCTCTTTTGGAAGCAAGCATTCAGGTGGAAAACGAGGGACTTGCCAGTGTGACAGAAGCAAAGGAGAACCTAGGGGTGCTAGCCAATGGCCCAGGTGTTTCTTGGCCCACCTCAGTCCTTTGTGGCTTCCCAGCCAAGCTGTTGGTACTCGGTCTCCTGTCATGGCACCCTCCTGCCTTCCCTGGTGTTAACTCTTTCTCCCAAGGTTTACATCTAAGCAGGCTGTCTCCCATGCTGCCATCTTTGAGGGCCTACTGCTAGCCATATCTCCGCAGAACCATCCTCAGGGCAGTTGGGGAAGCTCTACCCCTCTCTAAGTGGCTTAGAAGCTTCAAGTCTAACTGGTGCTGCCACCCTTTCGTCACGTGTGCCCCTGGCTCCAAGTCATTTGGTGGGAATGGGCATGAGGCATGAGAAGTCCTAGCCAGATGTTCCTCTTTCCTCTCTGTTGGGGGCCCATCACAGAAGAGATGCTGTCCCCCATGCCTGGAGTGGGAAGAGGCAGTGCAGGGCAGGAAGTAAGGGCTGACACAAGCCTTGAAACACACAAACTGTTTTATTCATTGTAAAGAGACTGTGCCTAGCTTGGCAAGGCTAACAACTCTCCTTCCTGCCTGTGGGTTTTCTGTCTCCTCCAGCCCTCTGGCAGGGACCTGAGCTGCCCAGGATTTCCTTGAGTGGTTGTGTGCAGGTTTATGGAGAGCGGTGCCTGGGGGAGCTTGGGAGAAGACATCTTGGCCTCTTTCTGGAGGTTACTTTGGCAATGATGGTGTCAGGAGGCAGTAGCTGTACCTGTGGCTGGTCTACCTCCACAGTCCTTCTGTGTGCTCTTGTCCTGTTCCCCCTCTGCATATCCTTATTCTTTCAGAGCCTCTCTCTTGGGCTTATCCTTCCTTGACTAGCAGGGAAGCAGGAACCCCTTAACAAGTCAGGAGTGGTTGCCATGGCCACACCACCATGACCACTTGTCAGCACCTGTTGGAAAGTTTTCCGCAGAAGGTAACTCTAGCATCATGTGTTACATGCACGTTCTTCAGTGTTTCGTGGGTTATTTGTACTTGTAAAATCACTTCTATTACTTGATGTGTTAGATCCCTTGAATGTAGCAGATACCCATTTATTACAGTAACTTGCAGCATGTTTACCTGCCCACACATGCACACTCAATTTCTGTGAATTTTTTTTGGTTCCTTTTTAAATTCATGAGACTGGGAATTTTTCAAACCAAGTATTAAGATCAACTCTTGAGATAGTTACCTTAAGCCTTTTGTAGCTGGAGGCCCTTGTAGAGCCTGTTCTCTAAGGTGAATGCGAGTTAAGACTTAAGAATACCCATTTCTCTACTTCTGACCATACAGAAATACAGGGCAGCATGTTGTAAGTTTGATAGGAAGAATGCCTTCCTACATGCGTTGCTGATGAATTTTCTGCATGATGATTTTTTTTTTCCTGACATGAGCAAATGGCTAACCAAGTGTGCTAAAGATGTGTTCTGAAAAAGGCATCTCATGTGATCCTGTTTTTTCTGGAGTCCTTTATGTCCTCAAAATTATGACAAACTGCTGGCTGTTGAGCGTGAATTGGCTGGATGGTTTAGTTGCAAACCATAACTGCTGTGCTGGATGACAGCAGGTTGGAAAAATAGTTTTCTGACAGCGTATCTTTTAAAGCATGACTTGCCCTGCAGATCAAAATAAACCCAAACCCACAAGACCAGAAACTTCTCATCAACTGTCTCACTAGCATCTTCTGGAACGGGGATATTGACATAACAACATGCCTTATTAGGATGCAAGATTACACATGTGCTGTCAGCATTGTGGTGGTGTGCTGATGAACTCCCAGGTAATTTGCCACAGTTAATTTTCTTGTTTTAGCTAGATGTAACGGTCTTCAGTTCAACTGTAGCCAGAAGGCGGCTTGTTCCTCTCACCCACAGCTTGCTTCTGAAGCCTGGTTCAAAGTTTTTCTCTTTTCTTCCTCATCCTACGATTTCTTTGTTTTGATCTCTGGTTTGACTTTAATCTCAGCAGGAATCTTTTCCACTACCTTTATTCCATAGATCTGCATTTTTGGGTTAGAAAGAGTAGGTCAAAACTAGAGGAAGCAGTATAATAAATAGTGATTGTGCTGTAAAAGTTACCACCCTGAACCCCTGAGTTAATCACCATCTCCATTGAAGCTCGGTAGCTGCTCATGTGCAAGCTGCTAGCCCCTTGAACTGCAAAGTAAACAAGTCACATTTATTTCCCCCCCCGCCCCCCCATCTTCAGCAGTAGTTTCAAGGAAGAGAAAAGAAGAGAAAGAAAGGCGTTTTTTAATGCACTTGAATATCCATTGAACAGCAGCTCATCTGATTGCATTGCATCCCGTTTTCCTCGGTGTCACCAGTAGAAATCCATTTGCAGAAACGTTCTCGTGGTTAGTAGCTGCAGCGTTTCAGCATTGCTAAAGCCAACGCCATCAAATGTTGCGCACGTGGCAGTATTATAACCGGGATTTCTTGAACTTTTCTGTCTGACCAGCTTTGCAATCGCTGTGAAATCTCTGCCCGTTTGGAGACCCTGTACCTGGGCCGGTCTTGTTTGGGGTGGTTTGCTTGTTTTGTTTCCTGTGCTACCTTGGTAATTTTTGGCACACCACACCTTCCTCCAGTAACATAGTGGTAGTTACGAAAACTCTTTGATCTGCTGAGGCCTTAACATAGCCCAGTATTCAGAGGGTTTGTGCAGAATTAAAGCAGCTGCTGCTGCTAACCTTGTTGAAGCGTTGCGGTGTATGTTCTGACGTGCTGTGGGTAACTTTGTTGGATGTGTCCAGTAGGCGTTAGCCAGAAATGGGGAGAAGCTGTACAAAACAAGCGGTCACTTAACACACTTAGGCTGTGAACGACTAGTTCTACAACAAAACAAAACCAAAACCTTCCAAGCATGAAGAGGTGATTGACATGCTTGCTTTTAGCAAGCAGGTTTTTTTCCGGAGTGCCAGTTTGTGCAAAACCTAAAGATTTACGCTTTGTATTGGGGTTTCCTGGGACAGCTTGCAACTTTACACATAATCTGTTACTTTTTAAATGCAAATTGCTGAGCTTTTGCGAATTTTATTCCTTTAGAGAATGTTAAGGCTGTAAAGATTTTCTGATAAAGCCATCTTCTTGATACAGGACAACTGGTAGACCTACCTGCAATTAGCTCACTTTCCTCAAGGAGGAGAAAACATGGCAGACACTACATTAAGATAAATATATATAAACATGTGTATTTATTAATACTGGAACAAATGTAGCCATTAAGCACATTTCATATTGTACATAGATTTTTTGAAAATTGGACAGAGAGAGGTGAAGTATTCAGAGCACTGAGAGAAGTTCTTAGGCTAAAAAGTACCTTTCAGCTGCTTTGAATTTACTAAAGTCAAACTAGTTACTTCAAGCACAACAAAAAGAGCTTCTACAAGTATATTGGAAGCAAAAGGAAGACCAGAGAAGTTGTGGGCCCACTGTTGAATGAGACAGGAGTCATGGTGACGGAGGATGCGGAGAAGGCAGAGTTACTGAATGCCTTCTTTGCTTCAGTCTTTTCTGCTCGGCCCAGCCCTCAGAAGTCCCAGGCATTGAATAAAGTAACAGGGAAAGAAGAAGACTTCCCTTGGGTTGAGGAGGAGCGAGTGAGGGATCAATTAGATCATTTAGATATTCACAAGGCCCCGATGGGATGCACCCGAGAGTGCTGAGGGAGCTGGCAGAAGTCATTGCTGAGCCGCTCTCCATCATCTTTGAAAGGTCCTGGAGAACAGGCGAGGTGCCTGAGGACTGGAGGAAAGCTAATGTCACTCCAGTCTTCAAAAAAGGCAAGAAGGAGGAGCCGGGGAACTACAGGCCGGTCAGCCTCACCTCCATCCCTGGAAAGATGATGGAACAGCTCGTTCTGGGCGTCATCTCAAGGCACGTGGAGGAAAAGAAAGCTATCAGAAGTACTCAGCATGGATTCACCAAGGGGAAATCATGTCTGACTAATCTGATAGCCTTCTACGATGGCATGACTGGATGGATAGATGAGGGGAGGGCGGTAGATGTGGTCTATCTTGACTTAAGCAAAGCATTTGACACGGTCTCCCACAGCATCCTCATAGGGAAGCTTAGGAAGTGTGGGTTAGATGAATGGACAGTAAGGTGGATAGAAAACTGGTTGAAAGATAGAGCTCAGAGGGTTGTGATTAGGGGCACAGAATCTAGTTGGAGACCAGTGACGAGTGGTGTTCCCCAGGGGTCAGTACTGGGTCCAGTCCTCTTCAATATATTCATCAATGACCTGGATGAGGGGATAGAGTGCACCCTCAGCAAGTTTGCTGATGACACAAAGCTGGGCGGGGCGGCTGACACACCGGAGGGCTGTGCTGCCATACAGAGAGATCTGGACAGGTTGGAGATCTGGGCAGAGAGAAATCTTATGAAATTCAACAAGGGCAAGTGTAGGGTGCTGCACCTGGGGAGGAACAACCCCATGCCCCAGTACAGGTTCGGGGCTGACCTGCTGGAGAGCAGCTCTGTGGAAAGAGATCTGGGAGTCCTGGTGGACAACAGGATGACCGTGAGCCAGCAATGTGCCCTTGTGGCCAAGAAGGCCAATGGCATCCTGGGGTGCATCAAAAAGAGTGTGGCCAGCAGGTCAAGGGAGGTCATCCTCCCCCTCTACTCTGCATTGGTGAGGCCACACCTGGAGTACTGTGTCCAGTTCTGGGCTCCCCGGTTCCAGAAGGACAGGGAACTGCTGGAAAGGGTGCAGCAGAGGGCTACCAAGATGATTAGGGGACTGGAACACCTCTCTTATGAGGAAAGGCTGAGGGATTTGGGTCTCTTCAGTCTGGAAAAAAGACGGCTGAGGGGGGATCTTATCAACACTTATAAATACTTAAAGGGTGTGAGTCAGGAGGATGGGACCAGGCTCTTTTCAGTAGTGCCCGGGGACAGGACAAGAGGCAATGGGCACAAACTTGAACATAGGAAGTTCCACCTAAACATGAGGAGGAACTTCTTTACCCTGAGGGTGGCAGAGCACTGGAACAGGCTGCCCAGAGAGGTGGTGGAGTCTCCATCTCTGGAGACATTCAAAACCCGTCTGGACGTGTTCCTGTGTAACCTGCTCTAGGTGACCCTGCTCAGGCAGGGGGGTTGGACTAGATGATCTCCAGAGGTCCCTTCCAACCCTATGGTTCTATGATTCTATTATTCTATTCTTTTTCATATTCTGAAAACGACCCTGAAGATGTAGAAAATACTGCAAGTTTATTTCATTTTGAGAAATGGGAATAAGACACTTGATGCGCTAAACTATCCAGGATGATTCCTGGTCTTAGTCGTAGCTTAATTTTTGTTTTGTTTTCTTTCCAACTGTTGTGAATTGACAGTTTTTACATAGGCAACACTGCAGAGTAGTTTGTAGTAGAAATATTGTTCAACTGTTGCTAACATTTGGGGGCAGTGACTTTATGAAGTGTAATAGAGCACCACTGTTGAAGATTTATTTATTTATCATTTATTTTATTTAGGAAAACTATTTTGAAAGGTGTGATGGTATGATTCTTAACATTGTGAAGGTCAAATGAAATTCAGACATGATTAAAGAAGGAAGCGCAGAAATACAGGCATCTTGTTTCATTGGTAATAGTTGTGTTGTTTTTTCTGAGGGCTTGCAAAGTAACCTACTACTGCAATGTAAGCAGTACAAAAGAACTGTTTTTTTTTCTTATACTCCACCATTTTCTTTGCATAAATTACATCACTGATTTGCTCTGAGAGAGTGGAACTCTGCTGTTTGGTTAGAGGAGAGCACAACAGTCTGTTCCCATACAAGATCTGATGCTGGGTTATTAATCACGAAGAGGCATGATTGTTGTGCTTCAGATGCGTGTCTGTGATTTCTGTGGTTTTTGTTTTTATTTTAATAGGTTATAGAGCTGTCTACTGAGGTGTGTAAATCTTTACCCCATATCTGAGATTCTTAAATATCTTCTTTTTGGTAAGGCTTGCTGTTCTGGAGATGTGTAAAGAGTTAGTTCTGAATCTGACTGAAAGCAACTCACCTGAACTACAAACGTACTTGTCTGAGGTGGGCAATTAGTTCTGGGGCAGATTGCACCACGTAATAGGTAAATGGTTCTTTATCTAAGCAGAAAGGTGTGTGGTCGGTATGATTAGGATCATAGGTTTGATCAGATGAGACAGCCATTTCTAGACCTCATTAATTACTTATGTAGTGCCAAGGATCACTCTTCAGGGAAGGAGGGGACGGGTATCAAGCACACCTTAAATTGTAGCAATTGAGCAAGTTGGCTAGGAAGTAGAGAGATAAGGTCCATATCCCTGATAGTTGAAGCAAGTAAGGATAGCAAAGTAGTCTTGTATATGAAGGTGTTCAACATGACACTTGGAATTCATCAGGTTTTCAGTTTGAAGACCTGAAGAAGAATTTCATTGAGCAATCTGAGAGTTACTTCCCTCACTGGCATCGGGTGAATTTTAATGGTCTGTGTGAGCACAGTGCCTCTTGCCCCATGGGAGGTTTATCATTTTATCAGCTCTGTTGAGGGCTGTGAAGAATGATCTTCACCTAGCAGCCTGTTCAAACCCTCAGTTTCAACCTGAACCATCAAGAAGACACAAGGGGATAGCACTATTGTCTTTAAGGAAGCAGATGCACATTCAGATGGGATAAGTTCCTTTGCTCTGTGTTTTATGCTAGTTTTATTCCTTTGTTAGAGTCTCGTCAGTCTTGAGTATTCAGGGATGCCTAGCTATAAGGGTATATCCACTTAAATGTAATTCAGATTATCTGGCTGGCATTGCTGCTTCCCAAAGCATAAAGATTTGAATATCTATTCATAAAGAGAATGCATTTATTTGGATATAATGATTTCTGCAGCCTAGGTAGCATCGTCCTTCTCTGCTCTCTCCCCTGGCCCGAGGCACACAAATGTGTTGCTGCAGTGCCAGATCCCAGAGACCACCACGTCGTCCTCTCAAGCACTGAGCCTTCCAAGGTTAATGCAGGGCATCGTTAGCCTGTGCTGGGACAGACTGTCCAAGGCAGTTCACAGAACGTCTCCCGTCCACTTGGTGCAAGGGTGCTGTCAAAACCTGACCCCTAAAGCCAGTGTTCTTGGAAGCAGCTGGCCAGCAGCGCGGCTATAACCGGAGCTCTAGTAGATTTGATGCCAAGTAGAACAGACGAGCTACCTGGTATTTCACAGGTCTGATGAGCATGGGGAGGGCAGAGGGTTGGAAAGGATCAAATATCCCGTGCCTTCTTTCTGTGTGCTACAACTTCCCCCAAAAGAATATGTGAAGATTTTATTTATTTTTTTTTTTAATGCATGCTAAAAGAAAAAAAATTTGAAGGCGTTTTCTCAGAATGTGGATAGGTGTGTTAGCAGGTGCGCAGCACGCTGAAATTTTCCATAGTACCTGGGTACAAATATTCCCGTTATGTTTCTTTTCATCTTTCTGATGAGGAAGGAATATAGTCTGACCATGCACTTCAGAAACTTGGGAAAAACTTGGTAAGGATTTTTGAATAGGCTAAAGGTTTTTCAAGCAACAACACATCATTATGGGTTGCATTACTCCCTAAATTGCATGAGCACCATCCAGCATAGTAGTTAACGCATATGGATTGCTAAATTCGTTAGAGCTTTGCTGTGCTTTTAACTCATTTTAAGTAGTGTAGTCTATTAAGTACCAGTTTTTTGATAAGGGAACAATGCAAAATCTCACTGAAAAGCCTTTTTGAAAAGAAGAATATGACATATTACTTTAGTTTATACTTTCTCAGAGTAACAACACTTAATTTTTCTGTTTAATTCCTATTGGTAAATAGAATTCTGTCACTCACAGAAAACAGATTTTTCAGGGATTTTATTGGTGGAGTTGGTACTGACCAAAAACAGAGACCTTGGAATATGCAGTAAGTTACGAGTTCTGGTAGCTTTGTCAGTGACAGTCCCCTGCCCCCTGTGTGGGTTTGCTTTAGAAGTACTTAATTGTAAGTTAGCCTTACAAGTTAAAGATACATTATCAGGATCTATGGGCACCAGCAGAAGAAACAGAATTTCCATATAAGCATGTAATTTTCTACTGTGAAGAATTTCCTAATAGAAACTTCATTTATTCAGTGGTGTTGTGTTAGAAGTGAAAAGGAACTTTGTTTTTTTTTTAAAAAAAAAGGCAAAAAGACATTTTATTAGGAAGTAACTGCTTCATTTTTCTAAGTGCTTTCTAGCTGAAGATGGGTCTAAGAAGTGATTGCTTTCACCAAGAACCTTGTGCAGTTGTTTCTTTTCTGTATTTCAAGACTTTATTTTAGCTGTAAGCTATGTAAACTGTCTCTAACAGCCATGGTGGTTTTAGTCTCATTAAAAATAGAACAAAGCTTTTAGCATTTCTGAGCCTGTCAGCTGGATTCCCTCCTTGCTAGCTGATTAAAAGACAGCAACCGTGATGCATTGAATTTTCTTCCACCATAATAAACGGCAGTCTGGTCCAAAAAGTGCACGCTGTGGAATATGCTATCCATTTTCTCTGTGCAGAGTACTGTGAGACAGCTGAATTCTTGCAGAAGCGGCTGGTTTGTACTAAGAGAGGACTGCGTCTCATGAGAGAAATTTAATTTGATGTAGTTCTTGCCAAATTCCGGGTGCACGAGCGTTGAAAACCCCGCTAATGCCAGTTTTGCAAAGCCCAGCCTAGAGAAGCTGAACCTGTAATGCTAGTGTGGATGGTGGCTGTAGGGGTGCACTGCCGAGGCTGTCAGCTGACGCGCTACGCTCACTCCTGCCTTCCTGGAGAAGAGCCTTCTGCGAATATACTGCTGCTACCGGATACTGTTGGAAGCAGCTAATCATGGGTCCAGCTCTTGCCAGATCAGATTTATTTATTTATCTGTCTGTTTATTTTTCCTGGGGGACCAAAGAGACACTCTTATTCCCCCCCCCCCCCCCTCTGAAAAAAAGGGAGAAACTGGCTAGTAGGTAACCATCGTTTGTGGTGTGAAACAATACTGCCCTGATAGCAGTTGCAATGCAGGTAATGGCAAGTCACGTAACTGGTATTATTACTTCTTAAAATAAATCTGAAACACCTTCAGAAAAATAACTTTCTGGCTCAGCTAAAAGCAGTATATTGTATAACTGTATCAGTCCATGTATTTAAGAAAGCTTTTTTTTTTTCTTGGTGTAGGAGAAGAAACACTTCACTGATTTGGGGCAGGCACATTATGGGGTTTCAGTGTTGACAGCAGGGTCCAAATGCCCAATTTTTTTGTTGAATTGAAGGACTTTCTGGTCAGTAGGTTATTGAAACCCAGACGGGGGTCGGGAGGGAAGTTCCTCCCAGGTCAGACTGGCAAGACTTTCTGCCTTCCCCTGTATCATGGGATGTAATATAATTCCTGTGATTCATTTAACAAATTCCCTGCCACTGCAGAGACATAGACCGCGGACGCAGGGCTGTCTTGTCTCTCTCATTTTCCTTCTTTCTTTGCTAATTCCTGGTACGTTTTGTTTCTCGTAGCTATTGTATATGTTGTGTGGAGGGCTGGTAAGTCGTCTGAGGGTTCTATGAATGCGTGGATAGCAATGACAGCATATTGCATGTTTTCAGTGTTTTGTGGCACCGAGGATCGGAGGTGCTGCGGTGTGTCGGGAGCAATGTGCTGCTGCCTTTGCTGCTCCTGTAATCCCAAACTGGGCTTGTTTGTTCCTGGTCTCCAGGGTTATCGCTCTCAGCCTTGACAGCCAGTACTGCAAAATCAGAAGGATTCCTGCCGTTAGTGGCTTTGCTACTTCAGGAGAGAGAGCCCGACTTTTGACAAAGCTAAATGGCTTTATTTTAAGCCCTTGTTTGTACAAGCTCTCTTAGCAATGGGAATGCTAAAATTCTAGGTTCACGGTTACTCTGTTGACTTACTGAGCCTTTCACTTGGCTCTTACCTAGTCAAATGACTATAGTTAAGAGGCAGGAAACCTAGTTACAGGTCTCTAATTATGTAATACGTGGGTTGTCTGAGAATGGGCTTTAAAGTTTTCTGCCTGGTGTGCAAAGCCTGTTTTTTTTCTTTGTTTCTATAACATGTTAAGCACTGGCCCAGGGAAGATGTGATTGGAGCTTTAGGAGAAGGCAGTAAAAAAATATGAACTGTGTTTGAGTAAGCTTGAAATCATTCGCAAAGCAGTGACTTTGGACAAACCCAAGATCCTTCCTCTTCCCCCACGACTGTACTTGGGACAAATTGCCTCAAGCTCTGGGGTGTTAGCAGGCTGAAAATACGTTATACCAACCAGCTGACTCGTAGGGGACTGTGCTACTGTATTTAGCCACTAAGAAGCCCAGTGACTTAAATCTTTTAAGAAAGGAGCATCATATGCATTACTAATTGATCTAGACTGTGGAGTCTGGATTAGAGCTTGAATGTTGGTCTGGATCTGTCAGGTGGATTTCTTCCTGTAATAGCCTACGTGTTTGCCTTCACAGGGCTAAGAATAAAATTGAGTGACAGAACAGAAACTCTGTGGATGTCTGCGGGTACCAGTAAGCTGTAGGAAAGTTCGCTTAGGTGAATAGCTGGCTACTTGTCGCTTACCATAATTGAGTCTATTCTCCTCCTCATATGTTTGATGCTTTAAGTAAACCAAGCTGCAAAATCATGGCATAAAGAAGAAGTATAGCTTAGAAGACAATGCAGAAAGCTACTTTACACACATGCAGATAGTCTTTTGTTTGGGAAGTGAAGAATCATATGAAGTGGTCCTCAGAAGAAATGCTGCCGAATCTGTTTATTGCCTAAGGAAACTCCAGAAGCATGTTAAGAATGGCAGCACTGGGTCAGGTAAAGTAAAAAGTAAAAGTGAAAAAGAAAAAAAAGTAAAAAATGTTCATCTACCTCTGTATCCTGTGTCTAAGGGCTGCAAATACAAACAGAGAGAATAATTTCTCAAAGTATCCCCTCCTGCTTCTGGAGGGGTGTCCACTCTTTCACAGCCCTTGGTGGACCCATCTTAGTGAATTTTAACAATTGCTTTTTTTGGAAACCAGTTACACTTGAACACTTCGCTGTAGTTTCCTCAGTCTGTGCTGGCAGAAGGTACTTCATTTTGTTTTACACAAGTTGCTGGAACAGAGTAAAGCTAAGGTGGCTCAAGTAATGACCTGGCTAATTTTGTCTTTACACTCGACTAGTTTCAAGACATCTGCCTTGGTGTGCTAAAGCGGCACCGCCAGGTAGGCAGCGAGCTGCTGGGGCGGCAGGATTGCCTCTGTGCAAACTGTGGCATATCTGTCCTGATAGCCTCCTAAACCACAGTGGGACCCATCAGCACGTCTGACTTGACGTTCTGTTGTGCTGGACGGTGTACAAACATCAGAAGTATGTCATGATCTTAATTTGTCGCTGTGGGACTGCTGGCATGAGTACGCGTGACTCTTGCTCAATTGAACCTTTTGTTCAGGGGCATGGCCGTGTGGGTTTGCAGGCAGCTACAGTAAATCCAAAACCCAGGGACTGTCGTCTTGGTGGTCTGGACGTCCTCGGTCTGGCCGTGCTCCCAGGAGCTTCCGAGAAGCTGTGCTGCCACTTGTAGCCTTCCTTCATCTTGTAAACGTCCAGTGACTGCTGAAGTTAGAAAAAAGTTGAAGCCTTCAGGAAAAGGGGATTTCCAGACCTCTGGAGAAAGCTGCTCTGTCTCTGCTAATGTCAGGTCCCTTTCTTCGCAAAGAAAGAGGGAGAAGGGAAGTATAGATGATGCTTTATTATTTGTACTTGCGGATCTGCTTCCTCCCTTTTCTAAGCCCTATTTACCTGTAAGATTATCCTAAGTGACTGACTAGATAACCTTTGCTGAAGGAACCAAGATGAGAGAAGCAGCAATACGACAAGTAGCAACACGCTGGTCAGCCTAATAATGCTGTCTCGTACTGATAAATACTCAGCTAAACTGCAGGTGGGAACAGTAGCACTTGGAGCTGAAGAAGTGATTAAAGAGCACACGTGCAGACAGCAGAGCTGCTATAGTATATGGCTGTCTGATTCTCTGATTGAAACGCCAGATTTAATGTTTTCTTTGATAACCGAAATGCTTATCAAGCTAGCAAAAACAGCAGCAAACATTGTATGTCATAGTTGAGGGAGTGCAACTTGAAAGGCTTGGTTATAGATTGAAAAAGTAAATCCAGATTGTCCTGGTTACTGATACGTAGAGATAACACTGCCTATGAGTGGACTTTGGCTCTTAATGCGATACAAGCATGTTGTGTTTCGCGTCCTGCAATGTACGTTTGCAAAAGGACACTGAAATCTAACCTGTAATGATGGCGTGTTTGGCTATACGAAATGCTAATGCTTTAAAGGACTCTGTGAAAAATAGATCCTGCTTCAGATCCTTCTAGCACTCTTTCTAGTCACTCAATTAAATCATCCTTGGTCGCAGATGCTGACTGATGGAGAAAATAGTACATGCAAACAAGTCAGCGAGGGCTAATGCTCAGCTAGCTTCTAAAAATACTACAATAGCTGGATGGTACAGTAAGTTAAGTAACATGCTTTAATTTCATATTGAGAGCATTTATTGGAAGAGGAGGGAGGGCTGGGGATTAAAACCTGGAGCAAATGCATGACTTACCGGGAGCCCGGTTTCAGCAGCGGTGGGGGGATGCTGATTGACCAAAGCAGGTGCCCACCTTGCTGAGGGCCCGACCCCAAGCGGGAGGCTGACAGCAAGGCTGCTGGCACGGAGCAATTCTATAACTTTTTTTTTTTTTTTCTTCCCCTCCCCCTTTCTTCTTTTAACCTTGTTCTAGTGTCTGTCTGATCTCTGCTGCAGCTGGCCGAGTGCCACTGTTTGTCTGTGCACAACGGACACAAACAGCTTCTGGAGGGTCATGTGAAACTACCCTGTGAGCTCTTTAAATCGCACCGCCCTTACCTTTTCTCCTCTGCTGCCAGCATTGCTTTAACAGGTGTGGCTTTGTTTATGCACGTCTGCCGCTTTACTTTCGCACCTGGGTTGTGCTGGCCCTCCGTGCCCGGAGGAAACCTTTGGTTCCACACTTTGCTCAAGCTGCAGGAGAAGCCTGTGGACCTTCTGGGCAGGGGTTTGCACCTAACGAAACGGGCAGGAGCGTCAGCTTTGTACAGGCAGCATCTGCAATCGCTAGGCATTGAAACCTCTGCTTCTGAAAACTTCGATGTATCTTACCATGACTTTGGCGTAAGCTCTGTGAATAAGGACTGTGGTTCTCAGCGTCTTCTGGTAGAGCTGTAAGGTGATTCCAGAGAGGGTGCATCCTATTCCTGTAAATTCTTGGTAATTGCTAGTTCAAAATAAAATCTGGTTTAATTGAAGAGTTACGGGCTTGCAGCCCAGCTGTAAGCCTGAAATAAGGTCTTCTCAGCTAAGTGTTTGTGTGTTACTGCTGTGGGAAACCCAAAGGTAAAAAGATGCCTCTCAGCGCCATCTCACCTCTGTTACTACATAGTACTGCATGAATCCTGCCTTCCCGTAGGGACTTTTTTGTGTTGGCACGACTGAAAACACACTTAGGTGTGTAACAGCTTATAACTGGTTTTCTTGTTCCACCCTCCATTTCTGTTGGGATGCCCTGTTGCTCTTCCCAGCCAAGAGGCAATATGCAACTGCATCAATGCATTGGACATCCAGACTTGTTCCGGGAAAGTGGAACTAATGCTGCTAAACTGCATCTGTGGGGTGTTAGCTACCCAGTAAAAATACGTGAGGTTGGATTGCATGGAGGGAAACGCACAAGGAAAAGCTCTGTGCTAGGAGGAGGGATGTTCTGCTGTGTTCTCCTTGCCTATGATGTTCACCTCTCAGCCTTTGTACTGCCAGCAATCAGCTTCAGCTTTAAGTTTTGACTGGAACTTTTCCTAGATAAGCATCTCCTCCCCTCTGTTGTCCTTGGAGCCTTTGAAAGAATTACACTAAAATTTCTGGGGAACAGACTCCTGATTTTGTATGTGCTTTCTGCTGTTGCCTTCTCGTGGTGCAAGTCCCACATTTCCTGCCTGAAATTTAAAATTGAGATGTTGTGGGCCAGGTCAGTACTGGCTGTGTGGTATTCCAGAGAAAATGAGATACATCCAGTGAAAACGACTAGCAAGGGGTTTGACAGAGACAGGAGCTCGTGAGTTGTCTGTTCCTAATACGTGTTCATTAGCTCCAGTGAAGGAGCTAACAAATATTGTCTGATTTTTTTTATATATTTTTTTCTTTATTCCTAAGAAGCAACTACAAAAATTTGTGAGATTAGCTAGATGCGGCTCATGAAACAACAGCCAGTAGCGTGAAAATCAGTGGCAAGGATGTGAAGAGCTATAAGGGGAGGTAGCCAACAGAGAAGCTGAGTAGTCCCACTTGTATCTGGCATAGATAGGTGGATGCCATATGTATCTTATCATATATTGTTTACTTATAAAAACTTCCCTTAGTCATACCACTGTTGGCAGTTCTTGTCTTACCAACGCCTGTGGGCTCCTGAATTGGTCCCTGATGGTGAAGGCACTCAGAAGCAGTGCTCGAGTACTTGAATGCAAAGCTCAAGTATCTGCTGTTTGAGACAGTCTCTCTGAAGAAGAGATAATATAATTTATTTCACATCCTGCATAACTATATACAGTTCTTATCCCCAAACAATACTTCTATTATGCTTTGGAGCATTAGCTTATATTCTGTAAACTGGAAATGTTGGGCTGAGAGCTCACAATTGCACATAGTTGAATTACCACTCATTGTGTGCATGTTATTGCTCCGCTGTACTTACAACATCATTTGCCATGAAGGCGATTCCTATGTTTTGACATAAATGTGGGTCATACCATTGTGTATTTATCCCACACTTTGAGCACAGCAGGATCATGTATACAGTCACATATATCACCACAGCAGTTTATGGTCTGTGATATATCAGTGCAGTCAACTTTATGCACTTGCTTCTATTTTTCCATACCCACCCTTAACTGGTGTATGCAAAGGTATGCCAACTTTGTAAAAGTGTGTACCTACTCTAAATTTCCTTCTCTTACTTCTAAAATGCAACATGACTTATCTTGCTTTTCTCATTTTTTGTTTATATTTAAATTTTCCTGCTTTATCCTAGTAGTTGTCTTTGGCAAGGTCTGTGAGAAACCATGATATTTTAGACCTAGCCAAATTCAGTCTGTGTTAAAACTTCTTGAAACCTGATCTTGTGAGAGTTCTAGTATGAAAAAAAAAAAAAACACAAAACAACAAAAAAAACCAGGTTGGCATCCACAGCCATGGATGTTTATCTAAACTGAACTTCTGATTCCTCTTGAGGTTTAGTAGTTCACTACTGAATCTGTTTCGGTCCAGTTAATTAGTTACAAACCCCTAAGCCACAGACTCGGAATTAAAGAGAACAAAGCCCCAAGCCTCTGCATAATTTGATGCAAGAAGAAACTTTTGTTAAACTAGGAAGTGCATTTACATCATGATTTCCCAGTTTGAAATGCAAACTGGTGTACAGATGAGCCAATGGCATAGTCATTGATTCTGGATTCATGCTGCATGTATTAATGTGACAGTCTAGCGTCCCCTTATAATCAATCCCCCCCACCTTCTCTGACATTGGTTTCTCCTTTCAGAGGTATGGTAGGGATTGGTTTCTGTATCTGTGGTTTGGCTCTGTAATGTAGCTTACAGAGAGTACAGAATGCCTGTTTTTTATAAGATTTTCTGCTCTTCTGTTTTTAGGACAATGTAGATCAGGCTTCGGCTCATGGTCGGCGGGATCTGGTGGAACCGGGTTTCCAAGAACCATCTAACCGCATCTCCCTGAATCACCAAGGTAAGGAACAGTGGGTGGGAATCCAGGCTCCTCGTTTCTTGTGCCATTTCTCCTTCTCACTAAAAAGAAAAAAGTTCTGCATGGTTGGAGGAAGAGAGCTGAAGAAATCGTTTTTTGTCACAACTGTTCTTTGAGATACAGATGAAGATGACTGAGAACGTGTGATGCATCTCAAGCCTTGTCAGCCAAACTGGGGTAGCTAGCCTGAGTGGCAGGGATCTGCTCCTGGTTTTAGGAGGGAGGAGCAGGGAAGTACTGAAATTTAATTCAATGTTTGTAATGTTAAAGTTGCATTTAGAAAAATCTTTGACAGCCATAAGAAGCGTTCAGGGTTCTGGCTCAACTTTTGCAGTAGCAGAAAAGAAAAGTATGTTTACTTGCTTGGGATGACAGAAATTCATCTCATTCGGGGAAAGAAAGTCCTGAACTAGACGTTGTAATGCTGGTACAACAGTCTAGGTTCTGTAATTCAACAGGACCATATATAAAAATTTAAAATAAATCTTAAAAGTCTTTCTTTGCTAGTTTCTGTCTGTTCAGATACCTAAAAAAAGACAGCTGCTATTATAGCAGAGACTTTTTAGCTCAGCTTTATTTTTTTGGCTTTGAAATAATTAATAATAGAAAGTGCCATTTTAACCAGTGAGCCCCCTTACCCTCAGGCTTTCTGATGGCTTAATTTGGAACCAAGTCCTTGAAGGTCATCTTCAAATGTTGTTTCTTCAGTGCAACAGCTAATAGTACTGCAGTCAGCACAAGGCTAATTAAAGAAAAAAGATCATGAACATACTAGTTAAAATATTTGCCGAATAAGACATGCTTAACTTTTCCTTTAAAAATCTGTCTTCTTCCATTTGCCAAGGGCAGCAAGACTGGAATTCATGACTTGTAGATCCTCAAGACTGTTTAAGCTTCACAAACAAGTCCCAGAGTGTAATAAGGATTGTTTTTTAATTTACTCCCCTGTCCAAGCCCCAAGTCTTCCCTTTTTTTAAAGCTTTCTTTTCAATTGAAAATAGAAGGTAACAGGTTGCCATCTTATCCACTCTAACACTTCTAGTAGCACAAGGCAGTGTGTCGCTGGCATGCTTGCATGCATACAGCACAGAGTTTACAAATTCTGTTTTTCTTTTATATTAGAATGGTACTGTTACATTAATTTCACCTATCTTGGGATGTGCAAATCCTGGAGCAAATCTATATAGGTGGCTTCTGAAGGTATTTGTGTCCCCCTATATTCAAGGTATTTTTTGTGGAAACACATCCTATGTGGGCTAAGTTCACATGTATCAGTATGTGTGGCTGCTGCTTATGAGGTCTGAACATTTATTGAAGAGACAGTTAATACTGCATTTTGATGGCAAAATGCCAGCTTTGCAGCTTGGCATTTTCCTACTTCCTTTCCAGATCCTTCTTTTCCTCTGTATTGTAGCACTGCAGGATCCCTACAGTGTCACCTGATGTGTGGCTCTGCCTCAGCCACTTTGTATGGGCCAGTCTGTATGCAAACTGGCCCAAATCAATTTGTGAAACAGCTATCTTTAAAGAGAATGCTTTGCATAGGCGGTACTGGTAGTTTAATGCCTATTTGTAAAGCAAGACCCAGTTAACATTTTTCCCAATACTTTCTGAAGTAAAGATCAATTTTGCACCCACAAATTGAGACTGTTTTTTTCCTATGTCAGCTGACTAACAGCAATCAAATCCAGTATTTCTAAAATTGTCCTGATTTTGTTGCTGAAGTAGGTATTTAGCACATTAGTAATCTTGCCTACCCCCATGACCATGAAACGCTGTTATGCAAGTGGCGTGGATTAAGAACTGAAACCTGAGTGCCCAGTGGTGGCTTCTGATGTGGTGCTGGGCTTGTAGCACTTCTGCCTTTTTGCAGTGTTGGAGGGAAGCAACGTGCCTTGCAGGCATGATACCTGCTGCTTCAGTGTTTTTATGGAAGTAGAAGTGGCCGTAAGCATGATGTTATGTCATGTCTTGTGTGTTTGTTCTGTCCAAGTGTGAGCCTCTACGCTCTTTCACAGCATACGAAATAGGCATTCCTGTCCAACAACTTGAAAGTACAAGTATTTTAAGAGCTGCGACATATTCCAGTAACTGATTAATGAATAGTACATAGGAAAATAAAACATTAAGAGCTTCAGAGGGAGTTGTGACGTGGTCTGAACTAGCTCTGATGCACTCATATTAGTCACACAATAAATAGGAAGACTAGCTTATTAACATGAAGTGGGTTTTTAAATTCTGTGGCAAATGTTTGCTATGTCTTCTTATCTTTACATTAAACTGTGTTATCCATTACTTTCTGTTAAAACTTTGCTGACATTGACTTAAATGAAAAACTTGAAGGGTAAACCTGTATCCAGAAGTAACTTGCAGGACCACTGCTGGCATTTAATAAACTAATCTGTTTGGTGGTATGTCTTGATTATGCTAATGATAAAGATATCTGCAGCAGACTATGGCAAATTTTGCTTTGAGTTATATACAACATTATTTGCTGGTGTACCTTACAGCGACTAGCAGATCTAAAGCTTTTATTCCTGTGTTTGCAGGACTTCCACGGAAAAATGATAGGCTTGCAACAAAGCTGGTTTAATGTATACTTAATATGAGCAGAAATTGTAGAAGGATTAGAATTGGCTAAAATACTTCATGCATTAGGTGCTCTCTGCATTTTTCCCTTTAGTGTGCTCTACCTTAAATGCTGCAGCTGAACTCTGAGCAGCCGTACTTACTATGTTATTTTATGTATAGACTTCCAATTCATACCTGACGACGTTGCTCAGTGAGCGCGGCAGATTTGCCAGTTTCTGTTGAACATTAACTTATAGCCCTTTGCTTTTCACTGGGAGAGCTTTGGTACAAGCACTTGCAATTCTGAACCAGACCCTGCTTTCCACGGCCTATAAAAATGGTGATTAGCTTCCTCCTCCTAGGCATCTGAATCCCTTCAACACGAGCTGGAAAAAGAGCATTCAAGTGGAGACTGAGATATCCCTGCCAACTGTCCCTGCGTGAATAAGCTCTTTCTTGTGAAGGGTATTTCAAGTACATGTTTCCTGCTGAATCACTCTTTTTACACAAGCAGATGCTTTATAACTGTTCAGCTTTTAATTTTAAAAGAATATCTTGTACAGATTGGGGAGCAGAGAATACTTTTTGTAAAGTGAGGAGTCTTTAAAATAGGCACGTTTCATATGAAACAGGTGTAAAAAGTTGAGTGCAGATGGAATAGTTCAATAACTGCTTATGTGTAAGTATGCTGATAAACTTGCTTACTTAATGGCAATCTAAGCCATTATTTAGTATTCACTTTTCAATGATTCTGCTAGTTGGACAAATTTTGTAAAGGTACTAAACGCAGAGAGCAGGAACTAGGATTTCTTACCCCTATGCCACAAAAGCTACTTCTTAAGTTCAATGCAATAGGGAAGAGTGAGCTTCCTCCAGCTGAACAATGCTAATATCCACTGATATAAAGGAACAGATATGCCTCAGCTACCTGTTGAAAGTTATAGAAAGTTAACAATAGCTAGCCAGGATTTGGCATTTAATAAACAGCAAGTCAAGTATTTCTTGAGCAGTCCTTCCAGAAGCTGTAGTTAAGCCTCTAGGCTTGGAGAAGAAAAATACATCTAAACTCTGTGGCATTTCCTGAAGAGTTAAGGAAGGAGTTTAAGAAACAAAACAATTATTTGCCATCTTTAAAAACACTAAGAGGAAGTGAAAGCATGTTTAGGATGGGACAGGTATTGTTATTTTTCTAACTTCTTTTCCCTTCAGGAGCAGAGTGTGGAGATGAAGGAAACTGTAGCCTCCTCGGCCATGTCTCACTTTGCAACACATTTAGGATTCACAGATATTTAATATTTTGCAATGACAGGTTCTCAGCAGTGTGTAGCCTACAGCGTTTGTACCCCCTCCAGTAGCGAGGGGCAGAGCTGGGGAGCATAGTCGTGATTTTAGTCAAAACACTTGCATTTACACAGAGATGCCAGTTGAGGCCTTTGGTAGAGGTGATGGGCTCAGCACTTGTTCTCCCTGCCCCATCCCAAAGGATGCTGCTAGTTCTCCTCTCTCCCCAAACACCTTGGCAGTGCAGCCTCCGTTCCTCTTGGTTGAGTGCCCTGCCGTGTGGTGCCACCAACATTGACCTTGAATGTGTCTCGCTAGCAAGACAAGGCTGTCCTGTGGATTTCCCTGTGCTGCCTAGGAGCAGCCTTGCCATATGAAGTATGATAGCAAAATACATGATGCTACAGAAAACTGTAAGCCCAACTGAATTTGCTTAGTCCCAGACTCCAGGAGGGTTTGACCTGCCAGCCATGCCACCGCTGTTTCTCGTCTTGCTCTGTGCTTCTGGGTTTTTCTTTGTTGAGGTATGTTTCAGAGCTCATTTTTCTGTTTGTTTTTCTAGCAAGCAGCAAATAATGCCAACTGCAGTCCCAGCCGTGGTGTTTATGGGCAGAACCTTTTGTTGGTACTTGATGTGTACTTTTTGAAGTTGTGTAGCTGCTTCTTAGTCAGGATTTTGAAGCCAGGCATAAATAAGATGCATTCTGTCACCTTGACTTTCTGTATGTGTGTACTTGTGGGATGATTGTCGGTGTCTATACAAGTGTGTTTTGCCATGGGTCTGCGATGAAAGATTTATCTTGCTTTTATTAATGCATTTGCATGCGGCCTTCCTCTTCTGAGGGGCTCTTGGCTCATGTTGGACTTGATGCTTTTTGTCACAGCAGTTTGCAGACAAAGCCGAGCCGAATATTGTGGTACCTCTGGCTTCATAGCCAGGCGGCTTTGGCAGCAGAAAGAAAAAAGTTATACGAGTTGTTTTAGCCCACAGCTGGCCTTTGTCAACGGCCAGCTCATCCTTTGGTCTTTCCTAGTTGGTTGTGGTAGGAAATCTTCCCTGCACAGTGAGACAATGAGGATGCCGTGGTTACAAATCAGTCGGCTTTAGGTTTCTGTGGCGTTCCTGCCCATACGTACAGACGACTTGTTCCCACCAAACCTGGAGGCATCCAGAGCAGCTGCCAACTTGCATCGCACTGCAGCCTGCTCTTGAGGTAGATGCTCTCCTGAATCTTGCTGGCTATTAACTGATACATTAACTTTTACAGAGATGATAAAAGTCAGCAATGGTGGTAACTACCATTCTAACACACTGCATGGGTCCAAAAAACACAAGCCCATGTAAATACATGTGGACTTTTGAGTGAGTATGGGCTTAGATGAGGTATTAGAATGCTTAATTAAGATTTAGCCTGGAGAAATAATCTTCTGTAGCCCTCTTTCTCCACCATTGCTATTATGACTTACTTTTAATATCTTTTCTTTTATATCTGCCTCTGGATAGGCACGTGAGGTTGAGGAGATTTTGTTATTCATTCTGTAGCTGAGGAGGAGCGCGTTTAGCCAGTGCTACTGCTGATATGCTTCAGTTGGGGGTCCCACTGGGATGAGTCAGTTATTTGGTGTATCAGAACTAGCCCATGTTTTTGCAGAATCCAGCTGGTACTGAATTGAAAATGGAGAGTGAAAAACAGATAGTCTTGTTTGTATTGCAGAGACAATACCAAATGCTGCCAGACATTCATGAATTCTCATGCTTTGTATAAATGTTGTTGTCATTGTCCAGCCTTAGAAAAAACCCCACCATTAGTGCCAAAAAGATTTACACTGACTACCCCTACGCAGAGAGCTGAGCCCCCGCTTCCTGCCTAGCTCATTACAGTACCTTTGTCTTGTTTTGGAGAAGGCTTCCATTGTACTTGGTGATGAATCTTGTTAGCACAGTTACTAGGAGGGCACCCATAATAGCTGTGTGGAAGTTTAACTTCTCTCATTATATTAGTTCTCAAACCCTTGGGCTGACAGAACTCTGAAAAAGAAATAAAAGAGAGATGGAAAGATAAGGAAAAGTGGGTTGGTGTTTAGTACAGATAATTTCAGAGATTTGCAGCAAGCTACAGGGAGCCAAAACAGACCAACTGATTGAGTCGAGCATGAAGGGTCTGTATGTAACAAGGCTGCTAATGAAGATTCAGTGAAATGAGAAGAAACAGACCAAAAGTAGTTTAAAATGCTGCATGTTCAGAGAAATGAATTTGCAGGTGACTGATGGATTTTCTTTTATTCTATTTTTTTAATTTTATTTTTAATTTTATTTCATATATCAACTTTTTAGTATCAGCTTCGCAAGTCTTCAATTTTGGACATATTTAAAATTAAATGTGTCCCTCTGAAGCCACCTGATACGAATAAAAAAATGTTCTAATATCTCATAGTTGAGAAGCATGGGATTTTAAAGCCTGTTTATAATCTCTCAGGATTCAGTGTGTCCTTCAGGTAGATTTCTCTGAGAAGGTAGGATTCAGTACAGGGAAGGAGCCCTCTGTCTTGGTTGCATAGGGTGGAACATGTTTTGCCTTGGGGCCTTTATTCATTACAAGTGAAGAGGTAGAAAAAAATTGAGAATTTTAAAGTAAGCCTAAAGCAGGAAGTATTACAAATTTAAAAATCTTACTTATTTACGTGACTGTCAAAGTAAAATTTAAGCCTGTTTTCTTCTGTGGCCGATGGGAAAATGGTAGAGTTATTACCAGGTTTGTAAGGAGCTTCTTGCTGTGTTGGAGGGGAGGTGGTTGCTGGGGCAGAGCGGTTGCATTGGGGGAGCAGGGGGAGCTGGGCTGGGGAGTTGAGTTCTTTGCTCAAGATAGTCCGTGATGCACCATACCCATCCCTCGGGGACTGCAGCTGTGTAGGGGTGTGACACCTGAGAAAATGGTGGGGGTTTTTTTCATACTGAAGATAGAGGTGTTCCTTTCCCTCCACCTTCTCTTTCAAGATTCGTATCTTCAGTTATCACGGGGGCCGGGCGGGGGGGAGTAAATTCACAAGGCGTGACTTTTGGGTGATTAGATGTTAATTTCTTGTTGTTACTGTTAAATCTTGTCTAAGGCTTTGGGAGGGCAAGGTGTAAATTGCGCACCTGGGTGGGGTGATGCTGTTGCTTCTTTCCAGATCCCTCTCAGTGCAAGAGGGCATTTACCTGCCTCCCTCCTTATAGAATCATAGAATAGGTTTGGTTGGAAGAGACCTTAAAGGTCATCAAGTCAAACGGTTAACCTAACACTGCCAAGTTACCATGAAACCATGTCCCTCAGCACTACTACATGTCTTTTCAATACCTCCAGGGATGGTGACTCCACCACTTCCCTGGGCAGCCTGTTCCAGAGCTTGATAGCCCTTTATCTGTTCCCTGTTGGAGAACAAGTTGCCTCAGTACTAGTATAAGCCTAAAATGATGACTCTTTAAGAAACTCACCACAAATCAAATAGGGAGAGGGAGACCCTGTGAAATAAATTGTAAAATAAAACGTCCTTTTGAATTCACTTTTGTCTTTACAATTATGGGATGTGCATTTCCTGCTAGCACTGAAGCAGAGCTAAGAAGAATTGTTGGAGTAGTCATCATTTTGCATCCTTTGGTTAGGTAATGTAAGGGGTAGCCTAGGGATGTCATAGAATCATAGAATGTGTTGGGTTGGAAGGGACCTTTAAAGGTCATCCAGTCCAACCCCCCGGCAGTAAGCAGGGACATCTTCAACTAGATCAGGTTGCTCAGAGCCTCATCAAGCCTGGCCTTGAATGTCTCCAGGGATGGGGCCTCCACCACCTCTCCGGGCAACCTGTTCCAGTGTCTCACCACCCTCATTGTAAAGAACTTCTTCCTAATGTCTAATCTAAACCTACCCTGCTCTAGTTTAAAACCATTGCCCCTTGTCCTATCGCTACATGCCCTTGCAAACAGCCCCTCCCCATCTTTCCTGTAGGCCCCCTTTAGGTACTGGAAGGCCGCTATAAGGTCTCCCCAGAGCTCCTCTTCTCCAGGCTGAACAACCCCAACTGTCTCAGCCTGTCTTCATAGCATAGGTGCTCCAGCCCTCAGATCGTCTTCGTGGCCCTCCTCTGGACCTGCTCCAACAGGTCCATGTCCTTCTTGTGCTGAGGACTCCAGAGCTGGACACAGTACTCCAGGTGGGGTCTCAGGAGAGCAGAGTAGAGGGGGAGAATCACCTCTCTGGATCTGCTGGCCACACTTCTTTTGATGCAGCCCAGGATGCAATTGGCCTTTTGGGCTGCAAGCATGCATTGTTGGCTCGTGTCCAGCTTTTCATCCACCAGTATCCCCAAGTCCTTTTCCGCAGGGCTGCTCTCTATCATATCATTCCCCAGCCTGTATTGATAACGAGGGTTGTCCTGGCCCAAGTGTAGGACCTTGCACTTGGCGTTGTTGAACTTTGTAAGGTTTGCTCGGGCCCACCTCTCTAGCTCGTCCAGGTCCCTCTGGATGACATCCTGTCCCTCTGGCACATCGACTGCACCACTCAGCTTAGTGTTGTCGGCAAACTTGCCGATCTCCTCTCTTCTTGTCCCGGGGGTGTGCGTGCGCTCTTGGACATCTTGCAGGAAAACTTTCTTCCTGTGCAGCAGCTATCGCGCAAGAACCTATTACAAGCCCGTTACAAGTGTCTGCTCCGTTAGCGGGAGGCGAATGTGCACATGGTGTATTTGTTTACGGTTGGCACGCTTCCCCAGAGGTATATCAGCTCAGCTGGCTGATGTCATTGGTGGCACAAATAGTTTCTGTGCTGCTGCTGCGGCTACTCCAGTTGTGTCGGGGGGGCTGGCCGCTTGCCGAGCCCACGGCTGCCTGGTGTAACAGCCTGGCCGGTGGCCGCTGGGGAGGAACAGCACCTCCAGCACCTCGCATGGGCTGTGGGAGGCTTCCCCTGAGGAGAGCAACCTGCCCTTCATGGAGATGACGTTGTCTGAGCTTTTCATCTCTGGGGCTTGAGCTCGTGAATCCAACGCCTCTGTTGGAAATAGTGTGCTTGGGGAAGCTCAGATACTGGAGGGAAACTAGTGTCTCAATATCTACTTGTGCTTCTCCCGGGTACCTGAGCTGAGATCATTTCTTGGGCGCTTATGTCTTCTGTGAGCAAAAAAAGTCCAAAATCCTATGGATAGTGCGCTCTCTCCTCCATAAATGTATTTACTTAGCACCTTGCATCATCCCCATCCTTTCTGTAAGCAGATCGCTAAAGCAGAGCCAAGTGCAATAGATTTCATTATTTTTAAATTGTTTTATATACTTAACTTATTTACTGTCCAACAGGGATGGGGAGGCTTGTGATCTCAGATTGTCCTTTGCCACCTAGGTGGCTTATTTCATAATTGAGCTTAGTGATCTAAAATGCCGTCTTCTAATTTAATCAATACAAGCTAACTGTAAGTTCTTGGAATGAGCTCATACATTTTCTGGAATAACTTTATTGCCTTTATGTTTTGTAATCTGACTAAATTTGTACTGTCAAGATGTTAGGAAAGTGGAAGGATGGAAATTAATACTATCAGCAAAGGCTCTGTTGATAGCTTCTGGGTGACGTTTTTAACGTAGGCAAGTAGAATTCTTGCTTGTGCCACTCCACCATCTTCCTCCACGTCCTTGGGTTCTGCATATTCTTCCCTGTTAGGGGGCATGCTTTGAGTGTATTTGGATTTATGTAAGAAGCTTTTGAACCTCTCACTGAAGGTGTTATAGCCAAATGTCAAAACATGACTGTGGGCACTTAAATAATCTAAATAGTAATGAGCTTTCCAGCTAGGAAAGTTGATTTATTACATAACCTGTGTAGTTTTTAATCATGCTGTAACAATGGCAGTTATTCAGTAAAAACAGTGTCTCTGCAGCATCAGAGTATTAACTTAAAATTCTGACACCTTAACCAAAATCAAATCCTAAATTTCAAAGGCAGTTTGACACGTAAAGGGGAAGGGTATATTTAGAGATGGAAACAATCCATACTCACTGCAGCAATGCTGCCTGTTATGAAATACTTCTTAAGAGTATATTTTCGAAAGTGTAACTATCTCTAATTTTTGAGATAAAAGTACAATGTCACTATGCAAGGTCAGCTTTAATGGAGAGAGAACTGCCTTTCAGTATCTGATTACATGGAAAGCTCTAGGGCACTAATCTGGTTTCATGGCTGTTGTGTTCAAGTCTGAAATAAAGCTATTCTGCTTATTTGGACATTTAAGAGTGTCACCTATAAATAGATTGGAAATTGATTGCCATTTATCTGCAATGCATATAATGTTTGAAATTACTGTGACTGATTGGGGGGGCTATTTTCTTTTTTTAAATCTGTCTACTTCAGTAAAATCTGTATCAAGAGCACAGCGTTACTGTACGTCTCTGTACTTTCCGAAGACAACGGGGGAAAACAGACTCCTTTTCCTACGAAACTTACTTCCAAGAGTGTGGTAGCTGTGGTGTGGCAGAGTGGAGGCAATTGTAATGCCAGAAACTACTCCCTGAATTCTTGAGATGGGCTGGACTTCAGCTTCCCAAGAAACCTTTTAACAGCCTTAGTTCACCAGTACATTTAGCAATTTGGGGACTATATATATATATATATTTATTCCCCTCCCAAATGAAATCCATTTAACTCCTTCAGATGAAGCCCTGAGTTACTCCCACCCTCATTTCAAGCACACTCAACTGATTTGTGTCCTGTCTCTGATCAGCCATGCACCTTTGATCTCTCTTGTGATGGCAGACAATTTCTAATAGCTGACACAATGCAGCCCTCTTGTCTGCAAACAATTCTGGGAGACGTGTGTTCAATTTTTAGGTTTTTGTTTTCCCCTGACCTTCAAGGTTATATTTTTCGTCTCTGTCAAAGTAGCGAGAGGGTGGAGAACAGGCAGTACAGCTCTCGGTTTCCTTCCATTGTTTGTCCTAACGATAAAAGTGTCCTAACCTTTGGTTTCTGTCTCTTCTTTCCAGTGCCTCAGGTGGAGCAAAATATAAGTTAATTTACCTTTTTATGAGCTCCATCCTCTAAGTAGAGATTTTATCATCTTAGGAATGAATACAGAAATCCACTTTGCTTCTCTTCTAAAACATAAAAATAATTAAATAAAAAAATAACCAAGCAATGTCTAAATCTGTAACATTTCCAGGGGTAAAAAGCAGAACGAGGGTGAGGTAAGACACGTTCGCAAGAGTGAAATGGGGCATGTTTCTGATACAGCAGTTCTCCCGGCAAAGGCTTCTGTTGCTTTAGGATTCCTTATGATTCAACAGCTTGCTGCCCTCCCTTTTCAGTTGTTAGCTGGTCTTAATTAGAGGAAGAACTATAAATACTAAACAAAAGTTGACTTTGTGCTTAAAAATCAAATGGATTTTAAAAGTTGGCTCACACTGTTATGGCAAATTTAGGTTAAGCAGTGTGGACAAGTATAGATTCAATTTAAGGTTTTAGTATCCTTTTCTACATATTAGAACATTTTTTGTGAGCTTATGAACTGGAAAACTGGGAATGTCACATAAAGATGTAACACATCTTACAGCTGAGAGGAAAATGCCCGATTCAAGTTGCAGCTTAAACATCATCTTTCTTAGAAATGCCTTTTCTCATCTGTTTATAAAAGAGATTCGTTCTGCCAGATGACTGGGAAGTTGAGGACTGTGGATTTTAAGATTTTTCCAGCATGGGAACGTATTTCCTTTAGTCGAGACAAACAAGTTGCACTGGAATGTGCTCATGGTCTGTATCAGCAAGTATAGCTTAACTTAGTTATGTCAAGAAGAATATATATTGTGGTATGTCTGAAAACATGGGTGTCACTAAAAATACCTGGCTAATAAATTTCTGTGGTGTTGGGTGAATGTGAAAGTAGGCTTTCTTAGTGGCAAAACTGTGTTTACTTAAGTATCAACATTATTTTCTGTGTTTAAAAAAACAATTAAAGGTTCATGACTGAAGTCAGACTTAGGAAAGCGAGAATAGTGTAAAATGGTACAGGGTTTGATTACAGCAACACACTGGTTCTTTCTGTACGCCCAGCATCTCTGCAGAGCGTACTGCCTGTGCCCACAGCCTGAAAGTCCTCTCTGAAAGAAGGCCATTTGAAGGCAAACAGTGGCCTCAGGCTGGCTGCCTGCCTTATTGATAGCAGGGTCTTTGCTGGGGGGATGGTTCCTTTTTCAGTCATTTTGGAAGATGCGTGGAGTAACAAACGTCTGAAGTCTGCGCTGTGGGGTTGCACAGAGACTCTTATGCTCATACGCGAATGAGCGATTGTGAGCTATAGCAATTAATGATGGCAGCAGAAGGCCTGACTCACACGTGTTGTTAGTTAGCCATCTATACCTCGGGCAGGTATAAGCTGCTCAGAATAATTGGACTCACTGGAGGTTTTGATGAAACTGGACCACAGAAATGGCTGCAGGATGCTGCTAAGCATACGTTTCTTCACATGAGCTCGCAGAAATGGTGGTGGGCTCCCCACTCCACGACCCCCTTAGCTGGAGTTGGGAAATACTTCCTGGGGTTGGGCACCGTGCCTGTGCGGAGCAGGGCAAAGAGTTAGAAGAGCTCATTCAACAAATGAGCTGTTACATGGGATGAAACAAGTCACTGTAGATGTCTACCTACATTTTCTCCATCGACAAAATTAGGACTTCTGTCAAGTCTGTGGTTGAGGTCTGCTTTGTAGTGTGCATGCTATTTTTGAAGATGAAGTCCCGCTTTGTTCACGGTATTGAGAGCCGGTTCTGAAGAGATGAAATCAAGATTGAAATGTGAACATACATGAGTTTGTATCCTAATAGAGAGGGTAAACCATAGACTGTTACTTTGACGTGGTGTAGCCTTTCTGTAGATTGACTTGTTTGTATGCAGTGTATGACATGGAAGTGGTGAAAGATAATGCAGCTTCTAAGTACTATAAATGTGCTTTGATTGAAGGTGCATAATTCTTGACTCGCAGTAGGGAGGAGGTCAGTGAATTAAGCTAAAGGGTAGTTGAAGCTTTCCCTTTGTGCATGTGGGAGTTGAAATCAAAGTTGGGAACAGTGACCAGCCTTGCAAGATGACCTTGGAACACTTACTAAAAAAGAAAAAAAAAAAAATTGGCATTAAATGGGGGGTAATGAGATAAGGGAAAACCACTTGAGGCATAAAGCATGGTGAAAAGCCATGCAGTTTCTTAAAGATGGTTTTAGTATGTAGCTGAAGTGAAACTATTGAAAGAGATGTAATTCATTTTCATTACTGTAGGAGCCAAGATGTCTACTAATACAGTATTTATGTTTGTGGTAATATCTTTCCACCATTGTGTATCTCTATAAACCTTCTGTTTAAAAAACCGACCAAACAAAGCAAAACAAAAAAACCTCTCAACCCTCCCTCTGTATGGCAATAGCGCCGAGCTGTTTGGGCCAGGATACATGTCTCCTGCTGTGTTAGGCTGCTGAAATACAAAACAGAGAGATCTCTTTCTGAAGAGCAAATTTAGAGATGAATCTGGCAGATTGTTGGCTCCAAGGCAAATTGAGACTATCGGGGAGAAATTTGTTGAAGGCACGGCTTGGGTGAATGCCTCCTTTCTTACAGGGAGGGTGTTCGAGCAAGAGGACTTGGTGATCGTGGCGCTGATGACTTTGCCCTGAAAGAAGATGTCCTTTCAAGTCGGCTGTTCTCAGACCATTTACATTCCCCAGGGCCTGGTGTCTCCCAGGGGTTTGGTGGTACAGCTGTGCTGGCACACTTCCTAATGTACTTGTAATAGCGAAAAAACACTTTCTCTGAGGGAAGTTTATTCTGGTTTGACAAGTGAAATGAAATGCAGCAGTAAAAGCATTCTTAGAGACTTATACTGGGCTAGAAATACAGATATTTTAACAGGAAAAGCAGCTGAAACGTGGAGTCATTTTGACTGAATTGGTTTTGAGCAACCTTTCCTTGTATTTCAGGCAAACCTGCAGATCTGTACAGAGTGAGGGCAGTGAATTCAAGAGGTTAACGCTGAATGTTGCATGTGTCTCAGCTCCAGTCTGGAATTAGTCCTTTTGATGTTTGTGCCATACAAACACAGAGGAACGCTCAGCCCCCCGCTGGCAAGTCTGACACAGAAGGGGTAGAGAAGAAATGCTTTTGTACTACTAAGTTGGTAGTTTCAAATCTGTGAGGTAGAAGAGAGATTTTTAGTGCTGTGGGTTAAATATCTTTTAAATAGGCCTGGAAGCAATTCTAAGGATTAATCTATCCCCAAAAGTTTCATGGATATAGTATTACCAGTATAGGTTTGTGATCCCTTTACAGTGTTTCATACTTTTAATGGGTCCTTGTATATATAGATTCAGTTGTCCTGGAAAAATGATGCTGCTTAGCGTACCTCACTCTATTCACTAACCTGATAGAAGCAATGTGGGTGTTTTTCACACATTAATGAATGCCTAACTGAAAAATGTCGGTCAAAATAGTTGACATGTCTCAATGCAGGCATCTAGATTACTTCAAGATGCATTTTATTGAAAGCATGTGGGAAGAGAAAGTCTTCTAGCGCATCCTCAGTTTTGGAGGGGCCAACAGACAGACTAGCTAATGAGGGCAGAATTGAGGGGTGGTGTTGACAGAGTGGACACTGTATAGACTAATATGATAGAAAAGAGCATAAGTGGCGCTCAGTGAAATGGTACCCACTGTGGTGAAAGAAGAAAAACAGGAATCTGAAATTCATTTGAATCAAGGGCAAAAGAAAGTGGTGCTCTTCAGCTGATGTTTAGGTAACTCTCAAAATTAGTTGACTGGAAGTTGGAAGGAAGCCCATGTGGGATGTCCACTCTGGAGGACTGTTGGGGATGGAGAAAACTTTGAAGCGGATTCTAGTTCTTTACACAGCGCAGAAGCTCTTAGTGCAGGTCTTTCCTGTTCTCAAACCATATGCTGGGGTTTTATCCTTTTTTATGATTAGAATTAAGAATGTATGGGTGCATAAACACATCAGGAAGTGTAATGAACCTTCATGTATTTTTTCCTATGAAAACTTTAAAATATTTTTAGGTGACTACATTCTGATGTTATGCTGCAGCTCCTGTGGCTTGTGCTTTGTCTATTTGTCAAATAAGGAAACAAAAGTCCATGCTTGTTTCTTTCTTAGTCTAGTCAGGTGGTCCTCAAGTTCATCTAAGAAAAGTCTTTTGAATTTTTTAAAGAGGAGTAAAATAGCAAAAGATAATATTGTAATGTTGCATTATTTATGGTGTCTGTAGCTTTGAAAAAATCTTGCGGTGTTAAGACTGCCCCAAAATGAACTGGAACGGTACACTTCTGTAACTCTGATTTCTTACATTGTCTATAAAACAAATATACTAAGCTTGGGGCTTGTATGAAGCTCACATAATAAGAGGGGGGGAGGAAAAAAAATCAAACTTCACAGCTTACTAAGACAAGCAAAATCTGTAGAAAAGAGACCGTTGTAATTTGATGTCAGTTCTGCACTAAAATTTTTCGCCACAGTGCAGCATTGTAACAATAAACGTCAGTCATCACTGTCTTTGAACTTATCTGACTGTGATAAGCAGTACAGTATTTATTTCTGCCTTTATGTAAACACTGTGCTGCAAGTGGTTCATGACAACATTTCAATATGGCAAGCTGTGTCATGTGAGGATACTTTAGAAACGCGTAAGTTCAAAGCAGCTGACATTCTTGCATTGAGGATGAAGAAGGTTGTGGCACTTCTCTTAAAGCCAAGAAGCTTCAAGGGGAAGATCAATCTGAATTTGTTAATTTATTTAAGTCTCTTTGTGCCTATTAACAAGGACAAGATTCTGTCAAGCTAGTTGTGTTTTCAGCTAAAAAAAGCTGGACTTAAATGGGGCAAACCAGCTAAACAAAAAAAAAAAAAATCAAAATATAGCATGAGATGTAGCTAAATTTGGAGTTCTTAACAGCAAGCAGCTGATTAAGTAATTAAGGTATATAAGGTGCTACTGACCAAAGCAATTAGTATGTAATTTCATTAATGGTATTAGGATTGCAGTAACAATATTTAAGTCTTTCTGTCCAAATCAAGATTGCGGGCAGTTTGTGACATGTACAACATGAGGTTAGAAGCAGTGCAATGTTACGGTGTGTTACAGCACCACTGTCTGAGTGGATTGGTAACTGCGCAAGAACATGTCTTAAACTGCCTCCATATCTTGTTAACGCTCCTAATTGGTATACGTTGCTTGCAAGTTTACATTTACATGCACTTGTAAATTTTTATAAGCTTGTATCTCTGTAATTTTATATATAAAAAAAGGCTTCATGAGGGCTGCTAATTTTTTGTTTATCTTTGCAATTCAGTTATGAGCTTACAGCTATTCACAGCAATAGAGAATTACTCTTTTTGTGTATGTTTTTGTGGTTTGTCCTTAAGTGGCTGAAAAATCCTGGAGAGCTCAGGCATAGTAAAGTATTCCAAGTCCCTCTGAAATCTACAGTGCTGCAGATGTTGGGTTTCTAAACTTGCGGGGTCTGCAACTCAAAGGCAAGTGGATGATGTGCCCAGCGACCACAGTTAGGTAGCTTCTGTCCTCAAGAATAAGGATAATTATTCTTCAGAAGGTGAGAACGAGTTTTAGAGACTAGGTAGAAAAACTACGCATCGGTGAGTGAATCTGGAATATACTGGAGTCCGAACGCAGGCCACCTCCAAGCCAAGGGTGGCATCACTGAAGAATCAGTCAAGTCAGGCAGCCGAAGCACTGAAGGCTTGCTGCCGGGAGGGACACCAACGGGTATCGCTACCACAGCAGCTAACCTGTTAAAAAGCCATCGAGGGAAGTCCTTCAGAGCGTGAAGGCTTTACAGCGGCACTTGTGGCCTACCTTAAGCTCTGTCCTCTTCACGCGTTGCCTCTTTCTAGGTCTAGGGCTTTCTAGGTCTATAAATACGTGGGCGTGCTTTTGGCGGAGGAACCAGTCTTTTCTGCTTTTCTGGGCTGTATTTCAGATGTGAAACGGAGCGAGGTGAGCAGGTTGTCTAACCTCTTGCGAGCGCTGAACCTGCGCCCGCGGGTTTTTGGGGCGCCTTTCCTAAGAGGAGGGGTGGGGGTGGTGTCGGGAGGCACAGAGCTGGACCTCGGGGCCCCGCAAGCTCGTCTGAGCGTACCGACGACATCCTTGTCAGGCGGGGTGAAGGACATGGAGAATGCCTCCTGAGAAGCGACGGCCTGTTGGCAGAATACTCTTGGGGGGCAATGTCTTGTGTCCTGCTCCCGGCGCTGGTTTGCTGGGTGTGCGAGGAGGTGAGTCCAGGCCGGGGCGGGGGGTGTCCCTACCCACGGCCTAGTGAAAACCCACCAGGTGGAGAAGAGCAGCAGGCTGGCTTCCCAAAAATCACGGGGCACCCCCGAGTTCCCGAACCGGGAATGCACACACCTTGTAGTCAGGCTTGTGGGTCTCGTGAGGAGAACAGGTGTAGTGGGCAAGTTGTTTTTGACTCGCGTCAAGCTGTGGTGAATGTTCTGTGCAGCCCTCCTGCGGCGTTGGCTTCTGGGGGAGCCTGATCCTGACTTATTTTAACCAGTGCGGTTTACCTCTGGGATATGAAATTGCAAAGGACCACACTTCGAATAGCTGATTTAAAAAAGGAAACGTGGATTTGGTGAGTCTAGAAGAAACGTAAATATATTTCTGTTTTGCTTAGGCCTAGATAGATTTAGGCTGATGTGATCACTCTTCACTGAAGATTTGAATGGTAAATTCAGATTACTTTTTCTTTTGTATCATTGCTGCTCTAGGGTGATTGACTGCAATGATTTAGGTTTGGTGTTTTTTTTTTTTTCCCCCAGGGTTTGGGTTGGTTTTGTTTCTTTCCAGTGTTTCTTTTTTGGTGGTTGTTCTTGTTTGGCTGTTGGTTTGTTTTTTTGATTTTTGCTTGGGGTGGGTTTTTTGTGGTTTTTTGTTTTGTTTTGTTTTTTTGTTTTTTTTGTTTTTTTTTTAAAAAAAAAGGTTGTCTAACAGGAGCTCTTGGGGTCAGTGTAGTCATGACGGAGGGAGTCATCGCGGAGCTTTTATAAATGCCTGATTTCCGCGTGTGGGGTAGGGGACGCCTTCAGCAGTGGCTCCACACCGCCATTTGGGATGCGACTGCAGCAATATGCTCTGCCATCTGGGCATCCGCGCGACGGGACTGTGGCGTTCCCTTCTCGCGCAGCCGGAGCTTTGTGCTTCGTTACGGCAGTAATTCCTCACAAATTACCTGCCCTTTGCTGGCAGGGCCAGGGGACATCTCCTTGTTCCTCGCCCAAAAGGACTACGTGGTTTTCTGACACAACAGCTAGGCTTGCTCGAAAGGAGAGCCTAAAATAGACAGCCGACTCAAGGACAAAGTATCTGTGTGCAGATGAAATTAAATGCATGCCCCAAAACGTTGTTCCGTTAGTAGGGCAAAGAAACGTAGGGAAAGCTTATATCGAGGTGCTGCCAAGGCAATACGAGGACATCAGATGGCAGCCGCCTTGGTCTGTGAAGGGAGGTGAAGGTAGGCAAGCGTGCTCGGTGTTATTTGTAGAGGTGCCGAGTTTGAAGGTTCTGGGTTGGGGGCTCTTAAGGGGCTTTTTTGATGCAGTGTTGCAATTCCAAACAACTCTCCCCCAGTTTAGTTTCTTGTTGATAATTTACCAAAATGGCAATTGGAGTTAATACTAAACTGTTAAGGCAACTGG
This sequence comes from Fratercula arctica, assembly GCA_947846985.1. Taxonomy (NCBI): domain Eukaryota; kingdom Metazoa; phylum Chordata; class Aves; order Charadriiformes; family Alcidae; genus Fratercula; species Fratercula arctica. The sequence continues at coordinate 90,446,564 of CANTUZ010000002.1, read as the reverse complement.
TAAAAGAAGCCAAAATTAACCTTGCGTTAAAGCATTTTACTTTTTCGTACGACTTTGTTTCTGTTCACTAAACTCTGACTAGAAGTACCTTAAATATGAAATATTCCTGTTGTCTGCCGTGTAAGTACATGGGTCACAGCTAGGTAACTATTATGTGCTGAAAACGCAATCTTTAATTAACTTAGAGGAATAGCTGATTCATTAATTGCCGTGTGCAACTTTTGGAACTTGTATTGCATCCTCTTAAATATGCTTTCTAAGCCAGCAATAAACCTGTTCAAAGCAAATTTTAAAACTCATGATTTAAAGTTAGTAGGATTAAAGGTTAGCTTGGGTATCAAGTGATGAGGGTGCACGCCTAATTTAATAATAATAGTGTTTCAGCATCAGCTCTGTGGACTCATCGCTTCCTGAAGAGCAACGCTAACGGACTTTTAGGGTTAATCTTACCACTTTTCACTCCAAAGCTTGCTTTAAGTTGCGGCGGAGCTGCTTTGAGATGAAACCCCCTGATGCAAGAAGCCTGGGGTTTGCTGGCTGCCAGGCGGGGAAGTTCCCCGAGCAGGCGGGCGATGCTGCGGCCGAGCAGCCGCCGGCAGCGGTGCCGGAGCAGGCAGGGCAGCGTCACAGGCTTTGGCTGGAGCTACACAGCAGCACGTATAGGAGGTTACCCACGACATTTCCCAGAGCGGGGATAAAGCTTGGGCTTTCTTGGCAGGATGGGAGGGACTAATCCCTGCAGTGGTACTTATATCGATTTGTAAGGATTGTTCAGCTGGGATTATTCGGCTGGGTATTACAGTGTTTAATAAGGGAGGGAGAACACAGGTTCCCTAAAGGAAAGCAACAGATGCTTTCACTGTGTTTTTAACTTTGCCTTTAATAGCTTTAGACTTGTAAGACACGCGGTAGCTCGTCTTGTCTGTCTGAATTTTTAACTCCTTTTTGAACTGTGACTTGTCTATTAGTGTTGTTTATTTGTGTATATTTGATTTGCACTCTCTTTATTTATTTATTTATTTATTTTCCTCTGACACAGGCAATAAGAAAAAGTTACCTAAGTAAAACTTCGAGAAGCATTATGAGTAAAGCTGTGTATGTAAGAAATGATAGAATAAATTTTGAAAAAGTAATAATTTTCATTCATGTAAGTATAAGGCAAACACACAGTATTTTAAAGCTTTTTATTCAGTTTCCTTAATGTAAAAGTATGTAATCTCAATAAATATACACTAAACCTGACCTTTGCTGTGTAAAATTGAAGCTTTCACTGATACAGGATATCCTCCTAAAGCCATTCACCCGTAAGTATGACTGTCTAATATAAGATGCAGTCTGCCAAATATTTACATTGTGCTTCATGAGTTCTGACATGAGTGTACCTTAATAGCTCAGTACGTTAACATGGTTTTCCCCATTATCTGGAAAGATTAAGTGGATTTTCTTTGTTGTTGCGTGGTCAGCTGTTCTGCTTGCCCGGGTGTTACCCCGACCACGTCCTCCTGAAGAACGAGTGATGGTCTTTCTGTAATAATTGTTTTGGGACGTATTGCCAGAGTGTTCCGTCCCGGTTTTGCTATAGAGGTGATGCACCAAGATTGAGGCATCCAATTAACTTTACCAGGAAGTCTTGCATAGAGAATCCCTGAGTTTCTTGGTCTGTGTGTGTCTCATGCATTCAGTAATGCTCACTCTCTTTTTCTTTTCTTTTTTTTTTTTTTTTCCCCGAGTAAAGAAAGGGCCACAATAAGGCTATAGGTGCATGACTGTTCATTGCACAATTATGACTTAAGCTTTAGGTTTCCCTCTGTTCATATCTCCTTTGGCTCAGGGAAATCAATATCAGGCCTGCTCGTCCTGTGGCGTATCGTGTCCTTCACCACTGCAACTGCTCTGTCCTTCTCGAGGGTTTTTTGAGGATTAGTCTACTCTGATCCTAGGTTTGGCCTTGGAAAGAATACCCCATTCTGCCCTCTGTGGTGGTGCTTCTCTCCTCGATGTATGTTTTTTCCTATCCTCTGGGTAGCTGAGGCTGTTTTGGGTTTTCTTCTGTCTTGATAAACCCAACCAAACAAATGCTTTCCTTTTAAGATCTTTCTCAGTCTTTTTCTTAAACTAATGAACTAAAAGTAGGTGACATAAGAAAATGATACTGGGAAACCACTGAACCTGATGTTCATAGAAGAAAGCTGCAGATGTTACCAGTTTCTTGAAAATTAATCTTCTGACTGGATTTTGTAATCAACTCGGGAATGACAATTTCCCAGAGGTCTACTTAACCTTGGATTCTGCTTTAAGTGGTCTGTGTACTCAGTATTTAGATAGAGCGGTGGTTCTGCAAGCACTGGCCTGCAAAGAGGGATTTGAAAGGCTGGCAGTTGCTGGTAATTGCTGTTGTCAGGAGCTCGTCCATCAGCGATGGCTGGGCAAGGGTGTGTGGTGTGCTCACCCAACAGGAGCCTGTCCGTCCCACTGTCTGTGCAGTCACACGGGATCCGCTGGTGTCCTATTTGACTTTGGGTTCAAACTTTGACCGGATCCTTGTTTTAGGAATATATGCTTTTTTCCTACATTGTTGGGGGTTTTTTTTAAGATGCAAATTTCCTACTAGAAAATGGGTATCGGGAAGACAGAATCCCAACTCGGTGTTTTTAAATGAGGTGTGGGGGTCTGGAAAGGTGACTGGCCATAACTTACATATTTTATCTTACCTCTTATACTTGTAATAAAGCTGGTATCTATATGCATAACCAGCATTCTGGATGTTTTAGACATTTTCCTTGAGTTTCAAATCCCTCTCTCATAGAGATGCCATTAGTGCTTCTACACCTGTCCATGCCTTAGAGTCAAGTGAGGGCTCAGTGGTGGTGGTGGTGATGATACCCACCTACAGCAATCGTCTGCTGAGGTGGCCAACATCTGTCCAGTCCACAAAAGGACCAATGTGAATCTGCAGTTCTTGGGTTAGAAATGGGAACATGCACACTGGGAGGTGCGTTTGAATGTTGTCTGTTAATAATTGCAGCCTCATCAAAGGGCAAAAAAACGTTAAAATCTTCTTCAGAGATGTACTCTGCCTTAGCTTGTCTCTGGAATTAAACAAACAAACCCTCCTTATCCACCCCCCTCCCTCCCTCCCTCCCTCCCTCCCTCCCTCCCTCCAAATGCCTAGCTTTCATCATCTTTACTCTTTATGATGTCAGGTGTAAAGTGTGTTAACTGAACAAGAACTGAATTTTCCATTTTTTTTAACCATCCATTTTTTTCCATCAGAACTCCTGAAACTTGCTTTATGTGGTAAGGACTAGTCTGAGGGTACAACTTCATTCCTTCCTGCTGTAGGGAACCTATATCCAGTTGTACCTGTTTCTCGTTAATGCTATGATTTTTTGGCTAACGCTTTGTATGTAGCTTATTCCTATAGTTGTTACCTAGCAACATTAATTTTATTCAATTTTGTTTGTGTCTTCTATTTCAAGAAATCAATCAGGTGTATTTTAAGAACGTTTGTGGAGTCCAACCATGAACCTTTAGTGAAGCAGTGTTCATCAAGTGAATTCTCTCCAGTACCTGTAATTAATGTACATACGTTTGGTGTTAGCCATCCCGGCCTCACTGGCAGAAATGCAATTAGACGCATGTGGGATTTAAAAATTACGCAGAGAATACTGGAGCAGTCAAGAATTCACTCTTGACTTCTCTGTGTGGCATTTCAGCGCTTTCAAAGAGTGTAGATGCCCATCTCAATTTCATGCTTTTACCAACCAGCATCTCTGCTTCTTGCCCTTGTTTCTACAGCATGGTCCATTTAGCATTTTGGAAGCTGTACAAGCACTGATGTGACATTTTGTAGCCCAGCAACCGTAGTTACAGTACAAAGTAGAGGATTTCACTTAAGCTGATGAACGTTAGAAAGTTATAAAGGAAAGGACTCTTCAGTGCAGACTCCCATAAGGGGACTTACAGAGTACATAAATTTCTGGAGTTCTGGGTTTCAGGCTTGTCGATTTTAATTCAGACTGACTGCTGTGGAGCTGGTGATGTCTCTATGACACAACGTTGGGTTTGTGTCTTCTGCCTTCACTTGAAACAAACAAAAATAAGCTTCTAATGTTCAGCCAAGGCAATCTTGATATTTTTATAATTGGCTCTGGCAGCAGACCTGTAGAACGGTGTGAAAGCACAGGGCTTGCAAATGTTTTTTTATATTGTATTTTTGTTTCTTGTGCAAAACTACAGCCTGTATGTAGTTTTTAATAAAGTAGGAGGGGTGAGATTGTGTAGAGTTGGAGGTGGTATTGGGACCTGGAGGGTGTCATTCATCTGCAGCATTGCTGTAGAGGTCACCATGTGTTTTTAAAAAATCGTAAGAAATCTGCTTATTATCATCCACCTCCTGTTGCACGAGTCTCTCAGAGGTGTAGAAGCTGCCAAGTACTAAATGCATGCAACTGCAGTGGGGCTGTAGGTGACTGTTTCAGTGTCCAAGAACTGCAAGTGCGAATAGGCAGCTGGTGCCTGTGGTGTTAGTGGAAGCTGAGACAGAGTATGGAGAGAGGCGAGACATTTGTGTAAACACAGCAAATGTAGTTACAAGCTCAGAGGGAGAAAGTAACAGAGGAGTATGAGCGTTACCTAGAGTGGACCTATTTGTGCGTTGTTACAACTGTGTGTTGTCAGTGATGGTATGTTTCCAAAAAGCTTTAGTGGTTGGAATTTCTGAAAAATCCTACCAAAACAGCATTTGGACGCGGCACTGGAAGGACATGCTGCTGTGCTCTTGTGCAAGGGATCCCCTTAAATAAGGGGTTATTTTGTAAAAGGGCTTTGTATGCACATAGCGCTGTGGTAATCCTTACCTGCGTTCTTGATCATAAACCATGTGATTTCCACGATACCAAAAACCTTGCAAAACATACTTGCACCAATATGAATCAGAATAATTTTTATGTGGCTTTAGGAGGTTTGAAACAGGATGTCGAGGTGGATACCACAAGTATTTTAGGTGTCTTTTTTTCCCTTATAAATTCTTGTTAAGTCCTTGTGATCACTTTGATGTAAATGTATTTTCCCTGTATTACCTGTCATTTGGGTAGTGTTTCACTGTATCATCAATGCAGGATGCTACGGTGTGCTAACTGTACGTTCCTTTTCTTTCGCTGTTTCCATCTGTCTCTTTGAGGGTTAATTAATGTGTGCAGAGGGGCTTGCTAACCACTTCGATATCATCTATTGAGCTAAACTTGAGTGAAATCTTACATTAGCTATACCTCAGCTTCTTTGCTTTGTCAAGCTGGAACTTCAACGTGCTGCACTGAAAATCATTTTGGGGAACTGACTGCCAGAGTTAGACTGTCAAATAGGAATAGGTGATCGATGAACAGCTGCCTTACTGTAATGTCAAACACTTGTTTATATACATGCTGTTAGGCTTCATGTATCAGACTTACTTCCATGGCGACAGAAAAGGGATATCGGCTTCTTATAGATCTGCTGAATTCCTAGTAGCGCTCACATCGGTCTTCTCTGTGAACTGATACGAGGGATAATGCTGGATAATGAAATTTTCAAATTAGCAAACAAGATGGAAATTATGTATGTATGTATATGCTTTTTAAAATCCTCCTAAATCACAGCTAGCTTAAGTCCTGTGATGTTCTTTATAGTATTCCCTATGAACTGCAGGCCATATGTACAAGGGAAGGGTGTTTGCTGGGCTGCCATTTAGAGACATGAAATGCATCCTAGTCTGTAGTCCAAAGCCGGGATTCTTTCCATGTTCAGCTTTTTTTCAGTAAACAGAATTTCTGCAGTGCAGTGAACCCCTTGACAGCTGTGGAAATACCTGCTTTCTTTGGGAGGCTGGCATGGATGAAGCTGAGCAGGACTCATTTCAGCTTTACGTTGCTTCAGAATAAGAGGGATCCCGTGTAGTCCTGTTAGCTGAGCTTGACATGTCAAGGCCCGCAACAACCAAAATAAGTAAATAAATTAAGATCTGGGGGACAGAGAAAGTCTAGAAGCATAAAGACAAGTGGGATGTGCCTAAGCACAAATTAAAGTTTGCTCAGGCCTAATTTAGGGGTTATCATCCCTCCTGTGGTATGCTCGAAAACATTCAAATGATATTCAAAGTGCTTTTGTTTTTGTGGAACACGATAGCTTAGCTCACTAGCTCAATAGAGGTTTTATAACAAAGTTTTCTTCTTTCCTTGAATTGAACTTTTAATTTTTTTCCTGTAATTGAAATAATGATTTACTTTACCAAAAATATTACTTGCAACATCCAGTGGAGCTGGTTTGTGAACAAAGCCAAAGTTTAACAAGTTGTGGGCAAAGAAGCAAAACGAAGTTCAGACAGCTGCCAGGATGTGCACTTTGGTTCTAGTTTGGGAAGGAACATTGCTCTCAGACTGGAGAGAGAGAGGTGGGGGACAGCATCTGTCGTTCTCATTGGCCAGTCCGGCCCAAACCATGACACCTATCCACCACCAGATGTATGTCAGAGCTAGGTTTTGCCAGTGTTTTCCTTTAAAAATTACTTTCAAAAGCAAAAGGCTGCTTGCATGTTTGTTTGTGGAAGTGAGAAGCTAGCCCCTATGCTCTCCAACTGAGAGCTCTTCTTTCATGAGAGTTCCCTTTCATACTCCTTGATCTTGTGGCAGAATTCAATGCAGATGAAGGAAAATAGCCTTTAGTATCCCCGGATGCACGTGTCTGCAAGATAGCTGGAGAGATGGAGGCTCCTCAGCTACCTGGAGCTCTGCCTGCTGTAACCTACAAAGGTGCTTCCTCCAGGTCAGTTGCAAAATCCGTGTGCGCATACTTAGAGGACCAGTGTGGTGCCATGCTGGCTCAAAGCCCAATGATTTGCAAATTTTGCTGCTGATGAACACCTTCTGGTTTGTTTGGCTTTTTTTTTTTTTTTTCTTCCTAGAGTGATCTTGATGGAGGCTGTATCTCACTGCTTGGTAGAGAAAAAAACTTTGAAGGATTGCACTGTAGATGAAATATCCTTCTGAATAGTATACCTGCAAATGGTTCAAGTGGCTTAGAAATCCCATGGATGGCTTATTTGAGTTTTATTTAGTTAAGCTCTGTAGAGAGCCATCACAAGTAACATACTGCATTACTTGGCAGGCTGAGACATCTGCTGGCACTTCCGAGGTAGGCTAGAGCAGTGAGGTTTCCTATTGCAGCATGCTGAAATCTCTCCAAAACATAATGGTATTTAGTAGTAAATGCTATTGTATAGAGATGAAACTGTATGAAATTCAAGATTGCAGGCTTTGTCTTCAAAAAGCTTAAGGATCTGTGCTCCTGCAAAAGTTTTATAGAAAGACTGAAGACTATTATTAGCAGTGCTGCACCCGCAGAGAAAAGGAGCTGACAGAGGAGTGAAACCAGATTCTGGACTTTAGTACAACATATTATTAGGAAAACTCTATATGCACCTTGTCAGGTGCCTGTCCTGTTGGAAATTGAATTTAGGTGTGTAATTGATATGCTTAAAAGCCTGCTAATGGTAATTCAATGCTCTAAACCATGTACTTGGTTTGCTTAGTATTTTGCATGAAGTGCCTCATTTTATGCGTATTAGACTTCATATTACACCTTTGTGCCTATTTGATTATTCGGGGATAGCTTGAGCTGACTTTCAATCATTTCTCCCATGTTACAATCATCTGAAAACTTAATGATCTTGCATGCTAATAGCTTTGCCTAAGTTGTTAATAAATTAGCACCCTTGGGGACCAAGCCGTACAGACTTCTGCAGAATGTATGCCTTGACTTTCTCCCCTTTCTGCTTTTCACCCTGCTAAACAATTGCTGTTAGTTGCTGTAATTTACTCCATGACTCTGTGGCCGGGGTCTGTCTTTTATGTCTCCTTCATCCAACCCCTAAGCTTTTACTTGACAGCCATCTGACACCCTACAGCTCAGTCTTCTGGTACTTTAGATGAATGATAAAATTCAAAAGCCTTGTAATTCAGCCTCTCCCTCTTTATACTCCTACTCCTGTGGTTCCCTTGTGATTGCTCAAGAAGTGTTTTCGATATGTCCTCTCCAAATAGGATAAGAATCTGGAGGATGGAATGAAATTTAAATTGCAACTCTGTCTCAAGGTCCCTAAAAATAGCAGGAAAATTATTGTAGACTTTGTCCAAGCAAAGCAAAGTCTAGATTATTGAAAATGCATGAACTAGCTGACAGATGGAGAAGATGATGTAGCCTAGTGAAGGTGACTCTTACTAGTAGGGTAGTAGCTGTTTAGTACAGAGACTGAGGGAAATAACCGTAAAGAACTGAAAGGAAGAAACCTGTTTGTGGGTTGATGTTTTTTTGGTTTTGTTTTTGTTTTTTTTTAACACGTTTAAACCTAGAAATCCTGTGCATACGTTTTCAGTGAAGGCTAAGTAGTTTTTACTTTAGTAAAGGGCCTACCGACTTTCAGTGAGGAATATGACATTTCAAGTCATAAAATAGAGCTCAAGCGTAGGTACATGACCAGCACCTATTTAATTCTGAGCAGATCTTTGGTTCATCCAACGCTGAGAAGTGGGGTCATCAGCATCCAAAACAATTGCTGTGTAAATGCTGTGCTCAGATCCTGTTGTGGTTATTGAGGCGTGTTGGTGGTGGGCAGAAATTGAGTGGTGCTGTTTCGGATTATAGCCTCAGGAAAGGCGATATTGGTACAAAATTGTTTACGGGATCTCCAAGAAAGTACTGTAACTGGTCGCAAGCTGAGTAGCTGCTCCTGGTGGTTCATTTACCTAGAAAAGATGACAAAAGAATGGATATCAGAAAATATTTGGGGTGAAAAGCATGTTTCAGCTGCATAGCGCTGTGTAAATGTTTGCTAGCTCCATTACTTGGCTCTGCTTTCCATCCGTGTCATGAAGAGTTTTTGTGCAATACAAGGTTTTGTTTTCGTGCAATACAAGGTTTGCAGGCAGCAATGGTGTATCTTACCAGGCCAATAGATACAGCTGGAAAATAAGGGCACATTTTGGGACGCACAAAGTTGTGTTTGGTCTCAAGTAGCTGTTGAGGCAGTGGCTGCGCAGTAACCAGAAGCAGATATCGATGTGTGTGTTCGTCAGCCGGCTGAACTCCTGATAGGGAGTGACGTAACTTGTGGCTGGGGAGTAATTACAGTACTCTGCAATAGGAGTTCAGAGAGTGGTTAGCGCAAAGGGCTCGCAGAGTTCTGTTGTCTTGCAGAGTAATTACGATTGTTAAGGAGGAACGAATGAACACCAAGTTACTTATTTACTGCGAGGTAAGGTGGTGTATATGGAAAGGGGCTGACGTTCCTCCAGCCACCCACACCATAGTCGTGGTTGATTCACTTTGAGCTCTTTAAGGCAGGGGTCTCTCTACCACATTGCAAGAGGAAGGATACAGATCTTTTTATAAAGTCCTTGGAGTGACAGTTAGAAGCTTGCATTGCCCTTCAAAATACCGTATCACAAAAATATGCAGAAATAGAGATGGGATTTTTAACAAACTGTAATGATTGCTTTCCAACGTGTACAGCAGATGAGTGTGTCTTCCACCTATTGACTTCTGCAACACTGCCTTGTTTTTTTTCTTCTATATTATTGGGTCTTGCAAAGTATTTACTACAGTTTGACAATCTGAATTTGATACATTGACAAGCTGAACTGAGGTATTTGTAAGTGATATACTTCTGAAATGTATGTCATTTTATCAGTAGGTGAAGTGGTGCTTCCCATTAGCACTGGCATAATTAAAAATGCCACCAAATTTTGGTTATATATATATAGAGTAAATGCGATAGTAGAAATATTTCATTCTGTGTTAGCTTTTCACCAAGGCAGACAAAATAAATGTCCATTTCTGGCTGTTATTAGCTGTGTTTTTCTGCTCTAAAATAAATCAATATTTTCTGCAATAAAAAATTAGCACTGTAAAAATATAGCTATAAAATTATGTGGTAACTTTACTGAAGCTTAGTCTTTGGTCTTTCCAGATTTCTATTTATCTGGGACTTCCAGATGTGTTACGCTGCTTTTATTTTGTCTTTCAGATGACGATGTGGACCTAGAAGCTTTGGTAAATGACATGAATTCCTCATTTGAAAGTTTATACTCTACATGCAGCATGCAGTCGGAAACCACTCCGCTCCTTCAAAATGGTCAGCTCAACCGCAGTCAGTTGCCGTCCTCAGGATCTGGTGCACTGCAGCCCATGTCTCCCAGGCAGAAGGTGCAGCGGTCTCAGCCTGTACGCATTATGGCAGTCAGGTAGGAACAAGGGATGTGCCTCCTTTTTTTTAAAGTTTTCTTGAACTAGCTTCAAAAGAACTGCATTTTCAAATAGGAGATCAGTTTTGGTAGGAGCCTAGTAGCGTTAGACTGGACTTTTGCATAGGAAAAAGGAAGTACCAGGTAGGTGAAGGGCATAAAATTTCCATGTATTTTATAAAATGCAAAAATGTCTCATTTTCACCCTTTTTTTTAATAAATGCTTGATGTTCTTGTAATAGCAGACATGTATAGAAGCATATCATTGGTACCAATTTGCAGAAGTGATGTCCATAGCTGGACTTATTTCCAAACTGTTAAAAACTGTTCGCTCAGGTATGGTGCCTACTGACAGCTTCTTGGTTTTATAAAACATAAGAGATCATGCAGATAGATGAGAGTGCATTCAGCTGGTTTTGATATACAGAAAACGCCTCTCTTTGGGGAGGTTCCCTGAGTGGCCCAAGACAAACAAACAAAAAAGGAGTATGTCATAGTTATTTTACTGTTCTCCCTAGAGCGCTTCCAGCTCTTTCACTTGAGTGCATTACGTGAAGCAGTATCCGCGCTCCCCCCCCCCCCCCCAAAAAAAAAGTGTTTTGTCTCCCTGTTGTAAGGATGGGGGCTTGAATTCAAGCTTCAAGTGGAATGCTCTTGGTGGTGATGGAGGAGTCTACAGGTGACACTGAAGTTCTTAAAATCTTCTTCTTAGGCAGCAGGAGGAAAGGAGCTCCTGTCAGCATGAGTAGGTAAATTGCCTGAATCGGAGAGATTTGGAATTTTCCTTTCCTTGTAGGTTAACAGTGTCTTCCCGAAAAGAAGTGAGAAGTAATAATGATAAAAGAAAAAGCCCGGAGATGGAAAGGGTTTCTCCTAATTCTTTACACTGATGTATTTCCTACAGGAATGGTATTCTTAGGACAGGCAGCTTTTCCTTATGAATGGGTAGTACGCAGTAACTGCAATACAACCAAGTCAGCTAATGATGGAGTCATTTTTACAAGTATTTCATATTTAACCTTGAATAGGGCTGTACTAGAAAAGGCACTCTCTAGAGTACTATAACTGTCGATGCTTTGTAAATATCTTAATCAGAACACTTAATTTAAACTATTTTTGGCATTTCAAAACTTAGCAACTCTTTTTTTGAGAACACTCTGCCTTTCTGAACTCTGTACTTCCATACGCACAAGAACATCATGTGTTTATCATTAAAGAAAATAATGGCGAAACTTTTATTCAGGGTTATCTAGACCCCTTTCCCATAGAGGGAGTGGACGTGTCTTTTTTGCAGCCAGAACAGAAGGGTTGACTGTGGTAATTCTCTTAAGAGCACAGTTTTATTTGTGTATCAGTCACGAAGTAGTAGTATAGGCAGAGCAGTATAGACAGAGCAGAGCGCAGCGTAGTGAATTCTCGTTTTAAGAAAACCATACCTTTTTAATTGTGTTGAGTCTGTAGTTCTACTTATAATGGAGGTCAGTCAAAAACTTGCAATACAGAGCACTACTACAAAAGTCTACTGGGCTGAAGAAATCTTACACCGTGCTCTACCCTGTGCTGTAGGGAAGTGCACACATGGGTAGCACAAAAAAACCCGGAGCAGGTCAAGCAGTCATTTGCATGGCTCATAGTTATGGTTGGAACCTTCTATTTATAGCAAAAACCCAAATCTGTAAGGCTCATTTCGTGGAACACCAAGGCAACTAAATTGCAGGATAGAGTTACCTGCGGAGCAGATTTCCCAATAGTTATTTTATCAGCCCACGGGTTCTGGTACAGGCAGAGACAGCAAGTGTGCCTGGGGTGGGACACGCTGCCAGAGGCAAACCCAGCAGGGGAAGAAAATATGCGAGCAGATGGAGTTACATTTCAAATCCAGGAGTTAGTTGACTGTCTCTGGAAAATTCCGTGATTCCCACTAGATGGTGCCTTCTGCAAAGCGTTGCAGGCCAGCCTGCTGCAGAGTCACCTAGTCCATCTTCAGTGGTGATGCCCTAGGAGTAGGGAAACCTAAAAGCAAAAGTGGTCGTGAATAGGTCTTACATCTTTTCAAGACTTTCTGTGGCACCTGGTATGCTTTAGTTTTCCTTTTGTTGGTGTGGGCAATACAGGTGTATTATAAACCAGAACTTGAAACTCTGCTGGTCCTACGTAGACTCGTGAGGCGTATCTCAGGAGATGCAAACTTGCCTGAACAGTAACTGCACAACTGGCATAAGGTGGGAGAGTGTAATTGCAGTTTATTGCTCAAGCTGAGTCTTTGCATTTCTGGAATCTGGTATCGTAATGAGGTGACAATATTGGTTTCAGTCTCAGCTTGGAGACTTTACAGAGGGTACACCTTTGTTTGCAGATCCACGTGGAATTTAGCTCCAAGTGACTGCCGTTGTGTTCTCCTCTTTCACGTTGGTTTGGAAGAGCTTAACTGACTTTCCGGCGCACGGAGCTTAAGCTTGTAAGCTAGTGCTTACAACAGGGAGTACAGATGGATGTTTCTGTTTGTTTTATGTGCACAGTTACCTCAATTACTCACCCAAATAATCAAGTTATAAGCAATAAAACAAACATAGATGCCCAGCTGGTCATTTTTCACATGCACTTGCCTACTTTGTGCTTGCGATTGCTGTAACTGTATAGTAGTTGCTTAGAAGAAGAGTGGTTTTGATTCCTTTTCTTTAGTATCATTATCATAAAATGGTGTGGCAGGAGATCCAGGTCTAGTGGTGCCAGTTTGCTCCTCTTAATGCTTAGTGCTTCTGTGTTTATAGGCGTCTTCAAGAAGAAGAACAGCAATTCAGAACATCATCTTTGCCGGCCATACCAAATCCCTTCCCAGAACTTTGTAGCCCTGCAAGCTCTCCAGTGCTAGCCCCTGGATCTTTACCTCAGAGTCAACCTGCTAGTAAGCATGTGAGTATGGGTCGAAGCTTTGCATTCGCGTTCAAACCAGCAGTGGACTGTTTTGTTTTGAAGGCAGAAAGAAAGTTTCAAGATACGTAGAAACACTCGTAGGCTTTGTCTGTGAGTAGGGCAGCACTGGCCGAGAGAGTGTCTTCAAACAGGGTTCAGACCTTTTTTAAAAGGTTTGTAAGAATGAAGTGTAAAAATGAAGCAAGTCTCTTTCTGATACATGCGTGTTGTGAATGAAGCAGTAATGCCTAATATCTTTTGGATTTTGTTATCCAAGGCAATGACTTGCTGATTCAGAAGTCAAGTTGGTTACCTTGGAGTTGGAGGAGGATCTGTGCATGTTATACTGCATATTCTAGGTGCCACAAAGCCAGTGAACAGCTGTTTTCTTTAAGGACACGGTGCTGCTTTATTTTTGTGGTTTTCATGAAGCTGCTTAAAAAGCAAACTAATGTTCTTGGAGCATGTAACTAGGCCCAGCTCCTTGTAATGGGACTTAAGGGAGCATTGTCCCACGGAAAACTGGTTGAGCAACTCTGGGTTCTTGGCAGTGAAGGTAGCACAGACTGAGCTCTCACGTGGTCCAGAGTGATAACCTCAGTGATGCTGCAGTTTTTCTTTTCATCCTACTCCACTCAGAGAAACAACCATCTTGTTTTGTATCAGTCCTTGAGCACGTTTAAAGCCTAAAGCTGGGCTCAAAATCCTTTATTTTGTAAACTTGCATGGGGATCAAAAGATGGGTTGCTCCTACTGACCATTGGCTTGAGTACCCAAAAATATGATGATGTTCTGTATCACTGCTCAGTTAGTTTGTAAGCGGCTCCTACGTTTGCTCGGACTTATAAAAGGGGTTGGGTGGACAGTTCAGCTACAAGCAGTAGACCGTAATGTATGCTCTCACACATAAACAGCTGTCTGCTTTCTTGAAAGACACGGTGCATCTTACAGAATCATAGAATCGTTTAGGTTGGAAGAGACCTTTAAGATAATGCAATACAACCATGACCTTAACACTGCCAAAACCACCACTAAACCGTGTCCCTAAGCACCACGTCTACCCGTCTTTTAAATACCTCCAGGGATGGCGATTCTACCATTTCCCTGGGCAGCCTGTTCAAATATTTGATAACCCTTATGGTGAAGAAATTTTTCCTAATATCCATCCTAAACCTCCCCTGGCGCAACTTGAGGCCATTTCCTCTTGTCCTATTACCTGTTACTTGGGAGAGGAGACTGACCCTCACCTCGCTACATTGGTTTTACTGCATTTTTTGTATGTACAAGATGGACAGATAACCAAGTAATGCCCTAGGAAAGAACTGAGTCATCCCGTTAAAAATTTAGCAGGGACCTCATCAGAGGCCTGGGTACTGGCTAGGCAGTGAGTCTCTTTTGCCAAGGCAGTGGTAATCTGACTCTGGGGAGGCAAAACAAGGGGCAGTTCTGCCTCCTGGCACTTGCCAACAGGACAAGAGCATAGCTGCCTTTCTCAGACAAACCTTTCCAAATATTTCCTAGTTTTGGGGATTCTTTGCCTTTTAGCTTTATGTTTTACTGAAATCAACCAATGCACACTAAAGATCGCCCTGTAAAGCTGTAAGAACCCTAAATGATCTGTGCGTCAGTTTTCAGTGGAATTTAGAAACTAGTGGTTTAACAGCACATAAATATAGAAGTTAATCTTTTAATGTAGTAAGAAAAGGGCTATAAAGACAGAATAATTTTACTAAATTATTATTACTAAATTTTACTTTGTAATTTTTAAAAAAGAATTAACCTAGCTGATTTTAAAATAAAAGATTCTGACAAGCCTTTTGAAAGCCTAAAATGAAATAAATATTTATATTGCATAGATATGCTTGCTGCTGAAGTTATTAATCAAAGAGAATCCGTTGTAGTGGTAAAACCTTTTAGGGTATGAGATGAGGAGGTAAAGCATGTTGGACAATAGTGGCTTGTTCTGTAGATGGACTGTTCACTTCAGTTTATCGACTGATTGGAGGCCAATGAGAAACGCTGGCTGAGGGTGAGGGAAGGAGAGAAAAGTGTTCTTTTCCTCTCTGGTGAATTGCCTTTCTCTCTTTAATGAAGGAATAGAGAACAGAACTGGGAAAAAAAATGGTTTTAAGGTATTGATTGACAAAAGTAAGGACAAGAAAAAAAAAACAGGTTCAGTTTCTTCATGAAGGAAGAAAACTTTAATACCTCAATTTTAAATGTGGAGTGTTGTTGGATCACAAAATAATCTGTCTGTTCAGCCTCCTCATAGGGTATTAGTTGTGTTTAACCAGGTTCTAGTTCCCTTCAATGGAGTCAGCTAAACAGAGTAAAAAATGAGTAATGTAAGAAATGTTATACATCTTTTCAACTTCCCAAGGTTTGGGAATTTGAGTAAACTTTTTTAGGACATGCTTTTGCTCAGATAAATGTCCATAGATACAATATAAACTACTGGTTAACAAAATAAGTGATGGGCTTAGTTATAAGGACTGCAACAGCATGTTTTAGTGGCTGGCAGTTAGTGAAATGAGCTGTTTTTTAAGAAAAATATAGATACAATGTCAAATGTAAACCAAGGTTAAACATAATGATGCTTAATTTCAGGTTCTCTGTTTGCAGATTATAAACAAGGATTAAAATTGGAGATTGGAATGAGCCATTCTGATTACATGGGGTATATGAGGTGTTAGTGAAAAGTAATTCCCTTCGTGCTTCTCGAGTGTTTGTGGGTAAATAGGCAAATAGCAGTTGCAGCTGGCAGTGCTGCAGCTCTGATCTCACAGGGCATCACGGCACATGCATGGCGTGGAGGAAAAGTTGCCTTTGGTCAGCTTGTATCTAGGGGGCTTGAGAGGGACTCAGGTTAAGGCAGTCTGAGGAGATTTCAGAATGGAGCCGGTATTTTATTTCCTGACTGTGTGAAAGAAGTCTGATGCAACTTCATAAGAAATGGAGTGTCACTGGTATTGTTCCTCATGGAACAACTCAGTCTTATTTTTTAATAATTTTAAAACACAACTCTGCCATGATAAAACCTAGTAGTGGTTATGCAAGAGGAATTTAAAGATCCGGTTGTGTTAAACACAGAAGAGTCTCATGTCACATTGGGCATAAAGAAATGCCAGCTCTGTTCAAGTTTTACTAAATAAACACTTTCTCACAGTATATTCTCCTCTATAGGAAAAGGATGCATGTGTGGATGAAAGAGTGAGTAAAGGAGCTTTCAGGTCATAAAGCGTGAATTGTATTTGCAGCTGAAAAAATGGATGTTGTCGTCTTTTCTCACATGCAAAATTTTATTCATGTAGCTGGAGCTTGAGACACAGATTTCTTGTTGAGATGCTTCTGATCCTTTCCCTTATTCTTTTCATGCAGTTGCTGCTGCTTTTTTTCATAAGTAGTTTGCAACATTGCTTATGCACTGCTCTGCATTTGTTTCATGCTCTTTCTTGCCTCAGCAAAGAAAGGTAAAAGCAGTAAAGCAATGAAAAACAGCTGTAATAAACCTTTCTTATATTTTTGTGGTAGATTTGTTTTGTTTTCTCATGATGATGAAGCATTGTCTTTATCTTACTCAAAGTGCACATATCAGGAATAACTTCTTTTTTTAATACATATTCTGAGATCTGTTCGGTAATGGTACCGATTTCACCACAGCAGGAAGCAGCATGCCACCTCTGGCTCTGCTGCCCGTCAGGCACTGAATACTGCTTTTAAACCTGATGGCTGCAGGAGCATGCCGCAGCTGCCCCCCAGAAGACAGAGAACAGTGCGAAATAACGGGTCTTCTGTACTAGCACAAAACTAAAAACACGTGTAGGCAAATGGGATTGTCATTTAATGGGAGGATCAGTATAGCAATCTGGGAGGTAAAGCTGCAATGTTAGGTTTATTGAAATCATTGCAGATTTTGCTTCTTTATTTAGTTCTGGATAATCTTCTCTCGTTTAGAAAAAAAACCCAAATAAAAAGATTTGGTATATACTTTTTTTTTTTTAAAGCACATTGGCAGGTTGAGTAACTGACACATAATTTAGTAGTAAAAGATTTAGAAGAGCAAAAACTGTGAACCTTTAGGTTATGTTTCAAAGGCTGTCCTGCTCTGAGCCACCTCCACAGTGGCAGGGTCTAGGCTAATACATGTGTGACCAACACATCTGACGGCAGAGGTTAAGAAACGACTTCTAATTAAACAGATACATGCTCCTTGGGAGTTCAGCGCTATGGTCCTTTATTACAGTTCTGCAGGTTGAAACAGCTTACTTTGAGCTAAGTCTTACAGTGAGAAATGCTAAATGTCAACCTGTTGATAGTGAACGGCACGTGGTGCTGTAAAAATTGGCACCACTGAAGTTTTAGTAACGTAGTCAACCAGTTGGTGAGTACCTGGGCGAAAAGTACCAACTAGCTGTGTTACTGAGTCAGTAGCTACTTCAGCTACTGGTGTGGTGAGTGAGACACCGCAGATGTCTTGCGTTTGGAGAAAGTCTGACCCTTCAAGTGGTAGCTGCCAAAAAGCTCTTAAGTTCTTCAATCGAGAGCAGCATTGTCCATGAGCTGGGGCAGGAGAAGGCTGACGGGAGAGGAGCTATCTGATCAGTGTGTGCCGAAGAGTTTCCTCCTCCATCATGTGCCTCTCTGTCCTCTAAGCATCACCCATCTGCCTCTGACCATGAGCCAGGAGAAACTTCAGCAGACCTCTGTGAGCACTGTAAGCGCTCCAACTGTCTATGCTGGGAAGGGCAGGTAAAAGCAAGAGCACGAAGGACGTTTTCTGGGTGACACCGCGGGGCATTGCAAGACAATTTGATTTTATTATTTTTTTTCCCCCTCTCCCTTTTCCCCACATCTTTGTCCATAATGCATGTGCACACCTACAAACATGAAATCACCCCACATCTGAGGGGGACAGTGATCGTGGGCTGGGAGAAGGGACAGCGGAAAGTTTTTAAAACATCATTTACTTAACAGGGTAAATATGTTTGTTTAAGAAAAATGGAAACCAGAAAATTACTCCAAACCAAGACCAAACATTTGTCCAAAAGATTGCTAAAAACATCAGACAGCTAGGTTACCACTAATTGAAGTCTATCTTTGTGTTGCTGGTATAAACTAAGAACTGGTTGGTAACTTAGGTTATAATTTCTGGTTGTGTACAAATATTTTGGAAAAAGCATGTAATAATTACATGTAGGTCACTGCAATGCCACAGGATATTAGGCTAAAGTATCTTGTGTGAGTCAATGAAGCTTTCAGCTGTAAAAATAGGGCAAATTTCTCACATCCCCCCCTCTGTACAGTCCAGGCAAACTTCCAAATAGCAGTTTGATGTACCAAAATTATTTATTCTTTTCTAGCAAATTAAATTCACAAATGGGTATGAATTAATGCCATTCTTTTTTCCAGATTTAGTTACCCTTCAAGGGAAGTGCTGTAAACAAACTTCTTAGTTTTAATTGTTTTAATTACATGTTATGATGCACTTTTTTTTTTTCTTCCTGTAAAACTTTTATATTGTCTCTTTTGAAGACACGGATTTGATTTCCAGAGAGAAGCTGTATAAAAACACAAACTTTTGTATAATGAAAACTTTATGTACCAAGTTAGATTTTTCATGTGTGACAAGCAAATTTTGTACTTAATCCTGCAGTTGAATAACCTTTACCAACAAGACATTTTGAAAATAAATACTGACATCAGGTCGAGTCAACAGGACTTTACTTTCTCTAAACAGGCCAAATCCTGCAGCTGGATTAATGTGCACAATTCCTTATGTCCAGGTCCAGGCACTCCCTTTGGCCCAACTTTAAAATACGGGTTTTCATGGGTATCTGCCCTGACAATATCATGTTGTTTCTCTCAAATCTTTCTTTGAAGTGAGGCTCTTAAGCTAAATAAATAAATAATATATAGATTGCTCTGTGGCATGTTTGACTCGGATGCCTCTTTTTTTAAGGAAGTTGTGATTGTGTATGGGAAAAATTGGGAAAGATCAGGCCTCTGCTGTGGGGCTGTGATCTAACTGTATGAAAACACGTCTTACACTTCCCTGGGTGCCCCTCTTTCGTTTGGAGAAATAACGCTTTCCTGAACTAAACGAGCTAAATTTGATGGACAGTGTAGGAAAGATGTTGCATTACTTGTCGCCTTTGTCCCCTGTGTCTCGCAAATATGTTGTCCCGTTCCTTCTGAAGAAATGGGGGGGGGGGGGGGGGGTGAGCGGGGGGTGAGCTCACATGGGTTTGAAAGTCTCATTTGCTCATTACTGAAGAAGAGGATAATGAATATTTGAAGACTAACAAGTCTGCTGCAGTCCTCAGTGCTGTTGGTGCTGGGCGGTCGGGGGGGTCAGCAGGCTCTGGAGCCCAGCCATGGTCTGCTGGGGAGTGGGATCAGGACCTCTGATCAGAGTCAAAGCTGCTGTTTCTCCTTCCTCACGCCTGTTACAGCAAGAAGCTTGGTGATAGGAAGAAATGAGTCTCTGCCTTCTTGCTTTTGGGAAGTGCCAGAACAGTAGTTACAGCCCCAACGTGAATTACGGGAAATATTAAGGGCATCTCACACGCAAACCCAAAACTATGTTATTTGTTGGGATTTTTTGTTTTTAATGACACAAACCTGGCCCCGCTCCCAGGAGCTTTTTGGCTAACTACCCGTAAGCGATGCTCCGGCAGCGGGAGTGTGCTGGGAGGAGGGATGGGTGGCCGGGACCAGCGGCAGGGAGCCAGGGATGCGTTGCCTGGCTGAGGGTGGTCTGGCACAGTCAGCGGGCCGGACCCAAACCTGCCCTGCACGTGTGCTGGTAGCCCCACCGGGGGTTCAGCCACACAGTAACGCTTGTGATTGTTTTAAAAAAGCTGTTTTACAGTAGTAACACCATTGCAATTGACCTTTAGGAGTGCCTTGTGTAAATACTGAGTGGTCGGTGTAGTATATGCTGCAGTAGCTGTGCATTAGTGTATTCACACTAGATTTTTGTGTGTGCATCTTAGTTAGGCATGCCTTCCCACATTTGTGTTGCGCAGCATTACTCTTGTGATATTTTATTAACGGCACAGTGAGAATATAACTTAGCTGCTCCGTGCTTTGATCGAGGATTGACAGAATCGAGAAGCTATCAGGCTGAGAGTGCGGGGAAAAGTGGGAAAACGTAACATGAGAGAAATTGTAATTTTCTCTGTGCCTAGGGAGGCAGGCAGCAGTGGGTTTGGGCGTAAACATCAGTGCAGTAGGGAATTAAAAAAAAAACCAACCAGAACTATATTGAGTGATTGTAATTATACTATAAGTGAATGGTTGAGATGAATCAGAGATGTCATAACGTTATACTGATAGCCTTTAAGGAGGTGCTTGACATAGTGTGAGTTCACTCAGCTCTCCTTGCCGTCTGTGCTGCCTGGACTCGAGGTTTGAGTTCAGGGCAACTGTAGACATTTTGGATAGAAATCTTTTTGGACCTCTGCTACCCAGTAGGACAGATGCAAGAAAGCACCAACTCATGGGTTAGAGCTTCTGCCGTGTGGCTTAGGTGATCTTGCGGCACCACGTTGCTGCCAGCAATCGGTGGGAGAGGTGACCACGAGGTCCTTCCTGAGGCGAGCGGGGGCAGAGCCCTTAGAGAGCTGTGCTGGCTGAGCTGCGGGTGATCCCCCGGTGGAGGCTGTGGACGTATGTAGTGCAGGACTGGGAAGATGCCCAATTTTTTGCTTGCTTGCTTGCTGGCATCTACTTCTAGGGACGGAAGGCAAAGCCAGTGTTTGGTTTGTTCATTTCCAAACCATCAGCAGAGTGGTTGCTTAAGTACCAGGAGTAATGCTGTTCATTCGCAGCAGGAAAAAGGCTTCTTTGGGCTTGCTGTAATTACCTGGACAGTGAACTGTGCCCACATTAAAGTGGAAATCTGATTGAAACTTATGTCTTCACTTAAGTGGTGTTTCTGTGTGGATGGACAGGGGAAGAATGAACTTGTAAGTTCATTGGCGTGGTAATGGGATGTTTATGCATTGCTCCAGAGCTTGCAGATACAGTTTTGTTCTATTTCCTGAACAGAGGGGATGTTAGTTGGAATTTAATAACATTTTTGCATTAGAAGAATACTGCTGAGTTAATTAAATCATTGTGGGATGAGTTTCAATTCTCTGTTCTCTTGATTTATAGTCTCCTTATTGCTATCAAATTCTTATTGTATTATTTTTTCTTCTAATAGGTATGCAGAATTACTGTACTAAAAAGTGATTTTGTTTAATTAATGCAAGTACCTTCAATCTTTTGCTTCAGCCTGGCTGTAATCTGAACATCATTTACAAAATTTACAGAAAAGCAAATTTATTCTGGACTTGTTAAAAGGCAAGCCATCACTGATTAGTAAAAGCTACAGATCTTGTTCCTCCATTGGCATTAGGATTGCTTGTTCTCTCCCGTGGTAGATCCTGCTGCTGTCATGTTAGGGTTACTAGAGCTGGTTTCTCCTGCTGCATTTCCAGTACCTAATGGGGGCCTACAGCAATGGTGGGTAGGGACTCTTTTATCAGGGAGTGTAGTGATAGGATGAGGGGTAATGGTTTGGGACTGAAAGAGAGTAGATTTAGGTAGCTGTTAGGAAGACATTCTTTACTGTGGGGGTGGTGAGACACTGGAACAGGTTACCCAGGGAAGTTGTGGATGCCCCATCCCTGGAAGTGTTCAAGGCCAGGCTGGATGGGGCTTTGAGCAACCTGGTCTAGTGGGAGGTGTCCCTGCCCATGGCAGGGGGGTTGGAACGAGATGATCTTTAAGGTGCCTCCCAACCTGAACCATTCTATGATTTCAGAAAGCAACAGAGTTGGAAATACCTTCGCTATAGCACGAAGCATGTCTCTTGTTTTTCTCCTGTTGCTGAGGGGGCAATGAATAGCACTCAGAAGCAAAACATTGATTGTCAGCTGGGAGTTTGGATGTGAGATCCCATGTTGAGCATGGGATGTTTCTGGGGAATGTGGATAAAGCAACTTAGTTTCAGCAGACTTATGACCAGTGACCTTTCACTAACAGCAAAGCAAAAACTGTTCTGCAGGTTTTTATTGGGGAATGGGGTGAAAGTGGAAGAGACCTTTAAAAGCTGCTTTTGTTTCTCACCAAACAGGTGCCACTTTAAAGCACGCAGATCTTTCCAGCCACCCCTTCTATCTGCCTAGATCTCTTGTCTGGCCAGAGTGAGGAACTACTCTGCTTTTTGGGGATACTTAGATTCGGACTCTACCCATTCTCAATGGAGACTGCTTTAGCCACCCATCCAGACATCTAGGAACATCATCCCCACCCACGCCTCCCGCTTGCCAAATGGCCCATGCCATTGCGGGAGGCATCCGGCTTGCTGAAGCACGCTCGGCAGCTGCAGAGGGCCCGAGTGCTGGGAATAATGTCTGTGCCCTGCAGCCATGGGGGAAGATTGGCCGCCTCACCATAGGGTGACCTTGCATGTGTTCTTCCTCTTGCCTCCTAGGTTCACCTTTAAAAATCACATTTTCCCACTATGCTTGCCAGAATAGGTAATGAGAGTAGGAACAAGCCATCCGTAAAGAAAAAAATACTGCTTTAAAAACAAAACACAACAAAAAAAAAAAACAACAAAAAAACCCCACCAAAACAACTGAGGTGAAAAACCTTACCGAAGATAATATTCTAAGCTAAATAACAGCGTGCCAATAGTAAAACACCAGGATTTAATTTTACAGACAATTTGCCCTCGGGCTTCTGCGAGTCATTTTTGAGCTTGTCCTTGCCTGCAAACTGTTAAGAGCAGTTAATTACTCTGAAGTAACTTGCCTGTCATACTGTTGCTGGTCACACTTATTTTCCCTATTGCTTACTACAATCCACTGAAAGCGAGCCAACCACGGTATTTCCAGACCTTATAAATAGCTTTACAGGTGTTTGCAGCAATTCCCATTCCCCAAGTACTCCGTTACGTAGAGCAAACTGTAGACGGAGTATATGCTAAACAATGGGTATCAGGTACATGGTTTTAGTGTTGAAAAATACCTGCTGCATTTCAGAGTAAGAATTTTCTTTACTGAGTTGTCTCAAATTCCAGAGTAGTGTTGTTTTTAAGTGTTTTAAGTGTGTGCGTGTGTATATATGAGAAGATGAAAAGATTGCACCTTGTAATTGACATGGAGCAGATATTGAAAAGAAGTAGACATTAAATATATTAAGATCATCCTCCTCTTCATTAGGTGAAGAATTGAAAGCTAATGTTACAGGAATAGCAACATCTAATAATACAAATAAAACCTTTTATTTGATGTTCTCCTGGGTTATAAGTATTTTCCTGTGTTATATGCTGGTTTGTTCCCTGGATTTGTTTCGCTGCTAACCTTTGAACCTTTTTCTTTAACCAGCTATCTAGCTTGGCAAAGCTTTGTAAAGCTCGTCCAAGTGAGACTGAGCTTTGCCTCTTGTGTTCCAGCCTTGTCAAATGAACGTCCTCTGATAGGCAGGCATGAATAATGTCCGGCTGAAAAATGTCCTTGCTATGCTTGGAGCTAATGTCATTCCACTTGTAGCATTTAAAAGGTCCTAAATATATTTGAGAACCTATTATTAGTTTCCTCTTTTGTCTGCTTCACAAGAGGCACCGAGGCTGGGTTTTACTCCTGAATGTGGATCCAGTCAATGTCTTAAATGCCGTTTGGTGAAAGTTTTGTTTATGCTTTTTTGCTTATCTTTGAGCATACTTAACGATTTGCATCCTATTCTGCTGGGGTTTTTGGTTGGTTTTTTGGGGTGTTTTATTTGGCTTTTTTTGACTGCACAGATGAAAAAGGTAATCCAAATCCCAAATCTTTCATGGTCTGCAGAGAGAGGCTGTCATTCCAAGGGGAGTGGAGTGCTCGTCAGCGGGGGGGGCAGGAGAGCACCACATTCAGCTCTAGGAATAGAGAATGTATATTTCTAACCATTTGTACAGTGTGACACATTTCTTAATATTTTCTAGGATATTAATAAGAAGGGAAAATCAGGAGGCAGACAGCTATATTTGTGCAAATGTACCTTCAGTGTAATTTCCCTTTGCTCTCAGTGAACATTTAGTTCTGCGTTACGCTGCATGCAAGTTACAAATGAGCATTTGCTTACAGGCTAATTAAGCATAGCTTAGAGCAGTACTTAATTGCAACACTTCAAGCAATACAGAGGAACTTGAAGCTGATCTGGCTAACAAGAAATTAACTTAGTACCCTCCCAAGGTTGCACTAACTGCTGTGTCTGTCAGGTTTCATTACCACTTGCCCTCTGTTATGTGCATGGAATAGCACTTGGGCAATCTCCAGAAGTCACTTTTTTGTCTAAGAGAAACCTTTAGGACTTAAACTACAGCAGGAAATTCTGCAAGAAGAGAGACAGGGTGAGGGCATGATGGAGTCTTTCGTGGGGAGGGAAATTGCTTGTGCAGCAGATGCTGGCTTTGAGTGTCTCTAGCAGTTCATCCATCGAACTGATGTCCAAACGGGTCTAAGTTGAAAGACTGCTGTGTTGATGTATAACCATTAAAATGAAGGAGCTGAATGAACTTTATAGAAAGCTTTCTATATGTTACTTTTATCCCTTAAATAAATAAATAATCTAGTAACTCTAAAGATGATGAAATAAATTTTACAGCACTGTAAACATGCTCACATCAATTTCTCCTCTTTGCCTCTTTCTCAAGCCTTCTCTAACATGCAGCTGTAAAAACTGTGGTGGTTGACTGATTCTTCTCCAGTAAAATGGTTGAGGATTATGTGCGTGCAAATGGCTTGGTTTTCACCTAAGCCAGAGCCTTACAGCTGCTAATGGCCCTACATTCGAATAGCAGCTATTAAGGAAGGGGAGACCCTAATAAAATTCCAGCAAAAATAATATAATAAAATGTTGATACTCCTAGATGTATTTACAGTGACTGTATTCCTTTATGAGTTTGCAGCAACCTCTGCTTTCTACATAATTGATTTCATCTTTACTACAATTATGTCTCTTACGAACATATATATCTGTAAAGTATCTGGAGGTGCAACTTAAAGGCAGTGTCTGAGTATGATTACTGATGGAGTGTAGAGGAATTAGTTGCTTTTTTTGGACTGCTTCATTATTCTTTTTTGAAAATATGTAAGTGTAGGGAAGTAGAAACTAAGTTTTTTTCTCTTAAATTGTGTGGCAGTGTTTAAGTGGAATTTCAAACCAGTAAGGGCTCACTGAGTTCAAGAAATACATTAGAAATATTTGAAGAGAAAGTATTTAAAGCCTGAGTTGGTGGTAGCTCAGATTGCTTGGCTTAGACTGCATGTCAGTGCAGAGCTCTGACCCTGCTATAAAAGGACTTCTTCCATTATTTGTGTACAAAACCACTTCTGTTGGTGCAAAACTTTCACAAGGCCAGTTTTGCTGCAGTGACTTAACGGATCTTTTGAAAGGTTGTTGAAGAGTATTTCTTTGTTATGCTGAGTGATTCTCCTTTTTCAGTACAACCACAGTAATATTTTGAGAAGGACACATTTGACTTTGCATAGCACGGTTGCAAGTTAGGTTGGTATGCTGCAGCTGAACTACCACTAGCTGCAATTAAGTAGCTATATTGATTGCACATTGAACTATAAAATGTATGTATTAATGCAAGACAAACGTGGAGGTCTTTACCTACAACAGACAAGCAGTAGGAATAGCCATGCTTTTCATATTATTTGCTCTGCAGTGGCATTTTTTTGGCTGCTGGAAAGTGGCATGTAGACTAATGAACAAATTCAGCATAGTTTTTTCTCCTGGCTATAGGCAGCCCTTTCTCAAATCTCAGCTTGCGCGAAGTGGAGATGAAAATCTTTAACTTTGGAGGATACTGGGATTTCTTGCTGAAGATAATCTTCACCTTTTTGTGTCTGACTTATTATCATGAATGTTCGTATCAGTGGTTGGCTCGAATTCAAGGTACAAGTCACATATAAGTTCTGACATGGAGTTGGGTTTAATCAGCCTCAGGTTATCAGACCGCTACTGTCAGATTCGAGGTAGACATGACAGTCACAATCTTTTACTATCCTTCTGCTGAAGGACCTCTTCAGGTAGCTGCTTGCTTCGTGTTAAAAACAACAGCAGCAAGTGCTGTTTTGGAAAGGTGCTGCATTCCGCATTTTGCTTGATTGGTGTCACATCTGACCAAGGGACCTTTGCATGTGCTCCACTCCTCCCCACCCAAAGGTACATTGCTCTGTGCAGGGACAACAATTTCTTTACAAAATTATATCTGTTTGCCTTTAAGTTTATTCCATAGTAAAACTGAAACGAAGCTTTCTAACAAATACCACTACTGAGCAAAACTTGGGTAATATTTTTTCTACATATAATGATAAAGAGACCAGGGAATGTAATATTAGGCAACCACTTACGGTAGTTTTTCACAATGTCAAGAAATATGATCACCTTTAAACACCCTTTGGGTGGGAATTATTTCTGTGAACTATGGTCATATAAAAATGGAATCTCTGATTTGGGGTGCTTGTCTGGGTATCTCTGGTCAGTGGTGAGTTAGGGTAGCTTTTAAGTACATTCATGCCACTTTAGGGCAGCAAAACTATAGGAGATGATAAATTTCACTGAAGTGCCTCTTTCTCTTTACAGTTAGCTACAGTGGGAACCTGAATCATTAGTGATGACTAGACGTGCTTAGATTGAGGAGGCTAGTAACAGTTGAAATGACTACCACCTCTGTGTAGTTTGGGTGGAATATAAAAAACCTTAAACTAAGCGATGATGTGTGATGGCGAATATCCTTTCCTTCCCCTGAGTTACCGAACTGTTTTGTTAGGACCAAGTCTGGCCTCGTTTCTGAGTGGGAAATTGTTGTTGACCATTCGCCTGCATGGCCAACCTCCTCATCAGTTACTTCCCCTGGCAGAAACAGCAGAGTTTGTTTATCTGGAGAGATGCTGGCAGCTGCAGGGCTGATTTTTTTTTGCATCATCTGTTAAGGGCCTGTGAAAAATGATCAGTTTCTAACCACATTCTTCTTGTGCAAATTAAAGCCAGGGCTCTTCCACACGTCTCCTTAATGTTTTAACTTCAGTATGCAGTGTTCAGACATCTGAGGTAGCCATTTTCAATAGATGAGCATACATAAGATTTGGGGAGGGAATACAGACCTTCATGGACAGATACTTTAAGCCATTGGTACTCGATACATGATCATGATGCCAATTCTTGTGAAAAAATTTTTTTTGGAGGAACAAATGGGTATCCGTGAGGCAGGGGAGGGGAAATAGCTCTTCTTCAAGAGTCAGTAAGCCTGCAGGGGAGAGTAATAGCAGGAGTTTCTAAGGAGAGGGTTGTGGAATTGGACCACCGTTTCACAAAGTAAACGATCTCTGATTTGCCTGCTGAGGGAAAGCTACCCTCCGCACTTGTGAGTAGAAAACCAACCGCAACAAACATAAGTTGGTTTGTGAGGGAGGAAGGAGGGTTTATTTCCCCAAATTCATTATCTTTGCAATGGACAATCAAAATCATTAGGATGTCTCTTTGTTGTTTTAGTTAAAAAAACCCTGAATTTGTCATCTCAAGGTGGTTTCTGTGCTGAACCCCAGAATGAAGCTACCTGGTAATTTATCTAATACAGTTTGTACACATGGAAAATAATGGTCTTTACAGAGAAGGTTAAGCCCTTAGGCTTAACACGACACAGTCCATGGAAGGGAAATGTGTTATATGGCACCTAGAACAGGATGCACTTTTTCATTTCTTCTTGAAACGCGGTTTTCATGGTATAGCTTGAGTAAGTTCATATACTAGCTATTTTGTTATGCTTTAAAAAGTGAAATTCATAGAGCGTATAGGTTGGCAAAGCCTCAGTTGATGTGAGCCAAGCAAACTTGGGTTGTTTTCTGTACAGCTGGGTGCACTGAAAGAAGAACCTGCAGAACCCTGGCAACAAATCCACAAAACCACTTATTTCTTACAAGTTACACTTCGGGTCTGATCAGTGTCTGTTATGTTGAAGGGTGTATGAGCAACAGTTGAACTGAAAATAGTTTCAGTACAGAGTATTTTTTGTTAATACCCTGCAGCTAGCCAAAAATTTTTACTTTTGCCATGTGTAATCTTGTGCAACAAGATGGGGGAGTTGTGGAAGAAGCAAATGTTGTGACACTTCTCTACATTGCACAAAAGGCAAGATAGATTTTTCTCCAATAAGAAACCTTATGGTGGTTATGCTAAACCACCATCCGAAGACACCAACCTTCTGAAGCTGAAAAAGGCAATAAAGTTTTTACCATGTGTAGAATTGTCTCTTCGTGAATTAATAGAGAGTGATAAAGAGTGACATTTGCTGAAGTCAGCAGATTTGTGTTGGACACAGTTAGAAATGCAGTAATAATTACTAATAACTAATAATTCATTATTATCACCAGTTAAAATTATTAATGCAATATGTTTTTAATGGAATCTTTTCACTTCAGAATAAATTAGTTTTGACGTGTACAACTATGTATTTAACCTAAGAAATTCTACATGGTGATTGAACGGAAGAAGTAGGTGTTGTAATTTGAAATCTATAGAATGAAATTTGAATGTATGTTACTAGTTCACATAAATGCAAGACTGCAATAAGCTTATAGTCTAAAGGAAGCAGATCTTAGTATGCAGATTCAT
Source organism: Fratercula arctica (assembly GCA_947846985.1). Lineage (NCBI taxonomy): Eukaryota > Metazoa > Chordata > Aves > Charadriiformes > Alcidae > Fratercula > Fratercula arctica. The sequence goes on along the minus strand of CANTUZ010000002.1, from coordinate 90,417,720 downwards.
ACCAAAACCAAGCTAGTGTTTGGGGGAGGGGGGAGCGGGGAAGGAAGAACACTGTTTACATTCATATATATTTATTTATAGAGTAAAGTTTTGTCTGGAAGGGACTATTAAATTGTTATGTTGCCCAGGATCCTAAACTGTGATGTTTACGTATCTTCTGTTAGATGTTGATCTGAGTTGTACTTTTGCCCTTTAAGCCTAGCCTTCTTAAAGTTGTTCTTATATAGCTGAGTCTGTTTGCCAAGTGCACAGCATTTTTTATAATATCCTATTTTGGGTGGGAATGGAATTAACTCACTCATGGAAATAGAAACTTCATAATAAGAAAGATGTCCAAAGGTTGATCTACCTTCTGCTAGTCAATCTGGAAAAAAAAATGAGCTTGTGAAAAGGCAAACTAAACCTGACATCAGTGCCTTTACGTTTTCTTTCAGTTTCTCTGTGGTTCAGTTTAAGAAGGTTTCAATGACCTAGATTTTTCTCGGCATAATTCTTAAAGAAGATCCATGATGTAAATACAGAGCCATCAAAATCCTTTAAGAAAACTGTAATTCATGCCAGGATGAAAATAAAGTTACTGGTATCTTTGCATGGTGGATTTCTTTAACTTATTGCCAATAATTTTAGGGAGAGGGGGAAAGGGAAGGAGGGGAGCACACTTGAAGGTAACAGCCGTTATGTGTCATCTATAATACATAAAAATACAGAGTCAACTCCCTTGTCGTTGTGTTTCTGAGTCCTGGAAACATTGGATTTCTCCATGATCAACTACACTAATAAGGCCACTGTTAAAAGATTTTCCATTTAATACCGTGCAGAATTGGTTTCTAGGGAGTGTCTCTTGTCTTAAAGAAAAGAGATGCCTCATATTTGGTCTTTTCCTATGGGGTTCTTTTTCATACTCATTTGCCTGCGCTAAACAAAGCAAGCTATTTGTGAGCTATTTGAATATAAATGTCTTTCTAATACAGCTAATTATTTTAAATGTTTAATGGGAGCCTCGTGAAAACTGTTGCATAAACTTTTCAATTAGAGATAAGGCTCGTTGATTGCATTTGCACAAGATGCTTAATTGGGTGGACAACACAGAATAAATGCATTTGGAAATTATCTCAGATTACCTACTTTTAGGGGGCTGCCTATAGGGAGGAGAAAGCTTTGCTTCCAATCAACTTCAAAGATAAGATAGCTTAATTGGAAGCTGACTGTGCCTTGACAGCTTCAGAGCAGCAGTGACTTCCATGTAAAATAATCTGAAGCAGATGCTGAATGAAGAAGTAGCATGTTCTTTCATGCAAGCTTTGGCATCAGATCTCCAGCATTATGTTATCTAGTTCTATATCAGGAAGCATTTTTTTATTGTGACATTGGTTTCAGCACACTACCTCATATTTAGACTTGAGACAGTTGAGTTCATCAGCCTTTGACAAGTGGACTTTTAAGTGTTTCTGAAACATTTAACTTAAAGGGAACTTTGAACCATTGTGGCATGGCTTGGGAAAATACTGATGAAATATCCTAGGAAAAGACCCATTTAGCGTTCCTAAACTGTGATCAAACTTCACTAGATTTTTTTTTTTCTTTTAGTTAATATTGTGGTATTTATGTAACTCTGCACTATTTGTATAAGAGATTACAGGCTAGAGAAACAGGCTGCCAGAAACCTCATGAAGTTCAACAAGGGCAAGTGCAAAGTCCTGCACCTAGGGAGGAACAACCCCATGCACCAGTACAGGCTGGGGGCCAAGCCAGCTGGAAAGCAGCTTGGCAGAACAAGAACTGGGGGTCCCGGTGGACACCAAGTTGAACACGAACCAGGAATACGCCCTTGCCACAAAGAGGGATAATGATATCCTGGACTGCCATAGGCAAAGCATTGCCAGGAGGTTGAGGGAGGTGGTCCTTCCCCTTTATTCAGCACTGGTCAGGCCATGCCTGGAGTACTGGGTACAGGTCAGGGCTCCCTGGTACAAGAGAGACATGGACATACTGGAGAGCATCCCACAAAGGGCCACAGAGATGGTTAAAGGGCTGGAGCATTTCTCCTATCAGGAAAGGCTGAGGGAGCTGGGACTGTTCAGCCTGGAGAATAGAAGGCTTGGAGCATCTTATGAATGTATATAAATACCGGGAAAGAGGATGGAGCCAGGCTCTTTTCAGTGGTGCCCAGCGGAGGCAATGAGCACAAACTGAAACACAGGAGGTTCCCTCTGAACATCAGGCAACACTCTTTTAACTGTGAGGGTGACCGAGCAGTGGCACAGGTTGCCCAGAGAGGTTGTGAAATCTCCATCCTTGGAGATATTTTGAAGGCATCTGGATGTCGTCCCAGGCAACGGGCTCTAGCTGGCCTTGCTTGAGCCAGGGTTGGGGACCAGATGACCTCCAGAGGTCCCTTCCACCCTCAACCCTTCTGTGATCCTGTGATTTTTCTTAAGCTTTTACGATGGTGAAAAAAGGTTAAAGTCATGATGATTTTGAAATAGATCATCTCTGTGTTATGTCTTTAATATTAAGTTTGGAATTATGAGGATAAAGCTCATCGTTAATTCATTTATAACTACTTTCTAAGAAGAGTAATCTTTCTACTTGCCTAGTGTGTGCAAGCATTATCAACTTAATCCACTTGAACATCTTGTAAGAATTCTGTTAAAATTTACTTTATGGGCGGATTTTTGAGTTGAGTGTTTGACTCTTATTTGACTATCAATAATACTGAAATTAGGCAATGGCAATCAAAGTATACCTAAATATCTCTTTTACTTCATCAGTACAAATACATCAGCAAAAATAGAGAGGAGCCAGTCGTCTGATTTATAAATGCTGAGAACCTGGACCAGAGCACTTAGAAGATGATCTGTTCTCATGGGAAATCCTCAGCCTTGGAGGCACTAAAAATGAACTCACTCAAATGCTTATTCAACTAATCATAAGGGATAGTTCAGCTTTAGAATAAAAGATTACTAGTTGGCAGAAAATATGATGGAAGACAGTTAAGGGCTGTGAAATGAGGTTTATATGATTCAGTGAAGCTTTGCACTGAAATCTGTTTGTTAAGTGTCAGTGGAATACTGGTAGTGATGTACCCAGAAAGGTGAAAGCCTGGTCTAGGAGTATGATGTGAATCACTGGGGGCGGGGGGTGTGTTGATGTCAGGGTAGGAGAGTAGGAGGAGCTGCTTTCGAACACGTAGCTGTGTTGGTCAGCAGTAGAAAGCAGCGTTCACGTCTCCATGGTGTGACCTGCGATGGGAGATGCAGAGAGCTGACATGTTCGTCTTCAGGGATGGGCTGAGGAGAGGAGTTGCAAGAGAGGAAGGATGGAGCAGTTGTGTGATGCTTCGAGTTAGGCTGCTGAAAACAGTTTGGAGAAGGAGAGAGAGAGGAGAGGCTGTTACTGTTCAGAGACAGTGACGTGGCCACAGGTCCTTTAAAGCACCTTGTATGCATGTCTGCCAAACATCCTATTCATTGTAGCTTTAGCAAAGCGACCTTCTTTTTAAAAGTTGGAATGACGGCTACAGACTTCCAGCCGAATAATACCATCTGTAATGAGCTAACTACTTCCCATTTGAGCCACTGTTGCTCCAGGAATTAGTGCTTGAAAACCTTGGTACACCTAGACGATAGGGGAGAGCTTCTAGGGGACATTGTTGTGAGTAAGAGTGTATAGAGGACCGTTCAGTTGCCTTTGTTTCTCAGCTTTTGGTAAAAACTAGTTGAACCCTTTCAGTTCCTAATAGGCTGTGTTCAGATACTAAGCTCTCCGTTTCTATAATGCCATGTATTGCTTGTTCGGCATCTTTTTAATTAGTGACATTTTATTTAGTCCAAATTAAATATGCCAGATGTAGCTGATTTAGTGGCTAACAATGATGAGTGAGGGGAGGGAGGGAGAGCTAACATTATATAGCCGTCTGTTCTCAGGGAAGTTAGTTGGTTTTTTTTTTTATTTCTAGTTCCACAAGAGAAGTTGGAGTGGTAACCATGGCAGCAGGGAATTTGTCCCTGTAAGCTAAGCAAAGGGTTGGGTTGTGTGGGTTTTTTTGTGTTTGTTTTTTTGTTTGTGGTGCCCCTACTAGGAGGAGATGGGGTATGCAAAATGGTCTGGAGCAAGCCCTGGAGAGGGAGCTCGGAGCAGATAAGTCAGAGGCGCTTGCCGTGGAGTTAAAACTCATGCCGTGGCATGGTGGATGGGTGCAGCAATGAAGCAGAGCAGCGAGAGATGTGAAAAATTTCTTGGTAACTTGGATCTCTGCGCTAGGTGTTTTGGGGCAGGGCGGTTAGATGCTGTATGCTAATAAATCTCTTGTCTGGTTGTGTTTGGCTTTTCTCCAGTGTTTTTCTCACTTTTTTTCCACTGAAAATGAGTAATTCTTAGCAGGTTGGAAGGGAGTGAGATTTGCTTGGGGCTAGCTGCATTCAAGAGAAAATATCTGGCTTAGTCATGATGACATAACCCCAGATTTTGCATCAGCCCCAGAAACTTTTGATATATCGATCTTGACTTGGGGGGGAAAAACATTGTTTTCCTCCGATGTCTAAATTTACTAAAAGTTAAACAGCAAAGCAGTTTTATGGAGCAGTATCCCATTAAAGCAATTGCTGAAAATGAGAATTATAGGTGCATTGAGGAGAGGATAACGTGAGCCCTCTTCTCCCACTGATGTAACTTTTCCTGGGCTAAGATGTGCAGGGGGTTAATTCTGGCCACACAATCGATGCTTACACAGTTGCGCAGAAATACTCTCCCAACACGAGCAGCTCTGTTAAAAGCATTTATTGTGTGCGTGTGACAAACTGACCCATAAAACATCCCGAACGTTGCAGGCAGCAACAATTAGCTGATACTTGCTGCTTGAAATCGCCGGCTTCCAGAGCCGGTAGCTTGGGAGATGAGAAGTTAAGCAGTATTGCTGAATACTGTACAGCGAGGAGGCAGCTGACAGCCGGGCATTAGGGATGCTTTGCCATGCTGCTGTAGTTAAGCCTGTCACCCACTCATTATAAAGCACCCCTCTTTTATTGTCGGAGCAGTATGAACTCAGCCCTATTGGGAAAAACCTATTGTGGGTTGCGACTGATGCTATCAGAATGCAGGAAATTTATATTTCCAAGGTGTGCATGAGTTTTGGGGATTTTCAGCACACGGAGGCCGTTAGGCTGTGAGTTTCAGAGTGTGTTCATACTTCAGGTTCCCATCAATAAATGGTCATCGTTCCTTGAGTTATAGCCAGCCACTGGTTATAGCCAGTCTTGGTTAGGAGTCTTTCTCCATGTTTTGTCTTTCTTCCCATTAGCTTCCATTACCTTTTTCACTGCCCGAAGTTGCTCTCATCTTCATATTTTCACACTTCGGTTGGTTGTGGCCCTGTATCGTGCTTCCATGTGATACACCATACTTGATTCTTCTCTGATCAAGCTATGCATGTTAAGTTCATAGAGTTTTTCTTAAAAAGTTTCATTTTTTTTTGTTTTGGTTTCCAGCTTCCCCTTCTCTCCTGGCAACTTTGGTGTAACTGCCTGGTCTGGGATGTCAGCGTTGGTTCATCAGGATGTGGAGGGGAATAAAGGGACTCCTGTAAAGACAGAGAATTGATTATTTTTTTTTAATCTAGTGCACCTTTTTATGTGTCATGAAAACTCTTTTTATCCTGCTGTTGTCAATTCTGGCAAGACTTGTCAGATCTAGGAGCTGGGCCCTCAGCTGAGACCTTGCATTCATTAATTTTTTAAATTTATTTTAGCCTTCAGGGCTGTAGAGAAAACCTTAGGAACTCTGCACTTGCAAGCACCAGGGAACAAATTTAGAAGCCCTAAAATCTTTGGCTTTTTCATTCCTTGTGATTACTTTTTTGGGGGGGAGGGAGGAAGAAACAGGAGTGGGAAGAGGCTCTATCTTTTTCTTCTGTATTGCATTTTAAGTTTGTAATTTCTGTCCAGCTCTGCATCTTAGGCTTGCTTAGATTCCTTTGCTACCAGACTAGGTAAATTGGATTGCAGTTGTTCAAGACAAATTTCCTAACTACTGGTTCTTAAAATAATGTGTTTGTTTTGTCATGTCTGGACATTCCAAATATAGCTTATTTGGCATCATCCCTGATTTTTGGGCTGCTGTTGTTGGTTTATTTTATTTCTGTTATTATATCAACCACAGTCAAAATCCCAAGGTCCCATTGTATCAGATAAGAGACAGTCACTGCCCCAAAGGTTTTCCCACGCATTAAAAATGCACATATTTTCAAATACTAATCCTCAATTTCCAAAGTGGTCTCTGATCCCTTTCCTCGTAATATGTGGCTGGACCAGTGCATGCAAGTGGCGGGCTGGAGCAGAGACTACCTATATACACAACCTTTAACGGCCTTCCTGTTTGCTGCTCTGCAACCTCTCTGCTCCTTTCCCCTTAGAAAAGTGTGCAAGGGAAGGGGAATTTTGTGGAATACCCATGTAGAAGTTCTACTTGGACAATAGTCAATCAGAGCGAGAAGCCAATTGTACATTGCCGGACTCTGTGCTGAAATGGATTTCTGGTTCATAGGGTGGCCTGGGCACTCAGATGGCAAGTGCCTCAGCTGCAGTTGTCACCGTGTCCTACTGGGAAAGCAGAAGCCATCCAAGTCTTCGGGACCTGCACCATTTTTCTAAATCCTATGGGAAGCTGCTCCCTGGAGCCTTGCTGCGCTGTCTGCCAAGTTTCAAATTAATGTGGTTCTTGTGGTTGAAAGCCTGTGCAGCAAGGAAGATGTGGTAGTAATTCCTTTTCTACAGAGTAATTTATAATGGCAAAACAATTTAAAATACTCAGTAACTAGCCTGGTTAAGAATTTTCATCAAGAAATTATTATGGTTTTTCTTCGTATTACCCTTTCTAGGGCTGTTAGTGACTTAAATTATGTTTGCAAGAAGGTTTCTACTAAACCTTTCTCTTGGAGCAAATTCAGCCAATAAATAACACATTCTGTAAGCACAGCTGAGGAAGATTGCAAACTATCTAGGGATAAATTGCACAATAAAATATATGAAAGATAAAGGTTAATGCCAGCAACATCACTTAATGTCTTTCATTACATAATCAAAGGAGTGTAACAGTGCCTGTAACTATCTTTTTTTTCCATACATAAAGGATCTTGAAACTAGAAAGGATTTTTGCATGAAAAGCAATTGCTGTTGGGAGGAGCTGCGTGGAGAGCAGGGACCTCATTTACAGACTTATAATCAAAACTAATGGGAGCTGCTGGGTGCGGGAGGATGCAGGCGCAGAAGAAAATCTAAGCTGTGAGTGCTGTGACCACAGGAAGAGCCTGGACCCCCAGACTGGGAACTGGATGAGCTGGATGTTGCTGGGCTGCCTTCCCACTGGTGTGGACTGGTACTGTGTCAAAGCCTATCTAAACTGCTTCCCAAGCTTTCTCTCTTCCAGTATCCTGCAAATACCCAGAAGCTTCAGCAAAATTCATAAAGGCCTATTGTTACTCTTAAAGGGATTGAAAATTAGTCTTTCTCCTTTCTTTTACCTAAAAATGAGAGGCAAACGAGGAATCGAGTCGGAAGACATGAAAATGTCAGATGGGTCAAATGATTTATCTGAACATGTGAGCATTAAACCAAAGTGGGAAAGAGTGAAACAGCTTTTGGGGGATACTATCACAAAATCGGTGTGCTGTCTGTATGTAGATATGCATCACTTAAAACTGCATTCTGCTATTTAGTTGTAAAATATAGAAATTATAGGGTAGTAACTTACAGTTCCCAAACCTTCAGCCTCTAAGTATGTGAGCACATGTTGGAATAAATCTTCTGTTCATGCAGGCAGTGGTTATGTCTTGAAAACATGCTCTGTACAGTCTTTTCTTAAAAGTACATTGCACAGTTCACACCTTTGTATACAAACAGCTGAGGTTTTTGAAGAAGCTTCGATGCAGTTGCTGTATAAGCCTAAGCCTATACAGAGGGCATTAGTACTTTGAGAAGATAGAAACAGATAACGAGTATAGACTTCATCCAGTCTCTCCGTAACAGATAGCCATTTTCACACGTAATTTTGAATGAGAGGAGGAAAAGCTTTGGCTTGTTTTTAGAATATTCGGGTTTTAACCTTTAATAGTACCTCAAATGTGCTCATTGTATTTGTTCCTTTAAATGTGCTTTGTGTATATGCAACATCACACACTTTGCTTATTTTTTTAAGCTCAAATGTCAACAATTGCAGCATGTAATTATGCCAATAGTGCAGAGAGACATGTTTGCTTGATTAGTCACCACAGCCTGAATTCAGCCAATATAGCTTACGGCATCCAGCTGAAGTACGGAGTCCGGAGCTTAGATTCCTTCTGCAGCTAGCAGAGAGACACAAATGCCTTTGTCATGTGCTTTAGATCTTAAGTTACCTCATATCTCTCCCTTAGCTTCAGAAGAAATTTAACTCTCTAAATTACCTGGGGTGAACGTGGGCCTGGGTGTTCATACATCACCAGTTCAGAAGCACAAACCCTCCAAATATAGACACTGACTTGAACCTGGTGCTAATCCCGCCCTGCCCCGCTCTGCCCACACTGCTGTGATTCCCAAAACCTCTCTCACTGGTACGACCCTCACAGATTATTTTACTTTAATATTGGTCTTTGATGACCACTGAACATATGATGGTACTGTGATTCCCTTTCAGGTCAAGTTATTCCTCTGACTCTGGGAAATGGGTTTAAAATTCAATAGCCCTGCAAGTAGGGACAGAATTGGGGTTTTGCACATGGCCAACTTAAGTATTTTTTTTTTTTTTATTGCTGTTCTGAATATGAAAGTCAAAGCACAAGATCTTGATCTTACAACAGTTGTTCTCCTTTGTTGTTCATAGGCGTTTAGATGTGTACCTAAATATAGTGTATGCCAGAGGAGAGAGTTAATGTTGCTATGAGAACCTTAACCTCAGCATTTCCTAGGGTTTTACATTTATATGGGGGGGATGGGGAGGGGGGGGGGGAGCAATGGTCCAATAACTCACAGTTGTTTTTCTTTTATAAGCAAGTATTCTGTGATGCCTTGTGTATAAGTGATCCTATCTGCAATGTTTTGCTGTTGCTGCTGCTGTTTGTCTGAAAGGCTTTTTTCCTGCACGAGCTGTGCAACAGAGGAGGCAAAAAGAGCCATAGGGTTGACCTATATATTTATGGCATTGCAGCACTTGAAATTCCCATGTCTTATAAAGCTGCCTTAATGCTGCTGGGCAAATAAGAGGGGACTGGCTGGTGCTTCAGTGTGTAGATGTGGTTGACTGAGTTGCTTCCCTGCCCAGTGTGCGCAGAGCATGCTTAGAGGCTTTTCTTTATCAAAGGTTTGAGACTTTAGGAAGCAAACCTTCCTTTTTTGTTGCTTCTTCAACTAGGCAAATAGCAGTTAGCAGTTTGAGGGTAACCTGCATGCAGAGCTTGAGTCTTCAGCAGCTTTGAGTTGGCTGATCCTAATTGAAAGCTTCCCCATTCCTCCAGTGACTCTGACTCTGCTCTTGTGAGCCCATGAGCTTTGAGTACAGAAAGCTTTCAGAAAAATCATCTCATCAAAACAGGGTTCCAGTGAAAACAGCAAGTATCTGCCTGCTACATAGGTGCCTTCTGCAATAAATCGCTCCTTCTGCTTACTCAAGGCACATGCATTTCAGTTCCATTTTCTTCCTGTACACCTCACTGATGGTACAGTTCTCATGTCTGAACAATCTTGACGTGTAAAATCCAGGCATGAAAGTGAAAACTTGCTCGACTGATTTTCAGTTTGCACAGCTCCTGGTAATGACTCTTCAGTGCATTTAATGGCTTTCTGTGGTGTCTCTCATCTTCATTTCTTACAAAGGGAAACTCTTGAAAAACTAGTGTACTAAAATCTTTTATCTATTAGATTTCAGTCAGATTTCTGTTAACTGGTACTCTCTCCTTATACTTAGTGTGGAGTCATAATCCAGTATAACAAAGGTTGGTGTGCACTGATATGAATTACACCGTGATTGATTTCAGATTGTAGAATGCACGTTTGGATCTATTTGATGCTGAAGATTTTCAGCATAATGTCATTTAAAAGAGTGAATTTTTATGGTAATTGTATATAGTCATAGGTTTTCTTTTGCAGAAAAAGGAAAAAATAGCACAAATAGAAAAGTGGAAAAGTAATGTGACCATGACACGACTGGGGTTTTTTTTGTCCTCATCCCTAATAACATTTGCATTACTTGGTGCACACAAAATACCGCAGTGAGGATGAGGACCTGAGGCTGGAAGATGAAACAGCCGTGAGGGTACTCAAGATATGCGACCCATTATATGAAACCACTGAAGTGATGAATATTAATGTTCTTTTAAATTTTTAATTTTTAAGTCTGTCTGTCTTTCAAAAAAGAAAGAAAGAGAGGGGGGGAAGAAAAAAAAAGCTTGGAGGAAGAATTCTTCCCAGAACAATGGTGCAGTCTGTTATCTGCTCCTTTGCACTGTAAAGCACTGAATGTTCAGCCAATATAGTGCTCTGGTTGGCTTAGCATTCTTAACCTTAATTTTGAATAGAAGGTGCCTTGTGCTGCTGACGTAATTAGGGCCTTTTGTAAATCACTGTTGCAGGCAGTCTGCTGTTGCATTTCACTGCATTTCTGGGAGGGATGCAGGGCAAAAGTGTCAGACTAACTTTCTGAACCCCTCTTCAGGCTAAAGTGTTTTCATTATTGGAGTATTTTATTCAGATTGAATTCTGCTTCATTTTCCTTTGTAGATAATAAGCCCCAAATCAATTTTGCAAACAAAACAGTGTTTCTGGTGGAAGAAGTTTGAACAGGGAGCCCTTAACATCTTAAAGTAGGAGATGCTTCCTTGAAAAAATTTAAAAAAAGAAGATAGGAAATGTGAGGGGTTTGGATGTGACCAACTGACTTTAAATTAAAGTCCCCTCAGTGATACAGGAATATTGTTATCTGCCTCTTTTGTCACGGAAACTGTCAGAAAGTTTGAGCTGAAGCTTTGTCGTCGAGGTGGTTTCATATTTGTGGTTAGACGTCATGCGTTGTGTGGGGACATAAAATCCCCTCGCCTTTCACGTAAGCCTCTTAGGGACTGCTGCAGCCTTGCCCTCACAGAGGCACGGGGTTTTGACTCACTTCTGTCCTTCTCCCATCCTCGAGGGCAGGGTTCAGCTCAGGCCGTTGCGTCCCCTCCTGATGCAGTCTTTTATATCCATGATGTCAGTGGTGATACATGGCCTTGTGCCGTCCTTGATAGCAAACATGGCACTATTAATAGCCGGTGGAGTTAACTTGCTCATTTCTGCGTTCACGCCGTCCACCCACCACACTCCTGTCCGTGAGCTTTAAAGGCATCACTGAAACCCCGTGAACGAACATTCCCACGTTTGTAAGGTCGCTCTGATAGTGGCTGTGGTGTGGGAATTGCCTGCAGGGCCTGACGTGCGGGAAATGGGAACATGGTCTTGCAGCAGAGTCGCACGCCGAAGACCAGCCCAACGCTGTGCACCCCATACTGGCTTTTGAGATGCTGGTGTACACCATCGGCTCAGACTCTGGAGAAGGAGGGGAAAGGTGGGACACCTACCCGTGACTCCTTTCATACCAAGGGAGCATGGCAGGAATGGGCATAAAAGACAGCTGAGGCATTCTTCCAGTGGCTGTGCTCCATTAAGTGTTCCCAAGTTTGGGAAAAGCGTGGTAATTGTCTCACAGCTTGTTCTTTTCCACCTGTGAGGACTCAGCAGAATGGCTTTCCTCTCATCTGGGACTTGGCAGTGACAAGGATGAGGCGCAGCCTGGCCTATCTCGCTGCCTCCTCCCCAGCAGGGAAGGAAAAGAAGGGTTTTTTTTGTGCTTCAGGTGTTGCAAAAGCAGCGATTCCCCTGGCGTGTGGCTGGTGCGGGCTCCCCTGGGAAGGCTGAGGCAGGGAGCGCAGGGCTGTGCTGCTCGGTGACTAATGAATGAATGAATGATGTCACCAGGTTGGTTCCCGAGGCAGGAAATCCATCCCAAATAGCTCAGTTTCAATACAGAAAGTGGAGTCATGTGCGCAGAGTAAGCCAAAAGTAGAAAGGAGTTCTTTCAGCACCACTGTTTTCGGTTGTGTCACTCCTTTCCAATCTACTGAGAGAAAAAAATAAAATTGAAGTGGGTCTCGGTCCCTCCCCCTTCCCCGCTGAAGCCAAAAACAAAATAGCAACTTTCTGGCTTGTTAAACGCCGGCTTCTCAGTCTGCCTGTGCGTCCGGGGAGGGGAGGCGAGAGCAGCTCTCCCCTGTTTGCAAACCGGTGTGATTTCTGTCGGGCACCTCGGGCACACGGTCCCTCCGGTCCCTGCCGTCCCCCTCCCTGCTCCGGGGGGCTGCGGGGCGGGCTGGGGCCGGGGACGGTGTCCCGACAACTCGCCTCCCCCACCTCCGCGGACGGAACGCGCTGCTCCGCTGTAAAAATGGGTGCTAATTACAGAAAACAGACTGTCCCGCAAGACAAAACCCGGAGGCAACCTACCCCCCCTAAAAAAAAAAAAATATATATATATATATATACATAAAAATTTCGGTGTGCGTGGGGATGCCTCTGAGTTGGTGAAGCGTTGGCAGGGGTGGGAGCGCAGCTGTAACGTTGTATAGCGGGCATGCCTTCCCCAGAGCTACAGCAACCGGGATTCCCCCCCCCCCCCCCCCGGCGCCCCCTCCCCCGGTCCCTTCCCTCTCTCCTCTCCCCTCCGGAGCCTACTTCTGAAAGAGCTGCCTCATCCCTGCTGTCAGATGAAGCCGTTTCCTGAACGCGCGGGTTTGAGTCACTTGGGCTCGATGAGGCTTTAACTCCTCCCTCACTGGGCTTGAATTTGCACGGAGCCGGGGTGGGGGGAGGAAGGGGAAGGCAGGGGGGGAAGGCAGGCAGGGAGGCGGCCGGCGGGCGCTGGGCGTGCGGAGCCGCCGCCGCCGCCCTGCATCCCCCCGCCGAGCCCCGGGTCCGGCAGCGGAGCGGGGTTTTGCGGGTCCATCCCGGAGCCGCCGGGAGGAAGAAGTTCAAGTGCCGAAGTTGTTGGGGGCGGATGACATCAGCCGCGGGCAGGCCGGGCTGCGGGCAGGCGCGGCGCCGGCGCCGGGGCAGGCAGCACGCCCGCCGCCGCCGGCGGGGCTGCGGGTGTCGTTCCCCCCGGCCGCCCCCCCCCTCCCCGCACATCGACCTTACAACTTCGGGGCTGCCGGAGGCAGGGGGGTCTCAACCCCCTCCCCCCCGTGGGTGGTCATAAAAGCAAATTTCCTTTGTAATTTCTTTCCTTTTTTTTTTTTTTTTTTTTTTTGAGGTGGGGGGGGCGGGAATAATTTGGAAGTCTGATAGTGTGTGGGAAATGATTACATCAGTCGGAGGGAGGGCTAGGATTGGTCTACACGGTGTGGTTTGATTCACTACCGCAAAGATTGCGTGTAACCCTTTGAGTGGAGCTCTGGCAGAGTTGTTTCCCTCCCCAGAAACAGTCCCCATAGCAGGGGCTACGTGACAGGTACGGTACCACCGCCCGCCGGCACCCCGGCCCCCCAGCCGCAGGCTACAAAGGGTCGGCGGAGGCAGAGAGCAAACTCTCTCCCAAGAGGCGATCTCTATTTAAAATGCCATCTTGTTCTTCCGACTGCTGCCTTTTACGTGCCGTTGAGGTAAGATTTTTTTCCATATCAAATTACCCCTCCGTTTTTTTGTTAGATTCGCCTTTCTCTTCGCTAGGATGTGGAGCGTTCTTAAACGCGGAGTTGATTTAAATCTTGGAGCTGCACGTTCGCCCGGAGAAATAATTTTGCAGCAAGTGTCTCCGGCTTGAGCAGAACAATGCAAAGGGGAAAGCATCTGTATGATCCAGGAGGTGGGGAGAAGGGTTCCTGACTTGTTCTCTCCTCTCCATTAACATTTAGGATGTGCAGTGTATGCACATTCGGTTTCGAACTACTTTCAAGCTAGGATCAAAAGAGAAGTCGGGGCAGGGAGAGAAATGTGTGGATTGTGCTAGCTAATTGATCCGCCGGCGAACTGCAAGTGGGACATCCCCAAGCGAAACAATCAAAAGTTAGTGGGGAACAAGAGAGCCATTTTTAGTCTTCAGGGTCTTGGCCTGCTCCTCTGTAAATGTTCGGAGGCCTCGGGCAGGATCATGGAGAAAATTGTCTGTGTTTGACTGGATGCAATTTTACTTGCCCACTGTTGCTGAAGTACTCTCTTGATATTGTTTCACAATTGCTTACCTTACACAGCTTTATACAGAACCTGCTCTCTCACTTTTTCTGTATATGTGGTCATATTAACCCTGCTGAATCTTTGTTTAGTGCAGGGAGGTGTTGGGGAGGGGGGAGGGGAAATAGGACAAGGGGGCATTAAGAGAAAGTGTTACAAAGTGAATCATCCATGTCATTTATTCTGGCTGCCAAGGTGCTTGGAACCGTCACGCCAAGAGGATGCTTTTTCTACAGTAGCTGTGTGGTTTGCCTATGTTCAGAGCTGTTGATCTGTAAGTGTACCCTTTATGTTGCAGGATGTAAAAGTCTTTAGTGAAGATGGAACAAGCAAAGTGGTCGAGATTCTAGCAGACATGACAGCCAGGGACCTCTGTCAGCTGCTCGTTTACAAAAGTCATTGTGTGGATGATAACAGCTGGACTCTAGTGGAGCATCACCCTCACCTAGGATTAGGTAGGGAACGGTCAAAGGGGTGGCATGGTTACCTGGGAACATAAAATATGTGTAATTCATATTAATGTGCTTCCAGCCGGAACGTTTTCTTTACACTGCTTTTATTTGTACAATTACAATTAGCTGGTCACATATGTGCTTTTTGTGTATTACAATTTGATGTGTTAAGCGTTTAAAGCCATTTTAAGTCCTCCTCTTATTTCCCATCCTCTGATTTTTTTATAACAAAAAAGAAAAATAACTGTCTAATCTTCATGCTAGCACTCTGTTGCTACCTTGCTATGTCTGAAGCTATTGCAAATAAACAGCTTAGGCAAATTAAGCTTGATCCTTAGAGTATGGGTCCTCTGAAACAGCTCAGCTCATCACCAGCTGGGAGACCTGGGTGAACAGACTCAGCTTTGCATACCTACAGTAATGCTTATGAAAGCTAGACATGCTGAGGTGGGGGAGGGGGTATGGCTAAACTTGACTTCAGGCAGGGAAAAAATGGTGGTACCACCCGCAAATCCATGGGCAATTTCTGGACCAGCAGTGGCATCTGCTCTCCAGGCGGCAGCTCCTCCACCTGATTGAAATTAAGGTGTCATGGTTACAGTTTCAAGAAGGCAGCAAGAGGAAGAACTGTGGGGAATTAAATAACACTGTGAATTGGTTTAATTACAGTACCTGAAAGGATCTCATGTTATTCAGTCTTGCTTTTCCTGTTATTTTGTGGCACCGATTAGTTGCAGGGTTTTGCTGTGCAGCTTGCAACTGCATATTGCTCAGATACGCTGTCTATAATTCTATGTAGCATACAATAACGCGTTATAAAGTGTAGCATTTGGAGCTTTAGTCGATATACTTCACAGGGATTTTTTTCTAGAAAATAGAGGAAGACAAATCATAAGCTGCGATCACCAGCACTGGAATTGTGAATGCTATCTGTAGCTAACAGAGGTTTTCTATGTCTAAAAATGTAATTCAGAACCCTTACAAATAAAAAAAGGAAACAATTTGCTGGAGATATAATGCCCTAAATCAATACTGCTAAACGCAGATAAATTCATTGCTCTACAGAATAGCACTCAAAAAAAAAAAAAAATCATAGGATAACCTGATTGTTTAATGGTTTTATTGGGCATCTCTCCTAATATAGAAATACGTGAAAAAATTAACATGAAACACTCGCTTGTATATGCCTGTGGTGTATTTTCAGTTCTGAGGACATAGGACAAGGTGAAGAATTAAGGTATAAATTACAGAATCTTTATCTCTGTAGCTTAATATGCCACATGCGCGCTTCTAACAACCTTTACAAATTTTCAGTTTTATCAGTGCTCATTAAACTACCAGGCTCTCTTTTTCTATATTCTCTTTCCCATCATTGCTGATTACCAAGGTATTGTGTAAACAGAAGCCTTCTCCTTTGTAACCAACATCCTTCTCCTGCCAGATTCATTCAATGATGCCACAATTCAGTGTTTGTGACATCACAATAGCTTCCATGGTGACTAATTGTGCTGTCAAACTCTGGTGTGTGACATCTCTGAATGAATCGGGCAGGAGGCTGATTAGGAAATCAAAAGCTTCTGTTTACACACAAATAACTTGGTAATTAACAATGATGGGAAAAGAGCAAGATACTTATCGGGCTGCATTTATATACGTGGGGACCTGCCTGCCTTGGACCTCTGTTTGACACCGCAGCACAAAGCGGGGCCTCGGCTGTCCCAGAGAAACAGGGGTGTGCAGGTTGGGGCTTCAGCAACCACCACACTTTGTTCTGCAGGGACTTCTCCAGGGCTGTCCTCTGTAAGGCCACGCAGTAGATCTGTGTGAGAAGTAACACAGCCTGTGAGGGGGTAAAGCAAACAGACAAAGGAAGAAGTATTCAAAGCCTCAAAAAAGAGGTAATGATACAGATATCCCATATTTGAAAGGATGCGGACAGAAAAGGGAACAGAAGAGTACATTTAGTGGCAGACAGCAACATCCGGTTTCTTGTATTTGGGGACCAAAGTAGACGCTGTGACATATTCAATAAACTTTAAATACCAACTTTGATGCATCCACCCAGTTTTGGTTGCACTTTGAATTTTTTGTTATACAGCTGCTTATTTCTAGCTTCTTGGTAGCTTAAATGCTTCCCTGTGTTTCAGAGACTGTTAGATCAAGGTAGTAATTTGTCTGCACTTCAGGTGAAGTTACTGTCAGGTGTCTGATGATCCATATTTTTCCCCTCTAGAAATAAGATTGCTAGTAAAAGTGTGAAACAGTGGTGAATAGATACTTAGCAGTACGGAAAGAAATACGGTTTAAGAGCAGTGAGAATTCTGCATTTCTAGAATACATTATTTCTTGCTCAAGACATCCTTGCTGACTTAATGCTGTAGGTGGTAATCTTGAAGCCCACTAAAAGAGGCATGTTCCTTCATTAAGTTCACTGTCTTTTTTTTTTGTCCCCCCTGGTCTTACCTAATATTACTTTCCAAAAGAGCTCAGTTTGCAGAACCAGTTCGTCTTTTTACTATTGGGCAGACTGAGGACAAGAGCACATTTTTTAAGCCAGCTGCACATTTATCATTGTGGTGCTCTTCTAGGTCCCAGTTTTTAAGGAACCTTCACGTGACTGCTTACTTTGCACAGGTAGTCCAGAGTATTCCAAATAACACGTGTGCTTGCAAATAACTTCAAACAGCTACTGGACTGCACAAAATATTTGTGTTCTCACTGGAGGCAATGGTGTGACAATTTACCATGAGACTTGCTTAGATTCAACATGTGGAAATGGTTCCTGCTGCAGTGTAGCACTAGTCTCTAAACCACTTTGTGGTCAAGATTTCAGCAGTCTGTGAAACTTGAATTGGTCCCATTATTTCATTTGCAAATAGAAATATACCTAACCTTTTCATAAAATATGGTATTCTCCCTATGTACTACTTTATGCTTAACTATAATCAGTTTAGGATGGGGACTGAGATATTTGTATTGGACATAAACAGAAATAATAATAATGATGAAGACAGACTGTCATGATAGTATGTGTGTGGACACTGAAAGAATCCCTACCTACAAACTTCATTTTTCTGCCTCCAGAATTGACTGTATGTCTTATTACAGTTGAAACAGGAAAGAAAAGTAGTAGGGCCCTGAAATATACGTAGGGTGAGAAGAAAGAATTGCTGCATAGTTTTGTACATAGATTTTCTTGTTTATATGTGCATTGAATTTGATTTGTCTTAGCCTGAACGGATTAAAAGTGGAACAGTTAGACACAGCGCTTGCTAAAATACAAAAACAGGGCAGGCTATTTCACACTTTGGTCCACCTGTTATTTGTAGTGATTCTCTAATTGGGAATTCAGGGCCATGCCTGCTAGTTGTTCACGATGGAATCCAGCTCCTTCTTCCATATTGTATCACGTCTACAGTCCTGTAGAAGTTTAGATAATAATACAGGGCAATTTTGGGAAAAAAAAAAAAAAAAAAAAGAAAAGTCTGTCTTGTTCTTCTAGGAAGTGTGTAGAGGAGAATGAGTTGAGCCTAGAGGAGAATGAGTTGAGCCTATCAGATAAACTAAAAGGAGACATTGCTGGTCACTTCAGCAGCAATGCCACTTGAAGACAGGCTGACCTATTGAACTTAACAGACTGACATCTGAGCTTCTAGTTTTGTATCAGGAAGCTCAAAGCAGGGCTGAGGCTGGGTTGCTGGTGTGTCAAGTGGCAGTTCATACCATCTATACTAGCTGAGTGCAAATTACCGAGGTCTTCCAAGTGTACAACTTCTGTGAAGTAGTAGCAAGCTTCATAGACTAGCTTCCTTTTTACATGCATGTGCTATGAAATGCTGCTGATTTTCTTCAAGATGGCTTTCACCATCAAAATGAAAACATGAACATTAAATCAGCGGGAGTATTACCACAAATTCTCAAAAGGGTCTTCATTTAGTAAAGAAATACATCTTAGGTCAGTTGCCTAAAGCCTCTAAGAAACACTCTCTGGGTGTATTTACACAAACTAATGATCAAAATACAAAACAAATTGACAAATGTTTATCTATACTGCATTTCCTCAGGACAGAACGAGCAGGACGTGGTTTGTCCCTGCCCTTAGGCGAGCAATCTTCAGTGCATTACGAAAGTGAAGACCACAACTTTGTGCGATGACAGAAGTAGGCTGTAGCAGGACACCTGCTCTTTCAGGGTTCATCCTGTGATGAAGATTCATACCAACATAATTAAATGTTTTTTGGAGGAAGCATAATCTGAAAAACAGAAAGGCCCTCCACCCTCATAGGCCCATTGTCCTCGTCACAGTGTGGAGGAGATTTGACTTAACCTAAAACCATGACAGTAGCACTAGATCAGCAGCAATACCTGAAACTTCACTGTGAACCCCCTAAATAATGTGGAGGTTTCGGTGATGAATGCTCAGGTGGTGCAAAATGTCCTTCATTAACTGCTACCAACAGCAGTATTGCTGTGTACATTAGTCAAAGAACTACCCCTTAAAAGTGTTGTTATGGCTAATGCACTAAGAAACAGCTTTTTATTTGAGAGCAGCCCAGTATGGAAAATCTTCAATGTTAACCCCTTGAAACACAATCTATAGCAAGGCTGGACATGGCAAATGCACAGTAGATGCTGAAGTCATCAATGAGCTGGTGACAATCTAAATGCAGGTGAAAAAGACAACGTGATCGTTCAGAGATAGGTTAAATTTTCAGTCAAAGGACTTACATGAATCTGCTAAGTTGAATAATTCAAGTGACATTCAAGAGCTTACTACTTTTTGAGATACCAGTGACTGCTTGCTTTCCATCCTGAAAACGCCCCGAGAGAACTTGGGTGGCAGCCTGGCATTTCTAACTGTGGGAATGCAAGGATGCAGGAACACGAAGTGGGGAAGGGTCTCAACAAACTTCTTTGGCCAGCAAGTCACACACATTATGGCTAGAGCTTTGCGGAAGTTATTTTTTGTTTGACCTAATTTTTTATTTCCTACTATATAAGGGATGAAAGTACTGACTATTAAGACTTTTGAAAAATACCTAAATACTGTCTCAGAAACTTTTGAAGATGTGCCAAGATAATGAGTTCATTAAGGAGTGCACACTTAGCCCAGTTGCCTTCTTTCGAGTTACTGTTTTCAGTGAATTGGATTTGTTAAGCTATCTGTTCATGCTTTGATGTGCCATTCTTTTGACCAGAGAAGTGGTGGTTATGGGGAGTTACCTTGTAACCAAATCTAGAGCAGAAAATTGCCCTGTCATGTGTACAAAACATTTGTCTCTGTCAGTATTCCTGTAAAGTAGATCCTGTGACCTCTTTCATAATAAACCCCATTGTCTAGCATCTACAATAAAGGCCTGGAGTTCACCTTGAAATGAACTGGTTTTATAGAGTGTGATCAAATAGGACACTGTATTTCTGTGATAGTTCAAGACCTAACGGTGGCCTTTCTGCAACTTTTCTCCCCTTAAGTCTGTCCACCTTGCCAGTTTATGGCATATAGCCAGCACCAAAAGAAGAGGTTTGTGTATATTATTTAAGCTACTGCACTCAAAAAATCTTATGTTCTTTCCTTTCTCAAAAGTCTGTGCTTATGAAGCCCTGATGTAGGAAATATTTGAAGAACACTGCCATATAGCTTTAAACTTTGTAATACTTAAATGCCTCCTGGCAGTATGGTTTGAAAGCTATAATATGTTTTGTTAACTTCTTAAAGGTAACAAAATTACACTGGGTTGTTGTGTTCTTCGGAAGTTGGTCTCGCTGCTTCTGCTGGTTGGCTGTGTGTGTTAATATCATGTTCTCTTTCCACAGAGAGGTGCTTGGAAGATCATGAACTCATAGTTCAAGTCGAGTCCACAATGGGAAGTGAAAGTAAATTTTTGTTCAGGAAGAATTACGCAAAATATGAATTTTTCAAAAATCCCATGGTGAGTCTCGTTATTTAGTTGTTTACACCACAGAGAGAGGGATGGATTGCAATAACATTGCTGGGCACTCTTATGTCTCAAACATCTTTTTAAAAAAAAAAGCAATCAACAAACAATACTTTCCAAAGAAGTCTTAACCAATGTTTAAATTCCTTGTACTCTCCTCCCAGCGTAAAAACCACAAGTGTTTTCAAGTTACCAAATATACTTGTTTCAAAATGGCTATTGTTATGTTGGAGAGTGACCAAGACAGGGAAATCTTTGTTGGTTTAAGAAAAACAATCAGAAGTGCAATTTACTCATTATCTTCAAAGTTACTTGATTTGAAGCAAATTGATCGCGTAGCATGCAGTATCTAAACCCTCTAATTTGTGACAGTAATGATTAGAAAAAAACTCTGGGTAACCCCTAAAGCACTTACTATGTACAAGGAATTTCCGGTTTATCATTATGTGTGTTGAACACTGTCTTACCTATGGCTGTGCTTTACTGTTGTGCTCTGCCTTCTTTACTGATCATAGTAACTTGCCATCTCTCTGTCCTCATGTATATCCATGCTTGAAAAGTATTGTGTGTCATAACAATACTTACTCCTGGATTTGTAAAATCCTTTGAATGCTGTCATTCTAAACTGTTTGCAGTGTAACTGTTTATTTGGGGATGATTTTTCACATGTTATCTAAACAATTAAGTTGGAAGTTTGATAGGATGAGGGGTAATGGTTTTAAAATGAAAGGGGAACCTTAGATTAGATATGAGGAAGAAATTCTTTACTGTGAGGATGGTGAGGCACTGGAACGGGTTGCCCAGGGAAGCTTTGGATGCCCCATCCCTGGAAGCGTCCAAGGCCAGGCCGGATGGGGCTTTGAGCAGCCTGGTCTAGTGGGAGGTGTCCCTGCCCATGGCAGGGGGGCTGGAACTAGATGATCTTTAAGGTCCTTCCAACCTAAACCATTCTGTGATTCTCTGTAATGGGCTGTTGTAGCTGAAGAAGGATAATGCAGAGATGGTTTAGGTGAGAACAGATTTTGGGTCAGTTGGGCATTTGTGGTGCCAGAAGGAAAAAGATCCATGAGGTCACATGCAAACTCATTGCTGAAGTTATTGCAGATGATAAATTAATTTCTTTCCTCATAGACGCTAATGCACAGTTGCTACATCCTTGCACATGTGCTTGCACACACATTTGTCATCTGCTAGTGCTTGTTTCCAAGGCTGTGCCTTGGCTTACTGTGTGAAACATTTCTGTACATGGAGTGTTTGTAATTCTTCACTTCTGTTGATCTTCCCATCTGATAACCTATGAACATCTGAGTGTTGCACAGAAATTTTGGTATCATAGGAGCTAGCACATTGGTTTCATGTGGTATAGTTTAATTAATAACAGAGCATGGGAGTAAAACCCAAAATGCTTGGCATTCAGTCCCAGGCTCCTGCAATCACAGAATAAATCATTCTTTTGGTGCAAGAATGCGAAGGCTCCCTATCCGTTGCATTAGCTGTTGCCATATGGCACTGTTTCTACTCACGAGAGGCTGGTAAATGTTAGCTTTCATAATTCATTGTGCAACTTACCTGGCAGAAGGGTGATTCCTCTTCAGCCCTTCTCTTTATACCCTAAAGACTGAAAGTTATATTGCCTGAAGAGTGACGAATGTTCTAAACTGGAGACGTTTTTGTTGTGATTCATCTTGTTATAATCAGTCATTGTTTTATTTCAGGCATTTCTGCATGTCTTCATGCTTCAAATAATGTTTAAAAACTTCAAGAATGACTTCATGTAATTGCCGTGTATAGTAAATTCAGTGTACCGAATTATATAGGCAGTTTAAAACATGGCAAATGAAGAGAGGAACTGGAGGAATAAATCTGAAGTCAAGTCATCGATTTGTCAGTCAGAAAACTGTCTGACCTTTGTCATGCAAAGATTCAGTATGAATGAGATATTGTACTGGATGCCTGAAATCGAAAAGTGCTGCAGAAGCACCTGTTTGTGTGTGAAACAATATTTGCTTCTGTGTTTGTGGGATGGGGGAAAAGGAGATAGATGTCTGCTTTGAGATTATTCAAATCTAGCACGTAAAGCAGGGCATATGACAGAGCCTAATTATTGCACATCTGTCCTTGTTCGGTTTTTATTATTTCATTTCATGGAATGCATGCTGACCTACCCTTGCAAGAAAAAACACTGGGCTCTGTTCTGTTACACTGAAATATAAACATAGAGGGGTAGATTTCGCAAAGGGCTTTTCTCTTGACAGATTGAAGGGTTTCAAGTCCTGAACATAACCTGGATGTTGAACAACCAAATGAAAGCATCAACAGTCATACATGAGTTCTTTCTCATAATTAAGGTCTGCGAATGGCACTTCTTTTGGAGCCTTCTCAGGGACTGAGCAGGTTTTAGGGTCAAGCTGATATAGCACTGAAGAACTGTATTTTAGACAGAAGGAGGGCGCTGTCAAAGATAAAGGTGTACATACTGGAGATCCTGCAGTGTCCCCACCTGAGACTTCTTTTAATGCATTTGCATCCAGCTTACCCCTGCATGGGTAGAGAAAACTTGTTATTCCTCCTGCTCTCCATCTTCCGCACAGCAAGTGGAGTTACAGAGAGTTTGTTCGCTCAACAGCCTTTCTGGACAGAGAGGAAAGCACAGAAATTTGGTGGCAGATTATGCAATAAGCAAGGAGTCACTGCATACCCATCCTGCAGGACCATTCATCTTGCCCTTTCCTAGAAACTACAGAGTGTTAGGGATCCCAAAAACCCTCAGTAGACGAGGAAGCGATGGGAAAATGCACTTAGGAAATGCTGCATATCAGATATTTTAAAAATCCACATTCTGTCTGCATGGGTATTTGGTGAGCAGAAGGAAGGGAAGAACTGCACTTGAAAGCCCTGGTATTAGTTTCTGTGTCAGGAGATCTCCAAATTGATTTAAGAGTGATAGTTTCAAAAAATTAATGATTGGAAGAAAATTCCACTTGTTCGATGTAAAAGTGTTCAAATATAACGTGAATTCCAATTGTCTTCTCTTTTTATGTCTAGAATTTCTTTCCAGAACAAATGGTTGCCTGGTGTCAGCAAACAAATGGCAGTATCCCACAGTCACAACTTTTGCAGGTACTGTAAGTTATCCATATGGACAAAGAAAGTTTTGGAGCTGGAGGGGAGAGGTTGAGAAGGATGAAGGGAGAATGCAAAGGTCTGGAAATAGCTGGTCAGAGAAAGACCAATGTAGTGAGTTAGCATGTGGTACAAACGTTGAAAATATCTGACAAAGATCTTACCCGGTGGCATTGAGGTGTAAGTTATAAACACAAAGTATTCATACCTATGTTCATACGTATTTGTGCCATTAATATTCAACTTACTCTGGTTGAATATTAATGAATATTGGTCTGGGTACCTGGTTTGGCCACCTAGTGTTGTTCCTAAAACAGTCTTAGCAGGTACATTTCTAGACAAATATACCTTATATAGATATATTTCTAGACAAATGTACCTTACAAAAAGTAAAACGTAAATACTCTTCTATACTCTACATCATAGCATAGGAGAAAGTGTAAAAATAGGTGTGTACATTAGAAGATGGGCTTGAGATGGTGAGAGATTTTGCCTTTGCTTTTTATGTCCCATGTTTGTGCCTGGTGAGAATTAACAATAAGGACCAACTTCCCCATGATTCAGCCAACTATCTGTTCTTTTATATAGAAAAATAATTCCTTAGGAAGTAAGTGTAAGTAGTTACAGAAAATTGTGTGTAGCATTTGCAAAGTAATCCCGCTTAAAGCTCCCCAAGTTGAATGACAGGGTTGTGTACCTTATGCATATGTGTTGGTAGAGTTGTGTAATCTGCGTGGCAGTGGCACGTGCATTGAATTTCTACTGAAGTTTTGATGTCACTGTACACTTTCTTGCTTGCTCATGAAGGAGCTGTGGTGGTGGCACCATTGGTTGGCCTCCAAGGATGGTGCTGAAGGGTGGGCTACCTCTCTGACCAGTAACTCATTCACTTAAATCTCTCAATTTAAGCAATCCAATCCAAACCTTGTGGTCTAAATCTTTTCCACTGTAGTTGTTTTCTCAAATGGGGGACATTCAACTCCTGAGGCCAAATTAAAACACGGTTTACTAAAAGAGTAATATATTAAGAATATAAGACCATGATGCCTGAAGACAGTACCATGAATAACAGGCAAGTTACAAAGCAGAAGGCACAAATATGTGAAGAAAGTATGCATACAGATAACTGATGTTAGCTTGATTTCTGTCATTTTGCATGTTCGCAAATATGCACTGACTCTCTGTTTAAATACAAGTTTCCACTGACTTTTGAAGCAGTGCACTCATTTTGTCCCATAATCACTTCCAAATCCATTAAATACTGGCTCCAGGTTCACTGAGAAGCACTTAAAACATTAGCATCCACTCTCAGCTGGGAAACGAAACAAAAATCAAACCAGTTTCTGGAATTGAAAATGCAGTGAGGTTGCAGTCAGGAACCAAAACTGGTGTGAGCAGCCATTGCTACAGACCGGTAGGAGCAGAGGTGTTCGCACCTTGGACCCGTTTTCCTGCAGTGTAAGTGGAGAATTGAGTTTGTTAACACGAGCAGTGGGACTCCTTAAAAGAGCAAGATGTTCTTGAAGATGGGAAAGTTTCGAACCTAGGGTAACTCAAGTAGTAGGGAAAGGAAAGTCTTACAACCTTGTCAGATGCAAGAGTTTGCTTCTGGGAAGGCTGAGTTAGGTACCGTCCTGGAGAAGCGTAAGTCATGGGGGTTAACAGCGCAAGAGGATGGGGGAAAGAGGATGTGTACGTTCTCTTTGGTTCATTGTCTAACCATAAAAAAGCAATCTTCCTCAAAGCATTTACATTAAATACTCCTTTCCTTTTAAAAAACACACAAACATTTTTCATAATTTCAATGGCAGTTGTGATTTGTTGAAGGTAAACTTCCTGCAGTCTAGTAGTCATTACATGTGTTGCATCTGAGGCCACCTCAAACGTTGAGCAAGTGCACTGTTCTTAATTACACACAAAATAGGGAAGAATATTAAAGATATCACATACAATAGCACTAAAAATAGAGGGATCTGTTTTTCCTAGTATTGCCCTGGCTCAGATATGCAAAAAAGCTTGCATCTTAGTTTATTTTCGGTTTATCTAGCTGGACAGAGAGAATATATTCTCCTTTTGGTCTTTCCCTTTCACAATTTAGAAGTAGATTCATAGTGCAAATAGCAGGAAAGTTGACTGTTCTTTTCCATTCTGTTAGATGAGATGGAGAGAAGGACTGGAAAAAAAGTAGGTTTTAATGCAACTGAGAATTTTGACACAGGGCACTTGTTTTCGTGTTTGTTTCCTGTGGGCATTGTCCACCAAATAACATCAAAACACGACTTTCAAGAATTACAGAGGCATCTAGGCCAACCAGGTTTATGCATTTTTCTTCCTACTATTGAATTTATTATTAGTTTGGTATTTAACTTACTGAGCAAGTTAGTGATTTAAAAATCTGGACCATTGAAATAAGGGAGCAATCCATCAATTTGCTAACCATAGTTAATACTTCCTTCCTTTGATGTATCGCAAATCAAATGATTCCATATGTGATCCCTCTAATTATGTCAAGAACCTAAATAGTTCTGGATCTTGAAGTCTAGCATAGTTGCTGACACTTACTTGACTGCTCTGCGTTTCATTTTGAGTTAAATATTCTGTTGTCTGTCATGCCTCTTGTCTTGCGACAGGTGCATGTGCTATATAAGACTTTAATGTGGGAAATCCTGAAATAGGCTGTTCACATTCTAAAACTTTGGAATAGAATTGCAGATTTTGGACAATGTTTTCAAGTTAGACTAGTTGCCAGAACTGTTGTGACAAGGTATTATTTTAACAATTAATAAGTTTACTTTGTGTCCCTTCGGGCCAAGTGCAAGAAGAATGGGGATACAGAGAAAAGGTTAGCTTTTTGGAGATTTAAGTATTGACACAAAGAACAGGAAAATGTCAGTGGCAGGAGGACTTACCTAGGTAGACATAACAACAGGAGCAGGAATATCTGTTTTGGTTGTAAATCACTTTAAACATCTAGGTCAGTTTGAGCATAATGTGAAATTGCGCCCCAGGTCATCAAAGTGATTTACCATTTGCTTCTCTGTTCTGCAAACGCAGTGACAATTTTATGAACCGTCCGTAGGACACAATCCTCATTTACATTTTCCTCTCCAACAGAACTTTTTAAACTCCAGTAGCTGCCCTGAAATTCAAGGTTTCTTGCATGTGAAAGAGCTGGGTAGGAAATCATGGAAGAAATTGTATGTGTGTTTGAGGAGATCAGGACTTTATTGTTCTACAAAAGGAACTTCAAAGGTAAGATTAAAAAAGAATTTGCACAGTACTAACACGTGAAAGCATTTTCTGCTTTTACAGTGGGTATTTTTTGCTGTTTTTTTAAATATCTGCACACAGTGTTCCCTTTTTTTATCGCATAGAAAAGGATAAGCAAGTCATGGTCAAATGACACAAGCCCTGGGCTCTCAATGCATGAAAATAGCTGTATAGCATTGTTATATACTAAAAGTAAGCCAGCTGGACAACATAATTGTGGCTACTGAAGTCGTGCTAACAAGGTTAGCAAGAGAAATCATACTCTCCAAGCACATGGTTCATGAATTTAGTTTAAATGATACCTTAAACAATATTTTCTAGTATCTAACTTCCAGATTCCTCGGGAGCAATGGAATAGGCTCTGCCATTTTTCATGTGATACGTTTGAATAAGTGTTTTGTCAGCTTCTTGTATAAAGCACCTTCTTCTAGTAGGCTGATAACTGGAAAGGTGACATGCCATGTCTACTTCAGGCTGCCTCAGAGGGGAGCACGGTGTTGGTACAGTGCCCTCTGTTGGAGCTTGGTCTTGAGAGACTTGCAAAGCTTGCAGCAAGATCTTCCAAAATCTTACACTTACCTATGATAAAACACGTTATTTCCCCAGGAGCCAAGACATTTGCAATTGTTGGCTGACCTAGAAGACAGCAATATCTTCTCGTTGATAGCAGGCAAGAAGCTGTACAATGCACCTGCAGAGTATGGATTTTGTATAAAGGTAATTCTTCTCATTAAGTTCTTCCGAAGTTCAAGATGGTGTTAGTAGCTCAGAGTCTCCCAACCCCCAGCTAAATGGGATTTGTATGTGAAACTCTGCAAGCATTTCTGTCATAAGGACTCGATCTTTAACGTCTTTCATTTGGCAGGCATGTCCCGTCAATCTTGCCATCGTTTTATGTGACACTTTTAACACTTTATCTGGTGCTCCTTTGGCTTGGGAAATTTCTGTGCAAGATGAGCTCAGTGCTGAAGCACGGTGTGCCTGTGAGGTGGCCTTGGTTCACCTCACAGAGGAAATTTTTTTTCCAAGCACTCTTAATTGAATAGGAAAGTTTCTCTGGACAGCAGGCACCAAAACTATATAGCAACAAAGGATCAAGCTCTGATTGGGCGTAATTGTACCATTACCATGGGCCAGAGGTTTGCATTTATTTAAAGACGAAGATTGTCTTGGAAAATGGAAATAAGAATAAACAGTTGCCTTTGAGGATTTTAAAAATTGTTGTGCTGATGGATAGGTTTGGAAAGTATTTAAAAGTTCCATGTAATTTTCTGAGAAGAAAATAAGGCTGGGAGCTGGTTTTATTGACAGCAGTGAAGTAGCCTCCTTCCTAGCAGCCGTTCCAGAGCCGGACAACATGGGTTTGCCTCAGAGAGTAGAGACTGGCTGCAGGACAGATCCTGAACGGATGGAAGCAGCCTTTCAGTAACCTTCAGTTACAGAAACTTTGGTTCTCCATCTTGATATGGAGGTTCATAAAACTTCTCACAGTTCTAAAAAAAAAAAAAACAAAAAAACAAAACAAAAAAAAAAACCCACCAAAACAAACACCTTGGATCTGGTTCTAGCATGGCCTGCATACCTTGTTCCTATAAACTGCCAGAACTGCAGGGTATTTCGAAGCAGGCATCGACGTTTGTCTTACTGGACCCATCTGAGAAAATGATTTCTTTCAAAGCATGCTCAGCCTCTCCGAAGCTTTGGTTCAGGGTGGTGTGAGGTTTTCTGGCCAGTTCTTAGCCTAATACTGTACCTGTCTTCACTCTGCAGTAAATTTACGGTGGTGTTGGTTTTCTACTGAATGTAGCTGACTTCCCTCTAATACTTTATAGCCCAACAGAGTGAGAAATGAAACTAAGGAACTGAGGTTGTTGTGCGCTGAAGATGAGCAAAGCAGGACGTGCTGGATGACTGCCTTTCGACTCCTCAAGGTACCTAATCTCTTCTGTGTGAATAGAGCTACACCTGTAGTTAAGTTGCATTCATTATTTTGTTCATGAGAAAATACCTATATTTTCTTAAACATTATCTGTCTCCAAACTGAAACAGCTAAGAGCAATACGCCAGGTGGACCTGTCCCTTCTAAGCTTTTAAGCACAATGAAGTATAATTTTAGTTTTGGAGTTAAATTTATGATCTGTAAAGGAATCCAAAAAACAGCTTGACAAGGTATTTGCAAGTTATCATAAAGCTAAAGAAAATGTTTTGATAATGGTAAGTGGTTATCTTAACTAGAACACAGTGCTTTCTAGAGCCTTTGCAATTTTTTCAGTTTTCTGAAGGTTCTATTAAAAAAGTAAGAAGAACAAGCAACCCTATCTCTGGGTGAAAGTTCTTCATATCTGAGAGCAAACAATGAGATTTCTTGATAATAGACTTCACAGTAGGAGGCATCACAGGTTTTTTTGAGACAAAATCAGCATGGAAGGAACTGAGGACAAAGTTGAGTATTTTGCTTTCTTTGAAGCAGAGAACTTCCTCATCTTCATAAAGAAATCTGCAAAAGTTTTATTTTGGTTTGATTTTAAATCTTTCCCTGAAGATGCTGCCTTGAAAACTACCGTGTTCTTCTCTGTACCTTACCACATTCTCCCTCATATTAAAGGGAATATACGCGTATATAAAAAATTATAATAAATATCTACAGATAATGTGTTACCCATGAAAATCCCACCTCTCTTCCACACAGTTATCCTACTCTGTAATATTCTGTGACAAAGTATAACATATAAAATGTGGTAAAAAAGAGAGACAGGCACAAAGTGGTACTGTGGTACTTGATACTAGATACATGTCCACCAAAACAGGACGGAGAACCTTGAACTCAGTCAAATTCGTCTCTCTCTGTAGCAAACAGACAACTTCAGATTTGGAAATGGGCATGGCTGTTCCCTCTGGCTGCTGAGGTCAGCATGCCGGCGTCCTGCTGGTGGCTGCCGTGTGCCAGGCTGTGCCCACAATGGGACGCGTAACTCAGGAGCACTAAGAGCACTTCGTCTCTCTGTCCTGAATGAGCAGAGTTGCCGTTCCTGCCTCAGTAGCAGCCCTCATCAGCAAAGCCTTCACACCCCTCTCTGCCAAAATGCCCTTGTCCCCACCGGCGTTTCACACCTCCCTGCTGAAGAAGATGCACTCCTGCAGCACGTGTCCAGGGAGCTGAAAGGGAGTGGGTGCATCAGAAAGAGTGAGGTTTTATCACTTCCCGGTCCGCATGTGACATTGACTTAGGAGAAGCCACAGAGATTCCCATTGCTGCATGAGCATCATTTATTCCTCCCTTTCCTTTCCAAAAAGTTTCTCTCATTTGTTTATCCTCAGGACATGACAAATGTTTGCTACAATTACCTATTTCTCTCCCCGTGCAAAACCCTGTAAGCGTAGGGAAAGCAAATCAGACTCCTAGACCTGCGGGTATGAAAACACAATGCCTGTTTTCCATCTACATTAAGTGGTCACCTTCCAAACCAGAGCACATTTCTTTGAATGCTCTCCAAATATTATCTCACTTCTTAATTGCAAGAGATTCTGTGTTGCAGTACAGAAATTCCTATTTTAAGTTTTTACAAAAGCAGGTGCACTAGGCATAGTATGGGCCAGGATGCAATAAGCAATCCCAGTTACAAGATACATATTTGATTTCTGTGGAGCTGATACCTCTGTTGGCTGTCGTCATCTGCTCTCCAGTTACTTGACTTGACTTGACTCGTGTTTAATACACACTAACAATTATGGTAGGAGCTTTAGTCCCCAGGCAACTCCAAGTGCTTCTTCTCAGCTGTGCTTTACTTGCCCTATTTACACAGAATTTTGCACTGTGGGGAAAGTCCTCAAACAGGGGATCAGAAAATTGTAGTGAATTGTGCCTTGAAGATGCCACTGGTTCTGAAGAAATTAGTTGCGCTGGTCAAGGCACTAATGTTCCTGAATGGCAAGGAAAAGCCTTCACAGTACACAGAATTAGTTATTCTTACCAAATATGTAAACATGCATCTTGATGTGACCATTCAGAGGAATCTTTGTTTGCAGTGTGGCAGCAACGGTACTGTATGGCAGTAATTTCTGTATATTTGCATATAACATTCACCCTTAGGTAACTAACGCTAGGGGAAAAAGAAGGTTTTGTTCTTAAGGAACACTGAAAGATGATTAAAGGTCAGGGAAAATTAAGGCTGTGCCCGTGACCCTCTTTTTTATTTACCTACTCATTTAGCTTTCCATAGTCATATATTACCCTGTTTACAAAATTGTATCTACCATTTCAGTGAGAACATTCAGTAAGCAGTGTTGCTATGCTTCAGCACTTTGCCGCTCGGGAAGGCACTGAGTAGGTGTTTCCTCCCATCCTAGCTACTAGTGTTGGTAAAATTTATCATGACTGGAATTCAATCACCTTATTTTTATAAGGATGAGAAGAGTACTAAAAGCGTTATTTCCTGCTGAAATTTATTAAAAGAGCTAGGGGATTAGAAAGGTTCTTATTTTTTATCATTATGAAAACCGAGCTTCGTTGTCTTACATAGAAGTTTTTGTTCAGTTCATATTACTAGAGGGTAGAAAGAGGAGGAGTTAATATGCGTGTTCTGACCTCGAGTGAAAGCTTGTATTCCACAAGGAAAACATGGTGATAGCTGAGAGTGGTAGAAATTACCTGGGTGTTTCACTCGGGCTTGTAAAAGTGCTGTCTTTTAAATAAAACTTGTCGCGCGTATTTACTGCTCAATTGCCACCTGCCAATCACTATTACTCAATGCAAATTGCTTTGGGACAGCTTCCGATCATGAAAATAATAAACAGGTGGCACATTGCTCCAGTGTACGTGGTTTTATGAAATCACTACAGTTTTTTTTCCTAAGGTATATACTTGAATAATAATGTCCTTGCATTTCTCTTGGCAGTATGGAATGCTACTGTATCAGAATTACAGAATTCCCCAGCAGAGAAAAGCCATGCTTCCACACTTTTCCACTCCAGTAGTAAGTAATGAACTTTCATTATTGTATGATGTTGTAAAAGATACGTTTGCTTTTGCATTTTAAAAGTGGAAAATTTTACGCTAAGAAATGTAAATTCAGCATTGCGTAGCAAATAAATGTAAAGTTCACCTTTCGCATGAGTACAGTTTATGTGGTTGGCTCTCCGTCACCTTAGGCTTACATGATCCACATGATTGAAAAATCTTGGATACGTCAGGCGCTTTGAGATGTACAGTACAGAGACATCTGGCTGTATCTGCGGAAGCCAGCTTAGGTCTGGCAAAACTCACACGTAAATTTCCTAAAATATGTTGGGCCAAGAGCTGACTGTTAGCTATCTAAAAGTGAAGATCCTATATTTGGATCCCAACTGGCCTGAAAATGATTGGAGTATAGTAATAGGGCAAGTGGGCAACTTGAGCAATATGGATTTTATTCTTGGCCTTTGAATCCTCTCCCTCCCTTACAGCCTAAAAAGAAAAGCCATTTATTTTTGTGTCTGCAAATCTTTTGGAAGGGGAAAAAAAAATGAGATGTATTTTCTGTGCTGTTGAAGGATAACTTTGGACAGTCTTCTGAAACCAAAACATTTTGAAATGAAACTCTCAAGCTGGTCTTTTCTTTCCCTGTTTTTTGAAACAAGTGAAAATTCCTTTTCAGAGAAGTGTATCTGAAAACTCACTAGTAGCAATGGATTTTTCGGGGCAAATAGGAAGAGTTATTGAAAATCCTGCTGAAGCACAGAGTGCTGCCTTGGAAGAAGGACATGCTTGGAGGGTAGCTATCTTCTCTTCTTTTCTATTTTTGTAATTAGTGTCTGTTGAGAGCCAAAACACAGAGTGTGCTATGATGTTAGTGCAGTGCTGGTCACAGTATAGCTTAGCTCCGACCTGAAGCAATCACACTGCAAGCATGCAGATCTGAAAGTCAATATCCATCTTTAGCGAAACTGTCACATTCACAACAACCTTCTACCACTGCTTCTCTGTCCCCCTAGTGTCCAGAGGAAAGTTGAGGGGGAAAGCAGACCCACCAGAACTTTACTGCCAGTTTGCAAAACCAGTCTCTGAGGAGGAATATGTCAAATTAAATGCTTCCCCACATGGAAGAGGCTGGGGCTCTGACTAATGGCTTGCTCCCAGTAAGTTTAATTGCAGAATATACAAGAGGCAGGACCTCTTGCAATGAAAACTGATGTAACTTGTTTATAGTGTCTTGTGGACAGACAGCTGCAGTACAAGTTTTCCCACATGCTCGTCTCTTAGGGAATAGGAGTCATTACTGAAGCACTAGCTGGTGCTTTATGTACGGGAGGGAAATACTGCTTGATTTACTGAGTGCCTGGTGTTTTGCCTGAGCAGAAACATATCAGTCTTTTCTTTTTTCTGTCATTTTTTTTATTTTTCTTTTTTTCCTTTTTTTTTTTTCTAGATACTGAGCTTTCATCATTAACATCTGGCTTGTGTTTTAAGCCAACTGAAATGAGCTGCTGCTTGTAGATTAGCCCCCTTCAAAGTTGCATTTCTTTTTCTCATCCTTGCATTAAACTTGCCCAGCCCCCAGTTTCCTGTAAATTAAATCTGTATTGCATGTGCACTAATTCTCTTCTGTTGAGGCTTTAGTGTGGATTTAACGGTAATTCATTTTCTCTGTAGAAACGTAGCACAAGAATGAACATCTTGGGTAGCCAAAGTCCACTCCATCCTTCCACACTGAGTACAGGTAAATTCTGCTGGTTTGTTAGCATAGTATCAGAGGCCTCTGTGGGTAAATAAAAGTTATATTTCATATAGAGACAGAGTGCAGTTGTGTAGTATTAATGCTTTGATGTCAAAGACAATGTTTATGTTTATCAGTAGCTTCTGTGTCATTAAAATGCTCACCCATACAGACACAGGAGAAGGAACCTGTTTTCCTTTGAAGGCACGCTGTTCTTCAATGTTTATCTTTTGAAACTTAGATTTTATAAAAATAGAGACTCCATAAATGTTTCCATTTAAAATAATCCAGAAGTCAATTCTTCGTTTTAGACAAGTAAAAATGAGAGTCTTCAAAATACCATTAATTCCATAACTGAATAATGTAAAATACAGATGCCTGTAATGTAAGTCCTGAACATCTCTTTGAGACTGGAAGTTTATTAGAATAATAGGAAATTGCATATTAATATCCTGGACTACTTAGAGGAAACACAGCTATTCTGTTTCTGTTCTGTTGAACAGAATTTAAAAATACCATTTGAAAAACAATAAAATAATAAACATAAAAATATTTTGGGGTAACTCCACCCTTGAAAGCACAAGCTATAGTGCTTTTCATTATTTGAGAGTTAAAGGGACTCGGTTCTAACTCATTAGCTTATCCATTGTATTCTAAGAATGGTTTAGTGCCAACATTTTCAAGAAACTATGAAAAGGCAATATTATAAGAGCTTTCTCTAATTAACCTAATCATACATCTGCAAATTAGAAAATACATGGAGATAATGCCTACTTGGTATATGAAGTAGATCCAACAGCTGGTGCATTTTTTTTCATACTGATTCATTTTTTTATACAGCTTGATGAACGATATTTAATATTCTGTTAGAAAACTATACCCACTTTTAAAATGTTTAAATAATTAGCGTGTGGAAAAAACTGTTTCACATGTTACTGTTTTTAACCATCCTCTCTTCCCCTCTTTTCCCTCTCGCCTCCAGTTATTCATAGGACACAGCACTGGTTTCATGGCAGAATCTCTAGAGAAGAATCTCACAGGATTATTAAGCAACAAGGGCTTGTAGATGGGTAGGTATTCCTGTTGCTTTGTATTTATGATCTGATGGTAAGCATTACAGACAAGAGCACAACTTCCGCTGTAAGGGTTTACAGGTTTGTGAGCACTTCTGAGTAACCTGATTCTTCAGTACTACCATTATAACCTGCCTGGACTTCAAAAAGTCAGAATACGTGTTTGTAGGAGTCAGTTCTAACTCTTAATTTGAAAAATAAAATATTAAGAATATACTTAAACATTTTTCTTTTTTCCTAGAGAGGCAATCAAGTTTTAGAGAATGTTAGAATTTGAAAATAATTCCTGTAATCTGCATTGAGAACGTGTTTTTCAGGCAAAGCTGTACCTAGCCATTTGCCCACAAATTTATAATCAGCCATCTAAGGAGCCAGTTAATGATGATTTCTCATTTTTTTCTGTTCTAGAGCAAAGACATGAAAGTACCTGTTCCGGTGCTCTATTAGATGTCTGTAGTTGAGATTTAAGTATCTTCTGAGCATCTCTGTTTCCCTTATTTATATGTAGTTATGGTTATTCAAGTTGCTTAAACTGCATTCAGCAGTTCTTTAACTGTAGGATGGGAAGAGCATGGTGGCCTTCACTAATTTCACTGCTGTCATGGTTAAGGTAGAAACCTCCATGTTGTCTTCTCAGGAGACAGTCAAGTTCAAACCTTTCTTCAGCATTTTCTGATTCAGGAGCATCACTAATATTTGTGAAGAATGAAATACATTAGAGAAACAGAAATTGCTAGTGCCTGTAGATATTCATCAAGCAGCAATTTTTTCATTGTTTTGGGTTTTTTGCTGGGCTAAGGCTATTGGGTTTTAGCTTAGCAGGTCAAAGAGAGAAGAGAGGCTGAGAAAGCAAAGGAGCACTGCTGACCTGTTGGGTTTCTGGTTCTTTCACACTACAGATCTTCTTTACGATCTCAGGCTCATTTTGACTTGTTGCCCTAGGAATCTAGAGGCCTGTCCCTCTTGGGGTTTTCAAAAATGTGTTAATGCCTTTGAGGCGGTGTTAAATTTGTGCCTAGCCAGCTTACTCACTGGGGAAGGTGAAGATTGGTTAGTTTGGCTGTAGTGAGGTCAGTCAGCAGTGGCAAAAGAACCGTGCTACCTACATGCTTTGAGATCTGAGGATCACGGTTTTCAGGACAGAAGAGTCTTGCCTGTGTTTTCCTGCTCTGTGTGTTCTTGAACAAAAGAAGGTAGAAAGTTAACAGTCTTCCGATGGCTCATGTAAGGTGTCCAGCAATGTATATATGCAGCTGATGCTGCTATCATTCGATTGTTTCTGGAAGCTATTGTTGAGCATGCATCTATCTTTGTAGCCATTGTTTGTGTGGACAGCCTGTTGCTTGCCAGAGGTTGAGTAAACACTTGCAGGATCAGTTGCGCTGAGCTTTGCTTTGTGCCACCAGCTTATGATACCATGCATTATCTGAAATGGCTAGGGGAAAGATAATTCAGAGATACCTGCGTGAACTGCAAGAGCCACAGGGCAGGTTAAGATCTTCCTTCATGAGATGCATCCTAATGTGTAAAGTCTTTGGTCCCTTTTCCACACATCTGGTCTTGCTAGGACTAAAAAGGAATGTTCAAATACCAGGCATGGTTTCCGGCGGTGGCAAGGCATGCCTGTCTCTGAGTATTGGACCGACCCTGGTTATGATGGTGCATTTTTGTGGTATTGACATTTCTCAATCACTTCTGAGGAGCTGGAGTAAGTCCTTTCGGGTTCATACGACTACAAGCAGTTCCTGCAACTCAGCCTTGGAAAAGTGTGTTCCTGGCTTAGTGGTTAGCAATTAAGAGGGGTTGAGGCCTGCCCCAGTACTGTGCTTGGCCGTCTCACAAATCCACTAGTGATTAGCGCTGTGAGCCTTCTGCCAAAGGTATATTCTTGTTTCCTTCCTTAGTTCCTTCCTTAGTTCATAAATGTCAAGGGGAGGAAACATTTTTTGGCTAGATTTTTTTTCTCCTCTCCTAAGTATGTATTTAACCATTTGAGTTAGGACTCCAATTTTGTGGGTCAACTTAAAAGCGACAGTTGCATAGTGTGTGATGTTGCTAGCTGTAGTGCTAGAGTATATTCTCTTCCAGTGATGCTGAGGGAAAAATGCCGTGACTGTTTTAGAGGAAAAATTGGTGTTTGTTTTCCCCATCTTGATACTGTGGATGCTACTTAACTGATCAGTCATTTTAAGAAAGTGTTGAGCTGTTTCTGTGCAATTGCAGCCATTTAGCTTAAATGTAATTTTACTAACACTGGATTTTTGTAAACTGATGCAAGACACTGGAGAGTGGGAACAGATTCTCATGTATTACTCTCCCATCTACAGAAATCCAGATTTGCTTTGGAGTTAAATAAGAACGTTTTCTTCATGAGAGGACATAGCAGCAATGGAAAGCTCAGTTAGAGAGACCCTTTAAAAAAACCTCAAACATGTATCCATAGGGGAAGAACTACAGTCATGTATCTTCCACGTCTTGTTTCTTCATCTATGAGTGTTGCATAGCCGCGGTATAAAAATTGAAAGCAAATTGCCAGTTACGGAATCGCCTGTTACTGCAACTAAAGTAGATTTAGGCAATAGCACAAAATGACTTAGTAGTTCTGCTTATTTATGAAGAAATGGATTGTGGTATTCAGTGTGTACTTAAAAATGTTCTCTCCTAGACTATTTCTTCTCCGGGACAGCCAAAGCAATCCAAAGGCATTTGTACTTACGCTGTGCCATCATCAAAAAATAAAGCATTTTCAAATCTTGCCGGTAAGTAGATTATTTTTGATACTGATCGCAAAAGACATTTTAAATCACAAAGCTGTGCCAACATGTGAAGAGACCTGTTACTAATTGCTGACGTAATTAACAGAGAGGTTTCCATTAGCAAGTATATTAGCAAGTATTCTTTAAAATTGTCAAATGTCTTATTAAAACTCTTTGTTAACATTGCCTGGAAAACTAGTGTAAGTCACTTAGGTATGGAAGTAATTCACAGAACTTGTTCTCTGTGACTAACAGCAACAAGAGTGGCAGTTGTCTCCCAGTCACTTAGACAATCATAGAATAACTTAGGGAAACTTTTAAAAGTTTTATTCTGGAGGTTATACAATAACATTGAGCTTAAAATAACGTTACACTGAGATGTCGAGAACCTATTTGATGTTAATCTTGATCAAAAAGAGCATCAGAAGTTTTAAGATCATGTAGACCCCTTTATTGGTCCAAACCCTCTTCCCTTCGCCTGCCAGTTTTACAAACAGCTAACGAATATCTTTGGGGTATTTTTGTTTTATGTAATGAAGACCAGCGCCGTCTCTACAACTTTCAATTACTCTGCCCACGAGCTTTCACTTTCATAAACAAAACATTTCAAGTTGGGTTATCGTGCATTCTTTTCTAGCGCTGTGCACGGTTTCATGAAGATCTCCGGGCACTGGGTTGTTTTGGCGGTGCCCATTATTTATCTTAACGTTTTGCCACGCTCGCATCTCTTCATGTGCAGTCCAACTTGACAAGGGTGTTTTGTTTCCCCAGTGTGAAGATGATGGACAGATATTTTTCAGCCTGGATGATGGGAACACCAAATTCAGTGATCTAATCCAGCTTGTTGAATTCTATCAACTAAACAAAGGAGTCTTGCCCTGCAAACTCAAACACCACTGCATCCGAGTGGCCTTATGACCTCAAATCTGACTCTCACTGAAGACTGGATTTGCTAGAAGAGTAATTGTAAGAGAACGTTGACACTGGGGAATTGGCAGATTTGTAAGTTGGTAAAAATAAATAAAAATATTATGCACCTTGGGACTCTGAAAGGGATGGATTCGACAGGTGCCAACAGACCAAGATTTCTGGTTTGTCTAACACCTAAGAGTGATTGCTGCTGAGTGTCCCAGCATCCCAAAAACGGGGGGAGGGTCTGTAAAACCATGAGTAAATTTGAAACAAAACTGGAAACTGTCTTGGCTGGGCCACTTAACAGGAACAAGTGTGAAGAGAAATCTTTGAAAAGAACTCTTGCCCTGGAATAATCTTGACAATTAAGACTAGTGTGTTTACTTTTTGTATTGATCACTTTTTTTGCACTCCTACTTTGTTTCGGATATTGTATGCAGCCTATATTAGGAGCTGATGTGGCTTTTAAAATTCATGCAGGAGTTGGGTATTAATCTGCACCCTAAAATGTATGGAATGCTTCAGCCTAAAAGGATCTAGAAGAAAATCAAGAAAAGTGTGTGTGTGTGTGTGTGTGCGCGCGCGTGTCTCAAAACTTCTCTGGAGACCTGAGGTTCGATGATCTGCAGATGTCTTTGAAGAAGCAATGAGGATACAATTCTAAAAGAACATACCACCATATACGTACTCTTAAAACTGTTGACTTGTAGCATTATGGCTGTAGTATGTTGATGGCATATTAGTGGCATCCAGTCATGCAGAGACTGTGTTAGATTCTATGCACAAATTTTTATTATTGGAGTGGTGGTTTGTTTTTTACAGCCTTTTGACTGTTTTCCTGAGGAAACTTACTGTTACTAAATAGAATAGGACTGGATGACTACACTTGTATTTGAAACCACCATTTTTTTGTGAGAAGATTCTTCTGCAGGTAGTCTTAGTATGACAAAATAAAAAAAAAAAAAAAAAAAGAAAAAACAGTGTTTTTAGCTTTATAGCTCCTTGAATTTTCAGACTGTTTCAAAGAGCTCTTTCCATGTAGTAAAGCTACAGTGACACAAAGCTCTCCTGGGGATTAGGGCATAAAAAGAACTGTACCCCTTCTGCTTTCTGTAGGGCCATGAAAGTTCATATGGTGAGAAAGAACATACTGGGAATGGAAACATTTGATTGTGAACTAGCTGCTGGCAGTATCATCCATGGAGGTAACTGGTGATCCCCGAGTCATACACGCTAAAGCACACCAGTACCTACGGCAGACAAGCGTGTGTCTTGCTCTGGTGCTGGTTTGTCGTCAGAACGACTCTATTGTTAATGTTTAAATCGGTTCTTTAATGTTTACACAATACCTCTTTCTGATGATAAATCAGTATTGAAGTTAGACAGGTCCCACTGTGATTCTCCAGTTGCAAATACCATTCGTCCAGCACCGCAGCTGGTGTGGGAACTGATCCTGAATTTACTTCCCAGCACTTGGTGCAGTTAGCCACAGTGAGAAGTGGTGTTCCACCCTGGGAACTTGCAGAGTGTAGTGCAGAAGGGAGCATTCTTAAAATGGTAAATGATTTACGCAGGCTAGTTCATCCTTACTAATATTTGCCACTGGGTTTGCAATCCTAGCCATCCGAAAGGGTAAAGAAGAAAAACCAATCCTACACCTTTAGGTCTTCATGTAGTGTTGAGAATAGCTTAAGACAAACCATAACCTGCCTGAGTTGTCCATATCAGCTTATAACTATGTCAATGGTATAGAAACACTGTATTTTAGTTTACAGAACACATTTAGTATTTTTTTCCATTTAATGTCTAGATACTAAAAATGAAGAAACTTGATTTTGTTTTTAGTAGAAGCCTTTTTTTTTTTAATTGTACATAGTGAAAGGAGTGTTCCTGCTTTCTAGACAATGTATTTTAAAACCTTGAAATTAAGCTAACTTAAGTCTGACTTCACTTTGCATGCTTCTATTTGGCCCCTATTAGGAGAAAAAAGATACTTGTATTGACTACATTACCAGTTTAATAAGACCATTTATGCTGTAGTTTTAAGTTTTTCTGTTTACATAGCTTAGTGACAACCATGCATTTTTCCCAGTAGGCGGATAGTATTTGCAGTGTTTCATATTTATAAAAAAAAAACCTTGCATCTTATTTAAATTGAGAATAAAAGTTTGACTATGAATCATGATTTTTGTATGTAGATGGTTGACTTAGTATTTTGTACTTTTCCCAGCTAAAGTGAGCTGTTTTGAGAAAGTGACCACCTTCAAAGTGGCAACAATCTTACTTAAGCAGATCACTGCTTTGTCTTCTTTCTGCTGGAAAACAGTCAATACCACCTTAGTTTTCCAACAGATTCAGCTGGCTGCCAGCTCAGAATACCAAGGACTGAAGGACATTTGACTCTTATTTTTGTATTTAAATGACATGAATGTAAAGGGGATGCTCAGGGTTGTTTTGGAGCCTGTTGAATTTTTATCTTTTTGCCTGTGATTTTATTTTCTAAATAAATACTTCATGTAGCAATCTTGAATATGTTGAGAAGGAAAATGCCAAACCATTTTGGTAATGAGGTTACTAGTTAAGTTATGTTACGATAGGTGTTAAAGTACAAAAGACTTTTTATTTGTTAATTAATCTTGAAGAAACACGTGCCTCAGTTTAGATGTTTTGTCTTATCTTTTCTGCACTAAATACCTGACAGTTTGACCAATCAATGCACCTTTCCAGTGGCAAGACTTGCTTATCGTAAATTATATTGTCACAATGCAAGATTTAGTGACTGTAAAATGGAATAAAGTTTAAAGTTTCAGGGAATGCAAAAGGTATTAACTTAAGAGACAAAACCTTTATTCAATATGCTTTGCTTCATACTGTAAATAGCTTTTTGGCTTGTGAACCTAATTGTAATCTTTCAGGTATTTTTGTACAAATAAGGGACTGATATTCTGTTTCTTGTAATTAGAAATAAACGTTAATACAATGCTATTCATTTTATATTGGAATTAATGTCTTCTTTTGGATATATCTGTACACCACCTATCTCTTGCCTTAATTCTGGGTTATGTGGGGTGGGTTATATTAAACAGCCTTTGAAGAAGGTTAAGAGGAAAGCAGAATCCCCGAGACATCTTTATTCTGGCTGTTCTGTCTTATGATTTCTATTAGGACAGACTGTCCTTTATTTGACAAAAGAACTTGTTCACCCATTTTGTTTGAGGAAAATTATTGGGGATATTCTGCTATGATATTTACAGTATTCATTTGGGAATGTTGCTAGAATCAAATCAGAAAATACACCATGAGCATCTTTTGGGTCATAAAACAAAGCTATAACTCACTGAAAATTTACACTATTTACACTCTGCATAAAGCAGTTTATTGGCCTGATAGCTTTTGGATCAGCAAACTTCAATAGTACTTTCAGAAAGCAATTATTTACCCCTGTAATCCATGTATTCGAGTGGTCCATCAGCATTTGGGTGGAAAGGCACATCTGCACAAAATACGTTTTTGCTTAAAAAAGCCATTTTTGGAGGGGGAGATTGGTGGTTCTTCTGGTAGAAGGTTGGAAGGTTGGAAATGTTTCAGTTTTTTGTTGGACACAATCCTTTGCCGTTTCTGCCTTGCTACTCCATAGAAGCCATCAGATGCATTCCACTTCAAGCCTTAGTCACGCTCTGGCTTCTGCATGCTACATCTTCATGTGAGTCTGCATTGCACCTGGGGCATGAGTTACATGTTAGCATTATGAAGTTCATTCATCAGCACGTAAAGGCAGAGTACTTATTTTGGGTTTTGATATTCCCCCAAATTTTTCTATCTGGAGATGCATGTTAAACCTCAAAGTGCTTAAGAGTTCACTATCCTGCACGCAGCAACATACTCTTTCACCGAGTTGAACAAAGAGGGGCT
The DNA here is from genome assembly GCA_947846985.1 of Fratercula arctica. NCBI lineage: Eukaryota > Metazoa > Chordata > Aves > Charadriiformes > Alcidae > Fratercula > Fratercula arctica. The sequence continues at coordinate 90,375,372 of CANTUZ010000002.1, read as the reverse complement.
GCTTGCTCACAGAAGGGTTTGAAGGTGCCTATTTCTTGCTTAGCTAAAGGAAGCTGTGCTAACATTGACATCGTTCCCCTCTGTAATCATTAAAAGTCAAGGACTATAATGCCTATAATTCTGCACACGCCTGTAAAAAACAAACAAAACAGCCAGCTCCAAAACCCCACCTTCCTTTATTGTATATATTGTGTTTGCAACAGACAAGAAGATGGCATGAAATAAAAGCAGCACAGTATAAAGGTGGCAGGGCAGTACTGTCGGCATGTTTGTCCAAACTGCCCAGAACCATGGCAAATGCAAAATGATACCTGTGAAACCTGGCCCTAGACGTTAACAGCAGGTACGTGTGCTATCCGAACGTCACCAGTGCAAAATTAATCTGGGTCAGAAATCAGTATATGGTTCAGATTTGAATTATTTGCCTTGTGGAAGGTCTGTGCTGCTTTTACGTTAGTTGCAGGACAACAGGCATAATCAGACGTCTGATCCCACATGAAGCCTTCTAGCATGAAGTTCACCTGGCAGAACAGCTTAAATGCATTTGAACCTGCGAGTAAATTTGTATCGGACTCGTGTTGTAGAGCATGTGGCTGCAGTACTTTTATCCTGATACTCAAAACCCTGAAGTTAGGTTTATTTTAACACCAAATTGCTGCTTCGGCCTCTACCCACAAAAACAGATGAGAAAAGCATCACCAGTTGAGCCATTTCCCTTCAAGTAAGTCGAACTTTAGATGACTCTGGGTTTATATTATTGCTAATTTAGTGTCGCTTTAATCTGGTTTGTTAATGTCCAGCTTGTATATTGCTTTGTGCCTGGGGCATTGTTTGTCTAACATCTTGGAAACTTAAGTAACAATATCAGCAGATGGAGAAAAGAGATATCTTCCTTTGAAATATCCACATTGCCTTAATTTGGGTTGCTTCTGCATCCTAAATCTTACGTCTTCCTTCCTTAACTTGGAGCACAATTTAATTAGTATTTGAAAACCCAATATAACCACAACTATGTCCAAGAGCTATATGATTTTCCTTAGATACTGTGATTAGTCACATCTGAGACTTCAAAATAAATTAGTGTAACACATTGCAAACTCTTACCCAAAGACATTCTGCTCTAATTGCTCATCGTTTTGCACAGATACTAGCAGATGTTTTAGCAAGAAAGATTGGTTCATTACAAGACACTGAGCTGTGATTAACAGGGTCTTACGACACTTGGTACCCAGGTCTGTATGCTTTGCTATAATCAGGTGTTTTCCATCTGTTGGCTGCAAGATTCTGGTGCCACAATTGCGGAACAGGAAGGTGAAATTATAAACACAGCTACCGGCTCTGAGTTGAAGTACAGCTTGGGTTCATGGGCTCTGAAACTCAGCTCAGCTGAGCTGCAGTCAGAGGTATAACTCTTTTAGGAAAAGAGAGGTTAGAAGAGGTAGACTGGGAGGGAAGGGAAATGGCGTGGAGAAAGAATTACTCTTGGGCAGTATTGTCCAAGTGATGGTTTGGGTGTGACTAGGAACACAGTAAAGCCACTGGTGTGATGCCCAAGTGCTGCTCACCAGTCCCTTAGGGTCAGTTTCCCCTCTTCCCTCAGACTTCTGAAGACACATCTACATAAAGACTTCCATTTTATTTGCCTTTTGAAACACATTCGCCAGATGTGTGAAGACTGGCATTTTGGGTTATCAAGCAGAGAAATAGCTATGGAATGGGTATTCTCTACAACCTGCCTGTTCTCCAAAACGGGCTGTCCAGCTGCCATCAAGAGAAAAGGAAGGTAAAAGTATGGTTCTGCCAGCAATGATGAGAATGGTTAAAGCAAATGGCTAAGTTCAGTACTGAAAACGTACAATTTCAATGATGTCCCACAAAGAATGCTAGATACATCCTATTTTGACATTATTTAGTTAGACCATTTCAGTATTTGATTTCCTCCATAACACTTCTCTTGGCTGCTGAATTTCTGGAGGATATTAATGTGCTCTGCGTGACTTACAAACTCTTCAGCTTAGTGTAGAACTCTCACAGGCCGAAAGACAAGCAAATCCAGAAATGAGGCAAGCTGTGAGGATAGGAGCTTCTTGAAAAATTACCCCACGACACAGCTACTCATGGAAGAAAACAAATTGATAATTATAGAATAGGTGGGTAGAAGAATTAATTTGTTTTTTCACTAAGGACTATATGATCTGTGAAAACAGCTGGCTAAACAAGGATGAAAATCGTTGAAGGCTTAAAAAGTTTGCCTCGAAATATTTACAATACAATCAATTGCCGGAACAAGCATTTGACCTGCTCTAGAAAACAGAGAATGTGCCTGAGAAGGCATTGCATCCTCTTGCTTGTATGCACACCGTCACAAAAAAAATCCTAGAAGCTGCTGTCCTTGAAAGGATAAGGGAGCAGGACCTCCTAGAACAGGACCAGGAAGGGAGGATTAGGATCCAGCAGAAATGGAAGAGACACAAGAAAGAGCAAACAGGATGGTCAGAGGAAAAATCAAATACAGTAAGACGGTTCAGCTGACTAGAAAGCAGAGGCTGAGGGTAGTATAATAGACTTAGCAGAAAAACATAGGCAGCTGAGCAGAATACAAAACATGTAATTACTATCTCTTTCAATACAAAAGTCGCAGAGCATCACCTGAAATGTGCAGGGGCTCGGTTCAGGAAAACCAGAAATATTTCTTCATAGACTGCTCTAGTGTTCTCCACCACAAAATGGTGAAAGTTCACATGCGTTCAGGAAGGGCTTAAACATTATGATAGAGAAAACTCAGCTGATGGATGTTAACTACAAAAATAACCATTTTTCATTGCGGAAGTCCATGGGCCACATCACCAAGTGTCAGGAGCAGCCTTTAGGGAAAGAATCATTACTTGACAGCCCATATTTGTACCTTTTCTTCTGTACATGTCCATCACTAAGTATTAGATAAGGTATTGGGCTAGAGATATTTTTTCTCTGATCCTGTACATGTGTCCACATGAGGGCCAGCTCATACAGAAACAACTGGAAGTAGCACTAACAGCTGAGGAAAGACCAAGAAAGCCTGAGCTACAATCAGCTGCAGGCTCCCTTCGACTGAATTAAGGCTGCCCTTAGAGAAGCAGTCATGTAAGCACCAAGTTTGCTCCCTACCACCCCAGAAGGCGATGCCTCCAGGATCTATGACAACCGTCCCGCCTCCAGCCTGCCTCAGTGAGAGTGTGCTGGGGCCATGGGGGCTGCCTGGTTCAACTGCTGCAGCAGAGCAGAGCCCATGGGGGCCCTGAAGCTGTAAAAGGGTAGCGTTCGGCTTCATTTGGCCCCAAAACAGGGTGATAAATGGCAGGGACTGAGCCAAGCTTATGCCTCGTCCTCTAAAATGAGCACTACACTGGGAATAGATGCTGCTCACTTGCAAGTCAGAAGCAGGTATCTTAGAAGTTGTGCATAAATGGCTATCTTCAGGGGTTTTTTTGTTCAGGGGTTCGTTGTGAAGGCTTCTCCCAGGTAAAATGCAGCTTTTCTTCCCCCGTGTGTGGGAGCTGAGGAAGAGAAAGGGGCACGCAACTGCTGAAGCCCTGTGTCTCTTCTCACCGAAAGCTGTGGTGCAGCAGGAGGGAGAGGGCCATGCTGGGGAGCCTGAGGGCCAAGGGGGGCCAGGGCAGCCCGCGAAGCTCTCCCCGGCCATCCGCCGCTGGTCAGGTGGGGAGAGAAGGGGAAGAGGCCATATGCTGGCCCCCACCCCAGTTACCTCCCGGAGTGTCTTAGGGGAGGCTGCTGCCGAATGGCCTCCCAGGGCAGCTGGGCGCAGGGGCCCACAAGGCCATCTCCCGCCCCAGCCAGGCGCTCAGCCGGGCCCCGGGCAGCTGCTGCCCTGTGAGGGGCTCCGAACCCTCCCGGCCCCACCACAAACAGGGGTTTCGCTTGTGAGGGTGAAATCCCGTTTTGATAATTCCTAGTTGCCGTTTCTGAGCGGTTTAAATCCTGGAGTGAGTCAGCACACAAAAAAAAAAAAAAAAAAAAAAACAAACAAACAAAAAAAAAAACAACCAAACAAAAAACCAGTCTTCCAATAGGAAAATTAAGTAAATAAATAGGTAGATAGATACACCTGACACATCAGTGCAGGGCAGTGGAAATACAGCCTGGACTTTGCCTCATTCCAGAGCTGAAGGAAGCCGGGTTCTGCCTGCTGGAGAGGACCCCCTGCCCCTGATCCGTTCCCCCCGTGCCCTCTCCTCCTCCTCCTCCACCTCCTCCGCCCCCGGCGCCATGGCAGGCCAGGCCAGGCCGGCAGAGGGCGGCCACGGGCGGGCCCCGCGACGGAGCCCGAGTCGGTGGGGTCTCACCCTCCCGCGGTAGACGCGCCAGGGGTTTCGTGTCTCTTTCTGTCTTTGATTTGCTTTGTTTTACAGTGAAACAGCAGTAAAACAGCTCTCAGGGAAGGTCGGGTGCCCGCCAGCCTCCCGGGGCACTTGCTGCAAATGGCGGCGCAGGCGGCAGAGCCGCCCGGGCTGAGGCCAACCCTGAAGGCAGCGGGGTGCCCGTCCCCTCCCCTCACGTCCCGACCCCCGCCAAGGGGACCATGCCTCTGGTTTGTGGGGGGTTTCACCTCTCGGCAGCGCCGGGGGCGGCCGGGGCAGCCGTCGGGGAGGCGGGAGCCGCCGCCAGCCAGGCCCCTGTGTGCGGCGAGGGTGGCCGCTGCCCCGGGGGCCTGGCTTTGGTGGGGCCTTTCCTGTCCAACTTGCTTTCTAGCGTGAAACGCCGAACATCTCAGTTGTGCAGGCATTTTTCATCAGTGTAATACCCAGAGGCCGGATCCGCTGGGCCTGTTGGCTCTCCCTGTCCCAGCTCTCGCTGGCGGCCAGTCCGTATGTTTTCGCTGGAGGCTCTCTGAGGAAGTGAAAAGTGTCCCTGTCCCTCCCACCCTGATGCCTGGGAACCACCGCTGAACGAATTCACAGGTTTTCTTTTTGTCCCCTTGTTGAGAAAGAATGACTAACAAAGCTGATGAACATAGTGCTACACGTGGTTAATGATTAATGAAAAAGTGCAGGACAAGGGCAGTAGCAATGAAGACCAGATAGTTGCTGGAAAAGCCCTAGAAATTTCTTGAGAATAACATTCCTTAGCTGCTACTGGTGACCTCTTCCTCACAGGACGGGAGAATATAAGGGGCACTGCAGAAAATACCTGTTTCCAGAGTACCTGGAGAAGGAGTGAAATCTCCAAAGAGGTAAGGATTAACTCACTAATGTCTGAAAGTGAAGGTACCTCTGTAATTTCACCAAATAATCCAGTCTGACAAGTCTGCAGAGTTTCTTAAATATTAAACTAGTCAGCATTTAGAAATGCAGCATAATATGCTAAATGTAATTCTATTTTAATTGGCATGTGCTTAAGCCAATTTTGTTGAAATAGTCAAGAGTTCATGAAGTATTTTAAGATCAAAACTCTGCAATTCACAACCTTTTTAAGAGAATCTCTTCTTAACTGCTTCTAAAAATTGACTTGAGGGCACTGCTGGTGAAGTGAAGCAGTCCGGAGGGATGGCAATACTTCTGAATGATGGCATGCTGGGCAACCTCAGAGCTGAATCCCAGCTGACAAGGGAATTTTGTTAACCTTTTCAAATTTGGTCAGAAAAAAAAGTTCTCATTTGTTTGAAAATTCAGTTCTCCTGTTGCTGTAGCTTGGATTCATTGTTAATGTGCCACATTGGGCTTGTCTTCTTGTAGAGGTCCTGTTTCTGGCACAGGGACTGGAGCGATCTCTGTACATTGACATTACAATTTTATGTGTGGCTAAATGTAGAACAGCAAAAATTATTTCAACACTGGTAGGGTTCAGAGAGCAAGAAGATTATGAAATTTGAACTACTGTTCATAGAGATATAATTAGAAGAGGAAAGGGGAATAAAATGACAATTTTTACCATTTATATTACATGAATTTACCATTTATGTCAATGCTAAATAAAAGGAAAAAAAGACTAGATACCATAATGAAAAACAAGTTTCCAATATATGTGATGTGTGCTGAAACGTTTCCTCAGGAGAGTGACACTTGAGGGAAGTCTGACATTCAAAGTGTGCGTCCCCCACCAGTAACCCAAGAGTAAAAGCTAAATGAGGAAACTGGAATGTCTGTTGCAAGAATAAGGGATTTACTGAGACCGACTGTGTGGACTATGTATTTTTAATTATACAACTATGTCCTTTCTGCACACATAATGGGGTAAAACTGTTACTTCACTGGTAAAACAGAGAGTCAGCTCTCCTATCTGCCCCATGCTGCAAAGTTGGTAGAGTGAAATAGCAGGACTGGAGTAGGTGGAAGTTTCATCTCTTCAGAAGGTAATGTAAAAGCTCTGTTAACAAAGAGGGTTGCTGAGACGTCGTGTTTGGGAGTAAGGAGACAGAACAGGAGAGTTTTCAAAGGTGTCTGCAAGCCGGCACATTTATCTTGTGAAAGTGCAGAAAACCTGAGATGTGTTTTGCCTTCTCCCTTTGCCAGTCAGCTGGCTTCTGTGGAACCATTTCATGGGAAGCGTGCAGAGCCAAGACAAGTAGATGAAGGGATGGGTGAGTTATTGCACTAGAGCGGAAAGGAAATTGCTAAAGGTTGTTTAAAGTTGTCCGAGAGTTTCTTTGTATGGTTAGTTGATACACATCCCTGGGAAACGGTCCTGTTGCTTCACTCTTTCCCATATTCTCCCTTTAATATATGTTTCTTACTCTGTTCCTTACCTTAAACATCAAAAAGTGGTCACTTCATTCTTCTAAGGCACCAAAAATGATATATTTTTTCAATCACAGATACTGTATTGCATAGTCAGCAAAAATGTATGGCTGACAGTATTTTGTAACACCATCACTTATAAGTGAAAAAAATTAGTCAAACCTGTACAACAAACTCAACTTACTTCCAGCCACTTCCTAACCACAATGGTGTTATTCAGCTCAGCTAAGTCCGTTGCCTCTGCAGGTACACAGGCCTCCAGTATTCCTCCGATGAGCATCTCCCCATCTAACCAATGCTCATGCTCGTTCCATGTTTTATTTCTTGACAAAGATATCTTTCCTTGTAGAAAACATTTTGACTGCAACAACTGTTTTGTTGTACATTGTTCACCTTCTTTCTTGATCCTGTGCAGGTTTTATCTCCATCTATTCACAAACAAATAAACAGGAGAAGAGATCTTATAGTAAATAGTCATTACTTGAAAGGTAAATTGGGATTTTAGTATTAGTTTCTTTGCCAGAGAGCTGTCAAGAGCATTATGCACTTAAAAGGTTGCTCTTAAAGTTTACTACTAAATAATACTATAACATTTTTTCTCTCTTGCTTTTAAAAGGAACACGTAAAAAAAAATCAGGGAAAGTTTGCTGAGCTTCGTGAAGGTGTAATAGATTTTATTTTTACTCTTCCTGGTTATATGTTTTCAGAGGAATTGGATGGAGACATGGGACTCTTCGGATCTTAATGCTGGAGACAACTGAAGTCATAGTAGCGGTAACTCTGCATTCCAGTAGAAGCTTGGATATGTATAACCCTAAGTGAGGGTTATTATTAGTATTTCAGAGTTTCAAGCCAGTCTTGCCAAACTTGGGTTTGTGACATTCCTTATGCTTCAGAAAATTCTTTTTCTTATATACCAAGTACCATCTACTGTCTGATTGCTAGGGTAACGTCAAGCACTGGTGTTAGCAATACTGTCATGTAATTTGGAGTTCAAGGGATGCAGTAGCATCTTAAAATGCATAGAAGGATGCTGCAAAAATGAAGGGAATAATCTCTTCCTGCTTGGTGGACAGGATGTAAAGTAACAGGCTAAAATTGATGGAAAAGAAATCCTAGAAAAAAAATTCACTGGAGCGTATTGTTTAGGAAGGCTATAAATTCAGTGCCAGAGTAATGCTGCTGTTAAGTTGCTTATAACACCTCTATGTTTTGGCCTCATTTGCACTTAACTTGTGCTGTTGACAAACTGCTTCATTTAAATGAAAAAACCCTCATAGTTTTTAGATTTTCTTTTCTCTTGACACATGACAGTGCAGGCACAGTTAAAGTGAAATATCAGAAAGCAAGCATTATTACTATGACTACTTAGTCATGTAAAAAAGCGAGATGGCAAATTACAGAAATACTACATATGATGCCTACTGCTTTTAAAAATGATCTAAGCTCAGAAAATCAGAAACAATACAGCTACTCATAGAACCAGGTGTATAAATTTCAAGGTGAATATACATTTCCCGATACATTGGACAAGCTGAAGGCTGCTGAAATGCCAGCATGCTGAGGAGATGGCTGGAAGAAACCTTTTCATCTCAGACAGTGCCATAAAGGACTGTCTTTCAGTGGGGCTCATATTGTCCCTTTCTCTGCTGTTTCTTTAAAGGGAGGGAGAGAAAATGAATGCAAAGGATTTAGGAGGAGGTGACATTTCTTTAATGGCATCCTGTGGAAGCATTATCTTGCAGAGACCTTTTTCTTTGTCTCTCACTCTGATTAGCACATTTCTTTGTACAGTTTTAAAATGGTTGGACAGTTTTCCCTGAGGAAATACATGTGCCTTCCAGCAGTTTTAAATTGCTCTTGATATGTTTGATATCCTTATACATCTGCAAGCCCATCAGAATCTTGCTGAGTTCTTGACTGCAGTGCTTCCTGTGGTAATTATATTTTCTGCAGTTTTAACCACACATCATGTGAAAAAGTGTTTCCTTCTGTCTGTTTTTAATCTCCTATCTTTTAATTTCACTGAGTAGTCCCTCTTGGGCTTTTGAAATTTGAAAAACAGAAGTTCTTTATCTTCTCCCTTTACTCTTTCTTTCCCTTATCCGTTTCTTGGCTTCCCTCATCTTGTTCCGTTTTCAAAGCTAACCAGGCCCACTCATTTGAATCTTCCCTAGAGGAGGGGATAAGTGCCTTTGAAGAGAAATCTTCTTTTAAACTCCAGGAGGGCAGTGAATCTTTTTGAAAATAAAAATCTGAGAGAATATTGAATATTCCAGAACTGTTCCAATAATTGATCAAAAGTCACTAGAATATTTTCTGTACAATTCACCAACTTGTTCTTGTTGGATCCAAACTTCTTGCTATTTTTGATCTACTTATTAAACAGAGGTTTTCATTCAACAATGCCACCGAGGTTGCTCGGACTAAGCCCATTATTTTGGCCCTTAAGATTTTTGGAGGCTTAATTCCACCCTCCCTCAGTATGCTATGTTACTTCAGAATTAATGTTACCGAGCTTCCTGAGACTCTGTACTGACTATTCAACATGTGACATTCCTATCTTTCCTTCACAATTCCTGTGGCTGCATCTTTAATAGGAAAAAAAAAAAAGTGGGTAGGGGTTGGATGATGGGGTAATGTCCTTTCACTGCAAGTTTTCATATGGTTACTAACAAATACAAAAGCCCCCAGGTAATGCGGCTTTCATGTATTTTAGGCAGCTGAGGTAGAGGAGTCTACCAGACCTCCTTGGCAGACACTGTGATTGAGATGGGACATAAAAAGAATGGACCAGGAGGAACACTCACTGTAGCAATGGCTAATGACAGGTCTGAGACAGGAGATGATGAGTAAGCCTGTACTGTAATAAAAGATAAACTAACATCTAAGAGAACTTGTGTGAGAGAAAGAGGAATAATTTGTGTACCTTTTGCCCATGGCTATTGACACCTACTCAAGATGTTCTATAAGATGGTAGTATTTTCTGCCCCAGCATAAAAGACCAGTTAATTTTACAGAATTTGCATAAGAAGTGGAAACACTCTGGGAACAAAAAAAAAAAAAATGGATCTTTGGAAGGAAAGAAATGATGGCTAGCGAATATCTTTTTGAAACATCTGTCATGAAAGGTAGAAACTAGGAAAGTGTTAACAATGTCTTTATATTAAATATTAAAAGGCTAATAATTAAAAGAACCCTATTGATGATCTAAATCTGTGGGGGAAAATCCCTCATATCAGTAAGTTTCCAAAATAATGTTTAAATAAAATTTAATGTTACAATGTAGATGCAGAGGAAAGGCTTGATTGTAGAGAAATAGCTTGGAAATCTCTGTATGACTATACTTCATGCTATTTAGTATTAAGGACCAATGATAAACTGGGGTATACAGTCAAACTTCATAACAAATATAGATACAGAACCATCATTGCCCAGAAATATAAGTCCTGAAATGAAATAAATTTTTTGGTATTCATTTATTCATTCACCTTAATTAACCAATTGGACTGATTAATTCAAACTAACCAGTTAAGTAATAGAAAACATTTGGAAAGCTTTGTAAACAGTAACAGCATAAGAATAGCTTTAGGGAATGTGTGTACTCTTAAGAGAAAACGTTTCACACCCCAACTAGAGTGCAAGTACAGGCGTCCCTGGGCAGTCACTGGCTGGCAGCAGGGCCCTGCAGTAGGCTGGAGTGGTTTCACCACTGGCCATGTGGCCTGAGCTAGCAGAAAAAAAAGCCAGCTCTAACTGGATGCACGCGTTACGCAGACTCCCATGTTTTTCCTTTCTTTCTGTTTTTTAGCATTTTGATCTTTTTTCTTCTGGCATAATCTTCTGCTTCTTCAGTATTCTTTTTCCTCCAAGGAAATTTATATTTAATGTTGGCATCTGTCCCTAGAATCCTTCTTTTTGTCATGTCCTAGAATTTATTTAATTATTTAGCGATACCTTCCTTGTCATGTTTGTTGAGGATAATGACATACTACTGTACAGCCTTTACTCAGGTGGGTATGTAAACACATGCTTATATATGCTAAGCTCCTGTTACAAGATCTTTCCAGGCTCTCAGAAGTCCTTTGTTTGCTGGTTGCTAACATGACAGGTGCCTCAGTCTCTCTCTCCTGTTTTCTGTTGCCTTGCACAAGCCAGAAATTTTTTCTTGGTGCTGCTGTCTGGGAGGACGACTTGTCACCTCGTGTGCATGCCTTGCCAGCTTTTAAATGGGCCCATATTGCGCCGTTATCTTTAGCTACCTGGAGACCAGGTATAGAGGTGTTGATTCCTGAGTAAGTGTTGCAGGACCACGGTTCTGCCACACCTGCCGGGATAGGTCCCTTATTGTGCTAGGCTTCTGAAAATAGCGTTTATTATGATGCAAAGTTTAAATTCAAAAAATAAAACCCAGAGCCTTACAAATGTGTGTTGTGCTAATGAAAGATAAGATACGCCAAAAAAAAAGGGAATACATTGTTATGATTATAGGCACATGTACAGATTCTCTGTAGCTGCTAGTAATAAGGCTGATCTCAAGAATATCTGCCCACGGCACACAACTTTTGTGTGAATCCATGCCCTGGGTTGTTCTTACGCCTACCTCTAACTCCTTTTCAAGGTTACTGATGCCCATTTCTATTGTACCTCCTAATGAGTAAGCTCCTGGCTTTGGGTGACTTCCTTTCTAGCACTATCCAAGAATCTGAGATACAAACATATTTTTTATCCATTTAATCTTCCTTTTTTGAAAAAAAAAAAAAACAAAAAAACTTTTTTACCATTACAATAATTTTTTACCATATTGAATGTTGTTCTGTTCAGCTTAACAATTACTTAACTGTGTACTAGTCCTTAAATGACTTTGAGACTGACTGGTGGAGACTATTCATTTGCTACTACTCTGGCTTTCTCACATTTCCTTCCAAGGTTAAAAAAAAAAAAAAAAGAAGAAGAAGAAAAATCTCAGTCTTTGTTGCTACAACTTTTTCTTTATTTTGGAGGTTCCTTTGGGCAACATTACTCTAATTTTTCAAGACCATATTTCGTATCCTTTTTAATATGTATTTCTTAAAAATACATTGCGCCCTTTTGGAGCAACAATTTTTGACGTCATACCTCTTTATATGTAGTCATTTTAAGGGTGCATAAATTTGGGTGAAATTTCATAGCCAGCAGAAGGAGTTAGGTATTAAATGGTATAGAGAAGCCAGTGTTATTAATCGTCCAAAATAAAAAACTTTATTACAGATCAGTAAGTACTGTCTGTTAGCACCTTCTTTCTCACCTGTTTTTATTTATCCTGCTGTTGTCCTAACATGTTTTAGTTATCTTTTTATTTAGAAAATCATCCCTAACTCTGCTGTTTCGTTGTTTTTGAAATTTAAAATGATCTCAATGTTCTGCGGGTTCTGTGGTGGACCTATTGGCTTGTTTGTGCTTTTTCACTAGGAATGGCATCACGCACCATTGATGTATCTTGCTTATTCCTAGCATAAAGTGTAGCCTCCACAGCTTCATTCTTAAAAAGAACTTGTGATGGAGGCTATTTGCTGCACATTGCTTTTAAGTGCTTGTTTTTAGTGTATTTGTATTTGGTACATAAAATGCAAAAATTTGTGTGAAGAAGGGTAATCGCTATTCTGAAGCTTTGGACATTATTACATCACGTGATTCCAACATTATTACACTACAAAGAGTATCACATCTAACATAGCTGACCTTGCCACCAGGTATTGATTTGTCACCTTTTTTTGCAGTTTCTACTGCTCAGCACTACTCCATCTCAGAAATGAACCCGGGACTTGTTTTCAGAAAAGGATTGGTCTTTTGAAAAAATACAGTTCCTACAGACTACTGGTACTTACTTCAACAACAGAATTCTCTGATAAGTAGTGAAGATGCTTTGAAATTATGAAGGTGATGCATCAACATTTGTTGTATCCAAAGCAGCATAAAAAATCCTTTTGCTCAAGAGAAATATCTGTTAAAGGAAAACAGAAGGAAAACAGATCAAATGTAGACCTAGGAGCACCATTCATTTGTTTGAAAAGCAGCAGGAAGGTTATCTTTTCAACCAAATAGGGAACTGTGTGGATATAAATGTCTTATTCAATAGGTATTTAACAGGACAAGCAGAGAGAAAAATACAAAATGAGTAGTGCTAGATGATGGAGTGTAGCTTAGCTGTGAGTACAGGAAGTTGTACGTTTTTCTCTGCTTCACTGCACAGTGCCTCCACACTCACAGTTCAATCCCAATATTCAACCCATTTTTCCTGGAAAAAAAATAATTAAATTTAGATGCCTGTGAGGATGTGAATACAGCTTCATTGTAAGAAAACCCACAGCTCCACCTATCTCTATTCCACATTCAACAGGCAGAGCCATAGCGAATGTTTTGAGTTTTAACACATGTTCTGGATCCCTTATTCCCAAGTCTTCTTCCACATGCTAATTGAGGATGCTTCTGGTCACCTTGCCATCACAGTTTTACAGCTTGTCTTCCTGGGTAGCAGCAGTAGCAGCCAGCAGAGCTGTAAGTTGCAGAGCTGAAGAGAAGTGTATTGTCTTGAGGATCCAGAAATACTGTTGGGCTTTTTGTGACAGCTTGCTATCCTAGGATTGGTAGAAACCAACTGGGTTTTTTTCAGTATCCATTGAATATGTAACACTATTTCTCACATTTTTTTTCAGTGAATAGGAAGCGTCTTCCTTTGTAAGGAGATCATGTAATTTATCCCTTGTTTAACATCTCATTGAGCTATTTCCTTTATCTTAGCAATGTTGCAGACTTGGAATATGCTTCACATGCATTGTACTTGCAGTTGAACAATCTTGAGTTAAGCTTTATTTTTTTTCATATAGTAGGTTAATTACTCCCATTATTTTTCTTGAAGATTGTAATTACACAACATGTAGACTACTGGCCTGGGTTCTATGAGTTTATTATTGTGTAAGATACAGTAAATAAATCATCATTTTGATGAAAGCTTAGTGTGATTTTACATGCCGAACACACATATTAAGAAACAAAATTAGCAACCAGTGTAAAATATTAACTGCTTGTAAATCATTCACAAGTCAGAGAATGCAGATGCAGAGCAGTTTTCTTAATTTTTGCTTCAGCGGGCAATAGGTTTAGACTGTTGTCTTGTTGAAAGAGGGAAACTGAGAATATTATCCCCTAGAATTCAGCAGAAGCTATAGGAAGGTAAGATACTTAGCTCCATTGTATGTTGCAATATACATAACATAAAATCTGGTAGTGATTGTCCTTCCCTAGGCGTACTTTCCCTCCATTCTGTATTCTCTGAGCACTGAAGAAGAGTAAAAAATTATATTTCTTAAGCACTTCCTGCTGACAAAAGTTAACCTAGTGGTAGAGGTGGAAGAGATTTCTCTTAAGACTATGCAAATCAAGATTGCTCCTAAGTAAAAGAGATATAGTTTCTTAAAGAGTTAGCAGGAAGAAAAAAAAAAAAAAACAGGAATCTCAAAACTCCCAAAAGTTTCCTAGACTGTCTTTCAGAGAACAATGCAGAATGTCAGACCGCTGTAAAAACAGATTGCTTCTAGACTGGCAGCATCCAACCTCAACATGCAGAGGTTCAAAATCTGTGCCTCTGACCAGGGACAAACTCTGCCAGAGTGTGGGTGGGAAGATACTGCCACTTGAAAACCTGGCCTACATTTAGGCCATTTGGATTCCAAATGCAGCTGGAGCCAAATGTGGTAACAAAGAAAAATAAGCTGGAAGAGAACAACCCTTCCTAGCAAAATATTTTATGGAAACCGCCCCTGTGGATTTACCCAGAATTGCACAGCATATGGAAAAGGCTTGCATCTGTACTTGAAAACAAGAACTTGAACTAAGGTCTCAGAGCAAAAAGGTAATGAACGTGTCGGACTATCCTTATTTAACTGCCTGTCTCCTCCAGTCACATGTAAATCCTGCCTAAATGAGAGCCTGTCTCTCCTAATGATAATGTGAAAGCTGTGATTATCCGAGGTGTGGAAGTGAACAGTATCATAAAGAGAACAGATGGCAGGCAGTTTTGAGTGGGGATATGGCTGGCTGCGCTGTGGTGAAGCTACCTGCAGCAGCTTAAGCTGTTATCTTTCCTGGCTGTCTGTTTTTCCTCCTAGCTGGAGATGATTGCCCTTCTTACGGAGTTGGCAGGATGGAGCGTGTGAACACTTGGTGGCTCTGTCACCCAATGCTACAGGCACAGGCAGGTTTCTTTTAGGGATCTTTGGTAGAATGAGGACTGGCCACAGGTTCGTAGTTACAATTAGAGCTTTATTATTACACAAAATAGGCATAACATTGTTATCTACTATTTCTAAGGTTTAGCGTAGCTTATTGTTGCACAAAGGTTTTATCAATTATCATACTTTCAGTTAAGCAAAATTTCTAGTAATCGGTATAGCTTTCTTACGATCTAGAGTCTTTAGTTGCCTAGACTTTTAGTCACCTCAACCCTCTACAGATCGGGTCAAATGCTTAATAATCAGTTCATGATAAAATAATCATAATCTGGACTCAGACCTTACCCAAAAGAACGTGAGTCACTCACTCAATCTTTGGAGGAAGTAGAAAGCAGTGGAAGTGTCCCAGACCACTGGGGGATCATGGGTTTTGCTGTCCAGCAGCAGGACTTGTGGTTGCTTGATTTTATAGGCGATATCTCATGTCCGGTTACACTTCCCGGTTCCATAACAGGTGTCACCACATCCTGGCAGCAATGCTCAGTGGGCAAATAGTCTTGTCACAATGCTGACAGGGGATCTGGCTGTTGCTATAATGGGGGTCATCGCATCTTGGTGACAACCACAGTGCTGAAAAGGGGAAGAGGTGATACGTGATCAGCATGCTTACATTTTATGGCCATTTGTCTTAGGAAATGGTGTTGGAGCAGGGCATACTGGTGACATGGCTCCAATGGAAAGTCTTATCTTAGTGTAAATGCATTGTCCTAAGCAAAAATCACAACTGCACACAAGCAGTTGAAGTGTGTACATACATCACTGTCACCTCTGAGATGGAGACAATAACCCATAGCAGAAGGCAACTGTGAATGTGTGTCCATGACCAGGGAGACCTGGATGTTGAAGATACAGTTCCCACTTAGTTCTCCAAACCCTTAGGTCTGTGATATGCATAAA
This sequence comes from Fratercula arctica, assembly GCA_947846985.1. Classification (NCBI taxonomy): domain Eukaryota; kingdom Metazoa; phylum Chordata; class Aves; order Charadriiformes; family Alcidae; genus Fratercula; species Fratercula arctica. The sequence continues at coordinate 90,359,471 of CANTUZ010000002.1, read as the reverse complement.
GTAATTTCACTTGTCTTGGAGAAAGTCCGTGTACTCAGTAACTTTTATGTTATATTAAGTGTAAATTCTCCAGAAAAATGGCATTGGTCTTTTCTAGAAAGGTGCTCATGTTAGCACAGAACTGAAGGGAAGTCAAAGACACCTTTGCAACAAAGCTGTCAGGGAGGAAGGGCAAGAAACACCAGTATGATCCCTTGCCATAGTACTTGCTGTAATCTCAGACAATTGAGCACCAACGTGCTCTTTATGAGCAATGTTGGTGCTCTCCAATGTTGTTCTCGTCCCATTAAGAACATCTCAAGGCTTATATCAGTGGCAAATGCTCTTCCAAGCTTATTGCAAGAAGTACATGGTAGTGCCTGGTCCTCATGACAATGCATTAATCACAGCCAGTGGCAAAATATCTTCTGGACCAAGCATTATGTGATCTTTGATATCTTGGTAAACAATGATCTAAACGAATCACTTACATAAGAACAAGCACTGTATTATGTTCCCTCTGTATCTCAAGCCACCTTGTTCTTCATGCCTCAGCTGTGTCTGTCTTTTCACCCACACATTCCAGTCATAAACAAACTGCTATAATTTGCTTTTATGACATGAGGTCTTAATAGCACATTTAAGCCCTGGCACGAGTTCATCTGTCAGCCACAGCTACTGTGAGGTTCACAGTGGTCAGTGCTTGACAAAATTCTTTCTGTGAGCAGTATATGGCTGGACGAGTGCCTCACCAGTGCCTACACCCCTAGGTAAGGACATCTTCTCAGCTCACAGCAGAAGCTATTCCTATCTCTGTATTGGAAGAGCCTGCCTACTGTGATGGCAGCCTGCTGTCACTGTCTCTGTGACTCTTCACAGCCTGCCAGTTTTTCTATTGACACTTTTTCAGTTCATCACAACCTCTCTCTTTTCTGTAGGCTTGCTTCCATAAGAGTAAAGTGCTTAGGCTGCCTCGAACCAGCAAGTGGTAGGTTAACTCCTCCGAAGCTGTATGTTTGAGTCTGTGTCCGTGTTCACTTCGTTAGCAGTTCCTTTTTATCTTTCTTTGGTTTACCTTCACATGTTCACACAGACAGCAATATGGAACTGAACAGGGAAAACAAGTCACACATGAAATATTCATGAGCGATAAGATAGATGCTTTCTCAGTTTGTCAGCTCTGTCTGAGATTCATCTCCTGGCTAATCTGTTGCAAAGTCTACTTACGTTCTGCAGGAGACTTACGTTTTTATCCTTGTACAATGCAAGTAATCCATCTATTTGTGTCTGAAGGCTTTATTTAATTCTTACTCTCTTCCAAAGGAAATGCACCCTCTGTTATATGCAGAAAATTATTAGTTGCACATTTCCTCTAAAATATTCTCTTCCATCTTGTCTCATCTTTATGGCTCATGCAGATTTGGACCTTGTTTATGGAACATGTAAGGATTTTTAATTCCAGTGTATCTGAGTGATTCTTAGAGGTTTTTTTCTTTCCTTTTCCTTTTTGTAGATAATGTTATTTCCATTACTGGTATTATTACATTCATGAAAGAATATATTGGGGGGAAAAAAAGACAGACAAAGACAGGGTTCTACTACTGGGTTTTTTTCTGAAGGAGCAACAGTGAGGGAAGCAGGAAAAAAGATCTGTAGCCTCCAAATAGCATCCTCAAACTATGGATAAGGAGTAAACCAAATTCTAAGCAACAAACCAGTGCCTTTTCTTATGCTTAGGCAACAGTGACTATTCCTTTGACACCAAATGTTGAAAACAGGCACAAACATTGTGCTAGTAGGATTCCTAATTAATTATTTCAAGTTATTTTCTCAGTATCTAAGATATTGATGATATTTGAGTCAATTTAAAGCCATTCACATTTAGCTCAGAACAGGTTTGTTCCAATGCTGTTAGGCTCAGTGATCTACAGCACAAACACATCTTGACCAAATTTATTAACTATAGCCATACCAGGAGGCTAGCATGAGATGAGTGTTGTGCTATTCAGGTGAGGGAAAAATAAAGTTGGGAGTAAAGCCATCTAAGCCTAAGTGGACTGAAGGCCTGGGAAAACAGCCTTTTAATTTCTAGTCTGCATTATATAATGATGGGAGAGGTGAAAACTACTGGAAAGTAAGTACGAATGGTTTAACTCCCTCTGTTTTCATCCACGTCTGTGCACATGGACTGGCAATGGGACTGCAAAGTGACTGATAACACATTGCCTGCATCATTCTCCAGTGCCGCGCTGGAGCCTCCTGTTCAAACACGTTATCTCCCCACCTTGTTTGCAAACCAAAGAGTTCAGTAATGGTAATAAATTGGTACTATGACTGCATGGGGACAGCATCATTGTATATCATCATCAGGGTGACATACCTCCACGTGCAAAAACATGTTGAAGCCTGTCTCGAGTTAGCTGTGAATACTGTGATCCGTTGGTTGCTTACGAACAAGCCCTGGCCTTTATACCTTTTAGGATCATCTGTTATTTCTCGCATGCTGGTATCTTGAATTTTGAAGCAGTTTGGCGCTAAAGGGGAGTACTCTATTCATTGTGTTTAAGCAATAAGAGAAGTTCTCCTCCGTGAAAGAGTCAGCACATTGAAGGATCTGGAACAAAGTCACAAGGCCACAGCAGGGCTGCCTTAGCCAGCACCTGTTGGGGAAGACTTAAAGATCTTGCTTTTGTCCACTACAGAAAGATTCTGTTAAGCAAAGATTTGTGTATTGCCAACAGTTGATGAGGACGATTTTGAAAAGTAGTATGAGCCACAAGAATTATTAGACTTATAGAGAGACATGGGATATGCTTTTTAGAAGGGCATTGCCTATTGTACCTCTCACACTTTAATTCCTTTTTCTTCCTAAGAAATAAAAAAATAAAATAAAAAAAAAATAGAAAATGCAATATTGCCTGGTCACAGCGACTTTTAAGGTAAGTTACAGGTGCAGTAGAAAAGTAAAACTACATCAGATGACTTTGACCTGGTATTTCAAAACTCTGATTGATTAAACCAGCATTTTAATACTTCAATCTTAATTTTAGTTTCCAGTTTTAATTTCCTTTGAAAGTTATTTACCTTTTGCAAGCCATTTGGATGAAACATTGAAGTTAGATTTCAGTTATCTTTATGTTTACTAGAGACACCTTCAGTTTCTGCATGGCTTATACCCTTACAACATATTTTGAATTTTCAACTGTTTCAGTCGAATTCAGGAGGAAAGAAAGAATAGGAAAAATCTCCAAAACAATTTTTTTCTTATGTGATCCCTGTTTGCCCAGGCTGTAACCCTGTGCACTCAGGAGTTGATTTGCAGGGGAAAACAACTGAGAGCCAGCTGCAACTGACCCTGGGATTTCTTGATGCTTTCAAGATTATAGACTGATCGTTAGAGCAGACACAACCCAAGAGCTGAAAATAGGAGTCAGATCGCAGGGTAACATCTAGCACAACAAGCACAATGAAACCCTCACGCCTTTCTGTGGATTTTAGGTCCTGTTTTTATTTTGAATAGGCTCTTTCAGAATTGTAGTAGAGTTATAATCGGCTTTAGATCATTGTAACAGCAAAGACAGCCGTGACAGTTTTAAAATATATGACAGCCAGAACTTTTTCCTCCTTCACAAAAAGGTGGGCTGCAATACTGCAGTGCGCTAGAGACCAGCCTGGGAGCAGCGGCCATCCCAGATCTCCTGACGCATTACCTGGCTATAAACTGTTCAGAACTATGAAATGCTGATAGTATTTTTTAAAAACAAACTTGGAACTAAATAAAAATGACAGGTGGTTACCTGGATTCATCTAGGAAAGAGAACTCCCCATAAAACTTCTCTTTTAGAATAGGGAAACAAATCTCACTATTGCTTTTAAGTATACATATGATGAAGGAGAGAAACTGGAAAAAGTTAGATACAGCATATCCAAGGATGCTAATCCCACATGTATACCTGTTCAGAGCTTGCAGTCACTTAAGTGGTACTTCAGCCGTATCTGTGTTTCTTTCCCGAAAATAATGTTTCACAGAAGTGGTTCAAAGCACTTGCTTTTACAGCAGCAGCCACAGCAGAAATGTCCCGGAGCGTGTAACACAGACAGGGAGCATGTGATCAGACACTCACTGTCAGACTTGTTAACTGGAGTTGATGGAAGGAAACACACACCGCTTCACAGTTAACAAAGGCAATGGCCGTCTCTCAGTCAGATCCGTCTGCTTTTCGGGCAGCTTTTTTTGCGAAGTATATTTTGGAGCAGGTGTGGGAGGAGGGGGAGATGCTGCTGCTGCATGTTCAATGCAAAGCGCTGGGCTGTGATAGGCTGAGGGGACGTGGGTACTCTGCCTATATATGCTGGCAACTGCATCCTCCGCGCTTTATAGCTGTCACTGAGGAGGAAAGACAGACAGTGAGAAAGACAGAGGAGAAGGAAAAACCTTACCAACTCGCTGTAAGTAACATTCTTTGTCCTTAAAGCTTTGTGGTTATTGAATTCAAGTAGGTACATTTGGATTAATGCAACAATTGATTACTTAAGAGTGGAAGCTCGGCTAATAAACAGCCAGCCTGTGTTATTTTAGGGATAATCCAGGATACTCAAAAAGCATTTCTTTTTAACCTAAGTTTGCACAATGTAGTGTGCACCTTGTGTTTTGTGTTTGCTTGGTTTTACATATGATGTATGTCAGCTATAACTTTTTATGTACATTTATGCAGAATCCCCTTTATCCAAAAGTTTATATCTTGTCTTTCCAAGCAACAGTTCTGAACAACCAAGCAGACCTTGAGAAAGTCATTGCCAAATATTTTGAATAATAAAATTTTCAAGATAAATTCAATGCGTGACTTTTTAGGAGGAGGTTTTCTTCAGAAATAACCCTTTCCCATCACTATAATAAGACCTCAGAAGGGAAAATGACTTAAGGTGCAGACTGTGTGCCAGTGACAGCAATGAATAAAACTAACAATTTCTAACTGGAAAATGAAATTTTTAAATGAGATGTAGAACCTGTAACATATATACCTAATTCTTAGCTTGTGCAAAGGTAGAAGTACAGAGTAGATTCAGTTCCTTTTTACTCATGCTGAAAAAAAATTGATCCTACAGTCCTTATTCAGGCAATACTGCTATTGCCAATAGTAGAAGTTTAGCTTAACAGTGGTAACAGCTGCAAAAGCCTTCAGTTGGGTTCAGTAGCAGAAAGTCCGCATGGCTTTGGTGGTGTCACTGTAGCCTTTAAATCACATTATATTCTGCAACAGTCAGTTGGCGGAATAGAAACTGCACTTGTCTCATTTATTGGAAAGATAGACAGGTATTACTTTTTTTTGAGCCAATGCAGCTATCCATTTAAGGTGCTATTAATGTGTCTCTGCATTCTTCCTTTCTGTATTTAATAATAGGAGCTGCTAAAAGATTTTATTATGTTAGCTGTTTATTTTACTTTGATGAACTGGAGAACATGCACTCATAAATTTATAATACATCGAATGTACCTCTCATTTGTTCTCTTTTTCCTCTTTTTCCTCTTTCTTCTCTTTTTCTTCCTCATAACAAATTTCCTGGTAGTATTTAGATATCTTTTAACTTTATATTTAGTTAATACAAAAACAGATTCTAAAATTGTAGACAATACCTTTTAACAGAAATAATGAATAACTTGAATGTTATCTACATAATATTATACCTATAAATATTTTTAGTGCTTAGCTGTGTGTAAACTGCTCGTTTGTATGGTTCAGTTTCAGATAAAATAGAAAACAGTTTGCAAATGAACATTATGCTGAATATACAATCTAAAGACTAACAACAGTTTTCGTTAACTCCACCGTGTTGCAATGTCAGGGCAGAGGTAGAAGGAGTAGTTTAAACAAAGCAGCAAAGGATATGTCAACTTTAGGTTGTGTAGTGCACTTGTCCTCTGACAAATTCCAGCAAAATTGAAGAGCAAAGAGTTTATATATGAATAGCAAAAGAAAGAGATACATTGATATCATTTAAGGTTTAACATGATTGTTCTTGTTTTTACCTGAAGTTAAGAGCAAAACTCAATCTTCTCCAGTAAAGTAGCACTTGATCTGAAGAAGTATGCAGTGGTGTCCATATCCATTGATTCTTGCTGGCAACAAAAGTGCTCAGACATAATATATGTTTGGTAAAATTGTATTTGATCAATCAGAGTAAGGCTGTCGGTGAATTTGAATACAGACTGTGCTTACAAAGTGCTGGAGGTTGATAATTAGGCAGGGTGCCTCCTGAGAAGCTGTGCTCTCCTCATTCGGGGTTCAGCTGCAGATGCCAAATATGCTGAATTCATCCTGGGAGGTGTGGGATCCCTGAGAGCAGGGAGCTTTTATCACTTTTTATAGGCCTTCAAGAAAATAGTCCACTATTAAATACTTCAGACAGAGGCTCGGTTTCTCTGAAATTTCCATTTAGTTTTGGAAACCGGCCTACATTACTACGGTTTCAGTCCCTTTGACTTAAGTGGATATTTCAAGTAAACACAGATTGTAACAGTCAGCCCTTCAGAAAATACAGATGCTCTCAAACAGTGGTTTCATTTTAGACCCTAAGGGCTGAGTTGTCTGAGGTGTTTTGCTTCTTAGAAAATCACATTCTATATTTTTAAAATATACCGCCACAGAAGGAAGGCCTCTTTCTATGCATTGTGTTGTTGCATTGTACATGTGTTGTATATGCATGTGCAAGGTAGAAGAGAGAAACACTCTGTACAGGTAGAGAGGTGAAGTTTTTTGCATTTTTAGGGTACTAGCTGGTAACAATTGTCAGATACTCAGTCTACTGGATATGGCTTCCATAGTAAGTAATACTTTCAAGGAGATGAAATGAGATCTGTAATGAGCAGTCGACGAAGAGAATGAAAATAGGGATGAGAGAGTAAGTGGGTCTTGTCACTCACAGAAAAATATATATATATGAAATAGGAGGTGAAAAGGAAAATTTAAATGACCATTGTGTTCCTGCAAGGAGTATGCCTTCACAGTTCCTGGTGAGATATGTGTATTACAGTAACGTAAGGAATTTTCAGGCAAGGACTTTTAGGAAAGAAGATGCATGGATACATGAAAATAGATGGATCTTTAGATAGATTTTATTTTCTCAGTATTGTCTTTGGGGGAAAGAACAATGAAATACTTTGCTTCAGATTGAAGCAGATTGATGTACTTTGCTGGATCAAACTGAATTGAAAGTTCATTAGAGGTTAACTAGATACTAGTTTATATCAATTTATAACACTGCAGCAACCATGGCAGATTTGGGATGGATGGTTCATCCTCCCATTCTTTATGCTTAAGCTTTCTGGCTCAATTACCTCTCCCATGCAAAACAGTGGGTTTCCCCTGGAATTTAATTCTTTATCCTGAATTTTGAGAATGATATTGCAACAGTGATTTATGACAGAAGTAGTGCAGCCAAAACAATGTTAGGATGAGCCAGTCGACCTGCAGTTCTTGGGAACAACTATAGTTAGCAAGTAACAAATAAGATCTCAGTGGTTATCTAAAATGTATATTTTGTCAAACTGAGTTGACAAATTTCAGTTGCACGGTCATAGGCTGAAACCACAGAATGTGTATCTGATCTGAATTTTATTTGCTTACCCTGATATCCAAAAAGAACTTTGTCCAAACAGCTAATAATAAAAATGACAATAAATTATATCAGCATACTACATAGGAACAAGGTGATGTAAATATTACTTGAAATAGAAAGAAATTTGAGATTCAAAAAGCCTAGGTGGTAGAAAAATGGTCACAAGCTATATAACACAGTATCTATGTTGTGGTAATATGATAAAGTAAATTTATTTTTGTGTTTGTGAGCTGTTTTGAGCTTGCACATGATGCTATTTGATTTGTGCTCTTTGATTTATATTTTGGGAAAAGACCAAGCAATCCACAGTAGCTTCTATGTTAGATGATGCCTTATGTTTGATTGATACAAAGTAAAGCTGGAGAGTAGTATGGTGATACTCTTACCTCTTCTGACATTGTACTGACAGCTCATTGGACCCACAGACACTGAATGAGATGTTCAGCTGAACTGATCCACGTGTAAAAGTCTGTAGGAATAGCAGTAAGTCAGTGGTGAGCAACAGCAGTGCTAGAAACACCAAGTCCTCAAGTTCTGAGTCAGTTCAGTCTCAGGCAACTCTCACTAATTTGGGAGTCACAGGTTAAATTCTTATTTTCATAGCTTTCATCTCTGAAACCAGAGAAAAAAAAAATAACAGGTTACCACGTGCAAGTTCTTTAGAGCATGCTATAGCAATGAACTGATGAATGAAGTAGCATAAAAGAAATAATGACAGCATAAGTTAAGGGTTAAGTTAGAGATACTTTGAAAAAGAAGTGAAACAGTACAATGTTTAGATTTCTTCTGGCAAAAAAAATTTAAACCAAAGAAGTGAGCTTTGGGATGTAAAATTAGATTGCTGCCACAGAGATGCATATTGATTGTTGCAGTTCATGCTGACTTATTTGGAAAGTTTATTAAAATTTTGAACTGTGATCAAAGATGTGTTAAATGAAAATGCACATAAGATTTGGGGGTATTGAAGAAATAGAATCATCCTGATTCTAAAGGAGTGGAAACAAAATTGCTTGCTTAAACACAGTCTTTCAAGGGGGAGATGACACACAAAGCTGCCCACCGGAATCCTCTGAGGACCGTAATGACTACTGTTAATGCATTTCCAGCAACTTAGTAGCAAGATCTGAGAAAGGTCCTAATTCCCCTTTCAGAAAGGCATAGAGAGCGCCAAATAAACACTTACATGATGGTTAAAGAGAGTAATAAAGCTATAACAAAATAGCAACAAGAACAGCTATTCTCTGGGGGTCTAGAAGTCCCTGCTGTGCAGATTCTTGCTTTCCCAAGTGGTTCATGACCTACAGCAGCACCCTGCTTTCTTAAATAGCAGCAGCAGCTGCTCTACACAAACCCCAGATCCTCTATTTGTAGCAGCAGAGATGTCTTTAGGATGGTGTTTATCAACGATGTCTTTCTTTTGTAATGTAATGTTACTAATTCAAATATAATAAAGCCCAGAAGGGTCTCTCTTTTCTCAAAATTATGTCCGCGGTTATAAATCCTTAGCACAAATAACTGATACCTAAGAAATTGTCTCTTAATTCCATAATATTCACATTGTGCTTAATATAATTATTTCCTTACAAAGTGAAGATCTGAAGGTATGTGAACTAAGCATAGTAATTCTTTACACCAGCAGTGTGTATCCTCATTTCACTGCCGATTTTCTTAGTACATCCCAAGGAATAGTATCACTCACTCAATCTGAGTGTATAAAGACTCTTGGATGCTTTTTAGGCACTGTCGTCTCAACCTTGTATTTACTGAGCACTCAAAATGCAAAGCCACATACAGTAAAAAAGTTGGGAGGGCCAGGATGGCAGGAGCAGGCACCCGAGCAATATGAGTTTAGATTTGCACAGCACTTTGCAGGCAAACTCCAACTCATCACAGCTGAGCCCTACATCGCCTTGAGTGTGCTCACGCAGCCCCTGCCTAGCTCAAAGCACACCTAGAGCTCCAGCCCAACATCCTGGAAACAGGGACAGCCCCAGACAGTGCTTCCTCACAACGCCCTGCAAAATATAGTACAGGTCAACTCCAGGTGAATTGTAATCAAAACCTTGGTAAGAAATAAGGTTTTGTAAACGGCACAGCATGTGCATTTACAGTAAAAGAGTAAAGCTAAATCTTGAAGCAAGGCAGGAGGCAAGAAGTGGATAAAATGACAGAGCAGCACAGTGGATCACTGTGATAACTGTGATTGTTATAGCTTGTTATTATAGATTATAATAGAGACACACAGCCTTTTTCCTTAGACCTCTTCTTTATAAGGCAGGAGGGAGTTGATTATGTGACACACAACAGTGCCATATCCTTGTGTCAACCAGCAGCAGTAGGGATTATATCTGTGATTTCTGAATCACAGAATGGTTCGAATTAGAAGGGACCTTAAAGTTCATCTAGTTCCAACCCCTCTGCCATGGCCAGGGACACCTTCCACTAGACCAGGTTCCTCAGTCTTCATCAGTGTGCCTCTACAGCTCTTCTATGCTAAAGATACAGCCTATCTGTAGTAATCTAATCTCCATCGTGACATAGGCATCAAAGATTTAACAGTGTGATTTACTTCTATACAATGTCCAGCTAATACTGGAGTGGAGCAGAATTCAACACTGTATGGGAGTTAGCAGAAATAAAAGAGCATATGGTCTTTTCAGAAAGGCCATATGAGTCATGCTATAAATCATCTGAATAACAGGTTTAAAACTAGTATTATTTTATTTTAAAGTTACCTTTTTTTTTTTTTTTTTAGGATTTTTCTGATAATAAGTCCTAAACTCTGATACCCATGGATGCTGCAGAGTTCCGCAAGAGAGGGAAGGAGATGGTGGACTATATTGCAGATTACCTGGAGAAGATAGATAAAAGACAGGTCTTCCCAGATGTGGAACCAGGATATTTAAGGCCCCTCATTCCGGACTGTGCACCCCAGGATCCTGAGAGCTTTGACGATGTCTCTAAAGACATTGAGAAGATCATTATGCCAGGGGTAAGAAAAATGGATTTGTAGTGCAATGTTCAATACTGCATTTAGGTTTCCAAAGATTTTAAGGGAAGTGTGGATTGAAGGCTGTGCAGCTAGACCTTACGAACCTAAGTACCCACACTGATTAGCTTTTAGAAGGCAGGAGTCTGCTTTACATCCATAGTTAAGTATGATCAAACACTTCATACAACTTATGTTTTCTGTTCCTGATAGAAATAATAAAATAGTTCTTTTGCTTCATGTAAGGCTTGCTTTTGGAAATCACTCCCTTTCCTCCCTTGAATTGGTTACGGTGAAGCTTCATAACTTTCAATTTCATGTGATATTTTTGCTACTTGCAAAGCACAGTAAATATTTTATAAAATGGGATTTTTATTAGTCTGCTATGCCTAAAGTGTTCCTTCAAGCTGATCTTTAAATGTTAAAATTCTCTTAGGAAACTTCTTTTTATTACAGAGCTGACTAGAAAGGATTCTCCCCAATATTTGTTCAGTTGACTTACTCCCTTAAATGTCAACTTCTTCTAGTACCTTTTAAGGCACATGGCCACTGCCTAAATATTAGCTCTTGGCTAGATCAGTGTTGATCAAACAATGCAAAACAAAGTGTCTGTCATTTGTCCAGTTCTGAATTTTTCTTGTTTTTCCACTCAAGGTATACCTTTTTTTTAAAAAAATACATGTTTGTCTCCTAACCACTGTAAGTAGCTTGAAGAGGACTGGATTATTAGTAAATGTAAATGAGGAATCTCTCCTTTGGATCTCTGCAATAACCACTTGTGGTTGCTTCTCTGGATGTAGCCAGGTGATATGATTGCTACGAGACTGGACATGGAACCACTGCTCTGCAAATGTGTTTAGTCAGTGCACTATAATACCATTTCTTTTTCATTTAATAATGTAAATATTTGTTTTTCAATATAATTTTATCTTGTTTCCCTTGGAGGCAGCCCTGCTGTCCTTTAACAGGCAAAAGCTCCACTGAAGTCAATGGAAATCTCTTCACTCTTCTTGAAGATTTGTGGATGAAGTCTTAAATCCAACAGAATTAAATCAGCGCAGATTAGATAAGAGAATTATGTCCAGCGCATGCAAATACTTTCATTGCTGCGCATAGATACGATTGCCTTTCTTTTTTCATTGGAGGAAAATACTAACCATTTTTTTTGGTCTGTGAAATAGAACAGAAAACACTTTGCTTTGAATGCTTGAGAACATCCAATAAAATAATATCAAATTAAAAAATAAGAGATGAATAATTTGAGAACAGAAAGTGAGATATTCAATTCCAATTGTCATTAACATATCATGTTCCCTCTTAACTAAATTGATTTTTTTCTTGATATTTACATGCCCTGCAAATAAATTTACTTTTACAAAGTGATATATTCTGAAGAAATGTAATATCCAAAACTTTCCTGTTAGTGTTTGTGATACAAAGTTCTTATAGCAACTCTGATTCTGCCTGTGTTGTTTATACTAGGTACTGAACGCTCACATGAGCACAGAATCACAAAGTCACAGTATAGTAGAGGTTGGATGGCACCTCTAGAGATCATTTGGTCCACCCCCACTGCTCAAAGCAGAGTCAGTTAGAGCAGGTTGCTCGGGACCATGTCTGATTGGGTGTTGACTATTCAAGGATGAAGTCTTCACAGTCTCTCTGTTGTCCTGTTCCAAAGTTTGACCACCCTCACTGTAAAAAAGCTTTTTCTTAGGTTTAAATGGGCTTTTCTGTATTTCAGTTTGTACACATTTCTTCTTGTCTTGTCACTGGATACCACTCAGAAGAACCTGGCTTCATCTTCATTACACTCTCCCATGAGGTGTTTATACACATTAACTAGATACCTCCTGAGCTTTCTGTGGTCTGAACAATCCCAGCTCTCTCAGCCTCTTGTAATATGACACATGCTCCAATCTATTAATCATCTCCATGGCCCTTAACTGGAATCAATCCAGTATGAACATGTACTGGAGAACCCAGAACTGGACACAGCATTCCAGGTGTGGCCTCACCAATGCCGAGTAGAAGGGAAGGATCACCTCTTTTGACCTCCTGGCAACAGTTTTCCTAATGTGGCCCGGGATGCTGTTGGCTTTGTTTGCTGCAAGGGCACATTGCTGGCTTATGTTCAGCTTGTCCACCAGGACCCCCAGGTCCTTTTCTGCAGAGCTGCTTTCCAGTCAGTCCCTGGCCTGTACTGGTGCAGGGGGGTTACTGCTCCCCAGGTAGAGGATTTTGCATTTCTATGTTGAACTTCATGAGATTCCTGTTGGCTCATTTCTGCAGCCTGTTGAGGTCCCTTTCAGTTGCAGCATGACCATACAGTGTTTCAAGCATTCCTCCCAGTTTTACATCATCTGCAAAACTGCTGAGGGTGCGCTCTGTCCCATTGTCAATAATGAAGATGTTAAACAGTACTGTCCACGGTATTGACTCCTGGGGTACACTGCTGGCCTCCATCTGGACTTCATGCCACTGATGACAACCCGATGAGTCTGGCAGGTTAGCCAGTGTTCACTCCACTTCACTGTCCACTTGTCTAGTCCATATTTCATCACTGTGTCAGTAAGGATGTTATGGGAGACAGTATTTAAAGTCTTAACTTAGCTTAATATCCTGTGCTCTCATCCACTAAGCCAGTCATCTTGTAGAAGGCTGTCAGGTTGCTTAGGCATGATTTCCCCTTCATAAATCTTTTCTGCCTAGCCCCAATCACCTTCTTGTCCTTAATATGTTTGGAAATAGCTTCTAGGTTCCATCATCTTCCCTGGGATTGAGGTGAGGCCTGCAGTTTCCCAGATCCTCCTTCTAGCCCTTCTTGAAGATAGAAGTGACATTTGCTTTTTTACCAGTCCTTCAGGAACATTCCCCAGTTGCCATAATCTTTCAAAGATATTTGAGAGTAGTCTCAATGACATTGTCTACCTCCTGCCAGCACTTGTGAGTGCCTCCCATTAGGCTCCATGGACTCACATATGTCCAGTTTATTTAAATATTTCCTAACCTGATCTTCCTCCAGGTGAGGTCTTCTGTGTTCAAGGCTTTTTCATGTGTCTCGTGACCCTGGGATTCCTGAAGGCAACTTAACTGGTAAAGACTGAGGTGAAAAAAGCATTGAGTGCTTCAGCCTTTTCCGTGTCCTTTGTTACCAAGGCCCCAACCCCATTTGGCAGCAGACCTACATTTACCCTACTTTCCTTTTAATGCTGATGAACCTGCAGAAGCCTTTCTTGTTGTCCTTCACATCACTCACCATACTGAACTCTAGATGGCTTTGGCTTTCCTAACCCTGTCCCTACATACTTAGACAGTGCCTTTACAGCCCTCCTCTTCTGGGTCACCTGATCATTCTTGCTTTTCTTATATGCTTCGTTTTTACATTTGAGTATTGTCAGGATCTAACTGTTCATCTATAAAGGCCTCCTGCCACTGTTGCTCGACTTCCTGCATGTGGGGTGGACCATTTTTTAACTTGGAGGAGGTGATCCTTAAAAATCAACCAGCTCTCCTGGATGACTCTTCTCTCCATGTCTGTCTCCCATGGGATTCTTACAAGCAGGTCCCATAACAGGCCAAAATCTGCTCTTCTGAAGCCTAGGTTTATGATCCTACTTTTTGCCTTTCTTCCTGCTCTCATGATCCTGAGCTCCACCATCTCGTGGTCACTGCAGTCAAGGCTGCCCCTGACTTTCACATCCCTGAACAGTTCTTTCTTGTTTGTAAATATCCGGTCCCACAGCGTGTCCCTCCTTATCAGTTCTTCCATCACCTGTGTTAGATAATTATCAGCAACGCACTCCAGAAACCTCCTGGACTGCTTGTGCCCTGCTGTTTTGTCTGTCCAGCAGATATCAGCTTAGTTGGAGACCCCTTGGAGGACTATGACCTGCAAACATGAGGTTTCTTCCAGCTGTCTGAATGCTGTTCTCATGTGCTTCTTCCTGATAGGTGGTCTGTAGCAGACACCCACCCAAATGTTGCCCATTTTAAAATCTCCATCATAAGCTGACCCATAAGCCCTTGACTGGCTCATTGTCCATCGCTAGTCCCCATGCATTCCTGCTGCTCTCTTGCATAAAGGACTACTCCCCTGCCTCACCTTTGGGGTCTGTCCTTCTTAAAGAGCCTGTCCTCATCTACCGCAGCACTCCAGTCATGTGAGTTATCCCATCACATCTCTGTGATCCCGGTGAGATCACAGCCCTGTGACTGTGTTTCATCTAGTTACATCTAGGTAACACCTGTGTTACATCTAGTGTTTTTCAGCTATAGTGCTTTTCCAGTATTTGCATGGGGAATGTCTTATCTCCATTTTATAAATGAGGAACTGAGCTTCTTCATAGAGAGTAATATGACACAGGTCATAAACCCTTGTGAAAATGGTGTTTCTTCAGAAGAGCAAGGATCAATTAATTGTGTAAAGCAATAATGCAGTATCCATTGCTCTCTATGCTATAGGAGAGCAAGCATTCACAAGTGGTAAAACTTCTTTTATTTCTTGTGAAATTGGATGTAGACCTTCAAAGGGCAGTCCACTAAATGATAATGACCATAATGGTGATAAGTTCCTAACACTAAAACAGGGCCTGAGAGAACACTGCTGAACTCTGATCTCCACAGCAGGAAGCCAAAGTGGAAGGGATCTGCATATAAAAATATTAGTGGGAGTCACCTTTCTCTCTCAGACTTGCTTTGTTCTCTTGAAATATATCTCCTTCTTTTTTAGAGACAAAAATGATCGAGTTTAGTTGTAACTGCAAATAGCAGTACTGAAGATGCTAATTTTCCAGCTGAAGTACCTATCTTTAGTGTGTGGTAAAGGAAGACTCTTGCTTAGACTAAGCAAGCGACAAGACAGACAGACATCCTTAGAGGAAATCTGGGAAATAAAATGCCTCTGAGAAGCATTAGAGTGGTAATTACTGAGCCCAAGACATTTGTGTATCACTGTTTATCAGCAGAGGGCTGAAAAAACAAGCATTAATTATGTCAAGCTCTTTGCAATATTTGACTAAGTGTATCTGTTCTAACATGGCCAAAGAAATGAATTTTACAGCTGATCCGGGGGAAGGGGAGGCAGGAGGAAGAACACAGCTGTACTTGCCCTAGGGCTTTTGGCTTTTTCACTTTGTGTGAGTGGTGCAACTGGAATCTGCTGTGCTTCATCAAACAAATGGCTCCCAGCAAGTAGGCAGTTTAACTTGATTAACCCAAGATAAATGTCACAAGTCTTACAGATCACAGAGGATTAGAGCTGGGGAGATGAACAGTAGCAGCCCTGGCTCATTGTGGACGTCAGTGAAAGTCTGTACATGTGGGTCCTATCAGGGACCACTGTTTATTGGCTATTTTTAAATCTGCTTATTATTTTCCTGTGAAGAACCAAGTCCCATCCAATTTGTTTTCTGATTTGTGAAGGAAGGTGTTTGCCACAAGTGCTCTAAAACTTCTTTACAGCAAAGAAAGAGATCCTGACCAGATATAAGCTAAAAATGTTCACAGTGGCTTGTCTTTGGATACCCGATTTGAGCAGGTTTGAACCTAGTGACCAGTAAAAGTGAAGTCTTGAACATACCAGGTATAAGGCTAGTTTAGACAGCAGAAGGAAAATTATAGTGGATAGGAGCTGGTTTTATATGAAAGAGATAGGAGCATCTGAAATATTATATGTGGTATACTGCAGCAGAGAAAGTGATAATCTGATCTGATATCATTGCGTATACAAGAGTTAAGACAGTTTTCCCTTAGCATGGACCATGTCCCTTAAAGAAGAGCTGGTTGCTGACATGAAGAAGGTTAGAAGAGGAAATACGAGGGGTTTTTGCAGCATGCAGGGCAGTGCAGTACAGTGATCCCTGAGTTAGCTCCAGAACAAGAAACCTTATCACATGCTGGGGAGTGTGAAAGGTAATGTTAATTAGAGGTAGGAATGCGGAACAAAACAGTAAGGGAATACTGAGCTCAGGCAAGTGATGTTCTCAGGATGCTCTTACCATCCTCCAGTTTTAACAGAACTCCTCCAGTATTAAAAAATCCCAACAAATAAAACAGCATAAGTCTAGGCTTCAATAACTTAGCAGCCTCTGGATTTCCAGTAAAGGAAAGATCTTACGCATATTCTGCTGAATTCTTGCTTATAGTCCATTTAATCCTCTAGAAGCACTTTTTTCCTAAAATTTGCCTTTCATCTTGAATGTGAAAGCTGGTTTTGCCAAATGCATCAGATCACATTATTTCTACTGAATATTGCAGTGTGGCAGTACATTTCCTGTTTTCAAATTTTATCAGATTGGAGTTGTGGAGCGCTATCCAGTATCTCACAGATCCTTAAAATTGCTTAAAGAGAATTCTAAATATTGCTGACGCAAGACAATGAATTGGCTACAATTTGTGCAGCTGTCGTCGTGTTCTCTTGTATTAGTACATATAAAGTGGAATTGTACATAAATCACAACTTATTAGAGGGAGATAATAGTTTAATTTTCTATAGAAGGTAGTAGATATTGGAATGGATTGTTTCACTTTGTTGTGAGGAGCTGTTTTGGCCAGATTCAGTGCCTGAATTTTAGAAGATAACTCCAGAGTGTGGACAAGAGAGTTCTGTGGACCTCTACTGCACTGAAGACACACTTGCTAAGTCAATTGCATGAGAGAGACGAAAGAACAAAATGATGGAGTCCGCGGAAGCAGAGGCTCGAGAACAATGCCCTGCACAGAAACTCACACTGCCGCTGCCTGTGCAATTCTTGTCTTCTAGGCAGACAAATGGAGAACTCTGATTGTGGAACTGTTGGGAGATTTGGGCAAGAACTAATTTATTTCTACTTTGAGTGAAAGATAGATAAAAAATTGAGACAAAACAAGGTAAGCTTTCGTATAAAATGGGATCCTGTGTTACAGCCAGGTAGTAGAGAACTGTTGACTGGTCCCAGCCTCTAATCTTTTCTGACTTTGTGACAATTTGTTTCTGCTTCCTGCATTAGTTAAAAATGACTATTTTTCCCTTAATACAGGTGACTCACTGGCACAGTCCATACTTTTTTGCCTACTTCCCTGCAGCCTCTTCCTTCCCAGCTCTTCTTGCAGATATGTTGTGTGGTGGAATAGGATGTGTGGGATTCTCTTGGGTAAGTTTACTGGGGCATGTACTGCTATGTGGTAATGGTGCTTCACCTTGCCAAAATTTTAAGCGTTTCAGTAACGTTCTTCAGTGAAATTACTGGTTAATAGCAGTGAAGTCACAGGACTATTTTTGTAGGTAAATTTCCTTGACTAACTAAGTGTTTTTGCACAGACACTCTGAATGACTCCAGTAATAAAAGACTATTTCCTAGTAGAAGTTTTGCCTTTGAAAAATCACCAGCTTTTAGAGTTAGTGGTAGCAGTGCAAACTTACTGGTAATTCATTAAGTAGTATGACTGTTGCCTATCCCCCAGTGCTGTTACTTCTCTTATCATCTGGGTGAATGGAAAATTGTGTTTAAAAAAATCCACATTCATATGAGATGGGCTTTTCTCAAAAGAGGTTGATACTTGATGTTGAAAAAAAAAATACGCAAGATGCAAATCCTAGCTCTGACATTTGATAGTCATGGTTCTATGTGAGGCCCAGTTTGACATTTTTTTAGTAAATATTAGAAACAACATGCATTAAATGGTCTTCAGGTCCCTAATTTAGCTGGTGAAGTTAGTCAGCTAGTCTCTTCCTCTATAGTAAAAAGAGAGAGAGAGAGAAAGAGTTATTCTTGCTCGGGTGGATCCTGTTTCTCTTCATGGTCTAGTGAGGTTATTCCCTCCATTCTATTTTCAACACAGGCTGCAAGTCCAGCTTGCACGGAGCTGGAGACTGTCATGCTGGATTGGCTAGGGAAGATGATTAACTTGCCTGAAGAGTTCTTAGCTGGGAAAGATGGCCAAGGTGGAGGAGTCATTCAGGTAAGAGGGGACATGAAAAAAGAATACGGGATGAGTTTGTGGACTTCATGATTTTGTAAAACCTTCATACCAAAACAATAATAAAAGGAAAGATATATTTTTTTCTGCCACATAGGTTCCTTTCAGATTTTCAGAAAGATTAATGTTCTGTGAGAATGCGCACAGGTGGGTGGGATCATTGATGAAAGTCATGGTTTTGTCTTCAGAGCAGCTGAATTCTGAAACCCTCATCTCTGTGAAGAATTGTTAGTAGTTCAACTTAACAGCACAATTTGGGCTTAAAATTCAAATTATAATATTGAAAAATTGTGTAGGATGGAAACTTTAATTTGTTGATCAAGTGAAGTGAGCTCATACTTACCAACAACGTGCAGCAATGTTCCATGGCTGAAAATAGAAAAAAACTTCTCAAATAGAAATATATGTGAGGATTTTGAGTACAGCATCATGAAAAGTGGTTACAAAGGCTTCCACAAAGTCCACCTTAGACATGTTCAATGGTTTACTTCAGTCAGTTTCCAAAACAGCCTTCCTTTTTTTTTTTTTTTTTTTTCCAGAAAAAAAGTCTCAGAGGTCAAGCAATGGAAAAGAATATAGAAGAGAATCTTCTATAAGTAGAAATAAGACAATGTAGTAGAAAGCCTATCAATCTTTGTCAAAGAAGTTGAAATTATTTTAAGAAGTTTTCCTTATAAAACAAAATGAAACATTGGAATATTAAAATAAAATGAAGAGCTTCTTAAAATTTGAACCTAAATGGTGCTATCAGTAGATAATACAGTTTTCAGATGACACTGCAGTATCCAAAATAGAACAAAACTCCGAAACTTTGACATTGACTACTTAATGAAAGCCTACAGTGTCTGAACAGAGTATCTGTACAATAATGAATATATCACCAATGGGCAAACTTGCATGCATAATAAAGCTATATTGTTTGTCAGCCATGGCCTTTCTGCAAATGCAGACTCTGGTAACAGCTATTAATCTAACAGAAATAGATCTCTCCTATGAAAAAGACTGATTTTTAAATAATTGTTCTTTTCTCCCGTGATGATCTCTGGAGACTGGTCATTGGAGGCCAGGGCACGATCCATTTTATCCTAAGATAGGCTTCTAAAATACATCTGAATTACATGCTAGAAATGAGGGCTTCTTTCTTTCATCTCAACTGCAAATGCCTGCAGATTATTCCAATAAATTCTTCCCAATATCTTCCTAGGTGAGTGTGAATTTAACCCAACTGCTATGATTCCCCTAGGCAGAGCTGCACCTACACCAGTGTATTTCCAGAATAACTCTTTACTCATCTGCTTACTCTGTTAGGATCTTTTTCGTTACGATTACTAGGGAGGGGGTTGTGCTCAAGAAGTCAAGTTTTCATCATGCATCTCAACAGTATTTATTTTGTACCAGTGAAAGCAAGCAATTATGTCTGATGGTTATCAGCAGGAATTATTGCCCTCCTAGGCTGACAATGCTGGATTGCCCACAATTTTCATCAGAAACCAGTCGGTTTCAAGAATTGAAAGTGGTGCTCTGTGTTCCTGCTTACGATGAAGTAATTTCTGCTGCAGATCATCTTGTCTTGCTCTTGAGAAAATAATGATACAAATAAGAGAGCATGAGGCAAAGACAACATGAACACGTGAAAGTGCCAGTCATTCTCTTGGTAAATACCAAGTAATTATTGTGGTATTGGGTAAAACTGAGCCTGTGAAAATTGGCTCTTAATTACATTTGAAAATCTATGTCAATATGAAGCACTTTGTTGTTGTGTGCAGGATGACACTTGAAAATGGCAAAAGATGAAAGAAAATTTCAGTTCAGAGCTCTGGTGGACATGAACATCAGCTCTTGCTGATATTTCTTCCGCCTCTTGAGCCTGCTTGCCATGGCAACCTTTGTTTGCTTGCAGTAAAAGGAAAGGTATCATCATCCTTCACTTAATGCAGAATGCAGCATTCAAGAGGAGAAAAAAACAGCTTTTAAAAATAAGTGAGAAAGCAGCTTTCTTCCTGAAGCTCGTATCCTGCTGTTCATTCTAGATAAACTGCTGAAAAGTGTACCTACTTTGAATTTTAAAGAGTTTTCTTGCTCTGCAAAGAAGAAGTATTTTAAGGGTGAAACAAAATGAGACTCAGCCTGTCTTTGGACTGGTTAGGAACGCTGCTGATCTGTCTTTCTTGTCAGTTAGCCAAGTAGTTCAAGAATCCAGGGTTTTTTTTCCTCAAAAATATTTACGGCAAGACTAAAGTGCCAAGGGAATAGAAGAGCTTTATAAACCAGGTTCTGCAAACACTGTCAGCTTCAGTATAAAAAAGGTGACTTATGGAAACAGAGAAGGTGAAAAAGCCTGTGCCTATCATGAGACATCCAAAAGCATTTCCAAGTTGCTGGATTCAGATGCCTTTAGGCTATGTACCAGCCCTATATCAGGAGGCAAGATTCAGCAGGCCCTTTCCTGTTCATCCATGTTTCTGTGTAAGGAAGTTCTTACACGAACTGTTGTATACACCAACTACGCACCAGCCTGGATGAACAACCAGGATGCCAGAACATTTTGTGTCACTCCTCAGAAAGTTGAGACTATTCTTGAGCCTAAGTCATTTGCCTGCCCAGCCAGGCAGTCTCCAGAATAGTGGGGGCTTAAATTTCCAGATCTCAAATTAATGCCTTAACCTTTTGAATTGCCTACAGCCATATTCTTTTATGTATTTGTGTGCATTTCTTTAATATATATATTTCTTTCACATCCTGGAAAGACACTGACAGTTTTACAGGGTCTCATCACTACAAAAAAAAAAAAAAAGAAGAAAAAAAGTGCCATTGTCTCCACATACATTTGAAAGATTATAATATACATATTAAATATATATATTAAATAAGTATTTTAATAAAAGTCATAATTGGTGTTATTTCCTACATATTAAATGCAAGGGTGCTAGAGCTAATTGTACTGTGAAGAACCAAAGTTAAGAAAGGTTATTTTAAGTGACTTGCCGGATGCGAGATGGAATTAGGTTTTGCACACAGGCTTTATGTTGCCTAACTTCATTATGAGGACATATAACTTACACAAAAAACTGTATGAACATCACAATAAGTTGCAGTGGTTTGCACAAAGAAAAAGTATTCTCCTCTGCTGAATTGCTGGAAAGGTATTTCAAGCAACATTTTCTGGTAATATATGCCCACTAGGCAGGTCTTCTGATTGTGCAGGGTTCTTTAGAAGATTATATACTGCTTGTAAAAAAATAGGAAAAAAAACCCAGCTTCTCAGAAAATAGGTGATGTTCTTGACTGCAAAACATGCCTCATGTCTGCTGGACACCCAGGGCCTGAGTCATTATATTGTAGCTCACAGGACTGTCAGGAAGCACAGGTATTTTTTTTTTCACTGTTATTAGATAATACTGTGCTGAGCATGGCAGAAATAGTTTTTCTAACAAAGACATGATGACAGAAGTTTCTCATCAGGAAACTTATACTGTGTGAGATTCTTCTCACGTTTTGTCAGATAAAGTTAAGTGTACAAGAAGGTACCTTTAGAGGAACCATCTAGCTTAGTCCGGAATATTTGCCTAAAATAGATGGAATTATTGCTTCCTGAATATGCTTACCTCTCTCCAGGACAACTGAATACTAAGGGCCCCATAACTATTATTTTATCTCAGATATTTAACTTTTAGACAGATAAAGTCAGATGAATCAGATCTTGCAAGTTCTTTATGTGTAAGATGAAGATAACTGTGTGCATGCACTCTTGCATCATGCGTTTTGAGAACTATGGACAGGCATGATTTCTCAGTGTTCAGATATTCTGATGAGTATTCTGAGTATCGGGCTACAGACCATATGCAGCATAAGATTAAACGGAGAGATTGTCAAATTATGTTTTCTGTAATTAATGGACAGAATTTTCCTTCACCCTTTGCCTCCACATGGAAGTTCTACCTTACTTGACCCAAGAGCGATACTTGTTTTCCTATACCATTCTGGATCTGTAATATTTCCCTCCGTTGCCATAATGCTGTGTGCAGCAGCAGCAGCTATAAGAAATGCACAAAACTGTCCCCAGCTCATCTTTGTGCTCTGATGCAGACCCTGGGGTCTAAATTCCTCAAATACCACACTACCGGAAAGGCAGATAAAATATATTCATCATGGCAATACGTTTAGTAAATGTTTAGGGACTGTCCTTTTCCCGGCTTACTCCATTCATGAGGCTGTTGAATTTCAGCTGGGTTGAGTTCACTCGCTGTTGAGATGTTGGTATGTGTAGAAGGCAGATTTGTCTCATATAAATAGCTCAGCTATCTTCAGTATTAGGAGAAAGTCTGAGTTGACTGGGATAATTCTCATGTATGAAATCTGTAGGATCAGGCACGCCTCCAGGGAAGAAATAAGACTTCCCCAATATTTAAACATTTGTTGTAATTAGCAAGTATACACATGTCTACAATAGAGGGAGAAGAGATTTTTGGTACAGCATAAGAAACATCTCTCCAAAATTAGCTTGTTGACACTGGGGATATTTCTGAGACATTAACATAAGCAACTGTATCTATTGTAGTGTTGTGTGCTTGACAGAGGAAGATTCACGTGACAATTGTTCCACTTTGAAAGTACCTAAAAACTCTGTCTTGCGTATGGGTACCCAAACCCACTTGGTTTATGAACATGTGTCTGAAACTGTTACTTATAGTTTAAATAGAGCATGTTTCATCTGCCTGTTCGAGAGGAAAACCATAAAAAGAATTTGTGGGAACTTGTCTTCTCTTGTGAAATGTAACGATCGATTGTACAAAGAATTCCCCTCTGTGCTGTCACAGAGGATCCAAGACACAATTTAAGCTCATGTTTTGTGAGTCAAAGAGCTATTTAGAAATAGCGTGTGACTGTTCCTTTCATGTGTGCATTTTTGATGAATAAAATGTACATAACTAATACTTTGAAATGTAGTTAGCTACATATGTAGCTGAATCATAGCTTTTTTGCTTTTTCAGTGTTTTTTCTCTTTTAGCCACAATAGTTGACTTGCCCAGGGTAACTCTAAATGTTAAATAAGCATTATAATTATGCATGTTGCTTGACAGAAATGAGATTTGACAGTCAGATTCTGATGGAAGTTAAATGTGCGGAAATCCAGAGTAACAGAAATCAACAGTTACTCTGCCATTGTTGCTTGTTAACAAATGATTGGTTCCTGGTTCAAGAGCCTTTTCATGTGCATTTAACTCTGTGAATCCGGCTTTCTAGCACCGATTGCAAGGCTAGGGCCTAAATTGAATAAGCGTAGAGTTTAAAGAGAACAGACAGAGGCATCAGGAAGGAGGAGAGCGAGATCAAAGAGAGATGCCTCCCTTGCTGTCACACATTCTTAAAAAGCATGAGATTGCACAGTTTCTCATAGGCAGTTTCTGTTAACAACTTTGCAGATTCATACAGAAGATAATGTTGCTTTTCTTCTTCTGGAATGTCTTCTTTTTGAACCTTCCTTCAATTTGTCCCACAGGGAAGTGCAAGCGAGGCCACCTTGATTTCACTGCTTGCTGCAAGAACAAAAACCATCAGACGGGTGCAGTCAGAAAAGCCTGAGCTAACAGAAGCAGACATCATGGGTAGGCTGGTGGCCTATGCTTCTGATCAGGTGAGCACCTCTCAAAAACATGGAAACATGGGCTCTCTACTTAACAATTTCAGCCATCTCAATAGGCAGGTGTCTTTGGATTGGTGACTATTTGATCTTGCTTGTTTAAATCTTATTGTACATCATAAGTTGGCTGGAATCTCATGTGTACTACCATAATGCAAAGAATAAATATGCAGAGGTCATTGTTACGTAAGTACTGCTTCTTTACAAAAAGAGCTCATTTGAACTAAATAAACATACTTGAGCAAGGTTTTAATTGCAGTTGTATTGAGTAAGTCTAGATCATCTTATGTTATATCTAGGCTTGTGTGTCCGTGCGTGCACACGTTATTTCCCTCCTCTATACACAATGTGCAAACAAACACACATACATCCTCTCCCTGTATGCCTGCATGGGTGCAGGTGTGTGCACACAGACAATCTGGTGCATGAATGTAAAGCAAATTGGTCATAGTACTTGAAGAAGCCCAAAACATTATTACTTAAAAAAAAAAAAAAAAATCCTAAAATCTCCATCTATCAATACAGCTAAGAAATCTACTAAGAAAACAGGAAACATAATCCTTGATTTCTGACTGTGAGTGATACTTAGCAGACAGAGTTAGGCTAAATTCTCAGCAGGCTTTTACTGAGAGGCTTTTACTGTTAATGAAAGCAAATTTTAGTCTTCTGAATTCTACTGCTCTTATCTTTCCAACACACTAATCCTACTGAAGGACCAAGCAATGTTGCTTCTCTCAATAGCTGTGACATTTTCTTCTCTAAGTGTCAATGAGATAGAAGAAACTTCTTTAGTACTTGATGTTTAGTTTAAAGTAATATCTGATTATGCAAAGTAAAATGGCTAGATTACAGGCTTACCTTGATTTACTACTGAGTGTATGTTAAAAAGCACTGGAGAACAAGTTAAAAGTACACTTGCTCTTTGCTGGTGGGAACAGGGACTACACTTGTAGGGTGAGAACAGTCAGGACAAGAAAATATGAGGAAAGATAACTGTTTTCAAAAGTCATAAAGTATATTTGTCCTTTTTTTCGTCTGGGACCCTAAGGTCTGTGCTGCACAGACTGCCAGTCCCAGAGCTCAAACTCTGACCCAGTGATGCACAAAGCCTTTTACTTGTTTTCATTTTTTGTCCCATGTAAGTGGCTGACCTGAAATGAGGACTGACAGGCCTTCCTGCCTACTGAAGGTCAGAGGATCTTATGTTTATAGAAGGATTTGCCTTAAGATATTGCTGACCTTTCAAAGCAGATTGCTGCAGAGCTCACCGGTCCTTCTGCATTAAGAACAGACCTGCGTGACTCATAGGCAATAATCCACAAAAGAAAGTAAGCCTAAGCCTTTCTGCGGGAGAGAAAACCATGCACAACACTGCAAGAATGCATCAGGAGGGAGGTAAAAAGTTGGCCGGTAAGGAGACCCAGAGCGGAAAGCTGAACTCAGATCTCTTGTATCTTGGGAGATCATTTTAGATTCTCAGCATTTTGGGAGAGTCTTTATCCCTGTGCCTGGGCTATCCTGACTGAGGCTCTTGCAAGGGACACTGAACGTGAGACCCGGGAGCTGAAAGGAACATCCAGCTACCCCTGACAGTAGACACCTGACTATTTGGGACCAGGACAGAAGTCAGGGTATTTTTTTTTTTATATTCTCAAATTTTCTCAAGCCATTTCCTTCATCAGCCTTTTTTTGCCATGTTTATTTGGCTACCTTAAGCAGCTGCCTACTCATTTCTATTTGGTTCCTTGCTCTCTTCGAGAGTGGTGGGAAATTCCCAAGTACCTTGCTGAGGTCTAGGAATTCTGGGAGCAGCAGGTCACTAATGATTTGTTATAATGCAAAAGCATCTTGGCAGTTTTAATCTTAAGATTGTGAATGGCTATAGTTATCAGAGAACCTTACTACAATTTTGGAGGCTTGAGGAAGGAATTCTGAGTTTCTAACTGGCTAACAACCTCACTGTATTATTATAGTTTGCTTATTTACAATTCTTGCATAAATCAGTTATAAAATCCCTCTTTCCGTTGTACACTTGAATGACGTATGGTATTGCTATGGTACACACTGCTTTTTGCTTCAAAAGCAGTTAATTATATTTCAAGTCTAGACTTCTGTATTTTCTCAAGCTGGTGACTAATCAGTTTGCCAAAGTACTTTAGCAAGAGGCACTGCTGAGATACAAGTTAATAGTCAATCTGCCTTTAAAACACATCATTCCAGGGATATGTGAAGTTGAAAGGCAGAAACTTTATCTTTATTTGGTCTTGTTCAACCTATGTTTTGGCTTAATCTTTTCTGTGATTATATGCTAGATTAGAATAGAATTAGTAAGTGCTCTTGTAGTCACTAGTAAGAACCAACATGGCTGGATGGATATTATGAATGAAAATAATTATGAAAAGGTGAGGAATTTTTCCTTTCAAATTAATGATGATTAATGAAAGTGTAGAAAGTGGAAGGTAAAATAGCTTTTTTTTTGGTTTTAGTCATGCTCTAAAGGAGAGTATTTTGTGGCTAACCATACCTTTTACTGTTAATAGAGTTATTATAGTATCGTACTTCACAATTTTATAAGAATTTCTTAGTGATATCTTTGTTTTTATTTACCGAGATTTACTTTATGGTCTAAAAAATACTATTTAAAAGGAATTCAAATAAAATGGGTTATAAATAAAATAACATATTGGGAATGATCCTTAATTGCCTACCAAAATGAATGAATGATTGAACCACAATTTATTCAGTAGGTTATAATAAAAAAAAAGGTAATGTAAGAAAATATCTCAGTCTGTACCATACCATGATGTATATTTTTTTAGGGTTCAGCAAAGCTGTATGCCATAAAAATATGCTAGTGAGCAACTGAATCATCATCAGGCAAGCTGACTATCTGCATGTCTTTTAGTTGATTTGGAGCCAAATCCTGGAGCTCTTAATCAAACCTACCTAATTGTGAATATGTTAATTAAAGCTCTCACTAAGGTTAATTGAACTCTTGTCTGAATGACACCATGGCAATGGTTTCAAGAATACTTCAGGGTTTCTATTAGTGCATGTGTGTGTGTATGTACGTTTGTGTGTGTATATATATATATATATCTGTATGTATGTGTGTGTGTCCATCTGTCTGTCTGTCTTTCTGTATGAAAGAGGGAGAGGTACATATCTGTTATGTACCAGCAACAGTCCCAGGATCTCAACTATTGCTTTACTTGAAAGAAATGATTATATATTTTCAAATTCAAATGAACTACTTACATTCCAATAAAAGGTATCTGTCTTAAAACCTGTCCATTTCCTTGTAGGCTCATTCGTCAGTGGAAAGGGCTGCATTAATTGGTGGTGTGAAGATTAAAAATGTTTCTTCGGATGATACATTTAGTGTTTGTGGTTCTGCCCTACGGAAAGTTTTGGATGAAGACAAGGCTTCTGGTCTTATCCCATTCTTTGTGAGTACTGGATTTAATTGATCACTGTGTTTATTGCTTCTGATAAGCTATTTTTGATGTGAGTAGATGATCTCATCCCTAACAGAGGGAGCTAGAATACTAGGACAGGTTCCATGAGTGTTCTTCACGTGTATTTCTGTGCAGTATAAGAAATTCATTTGAGCAGTTGCTTGCATTTCTCAGCAAAAATGATGTTTTAAAAGGACTTGAAGTGATGTTAGCCAGTTGAATAAATGCAGGCAAATTTTGTAGTTGCATGTAATCCTGCAATGCTGTAATCTCCTAACACTCGAATTCTGAACTGCCTATTTTACAAAGGTATACTTTTATTTTTTGGGTTCTAACTTACTTACATGTAAAACAAGTTTAAAGGCAATAAATTAAATGATGATATCTCTAATTTAAGTATTTTCAAGAAAAAATAGTTTCTCCTCCTCACTACTTCAGCAAAGAAATCAGCCTCCATAAAGTACCCCAAATCAGCAAGATCAGACATTGTCAGGTAGGCATTTGGGAGTATGTGATTTACCTCTAACAGGTGAGCTATAGGGTATCTGGCTGTGGAAGTTCTAAGGTGTCATCATTTCTTGTTATCTGTCCACTTTCCTTTCCAGAGATTCCTGCTTCCACAGCAGTCCAGCAAAAGCAAATATTTATATCTCAGTAGCTAAAGCTCGTAATCCCCCAATTTTTGACACAGAACAGTGTTAGATTGGATATAATTTTAAAGTTTGGTTCTATTATGATAAGTACCTGATCAAAAAGAATATTTGCATATTCATCAGATCTACTCCTCCTGTCAGTTCAGAACACCATCTTATTATTTCAAGTTAAAGCAAGATTTTACCATTTGTTTTTTCATGGAGTAAGTAGCCTCTCTTGTGTTTTTGTACATCATCAACTAAATATTTTGTTCATTTCCAAGCATTATGCCTCTACAAAACTTGATATAGACCATGATCTGTATAGATCTATAAAGGGGTATAATATGCTACCAATAATACTGGTTTTTACTGGCCTCCACTGAACAAAAAATGGAGGGGAAAAAACTTATTTTAGAAACCAAGAACTTCAGAAATGCATTTTTTTAAGAGAGTCAAAAATATGTCATGATTTTTTTCAGAGAAGTCATGCCTGGCAACAATTTCTTTGTTTTCTTTCATGCAGTAACATTTTGAAAAGGGCTAATGTGACTTAAATTTCTATTAAACGTTTTCAGAAGAATTAGCACATTAAGCTTGCTTATAGTCATGGATAAGTGTCAAATAAGAAAAAGAAGCTTAAATTTCACCAAGCTTTTTTGAAAATGTAGTTTTTACTCTTCTTGTTATTAACCTTTAGTATCTGTTTTTATGTAGTATGAGGATGACTAGAGTGAAAAGTGTTTTTCACATGTGCAGAATGCTGCTAGTTTCTAGCCTGCCTAGAACTAGCAAGTCCTTGGGATGACCAAGCACATCCCATCAATTGCTTTCCAATATAATAAGACAATGACTGAGAAACAAAGCATCTAAAAGGCTGCCTAAATGAACTTTCTTCTGTGTGATGCACGTATTGAAGTAGAGATGTCTGTTGTATGGTACCAGCTCATAATATCTTGTATAAGGTTCTACTTGTTTATCTTACTGCTAATTTTAAACTATTACAAGTACAGCACTATATCACATCTCTGTGCACTAATTACAAATTTAATGGTTTTTTCTTATCTTTTGTCCATTAACAAAAAAATGCAACTTGCCTCTCATAAATATTCATCCCTTATTAATTTTTCTATGTGTACCAAGAAGAAATAAAAAATTCTGGTTTATGCATTCAGTGACACCTTTACAAAGGGTGACTTAACTGTTGTTTTCTTCCTCTGTTTGCTTAGCTGTGCAAAACAGGCTTTCAAAGACAGTAAAGGCTCAGTCTGAGTTAATATGGCCTGTGCCAGGTCTTCCATTTATTTGTATACATAAAACATGTCAGCTTAGATTAAACTAGATCTCATTATCTTTATGATTGGCCTCTTAACTCAAAAGGTGTGTTAATTCTCTGTCATGCTGAGCAGCAGTCCATGCACTGTGTTAGCGCTCCCTTTTCTGGCTTGCAGATTTCAAAAGCCTTTCCATTTCTTTTGTTCTTGAGTAATTTGGTGCTATTTTATTTTGTTCTGGTGACAAAGATACGCGCATTGCCTAGGAAACACCTTAGGACACTTTATTCCTTGTCTCCCTGTATTCACTGATCTTTCACTAAGGGGACTGATTCAACATCAAAGCAAAAAGTTTAATAGAAGAAATTCTGCCTGAAGAGACAGCAGAGAGATCATTCCTAACGCAGAGATCTTGGTTGCCCATCCAAGCTGATGCAGCCTCCCTTATCAGCAAAAAAAAAATTTTGCAGGGGTTAAAAAGAAAATACAAGCAAATTACAATGCCTTATAGGCATGACCCTCCTCTTATATTTTAATGTATAAATGAGGAATCATTATACTGAACTTGATATAGAATTGCTTTGCTTATAGAGGTGAGTGGAGAATCAGGGATCGTTTACTTGGTGTGAAACAGGTTCTCTCATTTACAGAAATCTGGTAATTATAGGTTTGCTTTTCACATACATAGGATTTGGCAGACAGCCATTTTTGGGAGTGGCATTGTCTTTAAAACGAGTCTTTGAATTCCTATCCACCATTAGTGTCTTTTAGCCCTAGTAATGTGTATATCATTTTGTTCAGTGAAGGCTATTGCCAATCAGTGTACCCAGATCTCTACTTCTGTTTCCTTTTTTTATTTCTAAGTTCAGACTTGTGTTAATTTGTCTCCTTCAAAATACTTTTGCAGAAATTGCAACAGAGATTTTTTTTTTTTCATATAGTAAATCAAGCAGACTGTGCAAACAAAGCACTTAACTGTGTCAGGTGTTGAGGCACTAAAGGTGCCACAATTTACTGAGAAGCAATTTCCAAGTGTGGCTGATATGCAGCCCTTCATCTGGCCACAAGTTAAGGGGGAGCTTTAAAGCATGTGCTGAAGTCATGTCCACTTCATTAATTATAAACACTAACTGGTGGTTAAGCACATGTGTAAATGCCTTTCTCAGTTGGGCCCTGTGCTCCCAGCTTGAGACAGGCCTCTATGTTGAATGAGCGTTGACCGGGATGCTCAAATATGGAGCCCACTAAGTTAAGCACTGCTAAATTCGGAGGCAGGGTCCACTGCATCCAAGGCTAGATCACTTGAAATGTGTATGAGTATATATATTGCAGCTGGGATATAGGTAGTACAATATATTTCAACAACCTCATCCAGTATAAAGCTGCTATAACATGATCACCTTGCTGCTGAACAAAGACCCAGGATGAAATCTCTCTATTTCTAGCTGAAATGACTCTTCTGAACCATGATCTGCAGGATATTAAGAAGCAGGCTGTTTGTATCCGGACTCACTCGGGAAACAATAAATCAGAATTAGACTGACAGAGGAGCCAGCTTTTCAGTAGAAGTTAACACTTAGATCCTGACCACAGATTCACATTTAGAAGAAGCATTCTCAAGACATGTACAGGCTTTTACGGCAATGTTTCTTAACCCACAGTTAGTGAATGATTGCTGTTTCATAAAATACTGAATGGTGGTTTAATAAACTGTTGCAGTTTTCTTCAAGCCACAGACATTCTTTTGAGTGCAAGCTGGCAAACAACTGATTAGGAGAAAATAAAAATAAAAAGAGAACATTGAAACTTCTGCCTCATTTTAGTTAATTGCAAATGAAAAGCTTTGTGGTGAAACCATGCAAAATATATCCACATCTTTTTCAAAAGCTGTAGGAGGTCTTCCAGTTGAAAAGACTGAGAGTCGTTGCTCTCAGGCATCATAAAGATTCATGCGTGTTCCCTGATATAGCTCTTGATTTCAGGAAAGTAATACATGAGATGACTGAGGCAAGCATTTTAGCTGCTTTGTATTTGCAGGCGGGGCTGCGTCAAATTTGAAGTGCACAACCTGAAAAGGATAATGCCTGCAGGCTATACTGAGCCATCAGTCCCATTTCTGTGATCCAGCCTGTCCCCTGCCCTTTGCACAAATGTGATTTTGCTGGTGTTATACAGGTTACAAATTGAGTTAGATTCATTGTGTAGTACTGAGGCGGGGTAATGAGAGCCCTGACAAGAGCAGATGTGTCACTTTAAGTGGTTTCTGAGAATTAAAACAAGTAGCTTTGAGGCTCAGACACCTACAAAGAGGACAACAAAATTATTTTAGAAGCTGAGGTATGCTTTACAGAATAAGCCATTACTTAAACAAGTAAGCATATGTTTGAACTCATATAATCTCTCACTGAAGCAACATACTCCTTATCCTGATTAGGAGGAGGATACTTTAACTGCAATACAACACTAATAACAATAATATGTAACTTTCTGTTGTGAAATCTCCATCGTTAGTTTAATTGCTGGAGTAGCCAAGATAATTTCACTCTAATCTTGTCAGAAAGTCCACACCATATTATCATAAAACATATGTATAAAAGCAGAGCTAAGTCTATAGTTGATTCTTTATTTGTGTATTTTCCAGTCCAATGGGTTAACCCCTATTCTTTATGTATGCAGAAAAATCAGAATTTTCATCATGGTATCCTTCATTTCTTGTGACCCAATTTGTAGATCTGTAGTTCAGCCGAAGATGAAATGCAGGTTTCTCCTGATTGTGGGAACATCCTAGGTAGACAATAATGTGATAAATATATTTTCATTCCATACATGCATGCCCTTTTATTAAAAAAAGGGAGCAAACATTCCTTTTAAAAAAAATATCCTGCAATCTTTTTAAAGTAACCTCCCTCAAAGGATGATTAAACTTCCAGAGAAGTCATAAATGTACCTCAAGACACTGTAATTCTATTCTTCTCATGTGTCTCAGGAACATGGGAAGGCCCAGTATAGATAAAGGTCAGATTATTTTGAGGGGAAAATGTGTTAGCAGCAAAATTTTATTAACTATATATTCAATGTGCTTCTAATTTTCAGAACTGTATTTGTTTCAAACTCAGGTTCTTAGCAGCTTGATATGGAAAAAATACTGAATTGTCCCCTTCTTATTTTAATAGCAAATTTCCCCATAGCCAATATTTTTTATTGCTGCAATGAAACATAATTATTAATATTGCTGTAATTGTGAAGTTGGGGGAACATGTGCGCTGTCAGGGATAAAATGTTATCAGGGTTTTATATGACTACATTTAATCAGGTCTGCCCTATACAAAGGCAGGATATGACTTCCTCTAAGAGTGTACATAAATTTATATGAATTTAGTACTATCATCTGAGTACTTTCCATTAAGCTCCCTACAACAATTTAAAATATTTCTGATGTATATAGTACAATATAGATGCAGAAATGTTCAAAAGTATACTTAAAAGAGAGGTTTTACTCCTCTAGCACTATAATATTGAATTAGTTCCATATTCTTGAGATGTATAATTTTAAATTTCTGGCTTTTTGAATGCATATCCACCTGCCCTTTTTACTGGATGTTTATTTTAGTGTGGGATTTCCTAGAAATTTTGAAAAGTCTAGTTCAGTAAGTAGTAAACCAAACATCTCTCACTTTGCATGAATTCACTAAAAACCTGGAACTTGCAAATGAAAATCCCATCATATTTATCCAACTCATTGTCTCATAATCAGATTATTTTTTCCAAGATGTCAGACCTTTCTAGTGTGCTGTTGCCACTTTATTTCATAGAATGAAAAGAAGAAAAAAAAAAGCTTCATAGGAAACGTGAAAAGCAAAAATAAACAAACACGTTAAAACTTCATGAGAAGTTATTGGGAGGACTAGTTAGGGAAGGCCCAGAGGGAAAACCAGCTCTTAGTCCTGAGATGTGTAGAGGACCTGCTCCAAGATGTGGCTGTAGATGATTTGTAACAGTCTCCAATATCCAATAGCTGGTAGAAGTGAAAAAGTCAAGGGGATCTCTAGCTTGAGAGTGGGTGATAACTTACGAATGAGGACGAGTGTTCAAGGGAACAAAGAAAAGGGTAAAATACTGGTAGCTATCAAGCAGTCTGTTTAATTAGAGCAGAAATACTTGGTGCAAATGTGTATCAGCTTTTAAAAAAGATCTTCCTGAAAAAGCTGGCATCAATTAACTTTTGAGTAATGGGAACTCCTAGAAGTAACAAGATATCAGTGAAATGCAGGAGACAGAATGTGAACGTCCAAGCTAGAAGAACAGAAAAGAGCATACACTTGACAAGCGAAACGTGATATTATGCTAAAACAGATATAGGAGTTGGCAAACAATTTGCTATTGGGATAATGACACGAAATTATTTTTCTCAGAAGCAGAAAGCTTGTCGTGCTAGACAGAGCGAGCTGAAAGCAGATGAGGCTGCATCAGGTAATGTAAACATGAGGAAAATCCTTTGCTAAGGAAGTGCTTGCTCACATCAAGATGACTGTAACAGAACAAGTCAAAAGTCCACCCCGTCCCACACACTCGAGCCACCAGCTGCACCTCTCAGCAACATGTCCCCACCCTGCAGCAGCTCCACAACTAAGGCATCAATGACAACAACACATGCTGCTCTTCCATGAGGACATCCTCTAGTGTAACAGAAGACCTACTGTGCTGGACAAACTAAGACAATTAAGAAGTAGAAGATATTACTTGGATGAGCCAGAGAAGTCCAAAGCAGAGAAGGAACCACTGGAAACATTTCCTGATGGTATCACTCCTGCTGCAAGGGAGACAGGGAACCCAAAGGCCCTGCGTACTTACACATTATGGAGCTGTGAGACAAAAGTGCACTGTATGGAGTTTTAATGTTTAATTGGATCTATGTTTTGCTATGACAGTATATTTCTTGAAAGGTCTAGTGGATGGATGAGTATGATCTAGGTGTTCCTTTTTCTTCTTATATGTCTGGTCATGAATTCACTGAGGGACATGCACACACACACGCACGCGTGCTAGAAAAATGTGACTAGTTGCAGATATGGAGGGAAAAACAGTGAAAGCAAAAGATAGTGCATTAACAGTGTACTCGGCAGAAAAAGTAACCAAAAGTACAAAAATAAAACGCTCAAATTCTGGATTTTTACATATTTATAGTCATCTCCTGGCTGTACTATAGCTTGTGTGTGACCTTGGATAAATGATCTAATTCATTTGTACTTCAATACTCTAACCAAAAAACAGTATACTTTATTTACCTAGTTAAACTGTAAAGTGTCTTTTATTATATAAAAAATTCCAGTACGAGGCAAAAACCAGGCTCAGCCTTTATTATTGCTTATAAAAATGAGACAGACTGTTTAAAAGATAAGTGTAGCCATGAAAAATAAAACAATGTCAGTTTATATGCACTTGTTAGTTGGGGTTTTTTTGGGTTATAATTCTACCTGCATATTCCCAGTAAATTACCATAATCTGTTTTCACCTTCCTACTGTGAAACTTCAGCATTTACGTTGCCTCTGCTTTTCGCAGTGCAGCAGGATACATTAAATGAGACATTAACAGAATGAAGGAAGAATGGTCCCAGTATTTTAGGATGAATTTGGTAGAAAAAGTTTCTCTGGGAAAAAATCTTGCAAACCTAACAGTGAACATATGCTACTAATGAACAGGTCCCAGGCTGCAGATCCAATGAGCAGAAATCAGTTCCAAGTCTCTGCTACAGAGCTGTGGCTTTTTAATTCAGGCAGTAACGTTTTATGATCCATTCTGTCAACAGGAATTCCAGCACCTTTAAGTTTCTCAAGTTCAGAGCCTGCTTATATACCACAAACCGCAAATTATTTTGATAATAAATGCATATGTGAGGTTAGTATTGGGCCACATGATAAGCATGTGGAACACACTGAAAATATATAAAAGATAGCAGTAATATAATACTATGAATATATTACATTAATTATCAGTCAATTTTATGGTTACATTCAATTTTATTCATTTGTCTCAATGGATGCTTATAGCAGCTTGAAACAAAAAATTAGATTCTCAAAGGTTCCATTGAAGGATAGGTGTCAGCTAAAATCAATTCATGTTGCCCTATATCATCTGTTCTCTCTGTTTATTGTTGCCTTTGCAGGCAGTTTTTTTCATTTCATAATTTTCTTTGCTATAACACTTAATTTTTTTTCCTTTGTTTTCTTTTGGCTCTGCAGTTCTGTGCGACACTTGGAACCACACCTTGCTGCTCCTTTGACAAACTGTTAGAACTGGGTCCTATCTGTAAGTCTTTGCTGCTGCTTTCTAAAATTACAGATACCAGTTTGTCGCACTGAGTCATTTCCAGGTCATTATGCAGCGTCAGTGTCCAAATTCAATAAGGCTACTTATAGATGAGACCTTCAGTTAGAGTTTTCTTTCTAATATTAGGTCAAGCAGCAAGCTTGCATTCTTAAACCATTAAAGAGTACAGAGGCCATTGCCTTAAGGGTGTTTTTTTGGGAAGGGCGTATTTTGGAACACTGTCAGTTAAAAAATACTGTAAGTGCTTCAGTTTGTAACATTTTTCTTCAAGTCCTCCACCTGCAAATGCATCTAGAGCAGTGGTGAAGATCAGGGAAAGGCTGAACTCTAATTCTCCTCTGCACCAAGTATTTTGTTTCTGTGCGGTTCTAACAACTATAAAAAGCAGGGAAATATGGACTAAAAATCCACATGTATTTCTCCTTAACCCTTCCTCTCCCTTCCCCCAATTCCTTCCTCTTGCAAGAAAATAGGAGAAGTACCAGGGTGTTTAATACAGTGACTGAGTCATGGACTCTTCATAAGTGTTTCTGTGTTATGGTCTCTTGTGTCACGCTTTGGTCTGCAGCAAGGCTTGGTCAAAAGCACACGCTTGCTGGCTGATGGAAATGCAACTGAAGCACACCATATCTATTCAGGTGTACATTTAGAACAGGAAATTTATAGCTATAAGCAATTGGAAGCAGCCTTATAGAAACACGGATAGATGTGATATTCTGTTAATTTATTCAGGTGGGGCCTAAAACATTTGGAGTTTTCATGGTGGTGACTTGCTCTCTGAGTTTTCCTGCCCCTCAGCACAAGCCCCAGGGACTCAGTTTCTCCTAATCCTCCTTTCTAAAAAGGTTTCTAGTAGCCTGTTTATCAACTAGAGATTATTTTCCTGTTCAGGTTATTCCCGTAGACCTGACCTAATAAAATAGTGACACCAAAACTTTTAGATATGGCAACTAATCATGTGTGTTTCACTGGTTGCTTTCAATGATTTCCTGCTTGTGCAGCAGAGGCCAGCAGAAGGATAAGGCGCTACTCAAATCATGTCTCATGCCAGCTTTTCCGTGTGCAGGTGAATTTTCTTCTTAATATACATGAGCAGTAGTCCTATGAAATAAAGGCAGTGTCTCAAATGAAGTACATTTAAAAATAAATAATCAGTTGCACTTTGAACATGTTTTCAAATAAACTGAAGTCGTGGATGTTACAAATGATATTTTATTGGCTTTTTCCAGACATGTATGCAAAAAGAAAATGTAGTTCACAAGAATGAAAATTCCAGCATGAATTTGGTGCACAATTGCATATCTGAATGTATGCAATTATGCATATACCTCTATATATGCATATATATGCATATACCTCTGTATGTGGAAATACCCATCAGAATTATTTGGTGACCGATGTAAAGTTGTTATGTGGGCTTCAGTCATCCACTCATAGACCGGAATTGTTACTGTGTGTATTAATACAGGTGATCTATAGCAGAGCGTGAATACTAAATTACAGAGAGTACAGGTTCGTATGCTAGAATACTTCTACAGAAGCCATCCAGTGACTCATCAAATCTAGCACTTTCTTAACCTTTCAATGCTTGCTCTTGCGTAAGTGTCTCGGCCCTTGAAATAAATAGTTTGCTGCACATAGTTCAAAAGCACGCGTATGCACATATATCAATATTTTAAAAATACTGTTTAGAAACGTATTTGTGATTCATGAGTTAGAAGTGGGGAGCACAGCTAAAACTAGCTCCTCTTATTAAAGTAGATAGTTTTACTACCATAGAAATGATAACTACATCTCTAGATATATCTTTTAAAAGTGTTTTTTATAATGGTTCTTAAATCAATATAATTTAATATTTTATGTTGCTTAATATTAGTAAGATAAACCTAGATGTGTAAGGAAAAGTGGGTATGAAGAAGAATATGTTATGTATACATCTTTATGTATTAACGGAAACCCAGATGGTAGAAACATTTAATCTCTTAATTCAATTTTAAATTGGGAAAATAATAACATCAAAGAAAAATCTCTCAGGCACTTGGTTTCATGCAAATTAATAGGCCTTTTTCATCTGCTGTTTAATTTATTTCCCCTTAATTACTTTTTTTTTTTTTTTAGGTAATAAGGAAAATATCTGGATGCATATTGATGCAGCCTATGCTGGGAGTGCATTCATCTGCCCTGAATTCAGGCCTCTCTTAAACGGAGTGGAGGTGAATGAAATGTTTCTTCTCTAGCAACCTGCTGAAACCACATTCTTCTGTACAATTTGTGTGTTTCTAATGCATCCAACATAAATGGCTCTTCTAGAATCTCTGAGTACGCTGCACTTCAGTTTGCACTACAAATCCCTTTATATTCTATTACATTTCTTATGTTTATATAACTCTTACTGGTTTATTCTGGGAGTATGCAAGTTACCATAGTATGTAAAAGTTTGTCATTCGGAATAGCGAGTAGTAGTGAATCAACAAAGTGTCTTACAAAATAGAAGAGAGGAACGTTTTCCCAAATACCCAAAAAGGCACATTTATATCACCCTAATTCTACATTACACAAAAAAGAAAAAAAAAAATCAACAAATTAATGAGCTCATTATGTCTCATTTTTTGCTTACATCCTGAGAGTCTGATAGGATACAACCAGTAGCTGTATCTCAAACAGATAGGGTTTAATAACCAAGAGAGCTAAATGAAATATTCCTCCAACAGCGCTCCTGTTCCTTTCCTCCCCCCTTGCTGAGCTACTTGGCATTCAGTTCCTTAGATAAGAATACTTCAATTTCCTGCTGCTCCCCTCAGACTGTCAGATAAGTCCTTGTCTTCCATGTCAGTGGAGAAATTATTACTGTTTGGTAAAGCCAGAAGTTTAAACACAGCGCTGATAGGTAGTGACTAATGAAGAAGAGGAGGGAAACCCCCCTAACAAATAAAGCATTTCTTTCTGTCTCTCTTTTATCAGCAAATGAAGCTTGTTGTAATTTCCTGTGGGGGAATATTTTTTAAATTATTGTTATTGGTTCCTGAAGGAAATGAAACAGCATACTGTGTCTGAGCCAGCATTTGTCATAAGAGTAAATATTTAACAACCATGAACAGGTTTCTTACCTTACATAGTACAGGGAGGTAGCTAGATAGATGTATAGATAGACAGACAGACAGACAGATAATCTCCTCTTATGAGAGCAACTGTTAGTTGTTTAGCAGCGACGGGGAAGGTTATGAGAAGCAAACGAGAAAAGCGCTATATGGAGTAGTCAGACCCTGGTGCTGCCAGGCCCCCATTTCTCTTTTTTAAGGCTGATGGCTTCTGCCTTCATTAACACACAAAATGTGAATGAAGCCTTTCCCACATGATGTCCCTTTTACCTACTTGGGTTTCCTCGGATGCCACGCCTAAACATATGTCAAGTAAACTGCGCCTATTCCATGATTTCTATAAAGACGTTTTGTGAATGCTTATTCTGTGTTGGTTTTTCTTTTGACTTAGACGAAAAAATGACTTCTACTAAAGGAAAATACCCTGGCATTAAAAAAAGAGTAATTTACTGGTCAGTTGTAATTTAATGAATGAATGTGATACGCAGATGCTGAACTAAATACATAATTTATTTCTGTGTATGAATTTTGTGGGTGTATGTTTAATATTCTTGGAAATAGAAAGCTTAGAGAATTATTATTGGAAACTGGGATATGAACCACAGTGGATGGGTTTTTGGTTTACACTGAGATATATACTTTTCCATATGTATCTAAAAAGTATAATTGTTAGCAAGTGCTCAAAATGTTGATAATATCAGTAGCCTAGATGCAAACCTAACCTGAATTCCATTCCCCAAATAAATAAAGATTTAACTACAATAGTTATTAAGTAAGGTGACATCAGCATGAATATTACCTGTAAAGCCCCGATTCAGGAATTCATTCATAGTTGTGAATGTCAGACAATTTGACAAAGTTGTATCAATAGCACATGGATCCTTTTCTCTTTCATAATTTTGTTTATTTATCCATTCTCAGTTTGCAGATTCATTTAACTTTAATCCTCACAAATGGCTCCTAGTGAATTTTGACTGCTCTGCTATGTGGTAAGTATTACAGTAAAAGAAAACATTGCAAGAGACAAAAATCACATGTTAAATTAGTCTGCCTTTCTAGCAGTAGACATTTGTTTACATTTCTCTATTGAAATAAGGAGTTCTGGATAGCTTTAACTCTTGTAAATTATTTACAAAATTCACTCTTTCATTTAATCCAAGTTTCAAAAAAGTAAAATTTAGAAATAGGCCTGAGCTCTGCATTATGTTCCAGAGAGAGAGAAGTCCTGAAAAGTCTGCAGATTCGTACTTGCTCCACTTTGGGACTGTTTAAAACATAAATGAAAAAACTTCAGTTAAGGATGTTAATGCAATGAACAGCATGTTAAACAGAGCTTTTTCTTCCTTTCCATAAAATTTCTTTTTGTTTGAGCCTTGATTCTTTCAAAAGCCTTTTTCAAAAAGCTTGGGATTTGGATGATGAAAAGCAATTGTTTTAAAAAAGGACTATTTGTGCAATTTTGTACTGATTTTCAATTTCCCCAGATGACAGCAGAGACAACATTTTGATCCAAGAAGATGCCAAAGTAGAAACCAGTAGACATACTTTGAAACAAAGCAAAGTATGACAGCAGTAATAATAGCAGTAATAATAACATCCCATAATAGATGACCCTATTGTGTCCCAAACTGGAATTTCCAGAACCTAGTGCCTACCAACATCATGACTAAAGATACTTATTAGCAAAACAGCTATTCAGACTATTTATCAAAGTACATGAAAACATTAATTTCAATTATAATAGAACAAAATTTGCAAAAATGAAAAGAGAAGGAAAAACTGAATGTTAAAAAGACAGCTCTAAAACATAAAAGGTCACCTTATTTAAAAGAGAGACAGTGATGACTCGGTTGCCTTTGGTTAACCTTCTGCTCTTTTAAAATCCTCAGAAAAGTTGACTTTTCCACAAATACGCATATTATTCAGATAATACATTACATTTTTTACTTTAATAGTTTTCCTGATGTAGGCACTTCAATAATTCCAAGCCATTATGTTTTTGTTTTTTTTTTCCTTGAGTAAATGGCTTATATTTTGATCCTGATTCATCAGTAGTGGCAGTGATTAACCCAACACTCCAGTTTATAAGCACCTCATAACTAGCTGTCTCTCTCTGTATATGGAAATAGGAAGATGATGGAACTCCTTTGCTAGTTTCTCTCATCTTTTCCTCATCACTTAAAGGCATTGTTAACAAAGTAGCCACTTGGAAATGAGAAAAATACCCCATCATTCTCTCTAGTATTTGTAGGACAATTAGAGGCCAGAGTCTAGTCCCTACCAGTTTTAATTTCTCATTAATTCTGCTTTCCCTGAAAACTCTGTGGAACTATTTCGCCTAGCTTTTCAGGAAAACAAGGTATATACAATCCCACTGTCTGCCAGTTTATGTTGCCATCTCAGGTGATTTTAGCTTCTTCCTAGCAAAGCTTAGTCTTTAGACTCTGGGAAGTATTTTTCTCCATTTTGTTTCTTGTTTTATTTTGGATAAGCCATTGCATAAAATGCATGTTTTCATAGTCAGGAAAATTCCATTACAAGGACTCTCAAGAGATCTTGTAACATATCTCCTGACTCAAAGTGAAAGCTTCACAACTATATTCAGGCTTCATTCACAACCACTCAGACTTCATTTCAGCAAGGCATTTATGTATAGGTGTTATTCACTTAATAAAGAATGAAGTATACATTTAAAGTTAAACTCGTTTACTTGAAGCCAAATCCATCGTCCACCTACTTCTAAGGCCCCTGTCCAAAATTCACCTCTCTTATCAACCGTAACACTGCCTGAAAAGGTGAAATGTAGTAATAAAGGATGAAGGAACCTGGTGAGAAGTAACTGTGAAGGATACATAGTCCTCTTAGGATCTGTGGGAAGCATTTAACATGTTATTGTAATAATATGGAAAGAGTTCAATAAACAGTGAACACCATTTCATAATCAAATTAAGCTGAGTTTCATTGACAGACAGGCTTCTAAATCACCCAGGCCCCTCAGCACTTTCCCCAATAAATGCTCCCATTTCTTTTCCCTGCAAGTTGATTAAGATAATCTAGCCATTAGATTTGTAATGTAATTATTTAACTACTCAGTACAATACGTAGCACTGATGTCATCTGGGATTTGGAGGCAATTTCATTATAAATCTTTTGTAAAATATTCTCAGACTTCTTGATGTACCAATGTACAGAAAAGAGCAGTCAATTTCCTATAAAAAGGAATTTAATATAGCCACTCTGAGAGGGGTATATTTTCCATATTCAAATGTTAGGGGCCTTTAGAGACCTTGCCTTGAAACTACCAGTCAGTTTTGCCTGACTTCTTTAACTGGTACTCTGGAATATTATAAAATAGGAAGAAGTGTCTTCTTTCAGAGAGGGTGAAAATCATAACCTTGCAAAATCTTGGTATATTTGCTTTTCTATTACTCTTTTCAGGGTTTAAGTGTTAACTTTTGGGTTGGAAGGCTGTTTTCATATTTGGAAGGAAATGCTTATCTGTAGATGGAAGTTAAATCTTCCTGCTGGTTTATAAGATGAAGTCACCTTATTAGTTATTGTATCTATAATTTAAAATGGACATAATATAGTGAAGCTGTTAAAAGCTGCAGATGTGCAATCCGAGTAAGGCACTTTTCACAGATTTTCACTACTTTATCCACTGGGACGTTTGTTGTGCGTTTTGTATTATGAGTACTTAATATGTGCATCTGTGCCACTCAAGCTAGATCTTTGTAGGTCTATCAGCATAACATCAAGCCTTAAAAAAATTCTAGTTTATCATTTTTGAAAAATATATTCATGATCCTTCAGTCAACCAGGGGTATTTGCAAAGAAGGTTAAGAACACCACTTCTGTCCATTACCAGACCACACAAGCACTTACTGCCAAAAAGTTTAAATACATAGGGTGAAATCTAGACATGGTGTATAGAGGTGCAACTCAACTGGTTCATATACATTGATGGCCAGGCTTTGGACTTATTTTGGTAAGCCTTTTAGATAGTTTTTCATGGTTGCCAGGTTAAGACCTGTGAAGTCCCCAGATGGAACAGACACTATCTTTTAAAAAAGCAGCAACATCATGAAGGAAGTGCAAGATGACAGCACTTTTATAGCTTCTAAGTGAGCAGATGTTCTGCAGAATAGTTATGTGTTCCATTGTTTAGCACAGCATATTACAGGAGAAGGAATGAAGCTCTCACAAGACAACTAATGATATTGCTTGTAACTTGGGGTAGTTGCTTGTGGAATGAACTACTGAAACATGAATGTATCAAAGAAATCAAATATATCAAATAAACTACAGTAGAACAACTTAGGGTTTGTTCACAATATCTATCCTAATTAAACATGCTTTCAGATAATAGTTTCTTTCTTTTGTCCATGGGGTATTTTCAACACACAAATAGATAATTAATTGTTTTTATTGAGAGTATTCTGACTGTCTTTTACTATTTTTCATGTGCATAAGCTTACTTACCTTCAGCTATGTTCTTTCCATACCTGAAGGCAAGTACTTCGTTAACCTTGGTACCTTCCGGACCATTAAAGTGAGAGAGGGGCTTTTTTTTGTTTGTTTGAATTGGATGGTTTATGAGCACAGTCTAGATGTGGATAAGACTGGGAGTATGTACATACACATTAAAATATTGGAAATTAGATTTTTACTTAGAATTTTGCATTAAAACATTAAAAGCCATAAAAAAGGAGATGCACAGAAAATCATAAAAGGTGTAGACTTTTGTCATTTAGAGCATCCCCATGTTGATATAATTATTGCTTACTTTGTGAAATATTTATAGGCCTGATACAATTATGTAGCGATCTCTCCCTTTTTGATTTCTGGTTCCTTCTTTTTCTGCCCGTATAAACCCCATCATTTGTAGAGGTTAGTCAGTCTTACACACAGAGTGAAACAAAAACCAGCAAAATGTTGTTATTACCCACTGGCAAAATGTAGTTTATTCTCTCTAGAAGGGACACGTTGGCTTTTGAACCTCAGTCCAGTTACACCACCCACTAGCTGGCAATAGTAAGGTATGCTTTTACATTGTGCTGTTGTATGTCTGTCAGTAATTGTATATTGGATCCAGCTAGGGGCAGGGTGGCACAAGAGGGAAGCCTGAGCCTGGAGCGGGTGGCTCATCCCTGCCAGTGGCGGCTGCTGCTGCCACCACCGCAGCATGGAGAGACAGTGGCCAGCACCCACAAAGCCTCAGCGCGGCTGTGCACGGCGTCTAGGAAGCCACAGCTCTTCCCACACAGCTTTGTGCTGCAGTAATTTCAAGGCAACTTCTGTTGACTGCAAACATTAACATTGCTTTAGCTAGTCTCACATTCTGGTGTGAGTGTCTATCACCATAAAAAGATCCTCTGTGTCTGTTTCTTGTCTGTTTTTAAAATATGCAGTCATGCAGTCATGCTGCCCGTTCCTGCTGAGCCTTACACTTAACTACTTGTAAGTACAGTACTGATATGGCTGTGAAAAAGCACTGAAAATGGCACAGGCTGTGTTCAGGAAATACGCCAGTTTAAACACATTCAATTTGCCTTCGCTTCTTGTGGAAATTTAATCCCTTAAATTTTAATTCTTAAGTTTCTCGATTTTATTTCTGTCTTTTTTTTTTTTTTATACAGGGTGAAAAAAAGATCGGATTTAACAGGTGCCTTTAAATTAGAACCTCTTTACCTGCAGCATCACCATCAGGAGTCTGGTAATTTTATAATTAAATGAGATCATTATTATTTTGTTTGCACACTGATATTT
The DNA here is from genome assembly GCA_947846985.1 of Fratercula arctica. Lineage (NCBI taxonomy): Eukaryota > Metazoa > Chordata > Aves > Charadriiformes > Alcidae > Fratercula > Fratercula arctica. The sequence continues at coordinate 90,314,727 of CANTUZ010000002.1, read as the reverse complement.
AATGGAAAAAGGGATTTAAGATGAAAACTGAAATTCTTAAAACTACTGAAGTTGTTTAGGAGCCTATTTCCATTTTCAAAGTGCCCTGGGGAGTTAAACTTATTAAAGTGCAAACATATCTAGTGAGATTTTAGTTAATATAAAAAGCAATTGACGGAAAGCCATTTTTTTATAAAGCATTATATTAATACTTTTGTATTGGGATTTCCCCAGCTCCAGATTTACCACTGACTCTTTGTAGGAGTGTTGAGAAAATTCTTAATGATCTTCTGGTAGTCACATAAAGATATTGGGTGCTGTGTATGAAGTCCCTTAACCTGCCTTCCCCAACATACCTTTCTCCAGAATGGTTTCAAGATCTGATTTGTTTTTAGGGTTTCTAAAGTCTGTGACCTTTTTTCTTAGCCACGCATGCAAGCTCTGATGCAAATTTTCAAATACGAAAGCTCTTCACAAAATGCTCACGAGGGACTTAGAAATCACAGGCCCTGTACAGAGCTCCTTAGTGGATTAGTGCCTCTCCTTGCGCATACCTAGCAACTGCAGAGTGACATTTGCCACCCTGAAGCCTGTTTTCACACATTCAGTTAATAAGTGATTAATTGTGAAGAAGGTCACAGCAGTGCAGTGTCAACATGCTCTGCGAGTTCCCTCATAACTTTCTCAGGAGGGTGAATCACATGTGGGTGTTCTTACCGTTTACTCTCATATTTTCCTGGTATTTCCTGGTGCTGATCTGTGCTCTGAAGTGTATCCCGAGTACTTTTCTCTTCTCTCTGTTATGGCTATGAACGCATTGACATTTAAATCAATACCATCCAGAATCCCACCATTCACTAAAAAGCCCTAGGAAAAATGGATTCCTGTGCCGTAATCCCAAAATGGCAGAAATTTTGCATTTTATTCCTTTTCTACATTTGCAAGCAATGCAAATATAGAACAGTGCAATAAGCAGGAAAATACAGTAACCCTGGAGCTGAGGTTCACCCTCCAAAGGATAGAATTTTAAAGAAAAAATATATACTGTTTTTTGCCTTTGTTAATGAAAAATACAAGTTATGGCAAATACACTTACACCACTAGCTTTTACTTAACCACGATCTTAACATAGAAGAAAAATGCTTATCTTGAGGAGAAATAATACAACCTTAGCTAAAGTGAAAATATGTCCTTGTGACAACTGACAGTGCTGATACAAGAACCTTAGGGTTTTGCCAGGTTAAATAATAACATTGGAAGAAAATCAAACCTTTCTTAAAACCTTTCTTAAACTTCTGCTTTCAGCGAGGCTGCCTAGTTGGCCTGAAAACTTAATTTCCCCAGTTGGATAATAAGCTGTTCAGCCTTTGTCGTGCCTTCCGAAGCTGTGATAGTATGTTATGTGATCTGAACAGAACGATTCCAAATAGATCAGCTGATTACTAGCAGTCTACTGATGCTAAATTTTTCTATGCTCTTTTCCCATTTGATACCAATTTTCCGAAGAGCTGAACAACACTTTTCAAACGCAAATGCCTCTAGTTAAACTGTTAAATCCAATCCACACTTATGCCTTCAATAAAAATAGTCAAATTCGCAAAGGTGCTAGACTGTTACAGTCCCTATTGAACCCGGTGTGATTCGTGGGATGTCAGCACTCCTGGAAGTAGGACTTGTCTAATGGAGGGTCTTATTTTCTGAGTATGTCACAGGTCTGAGAATTCCCATCACGGTTTACAAGGCAAATGAAGTAGCATTTTTGAATTTGCTCATCTCTCACTCAAGAATTTAAATGAGCGGAAAAATATATCTATCTGTGAGCAATTACTCTTAATAACCATATGGCAATTATGTGTGCCCCCAAGGGGAAAGTCTTTATTTTGTCATTAATTATAATTTTATGTGATTTGCATCATCACACTAGGAAGATTATACTAGCTTGCCTGGCAACCCAGGATATAGGTCAAATCCTAATGGCACTGTTAGAAGAATGCAGCTTTATACTCTATTGTGAACACCACATACGCTCCCACAATGCAATTCCTCCTGGTTAAATACAGATGTAAGACTAAGGCTTGTAATCAAGGACTGATCATTGATTGCATTCTGCTTCACAGCTTGTGAAAGGCGTTGTTGTGGATCATTAGACACAGCCCCTTACAGGAGCGTAGGTTTATTTATCTGTCACCAGTTGCTTTACTCTCTTTGCTACCCGTCTTGCAGCTATCAAACAAAAATGGCTGCTACAATGCAGAAGAATATGAATGTTATCAAATAACCTTGTTACTGAGCTGAGATAACCACGTTCGTTTCCTGAAGTCCAGGAACAGGTTAATGATTGTTGGTTGTTGTGTGGTGGGTTTTTTTCATCCAGAAAATAACCTAGTAACAGGTTAAAGAACCAAATGGTTGCAGGGAGGACGGACCATGCTTTTTCTCATGTTTTGGCTGCATAGATGAGAGAACATTGTCAAGAGAACTTGTAACACAGGAAATACAGTCTTTTTACCCCCGGAAAATACAAAGGCTGAGAATTACATAAATGGTGTAAACTCATTGAATTCAGAAGCTACAGTTCTATATAGTACCTTGCAGTTCATAATTCCGGGAGCACTTAGCACTTCCCCTTGCAATTTAAATACATACTTTCCTATGAAGCTTATGCTCCACTGCAGAATAATAAAGCAGAATAAGAAAGCTAAGCAGATGCTTCCACATTTTCCTAAAGAAGTGCTTTAGATTTTAGGTCAGTTTAATTTCTGTCACTGGCTTACTGCAAGTAATCCAGCTTTATGTTACAGTTTCCTTCACTGGGAAATCAGTGTAATTACCTGATTCAAAGAAAAGGTAGATGCATCTTGACTCTGTGTGCTCATAGAAAAGATAACTAATAACAGCCTCTACTAGCCTCCCTGGACTGCTCTGTGGCGTGGTCAATCTGTGTTTGTAAGGGGCTTTCACAACATCAAATGAAAAGCCCTTAAAAAAAGACAGAATACTATTCTCCAAACAGGAAGAGGTCAATTCTGAATCAAATTTTCAAGTCACTTACCAGACATGCTGAAGAATTAGCAACAAATATATGAGTGAATATAAAAGCTATGAAAAGCAGAGGATGAGTGATGAAGTGAGTTCAGGGATTCTGCAAACTGTTCCAAACAAAATTAATAATTGCCATTTTACCTACTACTTCTTTTCCTTACAAGAGGAAAATAAACACAGTATTTAGACCATCATCTCCACAAGACCTGAAGTATAACAGACAGGAAAATTGTGTTTCTTCTCCTGAAAAATGTTTAACTGTTAGTGGTATATACTGACTAGCTAAGAAATGAAGCTTACTGCAAGCACCTTCATTCAGCGTACTGCCAAGTATCCTGCTAGGTATTTAGTGGTCCTGTTGACACTGCTGATGCTGAAGTTTGTAGCAAACATAAAGGATAGCTAAGATACAGCTTTTTCAATAGCACTAAAATGATTGTAGGTTTTGGCTGTTGTGATGAAGCAATGTGAACTTTTTTTCTTTAACTTCCAGGCCTTGTAACAGATTATCGGGTAAGTACAACATCAGTGTAATAATTAATACTATTACTTGTATACACCGATATTCCCAGGACTTTTATTTTCTTTTTTATTTTCTATTACTATCATAAACCTCAAAAACTTACGTTTCTTTTCAGGAAGCATGCAGCTTGCTAAATTTTTAACATTCCTCAAGCTGAAATTTTAAACTTTTTTTGAAAAAAATTGTTGCTAACACCAGAAATCATCCTACATGTGTAATATCTCAAAGTTTAGGCAGCAGAATGAAACGTCCTAAAGATTTTTTTTTCCTTAACATAGTGAATAATACATTTTTTTAAAAGCACTTGTGTTTTAACCTTTAACCAGTAAAAACACCGTTGTTTTGAAATGGAAAATGGGCCTGTCATTGTAGATGCTAGCCCCACAACTATAAGCAAGCCCGTGTACGTGAGTTTCTAAGATACTTATTTTTCCAAACCCTTCAACGAGAATTCAGGATGCACAAAGAAAATGTGATTTGCCTTCTGACCCTTCCATTCTCACACCAATCTCCTTTTCCAACTTTCATTTGAAAATTTTCAGCACTAAACAGTCACACCAGGGCATTAATCAGAAATAGACATTTCTGTTATCATTTGACCCACCTCTAGCAACTGCCTGCAGGATATCGCCATGCGCTACGCTTCAAAATCATTGCAGAATGTACAATTTCTGCAGTATCGCTGCAATGGTAACTTCTAACGCGGGTGCCCTCCCTTCTCCCTGGCTTGCAGCACTGGCAAATCCCCCTGGGGAGGAGGTTCCGCTCCCTGAAGCTCTGGTTCGTGCTGAGGATGTACGGGGTCACAGGACTGCAGGAGCACATCCGCAAGGTGACTGGAATTTGCTTTCTTGGGTAACCTGTGGTGGGATGGCAAGGGAAAATGAACTTGCTGCCTATCTACTCTCCATGACTTCTGTACACAACAGAAAGCACAGACAGCAGGTTCTGGACAGCTGGGTTCAATAGGGGTGCTGCTGCTTTGCCCCATGTAGTATCACAATTTCATATCATGGCAGGATCAAAACTGTCACCTGTTTTCTGTTAATCTTTAGAGAAGACAGGTCTAGGAATTTGGAATTTCTACAACATGGGACCATAGTTCTCTCTGAAATTAAGCCAGGGCACTTTAGTGGTTTTATTGGGGTAACCCATGTTTATTCATGACTTCTTTGTTTTATTAATGTGCATGCATTGATAGCATGTTTAGGTTATGATTCCAATCATTGGGCTGCATTTATGGTACAGTAACTTATTGGGCATGTCTGCCTCTGCTGTTTCTTTGTTTCCTGTTCAAAAGACACCTTTTTTTAAAAAAAAAAAAGTGTACAATTTACAGTTTGTTAACATTCTTATGAATGAGTACAAAGTTTATTCTTGATGTAAAAAGATAGGAGCTTTTATCACTAAAAACCACACCTGGCGCCAGTCTAAATTATATATATACTTCTGGAGCAGTAAAGTCAAATTCAAGCATGTCTTTCATGTTTATGAAGTTTAGGGAAACTTCCAGTGAGGGGAGATCTATGACTTGGCTCTAAATATTTACAAAACTATCCATTAGCTAAGAGTCTGGTCTAGTACAGCAAACTCTCTGCAGACACACATTCCTTTCTGTTGTGGTACTAAACAGATTAAATCCTAAGAAAGGCTTTTTCCACTGTTGTAAAATCCCTGCATGAGTAAGTCTCTTTCGATTTGAAAGGGTTCTGGGATGGAGGATACCCTCTTTGCTTCTCATTTTTATCACACTATAATTTTCAACTTACTATACAGATATCTGAATTGGATTTTTATCCTTAATGGGCTTTCTGAAATAAATTTTGACAACAGTGGCAATCCTGATGTTCTGTCATCCTTGTGGCAATCTGATACATACCCTTCTGATGAAAAATTAATACAAGGTTTGTTCTCACTTTACTGGGCTACCATTACAGTTTCTAGTGGGTTTCTCTCTCAGGTTAGATTTCTGGAGACTGCAATCATTTTAATATGAGGCCAAGTTTTTAAGTAGGGCTACATCTCTCACTGGGAAAATAAAGGGTTGGAAACCCCATATGAATTACTTGGCCTTTTATCAGGCTGATTTCCACAGTTCAGTACTTACTATCCACAAGTTCCCTCTTTCCCTGTCTCCAGACATTTCCCTGAGTGTCCAGCCAAAAAGTGCTTGTCTTGCTAGAATCATAGCTGAAGATCTCTTTTTTTTATACTTTCTGTGATAACACAGTTCAGGATTGCTAAGCAGATCAATCTTTTCTTAAAGATACTGACTCCAAAGTAAAACTCTAGTGTGTTCCCTTATTTATAAAGGTAATTCAGACTGCTACGTTTCCAAGGGCTTGTTGAATTGAATGTGTACGTTTAATATTTCAGTAAGGACTAAAATGTTCCCTGGTGTACAGAGAAAAATAAGTTATGACCTTATGTTCACAACTTTGAAAGGGCAAGAGGGGTAATTAAGTGCAGAATTTGGGTCACTGTATACATCCGTCAAACCGGAACCATTAAGTTAGTTTCTCCTCATGCCACCCCCGCCCTCCCTGTCCCCCCCCCCCTCCATGATGAGTGATGATTAAATTCATTGGGTTCCAATCCAAAGCAGCTTTAAAAGAAAGTCAATTCTATCTCTAGCAGTTCTCTGTTGAACTTACATTTCAAGAAATAACTGCATTTCATTTGCTCCCTCCTCTATGGGTATTTAAGATATCTCTTGCGAGTTTGCAGACACGTTGGTAAAGTTATATCAATCAAGTGGTTTTAGACTTCTAGTTACGCTTCTTTTGCATAGCCAGGTGTTACTTACAAAGTGATTTGAAATTTTCAACAGTGATGAGCTTCTAACATAATATAGAGGAAAAAAAACACTGCACATCCTTAAGAAGCCACCCTATTTGCTGTGTGATTAGCAAGCTTCCGTATGGAAGACCAAAGATATCTGCAACTATCTCTTCACAAATGTTTCTTTTTTTCTGGATGTAAACTGCCACAAAACCCACATTTGTCTCTTTTTTTCTTTTTTTCATTTTTTCTTTCTTCTTTTTCTTTTTTTTCTCTCTTCTTTTTCTTTTTTTTCTCTCTTCTTCCTTTTTCTTTTTTTTTCTCTTTTATTAGTATGTTTTCAGAAAAAAGATGTTTGTTATGTTTACAGCCTTAAGGTCTGCATCAAAATGACTAGATAACCACTGCAACCTGGCATTTCGTCATATTGAGGAAGGCATGTAGGAACTAAAATATTCCTGTGAGATGAGAATGTGTGACTTGGATTTAGATACAGTAACTTCTTTTGTTTTCCAAACCTTCCAGTTATGCACTCCTTTCCCACACAACATGTAATATTAACCTCTTGCAAAGTATAGGTTTTAAAGCAGTGGTCAAGGGGAGGACAGTCATCTCTGAAGGATGTGGGGAGAGAAAAATAGAAATTTTGGAGGTAAGTCCCAAAGCCGCAGAGAAGATGTACAAAGAGTGCAAAACCAACAACAATAATAGTCTTCTGGACTGATTCCAAACACTCAGAGTCAGTATAAATGTGAAACTCAAATGGCCCATTTGTAAAATGGCCCATTCGCAAACTGCTTGACCATATATTACTCCTTTGTTGGTTTAAATCCTCTCAAAGAGCTCAGAAGTAATTTGAGAAATTTAGCAGTTAATGTTTTTGTATGTTATGCCCACAAATATTCAGACTCAGATGAATCCTTCACAGGACCAGAAGAAATCAGTGCACTGCATCCTTCTTTCTTCACCAAGGATAATGAATTCCATTAAAAATTAACAGAAGAGACCAAGAAACTGTAACCATACAGAACAGCAATGCCAGAGGTAGCATTTCAGCTGGGCAGGGGCTGTTGAGAAGACTCTTTTGACAGCTTTTCCTTCAGAGTGTAGCGGGATGAGAGCTAAGGCAGGCAGAGAGGTGAGATCTATAGGAGGAAGAGTATGAAGTGATCAAGGCTAGGCAGGTATGCTTATTTGCATATACACATTAATGTGTACTCTGGTGCTTCACAGAAGCTCCTTTCAATCAAAACCTATTTTAGTTCTTGAAGGCTTTGCCCAAAAATCAAAATTCAATTTAAAGACCTCAATGCAGGAGCCTTTATATGTATATTTATACTTATTTATACTTATATTCACATACACACATACACAAATACAGGTTTTTTTTTTAAATAGGGACTACATCTTAATGCCTTGCAAGTTTACTGCTCCCATTAGTGATTATGTAAGACATTTCCCTTAATCCTGAATAACTAAATGAATTAGATCCCTTTCTTTTTTTCCCTTCTCACTGCAGAAGAGCAATGGTTATTTACCTGAGATAGTGATACAGAAAAATTCCTTACAAGCTTCTTTTCTTCAATCTGCTAAATTTCACTGTGAAGAGAAGGGCTGGTATTCTGTTCCTACACACCAAGACTTTTCAGGCCACGAACACAGTCCATCTGATTCCACTTTGGGATCCCGCATGATAAAGAGATTGTCCAAATGCTATTGCTAGAAACACTATGTGAGTTGGTTTGCATGCATCCACTTTTTTGTTAAATTACCTAACAGCGTTAAATAAAATAATTTTTAAAGGCTAAATAAGATTTGAACGTCAATTTTAAGATAATGGTGCTAGGGACACAGCATGAGACAAATATCAAAATCAAAAGCATTTGGAGGGTTAAAATATCCATAGGTCCTGCTTGGTACGTACACATTCAGCAGAAAACTGGGAACAGCCTGTCAGTTTTTACCTCTCCTCCTTTCTTATCCTTAGTTTCAGTGCCTGTGGTTCTCCAAACAGGACTTTATTTTCACGGTTTACCGGCCTGTCTTGAAAAGCTGAAGCACTAAAGGCACACGTGTCCCCCTGTGAGTTATTGCCATGCTCACGTCCGGAGCGTGGGTACAGCTCTTGGACTCCCAGAGGCAGCGTGATACCTAAAACCCCTTTGGTTTTCCAGAGTTTGAACTTCCAGACTTCATAATGTTTAACTTTATTGGGTTTAATGATGTTTGGTTGCAACAATCTTTGTAAAAGCAATTCAGGATAACAGCTTATGGTTCAAAGGTGCAGGGCCTGGGGTAATTGCGCTAAGCAAAGCTGTACAGGTGAAACTCCAGTTAAACCTCCGCTTTCTCGCCTTCCGGTGCTGTAAAATCTAAAGCACTTGGTGCCCCCCAGTGGCTTTACAAATAATTGCTACTTGTTACGACGCTGTGGATAAGAAGTACGTGCATCCAGACATGAATACAAAATACTTCCAGGACTTTGGTTTGTGCTTTACTGAGTATAATCTGTCTTTCCTTGCTTTTTCTTCTTTCAAATTCCTGAAAACCCCCTTAGTGCAAAGAGTGAGACATAAATAAATAAAGAAACATAAAGAGAGAGACATAAATACCCTGTACAGCATGGGTCCAGAATTTTCTTGTACAAACTCCTCGCAGTAAGCCAAATCTTAAATTTTTGTTTTATTCAGTTCTTACCCAGGTAAATTTTGATTAAATTCAGTGGGTGATTACACTCAGTGGAACAGTTGTGAAATTCTCATCTCATTGAACATGATTTCTTTATGGCTTTGATTTCCAGGATCTAGTATACACAGTGTGAAATTTTGTAGAGTTGTGTCAAAGACATCAGTTTGGTTAAGGCTACAGAACATGAAGACAGGAGGAGGCAGTAAAAGATGATTACAACATGTGTGCGTATTTCACATATGTTTTCCACGCACTTATGCATACAAGTATCTATATGTATACACATACTTCTGGTCAATTTTCATAGCTGTAAACACAGGCTGTTTATATTTGCAGAACATTCAAATGCCTTGGAAAGAACTGGGCATTTTATTGGTTTCATTCCTGACTCAAAGAGCTTTCAGTCTAATTTTAGAGGGAGATGATAAATGGATGTAACAAACAGCAGAGGGGAAGTGGTAACAACAGTCAGATTGGCCAGTTGCATAGGGTACCAGTATGCCCAATATGAAGGTTTTGAATCGGTGTTTTGCTTCAATATAAACAATGGGGTTTTTTCTATTTTAAGAAATAAACAAACATCAGAAAGCTATGATTAAGATTGCAAAATGTGTTTTCTTTCTTTCTTTCTTTTTTTTTTCTTTTCTGTAATTTCTGTTTTGCCGCCTTCTTGCCCTTTTGGAAAGTTCCTGTGAGATGAAACATTCCACATCTAACCCTGGCCCAAAGTGCAGTGTTTCGTTTTTGTTTGATATCTGTCCCAGAACTTGCAACAAGGCAAAGTGCAAAAGCAGGAAAAGACAAGGGCTTAGTGGTTTATTTTTATAAAATTATTTGCAATCATAAATACAGAAAAGTTGAGGAACTTTTAAACATCATTTTAGATGTTGATGATAATTTTTGGTGCAGACTGGCTATTGCATGAAGACAAACTAATTCTAATAGCTGATTGCTGCTGTCTTTTTTGTTGCTTTTAGGGTAGTGAGCACTAAACTGGCGATAGCCAGGGAGAGGGGGGAATGGATAAGGTACCTGATGAGGATATGGGTTCTTTTTCTCCAAGTGTTTTTGAATTCATTTTCTGTTTGGGAGAAAGCAAAATGTGATATGAATACACAAGCATCACTGACTGATGTTAAGATTTCCCAGCTGGTTGTTAGTATGCCTGTTGTTGGTATTCTTCCTGATTGATTTCGGAAGAGCAATGGTTTCCTATGCTTAAAATAATTGCTCTGGCTTTGATGTCCAATGTCACTTACCCTCACCCCACCCCCCCACCCCGGTAACTTTTAAACAGGTTGGCTGAGGTGTGCTATCCATTTTCTTGATTATACTGCCATCATACTTTCTTTTCAGCTGAACCTGAGCACCCAGGTCAGAAGAGTGAGCAAGTTCTGCCCTTCTTCACAGTTATTTCCTATTAAGTGAACTTTTCTAAAAAGTGTATCTTTCCAGCTTATTCTGCCTGGGAATTGTGATCATTTTCTCTCTATATATAATCTGTGCATCTCCCTCTCCCTACAATAAATTTTGGACTCTTTAGCCATTCTCAACCAAAACTGAGAGTGGCAGAAAACCTAAAGAAGAATTATTGCAATTATTTACTATTAATCTGGTATCATGACAGTTATAAAACTCTGCTGAAACTTTTCATTAAGAGACAGACTAGTACTGCCTAAGATAGACTGAGCTACTAATATAGTAACAGCTCAATATGGTCTCTGAAAGTCATAAATGGGATTTAAGTTAACATAAACAGATGGTGATATGTGAATAGTATCACATATCAGAAGAGGGAACTGGGAAGAAAGATTAGGGATGGAAAGAATTTAGCACATCCTTTCTCTTGATGAATCAAATTTATACAATATAGATACTATCTTTCTCTTCCCAGCACATCAGGCTGTCGCATCAATTTGAACATTTAGTCCTTCAGGATGAAAGATTTGAGATCTGTGCTGAGGTTGTCTTGGGACTAGTCTGTTTTCGGCTGAAGGTAAGGCAGCTGAGACCCTCTGTCATGTTTTATAGCAGTAAAAAACGTGCAATAGAATATAGTCTTTGTAGTTAATATGCTTAATTCTTTTTTAAGGAAAGTAGTGGGAGTTCATGTAGATTAAAGCAGATTAAAGAAAGAAGCTTAAGACAATTTTGTTAAAACTTAATCAAATGCCTAAGAGAAGTTCCAGCATATTAGGGTATGGAAATACATAGTCAGGACAAACAAATGGTCTTAGTCTACCTGGTCATCCACAATTACTGTTGTATTCTAAGTTTGATGGCCTTTGATGAAGATGATTGTTTTAATAGATTTTCGTATACATTTGTATATGATGCACATGTGTGTGTATTAGATGTTTCTTGTCAACTTAATTTTACATGTGCATATATTTAATATACAATTATATATATACTTATATATATAATGACTATCATGGATGAAGATTAGAAGAGTAAACTTTTTTTGTTGTTTTTTTTTAAAGAATACATTTTCATTTTTAAAATCCTACAGTCGGACTGGGAAAATTGGAGGAAGATATGAGTAAGAAGAGGTTGCATAGGAGGCCAGCTTCCCAACTGCCCTTGGCCCCCGTCTCCTTTTGCTGAACATGACCCTTTTGCCCCTCTTGGCCTTTCATTCCCCAAAATCTTTCTAAGTGCCAGGTACACTGATGTAGAGACCTTGCCTGCCAGTAACTAGAAAACTCACTCTGCACGCAGGGCATAGGAGCTGCAGTAGTTGGGAGGGTTCACTCACCTCAGCAGACATTGCAAGGGGATCAATCTCTTATTTTAGGTAAAGAACTCATTTAATAGAGGAGTTTGCAACTAAAGCCTCTGTAAAGCGCTGGATTGTGGCACTGAATCTGAGCACCAAGCAGTAGTAATAACAGCACTGGTGCTTTCTAGTTCACATGTCATTTAAAATAAAAGAAAAAAATGGTCTGTTTCTAGGGGATCAGATAGATTACAGAATGTGGAGTTTTTCCAGTAAGTGGAAACACGAATGTAATTTCTTTCCTAACAAGAACTTTTTTAAAGAATTTGAGGAATAGGTTCTGTGGCTTTTATTGCTCAATAAGACAATGTTGGTTGTAGTCTGCTCTCTCACATGGAACAAGCAAACACTAGTGTTGCAGATCCAGACACAGCTGTTTGTCAGTGCTCTACATTTACTTTAAAGGAACAGTCTTGGTGAAATAGAGCATAGCAACACAGGAATTGCCACTTCTGATCAGACCAATGCTCCAGAGGAAGAAATAAGATCTACATGGAAAGACAATTTTACAATAGGACGTAAATATTGGACACCTAGCTGAGAAACTTTTGGACAAGTTGTAGAATAAAGGCGTGATTCTGCTGAAAACCAATGTTGAAACAGCAGTGTTTTCATCGCTTGCCTTCCATGTCCAAAAAAGAAAACAAAACTAACATGCTGTTAAATGAAAAGCGCTCTATACTTTTTTTTTTTTGGAGCTTTATTTGCTTTTTAAATCACTCTTTCAAAAATCTTCCTGTGATTCTTCTAATTTGTATTAAAATGCATCATAGAAGTAGAATACTTGTAACTTTATGTAGTTACAGTAGGACTGAGGGATAGGAGATTTGAACTGTAATGCTGCACAGCTGTAAAAGTACGAAATATTTTTCCTTCCTTTGTTCTTGAGAAATCCTTTTTTATTTTTTTGCTTAGCTGTAACTTTTAATTTTTTTGCCTTTCACACTGTTGAGCAGACAGACTAATAATCTATGACTTTCATATTATAAATATTTCATCAAATCTGTCATGCCAAAGGGTTAATTTTTGGCCTCCTTGTCATGTCTGCAGATGAATACAAGTCAAGCTAGTAATTTCTCCAAGGGGGTGAGAATACTGTCTTATTGAAGCTGACAGACTCAATCAGAGCTGGCTACTGGCTTCTCAAAGCTCTGGGAGAGAATTAGTCACTACTAACTTCAATTTGACGTGACACCTGAGTGTGACAGCAGCCCCTAGGTGCAGCCATGGGAGTAGAACAGAAGAAAGATATATAAGTCTTTCTCCTCCCTCTCGTCACCCCTGCCAAGGGTATTCATGTAACACCGTATAACTGCTTGTACTGCTTAAAAGTTAGTGCTGTGCATTTCATATTAAAGGCAAGGATCATAATTTTAATGATGGATTACCTTTGATAAGAAAGCAGTATATCATTGCCACCAGTGACTGACCTATAATGGGTGGGGACTTGCAAAACACCAAAGTTGGTCCTTTTCTTAGTTAGGAGCATTCAAGTTGCATAAATAGATTCTAGAAGATTAAGGCTAAGCCATGAATTTCAGGCTCTCAACCAAATTCCCTAACAACTTGTGCTAAGTCAGAACAAGGTTTTGACTTGGGTTCAGTTCTAACTCTAATATGATCCAAAAACATGAGAACAATACATTTATCCTCTGTGCCAATGGGAAACTGTGTCTCTCGCTTTGTTTTTATATGGAAAAGGCTAAGCAAGCAAGTCACAACTGCACAGATTTGAGAGAACATGTTTTCCGATATGGATATTTTAAGAAGACCTATGCTGCTACAGTTAGAAAACCGCTAACTGAGCAGGTGGATTTGTCCATTTGTGTTTTACCACAGTCGGTCCTCAGTAAGGGAACATTACAGTAAAAGCATGGCTGCTCCTACCAACTCTTGCAATTATGTGTTACCAGCAGTGTAACAGAAAGAGTAAAGGCTGTACAATAGCTAAGATACTTCCCCAAAGAATAAAATTACAGCACTCAAGATCAACAAGGTATATCCTAAGCTATTATGGCTAACTGCCCAGCAAAGCTGAAGCCATCTCTTGGTCTGCTGATACAAAAGTTAGACAGATGGGTTCCTTTAATTTGGGTAATAAAAGACTGTCAAAGATATGCAGCTGGCACTTCATCCTGTGTTGCTAAATCAGACAAAAATCCCAAGATTTTTTGGATCCCTTCTTTCATTGTTTTCATTTGAAGTGATTTACTACTGGTTTTGAAAATCTGATGAAATCTTTTGTTTTATTCTCAAATGCTGACGGAGATTAACTAGGAAAACTACTGATTTAACATTAGCTGAACCTGCAAAAGAACCTGTACTCCTCCATCCAGTCCTATTTCGAGATTTGATATTAAGAGCGTACAGCTGCTCAAAGGGAAATCCTCACATTCACTATTTGAGCACAAGGAGAACGAAGTACACTAGAAGGAGATAAAATTCAGTACTGCATGCATGTAGAGTCCCTGTGACCTTCTGCAAGACATGTAACATTTATATCTTTGTTTCCTGGAATGCAGAAGACTGTTTACTTCCAGTGGGAGGGTCAGTTTACCACATTTCTGAAGTCCCCCCAAAACTCCCCACTCTCTGGGATTCTGTTGTGGACACTTCCTATAAAACTTGAGGCAAATACTTTTTTAGGGTTAGTACTGATAGTATGAAACTTACTTATGGCAGGGATACATTACTTTAACTATTTCTTAATTAATGGCAAAATGACCATCTTCATATTTGAAAGACTCTCTCACAGCAGACATGCTTAAGTGAAGACTGGAAGGTGTGTTTTAGAAACGTTAGTACAGGTCATTGCAAACCTTCCTCCCACGTTTGTTTGATTAGATCTAAGAAAAGTTCAATGAAATGGATGCAATAACGAATGCTTTACATGAAGCTACATAGCTCATGACCCGAGGTCACAAAAAAGCAGTCAGCTATCACAAATGCCCCAGTGTGAACGCTGCTCCTAAACCCCAGTTAATCCATAAATCTCTTTGTGGCTGAAAAATTATCTCTTGCGCCATCATCTTTTTGTAATCCTTTGATGGCAAAGCACTGAGAGATGAGAAAGTGGCTGTGTGTTACTGGTGATGCTTGTGCTTGGCTGCTTGGTGGGATTCGCATATCCCAAACTTGCTTCTGAAATTCATCATCGTATCTGTTGAATTGCAATTATTTCAGGGCTCAAATGAACTAAATAAGGCGCTTCTTAAAAGCATAGATGAGGCCAAGAAGATTCATCTGGTCCCGTGCCACCTGCGAGAGAAGTTTGTGCTACGTTTTGCTATTTGCTCCCGCACAGTGGAATCCACCCACATCAAGTTTGCCTGGCAGCACATCTCACAGCTGGCAACTGATCTTCTGAAAACATGGGAGCAAAACCACCACCAGAAGTGACAGCAGTGAAGTAGCAGTGGGGAGGAGGTAATTAACTGGCTTTCTCTGCGTTGCCAAGTTTTATTTTAGGGGCAGGTGGGAAAGTCAAATTATGAAGGAAAAAAATACAAAACCTGTTGTTATATAGCCCAGCTGCAGTAGCAAAATCCGTGCCAGCAAGTTATGTTGTAGCCTTAGTCATTCCTTATCTGTACTGTAGTTTCACCTTGCCTGTTTCCAGCATGCTCATTGCCATGGGGGCTTGAGCTGCCATTTCTTACCAGTTTGTAATCAAGAGCATTTACTGAACCAGGTAATGGAAATGGAAGGGTTTGTGCTCCCTCTGTTGTCCCCGTTAACCTCTAGCACACCCACTCCTTTCTTCACAGGTGAAACTGTGAGGTGTTATAAACAATCAATTTAACATTACTATGACTTCAGAAAGAATCCACGTTGGGGAAAGTTCAGTAACCTGGTTACAACACTGCTCAAGTCCTGTCTCAACATGCACGCACAAATGTTGTTGTGATTTGGGGCGCTGTCATGTCATGACACGCTTGCTGCAGTAATTTCGTAAATGAAGTTAGGACTTCCAGACTTCCTTCATAACATAGCCAGATCAGGGAGGGAGGGAGCGCTAAATGAACCCTAACCGTCCTTACGGCAGGTTTTCTACTTTCTCCTAAAGGGTTTGCTTTTGAAACAGCCATTTTGACAAATCTCAGCAAATAGTTTATGCTGTCTGTTGGTTTTCACTTTGATCATTCGCAATGAGGTGCTACCTGGTATTCTATATTTTTAAGCAAGTTATTATAAGCAGTGATTACTTGAAAATAATCTGTAAACTCTGCTCTGTGAAATAGAGTTGTGATTTCTTTTTATGGCTGCCATTCTGCTTACTTCATTGTGTAACAAACCTTTTGACAAAATCTGCTAACAACTGTGATGGCAAAAATGTTACTCTCCACTTCTCGATTTAGCTAACAAACAAATTAACAAATTACAATAAAAATAGAAATTAAGAGAACTAACCCACAAAATATGCCATGGTGCCCCCATCAGTGGTTTTCTTCCATTAACAGTGATGCATGAAATATGAAAATATTGGAAAAAAACTAACCTCCAGAGAAAGTCAAACCATTGATGTGTCATCCTGTCAGAGACAGGCACAGTAAAGAGGTGAAACGAAAGTCAGAAAAAATATCTGACTTTTAATAAGTACTTCTGCCATTCTGAAAACATAAATTCCAGACAGTTATTTTTATTTAAATAAGAAAAAATAAATAGCTACTCCGAGACAAATAATCTGTATAAATAGCTACTCCAAGACAAATAATCTGTAGGATTCATTTCTATGTTCGCATTTGTTTTAATCTTCTCCTTTTACTGCTCATATCAACTTCTAAAGCACCTTGAACAACTCGCACAGTTATTCAACTTTCTTCCTCCGTCCCTTGCAAGTGTAGTTCCTACATTTGGGAAGTTGCAAGGAGGCCACGAAACATGCACCAGGACAGTTAATTTGGCACACAGTCTGCTCCTACCCACTGTCTTTCCAGAAGGGATTAAAGAAGCTGACTATGGAGCAGGTGGATTTTTCTGGTGATTCCTAATCACCTCACTTCTGCAGGTGCCTTCTCGGGAAGGATTAGCATTAGTGTGTGGTGCAAGTGGTACATAAGAGACGTACGTGAATCCTGACACTTAGGGAAAGCTGACCAAGCTCTGCATTTCCGGCAGGTCAAGCTAGGCGACAGGAGGAGGGATGGCAAACCGCCCTTCTGTAAGGCTAGCCAGAGGCTATGCTGTCCACCCAGACGGAAAAGCGGGTTACTGTTTCTTTAAGGAATTGATTTCACAGGTAACAGATCAAACAAGGGATGACAAATTCATCAAGTAACATTTGACCAGGTGACTGAGCCATTCCACAAAACACTACTCTCAGCTACAGTATCAGAAATTTTGATAGCATCGTTCTCTTCAGCAGAACCAATATGAAATAAAGCTTTTCTGCAGTAGCACAATGCAATAGATAAGTAGACTGAAGAGAGCAGAAAATGCTGGCAGTTTTTTCCTTTCTCTGTTATTAGTTTTTTTAAACCAACATTATTCATGTCTCATGGCTTGGGAAACAGTGTTTGTCCATAGCACATATGCTCCACACTGACACAATTTTACAGCTTTTACATTATGAAAACACTAGAATCTAGGAGCCAGAGAAGAATTACACCTTCTCTATGAGACAGACCTGTATTTTGTATGTGAAATATATAACCAGGTTTGTCCAGGAAAAAAGAAAGAGATCAGATTCTGATCAAAGCTATCATAGAGTAAATCCAGGATAATTCCACTGAAATGAGATGGACTTGCTTTGGGCTTATGTGACTATAATTGAAATTAAAATCTAACTAAAAAATTTTGGAAAAGAAATACATAAGGTAAGGCAGCACTAGACTGAACATAAGAGGATTTTGGTGGAAACCCTCTCCATGGAAACCAGAGCAGAGGTGGATGATGCACGCCTGTGTGAGCCTCTAACTGCTGTAGAAGAGGGACGCAGGCAGGATGCACATCCAAACCCAGGCGAGGTGAAATGTTCCCAGCAGCCCAGAATTAAACATAGGTCCCTCTAGACATTTGTGGGAAAATGCTGCCAAAACCGACATTCAATTAAACATTTTTCAGCATATGGCTGTGAGTTTTAGAAGAGGCTGTTGCCCACATACCAAAACTCCTTTTGGCAACAAATTTGGGATAAAGATTAATATTAAATATTATAAATGCAGTAAATGTAAAGAAATCTGAAGTTCACATATCATCCCAATTCTGGGACGATATGAAGGCCTTCTTAGTATTCAGTCTCTCATACCCTCTTTTCCTCACGTGATGATTCCTTTGTAGACTATTAATGTTAGGTCATCTGAAAATGAAAACTGGGCTATGTAATCAACTCAAGAACAAAAGTGTTGAAAAGAACATTTTGAAAGAAGAACATAACTGCTGTTTCTGTTCTGTAGCTTTGCAACCTATCTCTAAGTGAGAAATACTGTATTTATGAATAGTTAATATGTGAACCTGGATTTATTGTGCCTTGTGTGCAAAAGCTAATACAGTCTGTGCCTATTAATACTGTTTGATGTTAAAAATAATTACAAAATCTCAGAACTGTACTTGAGTAGAATAGCTACATCTCATGGGAGACAGTGCAGCTACTAGAGGAGGGAAAAAAGTAACTTTTCAGTAACCATACGTATTTTTTTTAAAACTAGTAGAGTGCTAGTACAATGCTTACATTCTTAATAATAATGACAGATTATAAATATATTTTATTACTCACGGTAAAATATTGAAAAGAGATGTATTTATGAAAGTATTGCTAATATATTATACTCTGAACTGCATTATAATTATTGAATTTCTGATTTTCTCTTGCCTTCACATGTAAGATTCTGCTCATGGTTGTTGTTTTGTTGTTGTCGTCTCCTGTAAGGATACCGTATTTGATGAGTAATACTCACATTGCAATTGCCTTACAACGGCAGTCTAAACCTTGAGACATGCATAAACTTGAATTGCTCAAAGGCGGAGCAAATGAGAAATAAAACTGAGACCCTGAAGATTAAATATCCATAGCTACATAGCATATATGGAGTCTGTATGACCTAAATGGAAAAATAATGAGATGTTTAGTGCTTTTTTTGTTGTAATTTGTGAGCTGTCGAGTTCCTTTGAAATCTATATCCAAAGCCTACTAAGCAGACATGTAGGTTTTAATTGGCAGCATTAATAAATGGAAACAAAACTATGACTGCTGTCTATCTTTGCTCATAACCAAGGTTTTCTCATTCTGTTCATGCCAGATGTGCTCTAAGGTGTCCAGTTTCCTCACCCAGGTTGCATCAGTGCCCTGATTTTCACCATCCATGACTTTTTCTCAATGTGTTCTTCAAACGAATTACTTTGCAAATGAGAGCTGTTGCGGAAAGCTTCCTCCTCAGCAACACGAGTCTGAAAAAGGCCTGGCCATAACCAGGGGCAATGCCAACCCTTCCATAGAGTTCTGCAGGGTCCTGCAGCTGGATCTGCCGCTGGAGCCAGCTGCCCAGCCTCGGCTTCGGTTTACAGCTCTGGCGCCATCAGGCAGGACAAGGCAGTGGCCCATTTCACTAGCCCAGCCTGGCTGTGGCCTGTGTTCCTGAGGGGAGCTTGCGACTGCAGGCTCCTCCACTCCCTGCCCCAGTGCAACCCAAGGGAAACCAGGCAAGCACACCTTGGGGGGAATTTGATGGCAGCAGCGTTACAAACTGTAAACGTTAGCCCAATTTGGTCTTAGATGATAGCTTGCACAGCAGCGCAGACAGTTTAATATGCTGTCTGCACTAATGGTATAACAAGTTTGATGTATAACAAAAACCTGACAGTAACTGTAAGAAATGTTTCTCACGGGAAATTAAATGTTCACCCACACAGAAGTGACTATGTTAATACCAGAGGTGTAACTGCAGCGCAGTGTGCTAATTTGCATCTAGGCTGGTGCGCTAATTTGAACGTGGGTTGGTGTGATCCAGCCTGGTGTGATCCAGCCAAGGATTCCACCACCAGCTTCACTTCATAGGGTACATCCACCTGGGCCACCACCTTTTGCCCTGTAAGGTACCATGTTATCCACCTCGTCCCTCTGCCGGAGAGTCCAGCTGCTGCTGCCGAGACCTTTCGCAGAGCTATTCTCCCAAAAAGGCCTGCTCAGCAGCTGTGGTTTCTGAGGACGATGAACAGCACCAGTTTCTGACGCTGCCGTGGAGGCTGTGGTAGCCCTTGCTGCCTGTGCCACAGTGGGAGGGATGAAGTCAGTGGCTGTGGAGGTCGGGCGTTGGGTGGGCACGAGGTGTGGGCGCCCATCGCTAGTGCTGGAACCACCAGGTTCTTGTGGAACTTGTAGGGGGCCTCCAGGAAAGCTGGGCAGAGACTCCTTATCAGGGAGCGCAGCGATAGGATGAGGGCTAATAGCTTTAAACTGAAAAGAAGGTAGATTTAGACTAGGTATTAGGAAGAAATTCTTTACTGTGAGGATGGTGAGGCACTGGAACAGGTTGCCCAGAGAAGCTGTGGATGCCCCATCCCTGGAAGTGTTCAAGGCCAGGCTGGATGGGGCTTTGAGCAGCCTGGTCTAGTGGGAGGCGTCCCTGCCCATGGCAGGGGGTTGGAACGAGATGATCTTTAGGGTGCCTTCCAACCGGAACCATTCTATGACTGTCTCCCGCGGAGCTGGCCCAGCACGGAGGGCTGTCGCTGACGAGAGAGCCGGGGGCTCCGGTGGCCGGGCCTCTCCCAAGCTGACGGGAGGACGCCCGGGGGGGGCCTTCGAAGGGAGCGGTGAGGAACGAACGGCGGGCAACCCAGCCTTCAGCACAGCGGTTCTTCCGGAGCGCGCGCTGCCCTGCCCGGATGCGAGAACGGCAACGGAACAACCGTCAGAGCGGGGCCGGGGCCGGGCCGGGGCCGGGCGGGCCGGGCGGGCCGGGGCCGGGCCGGGCCGGGGCCGGGCCGGGGCCGGGGCGGGGCCTTAGGGAGGCAGCGCGACCCGCCCGCACTGGCCCCGCGCGCGGCCGGCGGGAAGCGGGCAGGACCGTCCCACCTCCCGAGGCGCGGATCCCGCGTCTATTGGAAGGCGCGCGCCTCAGGCGCAGCCAATAGGGAGGAAGAAGGCCCGCGTGCCGGCTCTCCCGCCCTCCCAGAGCCCCGAGCCCGATGACGTCGGGGCAGCGAACCTTCCGCTCGGCCCTCCCTTCCGGTCTCTGATTGGCTGCGCCTCCCAGAGCCCTATTATCCGATTGGTTGGGAGGGAGAGAGGCGGAGCTTGGGGCAGAGCGGGCGCGGGATCCGCGGAGGTGGTGGCGGCTGGTGGGTGTGCGCGCGCTCGCTCGCGTGGCGGGGGGGTGCTGGGCCCCGGCCGTTGGAGGCTGTTGGCTACCGTTGGGCCCCCTCCCCTCAGGCGCGAGGGCCCTCGCTGCGCTCCCCGGCGGGTGGGGAGGAAGGTCCCTTCGCCCTGGTGCGGAGTGTCGAAGGCCGCTGGGGAGCCCTCGGGGCTCCAGTCTCGGCTTCCCCGCCCCCGGTGTGGTGAGGGGGTGGAGGGGGTTGAGCTGCGTGAGGCTGTGCCAGCGAGGGCTCCTGAGGTGAGGGCTCCGGCCCTGCCTTCTGGCCGGCTGGGTGGTATCGGCCTGAGCGTGCCCCGCAGCAGCGGAGAGGACGAAGCCTTGCCGGGGCAGCTGGCCTGCTACCCTTCTGGTTTTCCTGCCTCCGGGCAAGTAGGCTTTCCCCCTTTTAAATGGATATATACGTTCATGTATGAATACAGTGATGTCCAGCGTGTGGCTTGCCAGGCAGTTACTTACCCCTCTGTTTGCTGAGGCTGGATGCTTGCATGCCAGAAATTCGTTATTGTCAATGCTTTGATAAACCTCTGACTTTAGATGCTTGCATGAAAGTGTGATGCCCACAACATCTGGGAACAGTTTGGGCTGTTGAAGAATGACTGACTGTCAGCATATGCATTTGGCTGTCTCTTGGGGAAGCTGATAGTAAGACTATGAAGACAACTAAATAGAATTAGAATAGATAGAAAATGTGATATTAGAAGATACTTCAGAAAAATTAAACTGAATTTTTAAACTAGCTACTGGTATTCACTTATTATGACCCCTCAGAGCTGTTAAGATGATTACTAAATCTTTAGGAAGTGGTGATGAACGTCAGATCTTATATTCTGAATTATACAGATATATGGAAATATTTCATGGGTACTAATGCCTGCTGCTAAACTTTTTCTGAACTTAGCTCTTATGTTTCATAAGAAGTTTTTCATTCAACAGTTACAAAAAAGTTATGTGCACAGTGACAGTATGTTGTTTAATAGTGGTTTAGGGAAGACAAATAAAAGGCTATGGCCTTCCATCTCCTGTTCACCTGTTGCTCAGCTGCAGATGGATTGTGGTGGGAATTCACACCTCATTCAGTAGGTGCAAGTTACACTTCTCACAGTGCAAAAGTTGACAGTAATTTTTCAGAGGAAGCCTTATTTTTGTGTTGTTTTGGGTTTTTTTTGTTTTGTTTTGTTTTGTTTTGTTTTTAATTCGCTTCCCTTTTAAAGGCACTGGATTTGCAGGTAGAAGATATTTTGACTTTTCTGAACAACTCTACAAAGTTGGGCTGAAGTCCGAAAAAAATCCAAACCAAAATAGTTTATCTCCTTATTGTTTATTATGTGTGTAACCTCTTCTGCCGTAATCACTGTTCTCTCTATTGTCTTATGCTGATGCAAGGCTTTTTGAAAGTAAATAGAGTGGACCCCCACACACAACCCAGATTCCCTCAGCTGTGTCTTGTATTGTATGTACCTTAGACCTGTACCTTAATCTGCACTTTTACGTAGTCTGTAGCAGATTCAGAAGAATATTGCAAGTTTACTCATACTCTATTGGAAGGGGTGCAGAATATATGGACCTCCACTTTAACAGTTTTTGTTTTAAGTGTTGCCTGGATGGAACATCCTAGTACGTATTGAAGTTAAAAAAAGAGAAATGAGAAACTGAGGTATTTTGATCATGTCATACATTAGACGTATGTCCCTTATGGACAGATGGAAAGATTGGAATTACTGTGTATTAAGAGCTTTCTGCAAACCCTGTTGAGGCAGTGTTAGGTTTCTTGTAATTTTGCTTGTGCCTATGTCTCTTCTGAAATCATGAATTCTTGACATTACCAGAAATATCTCTGTATATGATACAGTGCAGAGAAAGACTTCTTTGAAAATACATCGTAAACATGAGCATATCTTTTCAAGTCTAGCAAAATGCTCCTTCGTAGCCAAATGTCATCTTTCCTATTTAAGTAAGAAATCGCTGAAGGAATTTAAATTCTGCTTTCTAAAACTGAAAAACACACATTGCTTTAAACACACAAGAGCTTTGTTTCTCTAAAATGTAAAATTGGTACATTTTAGTATGTTCTAAATGGAATAAATAGTTTTGAACATTTGCTATGAAGCTGTAAATATTTTCTTAATCTGAAAGTTTACTACATTCAAGCTTATTCATTCCACTTTTACCTCCCCTCAGAGATTTTGCATATAGTTTTATGTATTATCTTCATTGTTTCATTTTTATTACCATCACTGTAATAAAATTAATCATTCTGACAGTGATGTATAATCTGTCCTCTTCTGCACTGTGCTGTATTCTGTCAAATAAAAGAGTGAAAGCACTGGTGATTTCATTTAACAAGGCCAATTTTTGTTTGACCATCTGTTACCATTCTTTGCAGTCTACTTACCTCCCCAGGAGACCTCTGGTTAGAAGCAAACTCTTTTTTTTTTTTTTTTTTCTTTTCTTTCTTTGAACAAGGAAGAAAAGAGAATCTCAGTCTAAATGGCTTTACACCACAAAACTGGTTGCTTTTTGAAAGTGGTAAAGTGTCCAGACTAGCTAAGTAGCTTACAAGATCTACTGTGCTATTTCTCTCAATTAAAATAAGGTATGTTTTCTTGTATATGTATTTAGGAAAGGGGGAAAGCAGCCAAAGCAAATAGCTGTGAAATGCATTTTATAACAGCAGGTATTTTATGTGTGTTTCAGTGATGGAAACCCCCACCCACAGCACTGTGCACCTGAGCGACTGGCAGAAAAGTTACTTTGCTATTACCTCTGGCACCTGCACACCCGGACAGAAGGCAGATGAATACCGTGCCAAAATCCAGCGTATTCAGTATGCATGGGCAAACTCCGAGATCTCTCAGGTCTGTGCTGCCAGCCTGTTTAAAAAATACGCGGAGAAATACTCTGCAATTATTGACTCTGACAACATAGAGACTGGCTTGAATAACTATGCTGAAAACATTTTGACTTTGGCAAAGTGTCAGCAAAATGACAGTGACAAGTGGCAATCTGCCTTGACAACAGATAATGTATTTGAATTAAAGTGTGTGCAAGAGAGGATGCGGGCTGGCAAAAATTTCCAAAGCTCTCAGATGGCATCAACAGATGCCTGCGTACTGACTGATAAAGGGGTCAGTGCCTCTGCCGCTTCAGGTCTTCCTAAACTCGGTATCTTCAGCAGTGCCGGAGAGACTGAGCTCTCTGCTGGCTCAGCAAAATGTGCAAGTCGGGGACCAGATCTCCTCGAGCATCCCTTATCTTCAAAGCCTCTTCAAAGCAGTGTGCCTCCTGTGACCAAAACTTCGGATGTGCTTCCTGCCTCTTCAGCCTCCTTAAACGCACAGGTTCCTACAGGTTTCCAGGCAACTCCACTCTTTGGAAATAAAGAAGCAACAAGTGGTAGTTCTCTGAAAATGGCAGGACACTGTCGTGATGGGCAAAATTTGTATCTTCCCAATCAGTCAGCTCTACCTGCATGGTCCGCAAGTTCTGGAAAAAGAAAAGCATTTTATGGTCTGTCTGAGGAAGGCAGCACGGTGATTCCTAACTTTGCTCCATGCCAGGCTTCTGTTAGTACAGAAACCAGTAGTTTTTCAGGGAATAGAAACAGAAATGAAGAGAGCAGTGTTCCTGGTTTTAAAACTGCAAAAGAACAGCTGTGGGTGGATCAGCAAAAGAAATCTCAAAACCTACCCCAGCGTGCATCAGTCTCGTCGTATGGAGGTGTAAAAAAATCACTGGGTGCAGGCAGATCTCGGGGTCCATTTGGCAAGTTTGTTCCTCCAGTACCAAAACAAGATGGAAATGAAAACGGAGGAGCACAGTGTAAACCTCATGCAAGAGGAGCAACAGATCCATCGCTGCCCGTAGATGAACGACTGAAAAACATAGAACCAAAAATGGTTGAACTCATTATGCACGAGATCATGGACCATGGGCCTCCTGTGAACTGGGATGACATTGCCGGAGTTGAGTTTGCTAAAGCTACCATAAAAGAAATAGTAGTCTGGCCTATGCTGAGGCCAGACATCTTTACTGGGTTACGTGGTCCTCCTAAAGGAATTCTTCTCTTTGGACCCCCTGGCACTGGCAAAACTCTTATAGGCAAATGCATCGCATGTCAGTCTGGAGCAACTTTTTTCAGCATCAGTGCCTCTTCTCTGACTTCCAAGTGGGTAGGTGAGGGAGAAAAGATGGTCCGTGCGCTGTTCGCTGTGGCACGGTGTCAACAGCCAGCAGTGATTTTCATTGACGAAATTGATTCTCTGTTGTCCCAGCGTGGAGATGGGGAGCATGAGTCGTCGAGAAGAATAAAAACTGAATTTCTGGTCCAGTTAGATGGGGCAACGACCTCCTCTGAAGATCGTATTCTAGTGGTTGGAGCAACAAATCGACCCCAAGAAATAGATGAAGCTGCCCGAAGGAGACTAGTGAAGAGATTGTACATTCCTCTTCCAGAAGCCTCAGCTAGGAAGCAGATTGTTACCCGTCTGATGTCAAAGGAGCACTGCTCTCTAAATGAAGAGGAAATCGAACTCATAGTTAAGAAATCACAGGGATTTTCTGGGGCAGACATGACACAGCTCTGTCGAGAAGCTTCTCTGGGCCCTATCCGCAGTCTGCAGTCCATGGACATTGCAACCATCATGCCAGACCAAGTACGGCCTATTGCTTTTCTGGACTTTGAGAGTGCCTTCAGAACCGTGCGGCCCAGCGTCTCCTCGAAGGACCTAGAGCTCTATGAAACGTGGAACCAGACATTTGGCTGCGGTAGATAATTGCATCTAAGCGTTTCGCTGAAACATTTAAAGAAATTTAAAGAAATACACTGTCATGTATTAAACCCATGATAATTTAGGGTGTCTGCACTTCTTTTTGTTTCTGTCTTTGAAATAAATCTTCTTATGTTATGCAGGCAGATGTCTAGGCCCTGGCCTGAGGTTTAGCCCACTGAAAAGACCGTGAGAAATTGCTGGTCACAATATGAGGAATTGCTGAACACAAGTGGCAGAGTGAGAAGCTGACAAAAATTACAGATGGCTGCTGTGAAAGGTTGGCGAATTGCACTGATGTTTAAGGGTCGAACCTCACATATAATTGAAGGGAGTATCGGGTGGAATCTTGCAAGGCCCACTCTGCTGTATCAGTAACTCCAGGCTGAGGGGACCCAGGTAATGTTGTCAGAAATAACAGTTTTGGGTAGGGATGTAGCAAAACCGGGACTGATGGGGAAAAGTAGTCAGGGGAGCATTGTTTGGGAGGAGATGGGAGCAGAGGAAGGAAAGAGTCAAGGTGGATGCGGGAAGATTAGAAGGGTGGACAATGGGACAGTCCCATGTAAGCAATGCTCTTGTCTGATGGCCCTGTGCCACATCACTGCAGCTTATCTGGGCTTCTTAATAAATCCTTTTTCTGATGATTTTCTGCTTGACCTTGTTTTCTGTGCTGTGTCTGTGTGTTAACAGGAGGTCTGAGCACCTGCAACTGTAGAAGAGGCCATGGGTCACAGGGGCTGTAGGATCTGAGGGCCAGCCATGGGCTAGCCAGTGTATTTAGGGCCAGGTGCCGTAGGGATCCTGGTATGAGTGGGAACGGCACTAACAAAGCTCACTAGCAAACTTCAAAGCTGGACTGGTTGGCAAGTAGGAGGAAACCAGCACCTGGAAAGAGCCCAGATATAAGCCAGTGGCAGGGTAAGGGGGCTCAGGGTCTGGGCGTGGATTTTAGATGAACTTAAATCCTGTGGCAATGTTTGAAGGCTCCGTGAGTGTGGTGTCCTTGTGAAGTTGAGAGTGCGGTGGCCTGCATGTCTTGCTGGTGAGCTTCAGTTCTGTTCGGCTGGAGATGAGGGACAAGATGGGGCTGTGGTGTTGGATTTATGTGAGCATAGTTGCTGTGTATGTGTGTGCTAGTAAAGGCACTGCTCACTCTGTGTCCTTGTCTCTGTGTGTATGCGTTTGTGTGTATCCGCTGTTTTGGATTAGGGGCTCAGCCTCACTCCTGGCTGGACCCACAAGGAAAGCCAGCAGCAGCTGCATCCTTCAAATTAAGATGGGAGAAGCCACTGGTGTTTTCAGTTGTTGCTAAACAGTTGAGGCCTTTTCTGCTTCTCGCACCACCCCAGCAGCAAGCAGACTGGGAGGGCACAAGAAGTTGGGAGGGGACACAGCGAGGCCAGCTGACCCCAACTGACCAAAGGGATATTCTATACCGTATGATGTCATGCTCAGCAATTAAAGCTGAGGGAAGAAGGAAGAAGGGGGGAATGTTCAAGATTATCGTGTTTGTCTTCCCAAGTAACCATTACGCATGATGTAGTCCTGCTTTCCTGGAGATGGCTGAACACCTGCCTGCCAATGGAAGCAGTGAATTAATTTCTTGTTTTGCTTTGCCTGCATGTGTGGTTTTTGCTTTACCTATTAAACTGTCTTTATCTAAACCCACGAGTTTTTTCTCACTTTTACTCTTCCAATTCTCTCTCCCATCCCACCAGGGGGGAGTGAGCCAGCAGCTGCGTGGTCCTAGTTGCTGGATGGGGTTAAACCACAACAAAGCCTCAGAGTGAGAGTGTACCCGATTGGGCTCTAGTGGCCCAATCTAGTGGCCGGTAAGGAGAAATCACATGTCCCAAGTCCTACCTAGGGTCTGAAATGAATGCACAACCTTTTGTTCACATAACCTATCCTCGCCCACTCACTGGACAGAGCTACTCCTGAATGGAAAATAAATTAAAAGCTTTCTTTTGGATTCTTTTGTTAGTGTGTCACAGCTGGCAGCAGTGGTGTCCATGCTTTATTTTAAGTTTCACTAAAGCACTTTTTCTCCTATTGGGGAAAATGCAGAGCTTGAAAGCTAGCCGTACTTAGATTTTTCTAAAAATGGATAAATGCTGTTCAGCTAGCATTTTTTTTTAAAGCCATTTGGGAACTACAGGGGCTATGAGACTATACTTGAGAATAATTTGGACGACTTGGCATTTCTTAGAGATCATCCTGATTTAAACATAAAAAAAAGTAGCTTATTCTTAGCTTATGTTTTTAGTAAAGTATGATATGGATTAGAAATTGTTTTTCAGAGATGTAAAAATTCAGGTGCAAGTAGAATAATTAGATTATTTTGTAAGAATAAATGTGTGACATGATCCAAACTGATTGACTTTGGTGCCACTTGGGTAAAGATTATGAGATTAAATCTACTCTGACAAGTTTAGTGTTGGAGAGCTATAAACATGTACTAGGTAAGTTTGTTGCTCCGTCCAGCCCGAATGAAATGAATGTTCTTTAAAATCTTTTCTCAGGCAAGTTAATGAAAAGCCCAGAGAATTTTAATTGTTTAGTAAAACCTAAAGGTTGCTCAAGGGTAATAAAACCCTTATGTATGATTAAATAATTGCCTTTTTTATGTTGGGAGTTACTCTGGTATGCTATGTGAGTATCCTGTGCTCATCTGTATATTTGTATTTTAATGGAAATGGCTCTATTGACAGGACCAGTGAGAATGCACATGGTGACAGAATAAAGCGCCTCCTAAGACAACAAGGACTGGGAGAGAAATGCTGTGCCACTATGTCTTCTGCGAAGTGGAACTTCTGAAGGAGATAAAAGGTAGAACGACAGCACCAGGCAGGAACATTCTTTCTCCTACTTATGTTATTCATTACTTAGCACTCCCTTGAATTACGTGAGCATTCTTTTGTTTTAGAAAGCACATAGAGATAGTGAAAGGGAACATTAGGTAAAGTTAATTCTTTTTTAGTAATGATGCAGGTAACATGAGTATCTTTTCAGCCATCTAGCAATATTCAGGCTTTGCTGCAGGACTCACAAGTCAGCAGGACTTCCAATATTAGCCCAATATGCATTTCATAACCTGCTATAACAGTGCCACCAAACAAGAGATTAGATCGCCGGTAACATAATTTCACAAAATATGGAAAATTGCACAGAAGTAGGGCATGATTGCAATTTAAGGGAAATGGTGCAGATAAATCCACTTTAATGGATCTGTTTAGTATATGCAGAACCCTATGTACTTCATTATTTATTCTTTTTGGCTGGCTGAACTTCGTAAGAAGAAATGGAAGACTCTTCTCTGGTTTTGTGGTTCAGTAACATTTGGTGCCCAATCTCTTAGTTTCTCTTAAATAAAGGTAAATAATTGCAGTCCTGGAAAGGTGAGGTCTTATTAATAATCAAGGCAATTCAAACTCTTTTCATTTTCTCAGTGCATCTTCTATTTGAGTTAGCTAAATTGTCTCCGAGCAGTGTGAAATCCCTAGATGAATTTTCATTTATAGAAAACTGCTGCCAACACAAGTAGGTAAAAAGCCGATGAAGCAGCAATGGTCATCATCTGCTAATGGCAAGTGGATGAAAACCAGACCAGCCTCTAACAGCATTGGTAAGATTATCCTATTGAAATAAGGCAATTTCAGTTTTTCTAACAGAAATAATGGAACTACTCCCAAGCCAACATGTCACTGGAAAAAAACCCTGGATAACTGCTCCACCATGGGTCTGTTGAAACCAGCTGTGTCCAGCATGGGGCAGCTCCTGGCCTCTTCCCACAGAGACCACCCCTGCAGCCCCCCCACTACCGAAACCCTAACTCCTACGCTCAACATAGATGCCTTCAGCAGAGCAAATCACATAACTGCAGTGCTTAGTGAAGATACTGACATAAAATTCCCAAAGGCTAGATTTCTTAGCCTTACTTTTTAATATTTTATTACCATTCTTTACCTCATCTGCAGAAAAGCAGTCATGTAGCTGTAAGCAGTTGCAGTACTAATAGATCTCTAGCACTTGTTTTTATCCCATTAGATCAGAAACTTCATATAATCTCGGCTCATACACGTGAAGCCAAAATTGCATTATCACAAAGTTATGGGTCTGGAAAGGACTCTAAGAAATCATCAAATTCTCACTTCATGTAGGGTGAATTAATTTTTGTGATTCCTAGTGCATGTTTTGCCTAGTTTGCTTTTTGAAACATTCAGTACTTAAAAATCTTTGGTCTCTTTTTGGACTTAAACCATTTTTACTATTGAATATTCATACCCGTACCAGGGATGATATGAGCACACTCAGGACTTCCTGCATACAGTATATGCTGCTATGCAAACACTGATACTGATAGGATAAATACTTAATGGTAACCATTAGTAAAATGGCTTTCTTGCCTGGATTCTTCTTTAGCAAGATTGAAGATGGGCAAAATTCTTCCCCAGTGCCTCATTGCTAACGTTTTGTGCCTTATCCTGTCCTTATTGCTCCCAGATATGGGGAAATGTTTAATCATCCCCTTTGTAGCAGGTAATTAAAACAATTGAGATCTGTTGTCTTTTAGCATTGCAAAACTACCTAGACTAAATAAATGTCACTCTTCCACTCTTTTTAACAATGCCCTGTTGGTTAGACTTCTGATCACTCCTGTGGGTTCATGTCTCCTGTGTTGTGATCCCCCAAACTGGATAGTGCTCGTCAGTGACAGGGGGTGAAACCGGAGCAGAGTAGAAGGACTGAACATGGGTACCAGGGTGGAAGATAGGTGAAGTTTTCATTGGGGCATTCTGCTTGTTTTTTCTTGTCAGTTTGTAGGTCATTTTCAGCGAAGTTGTTCTGAGATTGCTGTGTTTTCCTATCTTTACCAACTCCGTTTCAACCGCAAAGTTGAAATGCAAGTGTCCCTCTTCTATCACTTAAGTCACTAAGGAAAACATTATCACTGCTGCAGGAAAGACCCATGTGAAATCTTTTTATATGGCCTTGCCCTTTGTCTATAACTGCACTTTGAATATGGTTTCACGATTAACTGTGCACTGGTATTACCATAATTTAATAATTTCTATGTTAGGAAAATACCATGCAAGAGTTGTAGAAGACTCCCAGCAGGTAAGCTATGTCCTGTGTACACATTCCCATATTTCCAAGGCACATTACCTGTTCTGGAGGAATATTAGGTTGTTTTCTTGTGGCGGAGGAAGATGCAGCAGCAAGCAAAAGGCATTATTTCTCTCTTTCAGAAGCTGAGGGTCGAGGAAAGTGAATGACAGCTGCAGGGATGCTGAAAAGATACTGAATCTGCTTTTTGGCTGTCAGAGGGGTGATGCAGTGCTTCCTCAGTGCAGGTGGCTGGGGAGAAGGGGAACAACTGCCATTTCTCTGCCCAGGCATGACTGGAGCCATTAACTGGTCAGGGAGGAGGGGACCAGAAAAGGGGAACCTTCAGCTGTGCAAGCTCAAGGAGAGGCAAGGCTGCTGCTGCTGTGGACGTGGTTGTAGCTTCACAACCACGTAGTTCATCCTGACTTGGATGTGCGCGGCTTAGATGGCCTCTCAGATTCCCTCACAACACCCTAAGCCTAAGAGTGCCCCTCTACTTGAGCTGAGTTAGTTTGTAGACTTCATGGGCAGGGTGGCATCTTGTGTTCTCTCGTACTTCCGAACATATCACACTTTCCTTTGGCTACCGGTGTGTGCAGCATGGTCAAACATCCAAGCTAGAAATACAGCTGGGCTCTTCTGAGGCTTTTCACCAAAGCCACATGAGGAAGCTTTCCAGGAGCTGAGGCTTTCCTTACATTGTGTCGATAGAAAATTCCAGTTTCAGATTAGCTTGCCCACTTTTGGAATTGGAATACTGCAATCTGAAATTCTCACTGGGCTTTGTAAAGTGGAAACAGCTGGGCACATGAAACTAAATGACTGATAATGCGTTGCTTTGTAAGACCATCTATTGTGTATTTGCAGTCAGGATGTTTATTTATAAGAGTGGCTTGTTTTTTAGAAGTAGATCATAAAATTCCAGGCAGTGACTTGTGAAAATTCCTACCCAATTCTTACAGGTTTGGAGTTCTGTACTGTGGGTTAAAATGTAATGAGGGATGAAATTGCCTAGGTTTCTGCTTTTAAATGTAGAGTAGCTTCTGTGATTTTTTTTCTCTACATATTGATATTAGTAAAACTGTCTTTTGATAACTTTTTACCTACAGCTCGAGGAAAGGATGTCTCTGTCAGTTGGGATGGGCCTTCCAGTTAAACCTGTTACACAAAATCATTTTGATTAATAGGCATCACCAGTTAGAAACATTACTCAGTGGTGATTAAGACCTACAACTCCGTTTTCTCCTTTTCCAAATAAATAATTTTATTTTGTGCCAGTTACAACTAGTGACTTCTTATCCTTGCAGATCTGATGTAACCAATGTAATTTCTTGTAAGAGCTTTCATGAAATAGCTTGTACTCATATGTACTTAATTCGATATTCTGAAGAAGGAGAACTTTGGCCTTCATTATTATTTCACCTATGAATTATTTTTTTTTTTTCAAATATGGAAAGAAATAAGAAGAGTTGTGAGATATTGACATAAGGTGTTTGAATGCTCTTGATATGTTGTATTTCTTGCATACCAATTATTTACACTACAGAATATAGTAAAGCATATAGCCATGTAAGTAGAATTATAGAGACTCCTGATTTTTCTTAAATTATGGGGAAGTTTTTTCCAGAGAGGGCATGAACTCTGGAAGTTGGTTTCTGCAAGCTATTCTGGTGTCAGCTACCCCAAGAATGCTGTAACTTGGCATCAAGCTAGAAAAAAAGGAAGAAAATTCAAAAAGAATCAAAAGGAAAAATTGAAAAGTGTTGTGGGGAAATTGATTATATGTAAAGATGCAAATAAACGTGTATACTTTGAAGTTATTTGGGCAACGATGATATCTTTTTCAGTATCTGTTGATGGCTTAACATCATATAAAAGCACACATTGAGCAGTGATGGCATAAAATTAAAAAAAAGAAAAACTGCACTTTCAGGAAGGTCACAGAAATTCTGGGCTCATATAGCTCCAACTGGAGAGAAAGAAGAGGTAGAAAATACATTTGTAGTGACAAGGGAGGAGATAATAGGTTGTTTGTTCCCAGGTTCTGTGATTAGTCTGTTACTTTCTGAACATCCCTAGTGACTTTTTCAATAATTTTAATGATAAATTTAAAAAGTTCCACCCTGCTTATTGTAGTGCCTTATTGTCATATGACAGTAAATCTTATAGTTGACTGAAAAAAATTAAATGTGATAATTAAAACATTGTGACATCAGAAATAATGTTCCAAATCCAGCAGTTTTGCACCAAAGAAATGGAAGAGAACTTGAGATCAAATTTTCAGAAACTTTTGCTGTCCTCTGCTAAAAATACGTTCTAACGCTCTGTCCAAATGTCCAACTTGGGCATGCTGGAGACTGCGCCGGTGTAGTTTCAGTTTTGAAAACTATTTCTTGTGTGCTTTTAAAAGTAGTTATGGTAGTACAGCTCCCCAGACAGTTATGATAGTGCAACACACTCCTCTAGTGACCCCAGAGTAGGGGTAATTTATACCAGGGAAAAATATGCCATTATACCTTTTAACTGTATAACACAATCCCCATAAAAAATTGTATCTTTTGAGAGTCTGTTTGTCCCTATAGCAGTGGGAAAGGAGAACCGCCTCATTTATGTGGGTATAAAGGGATACAGCCATTGTCTGTAGGTGACTCTTAATATCCTGGAGACACCTGCCTGCAGGTGCAGGTGACAGTGGTGCTGCTGCTTCTCACCAGCCTCAGGCGGGGGATGTCTTTCCCACAGCGCTGTCAGCAGAAAAAATTGTGCAATGGGAAAGGTGAGCCAGATGAGCTCATAAAAAATTTGCTGAGACAGGCATATTCGGACAGACTTAGCAAGACCAAAAGATGCCTTGCTCTGTCTCCCCCTACATAGGGCTTAGAAATTTATGGAGAAAAAAATTATCCACAGCAAATCCACTGCATTCCTAGTAACAGGGGTCTTTTCAAGGGAAAGTAACACCTCTTGACACCTGTTGACTTGATCTTTTTTATAGCCTGCCACCAGATGGAGATCTTTTCCCAAAGAAGTCCACCCGGTTTCTTAAGGAAAGGCCAAGGGTAGTCCAAGTTATGTTTCCTTGTTTTGTCACTTAAAATCATCCAGTATTAATGACTTGTTACTGGCATTTTATTAAGGATTCTTGCTGATTCTTTGGCTGGACTTCGATTTTTCAGATTTTTTTGGAGGGAGCTGTGAAAACCAGCCTGACATCTCTAGAACTCCCTATTTAACAAAGATAGGATTTTTAAAGATTAATTTTACCTTGTGTCTCAGGCTGTAATATTACACTGGAGCTGGGAAAAGAGGTGAAAATCCCGATACAGTGTGTTTGTATTGAAACTGATCCTCAATCTTCGGAATTTTAATAGAGGAGTAAGTGAGCAGATATGAGCAGTCTCCCAGGCTGAAGATCCTGGAAATGCATTGAAATGCAGATATATAACAGGTTGGTAACAGGAGCTGAGTCTGATTAATTCAACAGGCTCGATTCATTTGAGTTTTGGTTGATAGCAAATGGCATTTGTTGCTCTCTGCATGTTGCCTCTCAAGTAAAAATCATTAGTGCTATTATAATAGGGTGGAACATCTGGCACCACTGGCTCACCACTGGGCATCTTACCTCAGTGGTGCAGGGACCTTCTCCTGACAGACCTGATGGAAGTCCCAGAAGACAGAACTCTTACGTGCTGGGTAATTAGTTAATTTTCTGGGTGATCCCTCTGCTAATGTTCGACTGAGTTGTCTGGGAATGCCCCTTTGTGGTCGGCATTGTAGATAGTTCTCCTGACTGAAGAAACCACTCAACTGATTTCTCCAGAGAAAGAATTCTCCGGAGCTGCTGAAGACTTCACCCCCTTGAGCACATTTCAAGTGAAAACCGCTGATGCCATCCATGATCATTGATCAAGTCTATTAAAAAAACCTCATATCTATTTAGATATAGGTGGCTAATATTGCTCTATCTTCCTGAGTCCTCCGGTTTCTCAGTTCCCTGCTGTGTGGGTTAGATGCTTTGCAGCCAATTTACATCAATTCCTGGCACTGTTTTTAAAGGAAGCAAGGGGGAACAGCGCGAAGTCTCACTTTCTGCCAACAACAGGAAGCGTACGCTCTTTGAGTCAGGCAGCCTGTTTCAGCCATGCCTTTGGTTGAACCAACAAATTACTGGGCTACAGATTCGGTCTTCAACACGGTAGTGCAGCTCGTCAAATCCCTGGAAAGGCAACGGCACAGAGCAGCGGCATGGACGGTCTGTGGAAAAGCCGTATGCTGCTGCAATTCCCTTTTTCAAAGGGAGCATTGACTTTAAAGACCAATCCTCTGAGGGAGGAGAGAGGAAATGGCGGTAACATCTCTCTCGTGTTCTGTCCTGTGGGTCTGAACACGCTGCTACTGAAATCTTGCCAGGCGTGACCACTGGAGGAGTCTCCTGTTGGCACCCGGGACGATGCCATGTAACGTGGCTCTCCTGCCTATTGAATGGACGGAGGCGCACTCTTGGATCCTGTACTTAATTTTGGTGTCTAGAGCAGGCTAAGGTACTCTGTGGAGTCTGGGAATTTGTCATGTAGTTCTTCAAGATTTTCATACGTCAATCCAAAATTCCTATTTTGTTTTGTCCCGATACATAGTTAAAACTGAAACTAATATGAGGCTACCTTAAAAATATAAATCCCTTTTCTGAAATATGCATCTTTTCCTTGCAGGAGCTGTTTCCAGGCCTACTTTTTGTATGCTGATTTTCCATGGCACTTGTACTGTTCCTTTTTTTTCCTTATCACTGCGATAAAACTTTTTACAAAGCTAACTGCAAAAGCCAGTGTTTTTTACATCTACCTTCGTTCCTCCCAGTGTTTTCCTGATGCAGAGGCAGACTTACTCTAAAGAAGCCAAGAACGAGCAAAGTGCAATTTTCTGAAGAAATTATTTTTCATATTTTACTCCCCCATATATTTTTATTATATTGTGTAAATTTTCTCTCCGCTGCCACCAAGCCTCTGTGCCTTTGTTTCTTCTAGGTATTTACCTGCAGGCCAGCAAACCTGCCGAGGTGTCCTGTGGGGCTGAATACATCCCCCGCGAGGAACTGGGGTGTCCGGAGGTGCTGGGTAAGGCTGGAGGTGGCAGGTGAGTGCCCCTGAGGTGGCTGTCTGGTGGCTAAGGGCCAGGGCTGGGGCGCTACCTGCTCTCCGTCTGTGTCCTACGGTGTCCTTGCTGCCGCTCGGACACTCGAGGAGCTTCAGGCTGGAGATGCCGGGCGTGTGTACACTGGGGCATCCGAGTGACATCTTGTCAGGAAGCAGTCGCGATGGGGAGAGCTTAGAAAGCAAGACCCGGCTAGCTTATCTATGACAAAATGTTTATTCTGCTTTTCTGGAGAAAAAAGCTCCAAGGATGACCGAAGAAAACACTGAGAAAGACAGGCTGTGTGACTTCCCACATTGGCGTGGCCTGAAACAGCGGAGGGATGTGGCCATCTGTCCCTGCACGCCTTCTTTTGGAGAGGCTCTGCCGAGAGCTGCTGAATGGCCCCAGCCTCCCTCTTCTCACTGCCCCGGTGCCTTCACCTGCTTCAGATCAGCGCGACCTAGGGCTTGAGAAAAAGTAAAGCACTGATATAATTACGATATTCATAATATAAAATCATGTCAGTGGCCAGAGGCTCGGTGGCAAATGCAGCCAGCGCAGTAAGATGTGGAAAGGATGGGTTTTTGAGTTGAATATTTCTCCAGTTGCAAAGGAAATTAGGCAAGCAGTTTATTTAGGAGAAGCAGAACCAAAAGGAAAGCTCTGAGCTTTCCCCCTCTGCACATACTGTTTCTCCAGAGGAGCTGTGGTGATCCTGCAAAATTTGACAAGGAGGGTGTAACAAGTCCTTCCCTATTTTCTGGAAATCCCACCCTCTTTCCACAGCTTATCTGAAGTTTCTATTTTGCACGTTGGTATTTGTGCAAAGTTTCCAGCGAGCCTACTGTTTTCTGTTGAAGTTTAGCCTGCTAACTAAAGCCATCATAGGTTTCTTTTTCTTTGGAGCATAATATTTTCATGTGGCTATTGCCCTGCTGGTTTTTTTTTTGTTTTTGTTTATTTATTTATTTATTTTATTTTTCCTGAGATAGTTGGGAGGGTAAACAGGATGATTTTGCATCATCTTTTAAGGCTTAGAAAAGCATCCCAATTTGTTACATCCGTTGGTTACCATGAAACTGTTATTTGCGCAGCTCATTAGGTGTCCATAGGAAAACCGAGAGAGGGTCTGCAGTGCCGTACATCAGAGGATCCCTTTCCCAGTATTGTTTTCCTTTCTTTGCATCATTTGAAGCCATTCACAAGGCAAAAGCTCCAAAAACTGATTGTGGAAAGGATTATGTATCTTTGTATGTTTGGCCAAAATATTCTGTATATTTAGGTAACCTAAGAAGTGGAAGGAAAACTGGCAACTGTTGGTTAAAAATGTACAAATTATTAAATATTTTGAATTAGACACACATATAGAGTAGATATATAAATTGCACACACACACACTTTGATGTGATCTAAAACCTATTTGAACTCTTAGACTTCTAGCCTTTTTCACAGCTCTTAGGAGTTGGTGCAAGGGTCTGCAAATACGGATTCTTGAGTTTATGGCCCACTGAAAATGAAGCCTCGTCTGTGGCTGGAGAATAAGCAAATGTTAGAAGACTTGGCTACCAACCCTGATTTTGTCAAAAAGCTCATGGCATGATCTTGCGTAAGGAATTTATGCTTTTTTTTTTTTTTTTTTTTTTGTGCTACAATTTCCCTTTCAGGGAAGGGGAAAGGATGTAATAGTTTCACAGCAGCACTGCTGTTTACCAGCTTTTCAGAAATTGCATGTTGGATTTTGGAAACTGTAGAATAAATTTAAAGATAATAGGATGAAGTGATATTCGGTTTTGATTCAGAGTCATTAAAGAGAATTTCACTTATTGTAATCCCCCCCCCCTGCCAAGTCAAGAGCTACCCACCTCCTGTATTTGAAACCAAAATGGGTATTCTGCAGAAGCGTGTCTCCAGAGACTGGGATATTAAGAAAAAAGCCAATTTTTAACATTAATGACAACATGAAAAGGATTGTTAAAAAGGATTTACACTATGTGACTCTCTGCTTTGTCAGGTATTGAAGAAAAAAGGAAGCGTGAATGTATAGCGAGAACACCTGCGCTGGCTGGCTGGATTTTTCTGGGGGGAAGGGGAGAAGTTGCTAAAATCTGAACAAGAAATATTTTTAGTTTACAAACTGGTTTTACGTTTAAGGATAAACAAGAGAAAAGGCCGACTGTTCCATAGTATAAAAGACATGCAACTGTAAAGAATGGTAGAATAATTATTTTTTTTTTTCCTGAAACACACAGGTTTTGGCTTTTCTTAATTCTGTGGTAATAACCCTTGTGGTAGAGAGTAATTTCTTCACTGCTGAACTTGATGTGTTAATTTTTCCACCCAATCTTCTCCCACCCTTCATTTCCCCTCTGGTCTTCCTATCGCTTCTGGTACATTTGCCCCTGCCTCCGATGACCAAATTGTGATTCAGCTATCAAGAACCGTTTAATGAAACTCAGGCAGATGCCTGTGGTCTCCTTCTCCTGGTTTAGACCTTTGGAATTTTGTTGAAAATCCTTAATTTGAGACCCCTTTGCCTATTAATGCTTGCGTTTCATTGTGTTCCTGAAACCACCCCTAGCTTTTCTTCTGGTGTATTTCTACTCTCGCAGCCGATGGGGATCCAACCTTTGTTGAAAGGTCAGTTAGATGCGAGGCAGTTGCGACTCGGGGCGCAGCAGCGTGCTGTACGGGCACGAGCGGCGGGGTCGGGTAGTCCTGAGCGCTCTTCAGCTCTTCAGCCTGAGTATTTCCACCTATTCAGCTTTACTCTGGTTACTGCAGTAGGAGTTCTGTCATGGACGACCATGCTATCGGCGTTAGACCTTAGGAAACTGGTTTGTGTCTCAGACAGCTTAATTTTACAAAGGAATGGTGAGACAGATGTTTCCAAAGCAGAAGTAATCATTCTAATTTGTACCAATATTTAATGAGTCCAAAAAAAACCCCAACATACGTGTGTGTGTGTTAAGCCCGTTTCCCATGTGCATTTGCTAGACTATGCAAATAAAATACTATATATATAATTAGACTAGAACTAAGTGACTGGATGCGATGCAAAAATAAAGAGTTTGTGAATGTTTTAGAGTAGGACTTCTGAGGTGGGGAGGTAAATCGCGCATGTGCTGTGCTAAAATAAAAAAAAAAAAAAATTAAAATTCACATAACAACGCTTCTATTAGTGCCTGCAAATACGTGTTTTCAGCCAGTATTTACCCCCTCTTCTTTTTCTCCAACACGATCGAGAATGAGCCTATATTCTCTCCTGTGGCTACACACAGGAATCTCCCTAAGATGGTAAAGGTACTTTTTTTTTTGTATACTACAACTATCAGTGAAGCAAAACCAGAGTGTTTGAATCCAGGTTTGAACCTCCCTAAATGGGAAGAGCTCTTTCGATCTCTGTTTTCATTTATACGATGCATTAAGGCTATAGTTTATTTAGCCCTTGTCAATGCAACAGGAACCCTATAAAGTAAAAGCTGTCGTCGGATAGACATTGCTCTGTCCTTTGAAACAAAACAGGGAGGAACAGAAAAAAAGAATCCCCTCCTTTACTTGTAATGCATCATATCTACGTGTTAAACTCCCCCAGGGCTGCAGGGGGGAGAGATGCTGGGCTCCTCTGGGGCTCTTGGCTCTGCTCTTGGCAGTAAGGGGCTTGCAAAGGGCGTCAGCCCGGGCTTGGAGCCTGCCCCCGTGCAGGCTCCGTGAATGTCGGGGCGTGAACATAGAGGACATTAGTTCAGGCTCGGTTTTGCTGGCTGTTGATAGGATGATGTGAAGTTTGTGGACTTGAAATTGAAAATCAGAGCCTGCCGAAATTAGTCACTAAAATGTTAACTGACTGAACAGAGATCAGGCCCCAAAAGCTTCGGTGGAGCCCCACCGCGCCCCCCCGCCTGCCTCACAGGTTTCCCTAGAAGAGAGCCGAGAGCAACCTCGGGCAAAACAGCAGCTTCAAAATTTAAATTTAATCTGGTCAAACATTGAGTGGGAAACAAGAAGTGAAAACTGTCAACTGTACCCAGATCCATTCAGATCACTTCTAGGGACAGTTTTGATACCAATTTATCCTTGTTATGCAAATTTCCTCACCAACTGGCTGGTTCCCAGTTATGCATGGGGAGAAGCGGTGGCCACATCTGCTTCCCGTTTTGCCGTTTCAGAGACGAGCCATCTGTTTGGCCTCATCCCGAACAGCCTGCTCGGTGCTGATTAACTTCCTCACCCTGCCAGCCCCAGGCTCACTGTCTGCTGCAAGGTGTAGATTTTTTTCTTTTTTCTCTTTTCTTTCTCTTTTTTTTTTTTTTTTTTTTTTTTTTCTTCTCTAACTGCTTATAAACCAAAACCTTCACTTCTTCTCTCCCAAGGGACAGGAAGGCGTTGGTTTGTGTGATTTGCAGCCGCCACCGGCGGCAGCAGCAGCAGCTGCCCTCTATCACTCACACGTTTCATATGTGTGGTCGGGACAGATAAAACTGGGAATTGTTCTGTGTCCTGGGACAGGCTTTAAAGCAGCGAGACGTTACCGTAAATGAAAAAAATAAAAAAAAAAATAAATTAAAAAATAATGTAATGCTAAATGCTGCAAACGTCTCGCTGCAGTTAACTGGGATCTGTTCATTTAGCAAGAGCGGGGTTTCAGCCATGCTCGCTGCATCCTTTTTTTTGTTTAAATGTGATGAATCCCGGTTTTGGATTTCTGGCTCCCATCTATCCCATTTTCCCTGAAACTCTGCAA
Source organism: Fratercula arctica (assembly GCA_947846985.1). Classification (NCBI taxonomy): domain Eukaryota; kingdom Metazoa; phylum Chordata; class Aves; order Charadriiformes; family Alcidae; genus Fratercula; species Fratercula arctica. The sequence continues at coordinate 90,273,872 of CANTUZ010000002.1, read as the reverse complement.
ATTTTTGGCCCTCCTCTTTTCTGAATGCTCATCTTCTGGCAGTGACTTTTCAGAAATGCTGCATGTCTGCAGCTGCCAGTGACTTTCATGAGAATTGCACGTTCAGCAGCCCTGGAAATTCAAAGCCTGCATAGCCAAAAAAAGAGATGCATCAAAGGGAAATCGGGATAATGGACCTCCTGTTAAGATTAAGACCTTCCACAGGCCAGGTCTGAGAGAATTTTTTGTCTTTCATGATGCATTAGGACTAGAGTTTGTTCTCATGCACCGTTTTCCTTCCAGACAAGACCGTGTTCCATGATGGTGGACGCAGCCTGGCTGGCCCGCAGCAGGGAAGGATGCCCTGGAGCTCTGACCCACAAGACAGGCAGGAATAGGGTTTTTTTCAGAACTCAAACATTTTGGTTTTCCAGTTGCAACATTTTCACCTTTCAAATTGCTGCTGCTGGAACTTGAAGCTTTCAGTGAAAGCTTCTCCTTTATTTTTGGCCCTTTCACAAGCTGACAAAACCAGTGCAATATCCTCAGTCTCGTGGCAAAGTCAGGGGAGTTTCTAACCCCTTTTCCCCAAATAAGAAGTTGAATGATCCCGCCCCCCGCCCCCCCAGCCCTGAAAAAAAATAGGAAATTGTTACATTATCAGATCTGCGCGCTCCAGGTCTGGCTCCCGCGTTCTTGTTTTGGTATCTACTAAAAGAATCTCATGTGCTTTAGTGCGTTTCTTGATTTTAAAAACTGGCTGGGAAATGTTGGCTGCTGAGCACATCTTCATAGTGTGTTGGTGTTAGATGCTTGTCTATGGATTGCGAAGCCTTTCTGGGGACTTGAGGCTGAAAATACTCACCCCTGGCCATTGTGTGTTTGTGTATCTTTGCACCTACAGCAGTTCCTGATGCAATTTGATGGAGCTATGAGAGCAGGAAAGAGATATAAACATGATGGTTTGAAAAAAAGTCTTTGAAATGTAATTGATACCCAGAGTAGATTTTTAGCTACACAAACTTTCATTTATGTCAGTGGATGTCTCTACTTAAGCTCAAGGATTTATTAACATTGATTAACAGTATTACATTTGGCCAATTTTTGTGATGATTATTATTATTTAACAGACCATGTTTACTTTGCAGAAGAGTCACCCCTGAAACAGAAATTTGTAGATAATTTCAGTTACTTAGAACTCTCTATGAGTGTGAACAGAAGAATTAGGATGTTAAAAGGTTCCTTCTTATAGCAAAGTAGTCATAGTTTTATGATGAAACCCTACCACAGCAACTTAAGGAAAATCTAGATTTTTGTGAACCTGTAAAAGAATTCACTGCAATACCATTAGAGCTTGTGGGTGTTTTTTAAAATCTCATTGTGTTCATAATAATACAGTTTTACAAATGGAAATATTTCTAAAACGTTATAAATGGTGCTTTTTCTAAGCAAACCAGTGATTCTTGTTTGCATTAAATATGTGATGTGAAATTTACTGTGCTGGAACCTGGAGGAAAGGGGGACACCTGCAGAGAAATCACCTTTGTTACGGCAAATAGTAGAAACAATTTCTCAGCGTTTTATTTTGAATTACCATGACTCTACATGCAGAAGTAATTGTGTTCTGTAATGACTTCCCCTGGCTGGTGGGAGGGAAGGGTAAGAGGAGAGGGCTGGAGAGGGGGCAACCTTCTCCAAGTCAGCAGCTGGAAGTAGCTGGGGGAGCTTTGTGGCCAGGGACACTCTCTGGATGGGAGGTGGCCACTTTAGGACTCGCTCTTCAGCTGGAGCTGGCTTAGCGAGGCAGCTTCACGCAGGTGGTGAGCGCGGGGTGACGGACACAGCGTGACTTTTTTTTTGGCCACGGAAGATGGGTGGCGAGGAGAGCAAGGCTGAACGCACCACGACGTGGGCTGTAGTTGCGGCAGCTGGGGCTGAGGCCAGGCAGGACGCTCGGCGCTCCCTCCCTGCCCGCGGAGCTGCCTACCTGCACCGCACCACGCGCTGCCCGCTCCCATGCGCAGGCACTGCCCCTCCACCCCGGCCCAGGGCCTCCACATGCACCCGACGACTTGGTCACCCACCAGGAGAGGTGTTCTGGGGTTTGGGTTTGGATTTTCTTCACCAGGTTCTCTTGTCTTAAAAGGCACATCTCACTTTGCAGACGTAATTTAATAACATTTCCGATTTTTATGAAGTTTGCTTGTTGTTTTTAATGCAGTGTTCTCAAAGAAAAACGAAGTTACAATATAAAATCACGGCAAAAAAAAAAAAATCGTGTAAATACAACTTTTCTATTAGAAAAGGCAATGTCTGGGGAAGCGCTGGGAAGTGGTTACTTTTTACCTTTTTAGAAAAGATATAAACATAAAGCTATTCACCATATTTACTCATTTTAGGGTTCAGCTAAACCATATCAGGGCATTGCACCACAGCAAAAAAAAAAAAAAAAAAAAAAAAAGAGAGAAAAAGGGAGATTACACTAAACTAGTTTTCTGAGGGCACAGGTTTTTTTGATGCACACATATACAACATCCTATTTTCTTGCATATGTTCATAAATAAAATTAATTAAACACTTGTTTCTAAAAAAACTGAAGACGAATTTGTGCAAAAAAAGAAAAAAATCCACCGAAAGAAAGCAAACCTAAAAAGCCTCTTTGCGACCAGGGAATGCTGTTTGCTCCTGCCTTTAGACTATGGCCTCTGATACACTGTGTCTTAATATACTTATGCTACTGTACTGTTTCATATACAACATCGACATATTCTCTTATAGCATAAATAAGAAAACTCCAGACCCAGGAAACAAACCCACTGACAGCGGCTGACAGTGCATCATCGTGTCACATGAACCATTTTAGAGATCTATATGTACACGCATACATATGTATATAAAATATTAACCATACACAAACCCACAGATCGGGCACGTGCATGTCGACGAGAAAAGCGACACAGAAATTCATCCACGTGCGTGTGCGCACAGAGATGTTGCCGAGGCAGTGACCCTGCCCAGTAATCAGGAATCACACGTAAGAGCTAAGTTCAAGGCAGCCTTAAGCTCCACCGGAGCGATCCTTCTTTACATGGGTAACGGATGGGGCTTTATTTGTGTTGCATTTTTAGTAAAAGCAAAGAAACAAAACCACCTGAGTAAGCTTCTGCCCTCCCCTTTTATAGCTGGGGGTGTCTTAAAATGAAGGGTTAGGAAAAAAATTATGGTATGGGGTGTAGAACAGCAGGAAAGAGGTGTAAGAGCAGTAAAAGCAGAATATTTCTGTACAGCCAATATCTGACTACACCCAGGACTTTGAAGCAGGGCTGGGGAGTTACTTCGTCCCTTCTGGATTGGTGTCAATTGAAAGTGGAGCGGGGTGTCGTGGTTTAGGCTGGATGACAGACGCTCTCCCCCACCTCTCACTCCGAGGAGGAGGAGGGATAAAGGACAAGGGGTAAAACCAGGTGAATGTGTCCCCACCAGCTACGAAAAAAAGAACCCCTTTCAACTTTATTTAAAAAAAGAAAAGAAAGGAAAGTCATCACTTCAAGCTCCTCCCTTGAAGGTCCTCTTCGGGTCATTCCTGTACAAAATACTTAACTGGTAACACCTTGTTGCCATGTACTGTCTGTCTTGAAGCTGGACATGTGTCAGGCATCGGCGACAAAACTGTAGTCGCGGCATGAAAGTGGCCGGCGGCTCCTTGCGCCCACCCCCTGCGCAGTGCCACGGGCTGGAAGGTCACAAGCAGTAACATCTCTTAGGGCATCTAAGTTATAATGCGGGAGGTGGGGAGATCACCCTTGGGCCTGAAGTTTAGACTCCTCATTTTTTGGGGGGGTCATGGGCCGCCCTGTACGTACCATCCCACCAAACCCCTACCGGGGATTTGTTTTCACTGCTGTGGGTTACACGCTTCAGGCTATGGACCCTCATACACAGCACTCGCATTCAGTGGCAAAGCTACAAAATGGGCACGCACGCAGGCACTTTCCATGTAAAAACACCGCTGTGCCCACGTGTCAATGTGAAGTAAATGTCTTTCTTACAGCTGGCGTGAAAAGTTAAGACGTGAAATTGAAGAAGCATATACTTGTAATTCATTATTTCACCAGTACCTTTCCTCTAACTTCAGTGTTGTTGCTCTTGTCTTACACCTGCAAAAGTGAAAGCAGAAGGAGGAACGCTGCGTGCCTGTAAGAGTACGTGTAGATAGGAAATGTATATCAAATATAGCTACATGTATCAGGCCAAATTGGTTCAGCGCTCATGGTTGCATCGAGTCTCTTTTATAATAAATACATGTGCTTGCCCTGCACTTCTGAATGGAGACCGTGTAACTGTATGAGAAGACGGCTCGTCTCCATGGTTCTGTGGTGGTGTTTGTTGGAGAACGGCCAGCTCTTATGCAGAGTGGAAGCATCTATACATTAACTTAATAAGATGGGTTACTTTTATGAATGTTGCCCAGGAAGTGTTGCAGCACCGATGACAGATTTTTATGCAGCTGCAAGAATTTCTTTTTTGCCCAATCTTAAAAGTACGAGGGTGTTCAGGGAGAGGAATGAACTATTTGGAAGAGGAAGTTAAGGAGAAGATTTTTTAAAAAAATATTTTTTTTTAATATCAGCTGTGTTTGGGGTTAAAATCTGTTCTTCACAGAAGTTTTTATTCCAACTGAAGATACAGTATCCGCAGCGGAACCTGCCATGGAGTAAGCTCTTCGTGGATTTTGCTGCACTCTGCAAAAAGTGCTGCAGTCTCTGATCTCCAGCCAGCAAAACACCAGGTTTTTTTAACCTGAAGATTAGTTCCGCTGAAGTAAAAGTAACATAAAGCACGTGGTGAAACGATTTGTTGAGTAGGAAGCCAGGGTTCCCAGCACCTTTGTGGGGCTTGGTCCACCCAAATAGCAAGTGCCAGGAAAAAGGAGGAGGGCTGCAGATTTCGACTGGTTGGTTGAATTCAGCTCCGTGCTTTAAAAATAATTAAAAGTGCAATACTTCCAAGTAGAGCCACAAAATCGCCAAGAGGACATCTTCTGTGCAAGCAAAATGGGATTGTTTTTTCCTATGTAAGAGAGGGGGTCACTTGGATATTTTCCAGGCAGTTTAAAAAGATGAAAAATGTGCATGGGGAGACCTTCCTCACGTGTATTTCTAGCTAGTGCTTTTCTCGACTGTACGTCGTACTTTTCTAAATAACTAGAGCTTTAAAAAGAAGGAAAGAAAAATTAAATACATCGTAACTTGCTTATGCAGAGAGAAGAGGGGTTTCGTAATGAAAAGTGGGGTTTTATTGGACAGGGAGAGAAAACATTTATTCAAAGAAGAGCCAACAATACCCTTTTTCTATACATTAAACGCAATTCATACTTCACAGAGTATATTACAAGGGTGTTTCTTATCTCTTTCACATACCTGCTCGCCCGCCTAGTGACACAAACAAGGCATGTTGCGACGTCAATACCAGCAGCACCCTCGCAGGTGGAAACATCCTACTCTTTACCACCAAAGCAACTCAGGACCCTCTGGCTGGGGGTCCCATCCCACCCCAGCTGTCTGCAAAGTCATCTGGGATGGGCCCCTCCATCTTTAGTTGAGTTTAATCTGCCCAAAAGAGTCAGATAATACCAGGAAGTCAAAAAACACACACCTGTTGTAAGAGCCCTGCGCTCGGGGTGTTAAGAGGGAAAACTTGGCCACTCCTGCCTGTCCCGTCCTCGTCTGCGTGGTGCATCCTGTGCATGGTTAACAGTTTTGGCAAGGGAGGTTTGCAAGAAGCATCAGTTAAGGGAAGGGCTTTCAGCTATGTGACTACAAAAGCTCCTACTTACATTACTAAAGGTTTTTGGTGATCAAACATTTTCAGTAAAAACTTCAGTACTCATTTTAGAAAACTGAGTTGCAATGCATGCTACCAATAGGAAAAAAAAAAAATCTTTTCTTGTGGGAGAAGATAGCTGAACTTTTGATTCTCTTGTTACTTTTACTGTCCAGCTGACTTGTGCTTTGTTGCTGTCGTGGCTCGTGCAGCTCCAGTAACGCAGCTGTGGAGGCTAGAGCTGTGCCGGAGGAGTTTTAACTCATGTGGAAACGGTGCTCCCCTCGAGTTATGTGGGAAGAGAATTCGTACCTGTCCTGGCTGTGGTAGCCGCACATGTTGCATTCAAAAGGATCTCGGAACCCATGGCAGCCCATATGGATCGTGTACATCACGTGATCCAAGAAAAGGACTCGACAGTGTTCGCACTTGTAAACTTTCACTTGCTCCCCATTGCTGCTGATCACTTTGAAAGCATCCTGGGAATTGTCAGTACCTGCCCTCAAGACATCGTATTGCCTGTTTTCTTCTTTTATAGAGATGCCATTTCTTGCATGGGGACCTATGTGGTTTGTCAGGTAAATTAAACCACTGCGTTCCTCGTTATTGCTCTCTGTATCTGTTGAGTCTTGGCAGCTGTTGCTGGGAGAGGCGTCTCGTTCGGAGGAGATGGATTTGGCTTTGGAAAGCAGCAACAAGTTTTCCACTGCGCTGTCCTGAGCTGCGTGGTTGGAGCGAGCCTGATTGTCCCCGAGAGATTTGTGGAGCTGATACATGGGGCTGATGACAGGCACCACCTCAGAACCACCTGGTGGTGTCTGGACAAGGGGACGCAAGGACTCTGCCCCCAGGTAACTGATGGCGTTATTAATGGCCTGGTCTATAACATGCGTCTGCATTATCTCATTCTCCTTCTCATAGTTGGTGGTGGCGTCGTATGGAAGATCAGGCAGACATTTCTCACCTGCAGTGAAAAACAGTCAGGAGTTAGAGTGCTGATTTCTACATAATTAAGGAACCAAACATCATGGATTAATAAAACAGCAACATGGAAGAAAAGAGTTGATCAAATCCACCTCTGAAATTCACCCGAGGTATTCATAGTTCTTTAATACAACTGATCAGAAAAACGGTTGGTTGGTTGGTGTTTTGTTTTTTTGTTTTTTTTTTAACCTGCAAAATAATTTGAGGTCTTTGGAAAAGCAAATGGATGAAAACAGATTCTGGAAATAATTATACGGGGACTCGTGGGAGCTACAGATCACGTGCTTCCTCCTCTCTTTCTCCTTTCTAACCGGACTCCCTCATCAGCTTCCTGCAGTGACCTGAGGCACGTCTTTGTGGTTAGTGAAGACGGTGTTCCAGCACGGTTACCGTGAGCCTGGCCTTCATGTTTCACAGCATGAAGCATATTATCAATATTTTTCCCTAAAGTATTACAACTTTAGACTGGAAATTGTTATCTTTTCGTTTTAGACCTTTGATTCCTTACAAATAACCCACATCAGCAATGTGGTCATTTGTCATTTTGAAGAAAAATGAACACAACCTTAACTTTTCATACTGCCACCTCCCCCCCACACCTTGTTTTTTAAATAAGCCCTGTTAGGCACATTACCAGAAGCTACTCATGTTCCTAGAAATTTTGTGTCAAAAAGCTATCATCTACAGGAGCAAGTCAAGAACCATGGAAAAAATGTAACTGTATTTGTAGTTGGAATATATTTTTCCTGTGAGGTTAAAAGCCCTATATAGAGCAAGATTACTTTTTACTTGTAACTTCGACTCTGACTTGGGATGCCAGAAGTAAGGGGGGGGACTCCTAATTTTTTAAAAATCAGGCTGCACTAATGTATCTCTAGCTGGATACCCTGGTATTGAATGTTGAGTTTCACTACAGTTTCTCAAAATTCCTGGACAGATATGTCTAAGCAAAACATAGAAGGTAAAAGATAGGAGGGGGATAAACTATTTAAAAGCACAGACGCTGATTTTATGAACTTGAACAGCCTTCTCAAACAGTGTAAACCATCACTGATATCATCAGGCTCCTAATAAATTTGTGCAAATGCAAAAGGGTAAAAAATTCCCACAGACTCCTAGGGACTACCAATAACACATTGTTTACAGTCCGGATGGATTTTCTAGCTCTGCAGATCTTGGGAAATTCATTGAAAGCCACAAACATCTCTGTGAGGTGCTGTCACCATTTTCTAATCAACATGACATTTGCTGGTAGGCCTTGGAAAGTCCTAATCTGACTAAAAGAAAGGCTAATAGGAGCATGGAAAATTTACCAGAAGACCTGCACATTAATTTATCAACAATTTCCCACCCGGTTTCTACTCCGAGTCAGTGAAGAGCCCAGAAAACTTCCGGCATGACACTATTGCAGTGATGGGGCTGAAGCGTCGAAGGCCCTGCTGTCTACATTTCCCACAAGATCTGATTTCACACCAGTTTGTCCGTGCTCTGCAAGCGAAGAAACACTCTTGAGCGTTGCGTAAGTTCCTATAAGGGAGGTAGGGCACAGACACCTTCTAGCTGCGCCGCAGAAGCTTCGACTTCCTCTTCTCTCCTTTCCCCGTTCTTCTGCCAGTTTGAGCTCCCCTCTGCTGGGGTGCGTTTTATTTTTTTCGGATTTGCCCATTCTAGTGCTATAGAGTTTTCAGGCAGAGTTTGAGGCTTAAGATTCCAAATAGGTGTTGTGAAAGACTCTTGAATGACATATAGAAAAACTGTCCTAATATAAATGTATACCCTTAACCCAAGGAGGAAAAAATTAGGTCACAATAGCTTGTATTCCATGCGCGCTGTGTATCGCCGAGAAGCTGGACTGGTCTTCACTACACACAAAATTTTGGGCATCCAGAAAGCATGATTTTAATAGCTGTTTCTTGGGTCATATTTGCTTTATGTAGCACAGCCAGTTGGTAGGTGGACTGAGAGGATCAAGTGCTCATAAGAAAAATTTGGTTCTGAGCAGAACTGTCTGAAACAGACACAAACTTAAGGCAGGCAGGTATCATTCTGATATCTGGCCAATGCAGATAATACTTGCACTCATTAAAAATAATAGCTCATTTCTGTGGTTATTAGAGCATAAGTAAATTAAACTGCTAATGGTTTGATGCACTTCAGGCTTCGCACTGCTCAGGGTTCTGCAGCAGGTACCTAAATAGCAAAAATGCACTTAGTGCATGTGGGCATCTTCTGCTTTTCCTTTTTTTTTTTAAAAAAAAACCCTCTCTTTTATTTGCTGCCTATTGTTTTAACATGATAAATGTGTGTCACCTTCGCCTGAAGTTCTCACTCTCTAGTTTGGATGGCCCAGTTCTGCTCTTGGGCCTGGGAGCTATTCCAGTTTGGAAAAAATAGAGAATTTTACAGATAACTGGCTTAATTTGGTGAACAATCTCACTTTTGAAAGGTAATGAATTTAGCCTTGAGAACGATGAGTGAAACAGCAGAGAGTCTCCCCCTTATGCGAAGGATGCCATTTGCTCCTTCTCCCTGGAATTCAGCGTGGGGATTGGGATGACACGGTAATCTACAGGAGCAATAAATATGTTTTATTACCCCAAAGCTCTCATGACCAGCTGGCCCAACCTTGTGTTAATCAGGAATTTACCTATTACATGAAACAGCAGGTGAGGACTGCAAAGGAAAGGATTTGGGGGCATTTTCTTGTCAGAAAAGTTCATCCTTTTGAAGACTAGCAAATTTCCATAAATATCTGCTGTCGGTAGGTTGTCTTCCTACATCTCACCCTGAATAACTAACTGACAGGAAACTCTGCCCTCCTAAAACTCACAGTTATTCTCAGGGTGAAGAGAGAAAAGGAGAACAAAAAAGCCAGTTCACACCCATGGATACATCGCATATAGGATACTTGCTAGTACTTTTAAAATTTTAACACTTCTGGTCTTGCTGGAGCTTTCACAGAATTAGTATTTTGCCTAATGCAATTAGTTACTAGAATTTCTAAAGGAACCAGGTTTGCCTCACATAGCTGATATTTTCTTAGTAACTACCTCTAATACAATTTTTGTCCCTTTATAAGCATAAGCATTTCTTATCCTTGACTACCTCCTGGAATTGTTGCCTTTGGACTTGAAGACAATCTTGGACTTTCAGTTCAAACCTTTTGTTGCACCTCCTGATGTAGCCTGAGATTCCCCTTTCCTTGTCTCAGAAATACTAACTTTCCTTTCACCTTTCTGTCCTCATTGAAGAATGTATATTTGGAATTTCTGTCCCATAAACTGGTCTTTTTTACCTTGACTTTTAACCAAATACCTTCTTAGCGTGTGGGTTTTTTTCACAGACTTCATTTTTCTCTGCTTGTCTCCTACAGACTAATATTATAAATGAATGTGCAGAGAATTATGAAAGAACCTAACTACATACGGGTATATGCTGTCCTCTGGTCTCCCATGTTTTTATTAATTTAAGACTAACTCTACATAGCTGAAAAAACATTATGGGTCTCACTATTACAGAACTGATCTAACCACCACTTGGTACAGGCTCACCAAACAGAACGATATAGGTGTAGCCTCCATTTTTTCACTGCTAAAACAAACCCATGCCTACTAGGTGCAAACGGGCATGAAGTTTTTGCATCATTTATAGAATGTACCCAAAGGTGTTTTCATTTAGGTATTGTTCTCAGACCTTTGTACATTTATTTCCATGACCATTCTGGGCTGTAAAAGTATACAGACTTTATAAAGGGGTGAAGAATATTATCCAGCCTGTGCTCAACTATTCACAAATGCTTTCACCGACACCGATATGCCCAGATCTGGATGTCATCCAAGATATTAATAAAATAACCCTGAAAGTGTGGTCAAATGCTTTTCCAATAGGAAACTTTTATTTCTATCTTTAGGTTCTTACGACAACCTCAAGAGCCTATCCAGATCTTGTAACGATCTGCTTCATACGCATTAGAAAAAGAGAGGAAGAAGGCCTAAACTCCATCTCCAGATGTGGAAAATTAAACATGCAGAAATGTACGCTGGAGAAGTTTGGTTGTTTTTTTTTCCCCCAACACATCGCTGTATCTGCTTCTGCAGAGATAGATATTGGTAATTTAGTTAAACATGTAAAATCATAAAGCAAACGTAAAAATCCTGTGAGATGTTTTTTTGGGGGTTTGTTTTGTTTTATTTTTTAGGAGACAGCAAACGTTTAACTCTTACCAACAAATTTCTGAGGCATAGAGCTCTTACGTTTGGCGACGTTACTTGCTAGTCTATCCAGCACGAGGGATCTTTCTGACCCTATCTTGCACAGGTCTTCAGCCATTTCACTCTGGTTAGTTTCCTCTTTTATGACTGAAATCAAATGACATCAGAAGGGTTAGGCATGCTCGTTCCATTTTAATGGAACTATTGTCTTCAGGTTATTGTTTCTCAGCTAACGTCTTTTAGCTCCCAACCAGCTGGAAGGAGGAGCTCACCGCTGCAGGCACAGGAGGATTCTGACTCCTGGTAACAAAATCCCTCACGCTGACGAATCTGTGCACGTGTTCATGTTTCCCTCGTTTAGGATACCAAAACGAGATTGCGAGTGCAAGGCGCCTGCCTGTATGTAACGTAATCACTCCACCCGTGTTCTACAGCCACTCTGCTTTTCCGTGAATAAATTACATCCTAACGTTACACTGGACATGAAGCAGTTCATCTTTCCACCCTCCCGCTGTCACCCCCACCCGTCCCTCTGCACCTCTCCCAGAGGAGCCGCCTGAATGACCATTGCTTCTTTAGCAGGAACAATGGCCAAACTTCTTAACTCCAGCAGTGGAAGACGTATTTGCAAGCCACACCAAACCTTCTCCCCTTCTCCCCTAGTAAATATTGCTCTACTTCCTTCATGCAAATTTAAACTTTAAATGGCAATTTAACCTAGTTGCTAAAGTCACATTTATAGTGGAGCCCTGATTTCCAACACTCAGACGTGTTTCCCAACTTCCTGCTGCTGCTGAGACACTGTAGGATTAGAAAGGAGCTCAATTATGAGGCTCTAGGAAAGGGAGACTATTTCAGTTTCACTACATTTCACTTCGATATTTTCCTGCAGAAACAGAAAGGATGTATGAAAATGCACTGTCAAAGCAATGACTATGAAAAATGCATGGAAAGGTATTTGTGACTTCTAGCATCTAAGGTAAAGGTGATATGCAGGGAGATCACAGCACAACTGGTTTTGTATTTTCTTTTTTTTTTTTTTTTTTTGCAAGGGAGGTCAGAGACAGGAGAGAAAGAGGTTAATTTGACTTTTACCTGCTACTAGGATATGGATATTTTTCCTGAGCTTGTGAGTTGCTATTAAAGGGAGAAGCAAAAGATGATTTTTTTAAACTTTGGTTCTGCAAGCTATTTCAGTTAGGTGCACCACTCCACTACGTTTTGCCTTCTCTGCCTGCTGAGAATTTGTTTTGTCACTGGATTTACTCCTTTTAGCTGTGAGATGTGTTCACAGAACCCATTAGTCTGATACCTGGGTGTTCCTCAATAGTTGAGAACACGCTGTTCCTATGGAATGTTATTTTTGCAACAAACCACTATTATAAAAGGATGATTGTGAAAGTTTCATTGTTCCTGAAAGATGCAAAATCAGGGTCTGGTGGACAACTGGAAAGAACAGGTGAAGTGTCCTAGACAGCAACAACCCGCAATACCAAGCGGAAGAGTAAACAACCGGTTCTTGAGCCCCTGCTGCAGCAGCACGTACTGCAGTGAGAGTGACCGTGACAGTGACAAGGAGTCTCACGGAATTATGCCCCAGTCCCATTAAGATGCTAAAGATTGTCAGCAATGCAAGATATGGGCAGAATTTGGTCATGAAGATGCAGGGTAGTAAAGGGCATTGATGGTACCTAGTCACCATCGAACCAGCACACACAAGCAGTGTCTCGTGCTGGCTAAGCCTTCCAGGTACCACGTTGGGAAGAGACTTACAGGGAATGTTTTAAAGCAGCCTGTTCAACAGGGAAACAAAGACTGAATTTTTAATTAAAAAAGTTGAAACGATCAAGAAATATCTGTTTAGGATATAACAACATTCCGTTTCTAGTCAGTTCAGGAGAGGGTAAGTTATGTATTCAACTGCCAAACTGTTAATACGGCAACTTTTAAAACAGCTATAAAAAAAACAAACCCAAACTGGCCAAATTGAATTATGTACTGATTTCCAGCCTTGGCAAATGACACCCCCTGCAATTTGCCACCAACCTGATAACTATTTTTCTGTAATTTGCTGTCTGTGAACTGAAAAAAAATTATTTATCTTTCCAAATGAAAATCCACAAGTGACAGAAGAAATTATAACTGATGCTTTCTAAACTTCAGAAACTATTTCTATTGGTATTTTATTGAGGCCTGGCTGATAAGACTTCAGCACACTTCCACTCAACTCAAATGCAAAACTCCAACTAATACCTCTAAAATAAGAACTTCACATGAATGGTGAGATTCTAGTCCTCTAAAATCAGAATTTTGCCATTAGATTCAGCAGATTCCTAATTTCATGCTGAATCTCCTTCTTTTAAAGAAAGCAAACAAAAGTTAAAATATAAATACAACCTCTTGTTCCCCTCCTTACTCCTCTATGCTGGATCTTTCCCTTATTTAAGTGCTTTCCCAATTATATTTGTTAGATTTACAAGCTGATGGAAAGCTTTTATCAGTTTAGGTCCTTTCAACTGACATTTTTTGTATGTATACAGAACAAAGTATTTTAAAACTGCTGTAAAAACCAATCCCACTGTAGCAGAACGTCAAATTGGATGTCCTAGCAGAATTTTGTACCAACTTTTTTGAGTCTAGGGGAAAAAAGGGGCCCAAATTATGACTCTAACAGCTCCATATCACACTATGAAATATTATAAGAACAGTGGTATTTTTCTAGTTATAATGTAGAATGCACTAAAAATCCGAGAAGGACACTCACTCGTTCTCACCTATTTCATTGCACATTTTCACCTTTGAGTTTATAAGGGAAATAAATAATGTAAACATGGCAAAATGGTATGTTTGCAATGAAGCAAAATAGATTGTTCAGAATGCAAAAAACTAGGAAAAAGGCAGGAAAGGTTTATTTTTAGAAACATAAGGAATTGATTTATTAACTGAGTACTAAAATTTTTTATTTTAAGAGTGAGTTTTTTGGCAGGTTACAAGGTCTAAACCCAGAAGCTATTCCTTTAATTCCTTTTTCTAATTTGCAAAAGCACTCTTATTATATCAAGTATGGATATATATGATACTTTCAGCATATGCAAGGAAGAATTCATTCTTCCAAGCATTCATGAATTCCTCAAGTTTCCATCCCACTGAGATATTAGCTATTCAGTCCTAAGCTAGTGTAAACTCTCCTGTCATGATTTTCTATAAACAAAAGTCCATCTCTAAAACTATATTAATTCTTATTAAAGTTTATGGTTCCTTATATCCAGTTTCATCTGGACATTTTTGCTTACTAAAACTTTAGTAGTAGTTCAGCTACTCATTCACGCAGATTTTCATGTTCTGCGTGCAGGCATTCAAATCCATGTGCCAGACACTGAAAATTCAAATCCAAAACCAGAATATTTGCTTCTCAATCCCATCAGCTCCTTGAGGAATAGGTATTGCTGCCTACTGTATATTATGTTGAGCTTTTCTATTTATACATTCTCCGGCCCCTCAATAAAATTATAAGGAGCGCTGCTCTAACATGCTGTCTGCCCAGAAGCATCTCGGCTGTATTCACTGCTATCATTATGTGCATATACTTTACATTATTTGATAGGGTGTAAAAACATATTCAGGTTCTGTCCAGATATAAAATACTAAATTAGGCATCATTGCAAATAAGTCAGAGAGAACCTTCCATTTTTGTCATTGGACAAACCAAATAACATACACTGACAGGATCAAAAAGGTATGCCAGAAATTTAACTCACTGGATGGGCTTAGACTCCACCACAGAAGCTGGATCTGCTCTATCTAAATCTGCACATGCAAGGGGATTTTGGATGGCTATTTATTGCGATCAATCCCATATAGATCTTTAGGATCTTGTTAAAAAAAGTCCAAACCCCAATATCTGCCTGCTTTATTTCTAGGCATAGCTTCAGATTTGGTATTCTCCAAGAAATGGATTTTACCTTCATCATAAGACCAGTCTCTCAGAGAAGCACAACAGCTCCTCACCTCCCCCCAGTTTTCTTTTAAAGGGGACGTTGGGAAGAAGGCTGGCAACAAATTATTAGCCTTTCTGGACTGTCTCAATCAAACTGGTTAAATTAAATGCCTCTGGCTTTACGTCCTCTTGCTTGGAAGAGTGAGATCAAAGGCAGGTGGCTCATCCTTGTTAGATGAGTTGGTCCTAGTGGTCAAGTAAGGCCCTTAAGCTGTGCCTTGGGAAGGGCAGGAGATGTGCAGTGCAGAAGATTCTGCAGCCCTACCTAGAACACTGATGTTAAGTCTTTTTTAAGAGTACATCCACAAGAGTACTGTGATATAGGACTCCAAGCAAAAGGGAAAGGTCTTGAGATGGTGAACTGAAATTTTCCAGGTCTTGCCAGTGTTTTGCTACATGCGTGGGTTTTACTTTGGCTTTTTGTTTGAGCTAAACAAAATGAGATAACAGCCAAATATTTATCAAATATAGAATAAGTCCAGATGCAATACCATACATATGGGGTATGTGTGTGCCTCCCCAATGCAAAAGATGCCACAAACGGTACTACTGTTCCTTTTGCACTCCTTTTTCTCTGTACGTGACAGTGTTAATCCCCAGATGGACATGTTTATTACCTGAGTAAAGGCTGCTTGAGATATTCATGGTTTGCAGGTAGTTATGACAGCGTTCTTTATGTTCTTCCAAAGAGCTGCGCTGCTTGTAGCTGCGACCACAGTATCCACACTTATGTGGTTTGCCAACTGGAGAAAACACAATTAATTGAGAGATTCAGATGAGGTATTCAACAGCATATTAATAATGGTAAGAATAACAGGAAAAAAGCCCACTCCCAAGATAAACTCACGCTGTGGTGAACTGAAGAAATATTTTGTTGATTTTAAAAACAAAAACCAAAACAAACTAATGGAAAACTAGCTTTATATCTTTACATCAACAGGCCACTTCTGTGGGTGCTGCAAGCTGATGTCAGATTATTCACATCAGATAAGGACTGCGACATTAAATCTTCAAAAATGGCATCTACAGAAGTTAGAAACTGAGACACCTTCAAAGGTCTGATTGTAGTTGCTTTAGTGCCTGGCTCCCACGGAGACTGCCAACGGGGGAACTGGTGGTGTCGGTAGAGACACCTGCCCATGGCTGGATGTCAGTTCTGATGTAACCAGAGCCAGCTTAACCCTTTTAGGACAATGTTAGTTTTCACGTGTTTTCTGCTTGTGGAAATTCAAGAGAAATGGCATGACAAATTTTTTGTCTGTATTACGCCAATCCAGATGTAGATAGTTCCAGGAAGTTTGCAGTAACAATACAGTTTCATGGACTTCTGGACCTGAATTTTCTGTATTAGCATGACAAGACTGTCACCTCATATGTCATTTTACAATTTTAGATGGTTACACAGCTTAAGTTTTGAATTTTATTTAAAAATTCTCAGGTGAAAATCAGATTCAGGCATCCAACTTGTTTTGTAATGCATTGATGTCAATTTGCCAATGGCAGGAACTAATGAAAATCTACAGTTTGTGCATTGTTTCTTTAGCTACGCAATCCTCAGAGTGTGCCAAAAGTGTCTAGGTATAATTCATGTGTATACAAAAAATTATGTTTAAAGTTGTGCATCCATGAATATCAGTAACAGTAAGGGAGAGGGAGGAAAATAGTATTCTAAATATGTGCTTTCCTGAATTGGGCCAGGACTGACTAGGAGAAGCAGAAGTTATTTTGCACATCTGGGACCAACACTAGGGATCTTATTATTTAATGTGTGTGCTAGAGAAGAATTTCCTTAGTTTTCTGCAACACAAAAATGTCACTTTGAGTGCTCCCCTTCTGCTATTCAGAACTTGGTCCCAAAGCCAACTTTGGCAAGTAAAGCTACTGGTCTCAATTCCAGCAATACGTTTTGGAGGTCTCCTAGCCAAATAACAATTTGCATTTCCATCTTAGCTTGGGAAACTAGATGAGACAACACTCTGCTTTTAAAGGCACTTTAAAGGTGCTAAATTGGTTTTGCTTCACAGAAGGTATTTGACCATGGCTTCTGTCAAACAATGAGATGTTCGTGGTAATGGAAAAGCGCAGCTATTCAAAAATATTTATTCAGATCTCCATATTACTTTTGAGACAAAAACCTGAAAAACTCTAGCAGAATCCTCTTTTTTTGAAGACAATTATCCTTCTCTTTCCCACCCTCTCCCTCCTTCCCACCCATTGTCTTTCAAAGTACTTGTAATAACAAGGTGCAACAAATAACTGCTGCTAAATGCTGTAGGTGGTATTCACTCCTTAGGTGAAGAATGACTACCAGACTGGAGGTTTTTGAGACTTTGTGACTTAAAACCTACTGTGTGTAGAACGTATATTATCTCTATATGCAGCTAAATGCCATCCAAACCCTAAAACATTCATCAGCTTTAATTCAGGTTCAAAGTTCCATGAAATGGATTACTCACATGAGGCTTGTAAGATGAAACCCTAATACAGAAACTTTTAATCAGCCAAGACGTATGGGAAAAAAACCCCAGTTCTTCTGGCGTAGGATCATGAGCATGAGATGAGTTTAGTCATTTCTTTCCTGCTAAAACACTGCGGCCAGCTCACAGCTTGGTTAAACCCAACACGGGGCTTCTCAACTCCCCAGGGTGAGAAGACCTCTCAAGCTTGGTGGCCGTGAACGCCTCCGTCTCCTCAAGGGGTGCGGTGACAAGCACCCCTGGATGGTCCCGCATCTTCACTTACCCGAGTGAGTCCTCAGGTGTCCCGTGAGGGCATCCCTGCGACGGCAGGCGTAGTTACACAGGTGACACTTGAAGGGCTTTTCACCTGAGTGCAACTTGATGTGGCGCAGAAGGTTGCCCTTCTGTGTAAAGGAGGCTCCGCACTGATTGCACTGGAAAGGGCGTTCTCCTACAGGGAGAAGGAGAAAATATGTGAGA